>CM036625.1:20251468-21479829 GCA_020746105.1 Trogon surrucura | reverse complement strand
GAACTGGGAGAGTTAGTGTGGCACTGGGAGCACTAGAGAGACACTGGGAGCACTGGAGGGAGGCAGGGAGCTGCAGTGGGAGTACTAGTGTGGCACTGGGAGCACAGGGGGCAGCACTGTGAGCAACACTGGGAGCACTGGAGTGGCACTGAGCCACAGAGCATAACAGGGATCACTGCGGGGAGCTGGGGAAAGGCACTGGGAGCACTGTGGAAACCTCAGCGTGCACTACAGGGAGCCAGAGAGAAGAACTCGGAGTACTGGGGAGACACTGAGCTGGTACTCGTGGCAATGGGGAGCTGTACTGAGACAGAGCAGCAGAAGGGCACTGGGAGCACTGGGGCCCCTCGGGAGCAGTGTGGGGAGCCAGACAGACACACTGGAAGCACTGGAGCAGCACTGGGAGCCAAGATAACATTTCATTTTTCAAGAGAATTCCATCTGTAACGATGTATGTAATTATTTAAGAGCTGACAAACAGCAACTGGACATCGGTGAAGCGCTGGTAGGTAAAGAGGAACTGATGAGAGCAGCGCAGATCCTGACATGGACCCTCACATTGACAGGTCCACACTGCAGGGGACGCCCTGGACCCCCCCAGCCTGGGCCTGTGTTATGTTTGGGCCCTTTTTGACCTCACACCTTTGTGACCTCACCTTTGTGACTGTCTGTAAGTCCAGGCGCCTGCGGCCCCAGCCCACAGTCTCCAGCAGGACAGTAACACGACAGGAGCAGGGAGCTGGCGAGGAGACCCCCAGCGCAGCCCCCAGCTTTCTGCCAGAGCCCTACAAGATGCACAGGGTCCAGGTTGCTGCAGACCGGTGAGTGAGAGCCCCTCCACACCAGGGACGGCCAGGGGCCAGCAAGCGTGACGGGCAACGCCAGGATCCCCTTTCCTTGGCACGCCAGCAGTAGGGTCCCACGGGCAGGGGTCCCAGCCGTGTTGAAATGCCAGGGCTGCTCAGGGCCCGGAGCCAGTCCCAGCACAACCTCCCTCCTCCTCCGAGCCAAGCTGAAAGTTCTCGTCACCGTTGAGGGGCCTTGTTGGCCAAGACACTCTGTGATACTGACTCTTTTGTGCGTCCCTTCCATGTAGGCGAGACGCTGCCAGAGGAGAGCCCACAGCATCCAGAGCTCCAGTGGGACACGCTTCTGAGAGCACCGGCTTGCTTTCTCGCTCAACAGCAGTGACACGACAACGGTAACGAGCTTATGCCTTGCCGGGACTCTTGCCCGCTCCATCAGCAGGACCCAGAACCTGTGAGGATGGCGCGGCCTCACTCTTCCCGGGGAGAGGGTTCCTGCTGTCCCTGAGCAGGGACTGCCCGAGAGAGGTCTCTGGTGCCCCAGCAGCAGCTCCAGCCCTCCTGGCCACCAGCAAGCCCTGGGTCTCTGCAGGGCCTAGACACGGTGCCCATGACACCAGCCCTGCTCTGGGAGTGAAACAAACTGCCCTGAGGGGACCGGGGAAAACTGGAAGACGCAGGCGGGGCTATGGCCAAACAGGAATAAGGCCCAGCTAAAAGGAGGTGACAGGGCAGGAGCAGGCCCCTGGCTTGTGCAGGCGATTGTGATCTCACTGGGGGCTGAGGAGCCAACAGGTCAGGAGCCGGTAGGGGCAACGAGGCCACCAAGGGAGCTGCTGAGAAGGGGCAAGGACTGAGCAAAGCACATTGCTGCCAGCCTCGGAGCTGAGAGCCGGGGGACCAGTAGCCTCCGTGGCTGCTGTGAAGGTATCAAAAACCGGGTACCTCCTGAGGTTACACTGATAAACATAAAACCACGCAAGTGTAACCAGTATGACGGATGAAGTTTTTCATCATATTTAGATGAGCCCTGCTTGGTTGCAGCTTGTTCCCTGTGCCCCTTGTCCTATCACAGAGCTCATCAGGAACAGAGGAAATAGTATGGGAAACTGAAATTGCTCGGAAAAAACATAAACATCATAAAGTCTTGGTTGTTGCAGGTTTGCAGAACTGAGGCAGAGGTGAAATTACTGACCAGTCTACGAAGGTACGCCGTGGTGGCGGCCGCAATGGCTACCCAGCGA
This sequence comes from Trogon surrucura, assembly GCA_020746105.1. NCBI lineage: Eukaryota > Metazoa > Chordata > Aves > Trogoniformes > Trogonidae > Trogon > Trogon surrucura. Next base: position 21,477,779 of record CM036625.1, on the reverse strand, counting down.
CAGCATGAGGAGAAGCCTCCAGATCTATCCAGCTTCTGAGCAGTACCAGCAGAACTTGACCAGCACAGGATGTTGCTACTGGAGCTGTCCAGCGAAGGGGGGAAGGTAGAAAGGAAGCATTCTCCCAACAACGCACTTGGCAGTTGACACAAACCACGACATTTTAGAGTGAGCCAGTCATGGCTACAAGCTGGCACTTCACCCAGAAGACAGCACTTTACCAGTGGCCACTCGTCGCTGAGAGCCAACACTTAACTCAGAAGGTAGTGCTATAGCGGCGGCCAATCATAACCGCAAGCCAACAAGTAACTCAGAATCCAGTAATTTACAAAGGGTTAGTACAGGTCACAAGCCCAATATTTAAAAGCAACAGATCTTTAGTGCAGGTGACTTTTTAGAGAATATACATGTAATAACGCAGAAGGCAGTGATTTACCAACGGATAGTCTGGGTCCCAAGCCGGCAATTTAAAAACAAGGTGAGGTGACTTTTGGTGAAAAGCCAGAAAATAACTCAGTAGGCAGCGCTTTACCGGTGGCCACTTGTCACCAAAAGAAACACTTAATTCAGAAGACAGCGCTTTACTGGCAGATACTTGTCACCAAAAGCCATCAGTTACCTTAGAGAGTAGCACTTGAGCGGCAGACACTCGTCGACGAAAGCCAACACTTAACTCAGAATCCAGTCATTTACCAGGGGTTAGTACAGGTCACAAGCCCGATATTTAAAAGCAATAGATCTTTAGTGGAGGTGACTTTTTAGTGAATATACATGTAATAACGCAGAAGGCAGTGATTTACCAATGGATAGTCTGGGTCGCAAGACGGCAATTTAAAAACAAGGTAGAAGTTTTAGTGTAAGTGATTTTTGGTGAAAAGCCAGAAAATAACGCAGTAGACAGCGCTTTACCTGCGGCCACAGGTCGCCGAGAGCCAACACTTAATTCAGAAGGCAGCACTTACCGGAGGCCACTCGTCGCCGAATGAAAAAACTTAACTCAGAAGGATGCGCTTTACCGGTGCCCGTCCAGGTCACAAGTAGGTTATTTAAAAAAAAGATAGATAGACTTTTGGTGAAAAGCCAGTAATTAACTCAGAAGGAAGTACTTTACCAGCGGCCACTCTTCATTTGAAGCCAACACTTAGACACAAGGCAGCGCTTTACCAGCGGCCACTCGTCGCCAAGAGCCAACACTTAGAACGAAGCGCTTTACCAGCGGCCACTCCTCGTCGAAATCCAACACTTAACTCAGAAGGCAGCACTTTACCCGCAGCCACTTGTCACCAAAAGCCATCACTTAACTTAGAGAGTAGCACTTTAGCGGCAGACCACTCATCGACGAAAGCCAACACTTAGGTAAGAAGGCAGCGCTTTACCAGCGGCCACTTGTCACCCAAAGCCAAGAAAGAACTCAGAATCCAGTCATTTAACAGAGGTTAGTAGAGGTCACAAGCCCGATATTTAAAAGCAATAGGTCTTCAGTGGAGGTGACTTTTAGTGAATATACATGTAATAACGCAGAAGGCAGTGATTTACCAACGGATAGTCTAGGTCGCAAGCCAGCAATTTCAAAACGAGGTAGAAGTGTAGTGGAAGTGATTTTTGGTGAAAAGCCAGAAAATAACTCAGTAGGCAGCACTTTGCCGGCGGTCACAGGTCGCCTAAAGCCAACACTTGATTCAGAAGGCAGCGCTATACCGGCGGCCACAGGTCGCCGAGAGCCAACACTTAACTCAGAAGGCAGCGCTTTCCAGGCGGCCACTTGTCGCCGAGAGCCAACACTTAACTCAGAAGGCAGCGCTTTACCAGCGGCCACTCATCGTCGCCAAGAGCCAAGGCTTAACTCAGAACGCAGCGCTTTACCAGCGGCTACTCCTTGTCAAAAGCCAACACTTAACTCAGAAGGCTGCGCTTTGCCGGTGGCCACAGGTCGCCGAGGGCCAACACTTAATTCAGAAGGCAGCACTTTGCCGGTGGCCACAGGACGCCGAGAGCCAACACTTAATTCAGAAGGCAGCGCTTTACTGGCGCCGATTCTCGATGGAAGCCAAGACTTAACTCAGAAGACAGCGCTTTACCAGCGGCCACTCGTAGCCGAAAGCCAACACTGAGGTCAGAAGGCAGCGCTTTTACCGGTGGCCATTCGTCAACGAGAGCCAACAGTTCAGAAGGCAGTGCTTTAACGTTGGCCACTCCTCGCCGAAAGCCAACACTTAGGTCAGAAGGCAGCGCTTTGCCGGCGGCCACAGGTCGCCGAGGGCCAACAGTTAACTCAGAAGTCAGCGCTTTACCGGCGGCCACTTGTCACCAAAAGACATCAGTTAACTTAGAGAGTAGCACTTTAGCGGCAGACACTCATCGATGAAAGCCAACACTTAGGTAAGAAGGCAGCGCTTTACCAGCGGCCACTCGTCACCCAAAGCCAACACTTAACTCAGAATCCAGTCATTTACCAGAGGTTAGTACACGTCACAAGCCCGATATTTAAAAGCAATAGATCTTTAGTGGAGGTGAGCTTTTTAGTGAATATACATGTAATAACGCAGAAGGCAGTGATTTACGAACGGATAGTCTAGGTCGCAAGCCGGCAATTTAAAAACGAGGTAGAAGTTTAGTGAAAGTGATTTTTGGTGAATAGCCAGAAAATAACTCAGTAGGCAGCGCTTTGCCGGCGGTCACAGGTCGCCGAGAACCAACACTTGAGTCAGAAGGCAGCGCTTTACCGGCAGCCACTTGTCACTGGAAGCCAAGACTTAACTCAGAAGGCAGCGCTTTACCGGTGGCCATTCGTCGCCGAGAGCCAACACTTAACTCAGAAGGCAGCGCTTTATCGGTGGCCATTCGTCGCCGAGAGCCAACACTTCACTCAGAAGGCAGCGCATTACCAGGCGGCCACTCGTCACCGAAGGCCATCACTTAATTCAGAAGGAAGTGCTTTACCAGCGGCCACTCGTCGCCGAGAGCCAACACTTAGTTCAGAAGGCAGCTCTTTAACGTTGGCCACTCCTCGCCAAAAGTGAACACTTAACTCAGAAGGCAGCGCTTTACCAGTGGCCACTCATCGTCGCCAAGAGCCAAGCCTTAACTCAGAAGGCAGCGCTTTACCAGCGGCTACTCCTTGTCAAAAGCCAACACTTAACTCAGAAGGCTGCGCTTTGCCGGTGGCCACAGGTCGCCGAGGGTCAACACTTAATTCAGAAGGCAGCACTTTGCCGGCGGCCACAGGACGCCGAGAGCCAACACTTAATTCAGAAGGCAGAGCTTTACTGGCGGCCACTTCTCGCTGGAAGCCAAGACTTAACTCAGAAGACAGCGCTTTACCAGCGGCCACTCGTAGCCGAAAGCCAACACTGAGGTCAGAAGGCTGCGCTTTACCGGTGGCCGTTCGTCGCCGAAAGCCAGCACTTAATTCAGAAGGAAGTGCTTTACCAGCGGCCAATCGTCGCCGAAAGCCAACACTTAGTTCAGAAGGCAGCGCTTTAACGTTGGCCACTCCTCGCCAAAAGTGAACACTTCACTCAGAAGGCAGCGCTTTACTGGCGGCCACTCGTCGCCAACAGCCAACACTGAGGTCAGAAGGCAGCGCTGTAACGCCAGCCACTCGTCGCCGAGAGGTAACACCTAACTCAGAAGGCAGCGCTTTACCCGCAGCCACTGTCACCAAAAGCCATCACTTAACTTAGAGAGTAGCACTTTAGCGGCAGACACTCATCGACGAAAGCCAACACTTAGGTAAGAAGGCAGCGCTTTACCAGCGGCCACTTGTCACCCAAAGCCAAGAAAGAACTCAGAATCCAGTCATTTACCAGAGGTTAGTACAGGTCACAAGCCCGATATTTAAAGGCAACAGGTCATTAGTGAAGGTGAGTTTTTAGTGAATATACATGTAATAACGCAGAAGGCAGTGATTTACCACGGATAGTCTAGGTCGCAAGCCAGCAATTTCAAAACGAGGTAGAAGTGTAGTGGAAGTGATTTTTGGTGAAAAGCCAGAAAATAACTCAGTAGGCAGCACTTTGCCGGCGGTCACAGGTCGCCTAAAGCCAACACTTGATTCAGAAGGCAGCGCTATACCGGCGGCCACAGGTCGCCGAGAGCCAACACTTAACTCAGAAGGCAGCGCTTTACCAGCGGCCACTCATCGTCGCCAAGAGCCAAGCCTTAACTCAGAACGCAGCGCTTTACCAGCGGCTACTCCTTGTCAAAAGCCAACACTTAACTCAGAAGGCTGCGCTTTGCCGGTGGCCACAGGTCGACGAGGGCCAACACTTAATTCAGAAGGCAGCACTTTGCCGGCGGCCACAGGACGCCGAGAGCCAACACTTAACTCAGAAGGCAGCGCGTTACCGGCAGTCACTTGTCGCTGGAAGCCAAGACTTAACTCAGAAGGCAGCGCTTTACCGGTGGCCATTCGTCGCCGAGAGCCAACACTTCACTCAGAAGGCAGCGCTTTACCGGTGGCCATTCGTCGCCGAGAGCCAACACTTCACTCAGAAGGCAGCGCATTACCAGCGGCCACTCGTCACCGAAGGCCATCCACTTAATTCAGAAGGAAGTGCTTTACCAGCGGCCACTCGTCGCCGAGAGCCAACACTTAGTTCAGAAGGCAGCTCTTTAACGTTGGCCACTCCTCGCCAAAAGTGAACACTTAACTCAGAAGGCAGCGCTTTACCAGTGGCCACTCATCGTCGCCAAGAGCCAAGCCTTAACTCAGAAGGCAGCGCTTTACCAGCGGCTACTCCTTGTCAAAAGCCAACACTTAACTCAGAAGGCTGCGCTTTGCCGGTGGCCACAGGTCGCCGAGGGCCAACACTTAAATCAGAAGGCAGCACTTTGCCGGCGGCCACAGGACGCCGAGAGCCAACACTTAATTCAGAAGGCAGCGCTTTACTGGCGGCCACTTCTCGCTGGAAGCCAAGACTTAACTCAGAAGACAGCGCTTTACCAGCGGCCACTCGTAGCCGAAAGCCAACACTGAGGTCAGAAGGCAGCGCTTTACCGGTGGTCATTCGTCGCCGAGAGCCAACACTTAACTAAGAAGGCAGCGCTTTACCGGTGGCCATTCGTCGCCGAAAGCCATCACTTAATTCAGAAGGAAGTGCTTTACCAGCGGCCAATCGTCGCCGAAAGCCAACACTTAGTTCAGAAGGCAGCGCTTTAACGTTGGCCACTCCTCGCCAAAAGTGAACACTTAACTGAGAAGGCAGCGCTTTACTGGCGGCCACTCGTCGCCAACAGCCAACACTGAGTCAGAAGGCAGCGCTGTAACGCCAGCCACTCGTCGCCGAGAGGTAACACCTAAACTCAGAAGGCAGCGCTTACCCGCAGCCACTTGTCACCAAAAGCCATCACTTAACTAGAGAGTAGCACTTTAGCGGCAGACACTCATCGTCGAAAGCCAACACTTAGGTAAGAAGGCAGCGCTTTACCAGCGGCCACTTGTCACCCAAAGCCAAGAAAGAACTCAGAATCCAGTCATTTAACAGAGGTTAGTAGAGGTCACAAGCCCGATATTTAAAAGCAATAGGTCTTCAGGGGAGGTGACTTTTTAGTGAATATACATGTAATAACGCAGAAGGCAGTGATTTACCAACGGATAGTCTAGGTCGCAAGCCAGCAATTTCAAAACGAGGTAGAAGTGTAGTGGAAGTGATTTTTGGTGAAAAGCCAGAAAATAACTCAGTAGGCAGCACTTTGCCGGCGGTCACAGGTCGCCTAAAGCCAACCCTTGATTCAGAAGGCAGCGCTATACCGGCGGCCACAGGTCGCCGAGAGCCAACACTTAACTCAGAAGGCAGCGCTTTCCAGGCGGCCACTTGTCGCCGAGAGCCAACACTTAACTCAGAAGGCAGCGCTTTACCAGCGGCCACTCATCGTCGCCAAGAGCCAAGGCTTAACTCAGAACGCAGCGCTTTTCCAGCGGCTACTCCTTGTCAAAAGCCTACACTTAACTCAGAAGGCTGCGCTTTGCCGGTGGCCACAGGTCGCCGAGGGCCAACACTTAATTCAGAAGGCAGCACTTTGCCGGCGGCCACAGGACGCCGAGAGCCAACACTTAATTCAGAAGGCAGCGCTTTACTGGCGGCCGATTCTCGATGGAAGCCAAGACTTAACTCAGAAGACAGCGCTTTACCAGCGGCCACTCGTAGCCGAAAGCCAACACTGAGGTCAGAAGGCAGCGCTTTACTGGTGGCCATTCGTCAACGAGAGCCAACAGTTCAGAAGGCAGTGCTTTAACGTTGGCCACTCCTCGCCGAAAGCCAACACTTAGGTCAGAAGGCAGCGCTTTGCCGGCAGCCACAGGTCGCCGAGGGCCAACAGTTAACTCAGAAGTCAGCGCTTTACCGGCGGCCACTTGTCACCAAAAGACATCAGTTAACTTAGAGAGTAGCACCTTAGCGGCAGACACTCATCGATGAAAGCCAACACTTAGGTAAGAAGGCAGCGCTTTACCGGCAGTCACTTGTCACCAAAAGACATCAGTTAACTTAGAGAGTAGCACTTTAGCGGCAGACACTCATCGACGAAAGCCAACACTTAGGTAAGAAGGCAGCGCTTTACCAGCGGCCACTCGTCACCCAAAGCCAACACTTAACTCAGAATCCAGTCATTTACCAGAGGTTAGTACACGTCACAAGCCCGAGATTTAAAAGCAATAGATCTTTAGTGGAGGTGAGCTTTTTAGTGAATATACATGTAATAACGCAGAAGGCAGTGATTTACGAACGGATAGTCTAGGTCGCAAGCCGGCAATTTAAAAACGAGGTAGAAGTGTAGTGAAAGTGATTTTTGGTGAAAAGCCAGAAAATAACTCAGTAGGCAGCGCTTTGCCGGCGGTCACAGGTCGCCGAGAGCCAACACTTGAGTCAGAAGGCAGCGCTTTACCGGCAGCTACTTGTCACTGGAAGCCAAGACTTAACTCAGAAGGCAGCGCTTTACCGGTGGCCATTTGTCGCCGAGAGCCAACACTTAACTCAGAAGGCAGCGCTTTATCGGTGGCCATTCGTCGCCGAGAGTCAACACTTCACTCAGAAGGCAGCGCATTACCAGCGGCCACTCGTCACCGAAGGCCTCACTTAATTCAGAAGGAAGTGCTTTACCAGCGGCCACTCGTCGCCGAGAGCCAACACTTAGTTCAGAAGGCAGCTCTTTAACGTTGGCCACTCCTCGCCAAAAGTGAACACTTAACTCAGAAGGCAGCGCTTTACCAGTGGCCACTCATCGTCGCCAAGAGCCAAGCCTTAACTCAGAAGGCAGCGCTTTACCAGCGGCTACTCCTTGTCAAAAGCCAACACATAACTCAGAAGGCTGCGCTTTGCCGGTGGCCACAGGTCGCCGAGGGGCCAACACTTAAATCAGAAGGCAGCACTTTGCCGGCGGCCACAGGACGCCGAGAGCCAACACTTAATTCAGAAGGCAGCGCTTTACTGGCGGCCACTTCTCGCTGGAAGCCAAGACTTAACTCAGAAGACAGCGCTTTACCAGCGGCCACTCGTAGCCGAAAGCCAACACTGAGGTCAGAAGGCAGCGCTTTACCGGTGGTCATTCGTCGCCGAGAGCCAACACTTAATAAGAGCAGCGCTTTCCGGTGGCCTCTCGTCGCCGAAAGCCATCACTTAATTCAGAAGGAAGTGCTTTACCAGCGGCCAATCGTCGCCGAAAGCCAACACTTAGTTCAGAAGGCAGCGCTTTAACGTTGGCCACTCCTCGCCAAAAGTGAACACTTAACTCAGAAGGCAGCGCTTTACTGGCGGCCACTCGTCGCCAACAGCCAACACTGAGGTCAGAAGGCAGCGCTGTAACGCCAGCCACTCGTCGCCGAGAGGAACACCTAACTCAGAAGGCAGCGCTTTACCCGCAGCCACTTGTCACCAAAAGCCATCACTTAACTTAGAGAGTAGCACTTTAGCGGCAGACACTCATCGACGAAAGCCAACACTTAGGTAAGAAGCAGCGCTTTACCAGCGCCACTTGTCACCCAAAGCCAAGAAAGAACTCAGAATCCAGTCATTTAACAGAGGTTAGTAGAGGTCACAAGCCCGATATTTAAAAGCAAGTAGGTCTTCAGGTGGGAGGTGACTTTTTAGTGAATATACATGAATAACGCAGAAGGCAGTGATTTACCAACGGATAGTCTAGGTCGCAAGCCAGCAATTCAAAACGAGGTTAGAAGTGTAGTGAAGTGATTTTTGTGAAAAGCCAGAAAATAACTCAGTAGGGTCAGCACTTTGCGGCGGTCACAGGTCGCCTAAGAGCCAACACTTGATTCAGAAGGCAGCGCTATAGACCCGGCGGCCACAGGGTCCCGAAGCCAACACTTAACTCAGAAGGCAGCGCTTTTACATCGGCCACTCATCGTCGCCAAGAGCCATGGCTAACTCAGAACGCAGAGCGCTTTACCAGCGGCTACTCCTTGTCAAAAGCCAACACATAACTCAGAAGGCTGCGCTTTGCCGGTGGCCACAGGTCGCCGAGGGCCAACACTTATTTCAGAAGGCAGCACTTTGCCGGTGGCCACAGGACGCCGAGAGCCAACACTTAATTCAGAAGGCAGCGCTTTACTGGCGGCCGATTCTCGATGGAAGCCAAGACTTAACTCAGAAGACAGCGCTTTACCAGCGGCCACTCGTAGCCGAAAGCCAACACTGAGGTCAGAAGGCAGCGCTTTACCGGTGGCCATTCGTCAACGAGAGTCAACAGTTCAGAAGGCAGTGCTTTAACGTTGGCCACTCCTCGCCGAAAGCCAACACTTAGGTCAGAAAGGCAGCGCTTTGCCGGCGGCCACAGGTCGCCGAGGGCCAACAGTTAACTCAGAAGTCAGCGCTTTACCGGCGGCCACTTGTCACCAAAAGACATCAGTTAACTTAGAGAGTAGCACTTTAGCGGCAGACACTCATCGATGAAAGCCAACACTTAGGTAAGAAGGCATCGCTTTACCAGCGGCCACTCGTCACCCAAAGCCAACACTTAACTCAGAATCCAGTCATTTACCAGAGGTTAGTACACGTCACAAGCCCGAGATTTAAAAGCAATAGATCTTTAGTGGAGGTGAGCTTTTTAGTGAATATACATGTAATAACGCAGAAGGCAGTGATTTACGAACGGATAGTCTAGGTCGCAAGCCGGCAATTTAAAAAAACGAGGTAGAAGTTTAGTGAAAGTGATTTTTGGTGAATAGCCAGAAAATAACTCAGTAGGCAGCGCTTTGCCGGCGGTCACAGGTCGCCGAGAACCAACACTTGAGTCAGAAGGCAGCGCTTTACCGGCAGCCACTTGTCACTGGAAGCCAAGACTTAACTCAGAAGGCAGCGCTTTACCGGTGGCCATTCGTCGCCGAGAGCCAACACTTAACTCAGAAGGCAGCGCTTTATCGGTGGCCATTCGTCGCCGAGAGCCAACACTTCACTCAGAAGGCAGCGCATTACCGGCGGCCACTCGTCACCGAAGGCCATCACTTAATTCAGAAGGAAGTGCTTTACCAGCGGCCACTCGTCGCCGAGAGCCAACACTTAGTTCAGAAGGCAGCTCTTTAACGTTGGCCACTCCTCGCCAAAATGAACACTTAACTCAGAAGGCAGCGCTTTACCAGTGGCCACTCATCGTCGCCAAGAGCCAAGCCTTAACTCAGAAGGGCAGCGCTTTACCAGCGGCTACTCCTTGTCAAAAGCCAACACTTAACTCAGAAGGCTGCGCTTTGGCCGGTGGCCACAGGTCGCCGAGGGTCAACACTTAATTCAGAAGGGCAGCACTTTGCCGGCGGCCACAGGACGCCGAGAGCCAACACTTAATTCAGAAGGGCAGAGCTTTACTGGCGGCCACTTCTCGCTGGAAGCCAAGACTTAACTCAGAAGACAGCGCTTTACCAGCGGCCAAATCGTAGCCGAAAGCCAACACTGAGGTCAGAAGGCAGCGCTTTACCGGTGGCCGTTCGTCGCCGAAAGCCATCACTTAATTCAGAAGGAAGTGCTTTACCAGCGGCCAATCGTCGCCGAAAGCCAACACTTAGTTCAGAAGGCAGCGCTTTAACGGTGGCCACTCCTCGCCAAAAGTGAACACTTCACTCAGAAGGCAGCGCTTTACTGGCGGCCACTCGTCGCCAACAGCCAACACTGAGGTCAGAAGGCAGCGCTGTAACGCCAGCCACTCGTCGCCGAGAGGTAACACCTAACTCAGAAGGCAGCGCTTTACCCGCAGCCACTTGTCACCAAAAGCCATCACTTAACTTAGAGAGTAGCACTTTAGCGGCAGACACTCATCGACGAAAGCCAACACTTAGGTAAGAAGGCAGCGCTTTACCAGCGGCCACTTGTCACCCAAAGCCAAGAAAGAACTCAGAATCCAGTCATTTACCAGAGGTTAGTACAGGTCACAAGCCCGATATTTAAAGGCAACAGGTCATTAGTGAAGGTGAGTTTTTAGTGAATATACATGTAATAACGCAGAAGGCAGTGATTTACCAACGGATAGTCTAGGTCGCAAGCCAGCAATTTCAAAACGAGGGTAGAAGTGTAGTGGAAGTGATTTTGGTGAAAAGCCAGAAAATAACTCAGTAGGGCAGCACTTTGCCGGCGGTCACAGGTCGCCTAAAGCCAACACTTGATTCAGAAGGCAGCGCTATAAACCGGCGGCCACAGGTCGCCGAGAGCCAACACTTAACTCAGGAAGGCAGCGCTTTAACCAGCGGCCACTCATCGTCGCCAAGAGCCAAGCCTTAACTCAGAACGCAGGCGCTTTACCAGCGGCTACTCCTTGTCAAAAAGCCAACACTTAACTCAGAAGGCTGCGCTTTGCCGGTGGCCACAGGTCGACGAGGGGCCAACACTTAATTCAGAAGGCAGCACTTTGCCGGCGGCCACAGGACGCCGAGAGCCAACACTTAACTCAGAAGGCAGCGCGTTACCGGCAGTCACTTGTCACTGGAAGCCAAGACTTAACTCAGAAGGCAGCGCTTTACCGGTGGCCATTCGTCGCCGAGAGCCAACACTTCACTCAGAAGGCAGCGCTTTACCGGTGGCCATTCGTCGCCGAGAGCCAACACTTCACTCAGAAGGCAGCGCATTACCAGCGGCCACTCGTCACCGAAGGCCATCACTTAATTCAGAAGGAAGTGCTTTACCAGCGGCCACTCGTCGCCGAGAGCCAACACTTAGTTCAGAAGGCAGCTCTTTAACGTTGGCCACTCCTCGCCAAAAGTGAACACTTAACTCAGAAGGCAGCGCTTTACCAGTGGCCACTCATCGTCGCCAAGAGCCAAGCCTTAACTCAGAAGGCAGCGCTTTACCAGCGGCTACTCCTTGTCAAAAGCCAACACATAACTCAGAAGGCTGCGCTTTGCCGGTGGCCACAGGTCGCCGAGGGCCAACACTTAAATCAGAAGGCAGCACTTTGCCGGCGGCCACAGGACGCCGAGAGCCAACACTTAATTCAGAAGGCAGCGCTTTACTGGCGGCCACTTCTCGCTGGAAGCCAAGACTTAACTCAGAAGACAGCGCTTTACCAGCGGCCACTCGTAGCCGAAAGCCAACACTGAGGTCAGAAGGCAGCGCTTTACCGGTGGTCATTCGTCGCCGAGAGCCAACACTTAACTAAGAAGGCAGCGCTTTACCGGTGGCCATTCGTCGCCGAAAGCCATCACTTAATTCAGAAGGAAGTGCTTTACCAGCGGCCAATCGTCGCCGAAAGCCAACACTTAGTTCAGAAGGCAGCGCTTTAAACGTTGGCCACTCCTCGCCAAAAGTGAACACTTCACTCAGAAGGCAGCGCTTTACTGGCGGCCACTCGTCGCCAACAGCCAACACTGAGGTCAGAAGGCAGCGCTGTAACGCCAGCCACTCGTCGCCGAGAGGTAACACCTAACTCAGAAGGCAGCGCTTTACCCGCAGGCCACTTGTCACCAAAAGCCATCACTTAACTTAGAGAGTAGCACTTTAGCGGCAGACACTCATCGACGAAAGCCAACACTTAGGTAAGAAGGCAGCGCTTTACCAGCGGCCACTTGTCACCCAAAGCCAAGAAAGAACTCAGAATCCAGTCATTTAACAGAGGTTAGTAGAGGTCACAAGCCCGATATTTAAAAGCAATAGGTCTTCAGTGGAGGTGAGTTTTTAGTGAATATACATGTAATAACGCAGAAGGCAGTGATTTACCAACGGATAGTCTAGGTCGCAAGCCAGCAATTTCAAAACGAGGTAGAAGTGTAGTGGAAGTGATTTTTGGTGAAAAGCCAGAAAATAACTCAGTAGGCAGCACTTTGCCGGCGGTCACAGGTCGCCTAAAGCCAACCCTTGATTCAGAAGGCAGCGCTATACCGGCGGCCACAGGTCGCCGAGAGCCAACACTTAACTCAGAAGGCAGCGCTTTCCAGGCGGCCACTTGTCGCCGAGAGCCAACACTTAACTCAGAAGGCAGCGCTTTACCAGCGGCCACTCATCGTCGCCAAGAGCCAAGGCTTAACTCAGAACGCAGCGCTTTACCAGCGGCTACTCCTTGTCAAAAGCCAACACTTAACTCAGAAGGCTGCGCTTTGCCGGTGGCCACAGGTCGCCGAGGGCCAACACTTAATTCAGAAGGCAGCACTTTGCCGGCGGCCACAGGACGCCGAGAGCCAACACTTAATTCAGAAGGCAGCGCTTTACTGGCGGCCGATTCTCGATGGAAGCCAAGACTTAACTCAGAAGACAGCGCTTTACCAGCGGCCACTCGTAGCCGAAAGCCAACACTGAGGTCAGAAGGCAGCGCTTTACTGGTGGCCATTCGTCAACGAGAGCCAACAGTTCAGAAGGCAGTGCTTTAACGTTGGCCACTCCTCGCCGAAAGCCAACACTTAGGTCAGAAGGCAGCGCTTTGCCGGCAGCCACAGGTCGCCGAGGGCCAACAGTTAACTCAGAAGTCAGCGCTTTACCGGCGGCCACTTGTCACCAAAAGACATCAGTTAACTTAGAGAGTAGCACCTTAGCGGCAGACACTCATCGATGAAAGCCAACACTTAGGTAAGAAGGCAGCGCTTTACCGGCAGTCACTTGTCACCAAAAGACATCAGTTAACTTAGAGAGTAGCACTTTAGCGGCAGACACTCATCGACGAAAGCCAACACTTAGGTAAGAAGGCAGCGCTTTACCAGCGGCCACTCGTCACCCAAAGCCAACACTTAACTCAGAATCCAGTCATTTACCAGAGGTTAGTACACGTCACAAGCCCGAGATTTAAAAGCAATAGATCTTTAGTGGAGGTGAGCTTTTTAGTGAATATACATGTAATAACGCAGAAGGCAGTGATTTACGAACGGATAGTCTAGGTCGCAAGCCGGCAATTTAAAAACGAGGTAGAAGTGTAGTGAAAGTGATTTTTGGTGAAAAGCCAGAAAATAACTCAGTAGGCAGCGCTTTGCCGGCGGTCACAGGTCGCCGAGAGCCAACACTTGAGTCAGAAGGCAGCGCTTTACCGGCAGCTACTTGTCACTGGAAGCCAAGACTTAACTCAGAAGGCAGCGCTTTAACCGGTGGCCATTTGTCGCCGAGAGCCAACACTTAACTCAGAAGGCAGCGCTTTATCGGTGGCCATTCGTCGCCGAGAGTCAACACTTCACTCAGAAGGCAGCGCATTACCAGCGGCCACTCGTCACCGAAGGCCATCACTTAATTCAGAAGGAAGTGCTTTACCAGCGGCCACTCGTCGCCGAGAGCCAACACTTAGTTCAGAAGGCAGCTCTTTAACGTTGGCCACTCCTCGCCAAAAGTGAACACTTAACTCAGAAGGCAGCGCTTTACCAGTGGCCACTCATCGTCGCCAAGAGCCAAGCCTTAACTCAGAAGGCAGCGCTTTACCAGCGGCTACTCCTTGTCAAAAGCCAACACATAACTCAGAAGGCTGCGCTTTGCCGGTGGCCACAGGTCGCCGAGGGCCAACACTTAAATCAGAAGGCAGCACTTTGCCGGCGGCCACAGGACGCCGAGAGCCAACACTTAATTCAGAAGGCAGCGCTTTACTGGCGGCCACTTCTCGCTGGAAGCCAAGACTTAACTCAGAAGACAGCGCTTTACTGGCGGCCACTTCTCGCTGGAAGCCAAGACTTAACTCAGAAGACAGCGCTTTACCAGCGGCCACTCGTAGCCGAAAGCCAACACTGAGGTCAGAAGGCAGCGCTTTACCGTGGCCGTTCGTCGCCGAAAAGCCATCACTTAATTCAGAAGGAAGTGCTTTACCAGCGGCCAATCGTCGCCGAAAGCCAACACTTAGTTCAGAAGGGCAGCGCTTTAACGTTGGCCACTCCTCGCCAAAAGTGAACACTTCACTCAGAAGGCAGCGCTTTACTGCGGCCACTCGTCGCCAACAGCCAACACTGAGGTCAGAAGGCAGCGCTGTAACGCCAGCCACTCGTCGCCGAGAGGTAACACCTAACTCAGAAGGCAGCGCTTTACCCGCAGCCACTTGTCACCAAAAGCCATCACTTAACTTAGAGAGTAGCACTTTAGCGGCAGACACTCATCGACGAAAGCCAACACTTAGGTAAGAAGGCAGCGCTTTACCAGCGGCCACTTGTCACCCAAAGCCAAGAAAGAACTCAGAATCCAGTCATTTAACAGAGGTTAGTAGAGGTCACAAGCCCGATATTTAAAAGCAATAGGTCTTCAGTGGAGGTGACTTTTTAGTGAATATACATGTAATAACGCAGAAGGCAGTGATTTACCAACGGATAGTCTAGGTCGCAAGCCAGCAATTTCAAAACGAGGTAGAAGTGTAGTGGAAGTGATTTTTGGTGAAAAGCCAGAAAATAACTCAGTAGGCAGCACTTGCCGGCGGTCACAGGTCGCCTAAAGCCAACACATGATTCAGAAGGCAGCGCTATACCGGCGGCCACAGGTCGCCGAGAGCCAACACTTAACTCAGAAGGCAGCGCTTTCCAGGCGGCCACTTGTCGCCGAGAGCCAACACTTAACTCAGAAGGCAGCGCTTTACCAGCGGCCACTCATCGTCGCCAAGAGCCAAGGCTTAACTCAGAACGCAGCGCTTTACCAGCGGCTACTCCTTGTCAAAAGCCAACACTTAACTCAGAAGGCTGCGCTTTGCCGGTGGCCACAGGTCGCCGAGGGCCAACACTTAATTCAGAAGGCAGCACTTTGCCGGCGGCCACAGGACGCCGAGAGCCAACACTTAATTCAGAAGGCAGCGCTTTACTGGCGGCCGATTCTCGATGGAAGCCAAGACTTAACTCAGAAGACAGCGCTTTACCAGCGGCCACTCGTAGCCGAAAGCCAACACTGAGGTCAGAAGGCAGCGCTTTACCGGTGGCCATTCGTCAACGAGAGCCAACAGTTCAGAAGGCAGTGCTTTAACGTTGGCCACTCCTCGCCGAAAGCCAACACTAGGTCAGAAGGCAGCGCTTTGCCGGCGGCCACAGGTCGCCGAGGGCCAACAGTTCTAACTCAGAAGTCAGCGCTTTACCGGCGGCCACTTGTCACCAAAAGACATCAGTTAACTTAGAGAGTAGCACTTTAGCGGCAGACACTCATCGATGAAAGCCAACACTTAGGTAAGAAGGCAGCGCTTTACCGGCAGTCACTTGTCACCAAAAGACATCAGTTAACTTAGAGAGTAGCACTTAGCGGCAGACACTCATCGACGAAAGCCAACACTGAGGTCAGAAGGCAGCGCTTTACTGGTGCCATTCGTCAACGAGAGCCAACAGTTCAGAAGGCAGTGCTTTAACGTTGGCCACTCCTCGCCGAAAGTCAACACTTAGGTCAGAAGGCAGCTCTTTGCCGGCGGCCACAGGTTCGCCGAGGGCCAACAGTTAACTCAGAAGTCAGCGCTTTACCGGCGGCCACAGGTCACCAAAAGACATCAGTTAACTTAGAGAGTAGCACTATAGCGGCAGACACTCATCGACGAAAGCCAACACTTAGGTAAGAAGGCAGCGCTTTACCAGCGGCCACTCGTCACCCAAAGCCAACACTTAACTCAGAATCCAGTCATTTACCAGAGGTTAGTACACGTCACAAGCCCGAGATTTAAAAGCAATAGATCTTTAGTGGAGGTGAGCTTTTTAGTGAATATACATGTAATAACGCAGAAGGCAGTGATTTACGAACGGATAGTCTAGGTCGCAAGCCGGCAATTTAAAAACGAGGTAGAAGTTTAGTGAAAGTGATTTTTGGTGAAAAGCCAGAAAATAACTCAGTAGGCAGCGCTTTGCCGGCGGTCACAGGTCGCCGAGAGCCAACACTTGAGTCAGAAGGCAGCGCTTTACCGGCAGCTACTTGTCACTGGAAGCCAAGACTTAACTCAGAAGGCAGCGCTTTACCGGTGGCCATTCGTCGCCGAGAGCCAACACTTAACTCAGAAGGCAGCGCTTTATCGGTGGCCATTCGTCGCCGAGAGCCAACACTTCACCCAGAAGGCAGCGCATTACCAGCGGCCACTCGTCACCGAAGGCCATCACTTAATTCAGAAGGAAGTGCTTTACCAGCGCCACTCGTCGCCGAGAGCCAACACTTAGTTCAGAAGGCAGCTCTTTAACGTTGGCCACTCCTCGCCAAAAGTGAACACTTAACTCAGAAGGCAGCGCTTTACCAGTGCCACTCATCGTCGCCAAGAGCCAAGCCTTACTCAGAAGGCAGCGCTTTACCAGCGGCTACTCCTTGTCAAAAGCCAACACTTAACACAGAAGGCTGCGCTTTGCCGGTGGCCACAGGTCGCCGAGGGTCAACACTTAATTCAGAAGGCAGCGCTTTACTGGCGGCCACTTCTCGCTGGAAGCCAAGACTTAACTCAGAAGACAGCGCTTTACCAGTGGCCACTCGTAGCCGAAAGCCAACACTGAGGTCAGAAGGCAGCGCTTTACCGGTGGCCGTTCGTCGCCGAAAGCCATCACTTAATTCAGAAGGAAGTGCTTTACCAGCGGCCAATCGTCGCCGAAAGCCAACACTTAGTTCAGAAGGCAGCGCTTTAACGTTGGCCACTCCTCGCCAAAAGTGAACACTTCACTCAGAAGGCAGCGCTTTACTGGCGGCCACTCGTCGCCAACAGCCAACACTGAGGTCAGAAGGCAGCGCTGTAACGCCAGCCACTCGTCGCCGAGAGGTAACACCTAACTCAGAAGGCAGCGCTTTACCCGCAGCCACTTGTCACCAAAAGCCATCACTTAACTTAGAGAGTAGCACTTTAGCGGCAGACACTCATCGACGAAAGCCAACACTTACGTAAGAAGGCAGCGCTTTACCAGCGGCCACTTGTCACCCAAAGCCAAGAAAGAACTCAGAATCCAGTCATTTAACAGAGGTTAGTAGAGGTCACAAGCCCGATATTTAAAAGCAATAGGTCTTCAGTGGAGGTGACTTTTAGTGAATATACATGTAATAACGCAGAAGGCAGTGATTTACCAACGGATAGTCTAGGTCGCAAGCCAGCAATTTCAAAACGAGGTAGAAGTGTAGTGGAAGTGATTTTTGGTGAAAAGCCAGAAAATAACTCAGTAGGCAGCACTTTGCCGGCGGTCACAGGTCGCCTAAAGCCAACACATGATTCAGAAGGCAGCGCTATACCGGCGGCCACAGGTCGCCGAGAGCCAACACTTAACTCAGAAGGCAGCGCTTTCCAGGCGGCCACTTGTCGCCGAGAGCCAACACTTAACTCGGAAGGCAGCGCTTTACCAGCGGCCACTCATCGTCGCCAAGAGCCAAGCCTTAACTCAGAACGCAGCGCTTTACCAGCGGCTACTCCTTGTCAAAAGCCAACACTTAACTCAGAAGGCTGCGCTTTGCCGGTGGCCACAGGTCGCCGAGGGCCAACACTTAATTCAGAAGGCAGCACTTTGCCGGCGGCCACAGGACGCCGAGAGCCAACACTTAATTCAGAAGGCAGCGCTTTACTGGCAGCCGATTCTCGATGGAAGCCAAGACTTAACTCAGAAGACAGCGCTTTACCAGCGGCCACTCGTAGCCGAAAGCCAACACTGAGGTCAGAAGGCAGCGCTTTACCGGTGGCCATTCGTCAACGAGAGCCAACAGTTCAGAAGGCAGTGCTTTAACGTTGGCCACTCCTCGCCGAAAGCCAACACTTAGGTCAGAAGGCAGCGCTTTGCCGGCGGCCACAGGTCGCCGAGGGCCAACAGTTAACTCAGAAGTCAGCGCTTTACCGGCGGCCACTTGTCACCAAAAGACATCAGTTAACTTAGAGAGTAGCACTTTAGCGGCAGACACTCATCGATGAAAGCCAACACTTAGGTAAGAAGGCAGCGCTTTACCGGCAGTCACTTGTCACAAAAGACATCAGTTAACTTAGAGAGTAGCACTTTAGCGGCAGACACTCATCGACGAAAGCCAACACTTAGGTAAGAAGGCAGCGCTTTACCAGCGGCCACTCGTCACCCAAAGCCAACACTTAACTCAGATCCAGTCATTTACCAGAGGGTTAGTACACGTCACAAGCCCGATATTTAAAAGCAATAGATCTTTAGTGGAGGTGAGCTTTTAGTGAATATACATGTAATAACGCAGAAGGCAGTGATTTACAAACGGATAGTCTAGGTCGCAAGCCGGCAATTTAAAAACGAGGTAGAAGTTTAGTGAAAGTGAATTTTGGTGAAAAGCCAGAAAATAACTCAGTAGGTAGCGCTTTGCCGGTGGTCACAGGTCGCCGAGAGCCAACACTTGAGTCAGAAGGCAGCGCTTTAACCGGCAGCTACTTGTCACTGGAAGCCAAGACTTAACTCAGAAGGCAGCGCTTTACCGGTGGCCATTCGTCGCCGAGAGCCAACACTTAACTCAGAAGGCAGCGCTTTATCGGTGGCCATTCGTCGCCGAGAGCCAACACTTCACTCAGAAGGCAGCGCATTACCGGCGGCCACTCGTCACCGAAGGCCATCACTTAATTCAGAAGGAAGTGCTTTACCAGCGGCCACTCGTCGCCGAGAGCCAACACTTAGTTCAGAAGGCAGCTCTTTAACGTTGGCCACTCCTCGCCAAAAGTGAACACTTAACTCAGAAGGCAGCGCTTTACCAGTGGCCACTCATCGTCGCCAAGAGCCAAGCCTTAACTCAGAAGGCAGCGCTTTACCAGCGGCTACTCCTTGTCAAAAGCCAACACTTAACTCAGAAGGCTGCGCTTTGCCGGTGGCCACAGGTCGCCGAGGGTCAACACTTATTCAGAAGGCAGCGCTTTACTGGCGGCCACTTCTCGCTGGAAGCCAAGACTTAACTCAGAAGACAGCGCTTTACCAGTGGCCACTCGTAGCCGAAAGCCAACACTGAGGTCAGAAGGCAGCGCTTTACCGGTGGCCGTTCGTCGCCGAAAGCCATCACTTAATTCAGAAGGAAGTGCTTTACCAGCGGCCTATCGTCGCCGAAAGCCAACACTTAGTTCAGAAGGCAGCGCTTTAACGTTGGCCACTCCTCGCCAAAAGTGAACACTTCACTCAGAAGGCAGCGCTTTACTGGCGGCCACTCGTCGCCAACAGCCAACACTGAGGTCAGAAGGCAGCGCTGTAACGCCAGCCACTCGTCGCCGAGAGGTAACACCTAACTCAGAAGGCAGCGCTTTACCCGCAGCCACTTGTCACCAAAAGCCATCACTTAACTTAGAGAGTAGCACTTTAGCGGCAGACACTCATCGACGAAAGCCAACACTTAGGTAAGAAGGCAGCGCTTTACCAGCGGCCACTTGTCACCCAAAGCCAAGAAAGAACTCAGAATCCAGTCATTTAACAGAGGTTAGTAGAGGTCACAAGCCCGATATTTAAAAGCAATAGGTCTTCAGTGGAGGTGACTTTTTAGTGAATATACATGTAATAACGCAGAAGGCAGTGATTTACCAACGGATAGTCTAGGTCGCAAGCCAGCAATTTCAAAACGAGGTAGAAGTGTAGTGGAAGTGATTTTTGGTGAAAAGCCAGAAAATAACTCAGTAGGCAGCACTTTGCCGGCGGTCACAGGTCGCCTAAAGCCCAACACATGATTCAGAAGGCAGCGCTATACCGGCGGCCACAGGTCGCCGAGAGCCAACACTTAACTCAGAAGGCAGCGCCTTTCCAGGCGGCCACTTGTCGCCGAGAGCCAACACTTAACTCGGAAGGCAGCGCTTTACCAGCGGCCACTCATCGTCGCCAAGAGCCAAGCCTTAACTCAGAACGCAGCGCTTTACCAGCGGCTACTCCTTGTCAAAAGCCAACACTTAACTCAGAAGGCTGCGCTTGCCGGTGGCCACAGGTCGCCGAGGGCCAACACTTAATTCAGAAGGCAGCACTTTGCCGGCGGCCACAGGACGCCGAGAGCCAACACTTAATTCAGAAGGCAGCGCTTTACTGGCAGCCGATTCTCGATGGAAGCCAAGACTTAACTCAGAAGACAGCGCTTTACCAGCGGCCACTCGTAGCCGAAAGCCAACACTGAGGTCAGAAGGCAGCGCTTTACTGGTGGCCATTCGTCAACGAGAGCCAACAGTTCAGAAGGCAGTGCTTTAACGTTGGCCACTCCTCGCCGAAAGCCAACACTTAGGTCAGAAGGCAGCGCTTTGCCGGCGGCCACAGGTCGCCGAGGGCCAACAGTTAACTCAGAAGTCAGCGCTTTACCGGCGGCCACTTGTCACCAAAAGACATCAGTTAACTTAGAGAGTAGCACTTTAGCGGCAGACACTCATCGATGAAAGCCAACACTTAGGTAAGAAGGCAGCGCTTTACCGGCAGTCACTTGTCACCAAAAGACATCAGTTAACTTAGAGAGTAGCACTTTAGCGGCAGACACTCATCGACGAAAGCCAACACTTAGGTAAGAAGGCAGCGCTTTACCAGCGGCCACTCGTCACCCAAAGCCAACACTTAACTCAGAATCCAGTCATTTACCAGAGGTTAGTACACGTCACAAGCCCGATATTTAAAAGCAATAGATCTTTAGTGGAGGTTAGCTTTTTAGTGAATATACATGTAATAACGCAGAAGGCAGTGATTTACGAACGGATAGTCTAGGTCGCAAGCCGGCAATTTAAAAACGAGGTAGAAGTTTAGTGAAAGTGATTTTTGGTGAAAAGCCAGAAAATAACTCAGTAGGTAGCGCTTTGCCGGTGGTCACAGGTCGCCGAGAGCCAACACTTGAGTCAGAAGGCAGCGCTTTACCGGCAGCTACTTGTCACTGGAAGCCAAGACTTAACTCAGAAGGCAGCGCTTTACCGGTGGCCATTCGTCGCCGAGAGCCAACACTTAACTCAGAAGGCAGCGCTTTATCGGTGGCCATTCGTCGCCGAGAGCCAACACTTCACTCAGAAGGCAGCGCATTACCGGCGGCCACTCGTCACCGAAGGCCATCACTTAATTCAGAAGGAGTGCTTTACCAGCGGCCACTCGTCGCCGAGAGCCAACACTTAGTTCAGAAGGCAGCTCTTTAACGTTGGCCACTCCTCGCCAAAAGTGAACACTTAACTCAGAAGGCAGCGCTTTACCAGTGCCACTCATCGTCGCCAAGAGCCTAGCCTTAACTCAGAAGGCAGCGCTTTACCAGCGGCTACTCCTTGTCAAAAGCCAACACATAACACAGAAGGCTGCGCTTTGCCGGTGGCCACAGGTCGCCGAGGGTCAACACTTAATTCAGAAGGCAGCACTTTGCCGGCGGCCACAGGACGCCGAGCCAACACAACACTTTAATTCGCAAAGACTTAACTCAGAAGACAGTGCTTTACTGGCGGCCACTTCTCGCTGGAAGCCAAGACTTAACTCAGAAGACAGCGCTTTACCAGCGGCCACTCGTAGCCGAAAGCCAACACTGAGGTCAGAAGGCAGCGCTTTACCGGTGGCCGTTCGTCGCCGAATGCCATCACTTAATTCAGAAGGAAGTGCTTTACCAGCGGCCAATCGTCGCCGAAAGCCAACACTTAGTTCAGAAGGCAGCGCTTTAACGTTGGCCACTCCTCGCCAAAAGTGAACACTTCACGCAGAAGGCAGCGCTTTACTGGCGGCCACTCGTCGCCAACAGCCAACACTGAGGTCAGAAGGCAGCGCTGTAACGCCAGCCACTCGTCGCCGAGAGGTAACACCTAACTCAGAAGGCAGCGCTTTACCCGCAGCCACTTGTCACCAAAAGCCATCACTTAACTTAGAGAGTAGCACTTCAGCGGCAGACACTCATCGACGAAAGCCAACACTTAGGTAAGAAGGCAGCGCTTTACCAGCGGCCACTTGTCACCCAAAGCCAAGAAAGAACTCAGAATCCAGTCATTTAACAGAGGTTAGTAGAGGTCACAAGCCCGATATTTAAAAGCAATAGGTCTTCAGTGGAGGTGACTTTTTAGTGAATATACATGTAATAACGCAGAAGGCAGTGATTTACCAACGGATAGTCTAGGTCGCAAGCCAGCAATTTCAAAACGAGGTAGAAGTGTAGTGGAAGTGATTTTTGGTGAAAAGCCAGAAAATAACTCAGTAGGCAGCACTTTGCCGGCGGTCACAGGTCGCCTAAAGCCAACCCTTGATTCAGAAGGCAGCGCTATAACCGGCGGCCACAGGTCGCCGAGAGCCAACACTTAACTCAGAAGGCAGCGCTTTCCAGGCGGCCACTTGTCGCCGAGAGCCAACACTTAACTCAGAAGGCAGCGCTTTACCAGCGGCCACTCATCGTCGCCAAGAGCCAAGGCTTAACTCAGAACGCAGCGCTTTACCAGCGGCTACTCCTTGTCAAAAGCCAACACTTAACTCAGAAGGCTGCGCTTTGCCGGTGGCCACAGGTCGCCGAGGGCCAACACTTAATTCAGAAGGCAGCACTTTGCCGGCGGCCACAGGACGCCGAGAGCCAACACTTAATTCAGAAGGCAGTGCTTTACTGGCGGCCGATTCTCGATGGAAGCCAAGACTTAACTCAGAAGACAGCGCTTTACCAGCGGCCACTCGTAGCCGAAAGCCAACACTGAGGTCAGAAGGCAGCGCTTTACCCGGTGGCCATTCGTCAACGAGAGCCAACAGTTCAGAAGGCAGTGCTTTAACGTTGGCCACTCCTCGCCGTAAGCCAACACTTAGGTCAGAAGGCAGCTCTTTGCCGGCGGCCACAGGTCGCCGAGGGCCAACAGTTAACTCAGAAGTCAGCGCTTTAACTTTCAGTCAGTTAACTTAGAGAGTAGCACTTTAGCGGCAGACACTCATCGGCCTTAGGTAAGAAGGCAGCGCTTTACCGGCAGTCACTTGTCACCAAAAGACATCAGTTAACTTAGAGAGTAGCACTTTAGCGGCAGTCACTCATCGACGAAAGCCAACACTTAGGTAAGAAGGCAGCGCTTTACCAGCGGGCCACTTCGTCACCCAAAGCCAACACTTAACTCAGAATCCAGTCATTTTACAGAGGTTATTGTACAACGTACACGTCACAAGCCCGAGATTTAAAAGCAATAGATCGTTAGTGGAGGTGAGCTTTTTAGTGAATATACAAGTAATAACGCAGAAGGCAGTGATTTACGAACGGATAGTCTAGGTCGCAAGCCGGCAATTTAAAAACGAGGTAGAAGTTTAGTGAAAGTGATTTTTGGTGAAAAGCCAGAAAATAACTCAGTAGGCAGCGCTTTGCCGGCGGTCACAGGTCGCCGAGAGCCAACACTTGAGTCATAAGGCAGCGCTTTACCGGCAGCTACTTGTCACTGGAAGCCAGGACTTAACTCAGAAGGCAGCGCTTTACCGGTGGCCATTCGTCGCCGAGAGCCAACACTTAACTCAGAAGGCAGCGCTTTATCGGTGGCCATTCGTCGCCGAGAGCCAACACTTCACTCAGAAGGCAGCACATTACCGGCGGCCACTCGTCACCGAAGGCCATCACTTAATTCAGAAGGAAGTGCTTTACCAGCGGCCACTCGTCGCCGAGAGCCAACACTTAGTTCAGAAGGCAGCTCTTTAACGTTGGCCACTCCTCGCCAAAAGTGAACACTTAACTCAGAAGGCAGCGCTTTACCAGTGGCCACTCATCGTCGCCAAGAGCCAAGCCTTAACTCAGAAGGCAGCGCTTTACCAGCGGCTACTCCTTGTCAAAAGCCAACACTTAACACAGAAGGCTGCGCTTTGCCGGTGGCCACAGGTCGCCGAGGGTCAACACTTAATTCAGAAGGCAGCACTTTGCTGGCGGCCACTTCTCGCGGGAAGCCAAGACTTAACTCAGAAGACAGCGCTTTACCAGCGGCCACTCGTAGCCGAAAGCCAACACTGAGGTCAGAAGGCAGCGCTTTACCGGTGGCCGTTCGTCGCCGAAAGCCATCACTTAATTCAGAATGAAGTGCTTTACCAGCGGCCAATCGTCGCCGAAAGCCAACACTTAGTTCAGAAGGCAGCGCTTTAACGTTGGCCACTCCTCGCCAAAAGTGAACACTTCACTCAGAAGGCAGCGCTTTACTGGCGGCCACTCGTCGCCAACAGCCAACACTGAGGTCAGAAGGCAGCGCTGTAACGCCAGCCACTCGTCGCCGAGAGGTAACACCTAACTCAGAGGCAGCGCTTTACCCGCAGCCACTTGTCACCAAAAGCCATCACTTAACTTAGAGAGTAGCTCTTTAGCGGCAGACACTCATCGACGAAAGCCAACACTTAGGTAAGAAGGCAGCGCTTTACCAGCGGCCACTTGTCACCCAAAGCCAAGAAAGAACTCAGAATCCAGTCATTTAACAGAGGTTAGTAGAGGTCACAAGCCCGATATTTAAAAGCAATAGGTCTTCAGTGGAGGTGACTTTTAGTGAATATACATGTAATAACGCAGAAGGCAGTGATTTACCAACGGATAGTCTAGGTCGCAAGCCAGCAATTTCAAAACGAGGTAGAAGTGTAGTGGAAGTGATTTTTGGTGAAAAGCCAGAAAATAACTCAGTAGGCAGCACTTTGCCGGCGGTCACAGGTTGCCTAAAGCCAACACTTGATTCAGAAGGCAGCGCTATACCGGCGGCCACAGGTCGCCGAGAGCCAACACTTAACTCAGAAGGCAGCGCTTTCCAGGCGGCCACTTGTCGCCGATAGCCAACACTTAACTCAGAAGGCAGCGCTTTAACAGCGGCCACTCATCGTCGCCAAGAGCCAAGCCTTAACTCAGAACGCAGCGCTTTACCAGCGGCTACTCCTTGTCAAAAGCCAACACTTAACTCAGAAGGCTGCGCTTTGCCGGTGGCCACAGGTCGCCGAGGGCCAACACTTAATTCAGAAGGCAGCACTTTGCCGGCGGCCACAGGACGCCGAGAGCCAACACTTAATTCAGAAGGCAGCGCTTTACTGGCGGCCGATTCTCGATGGAAGCCAAGACTTAACTCAGAAGACAGCGCTTTACCAGCGGCCACTCGTAGCCGAAAGCCAACACTGAGGTCAGAAGGCAGCGCTTTACCGGTGGCCATTCGTCTACGAGAGCCAACAGTTCAGAAGGCAGTGCTTTAACGTTGGCCACTCCTCGCCGAAAGCCAACACTTAGGTCAGAAGGCAGCGCTTTGCCGGCGGCCACAGGTCGCCGAGGGCCAACAGTTAACTCAGAAGTCAGCGCTTTACCGGCGGCCACTTGTCACCAAAAGACATCAGTTAACTTAGAGAGTAGCACTTTAGCGGCAGACACTCATCGATGAAAGCCAACACTTAGGTAAGAAGGCAGCGCTTTACCGGCAGTCACTTGTCACCAAAAGACATCAGTTAACTTAGAGAGTAGCACTTTAGCGGCAGACACTCATCGACGAAAGCCAACACTTAGGTAAGAAGGCAGCGCTTTACCAGCGGCCACTCGTCACCCAAAGCCAACACTTAACTCAGAATCCAGTCATTTACCAGAGGTTAGTACAGGTCACAAGCCCGAGATTTAAAAGCAATAGATCTTTAGTGGAGGTGAGCTTTTTAGTGAATATACATGTAATAACGCAGAAGGCAGTGATTTACGAACGGATAGTCTAGGTCGCAAGCCGGCAATTTAAAAACGAGGTAGAAGTTTAGTGAAAGTGATTTTTGGTGAAAAGCCAGAAAATAACTCAGTAGGCAGCGCTTTGCCGGCGGTCACAGGTCGCCGAGAGCCAACACTTGAGTCAGAAGGCAGCGCTTTACCGGCAGCTACTTGTCACTGGAAGCCAAGACTTAACTCAGAAGGCAGCGCTTTACCGGTGGCCAGTCGTCGCCGAGAGCCAACACTTAACTCAGAAGGCAGCGCTTTATCGGTGGCCATTCGTCGCCGAGAGCCAACACTTCACTCAGAAGGCAGCGCATTACCAGCGGCCACTCGTCACTGAAGGCCATCACTTAATTCAGAAGGAAGTGCTTTACCAGCGGCCACTCGTCGCCGAGAGCCAACACTTAGTTCAGAAGGCAGCTCTTTAACGTTGGCCACTCCTCGCCAAAGTGAACACTTAACTCAGAAGGCAGCGCTTTACCAGTGGCCACTCATCGTCGCCAAGAGCCAAGCCTTAACTCAGAAGGCAGCGCTTTACCAGCGGTTACTCCTTGTCAAAAGCCAACACTTAACACAGAAGGCTGCGCTTTGCCGGTGGCCACAGGTCGCCGAGGGTCAACACTTAATTCAGAAGGCAGCGCTTTACTGGCGGCCACTTCTCGCTGGAAGCCAAGACTTAACTCAGAAGACAGCGCTTTACCAGCGGCCACTCGTAGCCGAAAGCCAACACTGAGGTCAGAAGGCAGCGCTTTACCGGTGGCCGTTCGTCGCCGAAAGCCATCACTTAATTCAGAAGGAAGTGCTTTACCAGCGGCCAATCGTCGCCGAAAGCCAACACTTAGGTCAGAAGGCAGCGCTTTAACGTTGGCCACTCCTCGCCAAAAGTGAACACTTAACTCAGAAGGCAGCGCTTTACTGGCGGCCACTCGGCGCCAACAGCCAACACTGAGGTCAGAAGGCAGCGCTGTAACGCCAGCCACTCGTCGCCGAGAGGTAACACCTAACTCAGAAGGCAGCGCTTTACCCGCAGCCACTTGTCACCAAAAGCCATCACTTAACTTAGAGAGTAGCACTTTAGCGGCAGACACTCATCGACGAAAGCCAACACTTAGGTAAGAAGGCAGCGCTTTACCAGCGGCCACTTGTCACCCAAAGCCAAGAAAGAACTCAGAATCCAGTCATTTAACAGAGGTTAGTAGAGGTCACAAGCCCGATATTTAAAAGCAATAGGTCTTCAGTGGAGGTGAGTTTCTAGTGAATATACATGTAATAACGCAGAAGGCAGTGATTTACCAACGGATAGTCTAGGTCGCAAGCCAGCAATTTCAAAACGAGGTAGAAGTGTAGTGGAAGTGATTTTTGGTGAAAAGCCAGAAAATAACTCAGTAGGCAGCACTTTGCCGGCGGTCACAGGTCGCCTAAAGCCAACACATGATTCAGAAGGCAGCGCTATACCGGCGGCCACAGGTCGCCGAGAGCCAACACTTAACTCAGAAGGCAGCGCTTTCCAGGCGGCCACTTGTCGCCGAGAGCCAACACTTAACTCGGAAGGCAGCGCTTTACCAGCGGCCACTCATCGTCGCCAAGAGCCAAGGCTTAACTCAGAACGCAGCGCTTTACCAGCGGCTACTCCTTGTCAAAAGCCAACACTTAACTCAGAAGGCTGCGCTTGCCGGTGGCCACAGGTCGCCGAGGGCCAACACTTAATTCAGAAGGCAGCACTTTGCCGGCGGCCACAGGACGCCGAGAGCCAACACTTAGGTAAGAAGGCAGCGCTTTACCGGCGGCCGATTCTCGATGGAAGCCAAGACTTAACTCAGAAGACAGCGCTTTACCAGCGGCCACTCGTAGCCGAAAGCCAACACTGAGGTCAGAAGGCAGCGCTTTACCTGTGGCCATTCGTCAACGAGAGCCAACAGTTCAGAAGGCAGTGCTTTAACGTTGGCCACTCCTCGCCGAAAGCCAACACTTAGGTCAGAAGGCAGCGCTTTGCCGGCGGCCACAGGACGCCGAGGGCCAACAGTTAACTCAGAAGTCAGCGCTTTACCGGCGGCCACTTTCGGACGGCCACTTGTCACCAAAAGACATCAGTTAGGCAGCGCTTTACCGGCAGTCACTTGTCACCAAAAGACATCAGTTAACTTAGAGAGTAGCACTTTAGCGGCAGACACTCATCGACGAAAGCCAACACTTAGGTAAGAAGGCAGCGCTTTACCAGCGGCCACTCGTCACCCAAAGCCAACACTTAACTCAGAATCCAGTCATTTACCAGAGGTTAGTACACGTCACAAGCCCGATATTTAAAAGCAATAGATCTTTAGTGGAGGTGAGCTTTTAGTGAATATACATGTAATAACGCAGAAGGCAGTGATTTACGAACGGATAGTCTAGGTCGCAAGCCGGCAATTTAAAAACGAGGTAGAAGTTTAGTGAAAGTGATTTTTGGTGAAAAGCCAGAAAATAACTCAGTAGGTAGCGCTTGCCGGTGGTCACAGGTCGCCGAGAGCCAACACTTGAGTCAGAAGGCAGCGCTTTACCGGCAGCTACTTGTCACTGGAAGCCAAGACTTAACTCAGAAGGCAGCGCTTTACCGGTGGCCATTCGTCGCCGAGAGCCAACACTTAACTCAGAAGGCAGCGCTTTATCGGTGGCCATTCGTCGCCGAGAGCCAACACTTAACTCAGAAGGCAGCGCATTACCGGCGGCCACTCGTCACCGAAGGCCATCACTTAATTCAGAAGGAAGTGCTTTACCAGCGGCCACTCGTCGCCGAGAGCCAACACTTAGTTCAGAAGGCAGCTCTTTAACGTTGGCCACTCCTCGCCAAAAGTGAACACTTAACTCAGAAGGCAGCGCTTTACCGGTGGCCACTCATCGTCGCCAAGAGCCAAGCCTTAACTCAGAAGGCAGCGCTTTACCAGCGGCTACTCCTTGTCAAAAGCCAACACTTAACACAGAAGGCTGCGCTTTGCCGGTGGCCACAGGTCGCCGAGGGTCAACACTTAATTCAGAAGGCAGCACTTTGCCGGCGGCCACAGGACGCCGAGGGTCAACACTTAATTCAGAAGGCAGCGCTTTACTGGCGGCCACTTCTCGCTGGAAGCCAAGACTTAACTCAGAAGACAGCGCTTTACCAGCGGCCACTCGTAGCCGAAAGCCAACACTGAGGTCAGAAGGCAGCGCTTTACCGGTGGCCGTTCGTCGCCGAAAGCCATCACTTAATTCAGAAGGAAGTGCTTTACCAGCGGCCAATCGTCGCCGAAAGCCAACACTTAGTTCAGAAGGCAGCGCTTTAACGTTGGCCACTCCTCGCCAAAAGTGAACACTTCACTCAGAAGGCAGCGCTTTACTGGCGGCCACTCGTCGCCAACAGCCAACACTGAGGTCAGAAGGCAGCGCTGTAACGCCAGCCACTCGTCGCCGAGAGGTAACACCTAACTCAGAAGGCAGCGCTTTACCCGCAGCCACTTGTCACCAAAAGCCATCACTTAACTTAGAGAGTAGCACTTCAGCGGCAGACACTCATCGACGAAAGCCAACACTTAGGTAAGAAGGCAGCGCTTTACCAGCGGCCACTTGTCACCCAAAGCCAAGAAAGAACTCAGAATCCAGTCATTTAACAGAGGTTAGTAGAGGTCACAAGCCCGATATTTAAAAGCAATAGGTCTTCAGTGGAGGTGACTTTTTAGTGAATATACATGTAATAACGCAGAAGGCAGTGATTTACCAACGGATAGTCTAGGTCGCAAGCCAGCAATTTCAAAACGAGGTAGAAGTGTAGTGGAAGTGATTTTTGGTGAAAAGCCAGAAAATAACTCAGTAGGCAGCACTTTGCCGGCGGTCACAGGTCGCCTAAAGCCAACCCTTGATTCAGAAGGCAGCGCTATACCGGCGGCCACAGGTCGCCGAGAGCCAACACTTAACTCAGAAGGCAGCGCTTTCCAGGCGGCCACTTGTCGCCGAGAGCCAACACTTAACTCAGAAGGCAGCGCTTTACCAGCGGCCACTCATCGTCGCCAAGAGCCAAGGCTTAACTCAGAACGCAGCGCTTTACCAGCGGCTACTCCTTGTCAAAAGCCAACACTTAACTCAGAAGGCTGCGCTTTGCCGGTGGCCACAGGTCGCCGAGGGCCAACACTTAATTCAGAAGGCAGCACTTTGCCGGCGGCCACAGGACGCCGAGAGCCAACACTTAATTCAGAAGGCAGTGCTTTACTGGCGGCCGATTCTCGATGGAAGCCAAGACTTAACTCAGAAGACAGCGCTTTACCAGCGGCCACTCGTAGCCGAAAGCCAACACTGAGGTCAGAAGGCAGCGCTTTACCGGTGGCCATTCGTCAACGAGAGCCAACAGTTCAGAAGGCAGTGCTTTAACGTTGGCCACTCCTCGCCGAAAGCCAACACTTAGGTCAGAAGGCAGCTCTTTGCCGGCGGCCACAGGTCGCCGAGGGCCAACAGTTAACTCAGAAGTCAGCGCTTTACCGGCGGCCACAGGTCACCAAAAGACATCAGTTAACTTAGAGAGTAGCACTATAGCGGCAGACACTCATCGACGAAAGCCAACACTTAGGTAAGAAGGCAGCGCTTTACCAGCGGCCACTCGTCACCCAAAGCCAACACTTAACTCAGAATCCAGTCATTTACCAGAGGTTAGTACACGTCACAAGCCCGAGATTTAAAAGCAATAGATCTTTAGTGGAGGTGAGCTTTTTAGTGAATATACATGTAATAACGCAGAAGGCAGTGATTTACGAACGGATAGTCTAGGTCGCAAGCCGGCAATTTAAAAAACGAGGTAGAAGTTTAGTGAAAGTGATTTTTGGTGAAAAGCCAGAAAATAACTCAGTAGGCAGCGCTTTGCCGGCGGTCACAGGTCGCCGAGAGCCAACACTTGAGTCAGAAGGCAGCGCTTTACCGGCAGCTACTTGTCACTGGAAGCCAGGACTTAACTCAGAAGGCAGCGCTTTACCGGTGGCCATTCGTCGCCGAGAGCCAACACTTAACTCAGAAGGCAGCGCTTTATCGGTGGCCATTCGTCGCCGAGAGCCAACACTTCACTCAGAAGGCAGCACATTACCGGCGGCCACTCGTCACCGAAGGCCATCACTTAATTCAGAAGGAAGTGCTTTACCAGCGGCCACTCGTCGCCGAGAGCCAACACTTAGTTCAGAAGGCAGCTCTTTAACGTTGGCCACTCCTCGCCAAAAGTGAACACTTAACTCAGAAGGCAGCGCTTTACCAGTGGCCACTCATCGTCGCCAAGAGCCAAGCCTTAACTCAGAAGGCAGCGCTTTACCAGCGGCTACTCCTTGTCAAAAGCCAACACTTAACACAGAAGGCTGCGCTTTGCCGGTGGCCACAGGTCGCCGAGGGTCAACACTTAATTCAGAAGGCAGCACTTTGCTGGCGGCCACTTCTCGCTGGAAGCCAAGACTTAACTCAGAAGACAGCGCTTTACCAGCGGCCACTCGTAGCCGAAAGCCAACACTGAGGTCAGAAGGCAGCGCTTTACCGGTGGCCGTTCGTCGCCGAAAGCCATCACTTAATTCAGAAGGAAGTGCTTTACCAGCGGCCAATCGTCGCCGAAAGCCAACACTTAGTTCAGAAGGCAGCGCTTTAACGTTGGCCACTCCTCGCCAAAAGTGAACACTTCACTCAGAAGGCAGCGCTTTACTGGCGGCCACTCGTCGCCAACAGCCAACACTGAGGTCAGAAGGCAGCGCTGTAACGCCAGCCACTCGTCGCCGAGAGGTAACACCTAACTCAGAAGGCAGCGCTTTACCCGCAGCCACTTGTCACCAAAAGCCATCACTTAACTTAGAGAGTAGCACTTTAGCGGCAGACACTCATCGACGAAAGCCAACACTTAGGTAAGAAGGCAGCGCTTTACCAGCGGCCACTTGTCACCCAAAGCCAAGAAAGAACTCAGAATCCAGTCATTTAACAGAGGTTAGTAGAGGTCACAAGCCCGATATTTAAAAGCAATAGGTCTTCAGTGGAGGTGACTTTTTAGTGAATATACATGTAATAACGCAGAAGGCAGTGATTTACCAACGGATAGTCTAGGTCGCAAGCCAGCAATTTCAAAACGAGGTAGAAGTGTAGTGGAAGTGATTTTTGGTGAAAAGCCAGAAAATAACTCAGTAGGCAGCACTTTGCCGGCGGTCACAGGTTGCCTAAAGCCAACACTTGATTCAGAAGGCAGCGCTTTACCGGCGGCCACAGGTCGCCGAGAGCCAACAGTTAACTCAGAAGTCAGCGCTTTACCGGCGGCCACTTGTCGCCGAGAGCCAACACTTAACTCAGAAGGCAGCGCTTTACCAGCGGCCACTCATCGTCGCCAAGAGCCAAGCCTTAACTCAGAACGCAGCGCTTTACCAGCGGCTACTCCTTGTCAAAAGCCAACACTTAACTCAGAAGGCTGCGCTTTGCCGGTGGCCACAGGTCGCCGAGGGCCAACACTTAATTCAGAAGGCAGCACTTTGCCGGCGGCCACAGGACGCCGAGAGCCAACACTTAATTCAGAAGGCAGCGCTTTACTGGCGGCCGATTCTCGATGGAAGCCAAGACTTAACTCAGAAGACAGCGCTTTACCAGCGGCCACTCGTAGCCGAAAGCCAACACTGAGGTCAGAAGGCAGCGCTTTACCGGTGGCCATTCGTCAACGAGAGCCAACAGTTCAGAAGGCAGTGCTTTAACGTTGGCCACTCCTCGCCGAAAGCCAACACTTAGGTCAGAAGGCAGCGCTTTGCCGGCGGCCACAGGTCGCCGAGGGCCAACAGTTAACTCAGAAGTCAGCGCTTTACCGGCGGCCACTTGTCACCAAAAGACATCAGTTAACTTAGAGAGTAGCACTTTAGCGGCAGACACTCATCGATGAAAGCCAACACTTAGGTAAGAAGGCAGCGCTTTACCGGCAGTCACTTGTCACCAAAAGACATCAGTTAACTTAGAGAGTAGCACTTTAGCGGCAGACACTCATCGACGAAAGCCAACACTTAGGTAAGAAGGCAGCGCTTTACCAGCGGCCACTCGTCACCCAAAGCCAACACTTAACTCAGAATCCAGTCATTTACCAGAGGTTAGTACAGGTCACAAGCCCGAGATTTAAAAGCAATAGATCTTTAGTGGAGGTGAGCTTTTTAGTGAATATACATGTAATAACGCAGAAGGCAGTGATTTACGAACGGATAGTCTAGGTCGCAAGCCGGCAATTTAAAAACGAGGTAGAAGTTTAGTGAAAGTGATTTTTGGTGAAAAGCCAGAAAATAACTCAGTAGGCAGCGCTTTGCCGGCGGTCACAGGTCGCCGAGAGCCAACACTTGAGTCAGAAGGCAGCGCTTTACCGGCAGCTACTTGTCACTGGAAGCCAAGACTTAACTCAGAAGGCAGCGCTTTACCGGTGGCCATTCGTCGCCGAGAGCCAACACTTAACTCAGAAGGCAGCGCTTTATCGGTGGCCATTCGTCGCCGAGAGCCAACACTTCACTCAGAAGGCAGCGCATTACCAGCGGCCACTCGTCACTGAAGGCCATCACTTAATTCAGAAGGAAGTGCTTTACCAGCGGCCACTCGTCGCCGAGAGCCAACACTTAGTTCAGAAGGCAGCTCTTTAACGTTGGCCACTCCTCGCCAAAAGTGAACACTTAACTCAGAAGGCAGCGCTTTACCAGTGGCCACTCATCGTCGCCAAGAGCCAAGCCTTAACTCAGAAGGCAGCGCTTTACCAGCGGTTACTCCTTGTCAAAAGCCAACACTTAACACAGAAGGCTGCGCTTTGCCGGTGGCCACAGGTCGCCGAGGGTCAACACTTAATTCAGAAGGCAGCGCTTTACTGGCGGCCACTTCTCGCTGGAAGCCAAGACTTAACTCAGAAGACAGCGCTTTACCAGCGGCCACTCGTAGCCGAAAGCCAACACTGAGGTCAGAAGGCAGCGCTTTACCGGTGGCCGTTCGTCGCCGAAAGCCATCACTTAATTCAGAAGGAAGTGCTTTACCAGCGGCCAATCGTCGCTGAAAGCCAACACTTAGTTCAGAAGGCAGCGCTTTAACGTTGGCCACTCCTCGCCAAAAGTGAACACTTAACTCAGAAGGCAGCGCTTTACTGGCGGCCACTCGTCGCCAACAGCCAACACTGAGGTCAGAAGGCAGCGCTGTAACGCCAGCCACTCGTCGCCGAGAGGTAACACCTAACTCAGAAGGCAGCGCTTTACCCGCAGCCACTTGTCACCAAAAGCCATCACTTAACTTAGAGAGTAGCACTTTAGCGGCAGACACTCATCGACGAAAGCCAACACTTAGGTAAGAAGGCAGCGCTTTACCAGCGGCCACTTGTCACCCAAAGCCAAGAAAGAACTCAGAATCCAGTCATTTAACAGAGGTTAGTAGAGGTCACAAGCCCGATATTTAAAAGCAATAGGTCTTCAGTGGAGGTGAGTTTCTAGTGAATATACATGTAATAACGCAGAAGGCAGTGATTTACCAACGGATAGTCTAGGTCGCAAGCCAGCAATTTCAAAACGAGGTAGAAGTGTAGTGGAAGTGATTTTTGGTGAAAAGCCAGAAAATAACTCAGTAGGCAGCACTTTGCCGGCGGTCACAGGTCGCCTAAAGCCAACACATGATTCAGAAGGCAGCGCTATACCGGCGGCCACAGGTCGCCGAGAGCCAACACTTAACTCAGAAGGCAGCGCTTTCCAGGCGGCCACTTGTCGCCGAGAGCCAACACTTAACTCGGAAGGCAGCGCTTTACCAGCGGCCACTCATCGTCGCCAAGAGCCAAGGCTTAACTCAGAACGCAGCGCTTTACCAGCGGCTACTCCTTGTCAAAAGCCAACACTTAACTCAGAAGGCTGCGCTTTGCCGGTGGCCACAGGTCGCCGAGGGCCAACACTTAATTCAGAAGGCAGCACTTTGCCGGCGGCCACAGGACGCCGAGAGCCAACACTTAATTCAGAAGGCAGCGCTTTACTGGCGGCCGATTCTCGATGGAAGCCAAGACTTAACTCAGAAGACAGCGCTTTACCAGCGGCCACTCGTAGCCGAAAGCCAACACTGAGGTCAGAAGGCAGCGCTTTACTGGTGGCCATTCGTCAACGAGAGCCAACAGTTCAGAAGGCAGTGCTTTAACGTTGGCCACTCCTCGCCGAAAGCCAACACTTAGGTCAGAAGGCAGCGCTTTGCCGGCGGCCACAGGTCGCCGAGGGCCAACAGTTAACTCAGAAGTCAGCGCTTTACCGGCGGCCACTTGTCACCAAAAGACATCAGTTAACTTAGAGAGTAGCACTTTAGCGGCAGACACTCATCGACGAAAGCCAACACTTAGGTAAGAAGGCAGCGCTTTACCAGCGGCCACTCGTCACCCAAAGCCAACACTTAACTCAGAATCCAGTCATTTACCAGAGGTTAGTACACGTCACAAGCCCGATATTTAAAAGCAATAGATCTTTAGTGGAGGTGAGCTTTTTAGTGAATATACATGTAATAACGCAGAAGGCAGTGATTTACGAACGGATAGTCTAGGTCGCAAGCCGGCAATTTAAAAACGAGGTAGAAGTTTAGTGAAAGTGATTTTTGGTGAAAAGCCAGAAAATAACTCAGTAGGCAGCGCTTTGCCGGCGGTCACAGGTCGCCGAGAGCCAACACTTGAGTCAGAAGGCAGCGCTTTACTGGCAGCTACTTGTCACTGGAAGCCAAGACTTAACTCAGAAGGCAGCGCTTTACCGGTGGCCATTCGTCGCCGAGAGCCAACACTTAACTCAGAAGGCAGCGCTTTATCGGTGGCCATTCGTCGCAGAGAGCCAACACTTAACTCAGAAGGCAGCGCATTACCAGCGGCCACTCGTCACCGAAGGCCATCACTTAATTCAGAAGGAAGTGCTTTACCAGCGGCCACTCGTCGCCGAGAGCCAACACTTAGTTCAGAAGGCAGCTCTTTACCGGTGGCCACTCCTCGCCAAAAGTGAACACTTAACTCAGAAGGCAGCGCTTTACCAGTGGCCACTCATCGTCGCCAAGAGCCAAGCCTTAACTCAGAAGGCAGCGCTTTACCAGCGGTTACTCCTTGTCAAAAGCCAACACTTAACACAGAAGGCTGCGCTTTGCCGGTGGCCACAGGTCGCCGAGGGTCAACACTTAATTCAGAAGGCAGCGCTTTACTGGCGGCCACTTCTCGCTGGAAGCCAAGACTTAACTTAGAAGACAGCGCTTTACCAGCGGCCACTCGTAGCCGAAAGCCAACACTGAGGTCAGAAGGCAGCGCTTTACCGGTGGCCGTTCGTCGCCGAAAGCCATCACTTAATTCAGAAGGAAGTGCTTTACCAGCGGCCAATCGTCGCCGAAAGCCAACACTTAGTTCAGAAGGCAGCGCTTTAACGTTGGCCACTCCTCGCCAAAAGTGAACACTTCACTCAGAAGGCAGCGCTTTACTGGCGGCCACTCGTCGCCAACAGCCAACACTGAGGTCAGAAGGCAGCGCTGTAACGCCAGCCACTCGTCGCCGAGAGGTAACACTTAACTCAGAAGGCAGCGCTTTACCCGCAGCCACTTGTCACCAAAAGCCATCACTTAACTTAGAGAGTAGCACTTTAGCGGCAGACACTCATCGACGAAAGCCAACACTTACGTAAGAAGGCAGCGCTTCACCAGCGGCCACTTGTCACCCAAAGCCAAGAAAGAACTCAGAATCCAGTCATTTAACAGAGGTTAGTAGAGGTCACAAGCCCGATATTTAAAAGCAATAGGTCTTCAGTGGAGGTGACTTTTTAGTGAATATACATGTAATAACGCAGAAGGCAGTGATTTACCAACGGATAGTCTAGGTCGCAAGCCAGCAATTTCAAAACGAGGTAGAAGTGTAGTGGAAGTGATTTTTGGTGAAAAGCCAGAAAATAACTCAGTAGGCAGCACTTTGCCGGCGGTCACAGGTCGCCTAAAGCCAACACTTGATTCAGAAGGCAGCGCTATACCGGTGGCCACAGGTCGCCGAGAGCCAACACTTAACTCAGAAGGCAGCGCTTTCCAGGCGGCCACTTGTCGCCGAGAGCCAACACTTAACTCAGAAGGCAGCGCTTTACCAGCGGCCACTCATCGTCGCCAAGAGCCAAGGCTTAACTCAGAACGCAGCGCTTTACCAGCGGCTACTCCTTGTCAAAAGCCAACACTTAACTCAGAAGGCTGCGCTTTGCCGGTGGCCACAGGTCGCCGAGGGCCAACACTTAATTCAGAAGGCAGCACTTTGCCGGCGGCCACAGGACGCCGAGAGCCAACACTTAATTCAGAAGGCAGCGCTTTACTGGCGGCCGATTCTCGATGGAAGCCAAGACTTAACTCAGAAGACGGCGCTTTACCAGCGGCCACTCGTAGCCGAAAGCCAACACTGAGGTCAGAAGGCAGCGCTTTACCGGTGGCCATTCGTCAACGAGAGCCAACAGTTCAGAAGGCAGTGCTTTAACGTTGGCCACTCCTCGCCGAAAGCCAACACTTAGGTCAGAAGGCAGCGCTTTGCCGGCGGCCACAGGTCGCCGAGGGCCAACAGTTAACTCAGAAGTCAGCGCTTTACCGGCGGCCACTTGTCACCAAAAGACATCAGTTAACTTAGAGAGTAGCACTTTAGCGGCAGACACTCATCGATGAAAGCCAACACTTAGGTAAGAAGGCAGCGCTTTACCGGCAGTCACTTGTCACCAAAAGACATCAGTTAACTTAGAGAGTAGCACTTTAGCGGCAGACACTCATCGACGAAAGCCAACACTTAGGTAAGAAGGCAGCGCTTTACCAGCGGCCACTCGTCACCCAAAGCCAACACTTAACTCAGAATCCAGTCATTTACCAGAGGTTAGTACACGTCACAAGCCCGAGATTTAAAAGCAATAGATCTTTAGTGGAGGTGAGCTTTTTAGTGAATATACATGTAATAACGCAGAAGGCAGTGATTTACGAACGGATAGTCTAGGTCGCAAGCCGGCAATTTAAAAACGAGGTAGAAGTTTAGTGAAAGTGATTTTTGGTGAAAAGCCAGAAAATAACTCAGTAGGCAGCGCTTTGCCGGCGGTCACAGGTCGCCGAGAGCCAACACTTGAGTCAGAAGGCAGCGCTTTACCGGCAGCTACTTGTCACTGGAAGCCAAGACTTAACTCAGAAGGCAGCGCTTTACCGGTGGCCATTCGTCGCCGAGAGCCAACACTTAACTCAGAAGGCAGCGCTTTATCGGTGGCCATTCGTCGCCGAGAGCCAACACTTCACTCAGAAGGCAGCGCATTACCAGCGGCCACTCGTCACTGAAGGCCATCACTTAATTCAGAAGGAAGTGCTTTACCAGCGGCCACTCGTCGCCGAGAGCCAACACTTAGTTCAGAAGGCAGCTCTTTAACGTTGGCCACTCCTCGCCAAAAGTGAACACTTAACTCAGAAGGCAGCGCTTTACCAGTGGCCACTCATCGTCGCCAAGAGCCAAGCCTTAACTCAGAAGGCAGCGCTTTACCAGCGGCTACTCCTTGTCAAAAGCCAACACTTAACACAGAAGGCTGCGCTTTGCCGGTGGTCACAGGTCGCCGAGGGTCAACACTTAATTCAGAAGGCAGCGCTTTACTGGCGGCCACTTCTCGCTGGAAGCCAAGACTTAACTCAGAAGACAGCGCTTTACCAGCGGCCACTCGTAGCCGAAAGCCAACACTGAGGTCAGAAGGCAGCGCTTTACCGGTGGCCGTTCGTCGCCGAAAGCCATCACTTAATTCAGAAGGAAGTGCTTTACCAGCGGCCAATCGTCGCCGAAAGCCAACACTTAGTTCAGAAGGCAGCGCTTTAACGTTGGCCACTCCTCGCCAAAAGTGAACACTTCACTCAGAAGGCAGCGCTTTACTGGCGGCCACTCGTCGCCAACAGCCAACACTGAGGTCAGAAGGCAGCGCTGTAACGCCAGCCACTCGTCGCCGAGAGGTAACACCTAACTCAGAAGGCAGCGCTTTACCCGCAGCCACTTGTCACCAAAAGCCATCACTTAACTTAGAGAGTAGCACTTTAGCGGCAGACACTCATCGACGAAAGCCAACACTTAGGTAAGAAGGCAGCGCTTTACCAGCGGCCACTTGTCACCCAAAGCCAAGAAAGAACTCAGAATCCAGTCATTTAACAGAGGTTAGTAGAGGTCACAAGCCCGATATTTAAAAGCAATAGGTCTTCAGTGGAGGTGACTTTTTAGTGAATATACATGTAATAACGCAGAAGGCAGTGATTTACCAACGGATAGTCTAGGTCGCAAGCCAGCAATTTCAAAACGAGGTAGAAGTGTAGTGGAAGTGATTTTTGGTGAAAAGCCAGAAAATAACTCAGTAGGCAGCACTTTGCCGGCGGTCACAGGTCGCCTAAAGCCAACACTTGATTCAGAAGGCAGCGCTATACCGGCGGCCACAGGTCGCCGAGAGCCAACACTTAACTCAGAAGGCAGCGCTTTCCAGGCGGCCACTTGTCGCCGAGAGCCAACACTTAACTCAGAAGGCAGCGCTTTACCAGCGGCCACTCATCGTCGCCAAGAGCCAAGGCTTAACTCAGAACGCAGCGCTTTACCAGCGGCTACTCCTTGTCAAAAGCCAACACTTAACTCAGAAGGCTGCGCTTTGCCGGTGGCCACAGGTCGCCGAGGGCCAACACTTAATTCAGAAGGCAGCACTTTGCCGGCGGCCACAGGACGCCGAGAGCCAACACTTAATTCAGAAGGCAGCGCTTTACTGGCGGCCGATTCTCGATGGAAGCCAAGACTTAACTCAGAAGACAGCGCTTTACCAGCGGCCACTCGTAGCCGAAAGCCAACACTGAGGTCAGAAGGCAGCGCTTTACCGGTGGCCATTCGTCAACGAGAGCCAACAGTTCAGAAGGCAGTGCTTTAACGTTGGCCACTCCTCGCCGAAAGCCAACACTTAGGTCAGAAGGCAGCGCTTTGCCGGCGGCCACAGGTCGCCGAGGGCCAACAGTTAACTCAGAAGTCAGCGCTTTACCGGCGGCCACTTGTCACCAAAAGACATCAGTTAACTTAGAGAGTAGCACTTTAGCGGCAGACACACATCGATGAAAGCCAACACTTAGGTAAGAAGGCAGCGCTTTACTGGCAGTCACTTGTCACCAAAAGACATCAGTTAACTTAGAGAGTAGCACTTTAGCGGCAGACACTCATCGACGAAAGCCAACACTTAGGTAAGAAGGCAGCGCTTTACCAGTGGCCACTCGTCACCCAAAGCCAACACTTAACTCAGAATCCAGTCATTTACCAGAGGTTAGTACAGGTCACAAGCCCGAGATTTAAAAGCAATAGATCTTTAGTGGAGGTGAGCTTTTTAGTGAATATACATGTAATAACGCAGAAGGCAGTGATTTACGAACGGATAGTCTAGGTCGCAAGCCGGCAATTTAAAAACGAGGTAGAAGTTTAGTGAAAGTGATTTTTGGTGAAAAGCCAGAAAATAACTCAGTAGGCAGCGCTATACCGGCGGCCACAGGTCGCCGAGAGCCAACACTTAACTCAGAAGGCAGCGCTTTCCAGGCGGCCACTTGTCGCCGAGAGCCAACACTTAACTCAGAAGGCAGCGCTTTACCAGCGGCCACTTATCGTCGCCAAGAGCCAAGCCTTAACTCAGAAGGCAGCGCTTTACCAGCGGCTACTCCTTGTCAAAAGCCAACACTTAACTCAGAAGGCTGCGCTTTGCCGGTGGCCACAGGTCGCCGAGGGCCAACACTTAATTCAGAAGGCAGCACTTTGCCGGCGGCCACAGGACGCCGAGAGCCAACACTTAATTCAGAAGGCAGCGCTTTACTGGCGGCCGATTCTCGACGGAAGCCAAGACTTAACTCAGAAGACAGCGCTTTACCAGCGGCCACTCGTAGCCGAAAGCCAACACTGAGGTCAGAAGGCAGCGCTTTACCGGTGGCCATTCGTCAACGAGAGCCAACAGTTCAGAAGGCAGTGCTTTAACGTTGGCCACTCCTCGCCGAAAGCCAACACTTAGGTCAGAAGGCAGTGCTTTGCCGGCGGCCACAGGTCGCCGAGGGCCAACAGTTAACTCAGAAGTCAGCGCTTTACCGGCGGCCACTTGTCACCAAAAGACATCAGTTAACTTAGAGAGTAGCACTTT
Source organism: Trogon surrucura (assembly GCA_020746105.1). Lineage (NCBI taxonomy): Eukaryota > Metazoa > Chordata > Aves > Trogoniformes > Trogonidae > Trogon > Trogon surrucura. The sequence goes on along the minus strand of CM036625.1, from coordinate 21,436,798 downwards.
AGCGGCAGACACTCATCGATGAAAGCCAACACTTAGGTAAGAAGGCAGCGCTTTACTGGCAGTCACTTGTCACCAAAAGACATCAGTTAACTTAGAGAGTAGCACCTTAGCGGCAGACACTCATCGACGAAAGCCAACACTTAGGTAAGAAGGCAGCGCTTTACCAGCGGCCACTCGTCACCCAAAGCCAACACTTAACTCAGAATCCAGTCATTTACCAGAGGTTAGTACAGGTCACAAGCCCGAGATTTAAAAGCAATAGATCTTTAGTGGAGGTGAGCTTTTTAGTGAATATACATGTAATAACGCAGAAGGCAGTGATTTACGAACGGATAGTCTAGGTCGCAAGCCGGCAATTTAAAAACGAGGTAGAAGTTTAGTGAAAGTGATTTTTGGTGAAAAGCCAGAAAATAACTCAGTAGGCAGCGCTTTGCCGGCGGTCACAGGTCGCCGAGAGCCAACACTTGAGTCAGAAGGCAGCGCTTTACCGGCAGCCACTTGTCACTGGAAGCCAAGACTTAACTCAGAAGGCAGCGCTTTACCGGTGGCCATTCGTCGCCGAGAGCCAACACTTAACTCAGAAGGCAGCGCTTTATCGGTGGCCATTCGTCGCCGAGAGCCAACACTTCACTCAGAAGGCAGCGCATTACCAGCGGCCACTCGTCACCGAAGGCCATCACTTAATTCAGAAGGAAGTGCTTTACCAGCGGCCACTCGTCGCCGAGAGCCAACACTTAGTTCAGAAGGCAGCTCTTTAACGTTGGCCACTCCTCGCCAAAAGTGAACACTTAACTCAGAAGGCAGCGCTTTACCAGTGGCCACTCATCGTCGCCAAGAGCCAAGCCTTAACTCAGAAGGCAGCGCTTTACCAGCGGCCACTCGTAGCCGAAAGCCAACACTGAGGTCAGAAGGCAGCGCTTTACCGGTGGCCGTTCGTCGCCGAAAGCCATCACTTAATTCAGAAGGAAGTGCTTTACCAGCGGCCAATCGTCGCCGAAAGCCAACACTTAGTTCAGAAGGCAGCGCTTTAACGTTGGCCACTCCTCGCCAAAAGTGAACACTTAACTCAGAAGGCAGCGCTTTACTGGCGGCCACTCGTCGCCAACAGCCAACACTGAGGTCAGAAGGCAGCGCTGTAACGCCAGCCACTCGTCGCCGAGAGGTAACACCTAACTCAGAAGGCAGCGCTTTACCCGCAGCCACTTGTCACCAAAAGCCATCACTTAACTTAGAGAGTAGCACTTTAGCGGCAGACACTCATCGACGAAAGCCAACACTTAGGTAAGAAGGCAGCGCTTTACCAGCGGCCACTTGTCACCCAAAGCCAAGAAAGAACTCAGAATCCAGTCATTTAACAGAGGTTAGTAGAGGTCACAAGCCCGATATTTAAAAGCAATAGGTCTTCAGTGGAGGTGACTTTTTAGTGAATATACATGTAATAACGCAGAAGGCAGTGATTTACCAACGGATAGTCTAGGTCGCAAGCCAGCAATTTCAAAACGAGGTAGAAGTGTAGTGGAAGTGATTTTTGGTGAAAAGCCAGAAAATAACTCAGTAGGCAGCACTTTGCCGGCGGTCACAGGTCGCCTAAAGCCAACACTTGATTCAGAAGGCAGCGCTATACCGGCGGCCACAGGTCGCCGAGAGCCAACACTTAACTCAGAAGGCAGCGCTTTCCAGGCGGCCACTTGTCGCCGAGAGCCAACACTTAACTCAGAAGGCAGCGCTTTACCAGCGGCCACTCATCGTCGCCAAGAGCCAAGCCTTAACTCAGAAGGCAGCGCTTTACCAGCGGCTACTCCTTGTCAAAAGCCAACACTTAACTCAGAAGGCTGCGCTTTGCCGGTGGCCACAGGTCGCCGAGGGCCAACACTTAATTCAGAAGGCAGCACTTTGCCGGCGGCCACAGGACGCCGAGAGCCAACACTTAATTCAGAAGGCAGTGCTTTACTGGCGGCCGATTCTCGACGGAAGCCAAGACTTAACTCAGAAGACAGCGCTTTACCAGCGGCCACTCGTAGCCGAAAGCCAACACTGAGGTCAGAAGGCAGCGCTTTACCGGTGGCCATTCGTCAACGAGAGCCAACAGTTCAGAAGGCAGTGCTTTAACGTTGGCCACTCCTCGCCGAAAGCCAACACTTAGGTCAGAAGGCAGCGCTTTGCCGGCGGCCACAGGTCGCCGAGGGCCAACAGTTAACTCAGAAGTCAGCGCTTTACCGGCGGCCACTTGTCACCAAAAGACATCAGTTAACTTAGAGAGTAGCACTTTAGCGGCAGACACTCATCGACGAAAGCCAACACTTAGGTAAGAAGGCAGCGCTTTACCAGCGGCCACTCGTCACCCAAAGCCAACACTTAACTCAGAATCCAGTCATTTACCAGAGGTTAGTACACGTCACAAGCCCGATATTTAAAAGCAATAGATCTTTAGTGGAGGTGAGCTTTTTAGTGAATATACATGTAATAACGCAGAAGGCAGTGATTTACGAACAGATAGTCTAGGTCGCAAGCCGGCAATTTAAAAACGAGGTAGAAGTTTAGTGAAAGTGATTTTTGGTGAAAAGCCAGAAAATAACTCATTAGGCAGCGCTTTGCCGGCGGTCACAGGTCGCCGAGAGCCAACACTTGAGTCAGAAGGCAGTGCTTTACCGGCAGCTACTTGTCACTGGAAGCCAAGACTTAACTCAGAAGGCAGCGCTTTACCGGTGGCCATTCGTCGCCGAGAGCCAACACTTAACTCAGAAGGCAGCGCTTTATCGGTGGCCATTCGTCGCCGAGAGCCAACACTTCACTCAGAAGGCAGCGCATTACCAGCGGCCACTCGTCACCGAAGGCCATCACTTAATTCAGAAGGAAGTGCTTTACCAGCGGCCACTCGTCGCTGAGAGCCAACACTTAACTCAGAAGGCAGCTCTTTAACGTTGGCCACTCCTCGCCAAAAGTGAACACTTAACTCAGAAGGCAGCGCTTTACCAGTGGCCACTCATCGTCGCCAAGAGCCAAGCCTTAACTCAGAAGGCAGCGCTTTACCAGCGGCTACTCCTTGTCAAAAGCCAACACTTAACACAGAAGGCTGCGCTTTGCCGGTGGCCACAGGTCGCCGAGGGTCAACACTTAATTCAGAAGGCAGCGCTTTACTGGCGGCCACTTCTCGCTAGAAGCCAAGACTTAACTCAGAAGACAGCGCTTTACCAGCGGCCACTCGTAGCCGAAAGCCAACACTGAGGTCAGAAGGCAGCGCTTTACCGGTGGCCGTTCGTCGCCGAAAGCCATCACTTAATTCAGAAGGAAGTGCTTTACCAGCGGCCAATCGTCGCCGAAAGCATACACTTAGTTCAGAAGGCAGCGCTTTAACGTTGGCCACTCCTCGCCAAAAGTGAACACTTAACTCAGAAGGCAGCGCTTTACTGGCGGCCACTCGTCGCCAACAGCCAACACTGAGGTCAGAAGGCAGCGCTGTAACGCCAGCCACTCGTCGCCGAGAGGTAACACCTAACTCAGAAGGCAGCGCTTTACCCGCAGCCACTTGTCACCAAAAGCCATCACTTAACTTAGAGAGTAGCACTTTAGCGGCAGACACTCATCGACGAAAGCCAACACTTAGGTAAGAAGGCAGCGCTTTACCAGCGGCCACTTGTCACCCAAAGCCAAGAAAGAACTCAGAATCCGGTCATTTAACAGAGGTTAGTAGAGGTCACAAGCCCGATATTTAAAAGCAATAGGTCTTCAGTGGAGGTGAGTTTTTAGTGAATATACATGTAATAACGCAGAAGGCAGTGATTTACCAACGGATAGTCTAGGTCGCAAGCCGGCAATTTAAAAACGAGGTAGAACTTTAGTGGAAGTGATTTTTGGTGAAAAGCCAGAAAATAACTCAGTAGGCAGCACTATGCCGGCGGTCACAGTTCGCCTAAAGCCAACACTTAACTCAGAACGCAGCGCTTTACCAGCGGCTACTCCTTGTCAAAAGCCAACACTTAACTCAGAAGGCTGCGCTTCGCCGGTGGCCACAGGTCGCCGAGGGCCAACACTTAATTCAGAAGGCAGCACTTTGCCGGCGGCCACAGGACGCCGAGAGCCAACACTTAATTCAGAAGGCAGCGCTTTACTGGCGGCCACTTCTCGATGGAAGCCAAGACTTAACTCAGAAGACAGCGCTTTACCAGCGGCCACTCGTACCCGAAAGCCAACACTGAGGTCAGAAGGCAGCGCTTTACCGGTGGCCATTCGTCACCAAGAGCCAACACTTAACTCAGAAGGCAGCGCTTTACCGGTGGCCATTCGTCGCCGAAAGCCATCACTTAATTCAGAAGGAAGTGCTTTACCAGCGGCCAATCGTCGCCGAAAGCCAACACTTAGTTCAGAAGGCAGCGCTTTAACGTTGGCCACTCCTCGCCAAAAGTGAACACTTAACTCAGAAGGCAGCGCTTTACTGGCGGCCACTCGTCGCCAACAGCCAACACTGAGGTCAGAAGGCAGCGCTGTAACGCCAGCCACTCGTCGCCGAGAGGTAACACCTAGCTCAGAAGGCAGCGCTTTACCCGCAGCCACTTGTCACCAAAAGACATCACTTAACTTAGAGAGTAGCACTTTAGCGGCAGACACTCATCGACGAAAGCCAACACTTAGGTAAGAAGGCAGCGCTTTACCAGCGGCCACTCGTCACTCAAAGCCAACACTTTACTCAGAATCCAGTCATTTACCAGAGGTTAGTACACATCACAAGCCCGATATTTAAAAGCAACAGGTCATTAGTGGAGGTGAGCTTTTAGTGAATATACATGTAATAACGCAGAAGGCAGTGATTTACCAACGAATAGTCTGGGTCAAGAGCCAGCAATTTAAAAACAAGGTAGAAGTTTAGTGAAAGTGATTTTTGCTGAAAAGCCAGAAAAGAACTCAGTAGGCAACACTTTGCCGGCAGCCACAGTCGCCTAAAGCCAACACTTGATTCAGAAGGCAGCGCTTTACCAGCAGCCACTTGTAGTGGGAAGCCAAGACTTAACTCAGAAGGCAGCGCTTTTCCGGTGGCCACTTGTCGCCGAAAGCCAACACTAACTAAGAAGGCAGCGCTTTATTGGTGGCCATTCGTCGCCGAGAGCCAACACTTAATTCAGAAGGCAGCTCTTTAACATTGGCCAATCCTCGCCAAAAGTGAACACTTAACTCAGAAGGCAGCGCTTTACCGGCGGCCACAGGTCGCCGAGGGGCAACACTTAACTCAGAAGGCAGCGCTTTTCCGGCGGCCACTTGTCGCTGGAAGCCAAGACTTAACTCAGAAGGCAGCGCTTTTCCGGTGGCCACTCGTCGCCGAAAGACAACACTTAGGTCAGAAGGCAGCGCTTTACCGGTGGCCATTCGTCAACGAGAGCCAACAGTTCAGAAGGCAGCGCTTTAACGTTGGTCACTCCTCGCCAAAAGTGAACACTTAACTCAGAAGGCAGCGCTTTACCGGCGGCCACAGGTCGCCGAGGGGCAACACTTAACTCAGAAGGTAGCGCTTTACCCGCCGCCACTTGTCACCAAAAGACATCAGTTAACTTAGAGAGTAGCACTTTAGTGGTAGACACTCGTCGACGAAAGCCAACACTTAGGTAAGAAGGCATCGCTTTACCAGCGGCCACTCGTCACCCAAAGCCAACACTTAACTCAGAATCCAGTCATTTACCAGAGGTTAGTACACGTCACAAGCCCGATATTTAAAAGCAATAGGTCTTCAGTGGAGGTGACTTTTTAGTGAATATACATGTAATAACGCAGAAGGCAGTGATTTACCAACGGATAGTCTAGGTCGCAACCCAGCAATTTCATAACGAGGTAGAAGTGTAGTGAAAGTGATTTTTGGTGAAAAGCCAGAAAATAACTCAGTAGGCAGCGCTTTGCCGGCGGTCACAGTTCGCCGAGGGGCAACACTTAACTCAGAAGGCAGCGCTTTACCGGCGGCCACAGGTCGCCGAGGGGCAACACTTAACTCAGAAGGCAGCGCTTTACCAGTGGCCACTCATCGTCGCCAAGAGCCAAGCCTTAACTCAGAAGGCAGCGCTTTACCAGCGGCTACTCCTTGTCAAAAGCCAACACTTAACTCAGAAGGCTGCGCTTCGCCGGTGGCCACAGGTCGCCGAGGGCCAACACTTAATTCAGAAGGCAGCACTTTGCCGGCGGCCACAGGACGCCGAGAGCCAACACTTAATTCAGAAGGCAGCGCTTTACCGGTGGCCATTCGTCACCAAGAGCCAACACTTAACTCAGAAGACAGCGCTTTACCAGCGGCCACTCGTCGCCGAAAGCCAACACTTAATTCAGAAGGAAGTGCTTTACCAGCAGCCACTCGTCGCCGAGAGCCAACACTTAGTTCAGAAGGCAGCGCTTTAACGTTGGCCACTCCTCGCCAAAAGTGAACACTTAACTCAGAAGTCAGCGCTTTATCGGCGGCCACAGGTCACCAAGGGGCAACACTTAACTCATAAGGAAGTGCTTTCCCGGTGGCTACTCGTCACCGAAAGCCAACACTTAGGTCAGAAGGCAGCGCTTTACTGGCGGCCACTCGTTGCCAACAGCCAACACTGAGGTCAGAAGGCAGCGTTGTAACGCCAGCCACTCGTCGCCGAGGGGTAACACCTAACCCAGAAGGCAGCACTTTACCGGCAGTCACTTGTCACCAAAAGACATCACTTAACTTAGAGAGTAGCACTTTAGCGGCAGACACTCATCGACGAAAGCCAACACTTAGGTAAGAAGGCAGCGCTTTACCAGCGGCCACTTGTCACCCAAAGCCAACACTTAACTCAGAATCCAGTCATTTAACAGAGGTTAGTACAGGTCACAAGCCCGATATTTAAAAGCAATAGGTCTTCAGTGGAGGTGACTTTTTAGTGAATATACATGTAATAACGCAGAAGGCAGTGGTTTACCAACGGATAGTCTTGGTCCCAAGCTGGCAATTTAAAAACAAGGTAGAAGTTTAGTGGAAGTGATTTTTGGTGAAAAGTCAGAAAATAACTCAGTAGGCAGTGCTTTTCCGGCGGCCACAGGTCGCCTAAAGCCAACACTTGAGTCAGAAGGCAGCGCTTTACCGGTGGCCACAGGACGCCGAGAGCCAACACTTAACTCAGAAGGCAGCGCTTTACCAGCGGACACTTGTCCCCGAAAGCCAACACTTACCTCACAAGCCAGCGCTTTACCAGCGGCCACTTGTCGCGGGAAGCCAAAACTTAACTAAGAAGGCAGCGCTTTGCCGGCGGCCACTCGTCGCCAACAACCAACACTGAGGTCAGAAGGCAGCTCTTTAACGTTGGCCTCTCCTCGTCGAAAGCCAACACTTAACTCAGACGGTAGTGCTTTACCGGCAGCCCCTTGTCAACAAAAGCCATCACTTAACTTAGAGAGTAGCACTTTAGAGGCAGAAACACTTCGCCGAAAGCCAACACTTAGGTAAGAAGGCAGCGCTTTACCAGCGGCCACTCGTCACCCAAAGCCAAGAAAGAACTCAGAATTTCAGTGATTTACCAGAGGTTAGTACAGGTCACAAGCCCGATATTTAAAAGCAATAGATCTTTAGTGGAGGTGACTTTTTAGTGAATATACATGTAATAACTCAGAAGGCAGTGATTTACCAACGGATAGTCTAGGTCGCAAGCCAGCAATTTCAAAACGAGGTAGAAGTTTAGTGGAAGTGATTTTTGGTGAAAAGTCAGAAAATAACTCAGAAGGCAGCGCTTTGCCAGCGGCCACAGGTCGCCGAGAGTCAACACTTGAGTCAGAAGGCAGCGCTTTACCAGCGGCCACTCGTCGCCAAGAGCCAACACTTAGGTCAGAAGGCAGCGCTTTACCGGCGGCCACTCGTCGCCGAAAGAAACACTTAACTCAGAAAGAAGCGTTTTTACGGTGCCAGTCCAGGTCAGAAGCCAGCTATTTAAAAAAAAGATAGGTCTTTAGTGGAAGTGACTTTTGTTTAAAAGTCAGAAAATAGCTCACTAGGCAGCTCTTTACCGGTGGCCACTTGTCGCTGGAAGCCAAGACTTAACTCAGAAGGCAGCGCTTTACCCGCAGCCACTTGTCACCTAAAGCCATCAGTTAACTTAGAGAGTAGCACTTTAGTGGTAGACACTCATCGTCGAAAGCCAACACTTAGGTAAGAAGGCAGCGCTTTACCAGTGGCCACTCGTCACCCAAAGCCAACACTTAACTCAGAATCCAGTCATTTACCAGGGGTAAGTACAGGTCACAAGCCCGATATTTAAAAGCAATAGGTCTTTAGTGGAGGTGGCTTTTTAGTGAATATACATGTAATAACGCAGAAGGCAGTGATTTACGAACGGATAGTCTGGGTCAAGAGCCAGCAATTTAAAAACAAGGTAGAAGTTCAGAGGAACTGGTTTTTAGTGAAAAGCCAGAAAATAACTCAGTAGGCAGCACTTTGCTGGCGGCCACAGGTCGCCAAGAGCCAACACTTAACTCAAAAGGAAGCGCTTCACCGGTGCCAGTTCAGGTCACAAGTCAGTTATTTAAAAAAAAGATAGATAGACTTTTGGTGAAAAGCCCGAAAATAACTCAGAAGGCAGCGCTTTACCGGCAGCTACTCGTCGCCCAAAACTAATACTTAACTCAGAAGTAAGCTCTTTACCAGCGGCCACTTGTTGCTGGAAGTCAAGATTTAACTCACAAGGCAGCGCTTTACCCGTGGCCACTTGTCGCCGAAAGCCAACCCTTAACTCAGACGGCAGCGCTTTAACAGCGGCCACTCATCACTTAGAGCCAACACTTAACTCAGAAGGCAGCGCTTTAACGGTGTCAATCCAGGTCAGAAGCCAGCTATTTAAAAAAAAGATAGATCTTTATTGGAGGTGACTTTTGGTTAAAAGACAGAAAATAGCTCACTAGGCAGCACTTTACCAGCCGCGACTCGTCGCCAAGAGCCAACACTTAACTCAGAAGGCAGCACTTTATCGGTGGCCACTCATCATCGAAAGCGAACACTTATCTCAGAATCCAGTCATTTACCAGGGGTTAGTACAGGTCACAAGCCCGGTATTTAAAAGCAATAGATCTTTAGTGGAGGTGACTTCTTAATGAATATAAATGTAGTAACGCAGAAGGCAGTGATCGAGGAGGCTCTGGCAGGGGGATTGGGCTTGATGATCTTTCGAGGTCCCTTCCTATCCCTAACATTCTGTGATTCTGTGCTTTTGTGATTTAGCAACGGCTAGTCCGAGTCACAAGCCAGGAAGTTAAAAACAAGGTGTAACTTCAGTGGAAGTGACTTTTGGTGAAAAGCCAGAAAATAACTCAGTAGGCAGCGCTTTTCCGGTGGCCACAGGTCTACTAAAGCCAACACTTCAGTCAGAAGGCAGCGCACTACCGGCGGCCACTTGTCGCCGAAAGAAACACTTTACTCAGAAGGAAGCACTTTTCGGTTCCTGTCTAAGGCAGAAGCCAGGTATTCAAAAAAAAGGTAGATCTTTAGTGGAGGTGACTTTTGGTTAAAAGACAGAAAATAGCTCACTAGGCAGCGCTTTACTGATGTTCACTCGTTGCCGAAAGCCAACACTTAACTCCGAAGGCAACGCTTTTCCGGTGGCTACTCGTCGCCAAAAACCAATACTTAACTCAGAAGGCAGCGCTTTACCAGCAGCCACTCGTTGTCAAAAGCCAACACTTAACTCAGAAGGACGTGCTTTAACGGTGCCTGTCCAGGTCAGAAGCCAGTTATTTAAAAAAAAAGATAGATCTTTAGTGGAGGTGACTTTTGTTTAAAAGTCAGAAAATAGCTCACTAGGCAGCACTTTACCAGCCGCCACTCGTCGCCAAGAGCCAACACTTAACTCAGACGGCAGCACTTTACCAGCGGCCACTCATCATCGAAAGCGAACACTTAACTCAGTATCCAGTCATTTACCAGAGGTTAGTAGAGGTCACAAGCCCGATATTTAAAAGCAATAGATCTTTAGTGAAGGTGAGTTTTTGGTGAATATACACGTAATAACGCAGAAGGCAAGAGCCAACACTTAGGTCAGAAGGCAGTGCTTTACCAGTGGCCACTCCTTGGCGCAAAGGCAACAGTTGACATAGAATACAGCGATTTACTGGCAGTCAGTCCAGGTCACAAGTCGGCACCTTACACACAAGACAGAGCTTTACCCGGAGGGAAGCTGTGGCCACAGGCCAGTCTGTGAGTCAGAAGTCACTGTCCATCACTTCAACCAGAAGCCAGGACTTTTCCAGGGAGCACTCATCGCCACGTGCCAGCACCTCACTCAGAAGAAGCACTTTATCAGCAGCCATTAGCAGCCACCGGGAGCACGTCACTCACAAGCCAGCACGTCACCAGCGGCCAGTCGTAGCCACAAGGAGAACTTCACTCGCCAGCCAGTGGTTCACCAGCGGACACTTGGGGTCATGGGCCAGCACATCAATGCCACCGCTCTGCTAGCAGGTTCCATTCTCCCCGTCCGGACTTTGGGTAGAGGGATCCTCCAGGAATGGACTACTGGTCGACCTTGCCCCCCTGACTGTGGACGGCGTGTTTGTTTCCCGCCTTGCACATGAATTAACCATCTAGTAATTCATTATTTCTTCATGAACTCCATCAAATATTTAGTATAATTATTTCTCATGTTAATATCAACTAGTAACTGTTATGAAATGTATTAATATTTCATGTAAAATTTTATATTAAATTTATTACAATTATTTTAAAGCAATCACAGTAATTAATCATACAAAGAGTGTATAGAAATAAAATTAATTTCAATTCAGATTGACTCTTGAATTTACCACTGATCGAGTATTGACACTAGAACATTAATTATTTGACATTAATCATATTAATTATTCATGTATATGGTTTATATTTTCATTAAATGTACTGATATAAATATTAATAAAATTAATTATTAATTACTATTTGTCCCTTCTTAAACAGCTGCAAAAGTTGTTATGGATGAAACACCATTGAAAAATTAATATTAAATTGGCTCCCAGTACTGCTCCTCACGCTTCCAGTGCTACTCCACGGCTCTCAGTACAGCTCCCCAGCTCTCCCCATTGCCACAAGTATCACTCCTTTCCTTCTGCTGGCATGCCCCAGTATTCCCCGTACAGCTTCCTGGCTCCCACAGTGCCTCCCCAGTGCTCCCAGTTCCTCTCTCTGGCTCCCTACAGTGCTTCCAGCACTCTCTCGTGTTCCCACAGTGCTTCCAGTGCCTTTTCCCAGCTCCCTGCAGTGATCCCCGTTCTGCTCCATCGCTCCCCCAAGTGCTCCCAGTGCCACCAGAGCCACTTCGGTGCTCCCAGATCACAGAATCACTGATGGTGGTTACTGGGGTGCAACAGGGGTTACTGGGAGTGTAACTCTGTGGGAGAGGACCAGGGAGGGGGGGAGTTAGCAGGGAGATTGGGAGGGGTTTTGTGAGGGGACTGGTGGGGAGGAGCAGGGGGAATCTCTCACCAGAGGGTGTCTGAGAGGGGAAAGGAGGCAGGAGAAAGGGGTGGGCTGCAGGCCTGGGAAGGGAGGCAGGCTCCAGTTAATTAACGAGGGAGGGCTCACCGTGAGGCACAGGGGGTCATGGGGCAAATGATGTAGCGAAAAGCTGATCACATTAAAATCACTGAGCTCCCAAAGTACTTCCTTTCAATAAATGAAAAAAAGACTGAAAGGGAAGTTCAAGAGTGTCAGGGAAGAACTGCTGAGTGATGTGAATCTGCACTAAGTGCTTGGGACTGGCAGAAGAAAAACTAGAGTCTGTTACTCAACTTTGCTGTGCTACCTTCTGCTTCTCCATTTCAAAAGCAATCCTGAGAGGCTTTTGCTGAATATACCGCGATCATCACAGTGACACAGGCAAATGACATCTCCCATGGTGGGGAACTTACAAGGTTTAAAAAAGTAGATTCTACTCTTGTCTCTGTTTTCTTGTCCATGTTCCTCTCATACTCCACCAGTACTTCTTAGAACACCTTTTTTCTTGTATGTACAACACCACTTTTCAGTGCTGGCCTCCAAGGAATCCTTAATAATGGAGCAAGCCTGAAGGATTAAAGAAAAAAGATTATTGCAATTTTAACCCCTATTATTCTCCCTCATCTAACCTCAAATAAGACTTGTTTATGCACAAGTTTAATTTATTCAGGAAGAACAAGTTTAACTTACTCCAGAATCTTCTTGTGGGAACATTAGTCGAAAACTGACAATCCCAGTTAACAACTCGGGTTTGGATCAGAGCTCTGGGTTTGTTTTTCTCTCTGCTCAACTGACAGAGTCCCCCAGACAAGCTGATATAACCAGTCTTTCCTGGAACTGCCGTGAGGACGAGCATCGCAGGATTTTCATTACAGAAACCTGCCCTTGTGACAGCATGACGTCCTTGAAATTAGTACTCTATCCCAAAGTTTCCAATAAATTCCTCTCCACTAAGCAGCTTGGACACTGCTTGAAAATTCCCCAGAGAATTGACAAGTCCTTAGGGGAAGCTTCTATTCACAGAATAACTGACTTGAACCAGTGGCATCCTCCTCCAACTTCACCCTCTAATAGTTTTACTTATCACAGAAGCGGGCTTTTACAGTTTAATCAGTAGAGCAGGGAAGGAGTTTGGACTCTGTATATCCTTCAAATATTCAGCATTTCAATATTCTATATCACAATTTTGAGGAATGCTTTGAAATCTTTTATTATCAGGAAACTCTATATTTCACTCCCGCTGCTACATTTCAGGATATGTTTTCGAGTAGGAGAGGGGATTTGCACAGGCTTTCTAAGTCTAATTTTTGCAAAAGGCAAATTAGAAGACTTCAAGAGATTGCTAACTTTTCTTCGTACACAAACACTTCAGTGTCCAAAAACGAATCCAGGGTCTCGCTGTGATGAAGGCTGCACATATTCAATATTCTGACAGTGACTCAATACAACCCTTCCACAGCAAAGAATCTAATACCTCATCTTTCACAGTTCTCCACATGATAAAAATTTTAATGTAAGACAGCGTAGAAATTGAAGATTAAAATATTCACACTTTACCTATCTTTGGTAATCAACAGTAGAAACAGAGGTCAGTATTTTGGCCCGTGCAGGACTACATCAATTATTGCCTTATTAGCATTTACAAAGAAAGGATGAGGCTCACATGAAAGAACATAAATAAGGAGGAAAATTGTAAAGGAAAACTGTAGTGAGAGGCTCATATTCATCTAGATGCTGAGCTAGCTATTGAGATATGTTCAGCTTTGGTGAACCCCATTAAATTGAATGAGATTTTCCTAGGAACAGTTATGATAAATACATTTGTGCTTCAGTAAACCAAAATCAGAGGTCCACAATGCCTGAAGTACTGGGTTCATCATTCGTGCACTGTAATTTTGATTCAAATGAACACGCAGAAGTCTAATAATCAAACATGTAAAATGTGACTTCAGACTGATAAAATGCAGGCAACGTGGCATGTCAAAAACTGAGGGGCAGCCATCCCCATTACACTAAGGGTGTTCCATGGGCTGGGGTTTCTGTCCCACTGCATTTGACCTGTGGGCAATGTAAAAGTAATGGCCCTGTAGCAGGGAACCTGGGATTTACTTGGGCTCCTCCCAGGGAAGAATTTGGTTCTCCTCATTTGGTGATTCCACAATAAAGCTTTAAGAAGTACTCCAAAATTACCTTCAGATTTTCTTAACAGCACAAACTAAGAAAAATTCCAGATTCTTAAAATAAACAATTTTTTGGGTTCACTATCAGCAAAAAACTGATTCAAAGCAGTAGTTACAAAAGTTGTGCTCCAGTGCTTGAGGTCCCACACCTACACTGTTGTGTGACAGGCACTAACAGATCCTGTCCTGGTTTAGCCCTGCTTCTGCTTTTAATTCATGCAGTTTATTCTGAGGTCATTGTCACACATGTCAAATAATTTTCTGAAGAATTTCCTGTACGTGTTATGACAGTCACTTTTATGGGTTAAGAAAATACAGGAGATCCTTCGAGAACACAGCATTAAAATCTCTCCCAATCACCGCACAGCAAGTGTGCCCAGAGCACTGGAAGTATTTCCATATCACCACCTTTAAAAAAAAAAAAAAAAAAAGAAAAGGGATAGGGTCTAAAGGAAAACCTTAAGGGCTGCTTCTAACAAAACATATACAAGAAGGCACAAGGCCCTCTTAAGAGCTTTCACCATCCTCAGTATAAGACAGCTATCAAACGCTCTGCCATCATGCAGCGTAACTACAACCCGAGAGCTAATGTTTATTTTATCAGCACTGCAGAATACGCAGACAATTCTCTACAAGCAGGCGTAGAGTCAAAAATTAAAGCCACAAATCAAAATCAAAATCAAAACAAGAGTATTTAGAGAATTTGATCAACTGCACTGAAGGGATTAAACCCTCTCCTCAGTCTTTTTACCTGTTCTTAAGCAAAGAGCCTTAGTTTAAAAAACCATGATGTTGTGTGGCCGAATGGCTAAAAAGTCCACTGCAAGCAAAAGCAAAGGGAGAAATTAATTCTGTGGACAACCAACCTCCACTGAACATGCCACGTCCAGGCTGGACGTTCAGTGCCAGTTTCCTTCTTGTACCTCACAGCCACAAGAAATGCACTCAGACAGAAACAAGACATAATCTCTACAGGTCGCTATTGCCCAATAAAATAGAGGCTACTATAAAGCGATGCATGAAATACAGAACTGTGCACCCACTAAAGAAAGAAGTATTTAGTAGTTGCTCACATTTGACATCAAGGCACCTTAGGAAGAAAGCAGCATAAGAGCAAGCATTACAAAGGAACTCTAAGAGATCAAATAGATAGATTTTGTTCAAACAAATGTTCTTGAGCAATTGGAAATATGCTTATTTGCAGGAATAATAGAGGTGATCACAGCCAAATTCAACAAGACCTTCCATCCAGGTTTAACTGTGAGACTGTGCTAGAGTTTTCATTGTGGATTGAGAGCAGTCCTGGGGAGAAGGATTTGGGCATGTTGGTGGATGATAAGATCAAGATGAACCAACAGTGTGCACTTGCAGCCCAGAAAGCCAACCATATCCTGGACTGCATCAAGAGATGTGTGACCAGCAGGTTGAGGGAGGTGATTCTGCCCCTCTGCTCTGCCCTTGTGAGACCCCGCCTGGAATACTGAGTCCAGTTCTGGAACCCCCAACACTAGAAAGACATGGAGCTGTTGCACGAGTCCAGAAGAGGGCTACCAAGATGGTCAGAGGGGTGGAGCATCTCTCCTACGAGGAAAAGCTGAGAGAGTTAGGCTTGTTCAGCCTAGAAGACTTCGGGAAGACCTTATAGTGGCCTTCCAGTACCTGAAGGGGGCTACAAGAAGACTGGGGAGGGACTTTTTACAAGGTCCTGTAGTGACAGGACAAGGGGTAAAGTGTGGAAGCTGGAAGAGCGTACGTTTAGACCAGGTATAAGGAAGAAGTTCTTTACCCTGAGGTAAAGGTGAGGCACTGGCACAGGTTGCCCAGGGAGGTTGTGGATGCTCCATCCCTGGAAGTGTTCAAGGCCAGGCTGGATGGAGCTTTGAGCAACCTGATCTAGTGGGAGATGTCCCTGCCATGGCAGAGGGGTTGGAACTAGATGATCTTTGTGACCCCTTCCAATTCAAATCATTCTATGATTTTATGACTGATGCCTTAGTGTTACTGAAGCTCAGACAGAAAACCAAAATCTTCAGCTGTACAGTTGGAATTATTATTGTTTCAGAGAAAAACAAGACAACGGTTTTTTGGCTGGGAAAGCCACTGGTTTAGGTCTCCTGATAACAACTGCATTTTGCTTGCACAATGCATCTTAGTTCAGATGCTCCTGTTAAGAAAAATCTCAGTTTGTTTTCAGATAATCTGAAGGGTTACCAAAGAGTTATTCGAAAAATAGATTTTCACTTGTAAAGTAGTATGGAAAAAAATACATCAGTGAATGAAAACAGGAAAAGTCTGGAATTCCATTATGACACTTTTACAGCCATTCAAACTACAGCTGCACTGATGGCTATTTATGATCAGATTATCTTTCCCTTCCAAACCAGTATATTTCGTAATAATTCCAGAAGACAATATGCAGATACCATATGGTCCCATGAACATCTGCAGCCCAGAGCCATCTCTGTCAGAAGCACAGAATGTCAGTATGAGATTGCCCAGGAGTTTCCATCTGATCTGCTGCCTCAGGGATTGAAAGAGCAATAACAATAAAGGGAGCCGTGAGTGTTGTTTAATGTTTTCCAATGGAACGTGCACATTAGAAACAGTAATTAATGATTTGGTTTATAATACTTCAGGGAATTACTGTCCAACAAAATAATGTAAGTAATTTAAATTTGCAATAAAGTTTAAGCGTGCAGGCATTTCATGGCAGTGTACAGCACTGATTTGCCAGAGCAAAACAACACTGTTACTGCAGCCACATCCAGATAATCCACAGGAAAAGCCATATCAACCCCTTAAGTGATTTGGTTATACTCTCTTACTGTGCAACAGTCCTCAAAGGCATATTCAAACCGAAACACACCTCACTAACAGACCACAGGAATAAAAATCCAGAACAGAATTCCTCTTTTTTACTCTTAAGACAGAACTGCAGTCCTCTCCTCCAAATTTTATCTCCCAACACTTGCAACTGTCATCATTATTCTCTTTTTAAAAATGCCTGTATCTCTTAACCAAGGGAACCTTAAGAAATTAAAAATCAGATCCCTGAAATAACCTATATAAAAACAGAGCTGTTTTTGCCCAGACTTCTGTGGCCATTTCCTATAAGAGTACGAACACTTGAGAGTTGCAAGTAAAAATTTCACATTACTACCTCTCTGTCTGCAGCCCTAAAACTCTTAATCATTGTGAACGTTTTAGGAGGGAAAGAATCTGTTGTACATCATGCCTGCCAGTCATACATCCAGGCTTCATTGAAGTCGGAGAATAAATGAGTTCTGAAGGAAAAAAAACTCTAAATGAGACCTCCGTTACCGAGGCAGAATTAATCTAAGTTTGCTCAAGTCACTGCATATGCCAATTAATAATGTGAAGGGAAGTCACAGGTGGGGACCATTCCTTACTCAGA
Source organism: Trogon surrucura (assembly GCA_020746105.1). Taxonomy (NCBI): domain Eukaryota; kingdom Metazoa; phylum Chordata; class Aves; order Trogoniformes; family Trogonidae; genus Trogon; species Trogon surrucura. Next base: position 21,419,745 of record CM036625.1, on the reverse strand, counting down.
CTTGTACCGTGACTCAACATGTTAAACATATCCCTATGGATTCCATTTATAGTAATCAGAAACCCGTGGAAAGACCAGAGCACAACAGAGTTTTGTTTCTCTGATGGTGGGTTCCCAAGCAAGCATCCTCATCCTGAAAACTCAAAGCTTCTGAGACACAAGCCCAGGGCACGCTATGGTCTCTAGAGTAAGGTAAACCACTACCTTTAAGTGAAAAGTTGCACTGCTAAAAGGAGCAGCCTGGCCCAACTGCCTCTGAAATCCCAATCAGTAGCACCTCTGGCTCACAGCAAAGGCACCCAAAGCACTGCAGCAATCTTGGTTTCAATCATCCGTTTTTGCTTCTTCAGCAAAGCACATCTCAAACACGGGCTCCGCAAAGGGAATTCCTTTGTTCAGGTTTGAACTCCAGTAACCCAAGCAAAAGAACTATTAAAAGTAAATGTGGAAATACTTTCCCTCCCCCTTAGTTTCACCCAACCCACAGGTCCTGGCCCAGCTGTGCCGGCGGCAGCAAAGGACAGAGGGACCTGCTCTCCAGCGCAGCGTGGGGACCTGGCTGAAAGCCCCGGACATCCTGAGCACTGGTTGACAGGAGTCGGCTCTTCTGCCACTCCAAGTGACACTCTGGGCAGTGCACTTCCAGGCCTGTCAGCATATGGCATTGCAATTATAAAAGTGATCCTCATAAGCAGCTGGTGATTACCAGGCATCCTTTTTCACTAAACTTGCCCTTAGGCTGAACAATGACAACATTTACACCAAAAACTTTATCAGTATCTCAAGCTTTTCACCATCAAAGGGAAGCTGTAAAGTTTGGTTGTAAACACAAACCAATATATTTAAAATACCTATTCAAACATAAAGCATAGGTACTTCATCTCACCATCTCAAACTGACATTTTGTAGTTTAACCTTTCACATTTCTACCCCACTCTCATGTTTCTCTTTTTCTCCAGTGCACTTCTTCTAACCCGACCAGGAAATTCCTTTACTATAGCTCTTTAGAAAATGGTAAGTATAATACTTCAAAGCAAGCTAAATATATGTCAATCATGTGTAAGAATTTGTTTGAAAAATGTTTATGCAAGCTTAGTCAAATTATTTTTAAATGTCAGGTAAATATTAATGACATTTTTAGTGAAAACATAAAGAGTTTTAGTGAAAAGTTTAAAATTTCCGCAGAACTGAGTACCTTGAATGGGCTGGTATTTGTCAACGCCATCAGGTGACATACTCAGACACGCTTTCTGATATTACACTGACATCTTCAAGGGATCTTGGAATAAAATTAACCTAGTGTCTCTAGAAGCTGAGAAAAAATCATCGATCGATTAAACCCCCTAAATATTTCTTTCACAGACTAGTCAACAGTAAAATTATTCTTCCCAGCATGCCTCACCTGCAGCAAGAGCTTTCACCTGGTTCAGTTTTTTTGGAAGAGTCCTCATCATTCTGCAATGTAAAGTCATTCCAATATTTCTTGTGTTACTTCTCCTGTCTCCAGCAACTTCCTTAAAGTCAATTCATCAAGCTGCACTATTTCAGTGACAGTTATCCAGGCAACTGCACTTAAATGCCAAGACGTACCACGGACTTCTCCAGGGTTTATCCTCCCAATGTCCGCATGTGCAACATCATTCTCTCCAACAGCTCCGGGCAGGACACGGCCACACTTGTCTGACTCAGCACATCTGCCCATGAAACAGGTAACGTGATTCCACAAGCAAATTGTGAAAAGCTAGATAATTGGAAGACACTGCTGACAAAAACAAAACTACTTTTGCACTGTCCTCTACAGCAACTAGCACTGAAAGAGAATGTCCACTTCTTCCACTCTGGAGCAGGAATGCCTTTCACTGCCTGACCTGAAATCAAGCAAACAAGTCCTTACCCTAACTTCTGGCATTTCTGAAAAATGAACATCACTGAGTTTAATGCACAAATTAGAACCCTGGATACAGACTGAAATTCGCTTTGCTCACATCCTTTGTCACTATTGCAGTGACTTGCATCCTGCTCCACAACAGCAAAAGCTGAGCTACATTAACATGTCTGCAGCCTTCTTCACTCAGCTCTCAGCTTTCTGCTGTGATGGGCCTGATCCAACACATTTTATAGTCCAAGTCCTACTAGGGGAGCAGGATCTATTCCAACTTCAAATAAAGTCAAAGGGAGTTTTCTCACTTAGGTAAGAAGGATGACAACCCTGCCGACATAAACATTATGGGGATTGTTGGTCTATTTTACACCACAGAAACTCAGCCAAATGTAAGAAGAACCTAACTATCATATACAACAGGCACCCATGGACAGGAGGTAAAGAGTATGTTAACTATTTCTGCACAAGGAACTTTAGTCACTAAAAAAACCTGTACTAGCTAAAGGCAGCACTCATGTAATGTCGTAACCTTATTACGACAACGTGCCAAGGGATGATGAGTGGCCTAGTTCTTCTGTTAAGTGTCCCCTAAAGAAGCTGGGGGGCAGGATTTGCTCCTGCTTCATTCTTGAGAGAGAATCGTTCATCACAAGTCAAGTACTCCCTGGAGATCCCTGTTCTAGTGCACAGAGAAGGCGTCCACTTGTGTTACCCCATACATTCAGGAACTTCTTCCCGAATTTGGATTAGTAAACCAGAGCGCAGTAGCTTGCCATGAATGCAATGAATAGATGGTTAAACTTTCCTGCCTCACGTGACTTTTGCTCTGCCGATAGATCTGATGCTGCAGGAGATGTGTTTCTGGAGACTTTTTGCAAACCACTGCAGAGGATCCTGTCTTTTTCTTGTGTCAGTGAATAATCGTGAACATCCATCAAAAATTAAATGGTATGGGAGCTAATCAGGCATTACTATCATTCAGATAGTAGCGGTTCATGTTTGTTTCATAAAGACCTACGCTTTATAAAGGATGTATATTTTTGTGCTTTATGTCTGAAGCAATATGCACATGAATTATTAATGTACTATAAAATGAGTATATTTTTTGGGGAAAAATGAACTACCTAAGGCATTTTCATATAAATGACTACAATTTAACTTTCAAAAACATTTCATTTTTCAACCCTCTGCTCACTTCAAATTGAAACCTGTACACTGGATTTGGCCAAGCACGCCACTAGAAACCCCACACTTACAAAGGATTAACCCATGAAGATTCAGCGTGGATTAAATATAAAAGCAGCAGCCATGCAACACCAGGCAGATAGCACTCACCTCCCCGAGTTTTTAACAGGTTTTTGCATGAGTAGCTCCAGAAAGCTGAAGCCAATTCCCGTAATGCTTGGATGGTCTGTTTAGCACAAGTACATCACTGCTCTAAGCCGAGCACTAGGAAAACTGCACAAACACCGTGTCTGGACACGCTGCCCTCATGCTGTCCCTACAAGAAGGTTGGCGAGTGCAATTCCTGCTCTTCTGTTGCAGTCAGCTCCCAGCATCAAAAAGTTTAACTTGATTTGGAGGGAAGGATTTAAGTAGCTAAAGCATTCTTACTTTCCTGAGAGACTGTCCAGCCTCCCTTATGTCCATCCAGGTTCAGCAAATTCATCAGTCTGAGAGGAAAATGCATCTAATCTTTCCTCAGAAAAAGCTCCAAATCATTAACTTTGATAAAGCCTATATGTAACAGCAAGACTCTTGCAGGTAAATTAATTATCATCTTCACCTTGCCTTGAGTATCTGATGACAAAGAATCACAAGCTGCTATCAAGAAAGTAGCACAACAAAAAAAAAAGTCACAATAAATAATTGCAGATTTATCTACAGAGAAGTAACGAAAATGGATTAAACTAACTCATGTGAAATTCACACACCGAACTTGCAAGTGAATGCTCTAATTCAAAATCGAAGTAAATCAAACATAAAGTAAAACTATAAACAGCAGGAGCTGGGCTGTCCAACCTTGGAGGCTCTTCAGAGCAATCATTCCAGGCAGAGGGTACAGATTCCGCTGCTCAGTTCCCACAAAAGGCTTCCTCATTCAGCAACCTGTTCTTCCTGAGGATGCCATTCCCAAGATTCAAAGATGTGATGCACACCTGGTCACAGTCATGTCAGATGGAAGCACCCTCTTTTTAAGTCTTTAATAATACTCCTCTGGTAGAAGAAACATGCGAAACTACACAGGCAGGAGTTTATTTCAAGCAAGTTCCTGACAACAGAATGAGCATTCAACAGGTGGGAAGCACTTCAGCTTCTACAGTGCAGCTGGCTGGGGAAATAAAGAAAAAGAAAAAAAAAAAAGAAAAAAAAAGGAAAAAAGAAAACTCATTTGGAAACTCTAGTTCTTAGAAAATTCATTGAATAGTTTAGTGGTTAAAAAACTCACTATATATAATGCACACTTCAAGAGAGGATTCAGTAATAACCATGACATGAAAGTTTTATAGACGGCTTTAGATGTCAGAAGAGTTCCTACATTATAAAAATCAATGTTCAGTGGGATTTTCAGCAGATAAAGTAACACTTCTATCTATAGGGAAAACTTTGTCCAGTTTTTAACTAGAGCTCTTACCGTACTTCCTGCCCTTTAGCCTCCAGCAGAGATCTATTATGCACATATAAATGATTTTAATTTCAACCCAAAACTATTAATGTTTTAAAAACGAAAAGCCTGTATCTACCTAAGCTTCAAAACCCCTAAAGCTTTTGTTACCCCAGAACATATACATAAACTCAGACCACGAGCTCAGAATATTAAACAAAGTCAAAAAAAAGTGATTATTTGATTAAAAATATGCAAACCGATGAATCTTCACTCTGTTGATTTTTACACATCAAATCAAAGCACCATAAAATGTGAGCTGCTTCTGACTGAAGGTTCACAGAAAACCACAGAACTTGACACGGATGTGAGCTGTGATTAGCTCCTTACCAGAAAAAGAAACCCCCAACACAGTCAGGAATATACAGTACGCACCCTGTTTACACAGAAAATGAAGTATTACCAAGACAAATGAACTACTTTCAGAGGCTGAAGAAAATATATTTTCTGTTTGAAAGTTCCCTTTTCTGCATACATACAAAGAATCCTTTTCTTTCACTATTTCACCTTCACGGCCACCAGGACAGGGATCTTTTCACATTTATGCACGACAGTCAGTACGACTGGACCTGATTCAATCAAGATCACACTCAAAAATGCTATACAAATTATAAGAAATATACTCATAAGAAAAAAAAAAAAGTCAGAGGACAATTCACTATTGAAATTCATCTGCTCAGGAAAGAAGAAAAGAGAAAAAAGTGGCTTTCATGATTTTTATCCCTGGGGCAACTGGGGACACAGGAGGAGTCCTACGGGCATTTCCCCACAAAAGACAGCAGTGGTCTAATTTACTGCTGCGCAGCTCAGCAGAGCGCAGAAGCCAAAACTGTCTGTTCTCCCAGCAAAGGGCTGGTGATCATTCATCTAATCCTCAAAAGGTGACAAATCTGTAGATTTCCACTTGAAAAGGAAACAAACTGTTCTGAGGGGGCAACTGCTAAGTGACGCGCATGGGAATACTTCGATTTCTGTAGGAGAGAAAAAGACAAATCAAGCATCGTTAGAGTGAAATAACCTTGTGGCTCACCAGTAAGCCAAGAAGGTTGCGATACTTCCGACCAAGGTGTGCGGAAGGAACACGTTCTGCTGAGGAGGGGCAAGTTCAGCCAACAGGGCTATGCTGAAAGTAACCAAAACTCCCAGGGCCACAAAGGAGCTGAAAGTCCATTTGCTTCCTGCTTTGTGTGTCAAGTTAAATGGTCCTTGTTGCACGCTTCTATACTTTTAAAATCTGCTGTCTTATCAACAAAGATTTCTCTTCTCAACTGTCAGACATTAACTTCTCAAGGGAACTTGGCTTTTGACTGCAAATCGGCTCTTCAGTTCCGCTAAGGAGCCTTGGGGATCTACACTGCTTCCTCCTTTTAGCAATGCAAAAAACAGCTCTTGCTGTTCACAGAATTGGAGAGGGCTTCAAGATCGGTCAGCGATGCACTTAATTCAATCAAAGCAGGTAACCCTTACCATGGGAGGATAACATCAGGTGCACAACGGCAGCAGCTAACAGCACGCTCCTCTAACACTGAACCAAGGCTGCTGCTGGGACGAGCAACCCGTGTGTGCACAGAAGCAGCAGAGGGCACTCAGCTAGCTCCTGCGGGGAGAAGCGGGGCTGGTGCAACGGATGGATTACCGATGTGAAGTTTCCCTTTGGGTGACATTAACAACGTGCACAGCATGCTTGGTCACCCCCAGTGAGCTGAGTTTAATTTAATGAAATTATTCCTCATTTTAATTGAACGCAGCAGCCTCTGATCAATAAAGGAAGTGTTATCTTAACCACTGATCACTAATTCATAACGACACCAGTCTTCTACCGACAGTACTGATGGGCTGGTTTGTCTGACTGTTTTTAATGTATGCTAAAAAAATGGAAATTGAGCAAAGTTCTTTCTCCATACCCTGAAATAAGCCGTTAGATGACTTCCATTCGTATCACCACGTCATTGTGCTTCCAGATCTATTTGAAGATTGTGTAAAGAAGCTTCCACTCAAAGAACAGCTCCCACAGAGACATGAGATAAAAAGTGTGATACGACACACAGAACTCCATGTTAAAGAGTTTTGTCCAGCAACTTCTGAGCTTGATCCAGGACACAAAGTTTGCTAGGATTTAGAGACCGCAATATCAAATTGTCATTCTAGTAGAGGGCAAATGCAGTTACAAATTCCTACTGTGAAATCAAGAAGCACTGGAGTCACAAATACAAAGCTTGAATTGACACAGTTCCATTTTGCCAGTTCACATAAAAAAGAAGTTATCTAATGAGTAAATTTAAGCCAACTTTATATTCAATCCAGCACAACATGATTTAATGCAAACACTACCATCTGCTTTTAAATAATCCCACAGATACATGATAATATACCCATACCTAACCTAGACAAAGTCAGTACTGCTGAGCGAACTGCTATCACACAAATACAGAAGTAACAGCAGAATCTTAGCTTCGGAAAAGCAAAATAAGGTGCTAATTACTAACTCTGACAGATGAAAATTACTAAACAAAATGCATGGAAGACTCAGGACAGGATGAAACCAGATAGCAGTATCTAAGCCAGCTTCTAACTGGCCCCTTGCAGCTCCTTTAACACTAGTGAGGCTGGTGGAGCACAGAGCCCCATTCTGCCCATAGAGCCCAAACAAAATGTAAACACTAGCAAGGCTGCCACACACTGAATCTTTTATTCATAGTGATCGGACTTAATGTGCGTTGCTCTCATAGATCAGTTAAGTATGTTTTTCTCCCAGATATCGTCCCTTGGGGGCTCTTCGTCTTGTGTGTGGTTCAGAAAAAGTTTTCTGAATGCATTTGTGAAATACTGATTAGAAGAGTATCTGAAGCCAACTGGAAACCAAGTCAAAAGTTTTCAGCGATCACTAGATTTAGCTAGTCCTTGCAACAATAATATTTCCTATCCCTTTTTCCTCATTTGTTATAAATTTCAATTCATGACCGTATACTATAAATGGAAAGATTTGGGATTAAAAAGATGAAATAAAATACGGTATTTTAAATATGCAATATTGAGTTTATAGCTTTTTCTCCTCTGGCATCCTGTCAGCATAAAATAAAAAAGGCTCAGGAAATCTAAATGAGAAAAGCCTCACTCACATATTTTATCAGTGAAGAATTTCCATGGCAATACTGCTTTGAAGCTAAATGGTTTTATTTATAGACGAAGCAGTTTTTATAGTTCATTTGCATTTTCTCCAGATTACCATAACCATCCACGATCCGTCGTTAAGTTCTACAGATATTATCTGTGCAATGCCAGCAATTCACTTAAATATTTAAAACATGAAAAGATAAATAAATTAAGTGCTCATGCCACTTGCCATATTCACAATAGACTGTAAAGAAACGCAGTCATCTCCACAGCAGAGTAAAGCGCTGTGTGACAGTACAGAATGAGCTAATACGGTCACTTTGTAGAAATGCGTAACAGAAATGTCGAGAGCAGTATGGACGGGGAGTGAACGGGAAGGGATGGGTGTGGAAGCACCAGAAAGAACAGCAGAAGGAATATAAGGGTGGCGGGTGCTGACAGCAGGTCACGATCCAAATCTGCAGGCAATTTCTCATGGACTCCCAGATAAGAAAAATAAAGCTTACTGAAATAGAAAATAAGCACATTTAGAGATGGTGGTAGAAAGACACAGAACAAGGGAAGAGCCAAGACAAGACCCAGACAAGAAAAGCGAGTAAATCCTAATGCTGGAGAGAAGCGAGACACAGTAGACAAAACAATCACAATTACTGTGAGCATCTAGAGGGTACAAACCAGTCACGTTCAGAACCAGCACATACTCAGCCAAGCCTGGAAGGATGCAGGACACCTAATAAGGACTTGATAGCCAGTACACCTTGTCCTTTCTTTGTCTCCAGGAATCTTGGCCAGGCCACTCAGGAAACAGGCCTTGGTGCCTGGATGCTGGCCTGGACACATGCCTCTTGGTCCTTACGAGAGTGTGAGTGAACCAGCATTTATTTTAAAATAAAATCACCTTCTTCCATTGATAATTATCACATTATTGTGGTAATTAATTACTTCACCTTCCACTGGAGAACTATGAAAGTTAGTTCTAGCTTTTGCCTTTAATCTTGACACGAGGGAAGGCAGGAAAGAAGAAACAACAGTACACAAGTACCCTTTCTCTCTGTCGTGGGTTGACCCTGGCTGGCCGCCAGGTACCCACACAGCCGCTCACTCACCCCCCCCCCCCTTCACTGCTGAACAGGGGGAGAAAATATTTCCAAGGGCTCAGGGTTTGAGATAAGGACAGGGAGATCACCCTCATTTACCGTCCCGGGCAAAACAGACTCAGTTTTGGGGAAATTAGGTACATTTATTAAAAGAACTAATCAGAGAGGAGTAGTGAGAAGTAAGAAAGAGCAAACAGATCTTAAACAGAACACCTTCCCCCCATCCCTCCCTTCTTCCCGGGCTTAACATCAATCCCGGTTTCTCCACCTCCTCCTCCCGAGCGGCGCAGGGGGACAGGGAATGGGGGTTACGGTCAGTTCATCCGACATTGGTTCCACCGCTGCTTCACTCCGGGGGAGGACTCTTCACTCTTCCCCAGGGCCACTGTGGGGTCCCTCTCACGGGAGACAAGCTTCACGCTCTCTTCTCCGCGTGAGTCATCCCACGAAGGGCAATTCATCACAAACTGCCCAACGGGAGACACCCCACGAGGGGCAGCCCACCCCTCCTGAGTCTGAGGCGCAGTCCTTCGGGGGAAACTGCTCCAGCGTGAGCCACCCGCAGCGTCCCAAAAGTCCCACCAGCCAACCTGCTCCAGCGTGGGCATTCCTCTCTTCCACGGGCTACAGGCTCCGGCAGCGACTTGCTCTGATGCGGGCTGCCCACGGGCTACAGCCCCCTTCAGGCATCCACCCACACGGCGTGGAGTCCTCGGTGGACATCTACGCGGTGATCCTCACGGTGGACATCTGCACCTCGCCCATGGGCTGCAGGGGGACAACCCGCTTCACCATGGTCTTCACCACGACCCGGGGGACTCCTTCTGCTCCGGCGCCTGGAGCTCATCCTCCCCCCCTCTCCTTCTTCACTGACCTTGGTGTCTGCACAGATTCTCACTCCTCCATCTCTGTGCCAGCTGTAATGGTGCAGTTCTTTTTCCCGTTATTAAATATGTTTTTCACAGAGGCGTTCCTCTGCTATCATCACCTTACTGATAGGCTCAGCCTTGGCCAGCGGCGGGTCCCTCTTTGTAGCCGGCTGGCATTGGCTCTATCAAACTTGGGGAGCTTCTAGCAGCTTCTTACAGAAGCCACCCTGCAGCTCCCCCCCCCCGCCGCCGAAATCCGGCCAGGCCAAACCAAAACACTCTCCCATTGAAAACAAAAGCAATAAAGATGTGGCAATCTAGCCAGAAACGTGCTTTCAGCGTTTGTCTCTTGGCAGAATAGAAATGTTGTGTTTTATTTGCAGAAACTTGTAATTTACCTCAGATATTTTGTTGCCTGAAGCTTTGTATACAAATATTTACAAATATTTAACCTCTCATCAAGATACCTCTGTCACTGAAGCTCACAAATCAGCTATTCTTTTCAGAAACACTATGCCCAGAAAGCTGGAGAAGGCTTAAGAGGGAAAGGTCTCAGTTTCCAGCACAGACTGGGCCACCCGGGAGGGGTGGAAGCACAGCAAAGTCCAGCCTTTGTTTCAGATAAGCCATGACTTCAAACCACACCAGTCAGAATGGAAAGGTAACTATCATCAGGAATACACACTCCAAACAGGACTCACCAGTAGGGAAACAGCTACCCCATCCGAGGTACAAACGTTAGAGCGAGCATCAAGCGAAGTGGGACGCCTCAGTGAGCTCCCAGTCCCACCCAGAGACACTCAGTGCAGACCCCGCTGTTGGCTCAGCAAGCACCGCGGTGGCCTGCTCTAGATGATCAGGCAGTCACACTCCATTAACATTAATTTCTCCTTGCTCGCTGCAGTCCCCCAGATGGCAAACGCTGGATTCAGCCAAGTGCAAAATTTAGCATTTTGCCCCAGCCAGCCAGCAGCACAGTTGGCTGAAAGCTCTTCAAACAAGGCAAAAAACTAAGAAAAATTCTTGGGCAACCTCTCATTTGCTACCAGTATAGATTATGACAACTCCTGGTGAAGTGTTTTGTCTTTTACAGAAACTGTAAGACACCTCAAGCTTTCGCTTATACAGTTTAAAACTGTGTCTGTCTTGTATTTGCCACAAAGAAGAGGCAACAAGAGAGTGAGAACAGCAGGAGTATCCTGGGTATTGCAACAACAGAGCAGCTAAAGGGCAGGGTAGTTAGCACGTCCCTCCCAACTAAATCAGAATATACAGCTCCCATTTCCTCTTCCCTCCACTACACACCTTTCCTTTCAGTCTGTGGTGTTTCACCCTTGATTTGTTGGTGGAGGAAAGGTTGCTACTGTTGACTCAGTGAGATCAATGACTCTCCCATTGGTATTAGACATGTCAGAAGAGGAAGCTAACTGTGATTCCTGATGGACACGACAAACACAACTACCTTTCTTACAGCCAGCATAAGGGACCAGTCAGAGTACTGACAGCTATTCTGTTTACTGTATTTAAAGATACATCCAAGAAGCAAGGAGCTGCTTTCAGTTTTACTAAAGAGCCACTGGTTCATATATCTAAAGATAAAGTGAAAACCATCAACAACAGAATTCTTACAATAATTTAATGCACACCACAGGGCCATCCAAAAATCTCATGAAAACAACACATACTCTTTAGCTCCAGTAACCATATTACTGGAAATAGATTTTTCACAATCCTCCTTCAAACAGCCATTTAAACCCCAGGCTTAAAGGAGATTACGCTGTTTGCTGATTTAAGCTGAAAGGGAAGCTTGTTCCAGTCATCTGGGGGCTCCAGAGGCAAAAGCTCATCTGCCAAATTCCCTCTTTATCCTAGTACAATGTACTGCATCTAAATTGTGATGATAATCTTGAAGCAAAACGACTTTCCTTTCAAAGATACTGTTTGAGTCAGTTTCTGAGGCTTTTCAGGCTTTTCTAGGGATTGTTTCAACTTTGGTCTAACAGTGATATGATGTTGCCTGATCTGCTTGATCCATGAAAGGCGATTTACTTCAGCGCCAGCAGAGATAGCCCTCCTGAAAGCTGTCTAGTACCCAAACACAGAGGCCAGTCAGCTTCTTACAGGTATGAACTGCAGACAGGGGGTAAAACTGAAAGCACAGCTTAATGAGATATTGTGGTGGGACACAAGTTCAGGCTTTATCTCCAGTTCTGCTGCCCACTCCCTGCATTCCCCTGGTCACAGCTGCCCTCCCACTTCCAGAGAAGTGGTTGGGCCCAGGCACGGCTGCTCCCTGTGGTGGATTTTGGTACTTATGCAGCCTTTGTGGTCCAGTTGCTGCTGTTCTCTCCAGAAAAGCTGAGAAAACAGCCATATTTCTGTGTCCTCACGCAGCAGTGGCCAAGTCAGCTGGAGCTGCCCTGGTAAAACCTCCACAAGCACTGGCCCAATGGCACAGGTCACAGGCTTTTTGCTGCATCACAACCCCTCTATTAATTAGGGAGACAAAACCTTTTGCTTCCAGACAAATTAAGGCAGCTCCACAGTGCTAAGAATCGCAGAGCCCAGGCCTCCCACAGGTTCTCCTCCTGTTAGTGTGGCAGGGAGGAAATGAGCCAAATCCCACAGGAAACTCCAGGGCTGACGGACACCGAGAGCTGTTCAGACAGACTGAAGCAGGAACTACAGCCTATGTTGTTCCTCACACCACTTGTTTGTAATTCTCTCTCTTGTTTTGCTATTTTTTTTACCGTAAAAATAAAAAAACTAAGGAGAGATTGTATGGTCAATCTCCATTTCTCCAAATATTTCAGACACCATATACTTCTCAGACACTGCCATACCAACTGGGGTCTCCAGTGACACACATAATTTTTCTTCCTGTTATTGCAGTTGGGACACTTTCCTTTCCAGACTCTAACCTTTATCTTCCACCACTATTAACACTTGATGAAAAGGCAACAAGAATGTATAATACACTACATCAGAATTTAAAAGGCAATGCAGCGGAAAACTGTTAATGGTTAAATGCATCATTATGCCCAGCAATATTACACAATTAACAAATTTAATCATTTAACACTCTAACACTTCAAACTTCCATTAAATGTGCAATTTCATATATGAAATAATTATTCATTTATCAATAGGAGATGATTCTACTTCAGTACAGAAGTAAAAATTACAATTAGAAGCAGTAGGGCAGAACGAATTTCTGGTAGTAAGATGGGATGGAGCTGCGTGTGCAACTCTTCCATAAGGCTTCTCAGTCAAACTCATAATTCTCATAGGACAATGCCTCTAAATATCTTGGGTCATTAGCAAAATTACATAGCTAATGAAGGGCAAATTAATGGAGCTCTGGAACATTTTATAAGCCTGTGAGAACAGCTACTTGTTATACATCACTAAGAAATAATTGCAGCAGAGTCAATCTCATGAACTCATTAAGTTTTAACAATGCAGACTGGGCAAGCTACTCCCCAAGGAGAATCTCCTCTGACTGTGCAGCTGGTATGTCCCCAGGCTCAGCAGATGATTGGAAAGCGGGACGTTAGAAAGATGAGATTCCAGGTTTGCAATACAGGCCTGCTTTGGGCTAACAGTCCCCACTGCTCAGGGCAGAGAACCTGAAAACCTCCAGATGTCTCTCTTGGGGGGCAAACCACATGGGGAGCCTGTCCAATGACTCCACACAAACACTAAATGAGATCAGAAGAAATCAATCATTTTCCTACAGAGAAGGTTCCCGAGGAATCACGCAGGTATGATACACATACAGGAGAAATAACTGGATATATTTAGGAGGCTCTGACATATTCCCCACCAGGCCAACGTTAGCAAGGCTCATGAACGTAAAGATCTGCGACACACAGGCCATTCTGCAGTTGACTCAAATACGGTGCACACGTCATTTAAACACGTGCTGAAGAGCAGGTAGTCCTGAGATTTAGTCATTCAAAACAAGCGCTGCATGGGTAAGTAATAAGGAAGTTTGGTGGAAAGAGTAGCACATCTTAAAGCACATCAGGATGAGGTTTTGCAATACCAAAGGAGCAGGCAGTTGCTGCTCTAGTTGGTCTCAAAATGTTTCAAATATCACTTCACAGAGCAACCTACAAGTAGCTCAGAGGGAAAAGAAACTGAAGATGGAACTTGCATGTAAACTTTTTAACAAATTACGTAGTTTTACTGGACTGTCATCCATTCCCCCCCATCCCCGGCCTGTTTCAGTACAGGTAACTATAGAGGGGCCTCAGTTTTGTGCACAGTTCTTGGCTGGGGTGGTGTTACTGAACACCAAAGTCAGTGTTTTCATGATTTTTAAACTCACTCCTAAAAAAGCAAATCTTCATCTGACATACTTCACTGTGAGCACGTTGTAGAGTTGTAAAAGCAGAGTTCAAAACCCTGTTGCGTTGTTTTGAATCCAAAATGAAAGCCAAGGTCTTGAAAGATGACTCAGAAAACCTGATCCACTAAGATCCACCCAAACCGTGTTTGGATTAGTGCCGTACTGCAGAATAAATGTAACTGCCAAACACAGATATTCAACACTATTTGGTATTTCTCATTACCCTAATATCCAAGCTCCATTGTACCTACTGCCACAAAGGCAGCTTCACAAATATAAAGTCAAATATCTTCTAAGTAATTTTTGATGATTTTCTGCAAATGTTTTCACAAGTGGTCCCCACAAATGTATTTTTTCCAAGCATCCTCTGTGAAACCTAGTGGTTTTCAGAAACATACCCTCAAAAATCAAAAGTAGTAGGGAATTCATGTCTTTCTACTACAAAAAGACCCTGAAATCACTAGCCACTGCTAGTGAAACACAGTCTGGAAAAAAACATCATTCTTACTATTTTATTCCTGGAAGAAGTACAGACTGTCAGTACAAACCATTTAAGTGTTTCCTAAAGCTGATCCAAATGTTGCCTAACTTTGAGATGCAGTAATATTTTTTAGGGGGAAACAAAAAATTTATGTACTTCAATATAGCAGGAGGTTGGAACAAACTGCTGGCTTGCTCGGCCTCCTCAGGTCCCCAAAATGATACTTACGGATACTGGAAAAAGTACCCTTTACATTCACTGCCTTGTGACACTCCAGTGAAATTGCAGTGTAGTGGCAGATGGTCAGTAATGTTGAAAATAATCAGGTGAAATGGCAAAAGTCTTAAGTTTTTCCAAGAAAAACAAGAGCTTTTCACAGGACAAGTATGCAACATAACATGTATGTTAAATACACCACTGTCCAACTAAGACTAGATCTAAAGGTCTCAGAAGCCCCTGTTGGAATCCTCAGAAGAAAATGTAAGAAATTTCAACTGGAACACAAGGAATCTTTTGCTTTCTCCATATAAATCTACTGATTCACATATATCTATTAAAATCCCAGGTATGTAGCTTAATAGCCCTCTTCAAATTAACAACACAATCATGAATATATTCTGTAATCCACATCAATGGCTGATCTCCAGAACTCCCAGCTTCAACAGCTCCCTGTGGCAATAACTTTCATTGTCTAATTCACACTATGTTGTCTTTACTAATTTCATTAAAGCTCCTTACTGAGCTCGTACCAAACCTGCCACCTCCTGCTCTCAGCACTCCTTCTGAATCTCGCACAGATTTTAAACATTAGGCATTACATAATTTCATCTTAACCACCTAATGAACTGTAAATGACTCCTGCATAAAGCAGTCCTTTGCGACTACGGAAAGACACCATAGGACCATAAAACAGGCACCATGGAAAATAACGATTCATTTCTTCAGCTTCCAGGAACATTGCTGGTTTCACTGCAGTCCACAGAGGAGTCATACACGCTGCTTTGCGAAATTCCTGACTGCCTCTGCAGTCAAATATATCACACTGGGCAAAGGTGAACTCCAGCAACACCGCTGGATGTCTCTGCTTGATGCACTGACAGTTCCCACTGCAGCCACACATTGCACTGTACTTTATTAGTTGTTATTGAGAATAACGCTTTTCACATACCATGTCAAAGAGGTACAGAGAATGAATGAACGATTTTCGTGCTGGGCCACTATCAGTACATCTCAATTCAGTTCAGACTCATAACATTTATAATGGAATTGAGCAGTGCAAGATCTGCTACTCACATGGTGTAGTAAGAAGGTCAATGTCTGGTGAGTAGGTTTTATACTCTCTCTCTATAAAGCACATATCAGATTTGGAACTTCCTAGTCCGTTTCTCTTGGTCCCTTTATGTGCCGGCTGCTTCTGTTCCTGCTCATGCGTTACAGAAACACAACAGATACGCAGATATGCGTTAGCCACATGTTACGTGCATGAGCTATTTCCCAGGTTTGCAACGCTATCTGTGTACAGACCACTGTCACCTTAAAGGATGACTTCATGAATAGAGGCGTTACACGGAGCTGAGTTTAGGCTCAGTCCTCACATGCTGGAGAGCTGTTTCAATTCACGGAGCAACAAGAGCTTAAGTGACCACTCAAGTTATTAAACTGGACCACATCCTTACAAAAAGGGTATTCTTTTTTGTCTGTTCCATTTTATGCTGTATTCTAATTATCTTCTCAATGCAAGGACTGTCCCTCATTCGGTGTTCTCTGATAGAGGTAATTCATATGGCGTAACTTCGAGTATCAACCCTGAAGAATGAAGTTCAGTGCCTGGTCTCTCTGCATAAAGGACAGAGAGCAGCAGGCTGCTCCAGGGGGTAATTTGATTTTGACCAGACAATGGTAATTTTATCTCTGTCTCCACACATCACATTTCTTCAAATGAAGAGTCAAATTTTCAGTGAGACTTAATTATAAATTGAAATTTTCTTTTAATATAGACAGTGAAAGATTAAGTTAAATTAGCTGTTTTGTTGAACACTTATGCTAGCAAAATCATTTTTTAAAGAAATATATTAAGAGACGATCACAATCAAAGCTGAATTAATTTCAAAGATGAATACCACTTCTCATGCATCAAGTATTAATCTATTAGTCATTCCTGTGAAATCAACTGGGTTCCTTGTAAGGTATAGCGACACTCTGAAGAAGTGGGGAAAGCATAGCTGGGTCCTTCTAAACCGAGTACATATTTGTGAAGAATATTTTATGCTGCTACTCCGTTATACTAAACTATTTACACAATTAGTAGAGATACATTGTGAGATTTTTTTTTCTCAGCTACAGGACACTGAGGAACCAAATGTAAATATAAGAACCAATCTCATCAGTAAAAATCCCAATCTACCACCGATCGTGCAAAATGTTTGACTTCTCAGCGGTACCTCCTTTTCCAGATCGCAGCAGCTACAAACACAATTAGCAGACTCCAATTTCATGGCACAAGCACTGTAGTAAAAAAAACCAAAATAAACATCTAACAAAGCCCCCTGGGCTGCAGTTGTTCAAACATCTCCTGAATACCCCAAGATCACCTTGGCTGAAGCCGCTCCAAGTTTCCTGCTTCCAGTACAGCTTCTCTGACCACTATGTTCCTCCACCCCCCGTCCCTTAAACAGTTAAGGGTTTCTCTCTTCTGCCTGTTATTCTCAGTCCCTGAGGCTGGTATCTCTAAAAAGATGACATAACTGGTCATCATTCAGATCAGCTAAGAACAGGGCTGAGAAATACAGATCTTCTTTCTGGCGCCTTCTCTTTGCAGAAGGAACTCCAGTAGCACAGAAATGCCAAAGACACATAAGAAATCACAGCTTTTCTGAATCTCTGCACTTCCCCTGTAAAACTACCATCACACAAGCAGATGCAGCTGCCCCCCATAACCAGGCCTACGCGATCATTACAAAAGCTCTGGTCCAACAAGCTGAAACATTTCCCCCATATATTTTTCAATATAACGTGATCTTCAGAGCCCTTTTAAAAAACCACCCAGCCCTCACAGCAGCCTTCTGTAAGTAATGGTTGGAAGAACACCAAACTTAAGGAAACTGCCACAAACAGATAAAAGAAAAAAAAATACTAATGAGCTCAAGTGACTCAGATCACTGAGAGTTTTATTTCAAGATTGGAAGTAAAAACTCAAAGATCCTGATTATGTGCAGTGTCAAACTTCTGTATCAGAAGCTATTCTGACCTGAGTATAGTAGTCGTATGAAGCTGTGTTTTTACAGACTTAGGCTTCCCCCCATCTGTCCTAACCATCCATTCATGGGAAGTGTATCTTTCAGACAGGATAACTAAGCTTTCCGAGGGAAAACCAAAACACCCAAACACAATCACATCCACTTTTAAGACCCGAAATCACGTACCAAGCCTAAATCCAGACCTGGAAGGGAAGCTCTAGTTCCAGGGACTGTTTCTCTGGTTTGAGAGGAAGGTGGACTGAGTGCGTATGTGCTTATGCACATCTGCACAGCACGCTCATTCCACGGACCATGACCTGCACACTCAAAAACCAGCAAAGCAGCTGGGATTTTGAATAACATGATGCCAGGAAAATAGAGAAAAGAGGCTTGTCTTTGAGAGAGTGAGCTATAAGAGACTGTTTTTTCCATAGGAGACTGCTTTGTTGCCACAGAATTCCCATTTGACACTGCTGAAGTTTCTTCTACTGTGTGACACCTATTTTAAAAACGTGTGTCTTGGGTCTATAACAAATCATCAAGGTTCCAATGCAGTAAATAACCTAAAATGTGTCTGCGCGCATCACTTCCTCCCTGTGCCCCACATAACCAAGTAACCTCGAGCTTAGATTGCTAATTATCATATAGTTATCCCCCATTGGCAGTGCTCTGACTTGAAATAAGATGACAAAAATGTGTTGTTATGATGCACAGGGTGTTCTGAATGGTCAGCAGAACGCTATGCTGACACAACGGTTTTCTAGATCAGCACGAGGCATTTAAATGATAGTTCAGGAAATCTGAGCATGAGCACGATTTTAGAAATCAACTCTAAAAACAGTGCTTCCTTACCCAAGCCGTCTGTCACGAATTCCAGAGTTATTTTTTTTTGACAAGAATAAATTGGGGGGCCTGTCTTCTGCTCCTGTCAATTCTGCGCAAAGCTTTGGGGGAGAGTCAAATGTCACCTTCTGCCAGTCTGCAAATGTGTAGTTCTGTCAGAGCAGATATTAAAGGGAATCACCCAGGATATCACAACAACTTAGTAACCCATCTGGGAGAAAATATAACTCACCGAGATGCAGCAGTAGCTTTCTGCAGAGCAGCTTCACTGTCACCATGAAATAGGCGCGGTGCTTCCACTAGTTATCCTGACTCCTCGGTGACAACACACTACTGTATTGCAGCAGCCCCAGTCACAAGTTGACCTGTTCCCTAGCTTGGGCTGCCTTTGCACCCTGAAACGTGCTCTGCTGTGCACCGCAGCGATCAGACTTGGACTCAGCAGTTTGCTTTTTGCTTTTGGCAAACAGGCTGCTCACCTGCTCCTTGTCCTGCGCAGGACCTTTGTGAGTAAACACTTCGAAGGGATTTCTTCCTTCCAAGGTAGTTTCTTCACAGCTTGTGCTACACCAGAGGCAGATTTGGGACATTAAGCTGCCTCCTCTGTTTCAACAGAGAGACAAGGTAATTTAACGGGGGCTGGACTGTAGCCCAAGGCACTTAGTCATTTACACAGGATGGGCTCCTCCTATATAAATAGGAGCTTTTACACTGGCTCTGGCTACAGAAGTACGAATCTAGGGTTGGCCCCAAAAGATTGAACTGTAACTTCGCTCATTTTTGCACCATCTAAACTGTCCAGACACAAGACAGGGACAAAAACACGCATTCAACATGGGTGACTTCAGACAAATAACACCCGACTTCCCCAGGAAAAGGCAAACAGAGGAAACAAATTTCAAAAAAAGACCAACTGTCTCCCAGTTCTGACAAGGGACCGCAATCCATCTTGAGAGAAAGAGAGAGATGAGGTGCTGCCATCTCTCTGTGCCAGCTGTGAAAGTGCATCTGATCATTCCTATGGCAGTTTATTTATTTATTATCTCCTACCAGCAGTCTTCAGCCCCATGTAGCTGTGAGGGTACCTGCAAAATCATGAAGCTTCACAGGAATGACAGCAGCAAAAAGAGCCCCTTGAGAAGCCTCTGTTGCGGTACTGTGCAAGTCAATCCTGTTAGAAAGGTTACCAACAAGTGAGAACGACATTTACCCCAGGCACATTATTATGTGCAGCAGACAGGATTCAGCCAAAAATCTTTTGTAAAGTAGGTAAATGTACCGGTCTTGTTCCAGGACAAGCCCTGGGAATTGGTAAACTCCAGCTCACCTAAACGAAAAGCAGTAAACTGTTTATCTCGGCTGAAACTGCTTGTTCAACCCTGCCAGCTGCAGCTGCTCGGGGATTGTTGACTGTGCTTGTGGGGACAGGCTCAGCAAGCGCTAATGAATGGAAGAAAAAATGGTCTGGGAAATTCCCCACATGCAAGTGTCCCACTACAGTCTGGAGCAGCTTTGCTCTTCCGCAGCCCAGTATCTGTGCCAAGCAGCCTGTCTCCTGCTAGATGACTCCAAATATTCACCTGAGAAATGCTTATACCTACTTTCTCAGTTGCAGTAGCCTGTCTCAAAGCCCAGCACTTGTGCAGTACCAACTTAGCTTTTGTGTTACAGTCATCTAATCTATTTTGCTATCCCTTAGCTGAGAGAACAACTCCAAGAATTGCTGCAAATCACTGCATTGTCTTTACTTGCCCCTGTACAGGAATAAAAAGCAAGTTGTGCCCCTCAAAAACTTCTTCTGTGTCTTGTATTAGAACACAATGGAAATATTAATGTATCCTGATCACCAATTAACAAACAAGAGAAATTCCTTCAAAGTAACCAGAACTGCATTGCCATATCAGGAGGAAGAAATACAGGTGAATGTATTTTTGAATGCAGGGACAATACCAAGAAAAGGAACTAAACTTTAAACAAGGCAAGAGGTTTCAAATGTGTGGCTTTTCTGACAAATGCCAGACGCGTTCCAAGGACAGGTAAGCATGACTGTCTCGCCACTTAGAAAGTCAGCACCCAAAAGTGAAGCAGATCTCCCAAAGTATGTCTATCTCAGCAGACTTGCTCCCTACCTCTGAGGATTAAGGCCTACGGACACAGTTAACAAATGCAGAGTCTTAACTAGTAAGTGTTAGATCCATCTGCCTGGGCTTAGCATTGTGCTCACGTGGCTGTACGACTTCTGGGCTCCAAGTAAAGCAAACCCATACGTGCCTGAAGAACACAGTGACAACAGAAAGCTGTCTTTTACTTCAGTGCACCATTATCACCCAGAAGAGCACAGGTATATTCACCCCCAAGCCTGAAGTAACTCAAGATCATTCATTTCTTGCAAGCAACCATAGTTTTGTTATTTCTAACAGATTGCTGTGTAACTGCAGCATTCTCCTACAAATGAAACAGAAGATGTAAAAGCACTTTGGCCTGTCTGGGAGACCTCACATAGCTCTCAGGGTTATCTCCTTCTGAATCATCCAGCCAAAAGAGTCAACTTAAACATTAGGGCAATCCCATACTTGCATGTCTGAATGTTTTGTTCATAACTATGAAATTCAGATGGTGAATGTGAAAGGCAGTTTTACTGTCTAAACAGACAGTTATACGCCTATTTAACATCTATTTAGTACATGAATTCAGATGTATTGCCACGGTTTTAGTTTACTGGTTGCTAGTTTGTAGCAATTGTCATAACAGAAGAAAACAACAGGAAAGAATTAAAAGCTACAAGAACAGTTTCAGGAAAGGGAATCTCACTGGACAGTGTGGTTATCAGAAACAACTTAAATGGTTTCAAGTGGGCTTTTGTCCTTTTAACTTCTTACATCTTCCTGCATCCCATTGTTAATTGAGTAACCCACACTGTGAGGCTGCTGTTTACAATTACACACAATTTATTTTGCTATTAAATGAAGTGTCTAAAATAAGCTTCTAAATTAGTTTCAATAGAATAGTTGTTATATTATCATTAAATTTCAGCGTATTCTACAGCAGAAAATTTGCTTGGTATTTCGCTATTATCTCTCATATAATTTGCAAAAGGAATGGAGGTGTGACTTGATTAAACCTATTCAAATAGCTAAGATGTTTCTGCACTTAATTTCATTAAAGAAAATAGCTGTTAGATATTAATTGGCACAGCTACTATATGCCATTGTTTGACTCAACAATCATCTTTTAGATAAAGGCATTTGCTTTCGGCAGCAAAACACAAATCCAATAGAACAACTTAAACTACAATCGTAGCATGGATGAACTACAATAGAGTCCTTGCAGCTATAAGTTTGCAACATCCAGCATGAATATAAAAGTCTGTCAAAGAAAACTGTTACACAATGCTTCCTACAGAGTGGGGAGTGCTAAAGGTGTACTGAGGAGAGCACAAGCTGGGAACCACCCTGAAAGAACTCTCATTAAATGGCTCATTAAAGGTTTACCCCTCCGGGACATTTTACAAGCACCTCGAGGAAAAAAAATTCTTGAGGTCAATTGTCATTTGGGTTTCTAACAAACTCTTCACTTCTAAAGCTACATAGCAGCAATCTAAGAGGAAAACCAGATCAGGCAAAGTTATCACGCTAGACTCCTGGGTAGAAGCACAATACCAGCTCTAAAGCCGGTCTCAGGAAAGAGTCAACACCAAACACTCACAAAAATCCCATCTTGTTGTATTGTCACCCTCAGAGTAGGGCTCTTATTCCCACAGCTTACTCTTTCTAGTCCTGCTGACCTCACCTCCAATATAAGGGGTAAAACAATTTGCCAGAACCTTGCTGAACAAGCTGGAGATGTTCAGCTCCAGGCCTCTGTCACTAGATACCTACACGGCACAAGCCTTCTGCACTGATCACTGAACCAAGTACTGATGGGACACCAAAAGTTGTTCTACAAAGCTGACCGCCAGAGCATACACAGCCGTTGCAAGCAAACCCTGTACATCAACAGAACTAGCAGTGCAGTCTGCACATGTAAGGCTGAGAAAGTGCCTGTTACAGCAATAACGTACACAGAGGTCCCCTGTAGAGGAATTTCTTGTGGAGCAGAGGCGCGGTATAACTTTAAAAGCGTGGACAACCCAGCTTAGGCCTAAACAGAGGCTCTGTCCTTGAAGCTGCCTTGGAACACAGGGAGGAGGAGGTTTTATCTGTTTTGTGAGAGCTTTGCTAGATGCTTGGCTGGAGGTGCTGGCCCCGGGGGGAGAAGGGGGGGCGAGAGCCACCTGCATAGCTGAATGGCACTATCCAATAAAACGCTGGCGTGTGTAAACCTGTGACTGACCAACTCTGTTAAGGGGCAGGCGCGGGGACACTGCTGAACTGTATATATTGAGCTGTCCGGAGCAATAAAGAGAGGACGATCTGTAGCCATATTGGTGTGATGGTCGTTGACTTGGCCGGCTCTCCGAAGGGACCCTTCCAGAGTCTCCTACTTGTACAGGATCATTAAATTAAAGGACAAGTTAAACCAGGATTTGACCAGGCCAGGAGTCCTTTCTGTCTACGTGTAATACGCAGTTCAGGTGGTTTGGCAGCAATTTGAAGCTCACTATATCATTTCAGCTGATGGATGGATGAAACATTAGAGTAACAATTGGCAACTGGGAGGCAGTACTACCAAGATGATCCAGTACTGAACTGGGAGCTGGAGCAGGAAGGCTGGCTACTCACCCTGGCTTTTCCAGTGTAGGGAAGCTTTTGATATGTCTCTTTTTCAGGGCCACAGATGAACAGTTTCCAATCTACTTTATGTGGGCTTCACAGGTACGCTGCATTCTCTGTTTACTATCTGTAATTTGCCTTTTCTACCTCAATTCCTACCTCTTCTCCCAATCATGGAAGAACGAGGACAAAACCAGCCTGTCCACATCACTGTTTATCCCTGTCTTTCCCACAGCCAGAGCTAAAGCCAAATCTCTTGGCCCTGCACTGAGTCTCTCTCCAGTTTGCCTGCAATGAGAGACAAGAAAATAGTCCACTAAAAAGAAGAAAAGAGCATAGGGCAAAAATCCCTTTTGTAAGGTCTCTGTAGCAGGCAGAAGGCAACAAAAGGTGTCAGGGGGACCTGCAACCTCTTTTTATGCTGGTGCATCTTAGTGGTTGTGATCAACTCCTACAGACTGCGGCTCACCACAAATTATCTACGTCAGCACGGCATTCTATACAAGGGCTTGTCCCAAAAGAAACTCTAAAGGTTTAGTTCAGCCTGAGGAGTAATAGTCAAAAGGTTTCAAGATGTGAAAACTTGTTATTTTCACATACCCTAAAGAAGTCAGTCTGGCAGCATCTTCTTCTTGATGCCCAGTAGTTTAAAGTGTGATTAAGATCCAGCAAAAAGTTTGCATTCAAAATTCCCATCGTCAGCATGAGACACAGCCCAGAACCGACTCCTGGGTTAAGAGTGTAACATCAACCTGACCAACACCTAATGACAATGATGCCAATAAAAGCAAGTTTTCAAGTTTTAGGCAAATCTCACCTAAAGTGTTATTATAATATAATTACCTTCATAGTAATTAGCATGGCGAGAGAGTGAGCAAACCCCTCCACATCAGAGGGAAAGTAGGTCCTTTGACTGGAATTAACCATCCAGTGGAATAATGCACATAGTTCACCAAAAGCATCAGGTTGAGCTGCTATTTTCACAGATAATTTCACAGCAATATGAAAATCATACCGATTAGATCCCTGCACCATTTTCTAGACAATAATACTCACATTTGCTTAATACCAACTGTGCTACTTAATTGTCAGGGAGCATCATTCTCTATAGCTAAATCGTAACCACCACGAGGTACCTACAGCAGCCAAGAGCCTGGCAGCATCTTGTGCTGCTCACTGATCGTGGAAATGGAGCCAGGTTACTCAGACCATCTGCTGCAGAGGGGAGGTGGGGACTTGGGACTGTTGGTTCAGAGCACCATTAGACAGAAGATGTGCAATTCAGATGGAAGGAATTCAAAACCAATCAGAGTGGGAAGTAGAAGTCGAGAGAAATCTTCACTCCAAATTCAAGATCTCAGCCCCACAAACAAACCTTGACTTTTCTTAACAAAGCATTACTTTTGGCTACTTGTGCTCATTTTAACTGTGCTAGGGATTGCCAACACTAACTGAATGAGAAACCAGCTTTAACTAGAACTGACCGGGAAGTCAGAAGTATTTTTGGTTTCACATCAGATTAAAACCAAGTTTTTTCAACGGGTATTAAGAAGCTCAGAAAAACAAATAGTCCAAAGTCTTTGATTTCATGCTGGAATTGAACCCAGGTTTCCACTATCATGCAGAAGGCACCACAAGTTAGCAGCTATTCTCCCCATCACTCTTGTTATCCCCTACTTTTCTCCTGAGAAAATTTCCTGTGAAGGCTAGCTCAGCACTAACCATGCTTCCACTGATACCAGATGCAAAGCTGTTGCTTTCCACTGGAACAGCAGAGAAGTCAAACCTCAGCATCTTCAGTAGGAGTAAAATGATACTGATTCCTTATGTGGGTTTATCCTCTATACAGTTCATCTAAAAAGCAAATTCAGAGGCCTCCTTTAGCACAGCTGTTGCTCATAAATGGCCCATCTCCTACAGACAGACCTTGGGATGACGCTGACAGGTTGGAACTGTGCTTGCTGATAAACCAAAGAGGACCATTTCCAATAGCGCCATCTGGTCATGCCCATGCAGTCTCTCTCAAGACCTAGTAAGAGTAAGATAGCAGGCATTTTAATTTGGGCCTAAAGAAATTTAGCTCCTGGACTAATTTACAGTGTCTCTCTCAAATATATAGACAGTACATATAATGTAACTTACTTGCTTGTCTGTCTTCCATGCCAACCCTCAGCATAGAATTAATGTTTTGATGGAATTATAAACCTCTCAAAATGTGAGCTGATAATGGACAGTCACGTTAGATGCTTAAATTATAGCAGCACAAACAGCTGCAACTGCCAAAATGTTTTCATTGTTCATTAACTGGAACCTTTTTTGCATTGCTAATCCTAATGAACTGCCATTCTCATTACCATTCCAAGCACTGTCTGCAGCACATCTCTGGATTTCTTTTCCACCCAAACATACACTCTTATTCAACTGGCAGCCTGTTAGTGTATTAAAAGCACAGAAACAGCTCCTTTAACACAGCTCTAATAAATCCAGAGTGCAAGCACCTTTAGGGGGAAGTTCAGCTCAGTCTTCAAGAACCTTCATTTAAGTAGAAGAACAGAAGGTCTTTTATTGCAGAGACTGTACAGTAGAGTTTAAGTTCCAAATTCAAAATCCATTAAAGTTAATGGGAGTCTTTCCATTGATTTTTGCGTGCACTGAACTGCTTTAACTCCCTCTCATCCTCTTCTGCTCCTCCCAAAGCATGAATAAGTGAATTCACCAACAGTGCAGAGATACAGAAATTTCTTGCAGGGAGCACGAACAATGTCTGGGTGGGAAAGGGTCTGTGCTTTAACGTGCTGAATTACCAGTGTCATCTCCTCTACTGACTCCACAGTGGCAGAGTTTAAAACATCCAGCAATCCTCAATCCATAAGCCAGGTTCTTCCTTTGCTAAATTAATAATAAAAATTTTGCACAAAATCCACTGCAGGCTCTGAAAAGCTGCAGTTTATTCCTCCACCTGCACCTTATTTGCAAGCAAGAAGGAGCAGTACAGAGCCACTTGCTTACGTAGCATCCATCTTCTGTGGAGAAAACACGTTCAGAAAGCATCTTCTACAGCAACAGGCCTCAGTTCAGGATGTAAGGAGCTTGTTCACTCAAGTAGCTTACTCATTAAAGAAGAAGAGAAAATAGAGACTTTCACACTCAAGCAAGCAAATAAACGAATCAGTAACTTCTTGTTGGTGGACAGCTCATTCAACCAATGAGAGTAGTTTTATGAGAAGCCAGATGTGAAGCACGGTTCATCTTCAGTGTGATCCTCTTGTTTTCAAGCATAAGAGCCCCAAACCAGAAGAGGTTAGCAAAGCATTAAGCATCTTCACAGAATTTCAGTCTTGAACCACTGTTTTGTTCTACAGACAGTTGTTTCCTTCAGCTGTAACAGAGGGAATATATTTCTCTCCCCTTCTCAAAAGAGACTGCATCTCGAGATCACCCCACGTGAAGAAGCAGTATGCACTGTTTCTAGAGATTGAGCATTTTCTAAGTTGTTCTGTGACAAAAACCTTCAACATTAAAATGGCTCCAAATGGACGTATGAGCCCTAAGTTCTCATATCAAGCAGAAGCAAACCCATAGGTACAACATTTCAGCTTCTCTTCAATATCATTTCGTAATAAAATAAATACTCATTCCATGCTGACAAAGGATCTGAACTCATTAATTAATTAAGGAGTTTTGTATTTGGAGACAGCTAAGCTGTCTTTCACTAAAGCCCGCATTATTTAATTTCTTTCATCCGAAAACTCTCGAAGCAGCAAAAAATGTTCTACACAAGCATAGAGGGTAATTTTTTGGTTCGTGTCCTCACTTCTCTCATCTCCAGGGCTCAACTAAAGTGTTGCTTTATAGCTTCCAGTATACAATTCCTGGAACAATGCAGCACACTGACTATCATACATTTCCTTGAACAATTGTCCCTGGAAAATCAAAGAAGAGCAAGCCCCAGGGACAGGATGGTGAAGGGCAGATGTAGACTATGCTATGCCTTTCCTAAGAAAGCTCTTTTTTTTTTTTTTTTGCCTATGACACATGCCACTAGCTTATGAAATAGTCATTTTCAAGAAATCAGTGGGAAGAAGTTGGATTCACAGACAAAAATACATTACGAGAATTGTTGCACAAAAGCAGCTAATGTGAGCAAGAGCAGCACTAAATAACTTCCTCCACACTGATCACCTCTGACTAGTAGAAACCTCATTAGTGCCAAGACTCAAGAAAAATCTTTTCTAAAGAGAATTGTGCTTTTACGGTGGATAAAGAGAAAATGATTCCCCTCTGCAAGTCATTATGACTAAACCAGCAGAAGTCACACAAAGTCCCGTAAAACCTCACCCAGAATTCTCAACTCCCCTAGATACTGTATCAGACATCTTGGCACTTGAAACATTATTTAGAAAATTTCTAACCGAGTCCATCTACTTCAGTACTCCTCAAATAACATGGTATGAGGAAAAAGCAGATTTTTATCTAGAAAATTCTCTCTTATGGCCAAGGTCTGAAAGACTGGTGATGACCCAGCCTCTCATCCCTCTGAAGCACTTCATCCTTTTTACTACAATCTAAGGTCTAAACTTACAACAATTGAAACTGTTTGCCACAGCCTTTCCAACCTAAAATCTAACAGGTTTTCTAACACTTTATTATGAAATTTCAAAAAACAGAGAAGCTGGTTTTGAACTAGTCAGAAAGCAGACACTTGAGAAAAGGCAAAAATTTGTATGAAAGACAACTTTCAAACAGCCTGAAACCCACAGGAATAGAGTGGTTTATACACTCTTTTCCAGAGATCTTTCAACTTCAACAGGCAAGCGTAAGGTTTGACCTTGATTTGGCCAAGGCAAGACAGACATTTAACACAGCTTTCAAGAATTCATGCTTATGAAATTCATTATTACAACATACGGGATCTTCCAAGGCCTCAAGAAATTCTTTAGCACAGTTCAACTTCAAACCAGTTTCTATTCAGTCACAACTAATCATAGAAAGAGAGAACCACAAAATGGTTTGGGTTGGCGAGGACACCAAAGATCATCTAGTTCCAATGTCCCAGCCACGGGCAGGGACACCTCCCACCAGATCAGGTTGCTCCAAGCTCCATCCAGCCTGGCCTTGAACACTGCGAGGGATGAGGCTGCCACAGCTTCTCTGGGCAACCTGTGCCAGTGTCTCACCACCCTCACAGAAAGTAATTTTTTCTTAATATGTAATCTAAATATTATGCAAACCTCACAACATATCCATAGCAATACCGATATAAGCTTGACAGAGCAATATTGCTAATTAAGTACTCATTGTATTCCTACACAAAAGCAGAAAAATCTGTCATCTGCAGCCTGTGCTACACTTCTGTAGTTACTTAGATCAAGATTCAACTGAAGACAAAAAGATGAGATGCTGAAGAAACAGGTCAACACAGGGTGTAACTCACTATAAGACTTCGGAGACCTTTGTCTTTAGACAAAGGATTAAACCATATTGTCTAGAAATACAGTAGACGCGAGCTGTTGAGTACTGGATTTAACATACCACTACTATCTTTATGCCTGTTTGGGCCTCCCCCTTCTTTTTTTTTTTCCCTTCCCTTCCCTGCCCCCCTTCTTTTTTAAAAAAAAAACCAAAAACAAAACCACAGTTTCCAAAATGAGCTCTAGAAGAACTAAAAAGCAACGTCTCCACAATATAAAATGTGCGGACATTTCATCTCTGCTGTCAATGGCAGACAAAGTCTGCCTGTGCTGCAGCAAAAAACGTACTCAGGGAAGCAGCAGGTTTCATGTCAGTGAAACTCAGCTGATCTTAAACTTGAATAAACCCTGTAATAACAGAGTTGTATGACAAGCATAGGGTAGGTCAGGCAAGACCACCTTGACCTTTACTAACTGGAATTCAATAGTCAATTATCCATCCTCTTCTGCTCATCTGAGGCAGTTGCTTAGGGAGGAGATGGGACAAGCACTGATGAGACACCTCTTCGAAAAATCTGACCATCAAACCAGGGCAAGCACCTACAGAAGGGGGAGGAAAATTACTCTAAATTGAAAGCAGAGACAATGTGTTAAAAATAGCATTATAGCACCAATCTACCAGCTCCAAGATAAGTGATATGCCTGACAGACAAATGAAAGTTGAGAAGATTGCCTGATGTGTAGCAAGCCAAGAGGAAAAAAAAAAGGGGGGGAATCTAACTACTGTTTCGCAGAAGTCAGACTGATCCCTCAGTGCTCCTGTGAAAGAAATCAGACCATTTCATCACCATTTTTTCTCCCCTTCCCTTCTACACGCCAGCTACAAGTCACACTCTGAAAAAATACTTTTCATGAGAAGAGCTTTAAAAAGCAGTTAAAACAAAGAAAATATCTGTATTAGGAAGCTAAATATTTTAGTGCTTCAGAATGTAAAATTCATAGGTTAGAGTATAATGAACCCTGAGACAACTAATGAGCTTGCTTGAGGTGTACCTGGAAGGCATCCTTTCTTGGACTTGGCTTTGGCTCACACTGACACTACTGACACGCACAGAGCTTCAGGAAGATACATAAGTAAAAATCTTATTACCTTACTTCACATTAACATAAGAGCACCGAAAAGGTACCACTGGCATGTGCTCTGCTTTCCTAGGAGAGGAACCGGCAGATGTTGCTGGAACACTGGATTTCCCCAGAGGAACCCACTGCCCAGCAGGGAGCATCCAGAGGTTTGTGTGTTTCCATACGGCTCTTTGCCTATTTCTTGGTGTGCAAGGAACTGCTTTGAACATCCCTTTACATCCACTAAGGAGATGGAGACATCGATTTTCAGCTCTTGTTCTTGTCTATGTACCTTGAAATGTACCAAGAAATTTGATTTGCATTATGTTTTCTTGTTTAAATCTCAAAAATCTGTAGACTACATAAAAGCACTACAAGGAATGCTGTTTCCAACACGGAATTAAGCGACGGTATTAGGCTACCCATGGTCTGAAGCCTGATGCTGAGGGAGCCATTCTTTCACTGTCACAAGTGATACATGTACTAACACTTTTTTTTTCTCCAATAGTTCAGTGCTTGTCCCAAGTTTCCTAGGGTTGGTTGGTTTTTTTTCCAATTAATTTCCTGCCAATAAGCCTGACATAAAAACTTCTGCCAAGTAATTAATACAGCTTTTGGATGCCCAGCTTTAAGCATGTAGCCAGTACATACGGGAAATGGATACTTTCTGCACTGGAACCAGCTGCTCCGAAGTGCGGAGCAATCCAGTGTATGTAGTCCCTTACATTTCTAATTTAAACATCAACTTCACTGCTGCTAATCTTCTGTCTCTAGCTCTTATAACATAATCACGAAAAGGCTACGCTTGGTTTCCTCAGTTAAATATTTCAATTCCCAGTCATATTGAAAATAAAGCCATTTTCCATGGCATCGTAGCACAAGCAAAATTGACAATTACACTAATGTTCTGTTTATCATAGAAACATAACCCCTAAGATCGGCAGCTGAGAAAGGAGTATTTTGTTTCCCATGCAGAGATGGAAAACATATAATTAGACAATTTACAGCTATTGACAGATACTACATGTATTAATCTTTTGCTAAAAACACTGAAATACACACTCACAAAATAAAAGCGAAATCCTGCCAGCTCTTGAAATAGGTGTTTCATCCACATTATTTAGACAATAATTCAGATCACAGTTGGAGAATGAACACTACTTTGTGAATTTAAGCATAGATTTCTCTTGTCATTTTATTCAGCAATATGTTTTATTACTGGAACATTAACAGAAGGGAAGAAAGAAAATGAGACAAGAACACCAAGTGTGTAAAATGTGACTGGCTAAATGCAACATATGTTGTCAGCTTTATTCTGACGTATTTTGAGGATTCTTCTTCAGTAGTTCTCTAGTTAGAATTACATGACCTCATTAAAAGAGCAGAAGAGGGAGGTATGACTTTTTCTAGATATATGAGCAGCATAACTAAAACTTCAACAGATTTTTTTTTTTTAAATCAAGAAAATAAGCTCTCCTATACCACACATGCAATTTCGAAGAAGAAATCAAGCACATAACAAACTACAATGTGATACTTACCTAAGGCTTTTGGCAAAGCATGTCTTCGTATACACTCAGCATCCAGTGAGATCACATAAATCTCTGTATAAATACATAAGCCCATATACAAAATATTTGACTTCGATACAAATCAGAAGCAGAACTATCTCTTGATTTTCCCTATAGGAAAATGGCTTTTAAAGATGATGAAATCATCATTCAAAAAGCAGATAGATGATCTAGATCAAGGCAGGTTTCATGGTCTGTCAGTTAGGGCTTACTCTTTCACCTGCTCAGAAGTCACCAGCTTGGGGAGATCATAAAGCAGACACATGTTCTACCCAGAAAAGTTTTCTATCCTTTATTATCTGCATCATGTTAATGTCTAAGGGGAAAAAGAAGCAAGACTGGGTTAGAGGAGAAATAACAAGTAACTCAAAATTAAAGAAAGTGACACATGGAAATCACAAATATCTCCTCTCTCTGCATGGAAAGATTGGCTATTTTTTTCCTATTTTAGCATTCAAAGATTTAACTAACAGCTAACATAGCTATGTTTTTTCACATATTTCTCTTTCAAAGACATAAACTACTATATATGACCTTTCCCCGGACTGAAAAATAAGACAATTTGAAACAAAAGTCTTATAAATACAAATGAGTAAGTTATTCTTTCTCATTCCACTGAGAGAATCCAGAGAGGTCTTGCAGGTTAGTGATGAGAGACTTGAACTATGACTTAAGATTTTTCCTGGATACTCTATCTTTCTGGTTCCTCTCATTCAAGTTACTTGGTCTCTGTCATTCAACTTCTAAGTTTAGACAGAAGCAGATTAAACTGTGGCTACCAGCAACCTTTTTGGATCTCTACACACTGTTCACAACAAACACACTACATCTACTGTCTAGTCTTTTCATGCAAATGCTAGTAACACCAGATTATGGTTATATAAAGGGTTCTTGGGCTTACAAATCCATTCTCACTAGGTATGAATGAATGCTAAAGTGAGCTTACAATCAGCACAGTGACATTCAAGCCTTTCTACCTTACCCTCTCTTCGATGTAGAACCCAATAGAAAAAAAATAATCGAAAACTGCTGGAACTCAAATAGAACCTGCAAAGGGTGGAGTCCTCTTTGTACCTTCATCATTAAAGGCAACACAACAGAAGATGCACATTATTCCACTGTGTTAGAAGTCACGCATGTGCCTGTTACCAGCTCTAATCCACATTTTTGAGCACTTAGAAAACTCACTGGAAACTTTATGCCTATGAAAAATGTTGAATAGGAAACATATATCTTTAAGCAATGCAGACAACAATAAGGGGTGCTGCTGGACTCCCATCACAGCAGCCACATGCGATTAATGATACAGAGAACATAACAGAATTCACAACTCATACTGAATTGCTTCTCATGCTTGAAGCCCTGGGTAGCAAGATGCAAGCTGAATCAATTGTGCTCGTGTTATAAGTTGTTTGACTTTGGAAGACTTCAGAAAACACTGAATTCTAACATGCAAGGATAAAGAACAAGCATTGGCTTTAGAAAGCCACGCTGCATGCCCAAAGTAGTGCACTGACCTAAACCTTTAAGACCGGAGAATATATGTGAAAACAAATTAGACTCACTCCAATTTACAGTGCGGTTACGAGTCGTCCTATCAATATCAATCCAGGAAGCACGAATCCTCTGCAGGGTCAAGGGAAGCCGCATACCTCCTAGAGCACAATTTGCTCTCAAGCACTGCAAAACACCAAAGGTGGAAAAAGAGCAAGCTTAGAGGAAAAAATCAGAGAATCGTAGAACAGTTTGGGTTGAAAGGGACCTCGAAGATCATCTAGTTCCAAGATCCCTGCGATGGGCAGGGAAATACTAGATTATCTGGAAGAGAGAACAATGGTGTCCTATACAGGAACTCCTTAAAAGCAATGTGGAATGGACTCACACCTGGATAGGGGGTAGATTCTGATAGGAGTAGCTAAATGAGACCGAGAAATTTGCTCACAGTAGATTCAGGTGCTTATACAAAGGTGCTAACTGGATCAGCACAGAGAACTACACTCTCAGACACCACTGAATAAAACACACTCCACAGTTTTGTTTTGTCTTTTTTGGTTACTTCCAAATGCACCTCTCAAAAGGAAGCTTTGGACACCACACTACACAGTAATAATCAGGGAGAGAGAAGCCCCCAATGATTAAATACTATGGGAGAGACATGACCTGACTGCGTAAAGGGGATTTAAAAAAGAAAGCAGAAGTAATCACAAGCCTAACAGCAACAAACTGCTGTTTTAGAAGGTGCAATAGCCTCAGCAGGACAGTTGTTGAATTTCCTGTAGCACCAAGTCTAGGGACAGCTGCTCAGAGAGTCAGGTTATATTACTGCCCACAGAACTTCAAAGCTTTCCCAGAGAGAGATCTGCACCCCAGCCATAGTGTGTGTTGGGGAGGGAATGGGAGAAGGGGTGTTGCCTATTTGCTTTGACATCATTAAGAACGAACACGAGCACACAATTCATTTCCCATCCAGCTGCTGAACTCTAGAACTCAGTATTACTTCCACATCAGTACCAAACATCACCGAATTCTCTCCTGTTCTCCCTGATCTGGCAGCCTAATACCCGAAATCTGTTTTATATGGCAGTGAACCTCCACTGTTTGGTACCAGAAGCAGAGAATCCCACTTATTATATGCCATCCAAGGAATATAATCAATTAGAAGCAGAAGAGCAATAGCTTGGTTTTGCTTGAGATTAAATAACTTTGCAAGTTCTAGAGAGCTGACAAATATTAACTAGCTCCTAACCTAACGCTACCTGTATTTTTCAGTTACTGTCAGTCCTGGTCAAATCCCATCGAAATGAGACACTGACACAACAGCAACATATGACAGAAGGTGTCATGCAATTAAAACTATTCAGAGACCTACTCAAATGTATTTTTTCCCAAGTTAAAACATCGTGCTCCACCATTCAGATAGAACAAACCAAAAAAGGAGCATGTAGTATGCCTGTAACGTAGCCCAGTGCACAAAGCTTCCTGTGGAGGCAAGTCCAGCTGGAGGAGATAACTTCCTAGCAGACTCTCCCAAAATATGAGGATCACCATACCTGCCAACAGAGTATCTGCCCTGAGCGATGCTGTTCTGAGTGAACGCAGAACTCTGGCCATCATCTACAGCTATGAGTATTCCTGTCACTAACAGGAGAAACGGCCTCTCACCATAGCTATAGCTGAGGGCAAGCTGAGACGAAATCCTGCCAGCCTGAAGTCCGGCTTCCTTGCTTGCTTTTGACCATTGATGCCACCACTCAATTACAATGCACAGTGACTGCTGTTTAAAAATTATGCTGAAAAAAAAGACATCTATTGATGTATTTTAGCTAAACATGATGGACACAAATAATTTCAAACCTAATCTCCTCTTCAGAACCTGTCCAGATTGGGCATGTGACAGTCTCCTTTTCACAACAGTTACAAGTGGCCCCGAGTCAATCTGAGCTCTACAGGATTTCTGTTACAGAGATGGTAAATGAATTCATTTGGTATTTAGGGCAAACATCTGTCAGGCACTGTGCAAGCTTTCCTCTCTTCCCCAGCCAGGGCTTTTGACTGTTTCTGTTCTCAAGTTTGACTCTTCCCCCCCACCGCCTGCTTCAGGTGAGTGTCCCATTGAACACTCTTGAAGGTCAAGAGACGTCTTACTAAAAAAAAGTCGGTGCTAGGTCTCAAATCTCAAGATATGGGAAAGTTGCATAGTGCTATTTGTGTAACTTGAAAGCATGGCCTTAGAGCTCAGATATGTGTAACAATTAAGACAGCCAAGGAACAAAAAGATCTGAAATTCTGAGAGAAATTAGGGTCTACTTAATCTATATTCCAATAACAGACAGGACCAGGCACTTCATGTGATCTGCTTTAAAAATGCATAACTCTAAAGTGGGTTGCACCTGTCAAGTAATGTGAGATGTTAGAAAATTACTCTCTAGGCTGGGAAGTCTGCACTTAATGAATTACCAACAGTAATTACTTACCAAGAATGGAATTCTTTTCCCTCTGACATATGGTCTTAGGTAAGAGAATTATTACTTTCACTATCACTGGAAAAGCAGACTTCGTTATCGGGCACATAGAATTGGAGGGTTTACTTTGCTGTGAAGCATATGCTGGGATGCAGAGTCATCACATGGATACCCTGGTTTGGAAATTCTTGTTACAATTACCCTACAGTTACACTAATGTTAGAATCAAGCTCTAGTGAGGGTAAATGATGAAACTTCAGATTTATGGTGGCCTTTTCCCCCCTCCCCATTTTCTAGGCACATTTAAAAAATCCTGACTTTTAGATACACATCTTCCCTCAAGCAAACTCCAAATCCTTCCAAAGCAGAATTGTACTTAAAACCAAAACAAACAACCCAAAACCCCCACTTATGTTCAAAACGCAGCATCTGTTTTTTAAGTAGAGATCCAGCTTTGTAACTGAGTTTTCCAGCTGGGTTAAATCAAGTCACAGGAGCCAGATGTCCCCTTAGTCTTCAGACTACATTTCAAATGACCCTAATTAACAGTCAACATTAATGTTTAACATTAATGGTGTAAGTTAAGATTATTCTCAGCAACATTAGGAATGCCAAATGCTGTAAGCCCTTCATTTCCAGATTTACAACCAGACGATGTCTTCTGGCCTCCACAGGGAGGGTGCTGCAAGGCATCAAGAGCCCCACAAGGATCTCAACGTGACCAGGGGATCCCATGGACCATATCCTATGACAGCAGCTTT
Source organism: Trogon surrucura (assembly GCA_020746105.1). Lineage (NCBI taxonomy): Eukaryota > Metazoa > Chordata > Aves > Trogoniformes > Trogonidae > Trogon > Trogon surrucura. The sequence goes on along the minus strand of CM036625.1, from coordinate 21,383,665 downwards.
TTAAAGCAGTGTAGGTGTGCTCTGTCTGATACTCCCTGAGCTTCAGCTATTGCTGAAACTGCCATTAAGTAGCACTGGCAGCCTCGAATCTCGTGGTTTCTTCCCAGTGCTGATATTCAGTCCACTGTGTGGAGCTTCCATTTCTAACTGATAAAGTAGCATCCCTCATCTCCCACAGAGGTTATTGGCTTCTTTATTTCAAACTTCTGTCGAAAACTCAAAGCCCTTTCATCCTTAAACAAAAAGGTGCAAGCCCAGAGGTCACGAATATGTCCATTTCCTTGAATGAAATGGATGACAGTTCAGGATTTCTCCATTTATTTTTAGGACAGGAACAACTGATTTAACTTAGTGGCTAGTACCATTGCCAAAATAGCTTCCTAAAAAACGCCGTCATGGACTATGACATTATGTGCCTCCTTCTAGTAAGCTAAGCCTTTCTCTCCCTTAACCATTGGGTCCAGGCTTCAGTCTGTTACCCGTACTGTCCAGATCAGAGAGACTATTTTGCGCCAGATGTGCTGCCACAGAGCAGGATTCCTTAGCCACTGCCAAGCAAAGCACCTCTCCACAATATCAGCACAAACCACAGTCCTCATTTTGGAGCTTCCTGAATGAGCCCTGAGGGACATGTCCAGATGTCCCCAAAGTGGACGCAGTCCCCTCTGAGTTCACATTTCTCAGGCTTCCCAGGCAGAGCTAGTGGCCTGGCTTCAGGTGCTTGCACTGACTTGTTCAGAACCAGTCGTGGCTCTCTGTGCAGCACCCCACTGCGTCGCATGCAGTCAGGCAGCTCAACCAGATGGTCGTTATAGGTCCCTTTAAACTGAAATTATTCTACATTCACCAGCCTTTTCTGAGCTTGCATTCAGATCTCATACAATCTTATTCAACGTATGTGGTTGAGCTTTAAAATCACAGTGTTTAAAAAAGACACAGTAATTCAGTTGCACTTGTACCTTTGATAAAAGAACATTTTGTTTTCAACCTATCGTGAAATAAACTGACGCATAAGCGAAACACCGACGTTGTGCAGATCCTGACGGTCACATCCATTCAGACCACCTGACAGCTCTATGAAGTAATTAGTTTGATTTGAATAATGTCTGCTCTACAATAAATCCTTGGACCTTTACCAGCTCATTGACTTTCTCCCATCTCACATCAAACGCTGCAGTCTAGTAGAATCCATTCTTTGAGACTCTATGAGAGGGAAAAGACGGCTCACTTCTACTCAGTGGAGCACCAAGTAGGATGTCCGGCATACCTACTGTGTTTTCCCAGGCAAAACCACTCCGGAATTCCATAGAGAACAGAACACAGCACTGCACTCTTGCCTTGGGTTTTTTCACCACCTTATTCCGCAGACATGCTGTTGAGACCTCTTTTGCAGGTTCTACACACTGTGTAGATGGCCAAAGGGTTTACCCTCAAACCACACAATATCATGCCCAGGTCTAATCTGTTTTGATCCAGGGAAGTACTGAATAGCAGCACATCCAGAGCAGAAAACAGGATGCTTTGACCTGAGCCTTTTGGCAAATGGACTGAACCTTTGCAATTAAGCTGAACATCCATGAACATGTTAAGGTTTATATATGGACAACATTGTCTTAAGTGACGTTTCTGACATAGCTGCAAGGGAGACAATTAAAAAAATTAATAAAAATAAAGACTCTCCTATTTACTGTCTTTTGAAATGCTCTGCTCCAGATCTGGTTTGGTGTGAAGGACATTACACTGTCCTCAGTTCAGCAGGTAGAAAGTAATAATGTCAAGGTTCTAAACAATGTTCAAAATCGAAATGTAACAGTCAACATGCTTCTGCTTCCTAAGGCTGTATCTCTAAACTCTGAAGTGGTGATTACTTTTGCAAAAGCTCAATTTATAGGCTTGCCAACAGATCTCCACACAGATTGAAAATTAACTAGCACAGAAATCTGCTAGCAGGGTTCTCATTAGCACACAGTCATTTCCAGTACTTCTCTCCAGCTTCCTAGATCATTACTTGAGCTCTGAACTAAATCCAGCATCATAATTAAGCTCCCTCTTTTAACTTTGAACCCTATAAAATCGTGGTCTAGTTTATTTCAGCAATCTGTGTGTGCCTTATGTCCCGACTGAAGGACAGCTTTATTTTTTTTCTAAGACTTTTTTACTTGAATTTTGTTTCTGCAACCCAAACTCAGCAATGCAAAGTGGTTTCATTTTATCCTAGACTGAGCTTAGTTTTAGTCCTTCTCCGATTTTCAGTGTCAAATATGGTAAGACTGTCCATCAGGATTATCAGATCCAAGCCAACAGACATGTACTAGAGAAAGAGTAGGGAAGAGAAACAAAGATAAACAAAGTGAAAATACCAAATTCAACACCTTTCTCTACGTAGGGAGACTGACTTCCCACTATCAAAAGAGAAGCAGTCAAGCTTTTTGATCTCTGATTCTCTGGAATCAAATCCCAAAACACCTCCTTTGGGTGAAAAAGAACCACCACAAAAAAAGTAAACTTTTTATCAAAATTACTTTTTCAGCAGCTGATCTGAAACTTGCCATATTCACACAGCACCGCATCAAACTGCTCTAAAAGCTTTCAGGTTCTGATTAGCACAGCCCACAAGCAGGCTCAGCGACCTGCCAAGACAAGGCATGGCTGAGCCTGGGGTAGCAGCTCCAAAAGTCACACACAAGCTCTTAGACATCTTCAGATCTCACATGCAGCTACTTGCTGTTGGTGCTCTGCAACGCAGGCCTCACAGCATCAACAGTTACCCCAGATCCCCTCAGGTATTCAGGCGGCTCCTTGAGTTTTGTCTGATTAAAATGATGCTTCAATTAGTGAAAAGCTTTACCTCTTGAATCTGGCTCATACCAGGGCACTACTTATAAAACATGTTGTGTAGTCAGAAGGTGGAAATAGGAGCTATAGAAAAAACAACCTCCAGCATATACAGAGAAATCTCAGGGCATGAATTGGGAGGCTACTGCTGGGATAAACACAGGTTTTTCTTCTTTATCATCTAATTTTTGCCACTTCCCCTACTGGAGGCAGCAGATGGAAAGCGAGCCAGGCATTATAATGTTACCTAAGTCAGGATTTTTTGCTTTCATGCAGTGTCTCAATTAATCAAAGTTTTACTATAAAATTCAAGCAGCAACGCTCAAAGCCAAGTCAAGTCTTAAAATACGAGCTGATCAATTTCCCTCTAATTTGTACAATAATTAAAATTCCAACTTTTAATTCTGTTAATTGTCCTCCCACAAGGAGGTTGATTGGGCTTTGCTAATACATGCTGAGAAAATGCACTTCCCACAGGTCTGTCTTTGTTTCCTTTAAAATGTAATGCTTTTACATAATTATCTCTTAACTTCTGCTGATAAATGTAAGCTTATCTCTACCCTGTTTTGACACAAGCCCTTGTGTAACTTAAGCTGTGTCCATAAATCAAACGCTGAAAGTCATTAGGTGTTTCATCAGAACATTGGGCCAGTTGTGGTTGTCTGTGCCTTTAATGAGCAATTAAACTTGCAAATGATGGGGGTGGTGGAAATTAGAGTAAAAAAAATACACACACATCTTCCCTAGGAGTCAAATATCACTTGAGAACTGGAAAAAGAAAAAATATATAATACAGCAGGCATTCTGCTTTCCTCTCAACTTTAACAACAAAGGGCACAAAAGAGCAGGCAGAGCAGAGGTGAGCAGAGCTGGGACCTGCACACAACTCAAACGCTCGCTGAAAAAAAAAATTAACTGGTAAAGCTGCAGTCAGCCCAGGGACCTTGTGTTTCTCTGGCTGGCTGCAGAATCACCTGACCCTGTATTTGATACACCCGAATTGCAAGTCCTTGGGGTACAAGAGTTATTTGTACACAGGAATCACCTGCCATGGTGTCTGCCATGAATTAATACAATACAGCCAACACAGAAAGAAGTCAAAGAACTCAAGAGTCATCTGTGGCCACTGCTTGGCTCTGGACACATTCAAAAGCTCAACCTACCACAAACTGAAAACATACAAACAAATAAACAGTCAGCACATCCTAAAAATCTCAGCATACTGGCTTCAGTAAATGATCTAAAGCTATGCTCCTAAGGAAAAAAAAAAATTAGGATTATTCCTGAAAGTGAGAGCGTTCAACCGATTTCAAGACGGAAAGTCATATCCTTTCCTTGCACTTCTTCCTGGCTACAGCTTTATGATTATTTTCCATTCCATTTAGCACTGATACTCACAACTGCATCACAATTAAAAACTAGATGAATAATATAAAAAATATTAGACAAATACGTGTTGTCCATCAGCAAAGTTTTTGGGCAGTTATAACACTGACTAAATACAAAAAAAAAAGGATTTGTCAAACAGAGCGGCATTTTTTAAAAAAATACCTTATGGAACAAAAAGATTTTGATCAGTTCTTTATATAAATGTTTTGCATAAAAAAGGATTGAGGTGAGGCTATTAAATCCATCATCATTTGCAGTCTAACAGTTTTGCCTTGGTATCAGTGTTCACAGAGGGGTTTTTTGTTCCTTACAATAAGGAATGATAACACGCCTTCTGGCCTTTCATGGGCCTTCAATTTCTTCTCTTTATGCTTCCCTGGTTTATGCCTTTTACTGCACAAACAGACATCACATCAAAACCCCACCAACAGTTGCCTGTTTTCACACTCCCAGGACAGACACGTAAACTTTTATTCCCAAAGCGGGCACTGCCAGATCCCCTGGCGCTGATCTCTGCCGGAGTCATTTCACCACTTTGCAAACCAACAGTGAAGGCGGGACTCACGACGATGGATGACAGACATGGAGAAGCAGAGCGAGGGCCCTTCCTAGGGACCTGGACTAGATGATTCCTCGGACTAGATGAACTTTCGAGGTCCCTTCCGACCCCTGCCATTCTGTGATTCCTCCGGAGCAGCAGACACCACACAGCTCTCCCATACTCTCTTAAACCTCAGCGCCACCACACCTCTACACTATGTAAGAAAACTCAACACCTTTTAGGCCTGAACTCCTTATTCAGGACTTTTCCATCTTCCAGAGCCGCTCCTTTGACAACGCACAAGCTACTACATCTTATTTTCCATAGAGAATTACACTTTTTTTTACGCTAATTTACCCTCCATTTAACATACTGTGTGGGTCAACAATACAAAGACAAAGCAAAAAAGTAAAAACGTGCAAGGAAGCTCTTGCATTTATTACCCTTTGACTCAAACCACTATAGGAATATGCTAAGCGTGTTCCACTAATCATATAGCCTAAACTTGAGCAGATAAGACAGGAAAATCAATTGTAATTTCTTTGGCTGTTTTCTCATATATTCTCAACTTGTTAGCAGCCATTTCTTTTTAGAGGGCAGTCAATGAATATCTAATGTTGGAGTACACTGCCAATTTTATCTGCCAGCTAATAAAAAAGCTGCTTGGTCATGGGTGTAAGAGAAGAGGTCTATTTTAGCCTGTGTGGCTGGCTGTAATAAGAAGGATGACAATTTTAAATTGGGAGATTAATGGATAATTTGGAATCACTGTCATTCTGACACAGCCAGTGACCTTTTCAAATTGACAGATAGCTCCATTTCACCCCAACCAGCTACAACAAGAGATTGTTTCAAACAATTGGACCTAAATGCCAGGCCTAAAGGAGGCCAGGCAGAGGGATGTGGCAGGGCAGTTTATAAGTAAAATAGGCCTCCCACAGATTAATGAAGTAGTTAGGAGGGCCATCCATCCAGCAGTTCCAATTCTTAGTTTTGAGCTACTGCAGCATTACTGAGGTAAAAGGGGCTGATGCCAGAAAGAAGAACACTCAGCATTATCTTTTCCAGCAAGGAAAGTGGTACAGCTGAAGCACTGAACCATCTAGAGTCTCTCCAACACTCCATTATGAAAAGATATGAAATAGGTGAAAGAAGAATTCTGTGGACATCTGCACCTATCCTGTAATCCTGGGCAGTATTGCTTCGGTAGTACCATACAGATACATATAAATCACTTGTGAGGAAAAAAACTCAATCAAACAACATACAACCAAAAAAACCCCAGAAAAACTCATTTCCTGCTAGAGGCCAGATTTGCTCAAGAGTCCTGAAATAATGGAACTTAGAGAAAAGCTATTTATGCAAAGTTGTGTGAGCTAACTCTTAATACATTCTCTCCTTGAATCTTTCACAGTTTGATTCACAGTGTTAGAAGTCCGGTCTTATGACATGACTTTGTAAGGGAAGTCATGTTTATAAACAAGAAAGCCCAAAATGAGTTGTCTCTTGACAAACTTGGCATGCCATTGTGCATTAAGTACACAATTTGAGCTGAAATTTATTCAAAGGGTGTACTCTCACATTAATTTAGAATTCCATTTTCTGAATTGTTTCTGTACATAAGGCTTTATTTTAGCTTACAAAGGTTTGCTAGACATGGATTAGCATTTCCTTTCAGTAATACATCAATTGTCACACACCATCACATACAAATTTTTTTTAGGAAGAGTGTTGAGAGAAACGAGTGTCATTTCAGGCCAGCCAGTCCACTTTCCCAGTGATCACTGTTGGCAGATAAACTCAGCTCCCAGAGTTCTCCAGCCTCTTACCCTTACTGTCACAAATGGTTCCCGAGAAGTGATTTTAAACCACTGAAAAGTTAATGGCCATTGCACCCGGGTCAGGGCAATCCCAACAACAGGCAGGGAAACCAGTGAGACTGGTCCTGCAGAGAAGGGCTTGGGGTGCTGGTTGATGAGATGCTCAACAGGAGCCAGTAATATGCACTGGCAGCCCAAAAAGCCAACTGTATCCTCGGCTTCATCAAGAGATGTGTGGCCAGCAGGTCGAGGGAGGTGATTCTGCCCCTCTGCTCTGCTCTGGTGAGATCCCACCTGGAGTCCTGTGTCCAGCTCTTGAGCACCCAACTCAAGAAGAGATCTTATAGCAGCCTTCCAGTAGCTGAAGGGGGCCTACAAGAAAGCTGTGGAGGGACTGTTGACAAGGGCACGTAGCAGTCAGACAAAGGGCAATGGTTTTAAACTAGAGCAGGGTAGATGTTAGGAAGAAGTTCTTTACTAGGAGGGTGGTGAGCCACTGGCACGGGTTGTCCAGGGAAGCTGTGGAAGCCCCTCCCTGGGTGGGTGAGGCCACCACCTCGTCTGGGGGGAGGTGTCCCTGCTAATGGCCAGGAGTTGGAACTAGATGATCTTCAAGGTCCCTTCCAAGCCGTTCTATGACTCTATGATTTTCTAACGTGGTATGCCACAGAGCACTGCTCGCAGGGGGAAAGTGAAAGACTGCCTTGGAAGCAAGATGAGGATGTTGCAAAGGAATATACTCAGGTTCCAACTGATGGAAAAGGATGTATGAGGTAAATGCATGCCACCACTCATCCTGATGAAAGATCTCACAGTAATTCCACAGTCAGTAGTGGTCATCACCTGTTATAGCACATTTCAGCCCATCCCAGTGTCTGACCACCTTTTTGGTACAGAAATGTTTCCTAATGTCCAGTCTAAATCTTCCTTGGCACAGCTTTGAACCATTCCCATGTGTCCTGTCACTGGAGGAGGAGGGAGAGCAGGGGAGACCAGCACCTCCCTCTCCACTTCCCTTCTCATGGAGCTGTAGAGTACAATGAGGTCACCCCTCAGCCTCCTTCTCTCCAAACTAGAAAAACACAAAGCTCTCAGCTGCTCCTCATAGGACAGGTCTTCCAGCCCTTTCACCAGCTTTGCTTTGCTGCTTTCTTCTGGATGCATTTAAGGTCCTTCACATCCATCTCAAATGGTGGAGCTCAGAACTGCACACAGTGCTTGAGGTGAGGCTGCCCCAAGACTGAATAGAGCGGGACAATCCCCTCTCTGGACCAGCTGGTTGGTCCCTGCTGTGTTTGATGCATCCTGGGACGGGGTTTGCCCTCTGGGTGCCAGGGTGCACTGGTGGCTCCTGTTGAGCTGCTGCTGATCAGCACCCGCAGAGCCTTTCTGCAGGGCTGCTCTCCAGCCACTCCTCTCCCGATTTACACTTGTGCCCAACACTACTCTATCACGGATGCAGAAATAAGCTAAATGATCGTAAAAAAGTTAAGCAGCCATAAACCAGTCTGTTCTTCTAGACAGGGAAAATACGCCAGCAAACCTGCAATAAGATCAGCACATTTGAAAAGCCATACTTATTTACTAGTGCAAATTTGGAATGAAGTGCAGAAACAATATTTTCCCAAAAAAAAATCTTTAAAAATTGATAATGGATGTATGAAATACATATAGCAGATTCCTAATTAGCTATACACCATTTCATCTGGCTACTACAGAACTAGGATCAAGTGCAATATTTAATAAATTTAGTCCAAGAGAACAAGTGATGCACAGTTCTGCAACTAAATTTGCTAAGTCCACTCTACTGTATTTAGCAATGTTGTTATTATCCATTATTTGTGAGTACACTGAGAAATACCAACTAACAGACTGGAAATCTTGCAGGTTTTCAGAATTATCTGAGTATTTTCTTATTTCATCATTATATTTGGAGTAGAAAATGTTTCATAGACAAATATGGAAATACGGGGTAAATTCATCACAACATTATGATAAGTTACATGCTCAATATGCACTACACCTTGTAGGTAATCTAGAGGTACGTGCAGTAACTATTACGGACAACAGAAATGGGGAAACTTCAAATTTCTGATAAAGTGACAAGCTCTGTAGTACATAGACCAGTACTCAGGAAGTTACGCTGCAATCTTTTAGAAGTAGAATGGTTTGAAGACAGTTGGCTGCTAGTACATTACAGAATTACACCTTTTGTTTTATACTAGTGAGACTGAAAATTTTCTACTTTGCCATTTCTGTAACTGAAAGCACTTGTGCAATTTCAACTAAAGTAGCACCTGAAATAATCAGGCATTCCATTTGCATGAAAACTTTGCATGAGAGCTCTATGGCAAAAAAAATTACTTCAGTTTGTGATGATTCTTTCCTTTGATGGTCTCTGAAAATAATCCTGTCTGAAGTAGGCTGGATTACCTTGAAACTTTGATTTCCTGTTGTTATCAAAATACCAAAACAGGTTTTGAAGAGGAAAAACTGGATTGAATCCTCTAGGTCAGACAGATTCCATTGTGCTTACAAAATAAAAAAGGAAAACCAAAAAAGAACAAAAACCAAAACAAAGGAACAAACAAGCAGTAACACCCACACTAGGGAATACTGGTAACATTGTCTGGGATCTACCGGCCCCTTCACTGCCTGAGCCAATGCCACTGCACAGGGCAAAACTGTAACTTGTAGCCATTGCACAGAAACACAAATCCTTACAGTGGTAAAGCTTTGAGTTTTAAAATGTTCTAATATTGTTACTAAAATATTATTTGATCTTGAATGCTTTGACAAGATCATATAGCAAACCGAACATTTGTCCCACAGGATTTCTGTCCTCCTACTTCGCAGGGACCTCATAGATCGCTTTCAAACTAGGAGAACTTTTTCCTCTCCCCCTGCTGTCCCTACTGGGTGACCAAGAACAATCACATCTTTTACAAAACCATTTGAAACTGCGCATCCAAAAATTAGAGGAAGCTTGAATATTTTTGATTTTGTCTAATCGAGTCTGTAAAATTGAGAAAATCAGCACATAATCAAATCAGTCCCTGCCAAATTTTAGCAGCTTAAGCTGAAATACTCCTATGCAAACAGCACGACATAAACTCACAAAACACTGGGTTAACTCTGTATTACGTCTCCTCAAGCGAGCAGCGAACAGGCTATGCAAATGCCTGGCTGGGCGTGATGATGGCAACTGCAGGCACGTTGTATCTGCACTGGCATTCCAGAAAGCGTCGTGTTCAAACCCGACTGTTTGATATTGCAGTTTTACTTCTAAGCGCTAAGCTCGCAGGCAACAACTCTTCTCTAGAAACCCACAGCTAGAAGATGTGTTCTTTTCTTTTCCGGTACTTGATGTAAAGAAAATGGCACAGGAAAAGTATCACGCTGCTAATAAAGTGGATGCTTTCATACCCTGGGCACACCACTTTGCTTTGTGAATACAATTCCTCAGACAGGAAAACCTGGGTTTAATAACACATTAAAACAATGGGGTTAGATGTAAAATCATTTCTGCTGAAAAAGCATTTAGTAGATTCTATACATGCATTAAAGTGTAGCAGCGTTTTAAAAAAAATAAAACAACAAAAGGAGAAATGAATTTTTGGCTTTCTGGTAAGTTTTTAAAGCAAAGAACCAGGAGATTTGTTTCACAGGTCACTTTTCATAGAACATTACCAGCATTTTAGCAATGAGTTGGACTCAATCAGTTATCATTCCAAGGGAAGACAATCCAGGATCTCTTCATTTTCAATTAACATTCAGTCACAAAGCATAAAAAACCAATTTGCTTCACGGGTAAAACAGCAACTTGGTAAGTCCTTGAGCACAATAAATTGTTTTTGCATAGAATTAAAAGAAATCATAGTATTTCACTTACACAAAAGAACAAAGAAAAATCAAGAATATTAAAAATATTTCAAAACATCCCTTTTGATATTTATTGCCACACAGAATAGAAGTCATTCTCTGAAGAGATCCAACAACATGCTCAATCATATGCTGATAAAAGATAAAATTTCTGAATGAGAAATCACAAAAAGGAAGGTTTTCATCACTTTTCTGTGTTATTTTAGCATAACATTAAAAAAGTAGGCTTTTTCCCTACATGGCAAAAACACCATCTAGTTAAGGATCAAGTATAAGCCTCAATTTAGTGACAAATCAGGAAGCTTAACTGTTCAGACACTGTAATATTTGGTGTAAACTTTGGCCCTCAGATGAAGCAAGCAAGGACAAACTTCTGGAAAGCAAGTGAAAAATCTCCCTTTCATTCTGAAAGGCAAATTAGGCAGTAATAAGCCTCGATAAAACTTTCACAAGGTTCACTGGCCAATTTCCAGAGGAAAGCTATGGTAATATTCTCAGTACAACAGTGCCGTAAAAATGGAGGAGTCCAAGAAAAAGTAGCTCTTTTACAACGCTTCTCGCCCCCCGCCCTTAATCTTAAATATTAGCAAGTCTAAGGCACCTTTATCCTGCTGAAAACCCATCTGACACTCAGCCTGTCATGGAGGATTTATGTTCAGCAGTTGCCCTGTGACACTATTTTTCTTCTTGTATAGAAACTTTTCATTCCACTCCCGAATAAAGCTGGAGCAGGGCAGCCAAGCCTGGGGAACTCCTCTAATCCCAGCGCACAGCCCCTGTGCTCGGAGGGGACCTACTCCTCCTCTGCAGCCTCTGCGCCTCGAGAAGGAGAGAGCAACACGCCCTGCTTAGGACAGGCTGCTTTATTTGAAAGGCAATAGGAAGAATCCAGCTGAGCACCAGTGAAGTCATACTCACTTTCCCCTTGTCTTTACAGGCTTCACGTAACAGCTCCGCTTTATAATTAAAAACTTCCATAGATAATAAGAAATGCAACTAAGCAATTAACAATTTTCCTCTTACACTTATCATTTAATTAGCATTTTACGAGGATTGTTTGTTAAGAACAAGAAACATCTTTCTGCCCCTCTCAAAATGAACTGAGCTTTCATGTGGGATTAGGAAACACAAGTGAATCTCTCAGTGTTTCCAACTGCAGTCCCGAAGCGCCAGGTTCCCTCCCAGCTCGGTTGAGCAGCTTTGTGTTCTAGTGGCTTGAGCAAAAACCTGAATCAAGCCAGAAGCACATCAGATCCTAATTTCTGCTGGCATTTCGCAAGACTTGGATAAGTCATTTGACCTCTTTGTGCCTCACAACACAGTTTGAAAGATTCTTGGAAAGCCCACATTTCAATGTAAAGCAGATGCTTCCCGTAAACAGATGACTCCTGGGTAGGTGTGCGTGCCCAGTAAGACCTGCTCATTCACTGAGAGACTATACTGGTGGGAACCAGCTTTGTAAACTCTGAAGCCAGGGTGCAGGATTTCACATTCTAACACAGTAATTTTTGAAAAATTTAAAAAAAAAAAAATCACTCTGGACACATTTCTCAGGTTCATTTAAATGAATTATGATTGCACCATCTTTTATAGCGGTTATTACGTATGTAAAATAACTTACTTCAGTTTTCAATCAAAACTATGTTCATGCCAGCACAATTCCTACTCAAGTCAACAGGCTATACTCTCAAAAATCCCTTTACTTTGACCATATTATATTTTTCTCATGAGATCTGCATTTTACTGCACTTTACTCTATTTAAAATATTCTCTGATGGAAGCCCTCTTACAGCCACTCCAGAAGCATGCATCTTCTTGACCATTAAAGAGAACATGTCCAGCAAAGGGGACACAAGAAATGTAAAAACCACCTTAACGGGAATAAATAAGGAACACTCTAAATTTTAATGCATATCAAAGTTTTTCATCCACATGGAAAATGAATGTACAGAGAAACAATTTAGTCTACTAGGAACCAAGGACAAAGTTAGTAAAGGCCAAATCACATTGGGCCAATTGCTGGCTAATGCTGTGTGCCCTTTTGCAATGGATAATAATAGTCTTGGTGGTACGTAGGAACCCTCACTTAACATTTCTTGCTAAAGGGCTTCCCACAATTCATAGGAATAAAGGAGACAAGGAGTTTGGTGACCTTTGTTGGAACAGAACGTGTAGCCAAAAACCTCTCTGCAGACGGAATGGAAAGAGGATGGATACATAGCTGGAATATGCAATATGCATCAAATCTGACCAATAAATGTTACCAAGGGGCAGTTTGGAAACTTGAATATATGAAGCAAAAAAACCCCAGAACCCAAGAGCAACTCACCAAAACCCCACAGTCACTCATAAAACAAGACACCAAACACTCATCAATTCAGAGATACCAAGAGTTAGCTTCATGGTTTGACACATATTCCTGGCTACCTGCAGCAAAATTGCTGATCTCCAAACACAGGAGAAACTTTCCAAATGTGTTACAGAGCAGAAGAGCAGTAACACAGGTCTGGCCTCTCTCGTATCAGCGCCAAATTGGACAATAAATCAACACGGTGGAGCCCAGAAAATTTCCAGAAACTGCTGACTCTGCCTCTGCAGCCAGTGAGCCCCTCCCCAGCCTAAACTTGCAGGGACACCTTCAACTCCTGAAACAATTTGTGTCAGACATTTGAGCAGAGTCACAGAGATCTCCTGCACAATACACAAACCCATTGAGCACAGGGAGCTCTTCCAAGCTGAGGACTCATTAATGTCCAAGGAGATGTCAGACTGGAGTCAGCAGCGGTTGCCAGAACAGAGTTGACCACGATGTGGACCCTTCACTGCATGTACCGGAGTCGCTGACAGCACCACCTGACTGTGCTTCAGTGTGAGATCGTTACGGACACTGAGTTCATTAAAGCTACTACTCGACAAACCACGCAGCGTTTCACAGTCTAGACTCCTCAGCTTTAGCCTGGTCACAGCAACACTATCTGTAAAATCAACATGCTTATGTTTAACCACGTATACAAACACACTTTAAGTGTACAGACACCTTGTAATCTAATCTGGGTAGATTTAGGAGAACCAAACAATTTAAAACAAAACATAAATAAAACAAACAATATAGCGAACCGAACAGAATGCATCAGCTTCGAATAAAATACAGCCCCCAGCTCCTACTGCTGGAACCAGCTGCAACAGATGTTACCATGCTCATTAGAAGAAAAACAAATCGGACAGAAATCACTACATTATCCCAGTTATTTTTAAAATACTCATATTTTTAGCACAGGACTTCAAGGTCATTGGAGGAGGTCAGGAATTATACTGCTTCTGACAAGGTAGCCACCATTTCCTCCCTGCCTTAGTTCTAATTAATCAGTTGAAGAAGAATTGCAGCTAAATTTATTAGAACTATGCCCACTAGAGAATTCTCTCCTCTGACTCATGAGAGATGCCTGCACTCATTCCACTCTTCATGCAAACATGAGTTCAAAAATAGACCAAAATACACTCCATGGATCTGAGACTTTTGCCCCAGGAGCCTAATGCCATACTAATGAAATCAGTGGGAAATTCACCACTAGCTTCAAACAAATCTAAGATCAAGCACAAAATTAACTTCTAAGATTTCATACTTAGAGAAACTTGAAAAAGATCTGAAATTCCTTCACGACCTTTAATAAATTAAGCCCTACATTATTCCTGTGAACTTGGACATATCCCATCTGAGTGATAAGGAAGCAGAAGGATTTTAAAAACGGTTTTCAAAAGCAGTACTAATTCAATAGCACAAGATACTGCACGAGACCTTTGCAACTGCAAAAGCTTCATTTCTAAGAGGACAGACACATACAAGATGATTGTGACGAAGCGGTTTCCAAAAGATCAGCCCCAAATTTTCTAAAACTGTGGTTTCTACAACTATGTATGCCAACCTGGAAGAAAAATCAGTGGTCACTCATGGAAATGCAATTGTTTTCAACTTGACAAAATCGTATTACAGGGTTGCACGCAAAAAATAATACTTGCAGGTATTTAGCCAGATGCTGCTCATTTGCAATTTAGTTTCTAACTTCAAGGACAGGTTGCTCCTTTCCAGAGTTAAGAGACCTGCCACATTACTAATGCTCATGGTGTCGTTGTCAAATTTGGTGCTTACATTTTTGTCCACTACTCTGCAGTGCTTAGCAAGCTTAAATAAAATCCTTTCAGGTAAAATTCCTTCAGGAATACATTTCTGTTTGTAGGGCCCTGAAAATACAAGGCAGCTGACAAAAAAAAAATCCAAGGAGAGCCCCAAAAGACCTCGAACCTTTGGGGGCTCCTTGCGAAAAGGGGCTGGGACATTGGGTCATACCAGCAGATCTCTGCAGCCACACGCAGGTTATTGCAGGGCTGCTGAGCAGCCCACCAGCACAGCTGTACTTCAACTGGCCACCTGCCCCAAAATCAAAGGTATGCTGCGATTTAATTTTATCAAACACCTTCAACAGCCTGGACAAAGGGGCAGAGCATGTCTGCAGATTTGATGGACTGCAGATCAAAGCTGCTGTTCAGAGAGATCTTGATAAACACAAGAAATGGGCTGATGAGCGTCATACACTTAAGAAAAGTCAAATGCAAAATGCTGAAGTTGAGACATAACCCCGTGTACTGCCCCAGCTTAAGGGTGGGCTGGCTAGGTAACAGCAGTGCAGAAAAGGACCTGGGGGACCATCAGTTGAGTTATCAGCACTTAAATATGTACAAACTCTAAAATACCTTCCACTTTCTCTATTTATTTTTTTTTAAATTAAGCAGTATCATGTTTAGCAGATGGTGAGTGGGTGGCCAGGTCATTGTGTGAAGCAAAGATTTCCAAGCAGCAAACAAGATTTTGCTGCTGATAAATAACTATCACCTAAAGTCAGCAAAATGCCACAAAAAAATTTCTTTTTCATGTAACACTAATGGTAAGTCCTAGCTTTTTGCTTACCTTTTGGAACTTCTTATATACACCTCCTAAACAAAGCTCCCAACAAGACAAGAAATATCCTGCCTCAGAAAAGTGAAAAAGGTTTTCTTTTTATTGAAACCTTGGTTTCCTAATGCACCCTGGCAGTCCCTCTTTACCATCTCACAGTTAAAAAAAAAAAACCAAAACAGGAGTTTTAACTTTAAATAACCAAAGCTCTTCTAACTTTCAAACACATCACATACCAGTGCAGCAACAGTTGGGCACAAGTACTCTGTAGGGTGATCACTGGCAGCATGTTTCCACCCCACGTACCAAACTTGCTTCAACAGAGTCACCGGCACTTGCTGGAGTAACTCGTGACCTTTCCAAACCAAGGGCTTGGAACATCTTAAAGCTGGAATCTCCAGATGAGAAAAAAGATGGGGGAAAAACACAAACACAAACTAATCAATCAACTTTCTTTTTCACCTCACCTCTGGAAGAATTACACTAATCACCACATAAATCATAATTTCAAATAAGAAATGAAACACTGTAGGGATTAATAGGAAATCTAGGTGCACATACGTATTTGACAGCTTCCATTTTTTTTACATAAAGGGAAAAAAGGAACAACGACATTTCAGACTATACAGAAGAGTGCATGCTCTACTGGCCAGATTTTGAGCAACCAGTATCTGTAATCTTGAAAGAAACCCTAACACATTTGGATAAACGGACAGAAATTCAACATCACAATCTTAAAGTAAGCCATGTGCATCAGAATAATATCCAAATATGATTAAACAGATATAAAATGTAGAGTGTTGATTTATTTCAGCTCAAGAAATCATCAAGTCCACTACAGTTGTTTAACATATATATCACCTACGTATTTGGAGGCCATGCCTGCCTATGCCATTTTATGCAGCTAGAGAAACAAAGGAACAGTTCTGAACTTGTAGTGGAAGCAAATTTGAAAAACACAGAGTGAAGCAGTTCAGCATGCTTGTTGACTTGAAAGCCTCCATTCAGAGAAAGAGGTATGATCAGCTTTCATCCAAGGGATGCCCACAATGCCTCGGCGCAAGGAAAACTAGGGCAGATAAGACTCGGCAGAAATAAGTCAACTGCACATCAACTCAAGCGGTGAGAACACTAGATTTAGGTTTAAGTATTTTTGCTTCAGGATGGAGAGAAGAATGTGTTTGGTCTGTAGGCAGGGAACATCACTTCTTTGTTCTGTAGAGTCTTTTATTCGTACGTAGATAGGGAATGTAAGAAATACTGAGAAGTCTGCCCCCTGTTCAGAGAAAATCCCAAACCATTGCTTTCGATCACCTCATCTGAGCTTACAGAAGACATATTATAGCACTTGTCCAAATTACTCTTAGTTTAAACTCAAATACATTGTTAGATTCTGCCAGCAATTAACGTAATGTCAAAATTTTTAAGGCGTATTCATCATCTTTTACAGTAGTATGTAACAACAAGAAGTCTCAGGCTAACTACAATTCATATTAATATGCATTAGCTGAATACAGTACGGCTGATCAAGCTTTCAGGTACTTACTAGAGGAGAAGGAAACATCTATTTTTGTAAAAAGTATCTTGTTCAAATGGTCTCTGCCAGATTCTGTGACATTTCAGGTCATTTGCCAGCAGGGAGTACAGGCTTGGGGACAACAGAAGCCCTGAGGCAGGGGAGGTCGGGAGGTCTCTCCCCGGATAAGCCAGTACAAAGTGCCCTAGATAAGACGGCTGCTCTTCAGCATTGTTAAGCATTTTCTGTATTTATGTGCATCTACAAAAAGTTCCAGGACTGGCAATAGATTATCCTCCTTGCGCAATTCTACACATCACTTGGCAAACTGGACACTCTCCTCACTTCTCCTCTTAGCATCTCATGCCTTCAGTGAGGAGCCTGCGTCACAGGGTTCCTGAACCTTCTCTGATCTACCACAGCACAAACATACATACACCTTCCATTCTCTACATACCTACCTTCATTTAGTAAAGTCATCTCTTTAGAGTGATCGGATAAAAGACAAGGTATGACTTGTTATCACTACTTGCCTACTGGTCAATAAGAAGCAGTCAATACAGTATGTTCTTAGCAGAATGCTGAAGCACTGTGCTGCACTTTCATGTCAAACTTTCTATTTTCGGTGTCAGATTGGGGTATGAATTTTGTGTCTACTGAAGAACGGGATCTGTGGGATATATCCTTGAAATAGCCCTTGCATTGATTTCTCAGTGTAGCAAGAATCTTTCAGTTTGAGAAAGTCCCAGCAGATAAGAAAAAGGCTCTCCACTTGTCCTAGCACCACAATTTGTACTTCAAGCTTGACACGTGGAAGTTCATTAGTGCAAGTTTTCAGTCAAGAAGTCAAGCCTGAACCATGTACTGTCATTAGCCTTGTTCTTTACACCTTCCTGTAAAAGATTTACTGGATTATGTTTTTCATTCTGTCCTACTGTTGTCAGTATCAGCAGTGAATTCACTAGAGGAGCATACATGACATATCAAACTATATCTTTTCCATTTGGAATTAGATGTCCTTAAAATCTTGTATTCTTCACTACTAGAAATACATCATGTTTCAGTTGTACCCAATGAAATGCTACATAAACACAGAGAAGACTGAAGGAGATCCAGCACTAACAAATCCAAAAGAACAAATAAATGATCTCTATATTTGGATGGAAAAATTTCTCAGGAGAGCAGACTTGGACTGCCATTCTTGGTTGATCTCAGATATCTTATATCTCAGTGCTATTCCCTTACCAAATAAACATATTTTAGCACACTTGACCGCACATCAGGGTAATAACCTCATCTCAAGGTTTTCTGAATAGGGAAACCAAGAGTTCTTTAGCTCAGGATGCTTTTGCTCCCCTCATTTCCTATTTGGCAAGGACCATGTCAACAAAACAAATGCTCCATTAATTTTGTTGCTTCAAGACATCTTGAGGCTTCTCACTACTTCAGATACTAGGTTCAGAGAATCACGTGGTCACAAAACTCAAAGAAAATAATGTTACAGAACTGACCATCAGCTGAACTGAGGGGCTGACTGTGATTCAGAGCAAGAAGGAAGAACATAAATTAACCCAAGTAATCTGACGTAATTCCAGACTATACACCTTACTCGTGCAGGGTGAGGTAACTGAGCTTTCTACATTCCTCTGAACTCAGTTACCTACAGGGTCTTTCGTTTCACATTTTTCTGCCCTCAACTTGCACAAAATCTCTCTCATTTGCAAACTCAGAGCTAAGACTAATGTACTTCAGCCTGCTTTCTGCCATACATTTCAGTTTCACAAGCTAGGTCTTCTATTTACAGAGTTCGAGTGTGGGTTTGCTATTCTCAGCACTTCTGTCTGGTGAAAAGCTTGGTTTTGGTTGAGATCACAAAAGCTCCAGGACTGTCAGTTTACAAGTTTTGCAGCAGGCACTACTCCTCTGCTGGCTTTTAGCTTTGTGCAGCTCAAGAGCACAGCTCAGGCTGCGAGTGCACACACTGCCCTGACCCAGGGCTTCACATAGGCACAGAAATGAGCTTTCTTCTCCTTGGCAACAATAAGTAATCTAATAAAAAAAGACACAGCATCTTATAAACAGATTGTGATACTTTTGCAGAACTCCTCAAGGGCCAGCAAATTTTGACCCAGTTGACTGACATCTCCAGGCATATCACATTTTAAAATAATATATCCAGCACCTCTATCAAACTGTATTTCACTTGCTTAGACTATGCACGTGCCACCTCACCCATTTCAGAGTACTCTGAACCTGAAGTCCTTCGAAATGAGAACATAGATGTTTTGAGGTAGCCAGCGGCAGGGTGACAAAGGGCAACTTTAAATAAGGCTGCATTGTGATTGCCAACAGGAAAACAGAAATAATTTATACATTTTAAAGCAGACTCAACTGCTGTACTTGCTCTCTACTTGCATAAAGTTTTGAATAGAAACACAAAATAATTAATTTCCAAATTGAAAAAAAAAATATTTAGAGGGATATAACAAAAAGAAAAGTAGTACAAAAAAAACAGGGATGAATTGTTCATGATTTCTGCCAGTGCAAGAGAAGAGAGCCATCAAATGAAGCTACACGTTAAAGTAATCAGATGAGGAGAATATTGAGACAACATACAGTCAAACTTAAATAAGGATTACATTAGTCCAAACCATCGCAACCATTCATTTTCAGGCTTTCATCTAATTGTACTAGTGAAAGACTATTCATTTAATTAGGTTTAGAAGACCAAAAGCATCTCACTTCCAGATGAATCCACACTGAAGTATCTTTGGGATCAGCCTACTCCAGGGCATGATTCTCCTTGGCCAGCACAGGGTCTTTCCCCAAAGCACTAAGTGTTCCCTGTCCTCAAAGTATTCAGACTTGGCCTATCCACCATTCAGTGCCCCTTTCTTTCATACACCAAAATATTCAGAAACTGCAATTATATACTGAAACTCATGACCCAGTGATGCTAGTTATGTTTTCAACTTCTGAGACCCTCTAAAGCAGTTAATTTCTTAGCTTCCTCATCTCATTTGCTTTCCTTAGTTATACCTGCAATTTAGGAACAGAGCCCAGAATCTCCCCCCTTCCCATGCCTCAGAGAGGTCTGATATCTTCCTGTTCTATGGCATTAAGCTCCCTTTAAAACAACTGAAAACTGCACAGAGCTGCCAAGTTGCCTTCTCACATTACAAATTCAGCTCCAAATTTCTGTCCTCCATCACATCCAGCTCTTAACATTACTGATCACAAGTTTCCCTCCTCTCCTCCTTCCTGCTGTTGAAAGTCTGTTTCAGATTATTTTCCCTACAAAGTTGTTAGCTGCAGAAGAAAATACAAATGAAACTTTTCATTCTAAATTTCTAAGTACTAGAGACATTTCTAAACAATGTGGTAGAATAGTACACTTGGAATAAGAAAGAGGTTGCGTGCATTTCATTTCAGGTTACCCTTTGCAACTTGAGGATCATTTTACAGGTCACTTCACCAACAGCAGTTACAAAACACACCCGTGCAATGGTTACATTGTAGAATCTAAAAATCCAGCTGTACACACTAAGATCCAGGTGTCAAGACATATTTAGGAGGATAACAACTACTGGAATTGATGAAGTTGCACACTTGAGCACTGCAATGAAGCTGGGGTCAAATTTTAGACCCGAATTAAGACAATGCAGAAGCTGAAATCACTCAAGAGGAAAGTTTTTCATGGCCTTGGCACCACTGCCACAGTGCTGTGACCCTCTGGATGTTGTCAATGCTTGAGAATGTCAGGATAAGACTCATTACAGACCAATTTGCATGAAATTCAGTGACCTGTGACACCAAGTGGATCAGAGTAGACAATCTGATTACGTCTTCTGTGAACCTCCTAAAAGAGATGGATTAGATCCTCCAATAAAAAGACTTGACGGGGCCCCCCACTGCTCACAGACCAGAGGTCTCGCCATCAGTGCTTCCCAGACATAAATGAAAGTCAACCTCTCTTTCAGTCGCCCTGAAAAGTTGTCAATATTATTTTTTCTTGAACAGCAAGGACGAAAAAGAAGTTTTGCGGTTTTGTTCTTTATAATTCTGCTGCAATCCAGGAGCAGAGAAGCTGGGAATTTGTGTTACTTGGAATGTAGGCACGGATCAGCAAAGGTGGGATACTCCACTTGGCAGATTGTCCTTTGAATTAGAGGGAATCTCCAAAAGGAGTGGTTCTCAATTCAAGATATTCAGGTTTGTGCCCTAATTCTGCAGAACCAGCAACAAGGTACACATTTTGCTTCTCAATTAATAGACGGTACTAGTGATCCTTGGTTCTCACAAAATTTTTATCCATCACAAGCAGAAGAGTTTCTATACGCAGCTCATTTCTATTGTAAACAATACAAGAGAGTCTCCTGGCAAACAGAAACCATGCAACAACATCTGCTACATTTGGCAAAATGGAAAAGCGTGACTACACAGATACGATTTCAAGTATGTTCAAAGCAGAAAGAGAGAGGTCAGTGCACTAAAATGTTCAAAGGACAACTAAGTATAAAAGATCCATAGAGCAAAAACTGTGAATTATGACAAACACGTTTAAAACAGTCTCATGAAAGAAATTGCCTGCGTTTTCTAGGATTCTCTAACAAAACCCATCCAAAAAAAATAACCTATAGTTCTATGATACAGAATGATTGTCCTGTTCCACCTAGATTTGTCCCTTTCTAGAAAAAATACAGAAAAGAAAGCTGGTGGAATCGGGCTGCTTTACAACTACAAATCCAACTCTACACACACCAGTGACCTGCAGAGGACGGGAGGACTTTGCCCTGGGCAATGGGCCTCAGAAAGACCACCACTGCTCCAGGTAGAGGAAAGAAACTGCTGATAGATGAAAACAAAGCTTACAGTGCTTCACAAGGAGATCCACAACAGGGTTGGCTGCACAGACAAAATTCCTGCTTTAAACAGCTTATAACTGTACACACCTGATGTGATTCTGGAGCCACCCAACAAACTGCTCCTGCAAGTGTTCGGGGGTGACTGCACCGCTTCTAATGGAGCGGTTCAGAGCTCACAGTCCATCTGGTCTGGAAACAAGTTGGCTGAAGGCAATCAAGAACAGACAATAACTGGTAACAGGGTTCCTCAGATCTCATTTTAGCCTGCTTATAAGGACTGGTGGTCAACAAACCTGCTTCTCCTACCTGGGCAATTCTAAGGCTGGGTATCCAGTCAAGAGTGCAAATACAAACATTTCATAGGAGGCAATACACAATATTTTTTCTCCGTGACCAAGCTAAACGTGCATGAACAGCCTTTTGCTGTTTTTAGCAAAAGAGAAAAGGGAAAACTGTCCTTACTAGAAGAATAAGGCAGCCCGGTTGGCTGTGCTGATGCTGGTGCACTCAGCCAAGTGCTACCCAGTGGTGGCCACATCGATGAGAGCGTCAAGTGGGTCACCACAACCTGGCCGTTCTCAAGAGGAAGCTGTTCAGGCCTGTGACAAGCAGCAGAATTTGTCAGTACGTGCCCAGCTGTGCTCCAAAGTGCTTCATCAGCTCCAGCTGTGTGAGAGCACAAGCCCCAACTGTGACACCCACCTTCCAGCCCCAGGCCCACCAGGAATCCAGCCAGACGTCTGAACACAGAAGGAAAAGCACAGAACTGCTCTGGACTGGCAGCTGCCTGAAGTCCTCATTTCCCCATCTCGTGTTCTAGGTGACGCTCCTACCCATCCCTAACTCCTGAGGTGCCCTGAGGTGCCCTACGCTAAGAGCAGCTCTGGGTGTGTTTCGTACCAGCTGTGCCCCAAGCTGATTGGACAAAGAGTTGGCGACCAGGCCCAAAGGTCCACATCCAAACCGAAGTTCAACTTACAGCTTGGAGTCGTTGCCCTTTAAACAACTTTCCTGTTTCTTTTTGTGCCAAGAAAATGAGTGAGCAAATGGGGAAAGGCAAACAGTGGAGGCACTGATTACAAAAGCCTATTTTTGATATTTTTAATGTGCTTAGTGACATCATCTATCACAGCCAGATGTTAGAAATTTAAGTTGAACAAATTAAAAGCCTGATTTTTGCCCTAGGCATACTTTGCTTTGTAGTGCATCTCATTAGTGTGGTTTCCTTTAATGGCTCATTTAGTTTTGGACTGAAAATTAGAAATTAAGCAAAAGCTAATTTAAGCAAA
This sequence comes from Trogon surrucura, assembly GCA_020746105.1. Classification (NCBI taxonomy): domain Eukaryota; kingdom Metazoa; phylum Chordata; class Aves; order Trogoniformes; family Trogonidae; genus Trogon; species Trogon surrucura. Next base: position 21,360,577 of record CM036625.1, on the reverse strand, counting down.
CATTTTTGTATAGCCACTTGCTGGCACCTCAGAACTCACGGGGCTTGAGAAGAGTAGGGAAATAAGGGCTTTCTGTTTATCGACCTCATCACAAGTTTTCAGATGCTAAAATATTTAGGTTCAAAATACTGTGACAGGAATATTTATTTTCTTAAGAAATTCTTCCATGGGAATTTAGAGGTCTGAAGTTGATGTATCTACCCTTGGTGGCCAATTTTAATTGGCAATATCCCTTTAAAAACAAAGGGCCTTAGCTCCAAAGAGGTGTTTTGAATGAGAAAACAAATTTGGTTTTGCCTGGAACCTGACATCTTCAAAGCAGAAAGAGCCTTCCCCAGGAGAATAAGCTTCCAAAGAAATTGAAGGAGAGGCCAAGAGGGTGTGGGGAAGGAATCTTGAGAACTGAACAGAAAGCTTCCAAAGTCTATCTACATAAAAGAATCAAGTATTAAGAATATAAAACAATAGTATCATGTAAAAAAAATATTTTTTTTCCTGTGAAGCTAATCAGGTCTTAATTAAAGATGCAGAAAATGCTGTGTTTGAGTTAAGCAATGAATCAGACAAAGCTCCCACCCTCTGGCCTCATTATATATTACACAGAAACTTGCAATTACTTTCCATATACTTCATTGTTTTACATTAATGACACATAATCCTACATCCCAAAGATGCTCTATGGGACTGCGGTGTTTAATGCTGCTGAACTTTCCTCCATATGCTGCCACTGCAGAAACACTTATCTCCTCAACAGTTTAGGCGCATCTTTAAAGGTAAGCACGAAACAATGATCCTCTTAAAGACAAATTACACAAGTTGTTCCAAGTTCCTTAGACTACCCAGTAAATTCCAAAATACCACGGAAATCCAGCTCAGGGCTGATACTCTGGAGGATCACCTAAAAGCAAAACAGGTAATTCCACAGAGAGCTGACGTTTTCCAATCCATGGTTTCACTAAGTCGGTAAAGTTGTTTGAACTCCTCCCTACAGAAAGTCTTACAGCAACAAATGTTTCCACAGTGGTGCGAAGTTCTGGGGTGTCTCTTCACCACGCACAAAGGATGTTGCTCACTTGGGTGTGCATTACAACAGTTTCAATCCACATTATTTCATTCAAATCAGGGAGCTACTTGTAAGTGGTCACAGCTATCAGCTTCCTTCCTCTGCCTCACAAACCCATCTCGCTGAAAGCAATTACTCCCTTGAGCAGAAAGCTCCTTCAAAGAGACATTCCTGCAGCTGAAATCCCACTTGCACAATCTCCTACTTCTTCAAAAAGGGCTCAAATTCAGTCAGATTCTAAGTCACATAGAGGAACAGAAAAGATGAAGTCAAAAGCCTTTAGCTGTTAACTACCTTTAACGCAGAGGTATTGCGGACACAAGAAGGGACGTATTTCCAAAGGGTTTTGCACAGTATCAGGGCAGTATTGATGCAACGTCCTCCCACACATCACATGCCTAGAGGCGCCATGGATTGCTTCGTAATGTGCTGAAAGGATTCTATCAAATTTCAGAGCTGTTGCTCTTGCGTTGCCAAAAGGTCCTCTCTTTCAGAAAACAAACTGTGCATCAAACCCTAAGCTGGCACAAAACTGCGAACTTCGCTAAGGCGACGGGAACTTAAGCAGCCCCAGATGAGGAGCCGGGCTCGTTACCATATCAGTTTCATCCTCAGCCTCACACACCAAACACGGGAACTGATCTGCAACAGAAATTCATTCATGACATTAAGGGGTAGCTGTTCCAAGCCAGATTTAGGGAGCAGGGGCCAGTTTCTGCAAGGCTGGCCCACAACTCCGTTTGAAGCTGCAGAGGGTGTTTCTATGCACAATCTGAGAAGGTCAGGAAGCACAGACAGTACCGAAATGAACAAAGTAAGTTTAGATTACTTTTTGGCCAAATTTTCTCTGCTATGCTCAAAGGAAAATAGGAGAAGCAGAACTTGCCAAGATTTTTTCCTTATTACATCTGCTTTGAAAATACATAGTTTGATATCTAAATTATTCATATATTTGGACCAAACACAAAGAGTTTGAGGAAAAAAACAGTTCAAAGTTTAATTTTTTTCATTTTCTAAATAAAACATTTTGGATATTTTCCCAAAAGTTGTTTATACCTTAAAAATAAGAGGAAATGTTATAATTTAAAATAAATTTCTTTAATGTCTGAGCATTTGGGATTAACTAGAAAGGGCTATCCACCAGTGTGATAGCCAAATAATAACAACAAAGTCCCCTGCTATTTCAATAGCTCTAAAGAATGTGGATTAGAAAGACAGATCGTGTAGAGAGCTTTATGATTTTTGGAACCCTGTTATGAGAAAAGCTGTAGGAGAGCTATCTACAAGTAAAGCCATAAATAGAAGTGGCAACTGGTCCGTCAGCACTGTCACAGACTGGCAGGCTGTGCTGTCTTCACAGGTCCCTATGGGTAACACTTCCCAACAGGTTCTGAGCAGGGCAGAGGAAGAGGTGCTTTCTGGAATTTCCATCACAGAAGGGGTTTATTTTAATTTTTTTTTTTTGGTGGCTCCAACATGACTACCCTTTCTGGTAACTTTCTAGAGGCACTGACACACTCATTCAAAATGCTCCAAGTAAAGAGGTGATGGAAATCGAACCCATGAACTGATTCACAAGGAGGCTTGTTAGTTTTGTGGTTTGGAAAAGTAATTTAGAGGTTTCAGGCACAGTGCCCATTGACTGAAACATCAAGTTCAACTCTGTAAATTCAGACCTTGTGCTGAACATGCAGGAGTATGTTTTAAAGAGGCTTTGTCACTGGAAGAGTCTTTAGAGATAAGCTGTGTTCCCCAACGGCTGTTTGATTTGTTATGACTGCATCAGTTGCATAAAAAGATTCTCTCCCTAAAACATTTTGTCATCTTAAAGTCTGAGACATGTCTCTTTTCAAGGTAGCTACTTGAAGGAAGTAAAAAATAAAAAATAAAAAGAGGAGAACATATTATTCACAAGTTTGAATTAAATTCAGTGCTGTGTTTGCTGTGGGATTTAATTGTAAAGTTCCCATTAACAGCGATGTGAGCTACGGGGATAACACATCACACTCAAAATTAATCTGCTACTGTATCAGCAGAGATGCTGGAAAATCCAGCTGTGTATGACATCCCAGCCCAAGCCAAAACCTAAAATCTGCCAGTTGTGAAGTAATTCCACGGATGATGGTACAGACAGCAGCACCGAAGAGCCAGGCTGTTCCAGACGCAGGGTCAGGCTCACTATGGTTCAGAGGCGGTGCCACACAGTCTCTTGCGTGTTTGACTTCTTCAGGAATGTATTTGTTGCCAATGCCACACAACTCGGAATGTTTCCTGCCAGCCTCTATCGTGTCGTGCCAGGCTGAAATAAACTAATGCCAACAGCTAGTAATCTGACTTTCATTTATACTGGTGAAGAACAGGGGTAAAGTTTGAGCATGGAACAGATACAACTAAGAGCAGAATTACATCCAGTGTTTCTAGTGCCGAACCACCGCAATAGTGCCATGTGTGGTGAATTGTTTGCCATAAATTTGACATAATATTGTGTGAAGTTTATAGGAATAGAAGTATTTTTAAAAAGGGTTTCTAATACCCGTTGTGGTTTTTTTTCAAAGTGTCTTTAATGGATTTTGGTCTATACCCTTGAAATCTACATTTACATATGAAGCTATTTAAAACTCCTAAACAAGCTTTTAACCTTAATTCTATGAAACAGAAGGAAGGCAATGATTTCATGTCAGATCAAGGAGATGGCCGTATAAACTGTAAGCAGCTGAGTTTATTTTTTAGGAAGATCTCTTCTGTTTTCTGCTCACAGATTGCTCTAAAAACAGATCCCCACTCAATTCCCAGTCTGACTGACTTCTAAAGCCGGTTACATTAATGGTTCAGAGTCAGTTAATCAGGCAGACAGCACCACTGCCCCTGTAGCTCTTCTAATCCAAACAATTCACCGGTTCCTCATTTAGATACAGAAGACAACTATCAGATTTCTACAAAACCACAAAAAAAACCCAAACCTGAGCAGCTGTTAGTTCCTAGATTAAAGTGTAATTGGAAGGTAGGTGCTGATGCTGACATATTAGCAGAACCTGTGCCGATGCTGTGGACGAGTGCCTGCCATGCTCCTCAGTGCAAACGAACCATTAACAAAACACTTTCTGAAGACCAGAGATAACGGAGGTCACTGGAATTAGGATCAGGGTTCCAGATAATCTTCAAATAAGGGCCTTCAGGTGCAGAGAAGCCCAGCTGGCACACATCTGAGTGATAATCTAACCATAATCCACAAACCAGCAAACTGAATACCGAATTAGTCATAACACTGAGGGACTACATAAAAGAACCAAGATTACCGAACTCCGAATTACTGAATTTGATTACCCTGGAAACAGGGCAGCTATTTATTTCATCTTATCACCTTCAAGGCTGCCTTGGACAGACACAGTTTTGTTGAACCAGTGCTGTATTTTAAATTTAGCCTCTGTAAGACTTGGCATGCAGTAGCAACCTTGGCTGAAAAGCCTGAAAAATCAACAGCTAGGCAAACCACCCAACCCGTTCAGTTTTTCGAAACAGTCATTTCTCCGCAGAGGCTGCCTCACCAGTACGCTGCCACGCTTCACGACATGCTACATCACAAAAGAACAGTCACATTCTTACGGTGCTTTGGCTTTTTTATTACTAGCTGCATCTTGGATAGCAATAAAAAAAAGAATAGGCAAAAGTACAAATTTCAATAAAAATCTAGGAAGATTGATGTTTGATTAACAGCAGGTTTAGATTTATCACCACTGGTTTACCCAGGCCTAATGCAACTAAGTTACCCTACTACAAAGTTACTCAGTTTCCTACCAGTGATACTCTCTAAATCTTCAACTAAAGTCTGTTCTTCATGCATTCCAGGAACTGAGAAGCACACTGCTTAAAAAGAAATTATCCAAAGAAATACAGCTGACAATGTTCTTTTCACTTTTGTATGCTAATTTGTCGCAAAGAGACTTACTAATATATTTAAAATAAAGCCACATTTGATTCATGTAATTTTTGACTTGTAATACAGAACTAATCAGACAAAAACCTCATGAACACATTACAGTGATGGATTCATCTTCCTTCTCCCATCTGAAATCAAAGTAGAACCCTCCGTTTAAAATTTCTCATTACATATTGTATTGAGACTTACTGTTCTGCTTATATATTTCTCTACCAACAGAGCGTTTTTAAAACAAAAAACCTGCTCTCCAAAACACAGTGACATAGCACAATATGTTCGAGTGCCTTGGGGAACAGTACGACAAACATCATCAGCTGATCTCCAGCAACCTAATAATTTCTTTCCAAGTTGGGCAGAAACATTTTATTAAACAAAGACAGAAATCAGCCTTAATTTGCTATCCAAATCATTATTTTGCAAGAAACGCTGATGAGCACTTAATAAATACCTCTTCATATGACACGCAAGGTGAGCAACCTCAAGGTACAATTTTCACAGAATCACAGAATTATTGAGGCTGGAAAAGACCTCTGAGATCATCAAGTCCAGTCTATAGACCATCAAGCCCAGTCTATTTAGGGCACCCCTCATTTCAACTCAACCTTTTTCCCCTCATTCCAATCTCAGTTCCCACTGACTTACAGCAACTTCCTCACGCCCAATTTGAACCACATTCACAAAAAGCGCACTGGGAGAGCTGGGGGATGAAAAAGGGACTTCACAGTCAGGTCCCAAGGATAAAGAAAAGTCCTGTGTTCAAATGCAAAATACTAGGGCTAATGCTTTGTTAGAGCTGCACTTTTTCCTTTTTTTTGAGAGTACTTTAAACTATGGTGTTAATATTCTATTATTTTCATAGGCATCGTCCCTGCAACTTTTTCAGAAGCAGTAACGTGGTTGATATTAAGATGTATCTTTATTTTACTAACCAAGACAGATTTTTTTCCCCACTTGCACGTTTTTTTTTTCCTGCTTTGAACAGCATCACTTCTATGTAGAAGTGAAAGTCTAAAAGTTGTAGTCTGAAATCATCATTTTCAAAATTTCATTCAAGACAGACTCTGAAAAGTGCTTTAAGTGCTATACAAAGGTAGTTAGAAAGATCCCCTCCCCAGAGTTTACTACCTGAAAAAATAAGTAAAAAAAAAGGAGATACAGTTTCTCAGAAATCTCCAAGTATTCTTCCCACAGACAAGGAATATGGGCATGAAGAAACCAGGCTATGAGATGTTTTAGAACAGAGCCAAGGAAATGAGTCAAATCTCCTGAGACCTAATTCACTACTGAATTCTCCAGAAACACACTGGCAATAGGCACAAACAGATATTTTTAAATATATTTCAGAAGACTATTACGGGCTACTCCCTCCAAAGAAAAAGAGGAAAAAAAAAAACAAAACTGAAGAAGCATCCTGACATGCCTTCCCTCCTTTTTCCCCTCATCCTATTTCTCAAATTCTGGAATTGCCCAATTTGAGCATTACTTGGCATTTAAAAAGAAAGCTTTAACACAGGAAATATTCTCAGAAGAAACCTCATATATTTTCAAACCAGCTCCGTTCAAAAAGTCCCCAAAGTATAAACGTGGAAATGAAATGCAGTCTCCCTGGAGGTTAGTCCTAACACATGTTTGGAGCTCTGCTGAGTACAACCAAAGGTTATGCGGGTCCAGCAGCCCACTGTCACTGACCTACAGGCTCAAGGCCTCACCTAGACGAGCACTACTAGGACTTGCAAAAGCCTCACAAAGGGCAAGGAAGGACTAGATTCTGCCTTGGTCTCTCGTGCTACCAAGCTAGGCAGTAGCAAGCTGAAAGCTAGTCGGACCCAAGCCATCCACCACGAGTACTAACTACACGGGAAGCAGTTCAGTGCCTAAGGCTGGTGTAACAAGTCAGGAGTATCAGAACCGGGAAGAGAACCAGCCAGGCTGCAGACAGGAGTTCTTTCAGGCTCCTCTGACCTATCTAGAAAACTCACCTTTCCTATACTAGGCAATTTATATGCAACCATATGTAAAATACAGAGCAATGCCCTTTACCACAGAACTTGACATACGTTAAAAGTGTCACAATGTTGAAAGCTATATAATTCCAGAAACAGTGTAAGGCATAAGAACTTAAATTTGTCATTGTCTTGCATCTCCAGGAGCCACACAAACTGGGACAAAACACAAGTATCCATACTAACTCCATACATGAATATGAACACACATGGAAAACCGAGTACAGTAAGGGCAGTGAGATAGTCACGATTAGTCTGAACAATACATTGTTTGTGCTCAGTGCCCATTCTGTTCCCATTTGTCATTTAAAAGTTTATGTATCCAGTGATAGCAACACATCACAGTTCTCATTAAACAGGGGCAAATTCTTCTTCAAATCCGAGCAGGACAAAAAGTCAACAGGCTAGTGAAGTAAATACAGGTAAAGCAACACACTCCTACACACACACACTGCCCCTAACCATCAGTTAAGAAAAGTTCTTAAAATGCAGATTAGCTCTCCAGACAGTAACAAATCATTACAGCTACAAAACCCCTCAGCCTAGTACTTTAATTTGAAGATGACATATAGTTTAATGTTAGTGCTATAAAACATCAGCGCCGTTTTGAACTTGCCGTTCTCCTTTCCCATCAGATTTACTGCAGCGGAATTGAACCAGGGTTATAAAGAGCAAGAGTAGTTAAAGAAATTCTATTTGATGCTGGAAATAGTTTCAGAATGGACAATTAAACCCATTTTTCCAGCAACTCAGATGCTCTCAGCAGTCGGTGTTGTAATTTGTTGTAAAGTCTGCCACACGTGAAATATCATGGCTATCAGCTTCTAGCTTTTTAATGGTGTGATGCCGACCACAAGAGCTCTTTAATAACGCAAAGCATAAAAAGACCACAAAAGAGAACATTTTTAATCTTCATTTTTCAAAATGGAAAAATTCTCAGACTCTTGAGATGAAAGGCACTACTACGAGGCCTTCTATATTAATTATCTAGTATAGGCAGTTCAACCACTCCTACAGGAAAACGCTAATCTCGGAGGGACATGAATATAAGCATGACTTAATGACACCAAGTAAGACTCCATATGGATCAAACAAGAGCTCAGTCTTCAGTGGTTTGGGCATGGGAATGGGACAAATATCTGACACTTGTTTCCTTAAATGTGAAAGGAGCATTCTGTGAAAAAGTTTTTCCTAATGTTTTTGTGGAACCTCCTGTGCTCCCTCTTGCACCCATTGCCCCTTGTCCTATCACTGGACATCACTGAGAAGAGCCTGGCTCTGTCCTCCTAACACTCACCCTCTACATATTTATAAATATTAATGAGGTCACCCCTCAGTCTCCTCCAAGCTAAAGAGACCCAGCTCCTTCAGCCTATCCTCAGAAGGGAGATGTTCCACTCCCTTCACCATCTCTGTGGCTGCGCTGGACTCTCTCAAGCAGCTCCCTGTCCTTCTTGAGCTGAGGGGCCCAGAACCGGACACAATATTCCAGATACGGCCTCACCAGGGCAAAGTAGAAGGGCAGGAGAACCTCTCTCAACTTAGAAGCCACACCCCTTCTAACACACCCCAGGATGCCGTTGGCCTGACAGGCAGGCCAGCCTGGCAGAGAAGCATCTGGGGTGCTGGTGGAGAGCTGGCTAACCATAAGGCAGCAGTGTGCCCAGGTGAAGATGTTGGAGTAGAGATCACCAGGGGGCTCCTTGAACCAGCACTTGTATGATTTTACCTCCAAAGAGAAGAAAGGTATTAAAAAGGCACAGAAAAGGCTCTATCTTTGCATTAGTTCACAAGAAGAGGCAAGGATATTCTCAGCCTGGTCATTCCAGGCAAGGTCATTGCATTGCTCGGGATTTTGGCATTTGAAACGGGGCTGCTGCACCATTTGAGAGGTTTCTCATTACATGTCGAGTTGAACCATCTCTGAAATAGTTCCGGCTGAAGTTACTACTCCGTAATTCTTGTTTCCCACTGTCCCATCTTCGAACGCACGACATTTTGGCACTGACAACTAGTAATTGCACAGCAGGATCTGGCACATCTGAAATACAAAGTGCTCAGGAGCTCAGACGGATGTTGGGCTGCCTGCGACACTCATGTACTGTCCTGAGGTCCTGTGCTGTGCCCCGGCCAACCACCAAGGCCGAGCAGGTGAGATCGGGGAGCCCAGGCCAGGCTCCAAGGTTCCTTTTGCCCCCTGTACACCAAGGGCAGGACTGCAGCCCCAGCCGTTACCGGGGCGCATGGGGCCAGCAGTGTGATGGCACAGCGGTAGCCGGGGTGACCCACGGTTCCAAGCGTATGTAAAGCGGCGCTGGGCTCCGGTCCTGTGTCAGTGCGACTTGGTGAGGTGAGGAGAGGGCAGGGGAGGAGGGGGCTCCACACCTCGGGGCTCTGGGGCTGTGCCCTGAGCTCACCCGTGTCTTGCTTCTCCCTCCGGGTCTGCAGAGGCGATTTTGCTGCACACCTGTCGCACTGCTAGCGGGGAGATTTCCCAGCAATACATGACGTCCGAGCTCTACGTCCGCCAGGATCAAACCACCGGTCCTATGGAGCAGGGTGAGAGCAAAGTGTCCCTCCCACAGCCTGGCCGAGGCGCTGTCGGGGTGTTCAGCGCGGGGCCCAGAGTGGTGGTGGGGGGAGGCAGGAGGTCCCCAACCACTCCGGGCAGCCCCTGGGGACAATCTCTCAGGGACACTTCCCCCAGCCCCACGGAGCTGCTCATTCCCAGGGCATTTGCTCTCTCCCCTCCAGTGTGTATTCTCTGCCAGCGGGCCCAGGTGGATCCTGACACCTGCGGCCTCATGTGGGAGAAGCATGAGTTCCGCGCCCACATGTTCTGCCTGGTGAGTGCCCTCGACACTCCCTCCCGCGGTCCGACAGGCAGGCCCTGCCACGCTCTCCCTCACCAGCTCCTCCTCTCTTCTCTGGGGCAGCATTTTGCCAGCGGGCTGGACACCATGCGGATTGAGGGGACCAACACGGCAATTTTCCGGTGCAGTGAGATCCGGCGTACGGTTGAGCGGGCGGTGCAGAAGGTGAGCACCTGACAAGACCAGGAGGGCTTTGCGGGAGCTTAGCCCAGACCCCGGAAAGAAACCCCAGCCCTTCCAAGGGGTGGGGCTGGCTGGGGGGCCCTGAGGCTGCCGCTGATGGGGGCCGCTGTGTCCTTCCCAGGACTGCTGCGTCTGTGGTCATAGAGGAGCAACTATCACCTGCTCAAGGATGGGCTGCGAACGCAGTTACCACCTCCCCTGCGCTGTCCCAGGAAAGTGTGTCACCCAGTACACTTGGCAGCGCAGGTACCTCCTCTCCCCTCCTGCAGCCACCGCGCAAGGACCTCACCTTGAAGGTGAGGCGAGAAGCCGCTCTCCCCTCACCCGTCCCTTGCCTCCTCCCCCAGGGCGTTCTGCAGTGACCACAGCCCCAGGCAGATGGTGCAGGCAGTCCCCAAGAAGGGCACCTGCTGCATCATCTGCCTGGAGGCTCTAGACGATGACCACCTGTCCTTCTGCACCCTGGTGTGCCCGACGTGCCAGCACGCCTGGTTCCACCGGCGCTGCGTCCAGGTGGGAGCCGTTCCCTCGGCCCCGCGGCACGGCCTGCACTCGGCAGCACCAGGGCCTCACGCGTGCTCCCTCTGGTTCTCCCGCAGGGGCAGGCCGTGCATGCTGGCTCGTCGTGCTTCCAGTGCCCGCTCTGCCGGGACAGGGAGGCATTTCAGCAGGAGATGCTCCTTGTGGGCATCCATGTCCCCAGTAGGTTGGTATTTTTCCTTCCCAGCTCTCAAGGCAGGGGGGGTGCAAGTGCTGTGCTGGGGCTGCCCCCATGTCCTGGCGTCTGCTCTCTCGTGAGTCCAGGCGAGTAGGGACGCCAGCATCTGCCTCTTGCCGAGGCACCAGGGTCTCATCAATTTTCCTTCCTCCATCAGACCACCAGCATGGGAGACCCTCCAGGAATACGCAGCGCTCATGGAGAGACATGGGCGCTGCGATGCCAGTGAGTGCCTCTGCCCAGGAGGAAGAGAGCAGGCAGAGGAGGAGGGGTAAGTGCCCAAAACTGCCCCGGGGGCTCTGCACGGGGAGCTCTCTCTCATCAGAGCGGGCTCCAAGCAGAGCGACTGAGAACGAGAGCTCTGCCGGACAGTCCCGGGCTGCAGCCACTTTGTCCTCAGAGCCATTTCCCCGTTGGCTTCCCCAGGCCCTGGCAACTCCTCCTCTGCTCCTCCTGTGCTGCAGAAGGCACTCACCGAGGGTGCTCCCACCTGGGGACCAGCGCCGACAGCTGGGAGTGCGAGGGCTGTGCTGGTCCGGGCGCCGGTAAGAGGCAAAGCACCGGAGGCTGAGCAGAGCCTCTCTGCTCCCCCAGGGCTGGGGCCACCCCTCTGGTGCTCCACACCCTTGACCTTCCCGCTTCTCCTTGCAGCCTCCAGTCCCACCGTGGAGGACGCCGGCCCCAGCGGCCCAGGCCAGGCGGCTCCAGAGGCTCCCTGCAGCTCTCCACCGCTGCAGGGCAGCGGCCGCTCCAGCCCCCCTGGGCCCATGCGGCTGCGCGAGACCACCCGCGCGCAGCGCCGGGCCCAGGGGCCGTACCACCGGCCGGGCAGGTGCCGTCAGCGGGGCCGGGCGCCCGCGGCACCTTCCACCAGCTGCACTCCCAGCCCGGCGCTGCCGGAGCCCTCCTGCGCCTCCCTGTCTCCCGCCACCGCCGGATCCGCCACCGCCCACCCGCCGGCCAGCACGTCCCCAGCGCCTGACGGCGGCAGCCCCGCCAGCGGCCCTGGGCCCGTGCGGGTGCGAGAGCGCTCCCGCTTGCACCGCCGGGCCCAGAAGCCCTACGGCCAGCGGGGCTGCCGTCGCCGGCGCTGAGATACCACCACGTGCTGGCCCTGAGCCCCTCGGCAGCCGCCATCAAGTTGGTTGCTCATCTCCGCACCCTCCCCTGCTCCCCATCCCCGGGGAAAGACCCAGAGCTTCTCCCCTCACCCGTCTCCTTCCTCTTCCCCCAGGCCCTCCTGCTGGGCACACCACCCCCAGCCAGCCCTGGAGGCGGCTCCGCCGCACAACACCAGCGGCCTCCTCTGCCTGGAGCCTGGGGAGGGCCGGCCCTCCTTCCGCACCGCGGCGTGCCCCTGGTGCTGCGTCCAGGTGGGAGCCCAGGCGCTCCACGCCCTTGACCTTCCTGCTTCTCTTTCCAGCCTCCGGTGCCAGCCTCGGGCCCGGGAGCCGTCCAGCCGGCCCGGCAGGCGCTGCGCCAGCAGCCTTCACCTTCCTGCTTCTCCCCGCAGCCTCCAGCGCCAGCTCGGAGCTCATGGCCCCACCGCTGCCGCCCAGGTTTGGCAGCCCCACGGCTCCCCAGGGCTTGAGGCAGCTCCTGCTCCAGCCCCTGGGAACAACCACTTGTGGAACCGCTCCCGGCTCAACCATCGGCCCCAAATCCCTGTGGCCGGCCCAGAGGTCGCCATGACAGGAGCCGGGTGCCGGCACCAAGTGCCAAGAGCTGCATCAGCGGTTCTGGGGCCGTCCCATGGCTCCCAAAACCAGCAGCCCCAGCACCGGCAGCCAGAAGCCATCGGGGGCCTCCTGCACCTCCCCAGCACTCGGCAGCGGCCGCACGCCAGCACCCCCGGGCACGTGCGCAGGCCGGGACGCTCCCGCTCGGAACCAACGCCGGCACCAACAGCCCCACAGCCGGCCCGGCCACTGCCACGGGACCCGACGGGTGCCATCCCCGAGTGCCGGCCCTCATCCCCCCACCCAAGCAATAAATTTGGCTGTTTATCTCTGCACTGGGAGCTTTCGTGCTCATTTGTTGGCTTCCTCCCCTCCTCCTCCTCCTCATCTCCCCTTCTCAAGGGGCCAGGCCCAGGGAGTTTTCTTCTCCCTGGGGGTTGGCAGCACCTGCCCCAGCCCTCACAGAATCACAGAGTGGTTTGGGTTGGGAGGGACCTTGAGCATCACCCAATCCAACTCCCGGCCATGGGCAGGGACACCTCCCGCCACACCAGGTTGCTGCAATCCCTGTCCAGCCAGGCCTCGGGCACTCCCATCGCATCATCTGTTATTTCTGTTCTAAACACCTCAGAGCTCCCAAGGAAACGTAAATAATAGTCCAGGAAGGCTCTGGAATGGAAAACGCCTGACAAAAAAAGTTAAAACCTCACACTCAAAACAACCTGGACACATTTCCTTTAGTTATGAACAAATGCTTGAGAATAACAGGGATACTTAAAACTCAGGATCCGTTTTCCCATTTAAGAGGGCAAAAATTTCAAAGTCCCAATAGTTGTGGAATTAAAGCACTTTTTCCCTAGACTTCAGTTCTAACTGCAAGGCAACCATCTTTGCTGAACCCTTCTCATGTCATGTGATGTGGATAACTGTCTAAAATTACTTGATCAGCTATATAGCATTGTTCACACATCGGAACATTGAGAAAGTTTCCAGGACAATGTGCAATTGCTACGAAGGGAGCTCTCTCCACAAACGTTTCAAAATCAACCTTAAGAGTTGGTAGAATTAAGGGAACTTGATGTTCTGACTCTAAAAGGAAACTACACAGAGCATGGAACAGAGTGGAGATACCGTGGTCAAGCTTTGCGAACACAAAGAATCTTGAGACATCAAGGAGGCAGTTGACTGCACATTTACTATCCTGGGCCAAGCGTCTGTCACCTTTTGATAGATACCATCCTTTGGGTGAACTATGCTTATTATAATCTTGTCATAATACACATCTCCATCCCAAAAGCTACCTGCCTCCAAGGTGCAACCATCCCTCAGTGAGCTTGCACATCGAATTTTTCTAGTCTTTACCTTTAAACGTGAAGTGAGGAAAATTTACACCAATCACAATAAAGATATGCACGGCTAGAATCACTCAATCTCCACCTGAAAGGTAACAAATAATATAAAAGGCCCAAGAGAGGGGGGGTGTTAGGGGAGATTCCACCATTGTCAGAGGAGATATCACCACACACAGACCACCTCTGACTTCTGGGATCAGTTGATGGGCTGAGCCTCTCTTCCCTCCCACAGGGACGCCTATGGGTAACATCCAAACACTTGGTCTCACCAAATGCTGCCCGGGGATACTTAGGAAATCTTTATAGACCTGCTCATAATCTAATACATCCATAACTTTTGCATGTGCTTTGCAGTCAGTCACTATCACTGGTAATCAAAACAAATTTGTGTATCTGTTGCTTCAACAAGCTATTTCGTTCCGATTTGGCCGTGTGAGTCCCCTGTTGACACGGACACATGAAATTTGGCTGTGTGAGTGTGTTGCCACCCTCGTGAAGGCTGGCCTTGTAAATCCAGGGGCACCACCAGACGGAAGAAGTATTGGCACCTCACGCTAGTAACGAAGAATTGGGCATCACTCACAGTCTGAGCCTAACTGCCCCCAGCCCATCCGATCCCTGAGGACAAGCTTGAACATAAGTGGGTTTAGCTTCTGCCAAACTAAAACATCCTTTCAAACCATTTGTGACTGAAAACTGGTTAAAAGAGGAACGCACAGTTTCACAAGGAAGATTTGCTCTGGTTTGCCCTTTCAGTGGAAAATGCCAAGTCCATCTCTCAAGTGCAGAGCTCACCTCGGTTGCATTTCATAGTGACCCTTCAAGGGCCAGTTAGCTCACTCAGTTGAGTGTGGTGCTGAAACACCAATGGTCGCAGGTTTGATCCCGTTCGGTCCCCATGTGTTGCCTGATCTAGCTGAGAGGCGTCCCTGCCCATGATAGGGAGGTTGGATTAAATGATCTCTAAGGTCCCTTCCAGCCTAGGCCATTCTATGATTAAGGCATTGCTGAGGATCAAAGGGCACATCTATCGTTCTCTCCTCGCAGGAGAGTCACGGCCCTGCGCTTATTCAGTGAAATTCCCCTGCTAAGGGCGCTCCAGGTCTTCCCACAACAACTTGGCAGGGGGCTACAAACACTTCAAATCCCACTGCAAGATGCCCTCTTCATATTTTTGATTTGCTACATCTCAGGAAGCAGCACAGCCTAAATTCTTAAGTTTCACCAAAATTCACCTTCCACATCAACAACATCATCTCTTTTTTTATTGCTTTACCTGAGGCCAATGCTCCCGTATAGTCCTTGTCTTCCTGTAATACACCCTCACGGGTCAATATTCCTGCCCTAACGTAGATTAGTGGTTGAAAGAGCCTTAACAAGGTGGCAGTTGGAAGGAAATGTTAATCACCTTTTTCTCCCAACTTCTTCGGTACTGTACAAAGAGGCACGTGTTTATTCTGGGTATTTCTTTTCCTCATTACAAAAATATTGAGGAAAACCTGGAGTTTTTCCAGATATCAGGAGGTTAATTTCTCTTCACCTGTTTGCCTGGTAAACCATGCTGCTTTAGGGACAAGTAATTCAAATCTTCACACCTTGTATGAATCTGTCATTACATACTTTGAGCACTGAACATATGCTCTATTAATATAACACCCTTACATTTTGCAAAATAATCATTCATTTTAACTGGTTAAGTAGCCATAATGCTCTTTTCAAGGACTTGAAACAAATTAATAGCATTTCTCTTTAGCTTTCTTTTTCATTGATGATCAATTCAAATATACCCTCTATGTTTTATATGGCTTATGCCTTCGCTTTTAGATACTTTACAAAATAAAACAAAACAGTTAAGCCCCAAACCGAACACAGTGCTCAAGTTGTAGCCTCACCAGTGTGAGTATAGGGACTTCATCATTTCCCTGCTCCTGCTGGACACGTTATTTCTGATCCAGGCCAGGATGCTGTTGGCCTTCTTGTCCCCCTGGGCACACTGCTGGCTCATGTTCAGCCGGCTGTCCACCAACAGCCCCAGGTCCTTCTCTGCCTGGCAGCTCTCCAGCCACTCCTCCCCAAGCTTGTAGTGCTGCTGGGGGTTGTTGTGACCCAAGTGCAGGACCTGGCACTTGGCCTTCTTGAACCTCATACAATTGGCCTCAGCTCATCAATCCAGCCCATCCAGATCCCTCTGTAGAGCCAGATCAACACCCCTGCCCAGGTCAACACTCCCGCCCAGCTTTGTGTCATGCACAAACTTACTCAGGGTGCACTCAATTGCCTCATCCAGATCACTGATAAAGACGTTAAACATAACTGGCCCCAATACTGAGCCCTGGGGAACACTGCTTGTGACAGGCCACCAACTGGGTTTAACTCCATTCACCAACACTCTCTGAGCCCGGCCGTCCAGCCAGTTTTTCACCCAGTGAAGGATATGCCCATCTAAGTCATGAGCAGCCAGTTCTCCAGGAGAATGGTGTGGAAAACAGTGTCAAAGACTTGACTGAAGACCAAACAGACAACATCCACAGCCCTTCCCACACCCACTAAGCAGGAAGGCAATCAGGTTAGTCAAGCAAGACCTGCCTCTCATAAATCCAGCCTGAAAGGGCCTGATTGCCTGGTTGTCCTCAAAGTGCTGCATGATGACAACTCAAGATAATCTGTTGCATGACCTTCGCTAGTACCAAGGTCAGACTAACAGACCTGCAAAACCCTGTGTCCTCCTTCCCGCCCTTCTTGTAGAAAGGCATCATATTTTCTAACTTCCAGTTGACTTGGTTAGTTAGGACTGATGGTAAATGATGGAAACTGGTTTGGTGAGCACTTCTACCAGCTCCTTCAGTGCCCTTGGGTATCCACTCCACCCCATAAACTTGAATGTGTCTAAGTGGAGCAGCAGGTCACTAATAATTTCCCTTCGGATTATGGAGGCTTCATCCTGTCCCCTGTTTTACAGCTCAAGGGGCTGGGTACCTGGAGGACAACTGATCTTACTATCACAGACCGAATGAAAGAATGTATTGAGTACCTCGCCTTTTCCTTACCTTTTGTCACTACATTGCCCACCACATCCAATAAAGGATGGAGATTCTCCTTAGCCCTCCATTTGTTGCTGACGTATTTACAGAAGCATTTTTTTTACTCTGTTTTATGGCAGTGTCCAGATTAAGTTCTAGCTTGGCTTTGGCTCAACTATACAGTATATATATACGTTTGTGTCTAATACTACTAAAGAGGTAGAATGAACTCACAAGTCTTGCAATTCCAAGCCTGATACTCCTAGCAGCAACAGATTAAGAAGTTCAACCGGAGACAACACAAGCAGGAATGCCAGACTGAATTAGTGTGGACAGTCGTGCCCATGTGTTGGTGTCACACTGGAGGGTCACACTAAGTCTAGGGATGGGAAAGACACTTGAGGTAGACTGTAAAGGGCAAAGGTTTTCATTGCAACTGACACTGACTGAGCAGGTACAGCTTTAGAAATATTTACTACATATGCTCTAGAGCCTATGTCATTAACATAATTAATTTAAGTTCACAATAACACCAAGTCACACCAGATGACAGATCAGAACCCGTCCTTTTATAACTGACACACTCAGCAGCTTGTCTGGTGTCTTTCTTGACATATTGGACTTCTGAGAGCATACAACCTTTCGTCTTCTGTTGTGCTCTCCAGCTGAAGGATGGATCATACAGAAGCCCCTCACATGAACTTCACTTCACCCACAGTTGGTAAAGGGGGCCTATCAAGTCATTTTTGCCTACTGATGGAAAATATCATCAAATGCTAGTATTTTCCAGTTGAGTTTGAAGTCAGCCACTGAAACAGTCAGGCATGACACTGAAAACTGAAACAGCTGTAACCTCTGCAGAACAGAAAAAACAGAACATCACTGTCCTCTCCAGGGCTTCAGTTCTTGCACAACAGTCGTCCTCCCCACCCTCTGCCTTTAGTTCACATGTTTATATTCCTTCAAGTGCAGCATCCTGAATTGTCCTACAGCTGCTTCTGAATCTCATCTGAGCTCACTATTCAAAGAGCACGTTATCAGTTCCTGATGCCCAGGGACAGAATTGTGCCTAGAGAATTTTCATTCTCCCTATCAGGATAAAAACACAGTCATGAGTATCCTGAGAAAAAAAAAAATATTACATAGCAGTCCTCACGATTGTACTGGCTGCTTGATGGCTCTAGCTACATATTACAGCATCTGAATTTACCATTAAAGGCATAATCTTTAGTTAAAGAAAATCTAAGGATCAAAAGAGCAAAGCAAAGGGCTTATAAATTCAATACGATATTCTGTGCAACATCAAACAAATTTTGCTCTGCACCTCCTGCAACCAGTGGGCTGACTGAAAATGAAGGTTCCAAGACAGATATTACCACCAACAAGTAATTGATAAGGATCAACTCTTAGAAATGTATTTCACTTCAACTCGCCCAACTTCAGTATTCAGGGTAGGACTTTGTTGTGTTTAGAAAAGGCCGTATACCCTGAATTCATAAAATCTCCTTATGTAAAATGCATGCACACACACTGGTCACACCCCTGGTTACATATACGCACAACACGAGCAGAAAGTAACACGACTGTCCGCAGGACATGAAAAGCTCCTACTCATTCCGTGAAATATTACAACAGGTGACAGCATCAGTTAATTTGAAAGCTTTAACTGTCTAAGCATTAGTAACTAGCTACTGTGCTTATTCCATACAAGTATTCTCCCTTTGACAACTGCTTCATTTTTCAAAGATCAAAGGCTCCACTTTAACCCAACAGAGAACAGAATAAAACCAATCTACAGAAAACATGTGTGGTGGTTTGGCCCTGGCTGGAAGCCAGGAGCTCCCCAAAGCCGCTCTATCACTCTCCTTTTTTAGATGGACAGGGGACGGGTAAGATGTAACAAGAGGTCCGTGGGTGAAGATAAAAAGCAGTTTAATGTAAGAATAGCAAATGCTGCACACGGAAGCAAAGCAAAGCAAAGATTATCCTCTACTTCCCATCAGCAGGTGATCTCCAGCCACTTTCCCAGGAAGCAGGGCTCCAGTACGTGCAGTGGTTGCTCCGGAGGACAAACACAAACAGCGAATCCTCCCCCACTTCCCTCTGCCTTCTCACTTTTATATCTGAGCTGACGTCATACGGTATGGAATACCCCTTAGGTCAGTTTGGGTCTGCTGGCCCGGCTGTATCCCCTCCCAAGATGTTGCCCACACCCAGCCTACAGTTGGGGGAACACTGGAAAACCACAGCCTTGGCACTGTGTGAGCACTGCTCAGCAGTAGCCAAAACACTGGGGTGCTATCAACACCCTTCCAGCTACCGCTCCAAAAAACACAGCACTGAGAGAGCTGCTGTGGGAAGATGAACTCCACCCCAGCCTGACACAATACAATGTGATAAAACTAATTCACTGTCCTGTTTCGGAACAACGAAACATTTATTTTTAAATGTAACTGCACTAATTCACAATCTCTAATTTACTGTGACATGCAAATGGAAGTATCTCCTTGGGTTTAGATCTTCTATAGACTACACCAGCCCTCAGCAGAATATTAAAAATTGTAGGCAAATGTGAAGACAGGGAGGAATCAATGAACAAGGGGAACAGCAGCCAGACTGATACTTATCAAAGCAAACTATAAGCCAAAGCATTGTCAACAAAATATTTTAGGCTGGGAAAACTGTTTTGCAGAGAAGTTGCAAGGGATACTTTTGTGAAGTTCATAGTCTTGCTGGAGGATGCAGCAAGGGCTTTGCAATGACCATGTGATGCGAGTACTGGTCACACTAGTGCTAGGGAGGCTGACTGGAGGCTTTACTAATTTTATACATTAACTTCAGTCTTTCCAAGATTCTTCCATTCAGAATGTTCTTGACAATCCTCTCCTCCTCCCACAGAGATACAGATTTTTCTCGAAGACTTTGTTCTGTGAGTCAGTACTAAAACTGTGGCTGCCTTCTATCAGGTACACAGATATGCACTTGTACTACGAAGCAAGAGAGAGTTTCCAGGGACACGGCCTCATCTGATTAAACACAGCAGAAAATCCTTAAACAGTCCTCTGCTTGTTGCTTCAGTGTGCTCCACAACTGAATTCCCTGTCCTCCCAACTTACATTTGCTGCTCATTTTCTTTCTAAGCTGAACACACGAGTGATGTTTCAAGTCATATCATGTTTTTCACCCTTGTCTGTTTGTGTGGGTTTGAAATTGGACAAAGAATCTCTCATATCTACTTTAAGAATACTTTATTTCTCTTATCTTACTAGCATGCATTAAGAAGGTGATAGAGTAGTTTCTCCTATTAGCACTTTCCTTAATATTTAGATGAGATCATTTTGACCAGTAAGGCAGAAGAATTTCCAGATGAGATCATCAAAACTGATGCCGGTGAATGTCAAGGAAATCCATCCTAAACAGGTCTTGTAATTACACAGGCTCTGGACTACCATGAGCAAATCTGAACTATATACATAGTCAGCTTTCCTTTTAATGAACTAGATGCTGACTTGTCCTTTTGCTTGTCTTTCCTAAAGAACTGTTCTAATTTCCAACAAAATTTTACCTTGTCTCAGAGTTCTGCCCATTTCTAGCTTCGATCCATTATTACTTTTAGTGAGTTTAGCAATCTAAAATGTGTTAGACTGACAGTCCTGGAGAATAAGCCTAATACATCATTTAGATGCATGATCAGTAAACAATCATTACAGTCGGGTTTAGCATCAAGTACATTCTGATATGTTATCTTCTGAGATAGGTTCTCTACAGGCCTTCTCTTCAGTGAGTTCTCCAAAACTCACAGAAACAATGTAAACAGAGTAAGAGTAAAGCAAAATGCAGATAGTGTGCAGTCTATAGCAGGAGTCCAGTCTGCGTGTGTATTAAATATAAATCTCCCTGAAAATTAACATTACAGAGCAAGACACCCAAAAGACAAGAAACAAAAAAACTAAGGTCAGACTCAACCTGAAGTATGCAAGCCACAGCATTCATTATTAGGATTCTATATCCACATTTGGGTGCCAGGCTAGTACTGAGCCAAAAAGCAGACTTCACCGAGGTACTGCATTAAGCACACACACTATTTGGCTGGATTAAGTTCTATCTGAACTGAAGGCTGCACAATTCCTTCACCCTCTTAAACCCACTGGAGATGAGCACCTGCCATTCTCACTGGGGTCAGCAAGAGCCACTGGCACACACGTGCAAAGCAGCACTGCACCCAGCAGACACCACTTCTTGTGCCAGCACCACAGCTGAAGCACGAGGTTATCTGGGACAATGGGAAAAACACACCACGTGAGAAAGTTTAATGTTGTCATGCACAGCAGGGACCAGGACAGGGATTACAAATTCAGCCTTACCTTTGTCACTTCCCCAGTGCTTTTGACAATCCTTAAAATAGCAGTCTTTGCTGAGAAGTGTTAAGTTTTCACCCTCTGCAGAGAGAAAAGCATTTATATTCTTTTACCGGTGTGCTTTCCCACAAAAGGTGAAAGAATGTCATGGTAGATCTAAATATATCCTGCATGTAGCACAATAGCTGTGCCACTGTACGTTTTACAATTTAAAGAGCAGTTGTCCGCAAAATTACATCTCTACTATTCCACTTTTTGTTATAAGGAAAGAGCTACAAACCACATGCCTGCCCTTACAAAACCGTAACTGATACCAAATACTGCATACAGAAAAAAAATTGCTGAAAAAACTTTTAAGATATAGAAGCCATTAATGTATGACCCTTTGTTTTACTTTGTAGTAGTATGATTGTGTCAGAGCAAATGAATTCCTTTCCAATTTATTTACTAGTACTTTAGTAGATTTTAATTTCGTTGACACCTGCACCTAAAAATGATAAAAGCACATGCATTCTGCTTCTCACACTAGGTTATTCTAATGCATATGAGGGCAATTACTTCTTGACAACTCTCTGATGAATAACTGTGCTCTTTGCTAGGCTTGTCACATTGATCACTGGCCAGCAATACAATTAATAAAGTATTGCTGTCCACATAGCACATTAATAACCAGCCTGAACTAGAGGTGGCAAGTCTGATAGATCCAGTGCATTTTAATCCTTCACACCCTGCCAGCTCAGAAGATTAAAGAAAATCTCCAAGACAATCTCCACATGCCAACATGGGGTTCCATGACATCCCAGCCAGGGTTACAAAATCGAGCCCTAATATTTCATTAATGCAACTCAGTTGGACATTTCAAGCTTCATTTCCAAATGTTGCACTGCCTTGTGGCCAAAGCATTATTTATTTATTTCTCCTTCCTACTTACACTTCTGAAAGGTAGAATTGATTAAAGTTGTCAGTTCAACCAGAATTCATTAGAAAATAATGGCCATAAATTCAGTGCGCTCTGAAGCATTGCTTAATAATTCCATAACATTTAGAATGGAAACAATCAATCTAGAAAAGGTCCAACCTCTTCAATGCAGGAAAGAATGAATTAAAGCTTGGTCATGAGCAGCAAGTCTGAAGCTTTCCCCCAAGATTTTACATTGATCTTAATTGCTGCTTTTGGAGTTGTGCCAACAAACAGGTTTTAAGCAGAATATTTTTTTATATTTCCAGGATACATTATGATCTGCTCTTTCAGTGAAGTTCTCAAAAGACAACACATTCATTTTGTAGAAAAATATTTTAAAGAATCTCAAGAAGCTGCTCTGTCATCCTTGGAAATACCTGTGCTTCCATTTTATGTGATAAGAAAATTCCAATTACATCTCAGACCTTAGGCCAATACACACAAAGAAGGAACATACAAGCACAAGGCAAACTCAGACCCCTGAGTAATTACTATAATCCAAAGATTACAACTCCGTGATCACAGATGAGTTAGTTCAAAAAAACAGAAAAAGCATCAAAATGGAAAAAAAAATTAAGGGCCAGAAGGGTGTAAATAAGATCTATAACACGTTAAACTGGAAGGCTCACAGCCTACCAAAACCACTTGGAGAAATTTGACAACATCAATACCACGCCTACAACACACCAAGCACTACGTTGAAAGCTGCTCAGTGGAGGAAAATTACAGCAGTTTCAAAAGTAGGGGAAGGGAATCTGAGTCCAAAGAGGACACAAATTATTCCAAAAGCATGAGTAATAAGTCACTGACACCAGTCACCAGCTGAAAACTCCTGTTACCTGCCTTCGCATCAGGAGTGGTGTGTGAGCCCCGCACGCTGCAGTTGGCCGCAGGGCAGACCCCACAGGATGCTGCCTGGGCACCAGGGTGACACCAAGGCAGCAGCCCCACGTGCACTGAGCCGACTCTGCTCTTGTAAGCACTGGCAGCTTGACACCTCAAGTAAATTAAGACACAGAAAGGACACCTAAGGAGGCATAATTAAACCCACGCTAGCACTTCACTAACACAACTAGAACGCCTCCAGGAACTGAGGCAGCCTCCCTTTTTGGCACCGTACTGTGTGATGCAGATCCTGCATTGCTTAGATCTCTTAAGAGGCACCAAGTGAGTTAGACCTGAATTGTCCTGCATCACAGATCTTCTCTTACTGCTCTCCCAGTGCTCTGCCTGGAGTGCCAAAGGTCCCCTGCAAATACAGGTGGAGAGGGTTATCTGACATGCTGCTGCATGAAACCATTCCCACTTTTTCTCAAGTGCTTCATAAGAGCATCAGGACTGTTCAGCACACCACCTCAGGCAAAGACCAGATCACTGAAGTTTCTCTGTTCCAGCTGATAAGCACAATCCCACTGAAACACTTCCTTCTCCTTAGGTTGTCAAGGTACAGAAAGCCTTAGGATAAAGCTTCCAAGGCAACCTAGAGTGCTGCAGTCCTGTCTCAAGGTTATGGCCGACAGCAACCTGCTCAGCTGTAGAGAGAGATTTGCTGTCTATTAGACTATATCATTGCAAACTAAGCTCAGCTCACAGCCCAGAAATGTGTTATACCCATAGGCAGTTTGCTAAAGAGGTTCTCAGCCTCCTAATAGCCCTTCAGTCCTCAATACTTTGCTTCATATTGTCAGGAATGGAAGCTGTGCCACAGGGCTGTCTTGCTGTGAGATTTTTAACTATGCTTTATTTTGTCTTTGGTTTCAAGGGCATGTTTAACAGCCTTAGGCTAATACAATGGGATATCTTATTTGTCTATTTACATTATAGAATAAAAGTGACACAGCAGAAGCACAAGCTTCTTCACATTCTGTTTTAATGGAAAAGTTTAATAAGGGAATCTTGACTTTTGATAATGAAATGAAAGTTTGTCAAAGTGGCATAACACACTGGCAGTAGATTGAATCATAGTTTGCACTTAATTACAAAGGTGGCTTTCGGAAGATTACCCATGCAAATTAGTTGTCTCTTTCCTATGTGTTTAAGGATTGCAGGACCAAAAGGCATTTGTATTGTAAATTGTGAACAGGAAATCATCTGTTAGGTGTGTGCCTAAAAGCATTTTCCTTATAACACACCACTTTTCCGGCTTAATGTACCACTTCAGCTGAAGAGATTCATTCTACCATGAAATTCAGCATGCAGAAAACTCATCTGGGGAAAACAGTATGCATGTAAAATGCCACTAGGAAGGATATCATGGGAAACAATCTTACAATGGCCCACTGAGGATGGATAGACAGGAGTTGGCAGCAGGTATAACCAAACTGAAATTTCTCTGATGGCAGAAGCCTCAGGAAAAAGGTAGAAAAATACCTGAAAAGCAATGCCTTGAGATTGTGCTATCAAGTGGGAGTTACACTATCAAATGAAATGTAGCAAAGACTCATACCCAGTTTTATATAGCCTATTCTCCCTATTTGGCTAATTTTAATGTCACGTGGGGTTTTCCCCCCGCCCTGAGGGAAGAGAAAGAAAACTTGACCTTAGGGAGTTAAGCACTAGAAGTGACATTTAAAAATTTTTCAAAGGAAGCTGTTAAACCAAGCTCTTTCCAAATGCATTTCTCCTATCACTTTTCTGAAAGGTCTGTTGAAGGAAACTGTCACAGCAGGAAAGTCACAAAACACAATCTAGCAGTCACCCTTATAAAAAGTCAGAGGTTTTTTCAAGGAAGACTTCACAGTGAAAAAAAAGGTACAATGCAGTGATGACAAGGGAGACTAAATTGTGGTGGTCTTCCATCAACATGTATGCTCTCTGCAAGTCCCGACATAAATGGGTCCTATCAGCTCAAAGGGAGTCTGTTGCACTGTTCCACTCAGGATTTCTTCTGCAGGAACACAATCTTTCATCAATGGAACTTGCTCCCAGAAACAAAAAACATCCCACTGTTACTGGGAAGGCATGCACTTGAAAGGAGTTCATAGGCATTTTCCAGAATGCTTGACACCAACTTAAGTAGGCAATGAAGGAGTGGGAATATATGTTTTGACTTGATGTAGCTCTTCATTTGCATCAGTTACCATTTGTTTCAAATGGGAATACTCAGGAAAACAGGATAATTGAATAACAGAACCTTTGTCAAATACGCTCTTTATGCAGGAAAGTAACAGATCAGAGTAACAGCAGTGATTTCCACTGAGCCACTTGTCCTGTCAGTTCTGTGGTTTGAAACTGATGCCTGAGGCACCTCCAAGTCTGAGGTAGCTTAGACATTGCTAGTCATTCTAGTACAGCTGTTACAAAGAGCGTATTTTCATGACTGCTGCCATATGCAAAGAACTGAGAGGCAGAAGATATCTCCTCCTTGACTGGGACCTGCAGTCTCTAAGGGCCACGTTCACAGAAAGTATTAAAATGCAGAATTAAGTACAGCATCTTTACTGCCATGGGACAGGGTTCCCCAATGGCTTGACTAGTCCCAATTGGAGCAGGCCTTAGTGAGACCTAATATGAGGGATCACTGGCAGGACCAGAGATGATACCCAATAACATGAAGGTGTGTGGATCCAGCTGGGATGCAAGCACCATGAAGAAGGAGAGCATGTTTTTAAAATAACATATTTTTAATCATCAGTTGCAGTAAACTGGTGTTAGCTGGCAAGGATTGACCCAAGTCACTTCTGGTGAGCAAATGCCCATGTAGGTGACAGGAAGTCTTCTGTCTGGAAGAATTCATCTCTTGACAGATGACTGGATAAAGGTCTTCAGGAGTCTGTAGAAACTTCTATTCTGGGGCATCCTGGTGGCCTGGGCCTCAACAGTCAGACATGTTAGTTCAGAATCCAGAAGATGAAAAGATGGGAGTAAAACCCATGGTCAGTCAGGTATCCAATCAGGTATATGTTGCCCAAAATCTCTGCCTCAGTATCTTGGGAACAGGGATGCTACAGTCAATGTAACAGACAACATTCCTGGAAGAAGAAAGGAGTAATTGTGGCCAGTGACTCAAAAGCAATGTCATTAAGTGGGTGTCTCACAGCCTGTGATGTGTACGATTCACTGAACGTCTCTTAATGACTGGGGAATGAAGAAGAAAACTAAACTAGGATGGCAGAAAAGCCACAGTTTCCAAGCAAAAGGGGCATGTGGTGGTTCCAATTAAAAGGAAAAACAAACAAGAAACCACCACAAAAAATGCCGCACTCACATTAAGAACAGGAATTGTCTATTCCACCTTCCAAATTTAGCTCAGCATCAGCCAGAAGCAGTAGAATATATGGTCTGTATTTCGTGCCAATGACTCACTATAAATTGTGATAGGTTTGGTTATGTATGCTGCTTACTACTTTATGGAATTGTCTTGAAAGGTGCCCCTACACACACTAAGATTCCTCTGCAGGAGTCTTGCATGTAAAGATATATACAAATATACAGGTACACTGCCCTCGCTGCACCACCACTTTTCCTCCCCTCTCAAAAAATCCAGATTCAGGAGACTAGGTGCCAGGAGACTGGCACACATCCTTTGTAACATCACTAAATGTCTTTGACTTGTCCCATAGAGCATCACAGCATCGCAGGGACCTCTTCAGTACATGGCCTAAAATACTACAGCACCTCACTGCAAAGAATCAGGTCAAGGCTGTGCCTGGCTCCGGTTTTCCCACTGCTCTGCTCATGCTGCCCCGTTTTATACCTTTGCTTCCATAGCCTAAGGCACTATGGAATCACTGCAGTCAGGAGAAAAACCTCCACCACAGACAAATTTTCTTTCAAACTAAATGAATACAGTACTATCTTCAAGAGTGTAGGGGTCAAAATCAGAGCAAAACTTTTTTGCTGTTTGAAGAAAGAAAAACTAAAAATACATACAGTGTATTTATTGGTTTGAAGAATTCAGCAGCTGCAAGCTGACTGCAGGCAGATGGCAGCTGATCTCATTTCTTTTCTTGTGTCCTGAAAGTCAAAGTGCAAAAAAAAAACCAACACATAAATAAGAAACTGAAAACAACTCTAAAAACCTCTTTTTGTAACCTGGACAGTCATCCAAGCACACTGTTAGAGTGACAGGATATATAAGTCGCCACACAGGAACACAGTATGCCCAATACTTACAACTCAGTAGAAAAATAGGACAATGTAAGCCATGCTCATGACCTACACATTATCCTAACTACATTGTTAAGGAAGATAGAGTAGAAAAAAAAGGCAAGAATATAAAGTGCATATACAGGCAAGACTGCAGTAGAAAAGTGGCCACTTCAGTTTCTTAATAGATTCTGATACTTGGACAGAATGTTCAAGCATCACTGCTGACAGGCACTATGGGTCTGCTGCTGGTACAGAAGCTTCCCCTCCCCCTGCAATTCACATGACTAGCCTTTGTTAGTAAAGGGTTGGACACTTCACCTACAGAGAAATGCATGTGAATGGGACGATAAGGATGCTGATTACACCGTAAAATAGTGTCCTTGAAAACTTAAAGAAAGATAAATATCCCTTAAGTGACAAACTAGGATTCAATTTCCAGGGTTCCTGCAAACCAGTATCGCTGGCTGATGCCTTAACCTAAAACTCTTGCTCTTTGATAAATTTTAGATATTTGCATTTTGGGAAGGACTGTCTGCCAAGACAACAAGAATTTAAGTAATTAAAAATGAAGTTACAGATCTCTTTCATGTGAGGAAGAAAAAAAAGCCCTAATAAATACAAAATCAGTAAAACCAAAAGAGAATGAGTAACTGAAGGAAGTCAATCCCAACTACTAATGGCAGCGATCTAGCACTTTATTCTGTTGCACTATTGATCATTTAATTAATGACTGTTTAGTCTTTGTCATAGCTGGGAACACCTCTACCATGGTCCAGCAACCCCCAAATACTAATATCTCACCCACAGCAACTGATTATGGCTGCTCAGTGCACCTGCAGAGATGGCAAGGAAAGCGTGTCATCGATGGAGTCTTTGTTCCTCATCCAAATGGAGCAATTCCAACATGCAGAATCCAGTATCAGCTTAGAGATTTTTTTCTATCACTATTTTTAACACTTGTTCCCTATAAATACATTCACAGGCACTATTTAAAAGTCATTTATTTCTTAAAAAAAATAGAACACAACAGCAGGAAGACATTATGCAGTAATGCACTAGGGCAAACTATATGTAAAGGAAGCCTGCCAAAATCAGTTTTTCCTCCTCTTCTGTAAGGCAGCAATTTCTTTCTTAAACTATCTCACTTGAGGGCTTACGTGAGTGTACGGTAAAGAGACAAAAATCTTTGTTATATTTTCTTCACTTCCAGGCTACCATCAGCTTCATTACCTGACACCAAACCTCCCTTTGCACTGCTCTGTGAATACACAACTGTGTCACACACTTAAGGCCTGAGTGACTATTCAGAGCATTCCAGGATTAGTTCCATGGCTTCAAGCCCTGGTGTTCTTTGTGAGGAATGGAGACCTGACTGAAGCACTGATATTTTCCCTCTTTTTTCCCAGGGCTGTAACCATCAGAATCTGTAATTTTAATTTGTGCCCCTTCCATATGTGGCTTTCTTTTCCAATTTGTCATTCACGTAACAGAAGCATGCCCCTAAACTAAATACCTGAAGTAAGGTAAGGTAATACAATACAATACAAATACAAATTGTCTT
Source organism: Trogon surrucura (assembly GCA_020746105.1). Classification (NCBI taxonomy): domain Eukaryota; kingdom Metazoa; phylum Chordata; class Aves; order Trogoniformes; family Trogonidae; genus Trogon; species Trogon surrucura. The sequence continues at coordinate 21,331,778 of CM036625.1, read as the reverse complement.
TATCTTCCCAGGGCCATACAATGTGTAGAAGTTTTTATAGCTCCAGTTGTTTATATTATTGCATTTAAAATAAAAGCAGCATTATTTGTAGATCCACTGGACAACTGACTTGATGTGATATATCCTCACAGGAAACATTGTTTTTCAAAACCAACATTTTTACTTTGCTCTTAAGGAGAAAAAAAAAAGTAGAAAAATCACACTGATAAAAACCCATTTTGAGGCCCTGCCACATAAATTAAGTAGCATAACAGGGCTGTCACTGTAATAATTTAACTTGTCAGTTCACATCATTGACTTGAAGAATTCACAGGGCTTAACTGATCAATATTATAAGTGGTTTGGATGGCTCTGCAGGAATAGCCCAGTCTTAATTTGAGGTCAGTTCTTATTTCTCCTAAGTCTCATTAGCAGGAACCAACACAAATCCCGAGACGGGAGGACAAAACAAAAAGGTTTGTATCAACAGCAAGGCTGGCATGACAAAGCAAAAGAAAGCCATGTTCAGTTGAATCGTATGCATTCTACTGCAATCTCTTCCAGATCTCTGGCAAGGAACAAAAAGGCAAATGGAATCACTGGCAATAAGGAGGAAGAATCCTAGTTTCTCAGAACTGTGTTTTTTCTTTAGTTTGAACTAAACTCCATTAAAATTAGTGGGAAAACCGACGCTATCACTAGTGAATGTTTTTTTTTCCTCAGCCTAAGAGATCAAAAGCATCTTGGTCTGGGAAAACTCTCAGAGCTAGAACTCACGGCCTACTACCTTGATCTCCACAATGCAATCATCCTTGAATCTGAGAAGGAAACCAACACAATAACTAGATATGAATGCTGACTTGCAGGAAAAACTTACTGTGTAGCCAGATAAAGCAGCACAATATGCACCCAGGAATCAAGTGCAGGCAGGGTCATCTGCCTGCAGACAGGCTCCTCTGCAGCAGAGTGAAAACGCAAGAAACACGCAAAGGACTTCTAACTGAAGAGCCAGTTGGAGGCCAAGTCTGTCAGCTTGAGCGGCTGTAAAAAAAGAACTGAACTCCATAAATTCAAGGACCAAAAACATCGTTATCTCTAGAGGGAGGCAGTGAGAAGCAATAGCACAAGGTAGTGACAACATCAGTTAGAAAACTGAATGCATTCAAACCTCCCCTTTTCCCACCTACTTTCTCTGCCAATTTACATAAAGCAAAAGATCTGTCTCACAGCTGAGACGCTCAGCTCCTCAGAGAAGATGACCTGAACCTGATTAAAACAGAGTTGAACAGGATGGATCACATGACTTCCATGCACACTTATTGAGGTGCACAGGCAATACTAACCGACAGTTACAAAAGCAGCTGAGCTTCAAAGGCACAGAGATTCATTAAAAATGTCACAGGGCATCAGCTGCAGCTACTCAAATCCAAGAGGATTTTGGAAGCACCACTGCATCTGAGCTCTTGATTTTCTAGTGTCCAAGACTAAGTTAACATTATAACAGGAAGGCCATGGAAGCATTTCAAACAAAAAAAATCTTTTAACTTTCTAATTCCATATGTAACAGAAGCACATTCCAGATATGCTTCAAGGCACCTGCTTCCAATTTCAAATATGATAGACTGTTCACTCTGTTTCATCTGTTGCAGACCAACTGCCAAGCTATGGAAAGATTGTTGAAGTTCTGAAATATCACTTTGTCCAGCTAAATCAAATATAATTTGTTTTCTGAAGTGAGGTTGATGAAATCGTTTTGATGATCAGAGTGGCTAACACTGTACATGAGTACACCTTCAGTCCTTGACATTACAAATGTGGCTTCACCCCGCAACAGTATTCACAGCTCAAAGAGCTTGTGATTTTTCAACTACACAAGGACAAAAACCAAAATCCATCTTACAGGTGATGCAGAAACAGCATGCCATATCTTCACAACATTCAGATTGGTATCATTTTTACTCAGGTAAAAATCAATGCTGTGATAATTAACTTTGGATTGTCACTACATTCACATGCTTAGCAATGCCAGTTGCTAAACTGTTTTCCCTATTAACACAATGGCTACATCTGACAATCTATTTCCCCATATTTATCACCACAAAGGCCATCCCAGTCGCAGCTTTTCCACACTACTCTCAGCCACTGCTGATATCTGTACACTAACTCTTCATACAACAGATTCACAAAAATGTCTATTTCTGTCACCAGGTGTTAAGACATTTGGCAGAATCTTGAACAAGGCATTCTAAACTCAATGCCCCAGCTCTCCCCCTGTCAATTCACATGCAATCCAGACATAATACAAAACGGGACTGTCACTTAACCTTTTAGCGATGAGAAATAAATCTCCCATGATTAAGATGAAGAAAAAGGCAGGCAGTAGCTTCACGTACATCCACTTTGAAGTGAAACAATTGTGATAAACAGATTTCTAACCTTTCATGTAAATACAGGGCAGAATAAAGAGCTTCTAGCTAACACTACAGAATAGAAAAGTCATTCAGAAGCACCACTCAAAACAAAGTTGGAAGGTATTTTGCTCCCAAGAAAAAAGGCTTCTCCTAGAAAATGGTGCTTTCCTCTGATATTTAGCTCCCCTGAACTGCACATCGCACTTAGGAAAGAAATCAGAAGGAGATACCTGGGAGGAAGTTTTAACTTCTCAACATCCAAGCTCATAGATGCAAAATTTAGGGGACAGAACCATGACTCCTAAGGCGTAGGCACTTTGATAGAAACAAGAACAAGTTTCACGTGGCAAATTTTCACTGTCTGACTTGGTCTGGAAGAACTCCATTGTAGAAAGTCCTATCAACAGAAATCTGCTGTGACATCTTTTGTAACGGGGAAAAAGTTGGCTTTTCATTAGAAATATCCAGCTGTCGTCCTGCTTTCCATTGCATCAGTATTAAGGAATGACTCAAAGAAGACGCGTGGCAACATAAAACAGCCGAGTATCTCCTGGCTAGTACTCCCAAAACTCCAGGACAGCTCTGGTTCTGACTGCTCGCAGTTTAAAAACAGCGTGATTACACGGATCACGTGTAACCAAGCCCCTTGCAGTACAAATTTCATTCTGAACCACTTCAATCCCAGACACTCCTTTTTTAAGATACTGTCCCGCCCACCAAGTACTACTAATCCTGCCTGACGTTTCCAGCTTACTTATGGCCAGCACTACTGCGTCCCCAGAAGACTACTAACATGTATGAAGGACTCACTCATGCAGGTGTTACTATTTACCTTTTCATCTCCAAGTAATGGTGCAGAGGTATAGTCTCAGCCCTAGTTTTATTCACTGTCAATACAATACTCTTTACCTTAATTCCTTTTCAATCATCAATATATCTTTCGCAAGTTTCTATTCAGTATGTTGGCCTTAAAGTCATAAAACAGAGATGGTAACAAACCAATAGAATCTAACCGAAGTATGACTCAGTTCTGTGCTTTTGGTTAAACAAAAATGAACTAGTTAGCAGCCAGTCAGTTTTAGGTATGTTATAAATCATGACTAAGCAGGGTTTATCTTTCAATACAATAAACCAGCCCAAACAAAACACTTAAGAAAAATATGATAGTACAAAAAACCCATTCATTAAGGTCTATGATATAATCTGAAAATAAAGTAGTTCTACAGATAATTACCAAATTTCCATATTTATAAGAAGATGGCACATATGGGGATAATAGCAAAAATGGAAGTACCACTTTCCTATTAATATGGAAATTCAGAAATTATTGGAGTTATCTGTTATAAATCAACCTGCTCATTTTTTTGCTGATGGAAATGCCATTTATGCACTACATTAAATTCTAAAATTCCTAATGCAACTCCCCTTTTACTTTGATAAATCAGTGTAATGGTTGTCATGCTTATCCTCAATTTTGGCAGGAGTTCTGCTCTTAGATTAAAATGGGCCAAATCAATACTTGGTGAAAAACCACCAAAGGTTATTGGGATTAGGGCGAGGAAGGCTTTGCTCTCATGACCTTATCTGCTTCACTGAGCAGCCCAGAACAGATGTTGCACAGCTGCGCGGTAGCTGCATTACTCACTTAAAGTGATCAAAGCAAGCCACGGGATTCTGAGGCAAAATTTCACGTGCTTGCACTGTAGGCACAACTTAACAGAAACTGTCAAGAATAAGAATTTTTTTCAAGAACTTGTTTTTATAACAACAATTGCACATTGCCCAATATTCAGGATGACGTTAGCCTATCTTCTTCCATAGAGAAGTGCAGCAGTGGATGCCTTTTTGTGGAGCAGAAGAGATCTGTCTGTCATTATCCAGCAACCAGTCTGTGGATGTTAACATCACAGTGTTGGCCCCCAGAGACATTCTTCCTCTTTCCCAAAAGTGTTTACACACCTCTGCAACACCTCTAGAACATGTGGCTGTTGACCTGAGACAATAGCTTACACCGGGAGCTAACAGGGGTCTCCTGCTTGTCAGTGCACTTAATGCAAAAAGTTCTCTTTAACAGAAGCGACAGTTGCTATTTTGATGCTTAGTGTTGTTCCCCCAGTTTTTCCATGTATGAAACATTTCTCAAATGAACATCAGAACTGATGTGGCTTACTAAACTGGTACTCTAAACTAAGGAGGATACTCAGCCTGTTGACACCATGCTTGTATTGAGCTACTCATACTCATAAGGTGAACCACAAATAGGGCAACAAAAAGCTCAGAAGTTTCCAGGCTTCTCAGTGGAGTTTCATCTACGTGGAATAAGATGTCTCCTAAGATGATGCTACTTTAACCAGATCTTGGAGGAGAATCCCTCCAGGCCTTTTAAGGTCCCACCTGCCTGCTGCACAGTCTACGAGTCAGTCGGCTGGGGCAGCACTACAGAAGCACTGACTGATGGAAGCAGCAGCAACTAGATGTGAGCAGTAACATCCTTTCCACTTTTCTGCAGCACTACTCACACGTAAAAGGTGAAATGATGAAGCTGCATCTATCAATATCGGCTCGACAAAATTGTCGCTATGTGGAACTTTTTTAGGCTGAAAAAGTCAAGTAACACATTGCTTGACTACTTAGCAGTAGGGCAGCTGTAAGCATTAACAAGGAAAGACGTGTCTCACCTGTTATGACTATAAATTTATTCTTCCCAGTGAGTCAACAGAAGAAAATTTGACTTTTATCCGGTGCATTATTAAGTTCTAAGCACATAGTCCACACAGCAGGCAGATGGGACAGAAGACCTGAGAGTGCTTTACAGCACTGTACAGATACATTCTCCCAGCTAGGTCAGTTCCACAGGCAAAGCTGCACACAGTACTACAGCCCAGCCAGCTGCATGCTTGTCACCAGTTCAGACCTAGGCCAGTAACCCTACAAGTATCCTTCATAATCTTCCTTGTCACTCTGGGTGTGTTTTCACCATGTGACTCGGAGTTAAACCTTTGCCTTTCCCCAAAGTCACTTCAAATGCTTTTAAAGCAATGTTCATATTTGGACAACGGAAGATTTAGAAAACCACTCATGTGCAGGTTAATGAGAAGCCATGAGCCCTGCTGGTACCTCCTACTCACCGTGCTGCTCTGCATCCTGATGCAGAGAGAATCCTCAGCCACGACTAACATGGCCTCCCCACCTACCACAGCATTCTACAGAAAAGCATATGCCAAAGCTTAAAGGTCAAACAGAAAAAAATTGGAAGATGATGACATGAATAATTTGTTTCAGTAATTTAGTAACATTGGTTTGTTGTGATTATTGCTACAAACTCTTTTCGTATTTACAGCTGTGATCTTTTTAACATCTGAATAATTTATATTCAGTGATCAGTGATGTGTGTGTCAGAGAAAATCAGGAAAATTAGCTCCTCTACTGTTCCCTGACTTTAAAGAGAACATATTTTCCTACCCAATTATATTATTTCTCTGTGGTTTGCATTCTGAATAAACAGAATTACCATGCCAAGAGATTCTGAACATCCCTCTTGAATGGGAACAGCAAAATTATCTGCATTTAAGGTATAGCTGTAAAGACACACCTGCAAGACATGCCAGTAGAATCCAGAAAATGCCAAGAATTGTATTTTTCTCAACAGTACCAGTTTACATGGTGCTTCAGTTTACCAAAAAAAAATCCCAAAGCCAAACAAAACCAAACCAAAACAAAAAACCACAACAAAACAGATGGAAAACACCAGAAATTTTGCCTACGTGCACAAGAGCTCTTTAGCACATTATACAATAATAAAAAAAAAATTACACCTTGTGGTACTCCCTTTAACTGTATGCAGCCATCACAGGCAACCGGGATCCTGAAGAAGAATTTCAAAGGAAGTCTAGTTAACTTCCCAGATCCCAGAATAGGTTGTGTTCTATGAATATTGCAAGACAAACCAGCAGACAGATGGGAGGCTGGCAGCAATTAAACGGGGAAAAAGACAAAAATAAAAAAATTGGGGAAGGAAAGCTTTATAAAAAGGCTTTCAAGCCTGCGGCAAATACCAAAGGATCTTCTACTAACCATCCCATGGGCTGACATGCTTCTATAAACTCTCTTAGGCAAAGATGAACATTGCCAATACTTACAAGCAACTGCAATCAACAAGTCCAATACAGCTGGAAAACAAGACAGCAGAAATCAGTGATTTCAATTTAACACAAGGCTTGTCTCAGAGACTCACTTGTGTACAGGAAAGATGATCTACCAAAACAGGGGCTAATTTAATCAAGCTGCAGTTATGGCAAGCAAGGCTGGAAGGACTCTTCTCTTAAGAAATGGCAACATATGGGATGAGGTCGACAGCAACGCGCTTAAGGGACTCAGCAAAACTGCCTACTCCAGCCTAGAGCTGTAATATTAAGGCTTCCACTACACAGCTCAAATGCAGTGTCTACACTGCTTTACAATTCAGCTCCTGCAAGATCAAGATAGGTACAAACTGACCTCCAGGGAACTCTTGCAAGCACGGTGTCTCTGACAAGGTAGAATCTTTCCAGATCCACCAAGATGTTTAAAAAGAAAAAAACCCAAACAATTAAAAACAATTAAAAAAACCCCAGGTGTGCTTCCCTCTCTACTCACACAGAAAACCAGTGAAAGGTTTGTGAATCGCACCTTGGAAAACAACCACCTCAGCAAAAAGGCTGCACAATATTCCCCCCTCCCACCCAAGTGACAGATTTGAGCCAGCGCTAAGCCCCTCCTTTCAGGAAAAGCGGAGACAGAGACAACAGGCTCTTCTGAAATTCAAGATGAAGCATAAAACTGCCTTTTGACTTGACCCGCACAGACATTCTTAGGGCCTTTTCCTTCCTGCTAGGCTGTAGTCAAACCTCAGCTGCCAGTTCTGGAAGGCACTTGTCCAGTAACGCTGGATTGCTTTAAAACAACAACACATTATGAAGAGGCTAATCCAGTTCCTATAAGCACAATTTCCTGAGACTAACAAATTGGAGAAGGTGCTCCCAAAAACTCCTTATACAGATATATTAGAGGAAGCATTAAAGCATGATCCTGCTACATTTGCAAAAGAGCAGAGTTATATAGCACATTGCAAAGAAAGCAGATTAAGATGCTTATGCTTTAACAGATGAAAATGAGGAAAAAATGCAGTGATCCTACACAATCTCCAATATAACAAACAGAAGAGCAAAACACAAGATGTGTGGCCTAACAGCTGCAGTACTTTGAGCTGCCAGAGCCAAAACTTATAGAATATTCCTTTTGCTGATTGAAATCTGTAGAACACACTTCGACATCTGTTAGAACAAGATGTTTGTTTACCACATTCCCCTACAAAATGAAATGATGTTTCTTACCTAATGTACCAAAGAATTTTTAGATGAAAGAGGGATGTTTATGAGATCCATGCAGGGCATAATTGAAAAAATATTTCCGGATAAAGATACCATATGTTTTGTATTTCCATCGAACCTATAAATATCTCTATAACAGTTTGGGGCCATAAATACCATGATTGGGAAGAGTTTTATGCATTTGCTTAAGGCTTTTATTACTTTCAATTATCAGTTTGCTAACAGCGTCTCATTTTCCTCCCACCACATAGCAGTATTCCCAAGGATAAATTCTGAGATGTCAATAAGATCACTGAAATGTGTACAGAACCGAACAGTGCTGGGGCTCACGAAACAATCTGCCTTCCACAGGGCACAGATACTAATTCTTCCCACACCCCCAACTGTCATGTGCTCTCTACAGTATGTGACCAGCAAGAATTATTTGCTGCCTCAGTTGCCAGGTATGATGGGAAAAGTCTTAAAAATGCAAACCTCCAGGAAGTCCCAGCTGCACAGCAGAGCTGTGTAATGTAATTCCTCCTGCACAGCACACTAACAGGAATACTGGAATGTGAGCATAAAGAAACCTAGGCTCAGAGAGAGACAGAAATGATACCTTATAAGTGACCACATAAGAATTTCTTATTGGCTTGATTAAAAAAAACCAACCACTAAAATAAAAAACCCATATGCAAGTGTTTTCCAGATCCTACCATCATAAGAAAAATTTTTTTCCCCTACGAACAGGGGAAACCATCAGCATTTTGGGGAAAGACGCCACTTTTGCTTTTCACTCCCACTCCCCCCAGTAGTACAGAAGCTGTATTTGCCCTTGTTTCAAGAAAAAGTATCTCAAAAAGATACGTGCAATAAGAAAAAGGAACCTTTTCAGCCTTTGCTTTCTGCTTTTTCAGCTTAACTTACAACAAGATGGTTTTATTTTACTGGTTTCATGTAGCTAAAAACATTAGAGAATGTCTCTGCACAATTAATACAAGTATTGCAATTTATATGTGCACTGTTCCGTGATGTGATTAATGTTATTCAGATGCACGAACATTAAAACAGGATTTGCATCCGCCAGATACAGAATCTATCAAAGTCAGTTAAAAGAGTGCACAGCTGTGTGCTTCACTGAAATTTTACTTATGCCACTATAATTTGAAGTCTTTGGAAACCTGCTGATCTCTCCCTTTTGCACAAAGATCACCACATGGCCCTGACCTTTACCAGATGAAAACCAAAGGCGTACTGCGCGCTCCACCAGCTGAGAGCTGGGTGGTACCAAGAACTCCACCAGTCAGGAAGACAACACATTCCCAAAGAGTTTCATGATCAGAGTTTTACAGTTACTTTGTTAAAGCTAGGAAATAAAAACAAAACCACAAGTAGGAGAAAATTTATTTCTGGAATTGAAGTTCAAACTCAGCAAATCCTTCTGCCAAAACCAATGGCAAGTGAGAAATTTAAAGAGGATTTGCTTTAAGAACAAAATTCTCTGAGCCTATGCCCTAAAGTACCAGCTTAAGTATTCAGAACTCAAAACTCAATATGCAAGCTCTTTTCCCAGACAGTGCAAAACTGTGTGCAACTTTTTCTTTTTTAACTTTTCCATAATACATTTATTTCCTGTAGTAGTATAGGACTGTAACAGGGATAAAGCAATTGATATACTTGTGTGCTCTTAATGTAAGCTATTCAAGAGCTACTTGTTAAAGAGAAATTCTGCCACCATTGCTCAGTCCAAACAGCAACTTTATAAGTAGCTTTTGATTTGCTATTGCTCAAAGTAGAACCGTTTATGAGAACACCATATTTTCATCTCACCATTTTAATGAGATTTTTATCAAATGTTTAGGTCTTATTGGAACAGAGCTCCCATATAATCTGAGTTTTTTCAGGCTTATGATACCAAATAGCCAGTATACCAGCCTAGGGCATCCATCTTTCCGGAGCCCACAGGAGCTACCAAAGCAAGATAAATGCCAGCGGAGTGACTGTAAAGTCATTCTAATGCAGAAAAAATATCTAGTTTATGACAGAATTCTGTACTCCCTGATTTACAAGAGATTTACAATTACTACATAAGAAGCAGAAAAGGCCCTTTGGAATGACGATTTTCCAGGACAGCCAAAGTTTCCTAGGAAGAAAACAACCTGACTAAACTGGCCCCATAGCACTAAATAGAACCGGCGTATTGCTGAACTCAGCCAACAGCTTGCTGGGACACAGGAGCAGCTGACTCCCTGCACCTTCTGACTCACACCTTCCAAGGAATTAGAAAATCTGCAAGGTCTAGAAAACAATCCCATTAAAAGAGGAGTAATAACATAATGCTTACAGCAGCACAAGTCCTACAGCTTTCATTGAGCCAAGGTTCTCTGAACTCTAGGGAGACCAAATAGCAATCATGGATACAAATCAGCACTTCTAATACAGAGCCAAGGAGGACAGTCATACAGTGAGGAAGAGAGGCAAGAAGGGTAGATGGGCTGTGTTTTTTATCTTGTTAGATGCATAACTATGGCGCTACAAGCTCAGACAGAGGCACACGTGCAGAACTGACAACACGACAAATTCAAGAGACCAAAATCAGTACAGAAAGCTGGGTGCACACAGATTAGAAAACAGACTCTCCACCAATCTCGAGCTAAAGTTATGCTGCTACTCTTGGTCTCCTTCCACAGCTGAAAATGCTTCTGGAACAATCTGCAGCAGCAGTGAAGCAATAGGCTTTTCTGCTTTTCTAACTGTTAATTCATGTGACTGCTGCACCAAAACCACCTGGAGACTTTGCTCTCACAGGAAAGAACTGCATCAACACAGACTCACAAAAATCCCTGCCTAAACAAGATGTTTCTGACATTTTCCCAGTGACCAAGACTAAACTGAAGAGTTACAAAGAACACAAGCGACAGCCCTGATGCTTGGCAAATGATTTCAGGGGACTGGAAACCCACCAACAGCAGCTAGATCCATTCTGGACATGTGTGCAACAGCTGCCTTAGCTAAAAACATCATTCCACTCAGCCTTTTCCTGTACGAACTCACGTACAGGCTAAAACTAGCAGGATCTTTTCACTTCACAGACAACTCTGAAGAGGAAACCAGTCCTCGACACCTACAGTCAGGCAGAGCTCATACAAAGGTCAAGGTCTAACATAGCTCTGAGCCACCAATCTGATTTCCTGCATTTTTGGTTTCCCAGACACAATATTAAAGAATATATACTCTGCTTTATATTAAGCCTACCTCAAGGGATTACAGTCTTTTGAAGTAGGCTGTTTCAGTGTAACATTTCGGAACATTTTCTCTCAATGCTAGACCTACTCCATGTTACTCAACTCCTGCGTTTTCTTCGCATATTGGTTTTTTTCCCCCCATCAGTTGTTGCAGTCCCTTATTATAAGGCCATCTTTATACCATTACATTATGGTACATATGAAAAGACACAAGCAATACTACACACCTGACCAGCATCTATGCACAGATATACCTACCTCATGCAAAAGAAACCCAAGTTCACATTAATCAAACTGCTGATGAGCCACTGTTTATCAAGGACTGGTCTTTGTAAGTAAAACGATTAAGAAGAAAACTAACAGTCTAGGTCTTCAGACCTTTAAAAGGAGCCCCAAATGACTTAGCATCCCAGAAGGCAAATGCCACTCACTGCATGGCAACAGTTAGCCAGGTGCAGAGTGGTAACAATTCAACAGGATAAAACCCAAGTTTGCACAGAAGGCTAGGATGTCACAGCAGAGAAAACTAAAAGAAATTATGCTCACACCATATTATAACCGTCCGCCCCTTACAGTTTAAAAAATACCTTTCTTCATTACGTGGATTGCTATTTTGAAAAAACCATATAAGTAATTCAAAGCTATTTCACTTTATTTTAATGTTGGCAACAGCCATGCACACATCCTTCTTAGAACCCTCTCCACTACGGCAAGGGAATAAAGAACACAGTGAATTACTCTCTTTCAAAATGGCACAGCAGATGGGAAGGGAGGCAGCCTGGGTACTGCAGAGATTACATAATTTTCTGCTCAGTACATGTATCATGCAAGTTTGCCACTCTGTTTTTTCTATGCTGATGAAGCTGCTGAATAATTGTTATATTAGGAACACACACACATAGAAATTGGTTTTATCCCTGTTACCTCCTTGACATAGAAAAGGTGACCTAACACATCTTCAAGATTTGCTGCAAATCTAGCTTTCTATCTAGTAGAAAGTATTCTCTGAGTAGAAGTCTAGCAATCAATGCATATCATAACAGAAGGATCAACAGCAGACTTCTTGTCTTCCAGGTATGTCAAGTTCATTACTTATGGGCTTTCTCCCTCCCTAAAATATTTATTAGTTGGACCTCTACATGTGCTACATACAGGGTTTTTGTATTGGGTATCATTCGGGCAACACGGATTTCATCCTAGAGGTAGAATGCAGAGGAGCTTCCAAAACATTAGTAATCCAGTTTACAACTGCTTCATGGACTGTTTAAGGCTGGGTTTTTTCAAACTTAAGCTCATACATCCCAAAATGCTCAGTCTGTACAGGATTGGTGTATGTAGAGAAAATACCTCTTCTTTCAGTTACTCGTCCCAGGACTGATCAATGGTTGTACGTGCATGCAAAGATAGTCTGCAACCTCCAAAATAGAAAAATCAATCAATCTCTAAATCAAAAAAATCACAAAAGTTTGCAGAACCCTGACATCAAGAAGCTATGAGAAAAGAACAGATATGGTGACTGCCCAAAGGTTACTCTTCCTGGCTAAATAGGACTAATACAGTTTTCCATAGATAGCTTCTCTCATAAAGCTGCAATTATATTAGGCACACAGTCATTTCTGTACTTCACTTAACATAGATATATCAGGCTCCAGAAGACAAACTGGGCATTCAAGCTCAGGAAGCATTCTAGCTCTGTGTGCATATGTACATGGTACAACAGAAACAGGCATCAGCAGCTCTGGTGAACTGTGCAGGACTACTTACATAAATGTTACTGGGCTTACATATTGGGTTTAGGGCCTCACAGGCAGCGCAAACTGGTACAGAAACTTCCAGGAGAGGAATCTATACATGCACTTAGGGATTCCACCCTACCCCACTGAAGTCAAGGTAAGTCCTGTTACAAATTCCGTATGTGCTGGATTGGACTCAGCAAATACAGCCTTATCAAGGATGACTTAACTGAATTGATCTAATTGAATTCTTAACTGAATTAACCTAATCTTGAGGTCAGAGAGAAACCAGACTCTATGGTTGAATGACAGCAGCTAGGTCTGGTTTTTAAAAGCCTGCATCTTTCTTTTACATGTCTTACTGGAACTCGTTAACCCACAAGGCAGATTTGATATGGTTTTCCAAGGAGAATAGAAAACAGTTCTGAAAACAGGACTTGGTTATCAAATCACAGAATGGTCGAGGTTGGAAGGGACCTCTGGAGATCAGTAAAAGCAGAACTGAGTTGGGAGGTTAGGATGTTGACTGCTGTAGCCAGCTGGTTAGTGCTTTGAGGCAGCTTCTGCCCTGGGATGGCGCCCTGTTGGCTTACACTGACTTTGTAGGAGAAGCAGGCAGGCTGAAGGGGAAGGTACTCTCAAACAATCATTTCTAAAAATAGTCTGAAGGAGGAGGAGCCAGTGAGAAGGCTACAGATTAGCAACCAGATCTGGGCATTTGGGTTTCAGAACTAGGAGTCTCAATGTACAGCTAGACTCAGGAAAGAGCGCTTCAGCGTTGTTTGCCAGGATAATGACAAAATGAAGCATGTAAGAAGTTCTAACAGGAGGACTGCATTACTGAGAATGCTTTGGTATAATGTGACTACAGACCATTAGAAATGTTACTTCTTAATTTTAACTTACTCCCTCACTTCTCTCCTTAGAACTAACATTGGAGAGAAGCCAAACAGGAAATCGGATTTCAAGATCTGCCACAGTATCATTTCATTAGCTGGGACATGGATTAAAAACAAGAGTGTTTTGCTTGTTCAAATTTGTTACACAGTTCATACTGAAAAGACAAAACCCGTATATACCCTTTAAAAGAGGTGCAGAACTGCCAGCAACCAGGAGAATGGCCATTTCCCATACACCCTCCTTGTGCTAAATCCAAAGTGCACATAATTTTCAGGACATGCTATTTCTATTAGTCACTGGGCAAGATCTGACATTCCAATGACTTATCATTGCAATTGCCTCAGCGTGATACTAGCCGTAGGGCACATCACCATACTGTGATCCGATATGCCAGGTTAGTAATCTGGAAGGAGTTCGTTCCCGTAAAAACACCAGGATAAAGATCAAACTCTAATGGTTATTGGCTGCAACTAGACTGGGCCTAGAAAACTGAGGCCCGAGACAGAACACAAAAGAGTATTTTTGAGAATTCTTTTGAATCACTGTTGCACTGCAATTTTGGCCTCAGTGGGCATAGCTTCCAAACCAGTCCTCCTTTAAGAACTGTATTTATGAAATTTATGAAAGCACTAATTCAACAGTGCAGCTTCCAAGTACATCACTGACCCTCTGGCAAGAGTTTTGCAGAACTAATTAACTCTATTACAAGAGATGGGTGAAAGAGCTCTTAATAGGTGAAAAAAATTGAGCTTTAAAACACATTGAATTTAGAATGCACTTTTCCATTTCTCTGCTTTCTGTCTGTGCATCCGGAGCTCACTGAAAGCAGAGGCGTTTTTTTAGCAGGATTTATCTGCCTACAAACTACCATCTTGGAATCATAATCAGTTGCATTCTGTGTCATAAATAATTACACAGAGAGTACAATGGCAAATAGATGGTCAGAATAGTAACAGAACAAGCAGTAGTTCTATAAATGTTGGGGGGAAAAAAGGATTGCTTTCTGTAATTATAGTACTGTGAATATGAAAGGATGCTTATCTTTTCCCATTTAAAACTGGAGCTCTTCATGCAACCTTTTTCAGTGCAGCATAATATTACTTTTTAATGGCCAATACCTCTTCTGCCTCCAGTAAAGATACAGTCCGAGTATTGAATATAAATTTAGGATGGCATAAGAGATACTACCTGACCCAGTTAATGCTCTAAAAATTGAGACCGACTGACAAGTGAAGCTTCCCTTTGACCTACTTTTGCCAAAGATTTCCTCAGTACTAAATGCTTTCACATAGGATGCCATTAGTTCTAATGAGTTCATCACTACTGCTGCTAAGTACAAAGCATTTATTTAGGAAGCTGTCTTCAGCTGTTCCACATGGAGGTTTAGGCCTCAGACTAAGAAACGGACAATACTTACTGTCAGGACCAGTAGACAAACTGAAAATACTTGCACTTACCTAAAAGTAACGGTATCTGATTTTTAAAGGCTTTTATTTTTTAGAAACTCCAGTAGTCAATTCAGAAGACAAAGAAAAAAAAAATAATCAAAAAAAAACCCCACGCAGAGCATGTACACTCAAAGCTTACAGTACAGTCATGCCAACATATAAATACATAACACACTGAAAAAAACAGATTTACACCAATAGAACCGTATCTTCCCTATGCTAGCAAATCCACCTACACAGGTGCAAAGATTTTCCTTTGCAATTACATAGAGCAGCCCCAAAACTAGCAAGGGAGGGACAGACAAATGCTGCTACCAAGTCTGTCATCGGCCCAAACACAACATGGTGCTTCTCTGAAGAGGTAAAGGTAAGCCAGCAGTATTTGAATTTGAATGTAATAATCTGAATGTACAGTGAATGGATGAGCATCGCTCTTCTATTAGTTGAGAAGAGGTAAGCTAGAAGCGTTCTAATCAAGAAATACTTCTAGCAGTATAAATGCAAGCACCTTAGGAGACAGAAGGGTATCAGCATGATCCAGAATCGCAGGGGAGAAGAAAGCAGCCAGGTTCTGCTGTTCTCAGCTTCAGAAACATGATCCTGCTTTAGCTCATGTCCATGTATAAACACACAGGCCAAGAAATAGAGAGTCAAATTGCGCTAGTGGCAGCCACTCACCTTTCCAAGAAATAGCATGTTAGCAGTGCTGGTAACACAGTTCTACTGAAGACTTTTTTTCTTTATAGATTTTTTAACAATCTCAAGACTTTCATAACTCTTACTAATTTTGACCTCCCTTGGAAATTGCACTTGACTGAGAAACAAAGGGACAAATGAAGAGAAAACTTGAAATATAAAGTTAGGGAAGAGACAAAATGAAATCCCAACCGTGAATTAAAGTTATGCAGCCACAAAGAAGCACTGAGCAAGGAGCAGGTGAGGGAGGATAGACTGCCAGCCCTCACAACAGCTCCGAAGTCAGCTGTGAAAGACAGTAACAAAGCTGAGCACTAGCACATCATGTTCTTCACTTCCAAGGCTTGGAGAAATCCTAAGTAAACACTAGGAAGAAAGACTAGTATCAAATACATTCTAAATTGAGGGTTTGTGTTGGGTTTTTTTTTTTCCATCTTGTACAGGTTTCCAATTGCATACAAGCATTTTGCTACAACTTTTTTAGAGCTTATTTGGCAATTAAGGTGGAACCAGAAGTTTGAAGAGTTGTTCTTCGGAGATGAAAACAAACACCAAAAAAAAAACCCAACACGTACTTTCATGTACTTGGAAACCAGAAACAACGGAAGAATAACAGCAAATATGTGTTTTTTACATCAAAACATAAAAATCAGCACTTTAGGACTAAAATTAGCAATTGCCAAATCCTGGGAGAGATGGTAAAAAGAGCCAGGGCTTGGACAACATTGTGTTTCATTCAGCAGCATGACTGGCTTCAGTGGACTTGTATTGTCGATGCTGAAAATAATTGCAAGTCACCAGAGTTAGGATTCATAGAATCACAGAATGTTAGGAGTTGGAAGGGACCTCTAGAGATCATCTAGTCCAACCCGCCTGCCAAAGCAGGATCACCTAGTGCAGCCCACACAGGAACGCGTCCAGGAAGGTTTTGAAAGAGAAAGAGACTCCACAACCTCTCTGGGCAGCCTGTTCCAGTCACCTCACAGTAAAGAAGCTTCTCCTCATATGGAGGTGGAATTTCCCATGTTCTAACATAAACCCATTATTCCTTGTCCTATTACTGTGCACCACTGAAAAGAGAGTGGCACCTTCCTCTTGACACCCCACTCCTGAGATAGTTGTACACATTAATAAGATCCCCACTCAGCCTTCTCTTTTCAAGACTAAACAGCCCCAGTTCTCTCAGTTTATCTTCCTATGAGAGATGTTCAAGTCCCTTAATCGTCCTCATAGCTCTCCGTTGGTCCCTCACCAGTAAAGCCCTGTCTCGAACTGCGGAGCCCAAAACTGGATCCAGTATTCCAGGTGTGGTCTCACCAAGGCAGAGTAGAGGGGGAGGAGAACCTCCCTAGCCCTGCTGGACACACTTATCCTAATGCCCCCCAGGACACCATTGGCCATTTTGGCCCCAAGGGCATATTGCTGTCAACTCACTGTCCAATAGGACTCCAAGACCTTTCTCCACGGGGCTGTTTTCCAGCAGGATATCCCCTAATCTGTTCTGGTGCCTGGTGTTCTTCCTCCCCAGATACAGGACTCCACACTTGTCCTTACCGAACTTCATGAGGTCTGCCTTTGCGCAGCTCTCCAGCCTGTCCAGATCTTGTTGGATAGCAGCACAGCCTTCTGGGGTATCAGCCACCTCCTCAGTTTCATATCATCAGTGAACTTGCTAAGGGTGCACTCATCCAGGTCACTGATGAAGATACTGAACAAAACTGGACCCAGCACTGATCCCTGGGGAACACCACTGGCCACAGGCCTCCAATTTGACTCTGTGCCACTGATCACAACCCTCTGAACCCTGCTGTTGAGCCAGTTAACAATACGTCTCATAGTGCAATCATCTATTCCATATTTCTTGACTTTTCCTACAGGGATGTTATGGGGGACAGCACTGAAAGCCTTACTCAAGTCAAGATATATGGCATCTACTGCTCTCCCTTCATTTACCCATTTGGTCACGCTTTCGTAGAAGGATATCAGATTAGTCAACATGGATTTCCCCTCAGTAAATCCATGCTGGCTACTCCTGACAACCTTCTTGTCTTCCACTTGGTTAGAGATGGTCTTTAGAATGAGCTGCAACATCCCCTTCCCAGGGACGGAGGTGAGGCTGACTGGTCTGTAGTTGCCTGGGTCCTCCTTCTTGCCCGTTTTGAAGACTGGAGTGACAGTTGCCTTCTTCCAGTCCTCAGGCACCTGGGATGTAGCACTGACTTCTGAATATGCAAGCTAAGAACTTGGAGAGATTTGGTCTAGCAGAATTTTTAAATGATTGCTTGATACACTACAATCATAGATCCATCATGTATATATTACAGGGGAGTCAAACTGTATAAACGCGGTGGTGACTTGAAATAGTCGAACATTAAGAGTTGAGGATGTTTGCCCTGCTTTGCAAAACACCAATGTATATGAAAGTATTTAATCTATTAAGTAGCTGGCTCAGGTGCAAAGGAGAACAGATGTTCTCTTTTCTTGGATGACAATATACCTCCCACTTCAGTGATTTACTCCTCTCAGCCTTCAGGGAAGAAGCTTTCTTTCCTGGCTTATAAACAGATTTGTGAAATATCTGGCAATACAGGTGATCTCTGTCCAAAGTTCCCTCTCTTATCCTGCTACCTCTTCAACTCAGATAGGCTCTTAGAACTATCAGTAGTAAACCACAGATATTTTCATTATTGTTGACAAGTTTTTAAGAATTGAAAAAAGCTTTTTCTCAACAAGATCTGGGAAAAAAGGTTTTAAACTGTGCCTATTCAAGAACTAAGTATGCTTTCTGTGTTTTCCACATTATCTGCCAGTTTAGGAATTCACTGGTACAAATATTCCTGTAGTGAAAAAATGAAGTCAGAAATTACAGGAAAGTAGGATTCTTTAAGTACTACTTTTGAAACTCAGATGCTAGATTAAAAGTACTTCTTAATGGCATATTTACATGCTTGATGCTAAAACAAGAACTAGCCAAAACGTCTGTGTTTTGAATGAATAAAAATGATTGTCCCAGTTTTTAATCACACAATCTGGTTAAAACCTTCATGCTTTTCAAAGAACATTGTGCTTCCTGAAGTTGCTTAAATTTACACTCAGTTGGGTTGGTTACTTTTCCTCTCCTTTAAAAGGAACTGGATGTGTCAAATGCAAAAACCCAAGGAAAATTTCAACCCAAAATTAACTTGAAAGAATTATCAAAGATTTTGCAAAAATAAATGGTTTATAACCACTTTCGTTAACTTCATTTAAAATGTTTCGTCTCTATATATTTATATAGACATGCACACACTATATATAGTACAGAACATATGGTTGAAGGTATCTCATTTTCATAGCTCCATCTCTATAGTATCATCTTCACAACTTCACTATACCACCACTGAAAATCAAAGCAACACATCCAAGACAGCGCAAGGTTACTGAATAGTGAACACTGAATTCGAGTATCGGATATTACTGCTCTCTTGGACAGTTCTTTCCTGCTGATAGTAGACATACTTTCATCCTGACAATCTGCATAAGTGAAAGATTTCCAGGAGCAGCTATTCCAAGGAATACAAAGAACTTCATATTTAGCAGTTAATTTACTTTGAAAGTAGTTTCTCGTCTTAAAGCTTTGCAGAGGTGAGTTTAAGCTTCTACTTTGTTTTGGATGACACACTTTAATCTTTCTGTGCAAACAGAAGCATGACACCAATGGCAGGAATACAAATGCCACAGTTTTTTCTTGAGTCAGATACAGGGAGCATCTGGAGAAGCTGATAAAGGCAGGATTGGAGTATCAGCACTATCGAGGACTAAAGTTCTGCTTTAGATCCCCTGTTTCGAGTTTCTTCATGGGAAGCCCGATTTATCAAATGCTGCACCCTCTTTTAACAGGTAAAAGTTTGTCACATCCTGGTTGTTAATGACAGCATTTTTAGCCTATTAGCCTATAAAGAAAACAAAGCTGGGAACTGATCCAGAACATAGGTTCCGAGAGCTGGCTGAAATCTCCTCAGCTAAACTGATTTCATCAGGTAGGACACTAAAGAATCACTTTGAAAGCAAGATAAAGCAGAAAAAGGGACCAGCTGAAAACAAGATACTTCTCCTAAGCAAGCAATTTCAATAGGAGATCAAAACTTCTGAGAGAAAAGAATTACTAATAATAGATACCTTTCCAAAGTCCTTCAGGACAACTGATATGATTCCAAAATACAGTCACTCTCTTAAGAGTAATTTATATTCTGACCTTAGTGTTTGTCAAAATTAAGACAACTGAGGTTTGCTTTCAAGTCAACATCCAAGCTACTGAAGTGACAGGCTCTGTATATCCCTGGTCAGACACGGCTCCAGCCCCAACCTTTGTGAGGTGTGAATGCTCTGCTTTCTGTTAATCAACCACCTACTTATCTTTAGTCCCAAATAAAACAACCACAAGACTGCTCTTTTGAGAAGAAAATAAAAAAATTCTCAACAGGACAGTGGAAGCCTGCCTCTGTGACATCCATAATCAACCTTTACCTACGCAACACATGGGCAGGCAGTAAACTCAAACATTTCAATCTTAACATGTACTTCGAGTATTTAACTCATACAAATTCAGCATTTCTCCCCTAGATGCCTACATTAGATCAGGAACTTACTGCATGGCTGAGCAGGAACTGCAGCCCATACTGACAGAAAGAGATATTCTTGGATCTCGTGATCCATGCCTTTCCAGAGCGGAGGAAAATAGGGCACTGTTCCCTCCAAGCAGACTATGCTTATAGTGCATGAAATTAAAACACAGACATTGTCCTTCCTTCATTTGGAAGCTTTCTCAGCTTCAGGGGGAACTATATAGTCATCAGCCAAAGCTGCATAACAACATGATCTGTTTTTAACTTGCTAAGTTTAAAATACAAATGCTTGCTTAAAGTATTTGCTTAGAACATTTAGCATCTTCATGTTATGACAGTTGCGCGCTATGACTCAAATTACCGTCTATCTTCTGCTGCTCTTGGGGTTGCGGGTTTTTGTTTGCTGTCACATCATGCACTCCACTGGATCCAAATTCCACAGAAACAAGTATCGGCTTCTGCCACCCTTGCTCAGACAGTGTTTACCTTGTGGTACACGACGGGAATGATGGGATAAACTGAGATACAGCAAAGGGTTGGTGGAACTGGACTCTAATACAACTTAACATGAACGAAAACCAAAATTGTCACAGCTGGATTTCAGTTCATGCCTCATTCAACACTAGTCAAGCACAAACTGCAATTTTTTTTTATGCAGGGCATAAAAAATTCAGATTGTTTTTGTACTGTGACTTCATCATAGTGAATATTTAATACTCACAGACAAACTTCATGCAAACACTCATGAAGGACACTTACATTTTCTATGACTATTGAGGAATGGGAGATGTTCTGGGGTGCACCACCATCCAAGTACATTTCTGAAAAATTAGTAAATAATAGTCTGTGGCTAAACTACATTTGAATTCAACATATTTATAAATATTACTTTTGCAAGAGCTTTATGCATCTAATTTGAAATATTAAAAGCTGAATTGGTTGGCTTGAAAATTCTGAAATATATTTTCATATATTTCCATTTTCACATTTTTTTACATTTTCATTTCACAGGGATTCTTCTGACATTCTACAAAGGGCACTCACTGTGATCAAGTATAATGATGAAATAAACTAAAAATCTTACTTCAAATATTTGACTTCCAGAAAGACAGACCATTACTGGCCTGGTTACACCATACCTATTTTTCTGGCTTCACCACGGTAATGTCATAGTATCTCCCAAGTACACAGGGTTTCCAGATGCATTGAAACATTAAATGATCTCTAAGGCCCCTTCCAGCCTAGGCCATTCTATGGTTCTACGATTCAAAAAATTGTAAATTTTCTAAGATTAGCTACTGACATTCATAACAAGCCTTGGTATCAGTGTATGACAAATAAGACTTATAAATCAAATACTGAATCAACTCAAGTTGTCCTGCAGAACAGAATAGGCCTTTCAGATACATAGGTATCACCAGAGTTCGCTTTGCAGTTTTTGTCTCCATGTACTAGATTATGCAGACACATTATTTGGATAGGCAGTTTTTTCGAATAAAAACAAGTTTTGCACTGTCTCTTAAACACGAGGGCGTGCTAATGAAAAGTTCTTTTTAAATACACAAACAGAAAAAAGAAGCAAGGTTACACTGTAATAATTTCTTAACATCTTCAAGCATCCTTCCCTGTGTAACACCTTTACTGGTATCCTAGAGTCTGATTCAGATATCAAGTATTTAAAATAAATTGCCTTTTAAATTGGTTTTGGTACAGTATCATGCAGGCAAGCAGGATCTGTAAAGCTGACAAGTAGAAGAAAGAGTTACAGACAAGTTGCAGGAGTTGGCAAACTCATCACTAGTTTGTACTTTGCTTGTCCACTGTCCTGAAGATGGAGCTTGAGCTAGCTGGGACACTGGCAGCTGAGAAGCCCATTGCTGATAGTCTGGCCTATATGGTCTCTCAGAGGGAAGCATCACTGTAACAGGTCAGCTACAAAAAAAGGTTAAAAAAAAAAAACCCAAAACAACAAACCTTCCTTTAAATGTTCTCAAGTCTCCTTATGCAGTTGCTTTCTCATAAATCACTCACTGCATTTTATCAGGTG
Source organism: Trogon surrucura (assembly GCA_020746105.1). NCBI lineage: Eukaryota > Metazoa > Chordata > Aves > Trogoniformes > Trogonidae > Trogon > Trogon surrucura. The sequence continues at coordinate 21,309,367 of CM036625.1, read as the reverse complement.
GTTACAACTGTTTAAGGGTTAGAGTTTATTATATAATCAAAAATTCAATTCTGCTTGAATATTATCTAGACAAGTCATTGGCTCTTACGCAAGATCTCAATGTACCCCTAGAGAAGGAAAGACTGTGACCTTAAATAACCAATTCCTGTTCTCGCTATTTTATTTTGTAGTGTTATTTTCATACTGGTCATATTAGTACAAACATTCAAGCCCAAATTAATTTCTGCACTGGAGATCTGCATCATTTGTGCGGGTGGTGGGAAGTTCTCAGACCATTGGGTGAACTTGATGGTACCCACACAGTTCATGCCACAAAGCTGTATGACATGGACTTCACACACACTTTGACAGACAGCACTCATTTTACTTTGTAACTAACCACAAACTTGGTGCCCCTCTTGCTTCAAGGCTGAAAACTCCTTACATCAGTCAGAATTATTTCATTACACTACCCATCCTACAGCTCTTCCAATCTCTGGCACGAATACCAACTACTTCCATCACTGCTGATCTGCTACATGTGGTATTTGATGCCTGAGGCAGACAAGATAAATCACATACATGCACAGCACAATCATTTTTTTTTGGTTTTGGGTTTAAAAACCTACATATAGCACCTGTGAAAGAAGATTCTGAAAAGCTGTTCCTGCCCCTGCAGAAAACTAGAGTAGGTGGAGTATCTTGTTTTGGAAGACAGAAGTTTATCTGGTCACCAAGGGGTCATCCTGTTCGAAGTGCCTAGAGGGGATACCTTTAGAAAGCAGGTAAATTCATCACTGTACCACACCTTTAAGTGCTTACTTTAGACATTAAATGGAAGAATCCAGTCACAATTCCCACATTTTCTTTTCCAAAAAAGCATTTTCAGATTGGCAGTATGGGGTGAATCTAGGCTCATTATTTGTCCAAGATCAACAGTAGACAGGTAGCTCTTCTGCATTCCCTGATCTGGCTCCTTCATCATAAAGACAAGATCTGACCATGGATCTGCTCCACAGCTAGAGCATGCTGTAAGAGCCACACGGCTTTGGGTGAAATAGGCTGGACTTCCAGGCGCTCTGTGCACTTGGGACAGTTTCCAAACTATAATGAACGCGCATTCACATTAGAATGCCTTAGCGAGATCTGTTTTGGATTTAGTTCTACAGGAAGAAGTTACTCATTGCACGAATATCTTGATCTTTTAAAGCATAAGACTGTGTCCATACATTTGCACTTTTTTCTGCTTTAGTTTTTCCAGAAGCTCTGAAACTAGACTTTTAACGGAACACGTAATTCCCTTGCATAACAAAAATGTAGTATCCATTCCATTTTGCACTCAGCAAGGCTGCCATTCCCACACTGCAACTCTGCTCAGCAATCGATCTGAAAGAAAGACTGCTGAGGAATAACGAATGACTGTAAGAGCTTTTGAGTACCAGGACTGCTTAAGTGAGATGACGATAGATAAATCTGCATTCCTGCTCATCCTTTCAAATACCATATGTTTAGCAGTTTGTTCCACACAGTTTTCTTAGCTCATACATAGGCATTTAGGGAATACACAGGAAAGGGCATGGTGAAGACAATGAGGGAATCTTTTAGTGTGACAAAATCACCTAATGTATGTAAAGGTCACTTTATGCATCACCTTCAAAGGAACAAACTAAAGCACTTTCCTGCATTCAAAGAAGGTGAAGTATGACAGTATCTTCCAACATTAGAAATAGTGATAAACTAGCTTATGAATCAGGCTTCTGAACATAAGTGATGATCAGAACTATAAATAATTCCAGATTTAAGGGTCCAATCAACAGGTCTTCATTGATGTTTTACCTTATTTAGAATACACTACAGAAGTGACTTCCATTTCACTGTTTCATATGCTTTATGTGGATGTTTTGATATATTAACCTTAACCACTTTGGAGAAACAGACACATGATGCTTCTGTGAGCTGGACTGCAACTGCTGCCCATACTGAAATCTACCCTTACTTCCAGGCACTCTTCCCTAAATTCACCTTGTCCGTTGCTCTTCTAAGTCCCTTTAAATACTGTAAACCTAAATTTGCTATCTCCTTCTCACTACCAATTTTCTCTGCAATGGATGCATTTCCTTCTTCCCTTTAACAGCTCTTATCTCTCTTCCTCCCCAAGGGGACACATTGAGTTCTTCCTAATCTTTCAGCATCACTCTCACTCACACATTTATTCTTCTCCCAAAAACTCCTTCCAATGAAATCAACATTACTGAGATCTCCACACTGCTCCCCTGAAACACATCTCTTCCCATTTTGTCCTAATGACATTTTCTACTAATTGGTTTTATATAGATTTTGAAGGGAAACAGCACACTTGCCTGGAATACGATTTCTCTGGTTTGTAATAAAATAACCCCTTAGAAAAAGTATTAATAGCCATGAGCACATATAGCTGTGTTTAGGCACTGAAAAGTTAAGGAGATAATTAAGGTCCCCACAACATTAGATTTTTGGTCTCAAAACAGGTCCTTTCTTGAATGAAATTATTTCCTCTTGCAGATGAGCGCTTCTCAACATAAATTTGGGTTCCATCCCAATGCGTATTTGTACAAACTGTACATCGAGCTCATTTCAACACAATCACCTTTTAGCACCAAGTTGAGATCATGTAGTTGGTTCTGATCAGTCTAATTAGAGTACACTTTTTGAGGAACTACAACCTGGTAAAAGAATGCAGCACAGGTCCACTGGTTACAAACCAGCCTTCATTTGATGTAAGTTAGGTAAATCCACATCTGAAGAGAAGAGTATATAGTTCGTTCATAACACAAAGCAGGCCTCATTAGGATGACAGCGCATTGGTAATAGGCCCTAGGGCCTCTAGCCTGACCTTCCTATCCATTCTGCACAGGAATTTTTACTCTGACTTCTGTCAAGAGCTTGTCAACTTCAGCTTAAGAGCTGCAATGACAGAGCATCAGTATTCCCTTGAGGCCCTCTAATACCTGCTGTTACGACTTTTGATGCTTTTGCTGATATCCAGCCTAGAATTTAACCCTTATCTGCTCATGTGAAGCAAACAAAATCCTGGCTAACGTGAGAGGAGCATTATCTACTTGTTTCCTAACAGTTAAGTTTCCTCTGTCTTCGTAAATAACCTCCTCCAAGTATGCTGGGGAATTAAATAATCTCTTCTCTAACATTGAGACCATGTATACTATTCAAATATTCAGAGTCTGAGTATCTGAACTTTTCTCTGGATTTCCACTTAAAATCTAAGAAGCACTCTTTGGCTGATCCTTTACTTTGCCTGAAAAATATCTGTGAAATCTTTTACCTTTTATTCTACTACTTTGGCTCTCTTTGAAAGAGCAGGTTACTAAAGCTGGCTCACCTGTCCATGACTTCCAGGTCAAGCAGAACAACCACAGGTTTGCAGGAGGATAAAGACCAGTTTTGAAATTACGCAACTGTTATTTGCCCATGGAGTTTCTTTGCACAAATCCTTCCCTGTGTTATACTACTAGTGCAACAAATGTTTGTCAGAGAGCATCAATATTAATTCACTGAGGTGTTCCAACTCAGTTGGAAGTCCAACTTATCAGGCAGAATATTCTATCTGGAAAATAATTAAAAGTAAGGTTGGTGTAGACGCATTTGACAAATAAATGTTTAAGAGCCTATTCTTTGGGTCCTCTTTGGAGGTGACTCCTCCATAGGAGCAGAATCAGCCCTCACCATCCCATGAATACGAAATAAATTGCCTTCGACAGATCTGCACAAGCTCTCCCACTACTTGTGTTAAGCCTCACACTTAGATCAGCTAACAGCAGTTGCATTCTTTCAGCACAAGCAGATTTAGCATTTGTGAACATAGATGGATAGAGATCCCTCCAGCAAGGTAACTGGAATTCTCAGCACAGAAACAGAAATAGCACCCACTGCTAACAGGCACTTCTAGAGAAAAAATCAGGAGCTTTTGGCATTGCAGCATCCTACAGTTATTCTAAAGAAGGGAAACTCTTCAATGAACAGTTCTTGTTGCCCTCTCATGGAATAGCTAACACATCAGCATGACAGGACACATTAAAGCCCCGATGTTGGAAGCTGTTTGAAGATGACACCAGTGTTGCTCGAAGTTACCACACAGACAAAATTAGACATTCAAGATATTCGCGCAGTCCGGGGTGCATCTTTCCAAGGACACTGCACTTAATTCCCTCTTTCACTGCGATCAGCATTTAAAGGGTTTCTGTCAGCTAATAGCTGAGATATTATGGAGTAATTTCAAAGAAATCCAAAGGCTGCTATCACAACTATTAGTCACTACTGACCTGGCTTGATTGAAGCCACTGACAAGAGACTTTAGTCTTAATCCCTTACGCCCAAGCTGCCTGGCTCTGTTACAAAGGAAGACAAAAAGAACAGTCAGACTGACATTTTTATGTGGTATTCCTCAGTCTAAGGATTGTTTGCATATATCATTATTTGTTTTGACAATGCTGTTGCTGAACATGCCTCATTTTAATCCTAAAATACTGCTATTTTTCCTTTTACTTCCTTGGTTTTAGGGAATTGTCCTTTCATTTCTTGTCAGCAGAGGAGCTCACTTTTTTTCCCTCCCCAGTTGGTAAACTTTATTTTGTTCTTTCTTCCTGCAGCTGCATTTTGGAGTAGTTATGTGCTACCACCTGACAATAAAATTACTTGTTTTAGTGCTATTTCATCTCCAAAACACCATTTATTTATTTTCCCAGGAAATTAAAAAGCTAATGACAGGTAATAGTAATGTCTTTTGAAGTAGCCAGGGCAAAGTCAACTCAACACAGCTATTTGTGCCACCTTTTTGCTTCTTGTACAGATTAAAGCGGCATCTGTGGCCCTATTTCCAATTCTATACTATTTTCCACTTGCAAATTATGGGTACAGGAAACAAGTATTGCTTGGTCCTACCACAATACACAAACAACAAACTGAAAAAAATGACCAATAAAAGCCCAGAAAATTAAAATGTTTCCATCCAAACAATTACATTGGAAAAGCCTCAATCAACCTAGCTATGCGTTTACCTTTATCTATACTAGAAAATCTCAGTTCTATTAATAGATTATGCAGCAGCTTTCTCCTTTTATTAATAATTCTGCAAAGCTATCTCAACAGGGCTGTGCAGATAACTGCCAAAAGGCTCACTGCAAAGAAGCCACAAATAACAAATCTGATATTTGTAACATTAGCACCCACCAACTGTCACAATCTGGGGCTATCAGCAGTTCACAGGTTCCAACCTGAAGGTTTCCAGGTGATAACTGCACAATCTACTAAGCACACATTCCACGTAATTAAACACTGACGAATAACCTATGGCCTCCTGCCCAGTGGGGTCCAAAACCCATTAAAGCCTGACTCTTACAAAGTACAGCCATAACACATTTTACATGCAAATCTATAACCAATATCCCTACAGCAACTGTGCATGCAAAATTACTTTGACTTCTGCTTTATAAAATGGGGTTTTTTCTGATTTGGTATCGACACAGCCATATGCTGTACCTAAAACAGTGATCTACCCTATCCTCTGCCTTTGGACTTCCCACACACAGCAAAGTGCTTGCAATGATGCACTGCAAACACTCCTCTATCATCCAGTCAGCTTCAGGCAGAACATTCAGTATGAGAATATAAGTAACAGACACATGTACAGAGTTCAGCATAAAAAATGTAACAATTAAAATGGAAAAAAAATATTTTATATACTAGAAAAAAATCCTACAAGCTGACATTTAAAATACCAGGTAAGCTGACTTCAAGGAATCAGGTCATAATTTAAAAATGCTTTTATAAGTAGCTTATTAAAGTCCAGTAAAATGAACAGCAGCTTTATGCATATTACAAATACAAGTAGCAGAGGTTAAAGGTGGTGTGCAAAGAAGCACTAAGTGGTTAGAAGCCATGACTAAACTACTCTGACTTGAAAAGCAGTTTTAAGCATAAGTAATAAGAGCATCTTTTCACGCATTTTAATTACCAACATTAATAATCATGTCTATAAACTGTAAGATGTGTCTTCTTGGGTCACTTGCACGTGGATTAGCCCAGTTCAAGTGGTGGGCATCATCCCACCCCATGCAAAGCCAGGCCAGAGAAACTTGTTCCCAAAAGGTACTTTCTCCTTTATACTGCTGTGATTTCAGGTGCACATGCCAAGACAGGTTGTGCTACAGGAAGCTGAACTTGTTTCCTCCAAAAGAACTAACTTCTTTTTAAGCACACGAAGGGACGTTAGACGTCATGAGATCACCACCTGATCAACCTCCTCATCTTTTCAGAGCAAAGCAGGAAAGTTAGCAGCCTGCTTCCCTAATTCCCCCAATGTTCATAGGTAGGTTCTGATTACAGAAACTGGGGATTAGACCAGCAAGTGGTCATGCTCAAGCTGCTACTGGTCCCTGGGATACAGGAAACATGACTTGGACCCTCGGGGCAGTGTATTTACTTTTTAGCCAGGACCTCACTTCAGTCACACTTCTGACATCTCACAAGAACAAGCGACTCTTGGAGAAGGAATGTGAGAAGTTTCAGGACTCATTAGCAAAGTTTCATGTCTACTCATGAGGGGGGGCCTCATCAGCTTGAGTGCTGCCTTAGGGAATGTCTGCTGCAGTCACACATATGGGTAATATAAAGATATCCAAGTTAAATTTAGATGGCAGTTGATATCAGGCTACCTAGTTTAGCCACAAGAGCCCAAAACTCTGCATGAGCTAACTTGCCTAGCAGGCCTGTAGGTTATGCTTTTATTAGCAGATTTTATGCTCTCTTAAAATATACCGCCCCAATTCTTCCAACATTCTGTGTGGGAAGAGTGTGCCTCAGAGTAACTCAAATGTTAAGTGGATTTGTATGCATACCTCCCACACAACTTGAACATTGAGTGAATTTACCACCATCCTCTCTCATATATATATATATACAGACATCTATAAAACTCCACCACTGTTTCAGATTTTATTTCTCTGAGGCTGTGGTACACCAGCCTCTGGTTTGTTGTGAACTGGCTATCCGTTGCAGAAGAGCTATCATAGTTTCACCCTTTTTGAACTACTTTATCTACCAATGCCGAGTGAGGAAAACTATCTTAAAATACATCTGACTATTCTTTCAAGGTTTAGATTTTGTAATCTTGTAGTGGGGACATTAGAGAAGGTAGAAGGCTTCCTCTTCCTCCAGCATCCCCTTCTGGGTACTCCATTGTGCCTTTTCCCTCTTTCAAAGGGAAACCAAGCTAAAACAGGGGTATATGGTGCTTCCTCCTCGTCCCCTGCATTGGGAATTGGCTCAGCAGTGGTATCAAGGGAAATTCAATACCAAAACAGTGGCTTTGAAATACTCCACAAGTCAGCCAGGATTAAATGTTGCGAAGTATCCTGTAAACCAACCAGAATACTCAAGTCATGGGAAAATGGCTTAAATGATGCCAGCATGGCAGATAGGCTAGGACCAACTGAATCACAGCTTCCTATCTGTTGTTCCTCACACACCTGTAAAAGTAGCTTCTTTGAGACACACATTTAAAGGGCAGACAGCAAGCCTTTTTTTTTTTTTTTTTGCTCTTTATATGTAAACTTAATGCATTAATTTAGCAAACTCTAGTTGTGTAGATTGCAAAGACTTTGTCTATTTGCAACAGTGAACTCACTTTTATATTTCTGGATCCTTGTTTTTGGTAGCATGTATGCTGCCAATACACATCTGGCATATAAACTGCAGATGAACATTCACAGATGGCATGAAATACCTAAGCAAAGGGTTTGCCCAAATATAGATGTAGATGAAGTAACTCAGAGTGCATTTCTGGCAAAGTTTTGCAACTATGTGAAGCTATATATGAAATTTCTCTGCAAATAACTTTCAGGCTAATGCCTTTACCCAGCGCTTAAGGAAATCTCCAACAGCAGTGGATCACCACCTGGATTAAATTCGTATGACTTAAAATTTCATATGGTGTCTAGATATTAGATTTCTAAAGACAGACTTTCTGAAGTAAAAGTGTTCTTTACTTACATGCTTTCTTCCTACCACTGCGTCTTCATTGACCATAATTACATGGACAGGCTGACTGAACTGTTTCTGTTCAGATGACAGACGCATTTCAGATGCATCTCTCTACTGTACACAAATTGGACATGCCTCACGTTAGAATGCAGTTTTGAACAGTGTGACCCACGTATTTAACCACACTTGAAACTAAGGTAACTATAATGTGTAAACACTAATTAAATATTTTCACCTGCGCTAACATGTGAAATGCATGAGGAAAGCTGAAAGCATGTGGCAAAAAACAAACATAAACATCAGTACCTTTATGAAAGAATGATGTTTTCAGTTTACTGTTCACCATCTGCTGTACACTCTTGGTTTCTTCTGCTCCTTCATCTCTTACAAGAGTAAAATGATTTTATTTTAAGCATAAACCCTATTAAATAAACTCTCCAACTATACAGGGTCTCTAATCAAAATATATTGACAGTCAAAAAAAATCCAAAGGAAAAAAAAAACCATAGCGGAGAGCTGTTCCAGGATTTTGTCCGTAAAGAAAAGCCTTACTCAAAGGGTGGTTCATTCTTTAGGAGAAATGGCATAACTCCCATCTGGTTGCCATACTGCAGCAATTTGGCAGAAGGCGTAATGGATGCTGAGACTCCAAACTGCTCCCACACTCTTTCCCATGTCTCTAAAGGGACTTGCAGAGCCATCACGAAACTGTTAATGGGTGCAAGATGTGTGTTTCTGCAACACTGAAGACTGTGAGCATGTGCAGGAAGTGAGGGGTGGCAAGGCTTTACAGCTAAAGGAACCACTTAAAATTCTGTTAGCATTCAACTAACACGTATTTTCCTCCTTTATCTCACTAGTTAGGCATCCGTCTTCCTTCTCATCCTCTCAATGTGGCCATGAAATGGCTTAAAACTCAAAACAGACTAGCAAAGCCTGTGGAGTGAACCATAATTGTTCCCTATGCACTACTTCTCCCCTGGGGAAGATTCACATCAGACACACTGCAAACCTGGCTAATAACAGCTCATAGTAATCAAGCAGCTCCACCACACAGAAACAGACGCTAAACGTGTGTGAGCTGAGACACAAATGCACAGATTTCTCAGCCAACCAGCTCTTCATGAGGCATCATAATCTATGCTGGATCTTCTTTGCAGCACCATCTCACTACTCACCAGCCCTGAACCGAGACTAGCACTGCTGACAGGGACTGAAAAGCATACCGAAAGCGCACTGGTTTCAAACACCAATGTAAGAGATGCAGAAGTGCTGGGGAAGGAACACAGAATCTCAAAGTCTGTCTGCCAGGGAACAATTAAAACACTTGGGCTATACAAGATGCTACTATCTGGATTTACGCAGGTAATGCACATCCAAATGATTAATCCACACATCCACATTTTCTGTGAATGCTTTAGTAGTGTCCAATTACATTTTGCAGGAAATAATCCGTCTACTTGCAGATAACATGGAAGGGAGAATTGCACCCAACTTAAAACCAATAATTTTAGGAGATGTAAACAGGCATCTGAACGACATTTTCAGGGTGGAGAGAAACTTGCTAGAAGTTTAGACTTTCTGGAAGTGTACACTATTTAAACTTTATCTGTTACAAGAATAAATGTTCCATATGCAGAACAATGTCACATGGATATCCCATCGTTTCAGGTTTAAGGACAACACCAAATAGTAGTTCACTCAGGTGGTGGTAAATTCTTCCTTCCATTAACAATGACTTCTCCAAAACAAACCCACTAGGTCCTGGGAAAAACTTATCCATAAAGCTTTCTCCAAGAAGTATCAAAAAAAAACCCAAAACAACACAAAACAATACAAAGCAGTAAATTTAGTTATTTCTGGGTATTACAAGAAAAAAAACCCTTCAACTGTTTATTCCAAGAACAGATTAACGAGATGAGCATGGGGATTTTTTTGGCATTGATGTGGTTTATTCCCTTAAAGCAAGTTAGAAATTAGGACTGGATAGGTAAAAATGAGTTTTTTCTTTCACTATTCCAAATGCTCATATACGGTGCAAGTCAGTTCAGACACATGAGCATCTTTTGGATAGATTTGATCCATATAGCTGCTTCCATCTGGGTGGTGAAATTCAAGAGTAAGTGTAATATTGTGTTGACTATGGTAAAAAGCTGTAGTCAAACTCAATTGCCCTTGGTACTAAAATGAATAGTGAATTTCATCCATTTTCCCCAGGATTGGTCTGTGATTTTGCTATTGTTACAACAGAAAACAATGAATTCTTCCAGAAGTGAACACAACTTGAGTAGTGCCTACAAGAAAATTATGCACCTAAGCATTTCTCAAGTTGAAAACAAGCAATGATACAGTTAAAATATTAACTGTGCACGTAACAGTTGTTCACCCATGCTTCCTACTTTCTGACACCACAGCATGGTGTGTAATTTACGTTATGCTGTGTGTTCTCAGCAACCAGATGGCAGTAAAGAATCCTGCAGGATTTTAGGCTATTTCAGCCTGGGGAATTGCATTTTTGTTCCATGAACTCTATTGCCTTGGCTCCAACTCAAGACAGTTCTGGCTTATATGTGCTTTCCAGTGTAAAGTACTTTGCATGACCTCCTTGAAAACCAATGCTGTACTACTGAGCATCTGTTGGGAGGAGTTCTTCTGAGTGAAATACATGCTGGGTTAAATGTAGTCCACCAATTTTGTGGTGCTGTTGCTGTGGCTACTAGCAAGTCAGTAAGGGTTCCCCAGGGACCACCCTGTTAAGCAGCAAAGTTCTGCACAGAAACACACACCCCAAGAATGGCCTTAGGACCACGGTTCATCAGGTGCTCTGGGCTTCCTGTGAGGCCATCTCTGAAGAAAGGCTGAAAACTTCAACAGTGAATGTGCTGGGACACGGTGCAGCTCCTCTGCCAAACAGCCTCTTGCCATTCTTCACCAGCATTTCTAACAATACAGTGCTCTTCTGCCACCCAAAATCATCAACATTTTAAATGAATACTTGATACTATACCCAAAGCCACAATATTACTGGCTTAGCTTCTGTGAATGAATATCAATCTGTTTTTTTAGAGCATCTACTTATTTGTAGAAAAACAAGAACTTTGTGTTTAAATTAAAATGAACATTCATCCTTTGAGACGTGAGACAACTGCAGTGGATTTTTACTGTGCAACTTTTCTCAATTATTGCATTACAAGCTGATAAAGACAGTACTTTGACAGATGAGAAACTCTGCCTCAACAGAGCACAGACCTCGTCTTTTCAGCCAGAAGTCTATCCTGAGATTTTTTTTAATTTTACTGAATTATTGAAAAACTCTTCATAAATATATGTGCACATTTCCTAATGTCTGCATACTTCTAACATGAAACATTTGCATGACTCAAACTTAAGAAACAATTAGTGTGCAAAGAAGAAATCTAGTTAGTTCTATTCCCCAGCTGTCCTAGGCTGTCTGAAAAATCACAGTCACAGAAATTATATTCTGTCCAGGAGTGAATGACATCACATTTCTTTGAAAACAGCACATAATTAAATTCTCCTCAGCAGCTGCAAATCTGTTTCTGCTGAAACAACCAAGTTTCTCCCTAGATTTTTCACTACAAACTTCCTAACAGATAAGTAGATTCACTGGTACCCTGATGCTTCATAAAATAGTAGGAAAAATTTGACCAATTAATTATGCTGGCTGCTCCATATATTGCTGCTATCTAGTCCTGATGCAGAGAGATGCAGCCAGACTCTCTGAAGTCACAAGTATCTATGTTCAGGTTAATTCCTTATAATCCTCCAAGAACTACTCTCTGGCTTCCCAGAGCTCCTCCTTACAAATCTGCATCAAGTGCAGAGAAGCTCAGAAATGTTGTCCACTTCCTCCACCAAATCCCATTGACAGATTTACTCACTGACATCCACCAATATCTTGTTTGAAGTGGTGATGCTTAATTCCCTAGTGTTCCAAACATCGGGCTTGAAATGAGGAAACTTTACCAAAAAATTAAATCCCTTTGCAACATCCATTATCACATTAGCTCACTTCTACTGCAATATTCTCGCAAAACAGCATTTAGAAGTTCACTCTTAGAGAATGACTTTATACGGTACTTTCAGGGTTTCCTCAGTGTTAAAGTAACACGTGGAAAAGTCATCCTGTCAGGATGCTTGGGAAGAGAAGTCTGGTGATGTGACCTGGCACTACTCTTAGTGTGATAATTAACAGTGAGAACAGAGATGGAGCCAGACAGCCCATTCCAGCTTTTACCAGGAAAGCTTTCATCCCGGAGGCACACAAGAATCTCTGAGTCTTCTCAATCCCTCAGTGCAATGCAGAAGGAAGGAAAGGAGCCTGCAGAAGTTTCCAAAGGGTTTCCAGAGGATCTCGCATTTGGGCTGGTCGGGAGAAGTGAGAGCATAGCGTGATCTGCTTCTCATGGGACTGCAGTGAAGACAACTGAAATTACTCATAAGAAATTGGGGTTCCTGACATATCCCACATTCTAGTTCTTCAAGAGGGTTAAACACTACAGTATCCCCATATTAATGTGATCTTTCTACTAAAGGAGGGAAGACCAACCACGTTGAAGTATACATTCCATATAAATATTTATATATACACATACACACACACATAGCAATAAACAGTCTAAAAAACACAGCATATTTTGTGCACAAAGTTTTCCAGCACAATTTAAGCATTTACATGCATAAATTATAAATAACACATCTGGAATAGTCAAAATTAAGGTGTAAAATCCCAATTTACTTGTTTAGCAGGTAAGATTTCAGTCTCTTTGCCACTTAACGCTACCTGCATAATTTATTGATTGTACCTTTTCTTTCCCATTCCGGAATCTATACCACTACAGGTTTTCATCACCCTACCAATACTATCTCCTACACCTGTAGGTCTTGCCATGAAACACTTTCCATTCTACGGCCTTCTGGCCACTAAATAAATGAATACACGAATGAATAACAGTATCTGAAAGAGGCAAGTAACTTATCATCTGATGCTAACAATTAACGAACTTGATTCAGTACTAAGAGAATAAAGAGTGACAGAGGTAAGAAAGTTTAAATAAACCTCCGTAAAACAAGGCTTTATGCTATGTAGAAATGCAATCTGCTGAAAACAGAAAAGGAAAATTGCATCATCTTTTAATTGTCCCAGAATCTTGCCTCACCACAGTACATTCTTGTTAACCTCTTCATTATAGCATCATTTCAAAATTTAAAGTTAGGAGCAGAAACTACATAGGTCTACATTATTTTATTTTTGGATAACAAAAACGAGTGCTTGGAAAATACGAAGGGAAGAAAGCAGATGGAGAAAAATGAAAAATGAGTTCCAAAGAAAGCATCATTTTCCAAAATTGTTCTTATATTTGTTCCACAAACAATATAGTGTTACCTTAGGGTTTGCTTTATGTGTGTTGCTACATTACTTTATCATCCAGAGTGTTAATGTCCCTTTTATGAAATATTCAGAGAAAATTATATTGCTGCAGCCTACAGCTGGAGGCTATAAAACTTACTAATATAACAAGGAATATTGCAGTTGTCTTGATAATTGTAACTTCAATTAGCATGTTAATATAGCTAACAGTAATCCCCAAACTTGCTCAAACTAAGGGAACTGTAAACAAACTATCGGGCTCTGTTAGCAGAGATGCTGCAGTACATCCTGAAGGTCACGCAACAGGGAGAGCCACAGAGCCATGCAGCCACCTCCCACTTAGCACTGCACCTGCTTCAAGCCCTGTTATGAAAAGGCTGTACCAAAGCATCACTGTTTACAGTTCTATTTGTTGTGTTTGCTCCCTGTCTTATTAGCTTACATCACTGGTACTAATTTTCAGCCCAAATCTCCTGGAAATATCTCCAAGTTTATTTGTTTTCACAGAAATCATGTTCTCTAGAACATTTTTCAGAAATGTTGGTTAGTGTCAGTGCTGAAGCAAGATTTTGGAATTTAAGAAATATCTGAAAGCAAATGAGGTCCAAATACATAAGACCTATACACACACAGCTACAGTTGAAAAAAAAATGTGAATGTAGACTCATCTTTTTGCTTTTCACAGATTTTGACATATCGTTAGGATGGTTTAGCATGCACTCCTCGATATTTAAAACAATTTAGATTCCAAGGACAAGATGGAAAAGTTAGGGGCATCACCCACAGCAAGCACAATCTTCCCACGCTGCTAGATGGCTCCAGCATTTCTTACTGCCTCTTGGATTTAGAGCTACCATGCCATTTTTCTACTCCTGAGGATAACCAAGATGAACAGTGCAGTCTTTTCTTTCACTGCTTCATTTATGTCCTCACAGTTTTCAGCTCTGTACTCAAACACTGCTTACTCTGAAATAACTGCAATGGCTGAATTTTGCCCACAAAATCTTTAGTAGGCCAAAGATTTGGAATAATTACCCAACTCTGAAGAACCGACATTTGATTGTGCAGCATGCTACCGGTACACACGGAAGCTTTACCATCATGTCAAGGAACTCATACTGAAATTCTTCATTACTAGCCTCAACTAAAAAAAAACAAACCAAACCAAACAAAAAACAAACAAAACTAGTGCAGGTAATTTTGGAAGAGGTATGCAGGAAGATCAGTGATAGGAATCAAACCAAGACATCTTGTACCTCAGTTCACTGCCTTCACCGCAGACCTGCCCCAAGAAGTCCATGCAGGCTACAGGTCTCCAGTTACGTGCATTGCATTTGATCAACAGAGTCAGCTAAACGCGTACCAAGTCGTACTGCCAGATAGCAAACCTCTGGCACCCAGTAATATCTCTGCTTCATGAACAGCTCTGTTGATTTCAGCACCAGCCTCATAAAATAAGACAATAAGCACAGGATTCACCATCTGGCCCTCTGTGGATACCCAAAAAGCCATAAAGCTGCTGTTCCTGAGGAAAATTTAATTTTACGACTTGTTAATGGTTTTAGATCTCCAACTTACCATTTGCACTAATGCTCATTAAATTTAATATTAAACCTGGCTTGCTAGTTACACTGCCACTTTTTTTTCTTGTCAGAAATCAATCAACCCTTTCTAGCTTGCTTAGTCTCCATTCCCCAGGCTAAACAGTCTTACTTGCAGGCATTACTACCTTATAGAACAAGCATTCAGAATAGAACCTGACTATAGAAGTAAGGTTCAGATAACACTCCTACAAAAACCATGAGGCGAGCAGCTTTAAAGCAGGGAGTCAGGGATGTGGTGAACTTTCTGCATAAACATCTGAAACCAGGATTTGTAAATTCAACACCTACAGCGTGCCTGGATTTTAATCTTGCCTCAGGTGATTAGACAATAGAACTGAACCATGTGATCTAAATATGGAACTTGAAAACACCTTCATAAAAGCCTTAAACCATGGCTGTCAGAGCAGTAACCAATAAAGCCATCTGAACAACTGCTTCTCCCACACCTTTTTTTATTACCTATTCCTCAGAGGCTGGTAATTAATTGTTCCTTGCCTTGATCCAGTCTTTCTCCACCACCTTGCTTGACAGACTACTACAGCACTGCCAGCATTTATGTTCCCATTTATACTCACTTGCTCTGTTTCTGCTTTGAATGGGCCTGTCTGTAGTTACCATGTGTACTTCCAGCTTCAATTCCCATTGAATAACAGAAGACTAAGTCAGGAAGGTGCTGGCTTCACTTTTATTTTTCACCTTTCTTTAACTCTCCTTTGAACATGGTCCTATAGCTTCAGTTGTAAAAGCCGTTATTTTTATCTACATCAGGAATGTTGTGCCAGAGTCTTTCCTTGAAGTGCCAATGTGCAACTGATTCCCTGCTACACGAGACCTCAAGGAAGTACAGTGTCAAAATTCTCAGGAAAATGACTTGCTAATAGTTTTCACTTCCATTGAATAAAAACTCTTTCAAAAATCAGCATACCCGCAACAGAGGTTTTCCCATCTCTCACTACAGTCAGCCTGGAAAAGTGCAGCAGTCAAATTTTAGGTAAGATTGAGCAGAAAAAGCTCATTCCTTGCTGCCTCCCAAGGACAGGCACAGTCCCATGAGTGTGCTCCAAAAATAAACTCTGGAACTACCTAAGCCTTCATCCTATTTCTATGTCCTTCAAATGAGAGGCTGAAGTAAAACATCCTGCCACACGCTTTTCCAGCTCCAAGAGTTATGCTCAACCTTCTCTTAACTTCCTTCCAAGTAGATCAATCCACAACAACAAAATTCAGCTATGCAAACTAAAGGGAGCATGAAATTAATATCAATCATCTGAGTTTTTACGTACTTGGTCTTCACTAAATCTCAACTAGCCAGTGATTATGAATGGCTCACTACAGTTATCTTGATCTAGCCTAGCTTTAAAAATGAGTTTGCAAGAAGAGAAACATCAGATAACCAAGATATCAACTTCAATTACATCACTAGTTTGTCCCTTTCGCTGCAGGCATACTAAGAACATAGGCATGAAATTATTTGGCAAGGATACCATGGTGACCATCAGCAATGTTGAACCCCATAGACATATCAAGAAAGCAAAAGAAATTTGCATTATAGTAATGATTGCTATGTTCCATGCCATACATCTTCGAAAGCCCTAAAATTACTATTCACCATAACTTAGCAAGATTATTCTTAAGAATATTGTAAAAGTCTGAGAAGAAAACGCTAGTGATAGCAAGAGGAATATCTGAGTGTGTAATACTTCTTCATTTTGAAGTATTGCCTAAGGTGCTGCAATCTAAAAAAAAAAAATAAAAATGAAAGACCCAAAGGCCAGATTCCCTAACAGCTTATTTTTAAAACGAAGCTTCTGCACCAATCCTTCAGCTCTCACTGCACAACTGGAGTCATTCAAAAATGAATCATCTGAGCAATTCCCACGGAAATATTAGAAATAGTAAGATTTATTCCTTTTATTTGACATGAACACTAACCAGAGCTGTGACCTAACCTGGCCTTCTTGCTTCAGTAAGTACAAACAGACCCATTCTTACTAAAGAACACAAACTTTCTCTCTAGCACTTTCTCCCAGAGGACACAGGTCATGGGCAAGGGTGAGATAATTTTGTCGAGTCTTCATCAGAAAAGAGTCAAGGTCATTTCACCCTGCACAGATGCTGTGGAAAGTGTCTGGCAGTACATGGTTTCTGACATTCAAAGCAGCACTCTGATTCTGCTATTGTGAGCAGCCATATTGCATTTTTTGCCAAGGCATGAATTTGGCTCTGCATAGACCAAGAAACAGGAGCCAGCATGGGAGGTAGAGCAGTAGAGTTTCTTCTGTTTCCCAACATCTGCCTTACCCGCTCCTTGCAGGCCTTCCACATGTAATCCAAAGCCTGGAAACAAAGTTCACCACAATGTCCTGTTAGCCCCCTACCCCACCCACTGACAACCCCTCTGGTTGAGCTGAGTCAAGGAAAGACACACTTTAAATGAGCCAAAAAGGAGATCACTGATTTATAGTTCTCCCCACTGCAACCCACTGTGCTCCTGAGTTCTGAGTCACTTCATTTAGATCAACCGAAAAGATGGTTTATAACTCACATATGATCCCTGCACTATATTAAGCATTGGGCATCATATTTTACTGCAGTTTGGCTACTGAACTTTTGTTTCAAACGCTGTTTTCTGCAAGTAAGAATACAGGCAATTAATTATGATTTGCTAGTATCAGCAACAATAATCTTTATGTTCAGTTGATAGCAGTGAGACAAAGGTAAAACCTTGCCTATACTAGTAACACAGTGGAGTAGATTTTTCACTAATATATACTTAAACCAATATGAATGTTTTAATTTGCAAATGCAGTTTGATATTAAGCTCATATATGCCTAATTAAAAAAAAAAACCAAAACACGACAACAATAAAGAGAACAATAACAAACCATAAAGTACTCAAACAAAGCCTGAAGTCAAGGAACGCTGCATTTTAAACCACAATAAAAAAAATGTGAAAAATCAGCTTTTGTTCAAATAAACTTCAATTTGCATCCCCCTTCCTATTCTATAAAATGGTAATAATCCCAGAGCAGCAGAAGAGTATTTAAAAAGATTGAACAGATTATTTTTGTAAGGGCTTCCACAGTGACCCGTTAGAGAAAAGCTGTAGAGAAAACCTTGTTTTCAGAACAAGTTTGCAAGGCATTAAGTCCAAAAGCTACACACCAAATATTGTGATAACAAATTTAAATGGATACCTAATTCAACAAGCAACATCTGACTGAAGCAAAGCCCTCTAAAAGAAAGACTTTTTTTTATTGCAGTCTTATTCTCTTTCAGGCTGAGAGCTCACGCTAAAAGTCACAGTACAAGTGTACTCTATTCTCATCACATTTCACCCAACCCTAAAAGTAGCCTGTAACAACCTGCCAGCTTCCCTTACAGAACAGAAAGCTAATTTCTAGTTTGTGCTCTTTAAATCAGCAATGCTAATTGAGCCAACATATGAAATTCCACTTCCACATAAGCTTGTATCAAATGCCCTTCTGGTTTCTATTCCTGGCTATTTATCAAAATGCAGTTTAGGGCAATGTAATTAATGATACTCTCCAACACAAAAAGTGGCAAGAGACATACTTTCATTTTATCAGTCGATGACATATGCTGAAAGGTATGATGGGTTCTCCCTCTAAAAGCCACTTCTGTCTCAGGGTAGCCTCTGCCCTAAGAAATAAAGGGACTTTGACTCCGTAATTGTTTGCACAGGTAGACTATCAAATTCAACGATGGACATTAACTGGTTTCCTTAGCAACAAACCTTATCAGCATTCTTTGAATACTAAAAGGGGCTATTTTTTTCTATAGGAAAGTTTCTTCTGCTTAACAGCAGCAGACAAAAGATAATTTTTAAATTTCCCCTTTACACAGTATTCTTTCTATTCCAGGCTACATATTAACAAAGTAATGGTACAGTTCAAGTACTCTGAGAGTAAAGATAGAAGCTCTCAGCTACAGGTTATGGGACTCTTGCTACACCATTGTCCCCATTTAAGGGGACATCTTAGGCCACATCATTTCATTCAGCCACCAGACAGGATGACCCCACAAAAGCCTGCTGGGGCCCACCTACACAGGTAAGGAACAGAAGAGCAGAGGCAGGAAGGGCTGTGTGGAATGAGGGAATCTCTCACATTGGCTTTGCCCTTGGAGACATTGTAACGTTAAACTGCACCTCAGTGAGTTCTGCCTGGTGAAGACAAGCCTTGCATCAGATTGAAAGCCTGGAATTCGCATCAATCAAAAATGTAGATTTTAAATCAAGACAGCATATACCTTTTCACCATCAACCCAATCTCAAAAAAGCTAAACCCTGGGTTCTTCCTGAATGGTACTGCACAGGTGCCACTCAGCTTTAAATTTTTGTCACACTCCTTCCTTGTTTAGGGACTTCATCAAATAGCTCTCATCAGCAGACCATTGCAGTGGCTTGTGATTACACCTCTTTTTATTTCTTCAGCTTAATCGTAATTGTGCTTTTTGTTTCTAACGCACAACAGCCAAGCATATGGTCAAGTCCCTTAAGCAGCAGGGTTAATATTGCTTTCACCTCTGTTTAGCTCTTCAAAAGCATCTCCCTTTATAACTGGTGGAAATGTACCAAGATGTTCTGAACACAAAGCCCTCTTCAAAGCTGGCTGCCTAATGTTGCATTGCTAAGCAGGAACTATTTGTGATAAAATAAAGACAGATTCTTAACTACATCTGAATACTAAGCTTCATGCTGGCTAGAAACATTCTGTGTAATCTGTCAGCACGGACGCTTTTTGCACATTTTAATTTCAGAGCACTTAAGATGCAAGATACACCTGCAACTGCCACTGACATCAGGCTCACATCTGGTCCAGAGGCTGTCACACACAAAGCTGGGTGAACAAGCAAACTCATTACATATCATCAGAGCATCATCGCCACATCTTCAGATGGAGATATTTGCTGCCTCCACTGACACCAAGCATGGCTACTGATGCTGAGAACAACAAACACAGAGAATGGAATCTGCATTCTTACAGCCAAGTAGCCAAGAAACCTGTTCTCTGACACTGGAAATGGAGAGAATCTCTCGATGTGTCAGTAGTTTTGCTGATGATAACAAAAACATATCAGCAGAATAGAGAAGGAGCTGTATGAACTCATCATTGCCCAGAAACCAAAATACAGCTGGTAGGTCTAATTTTAGCTCACTAGCCCTGACAGTGCCCTGTTAAACCAGCTGGTTTTCATGCCAAGGAAAGTAATATAGAAAGAGCTTTTGCTAGAAGCTGATATGAGCTTTGCATTGGAAGAAAAAGGATGTAAAATGGCAGAAGGGTGATTAAGGAGCTGGGGCTCATCTTGACCATATTTAGTGACCAAATAAATACACAAGTAGAACTCTTATTTGGCCCTCAACTACCAGCATGTTGACAGACCCTTTCCTTCTGCTGTGGGAAGTTTGAAGTGAGAATTTTCCTAAATTCTCATCCCTAAACTTATAATACATAACATGCCTCATCAAAGCTTCACCAAAGTATAGTATCTACAGAGGAGGACAGGACATAAAACTGAATGTTACGAATTAAGAGCAGTCCCCACCTTTCAGTTTGACCACTGACATGAACAGACTTGAACTCCTGCAACATAGACCAGCAGGAGTCCAACCAGG
This sequence comes from Trogon surrucura, assembly GCA_020746105.1. Lineage (NCBI taxonomy): Eukaryota > Metazoa > Chordata > Aves > Trogoniformes > Trogonidae > Trogon > Trogon surrucura. Next base: position 21,288,716 of record CM036625.1, on the reverse strand, counting down.
ACTTGGACACCCAGAGCTCAAAGAGCAGTACCAGTCTTTTAGCTTCATAAAATGGCTGGGTTTGACCAGCAATGCTAAACTTAGCCACTAAAAGTCAGTTTTGCCAGATTTTAATATACTCCAAAAGACATTGTCTGCTGTCCTACTATAATTTTTTACTCTTTTGGTGAAAATAAAGGGAATTAGTAAGAAAAGTGCAAGTCTTAAAGTCAGCTTTAGCGAACTTGCATGTTTCTCCCAACTACACATAGAGCTACATAAGCTTCATCTCTAAAAACCAACATGGAATTCTAAAGGACACAGAGGGAACAGGAAATTAGTATTTAATTGTAAAGATATTCTGCCACTTGCTTTTTCAGGCAATCTTTCCCCAAGTGCACAGCCCTTCATATATATCACCAACTAGTGTCTCAATTTATGTATAATAAATTGATTAAATGGTATGAATTGTTTGATGACCCTATTTGCATGAAAATCTAATGAGCTTAAGGCTCACTATATTTGTATTATATTTGTCATTTTGAAAATGAAAAAGTTCTTGGAATGCTGTCTGATTTTAAGATAAATCCCCTGCTGTGTGGTGTATAAGGCTGGTTCATCAAGTTACCATTGAAGTTCAATTAGAATAGTGTGGATAAATGTAGCCACTCACCAGCTGTTAGTATACATAAAAAATTAATACAGACAGAAAACATTAAATACTTTCTTTTTTATAGTAGTCCAATTCAAAATACCTGATCTAACAATTATATTTTTTGTGATGAAAGCACTACAAAACATGTTGTCTCTGCAAGGGTATATAAGTTAATCAAAATTACATATAAAGCTTTGGGTTTCTTTACATGCATTGATTTTATTAGACCTTTTGGCTTTAAGAAAAATGCCTGAGTTGGAATTAAATTTGCTTCACTTACAGCATAATTGATTTCAGAAAGGTATTGAGTTTTGTTTGATATGCTCTGACTTCCAGATAAACTTGTTAGTCCAAACTTTAAAATGTGCAAATCACCACGCTGGCAGTAGTGGGAGCTCAGCAGAACACAGCTCCCCAATAAAGCACTGTAAGTAGCAGGAGGTCAATACAGAACTGCACAATTAAAATGAAAATCAGAACCCATGGAAGCCCCGTTTCCTTCAGATCTCAGCACTGCAGACTTTTTAATAAGTTAAATCTATCATCCCAAACGCAGGTTATAGAGTTTCTCTCCTTGACTAAATCTGTTGGCTCCAAAATTATTTGAAAATGACTTGAACACAGAGGACCTTGTTTTCTCCGACAAAAAAAAAAAGAGAGCACAGAACAAACCAGTCCAAGAAATTTGTTAATTTATTTCTATGTGAAGGTTAATAAGCGCATATGGGCACCTCAAAATTGAAGCTACAAGTGCAGTTTTGCCTTGCATGTTCCTAAACCTTTTAGGTGTATTTTAATCACCTCTTAATATACTCCAAATATTAAGGGCTAGTAACTTTCTGAGAAGACATCACTGCACATACCCATTTTCAACTCAGATTTATCCAATTACCTAATTTTTAGCAGTAATGGAAAACAGAAATTACAATTTAAAATTCACCACAGTGGCTCAATTTCAATATATGCACAAGACAAACCATACCGATTTCCATGACCATGTGCCAATGTTACATGTAGTAATATTATATTTCAACTAAGTAAGACTACCAAACTTTCACAAGTGAGCTACAGATGCATGCCCATACTGCATGTCTTATAAACTGATAATTTCTTTATTGTGACATTTGTAACCCACACCTAGTAGTGTGTGTCATTCAATGACAACTTCTTAAAAAAAAAAAACACATCCTACTCAATCACATGAGCCTCACATTTTCAAGCAATCTTTTAAACAAAGCTTTCCTGGTTTCTAACAAAAGTCTCCCAGAACAAGTCCTGCATTTTTAAACTTCCAGGAAACATAAAAAAAAGAAAAAATCAGTGATCTACACTGTGCTGTTAACCATCAGCTAAATTGTTTTCTAATTATCCCTTGTTGACTCCATGTGAGACCTGCCAGCAAGAGAAATCAGTTCCAGCCCCACCCCCGGTTAAACATGTGCAACAGGTAATACTCATTCTTTAAGTATTCAATTTTCAGCCAAAAAGCAACCTGACAAGACTGTTATTCACTTCCTAATATGGACTGTGATTCAAATGTTAACTACAATTTTTCTTAGCCTACTGAAAATATTCTTTGATATTTTCTTGCCGAGATAGATTCCAGTCTTGTGCACATGCAAAATGCATATTTGCCTTAGATTAGTACTTAGTTTAAGGAATCACTAGAAGTTGCAGCCACCCCATGAGAAGTTGTATATTTAAATTCTTGGATTTAGGGGCAGCAAGCCTAAATTTCATTTGAGATACAGAAGCATCACAATGTGCTTCCCTGACAAGCATTCAAGCATTACACTGTATTTTTTTTTGCAGCTACTGCAAATCACTTAAGACAAAAAAAACCCCAAACAACACACTTATACAAAGATGGATGGGTACCCGTTTTGCTCACTTTCACAAACTCAAAAGATCTCATTATCAGCTATAATCCTGTGGAGGGACTCCACTGCACTAATGGCTTGTCAGTTTGTGCCTCAGAGAACTCAAAGTGCGAAGATGCCACTTCAGCAGTTGTTTTCCAGTGCTGCTTTTACAAAAAACCAAAAAGATCACAGAACATTTCTGTCTGAGTTTATAGCATTAATTTTAATGTTCTCTGGTTAGGAGAGGAAGGACATCATGACTATAATCTATGTCTCAAAATAGTTTGCTTTCACTGAGATATATATGTATTGGAAAACAATAGCTTCACTGAATAAACTACATTACTATTGCAAGCAATATGCAGTGTGTTCCAACCATCATATTTATATGGAAATTAAGCTTCCTTTCAAAGAGGCATGTTTCCATAAACTCCAATCACTGCTCACTGAACCTAAACATTTTTCTTAAAATCAATGCATTTAAATTTGAGATAATATTTTTGGCTTGTGCTTATCCTCACAAGTTGGTTTACTAAAGCAGGGGCTGGTTACTGGTTACAGACTGACCTTTATCCTGAAAACAAATTGAAATAAATGGAGTATTCTTTGACTTTACATTGGACAACATTCTACAGTGAAAGAAGCTGATGAGAGTACAAGTGAATCACAATCAATTAATTTTAATCCCTTGAAAACTTCAGCATAGAACTAACATTAAAAAGGCAGTCAGGCAAGCGAGCTAGAGAGAGTCCCAAAGGCCTCCCTTTTCAGATTACTAGACAAATTAAGTTTTCCTTTTTTACTTAAGAGAAAAACTCACAGTTCTGTTAAATGAATTCAAAACTCAGCCGCTTGCAAGAATGAGAAAGTTTTAGCAATTCTTCAGTACAGTCATGAGCTTGATACAAGACCAGTGGTAGCAATAAGCAGCTTTAAAACAGAGTGAATTTTTCTCATTCTAAATGTTCAGTCTGAAATAAAATGTAAGAGCTCTCAGCCACTTCATCCAAAGACATTCCAGCAGCATAGATTATCCATGTTTAAGAATATCCAAGCAAAACACTTTGCACACCTGACCTACAGAAAGCAGATAAAATAAGTATAACCAGTGGCTTATAAGGAGAATCATGACACTGAGTTCTTCTGCAAAGGGAAATGAGAGAGGAATCACCTGTCAAGAGTAGCTTTGCATCCCCCCAAGACAGAGAACTGCACTCAACTGTTCAACTTAACTGTTAAAGCATCTCTCAAAACACAAAAGCAGATTTTGCAATATGCCAGAGAAGACTGCTTCTGCTTCTTTTTAAGATGGAACATCTTAGGAGGTGACTTTAAGCCCAATTGGCTTACTGGAGCTTAATCAGCAATGTCCCACTGCTGCAAACAAAAATGTGACGGAACAGCATTAAGCTGAAGACAAGGATAAACAACACGTTGCATTGCTCCTCTTACTCTGACAGTACAAACTAAAAAGAATGCTTTTTTCTTAAGCTTTAAGTCTCTTGCATTTGCCCAAAAGTCACGAATCCTAATTCCTGCTGTTTGGCTTGGCTTGCCTTTCTTTTGAGATCAAAACACAATATTGCATAAATTAAGAGCAATTTTTCTACTTCAACAGTCTCATTCTGTGATTCTGTGATTTGTCTATTCCTATGGCAAAGGAGTAAAACAGAGAAGAGGCCTATATAGAAATATCGCTTAATTTGGATTGTGATGGTTTGTCCACAGTTACTTCTCAGCTTTTCAATTCCAAAGTGACCAGACAAGTTGAACAGAAACAGGTTGACATTTACCCAGACAGTTCTTAGCATTCACATAGATAGAAACATATGGCAATGTTTTTATATCAGCCAGGTACTAAATGCACAGTCAGAGGGCTTGTAGACAATTTTGATAGAATTTCTTCATGTTTTGTAGTTCAGGACAGTACCAGGAAATTACTACAGTCAGCTGATGAACAGAGACACTTGGCCAAATGTCTCAGGAGGATGGTAGTATAAACTAGTCTTGTTCTGGTCAAAAGCTTCCCACTTTTGAGATATATGTCACAGGGAATACTTTGACATTTGCTAGAGATACAAAAAAACCAAAAAGATCACTTATATGAACAGCATTTTACTATTACAAAGCACTTTAAATGCTTCTGTCATGGCATCTTTCAACATTCAAATAGAAATGTGCTTGGAGTCTCACTGAAATGACTTCCAGGATTCTTGCCGTTCTTGTCATCTCTCATGATGTCCCCATTTGCCAGCATTCTCTATATATGCATCCACACTGGTTTTCAAGTTTTAAAATTCATTTGCTATGTTTTCCAACATGCTAAACTTCTCCTTCGATAGCTTAAAGGCACAGTATTTACACATGACATAATACAGACACTTACTACAATGCCTATGTATATTACAATAACACCATTTTGATAACTAGGCTGGAGAGAAACCATGCAAGAACATCATGATAGATATTTACAAGTAGATTTAAACTGTAGAATACCTTAGGTTGGAATGGACCTTAGAGATCACCTAATTCAATCTCCCTGCCACAGGCAGGGATGCCTCTCAACTAGACCAGGTTGCTTAAGGCCTCATCAACCCTGGCCTTCAACATCTCCAGGGAGGGGGCAACCACAACTTCTCTGGGTAATCTATTCCAGAGTCTCACCACCCTCATACTGAAGAATTTCCTCCTAAGATCCAGTCTAAACCTATTCTCCTTCAGTTTAAAACCATCTTCCCTTGTCCTACCGTTGGACACTCTTGTGAAATGTCCCTCCCTAGCCTTCCTATAGGTTCCCTTCAGGTATTGGAAGGCAGTTATAAGGTCCCCTCCGGAGTCCTCTCTTCTGCAGGCTGAACAACCACAGCTCCCTCAGGCTGTCCTTGTAGCAGATCAATACAAACCAGCTAGTAACACACACACACAGAGCAGCAGTAAAGGGCATATCCACTCTAAGGCAACAGAACACCCTCCCCAGTGGAGAACCACATTTCAAATGAGCCCCTGGAATCTCCAGAAAGGGAGTAAATGTGCTTATCCAGTAAAGCGGAAGTCAAAAGAGAGCAACAAAAGTTGAAGACGGAATTTATAGAAGTGTGCACCAACTAGGAAAGGTCTGCTATGAACTGTGTCTCTGACAGGAGAACATGGCAAGGTAGGACACAGTGGAGATAGACTGACTTTTTCCGAAAAAGCTAAAAAGGGAGGAAAAGAGCCCAGCACAAATACAAAGAGACAGCTGAGTTGGACTGAGAGCAGATATCTAGGACTAGAATGAAGTCTAAGGCAGGAGATTAGGCTAAGAGCATGAGGGACAAGACAGCACTGAATATAAAATAAAGGTTTAGGCTTGACCTGCTTGAAATGGGAATTCAGCTTGAGATGTATCACCACCATTCAGTCGTAGCTATTCCAAAATTCAGCATCCACCAAGGAAAGTTTTAGTTGTTGCACACAACTATTCCCCAGGCCTGGACAACAGCCAGCCAGTCCGACACCAACAAGCTTATCTAACGTAATTCTCAACTATTGACTTATTGTGACAATAGGGGGAAAGGAGCAGCAGGGGGAGAAATCAATGAACAGTCTTTCTTCTGATAATATACAAGCCTTCTGTGTCTATACAGTTCAGCTGCTAGCTGGAACACATACTGCAGCTACTGCTTGAGTTTCAGGCCTTGTTAAACTACCTAGAGTTCCCATATAACTAGTTTGCACCAAAATATCTCAAAAGACAAATATTTTTTTAAAGGTTGCATAAAAACCAGCTGAGGCAAACTTGCAGTGGAGTAGTTAATAGTAAGGAAATCAATGTTGTTAGCTCAGTGCCACTAGGCTGCTATTTACATCATGTGTTTTATTAAGCAAAACATGAAATACAAGCTTTATACTCCTACCATTTTCACATGCTTTTTATTATGCTTAAGTAACATATTATGCTTTGTGACATTGACTTTAAGTGTCCCTTCCAGAGGACAGCCACCCCTGGTCAGTGACCCATCACTATATCACGCATATTAACATTCAGCTGATTCTGCTCAGCAAGAAAGTGCCTTATCTTTTCATTAGCAGAAAGCTCATAACCACCAGAATACAAACCCTTCCAGCTTCATTATTCTAGCAATTGATACTTGATTATGGTAAACACATTTAACATTAAAATGTTTCTTTAAAGGATTAAAAAGTGTGAGAGAGTATGCATATCATAACTTAAAACATTTCATCGGTCCTAATCCACAGAAGCAATAAATCTGTCTTCCAAGTGACTCAGGCTTTTAAGATTAAGACATGAATCTTACTTGTGCCCTTATCAGAGCATGGCCAGACAATAAACTGCAGTTCTACAGGTGTGCTGCATTTGATGCACCAGACACACAAGGGCTCTGGGAGCCAACTCTTGTAGCACAGTCCTGCTTTACATGCTCCAAGGTGAATCACCTGGAAAATAAGCAACTAATGGAAACACCTCCCCTTCAGCAAAGCACCATGACAGCACCATGACACTTCTCCCAGCACATGCCTTCTTATATCACTTTGATATTTACGGCTAAATTGTAGGTTGGATCTGCTACTCAGAGCAGAGTATTTTTATACATTATTCAAAAGCTCAGGCTAGTTTACCAATCTATTTTGGTGGAACCTGTGCCCTCTTTCACTCAAAATTTTTTTCTTTAAGAGAAAATGCATGGCACTTCTGTACTTTTCTACTCTTCGGCAGTAGCATCAGTAAATGGTGGAGTCTTTGAAGCAGCTAAATGAATTAGGAGGGAAAAAAAGTGTTAAAAACCCCTGATCCCCAGATAAACACTTAAGAAACCACTATCTTCCTTCAGTGTGAAAGCAGTCATCTAAATCACATGCACTGTTTAATTCCCTTATTGGAGAATATTTTATAGAACAGCAAAATGCAGGGAATAAAACAGCCTTCCAATGTCAAGACTACCTTAACGCACATGCAGCAGAATGGATCCAAAATGTCTCCTATGGATCAGTTGTGGTTTAATATTTAAGAATTCAAAGTAAGAATACATGAGCTTTGTAAATATCCCTGGCTAAACAGACTGGTACTAAATGAGGTAGCTTTAGCTCTAGAAACAAACAAATCAGTTTCATATTACTTTTGAGCAGCGTTAATGGAGCACATAACAGATTGTTACACCTTATAGTTCAATCAGAAAGGCAACTGTGACTGTTTCAGTATTGATTATCAAAGGTCAATCTACCCACATAGACTTAATGCTCCCAAACAAAATCAAGGACCATTCCACAAAAATCAGTGATTTATAAAAATCAGCAATGCGTAAATCCCGTATCAACAGTTCATGTACTCTGAAAAGTACAGAATACTCTGCCAGTGGGATGAGCTATGGCCAAAACTACAAGTTCTGCAGAAATACTTGCAGTCAAACAAGAAATGCACAATATCTGGATTTAGACAGAGCAAAAATATTATTAATGTAATTAATTTCTCTGGCATTATCTTGGCTATAAACTAAGTCTGTTCCTAGGGAAAAAAAAATTACTATAAAGGTGGTGATATATTGAAAAAAGGGCACAGGGAAGCTGTATGATCTCCACCCTTGGAGATAAGCAAAACCTGAAGGAACAAGTTGCTGAACAGCCTGATCTTAATGAAAATGCTTTGAGCAGAGGGCCAGAGAAGATGACAGGCAGACATCCCTTCTGATTAAAAATGTTCTACAACCTCAAAACTGAAAGGCCTAGATCAATATCCTAGTATTAATGCTTAGAAGCAAAACATGATCAAGGGGGTAAGAACCTTCCATCTTTTCTTTACAGTCCTTATAGGGGTCTGCTCAGTTCCATATGCTGGAACACATACCTACTCGGGACAGACACCTCCCTCAGACTCCACTAAGTTGACAGGGCCTTTGGCTCTAAAAAAGCAGAAGTCAAATGCATGACTGTGCTTACACAGTGAAAAGCCTCACACTTAGAACTCTTTGGGCCAACAATAGAGGTGGCGCATGTCAGGTACACCTGACTCTGCTCACAACAACCACCCGCCTCTGTTGTGCATTGTTACACATCCTCATTAGTGCAACTGTCACACATGATCCAATGGTTACATGAAAAAAATACTTCCTGCATTGTAGAACAGAGATGAGAGAGGAAGTAAAACACTGACATCATTATCCTGAGGAGATGAGCAAGTTTCACGTGAAGAAATGCAAGTTTCTTGGGCCAAACTAATACAGAACAATTTTACAACTTACATGTGCCTTAAAGGATAAGGAAATAAGACACAAAGAATGCCGCAACGTGAACTGAACTGCAAGTTTAGGGCAAGTTCAATGTGAACCAAAACTAAGTGTTCTAAGGTAATTTGTAAAATGTCTTTCAGCAAATAGTTTCTGTTTAGAGAGGAGATACATTGCAATTCAGACTTCAAGTTGATGCACAAGGTTTTCAATCTTGGTAATAAGCAGAGCTAGTCCTTTCCACCATTCCAGTCCGGAAATATACCACAGCTTCACTCTCTAAAGAATCACAGCTGCATGACGTCTGGAAAAAAAATCCTGTTGGCAATTACGTAAAGAAAAAAAATTTCTTTTTGGTTGTACTCAGCAATTCTCTTTCCCCTTCACAGTTTATTACTCTCAAGTACCTGAAAATAGCTACTACTAACACTGATTTGAAAAATTACTTTGCTAGGTCAGCTTTTGAGGGCACTGAAATTGCCATTATGATACATCAACTTTCATGTGGATACTAGAGTAAAACTGAGTACAATTCAAGTTGTTACTCAACAGATCTTAAAGTATACATTTTCCAAACTGTAATGGTCACTATCACAAGGTGGCATTGTTTTGCAGTCTTCATTTTTATTGGGAGGGAGGGGAAGAGGAGAGGGAGAGTAGGGGTAAGTAGTAGGCACTGGTAGAGGTTGAGGAAGAACAGCTTGATTGTGTGTTTGAGGTTTTTTTTAAGCTAAGTGTACATGGACAGAGTCCTAGAATGCTAGTCTGCCAAGATATTTGACAACCTGTTTCTATGACTCCATGTACCAGATTTAAAAGTAAATAAATAGGAACCTGGGTATAACCTGGATAAATAAATACCCAAGTTTAACAGTTCTGCTGCATGAAGTCAGGCTAAGGTCCATGCAGTATCTTCTTGCTAACATCAGCCAACAGCAGACACCTGCAAAGGAACTGGGAAATCATGTAATTCCCTACAGATTCTCTCAGCATGTCAGAATGCGAGGCTCAGCAGTTTCAGGGAATACCCAAGACAGATTATTATCCCAGAGAGAAGTAGACTCAGATGATTCTTAAAAGTTTTTGGCAGCATGACATCTTGATGCCAATTTTGGGGTTTGACTAGCCCAAATAGGTTTTCCAAGTACAAAATCTCTTCCAGGGCGCTTAAACAAAATACTATTTAAAAAAGCATGGACATGAGCAGAATGATGCGGTATTTCACTAATGACCTCCTCCTGCTGAAAAAAATGATCTTTATTTTCTTTAACTAGACATTTATTCACATGAAGATTAATCCCCTTACAAGGCAGCAATTTTAAGAGCCCTTGAACAGCTTTGGCTACATCATTTTTTTCAACACCCAAGCCATCTGTAACAGCCAAATTCCCCTTGCACATGAAATCGGAGATTTCCAAAGCTAGAGGATACTTCAATCAAATACATGGGTGTCCTTCCTTCCACTTTACAGGCAAACCCATGAGCATCAGAAAAAGGTAAAGATTAAGCAGTATTTAGATACATCGGTGAGAAAGGATGTTCTCCATGTACCAGGTCCCAAATACCATAAAACATTCTTGATCACTTAAAGAAACTAAGTGGGAGATCAAAAGACTGAGAGAAGCAAAGTGCTCTGAATAATACCTGCAGCAGTGTACGCTACACAAATCATAAGACAGTGAGAATGCAGTGTCAGAATGCCAACAACTTCCCTGCAGAGGCAAGGAACCTGTGTGTACAGATACAGCAAAAAAAAATTGTCATAAGTAATTTCAATAAAAAGTTTGCTTTCAACTGAAGTCTCACTTCTTCCACTTTTTAAATTAAGCCTCAGATTTCAGAACTGCATAAATAACCAATTGTTATCATTTCCACTTATTAAACTTCGCACTGGATGTCCCTACAGACTCATGTATTCTATAGTTGAAAGAAATTACACTATGGTAGGAAGTTTTTGCCTTGATCGTAATACCATTTTTCTTTCATCAATCAAATTGCATCTTACCATCTTAACATCATCTGATTAGCGCTAACGTTGGACACCTACAAAATGTTCTGCAGTATCCTAGTTTAGATCACAATGACGCCTTCTAATTAGCGTTTCAGAAGTCTTTTGAGAACATGGAAGGACAGAGCATTAAGTTGGCCTAATAGGGAACATTCAACACTGACTTCTGCAACCCTGAGTGCATCTTTCTTCCTCTGCCATTTCAACCGCAAACTCTTCTAAACTACCACCACACTATCACAGACCACCTATATTCATTGCTAGCTGAGACTTCGAGGACAGCGAGAAATAGCACTTGGCTGAGCCCTCCTTATGCTACACCTTAGATACCTAGATTTTGAAGGCCATGAAGTCACACAGCTTTTACATGGAGGTTATCACAGCCAAGATGTCTCTTGCCGGGGATAATTAAGATACTCTGCTAAAGGTCTATCAACCCATGGCCTGTTGCTGTTACTGCCACTGAAAATTCAGAAATATATTACAGAATACTTGGGGGAAAAAAAAAAAACCAACCAACAAAACACCACCACCAAGTTAACAGCTCTGATCTTTCACAGCAGAACAGGATTACATCATGGTGCAGCACATAAGGGGCAGTTTCACCAACAGTTTGATAAGGCCAAGAAAGAACATCACAACTCAGCATATCCTCAGGAAGCCCTTATCTCCCTGCTTAGAACTTAAAAACATTAATTTTCTGCACTCTCAGTAATCAGCTTATAACTTTCCCTTTCCCATACAGTAGCTCAAATGTCCCAGTGATTTGTCAACTCTGAGGTAAGTGGAATAGTAGGGACTGAATTTTGCCCGAACCATCTTGATAAAGTCAACTCCACTCAAAGAACACTAGAAGAAACAACAATAGTGGCTGTTTCATTTATCAGAGAAATAACTAAATGCAAGCTGGATGTAGCACAACATCTGAGAAATCAATTGGATCTTCTAATTTTCTCTCAGTTTACTTTATTAGATGACTGCTGCTGACTCTAAGACATCAAGGTGAAGAATTAATGGGCAAAAAACCTTCATTGAAGTGGTTTAAGTTAAATCCTGACTTCTAATGAAGAAAAAAAAAAAAAGAAACTGACAGTTTAGGGAAGTTTTAGAGTAGTGTCACAGCACAAAGTAGTTTGAGACATAAATACAAAGAATGAAAAAAAGATTACAAGAGGAAAGGGAGGAACAGCGGTACCACTGCTTGGAGATAAGTGCACAGGGCAGACCTGCGTGTCTGTTGATATCACAACCCAAAAAGCTTGCCCCAATTCTACTGTCTTCATGTCCCTTAATTCCTTCTGAACCTCAACACTATCATTCCAGAGTCAACTCACTTCCCTAACTCCTACACTCACCTGATTTCATGCTCCAGGCTCTTCAGTTCATTCCCAAGACTTGCTTGCCTTTTTCCCCCCTTCTCTTGCAGTTGTGAAAATTTCATTACGCCTATCCCATGTTCTTATTAGCTAAAAATATGTACAGTTGGGTACAAAGAAGAACACCTGCACAAGAAACCATACATGATAGTTCTTTTTTTTAAACGGTTCTTAGAGTCTGACCAAAGCTGTTATGCATAAGAAAGCTTTGTTTTAAGGAGAGAATGTTTTCTATGCAGATACAAACTGGATTCCACAGAATTTTGAACAAAAATATCTATATCAAATGCATACAACTTCATTTCTCCTCTTTTCAGGTCAAGCTGCACTAACAGAAGCATTAAAATGTTCACCTCAGACAGCTAGTTTATATTTGCCTCAGCAATCTCTAAGGCAAGCATCCCTCTAGGTGAAATCATACACTGTTTGCATTGCATTATTTAAAACTGGTTTTACTGGATCCTCTAGCCTTGGACTCTGCTGTTTTCTATCTTCTAGTAATGGAAAATAAACTTTCCCATGGGAACAAAAGTCTCCTGTAACTTTCTGCACATTTAGGTTGATTTCATAGCCTAAAAAGGACAGGTACCCGGAGACAAAATTTTGCCTTCAGTATCAAGCATATGGGTCTGTCTTTACTTGACGCCACTGGAATACACACATAGGCAAAATTTGTCATAACCTATATGTGATTTTTTTTTTTTTACTAAATTTGAACAATTACACCATTTCTAGCTGAGGAAAAGGAAAGGCAGGAAAATGTTCATCCTTTTTACGTAAAAACACAGCATACATTGTCAGTAGAGTTAACAGGCTGAACAATAAAAGCAGCAAAATATTCAAATCATGTCATTCAAGCTGAAAAACTGACCAAAATCCTAAAAGGGCTTCCTACCCAGAAGATCCTATGCCTGTACAAAACAGTCAATTAAGCTTTGTGCAGGTTAGTGCTCATATTTGCACTAGAAAGGCTGTATTAGTCTTTCCAAGGAAGCAAGCTACACTAGGAAGAAAAAGAAAAAGCAGCTCCACTGTGTAATACAGACATGAGATTTTCTGGGGTCAGACCTAAGGACCCAACATTCTTGAGGTACCATGGTGTAGCACAAAGCTCTTGAGAGGATAACTTTCACAACTTGATATAAGACTAGAGGAAACAGGGCTCAAATGCACTATGATCTCCACGTTATGCTTTGTCTTTAGGGGCTGTCACATGGAAGCATGGCATGAGCTTCAGATGTTGCCCCTTATCCTGCATTAGACAACTCTCAGTACCGCTGCAAAAAGCTACTGGAGCCAGCTCCAACCGCATGTTAGAAGAGGTACAGTAGTAATCCAGTTGCAGAGTAGTACTGCTGCAGCTATGCAGCTTCCAGGAAGATCCAGGTACCTTTACTATGTTCTATCCCATAAGGCAGATATACTCACTAAACCTAGAGCAGCTCAATGCATTTAAACTAAAGCAATCAAAGGTATTTAATCTCCTCTTATTGGGTACCGTCAGATATTTCTACATAATAATGGAAGATTCAGCTCACTCATTTTCTAATCACAAGTGATAATGAACAGTGTGTTAGAAGAGCCATTTAGTTAAAAAAATGCTGAAGCTTAACCGATGACTTGCCAGCTCTTACAACGCATCTGAACTGTGCATTGGTAGTTGCATGATGGGCACATCAGTGCTCCAGTTTTAGGAACTAGATTCTCTGTAAGGTGTATTATGCATCATCCTAACAGTTGAAGAATAAGAGAAACGCAGTTATAATCCTATTTTAATTCTCCAGAGTGTTTAGACAGCATTATCAGGTGTGCTACATAGTTACATAAGTCACAGAATAATAACCACATGAGAGGATGGATAAGGCTGATAAAAGTCAGTGATGCCTCTGTATATTTGGTAAAGCTACACTGAAAACAAAAACTCTGGTTTTGAGGTCTTTCTTGCTGCTTCATTCTCAGTTTGGGCCAGGGGGGTTATTTCATGCTTCAATAGTTGCACTAATAGAACTACACTGTGCTGGCAGAATAAGAGTTTCCTAGTTGTGAACACCAATGACTGGAACAGTTGGGCTAATCTGAATTAACCCATACAGCATAAAGACACTTGAGTCATGAATACAAGATGACATGAGCATAGATTCTTAGTGAGCTAACTCAAATTTAGATACTGTAAAAGCCTGGAGGGAGTAGGGAAGAGAGTTAATTCAAAAATTCAAACAGGAAAACACACCCAACCTACATTTATGTTTAAAGACAGCTGTAATTTGTGTGCAAGAACACTAGCTAATTCTCTGGTAAAATTCTGACAGGGAAAATCAGAACCCAAAAGGAAGAAAAATGATTACCATCATAAGGATGCCAACAAGTCAGCCTTCTTCAGGTTGAAATCCTAGATGAGGACTATACTTTGCCAGAAGGAATCGAACCAAGTTAACAACGGAGTTTAATTGCTCGATATAATTGCCCAATATCCTAAGCTTGAAAAGAAAGCAAAAACGTGAAAGGCATTATACCTGCTGGAAAAAAACAAACAACAAAGCCAGCACCAGTGACAATCCTTTTACTTGCAGTGAAGCAGAAAAAAAAGCAAAAATATCTGCTTTTGCAATGGCTTCAGGAGCAGGCTATTACAACACATAAAACAAGGTAGACCAGGTAGAGTAATTAACTACATTCTCAAGAAAACCATCATGAAAATTCCAACTCTGAGCAGCCCAAGAGTAATCAATGTTCTTATTTGAGATGTTGTGCTGAGATTCATGACGCAGCAGTTGACAAACTACTTCTAAAACTACAGCTCTCTGGGAAAAGTGCAGGAATAAAAGCACTTTTTTGAAATTCCTTTTTCAAACAAGAACAACCAATTCTTTAAACTGAGACCTCTTTTCTCCTCTTACTAAGAAATCCATTGTTTACTGCTCTGTGATGACCAAAATAAGAGCCTACCATATCCAGGGTGATACTCTACCACAAATCTGCACACTGATCTCTTAATCGTTTAAGAGCTTTCCTTTCCACTCTCCCTCTGAGGCCTGAACATTCATTTACGCAGCCCTCAGATGAGCTATTTCTTTAGAACTCCACTAAATATAATCTGAACTGTGATGCCTCCGAGTTCGGTCAGTCTTTGAAAGATGCTTTCTCCTGTTGTGAAAAAGGAAGTCTAGGGAGTGTTCACCTCGTTCCACAGAAACATTTGGGCATCTAACTCTAAAAGCTGTCGCTTAAGTTTTCACAGCTGAGGCCACATCACACACCCAGTAAGAACTGAATAGCTTACTATCCATAGTCCTGTCATTAACACATATTTACAACCCTAGAGACCAGCAGAGCTAAGCACTTTGTGTATTAGACACTTGACAAATACTCATTTGAAGTTGTATGATAAATGGTCTGTATAGATATCTCAGAGTGAGAAATTTTAAGTCTCAGCTGCAACTGTTGTTTGCATAGCCATTTAAGAGTTGTGGGGCCTTTTTAAATTCTGCAGTACTTAAAGCATGTACAATTATCACCTCCTTCCTACATGGCTTCTAAACTTGCTAGGATGATTCCTCAAGTGTGATGACAGTTACCATCGATCTTTACTTAAAGAGTTCCTGTCATACTCTTTAGATACCTTTCCATATTAGAATGACTTTACAGACATGGCATTGGCTCGGCAGCCTTACCGCAAGGAAGAATCTACAAGAACCTTGTTCTCCCTGCATTAAATTCAGCTCAAATCACAAAAGAAAGATGATGTAAACAGAAAAGTTTAGGATATCCGGAAGTTAAGAGGCGTGCAACAGGACAGGGCTGTAACTAAAGCACGTAAAGTTATGCCTGCTGGAAGGGGTTCAGCATAGCAATTATGAAAAGATGTACTCTTAACTACTGTGATTTTTCTGAAAAGGAGAAACTTGATCATGTTGATGATACAGAAAGTAGAAACTGATTGCAATTTAACATTTACTTGCTCAGCACAAGGTCACCAATGAGATTAAGTGACAACGATGGAAAGAACAAAGGGAAAAAAACTGAACTGAGCTCTGAAATACAAAAAAAAAAAAATAGAATTTAGAAATATACAAATAACTTATCAAAAAAATTATCTGGAAATAGTCAAATCTACACTACAATATTAGAATTCAGAGAGCCAAATTCAGGAAAGATCCTGACTGAGTTACAATCATATGTGCAAACACAAATTATCCTTTTCCTGTTTAGAGACAACAAGTTAGTCCTTAACAACATAATCAGTTTGTTTTCTTTTTCCTTAACAGAAGGCATACCTTGCTGAGTGTGCAATGAATAGATATGAGACTTGATAATCATAGAATCATAGAATGGTCTAGGCTGGATAATGTTCCATCCTAGTCTTCAGTGACTTTAGTCTTACTCAGCAATAACTAAACACATGTCCACCCCTTTCAATTCATTAAATTATCCCTAACCCAGTACTTTTCTAATATGCAGAAAGTGGGATATCCCGGTTTTTTCTGTACCACTGGGCAACAGATTGCTGTATACAGAATACAAACTACCTGCAAGTCCATTTATGCAATAGGTAGTCAACACCCCCCCCAACTCTTGTGTTTAGAATCCACAGAAATTGAGCTCAGGATTTTATGCTGCTGTGCTGAACAGGAGATTAAACTCTACCCAGTGCAGTGGGGGTTCTTACTTCCACTATAGAGTACTTCAGAGAACTGAACATTTACTTAACATTACCAGGGAGGGGTAAGCCTCAGTGTCATTTCAACTATTCTCCACCATTAGAAATTAGTAAACATCTTCTACAATGACAACTGCTAATATTAGTTACATAGCTGTTAGAGAAGGGATACACTTGTTTCTGTCTGTACATTGAGCCATAATCAGCACAAAGGTCTTCAGATATGCAGGAATACATTTGTCAAGCTAAAAAGAATACTACCATTGTTTTGTGGCAAACCAACTACCTCTAAATTTCCATTCTGCACTTTTAGGGGAAAACCAAAAGTTTTCTTTGAAAAAATTACTTATCGTTTTAAGAAGACTTGAGAAGAGGTACAATCGGAAATGTAATTATGCATGGATGGAGAGGCACTATGGTTTTCACACTGCTACTTCGACATTGTTAGGCTTCCCTGATTTTTTACTGTGACGATTGTCTTGTACTTCAAAAGTTAGCCACTTAAACAAAGAGCACTTGCCCTGATTTATTTATCTTAAACTCATTTACCTTGTTTAAAGCACAACTCTTCAGAGCAAAGACTGTTACGTATATCTGCAACATTTGAAGTTGGAGCGTAATAACTTGGAGTCAAGTTATTACAGCAAAACAAGTTATATCTCCTACCTTGCACAGATGGAACACCACAATAAATCTCACTCATTTGTACCAGTACCAGAAATACAGCAAATACCTTTGGCTTACTAACAAAATGTTGAGAAGCGAACCACTAAAGCTTTGCTGTGACTTACCATTCAACAATAGGGAAGTAAAACTAGTTTTAATAACATATATGTAAGTGTTCAGGAAGAATGACAGCACAGGCATTTGATCTTGTCTTCAATATTTCACTAGGTGATCACACAAGACTTAATTAGCAAACCAGGTCCACTTATAGACAAGGAACAAATAATGAATTAAAATGAGACAAATGATGATGCCTCTTCTACCGATTATCAAGGAGACTGACAAATTTAACAATGCCTGGATCATGAGGCCATGAATCAGGCTGAGTAATTAAGAGATGTTTATATTTGTTCCATGACCCTATACATCAATCTGACTCCACCCAGATTTTGCAATGCTCTACTAATGTGACATGGGGTTCTTACAAGCAGCTGATATACTCTATATGAACAATGAGGACTCAGAGACAAAATCCCCTCAAAGACAAAACCCCTGATCAATATTCTTCAGCATAGTAGGCAAACAATGCCTCTCATAGAAAGACAAGTTAAAAGCACTATTAGCCAAAGTAAATTGCTTGGCAACCAAGTCACAATCCCTCTTCAAAGTAGATGGCCTAGAAATCTTAGGTCAACGTAAGCCTCAGCTGAAAATATGTCACCTTTTAAGTAGATGAAAAGCAATGCAATGTATGTTTAAATTATGCAAGAAATGCTCATTATATTTGATAACAAAATATACAAGCTCCTTCTAGTATCAAAAGAATATTCCCTTTCTTCCATACAAACTAGAGTACACATTGATATTCATTTGTAAGGAACCTGTATGCAGGAAATACATTTTGAAATGTTTGCCATCTCAGCAGGCAGGTTTGAGACCGGAGTGCTTGATTTTGCATTGGCAATTGTGATGTACAAGTGTCCAAGAACTAATGCTTAAATGAGACACAACCCTGCTGTTTTATATTCCAAACAGCCAGTGTTCAAGTGCTACCATTTATCTCTCCAAGCTCTTCATACAGACAGTTTTTGAGCCTTGACTTGTGCAACATCAAGTGTTTTATACTCACAGGTACAGTGTTCATTTCTTGATTTATACCTCAGTATTTTATACTCACTAGTACACTATTCAAGTCCTGATTTATAGCTGTGTTGAGAGCACCAATTCAGATAAAATAGCATTCAGCCAAACTTTCACCCTTTTCCTTGAGTCAATACAAAGACTAAGCTTTTCTGTAGTCTCTAGAGAGCTAAGCCCAACTTTTTGCTCCACTTTTGTGGCAGCTATTTCTTTCAGAAGAATCCCAGTTTCTCTCTGGTTTTCTCTTACAAATCTACAAAACAGTTGATAAAACTTTAAGGAGTTGAATCAAGTTCATTGAACACCGGTTGCACGTTTTTAACTCTCACAAAACTGGAAGTCAGTGGATAAGGTAATGTCTGTGCAATTCTTAAAAAAATGTATCTCCCAGCTTAGACTTTTAAGAAAAGCTCAAAGCTTTTCAGCATCACAGTTTTTAAACAAAACAAAACCTATTTACTTGGAAGTGAAAAAGTTGTTCATATCTGTCATTTAAGACATACATTTCAGCCTTTCAGTTAGAAGTTCCACTGACAGACAAAAATAGACAATCTGATGAAAACATGAAGAGTTGTTACCCATATTTATTACAATTGTCTAACCATGAAACCTTAACCATAAAACCTCTAGACCTAAAAGGAATTCACTTTGACTGCTAGGAGAGTATTAGCACAGACACCAACACCCTCACAGCACCATGGTCACATATACAACCCATCCTTGCTTCCAGCACAGCTTCTCACTTCAAATTCAGGTAAGGCAGGCTTCCCAAGGCTATATAGTAGGTTTCTAAAACTCTAAAATTGTTAAGAAATGACTTTTACAAGACATTAGCTTTTATTTATAGAACCAACTAATGTGAAACTTCAAAATCTCAGTTTAAACAACAGGGGGCTGAGGGGAGTGGTGTTAACCAATAGGGTTTTTTTTTTAAAACTGAAGAAACTTTCAAGATAGAGAGAGTTTGCATAAGGACTTCTTTCTGCACTAAGATGATTACAACACACTAAAGCCCTGACACCACTTCTGCTCTTTTTGTTTCTTTGAAAAAAGTAGTTCTAAGCACAGCCTCATGCAAAGAAACAAGGGCAAAGAAAAACTTCAGGAAAAACAGAGGGACTTGAGTTTGAAGAGAAGGTCTTATTCAAGCTTCCTCAGCTTGTATAAATGTATGTGTATGTATATGACATAAAACCATCCCAGCAACACTGCAACAATAGAGAGGTAATATAATTGCAAATAACTTTTTAATTTTAGTTTAATTTTTCAGGGAAACTTACCTTACACAACTGTTCCATGTCAGCTCCTTACTACATACTTGTAATTACATATTACCCCCACTGGGGAATATCAGCTAAGATTGAAAAGATAGAAGGGTCACCAAGAAATGATGCTTCTTCCAGCTTCATGTACATAGCAACTGTAGGCCAGAAATCTCTCCTGAAGTGAAATGTGCTGCTTCACCCAAACTTTTGCTAGGCACAAAATGTCTTTACTTCAGGACAAAACGAAAAAATCTTCCTTCTGCCTCCAATTTCATTAAGCAGGATGTGATCATGAGAACAAAGCCACAAAATTTTACTAGATATGCTCTTCCGAGAAGTGCTCATAAAGAGTCTTAATTCTGGATGACTGGGGTGTGGGGTTGAAAGGTGTGGTGCCCATGAGGACAGATACCGACAGGTGACTCAGTATTACGAATACTGAGGAGTTAGAAACCACCTTACACTAATTGCTGCCCACTGAAATATACACTTCACCACAGGCCTGCTTTATTGCTGTCCTTTCACATCTATTACATACCAAGACAGAATTGTGCTCAGCTGTACTGGAAGTGGAAAAATGACAGCAGAGACATTCAATTGCCTAAGTCACAAAAGATGCAGCTAGCCACCCTGGGATGTGAACTAAGGTCTCCTAAATCCCATTACAAAATCTTAACTGCAGGATTATTTTATTGCTTTTCTGATTCCCCTCTAGCAGCTTAGTTCCCCAATTATAAAAGCACCCGTTATGTTACAGCCTCCTCATCACTTTCTTCTGAAAGTGCTTCTGAAGCCATTTAAGCCTATATTCCAAAAAACCTTGGAATGAATTCCAGGTCATCACCACATAATAGCACTGCACTCAGATGGCACTGTTTCCTCCAAGGTAATTTTCATACTTTAATTATCTCATAGCTTGAATCATCCTCTATAAGCAGCCCACCACAGAAGCACAACTCACGAAGCAGTATGTCTAAATAGTGAATAACGCAAACTGTATTCGCAGGAGTGTCCTTTGCAAAAATCTCATTCGCACAGACTCAGAGGATGAAAAAAATACCATTTTATTTTTGTCTTCTTTGGTCATGTTAGCTACTTTTAGACATAAAATATTCACAATTACTCAACTGCAAGATCCCTGCAGGCCATTTTACCTCTGTTTAAATATCCTGAAATACCTTCACTTACTGAAGTTCTCAATTTTGCACTTTGTTGGAGACAATTGTTACAAAATGTATGGACTATTCTTTTCTGCTCACACATTTTTCTTTTTGGAGCATATACTAACAGGGCCAGAGGTGGACCCCACAGATTCAGAAAATAAGCCAGGAAGTAGGCAGCACTCTTGGGAAAACAGAACACTTGAAAGACTGCTGTAAAGTTTCAGGCAGTTGACTGTGACTGACAGAAGGTAACTTGCAATTTGTTGCAGAGCTGCAGGAGCAAACAGAAAGAAAACAAGTAGTACAAAAGCCTGCGTCTTCAGACTTGTCCTAATCTGCTCAGTGGTAATTAATAATAAGAAAAAAGATAAAAGATATGAGAATAAAAGCCTGAACCTCAGTACTCTTTAGCACATTTTTACACCATTATATATCAATTGTGTCCTGTTTAGCAATAGTCTCAAGACTCCCGACATGCTAAAAGGACTATGAAATACAAGATACTGAAGACTCGGTCCACTAGTTTTTAGCAACCTTTTCCTATATGACATACTTTAACTATTGCAAGCAATAACCTCTCTGCATCCAAGCACGCATATTTCACACACCTTCAATACGCTGGTGACTTCTTGCTAGCTTCTTCCACCCTTCTCTGCTAGTCTAAAAAGGCTGGCTCCATCTTTCCAAGATCCTAATATCCTGCAGTACAAGTGAGATGGTAGCTTCCAGGCCAGTACGGGGGGAATGCAACTGACATCTGCAAAGCAGAAAGCCTGATTTGCTATAACTTCAGCAAAGATGTAACCAAGCACCAACAGATGGAGAGCACAACTGCCAGGGTGCTCCATGTCTGGGGTGCAGAGGAGAAGTTCTGCAATTTAAACATCCCAGATGGGAGACTGGTTACCTAAGGATACCTGCTTGTAAATACTGCTGAACACAGCTTGCTAAGTCCAATGCTACTCTTCCACAGAGTCAGCTCCACAGCATAGTAGGAAATGTCATTGTGCAGCTGTCACTGCCACTAGCTTGATTGAAGCTAGGACACTTCACAGCAGCTGCTGCAGATCTGCCCCAAAGGGGGAGTGTAGGGGGCAGAGCTGCCCACCCTCTGCATGGTTCTCTTCAACTCCCACCTTGCAGCAGGGAACCACTGTTCTTGTACTCTAGTAGGTAATACTGCAGCTGCAGTGCTTTCCTTGCTAGGCTTTGTGTTGCCATGTATTCTGCCTCCCACATGTTAGCAGAGACCAAGGTAACATCCACAGTGTCACAGGATTGTTCTTTTTCCCCTCAAACAAGAAGCAAGTTTCAAAGCTGCGTGGGCATGGGGCTGTCTTCAGGAGCATATATAAGTGCTTCAGGTAAGAGTACTGAAGGGAATCTCAGTATTTGGCACGTAACTACAATTAGATTTCCTTCTGGATGCTGCCGTTTACCAATAGCCAAAGCCTATTGACAAATGCCCTCTGATAATGCAGTACTTGAGGGCTGGAAGCAGGAAGTCATACAGAAAGTGGACACATACAAAACTGTAGAATAAGCAAATACAACAGGACTGTAATGCCTTAAGCAGCAGTCATGGTTTTTCACAATTGTACAGGCTGGCTCTATTTCCTAGATGCCCTGAAACCTGCAAAACATCATTCTGCGTAGTCTGGCACATTTTTGCTATAGACTTTTTCAAAATTCCAGAGACCAAGCAGTCAACAAGACATAAGATATATAGAAAGGACTGAACTTTGTTGATATCAATTTAAGTATTAACAGTTTCCTGAATTTTCTTGCCTTATGAAAATTTACCATATTGTATTTGACAAAATATTTCAGGTGGAACAACTCCCAAGTATTCAGCAACAGAAGCAGAGGTGTGAAAGAGTATGCTAACAGAATTCAACAGCAATCAATCTATTAACCTGTTCTTTTGTACTCTGATGTTAGTAAGCAGACCATTTATACTTTGTTTTTCACATACATCTCAGAGCACAATGACTTTCATGACAATGAATAAACACATTTGCAGAACAAACTGTGAATTGAAGATAAATAAGAACTACAGTATCAGAGAAATAAAACACAGGCATGTATGATTTAACAGCAGGAAACTATTTCACCCTGTGACTTATGTTTTGTTTTCCTTTATCAACTGACCAGATATTAGAGCATCAGAAAGCATGCCCCAGGGCCAAAAATTTCCAAATCAAAGATGCTGTGAAATGATCCAGGGACCTGTCTTGCCAAAAATACTGGAATTGTAAGGGTAGCTAATAGCTTGAGTTTAAAGAAGGTGATAGCTACCAAGCTGGTAAAGGGCTTAGAACATAAGTGTTATGAGGAAA
Source organism: Trogon surrucura (assembly GCA_020746105.1). NCBI lineage: Eukaryota > Metazoa > Chordata > Aves > Trogoniformes > Trogonidae > Trogon > Trogon surrucura. The sequence continues at coordinate 21,265,385 of CM036625.1, read as the reverse complement.
GGCTGAGGGATCTGAGGCTGTTTAGCCTGGAGAAGAGGAGATTGAGGGAGACCTCATCACTCTCAACAGCTACCTGGAGGGAGGCTGTAGAGAGGCAGGGGTTGGTCTGTTCTCTGAGAGTGATAGGACGAGGGGAAATGGATTTAAATTGCGCCAGGGGAGATTCAGGTTAGATATTAGGAAGAATTTCTATACTGAAAGGGTTGTCAGCCATTGCAATAGGCTGCCCAGGGAGGTGGTTGAGTCACCGTCCCTGGAGGTGTTTTAAGAGACAGGTAGATGTGTTGGGGGGAATCATTTAGTAGGCTGATAGGGGTGGGACAAAGGCTGGACTCGATCTTCTAGGTCTCTTCCAGCTGATATGATTCTATGATTCTATTTACCTATGTAAGAGCACATGATGAGTCAACCTCAGCTGGAACCTGTCTCTACCATTTCAGAAATAAAGGCAACATTGTTAACCTCTTCAGAACTGAACTCAATACAAGGTCTAGCCTCCTTAGTACCTTTAGGTTGCTTACAGGACATTCAGTTATGGGTGGGTGCAAGTGACTGAAAAAAAAAAAAAAAACCAACCATAATTTCCATCTCCAAGGGGAAGAAAATTGTACAAACTGGTCTTCCACCTATATTCTCCCACCTGCACCAAACTCGATCACGAAACTTCCTGCTCCCCTACTAGTCCTGGGGAGAAAGCATTAAAAACACACAGATGTCACAATGAAGAACAGGCTTCGACTCCAATCTTGGTGCCTCTCCACTATCTTAGACTTCTGATTAGTCCTAGGTCACCTCCCACAGTTAACCAGCAGCTATTTTTTCCCATGCATTCTTTAGAGTCACTTCCAAAACAAAACCCATGAATACTGCCCAAACTCACGTTCAGCAGGCAGCTTTTAATTAACACTTAACCTTCATCAAGGTATGTAGACATTTTATCTAAACCAGAGCCATCTCCCTGTTTTATCTCTGCAATCAGCATGGTAATGTATAGAGCTGTACAACCATTGTGCTTCTTTGGGGCTCGGTTACAAATCTCATCTGCACGAGCTTCTACTTTTGTAGGAATCTCTTACAGAAAAAAAGCTCAGTAGAACATAAAGACATACTTGACTTAATTCTTAGTATTTCTTTCTTTAAAAAACTCAGTCTGACACGTGACTGATGCAACACATCCATTGAGAGCAAAGTATCCAAGTCACATTCAAAGCAGGCTGGGTGGCAAATCACATTTGACAGCCAGCAAGAGATGGACATACGAGTCCTTGCCACACTAGGTTCCTTACGCTGTGGTGACTATCATGTAGTCAAAGCTGCCAGCACCAACAGGCAAAGAAACCTAAATTTTTAAATGTTTAAGACCTCATTTAATCACTTCTCCCTTTCCCAAGTAATTTTGGAAGATATTTTCCACAAAGATTGTCTCAGTTTCAGGGTTTTTCTTCAAACCATACAGAAAAAGCTTATATGCTGAATGAAAAAAAAATACTGTTTTGTCAACATTTTAAAACAACTGTTAAGTCAAAAAGCTTTTCTATCCATCTGCATAGACACTGGAAATTATCAAGCTGTCAGGAATGTTTCTTTTTCAGCCCTATAAAAGTCTTTTAAGTTTGGCAGTGTTAAGCCTATATAAAGCTGCAGCTTGTCCATGCTCTGAACTGACAGGTTAGAATCTGGCAGCTCAAGTTCCTGAAGTTACCATCTGCCCTGATCATTCTTCAATCCAAGACTGAGCAGAATTTTCTTCACAGTTCCCGCTTTCAATGCCTATCAAGCTGGACTAAGGCAAAGAGGACTGGATTTGTGAATTTTTACACTTATATCAAAATTCTGGCTGTTTATGCACAGCAGAAAAAGTGCAAGTCCAAAAACAGACTTCAAGAACCATCAAAGTCTGAGAACAAAGCTAATTTTCTGAATTTTATCTTCCTATTCCTTTGCACATTCAAATCACTTTAAATTCCTCCAAAGACCAAGAGAGACTGCATTTACTTACCTGCTCTTCTGCCTTTATGCAATGGACACTAATATCAGCAGGTAAATTCTTAGGTATCTATTTTAAGTGGTACACAGATGTCAGATTTGAAAAAGCAATAAAATTCCACAACAAGGTAAGAAATAGTCAATCTTTTTATTTCAATGCATACAATTAAATCTGGTTATATGCATGTACAGTTTCAGGGACAGAATTACTGATGAAAATAACATGCATTTCTAATTACACAATTGTTTTACGTAGCGTTAGTCAGCTTATATTTATATCATTCAGCAAGTCTGTCAGCTTAGTGTCATTTTAAAACTAACTTGTACAAGTGGTACCTGTTTTTACTAGAGAGGAAGTGAAGATATAAGCCAGCTATTAAATAAGCACTTGAATAAGAAAGTGTTAGTTGCTAGCTACTCACCTGACCATAATTCTGAAGTTTTCTGTTCCATGGAAATACAGTATATTGTGCCACCCAATAAGCACCAGCAACATTCACATTACATATATGCAACAGGAAATAAAAAAATCAACCTATACCCATCACAAGCAGCATTAGGCATCATCACAGGTAATCCTCAGCAAAACAAAAGGTTCCCACAGAGCAAGGCTACATTACCTGCAACCAGCAGAGTTGCAAACAGCTCAACACAAGAGACTGAATTATCTAGAGAGTCAGCAGTCCAGTTAGCAAACACTTCACCACCATCCCTCTTCCTAAGGGTTTCTCTGATCACCTTGGGAAAAGCCTAGCTGCTTCTAGTAGCAGGACCTGTGGGCAGACCAACATCTCTCTTCCTACAGAGCTGTCAGTCCCCTCCCTTCTCTCATAACTCTGTTTCATGTCCAAGATTTACTATGTTGTGATGAAACCACCTAGGTTCATCTCCAGGTTCAGTAGTTTAGTATTTTTCTCTGCCTCCAAACTTGCAACAGGGTATTTAGGATGAGTAATTAGTAAGGTCTCATTATGTAAAATGGAGTAACAGCACTTCATTCCAGAGCAGGTCTTCAGAAAATACAGTATTTTGAAGAGTTCAGTTATTTTATTCTAGCTGAAGTCTCAAATTTGTCTTCGTCACACCCTTAATATGGCTAGAGTAACATCTTGTCCTCAGACACCTCCTGAGAACATGGTTTTCAGTTTCAGGAAAAAAACAGCAGCAAAGTCACAAAATACATACAAAACCTACGCAACCTACAGTCTGGAACAGCATCCAGTGTGGCAAGGTTCTTCTCCTTGCATCACTCTATGCATACCTATGTGTTGACAAAACATCAACAGCTCTTACTATCAATTACTTATAGCTGTTAAAATAGGAAAAAGCTCAGAGAGAGTATAAGATAACAGTCAGCATGAAGTATGGCACATTTTTTGGCCTTTGCTGATGGCCAGTCCAGCGAACAGAGTTTGAATTCAGTGTTGTCCACTGAAAAGAAACAGTTTCTTTTGTTCTTTTGAACTCAGGAGGTAAACTCATGGTCCCATACATTAACTTAAAACATTTTGGGTAAAACCCCTTCTTCCCTTTCCCATGGAAAAGCATAATCAGAAATACTACCTGAAATATTCCTCCACCACTAAGGGCCTATAGTAAATCTGCCTGGAAGCTCCAGAAGAATGCACACAAATTCATACAGCCTGCACGGCTGCCATGCCTGCACTGATATGAATGAAGATCAGCTAGTTGACCCGTACATATGGAAAAGTTTCACACTTTTTGATTTGTCTTTTCTGAAAATAAGAGTGATAAAAGGCAAAAAAATATGGAATTTTCTGAACATGTCTGAGACTGATCTTTTTTCGATTGGAGATGAGGAAATGTCAGGTTTGTGCTTGACACAGCAACTGAAGAGTTCTGTGACCTTGGGCAAATCACTCTACTTTCACACCTCTGCCTTCCTCACACAAACTTTTAGCCAGCATGCTCTTTAGACAGAATTTCTCTTTCATTATGCCTATATCCCAGTAAAATCAGATCATCATCAAGCCCTAACATCAGTTTGAGCTTTAAAGCACTCTAATACTAATTTTATTCAGACAAATTCATTTTTAGTTTAAGAGTGCTGGAAGACTGTTGAGATCTTGCTGAACCACAAGAAAATGCAAACTTGCTTTCTTGAGAAACACCTGAAGTTGTATGAGCTGGATACAGAGTGGTAAGAAATCCCCAAAGTAGAGAGTTGTAAAATTAAATGTTTCTTTAATTTATACGCAAGTTTAAGTATGTTTTCTGTTAGTTGTTGCAGCTTAAACTGTTTCATGAAATAAGAAGTCATTTTTGTTATCCCTTTGGAATGTTCCATAATTACTGTATAGAGGTAAAAGGATTTATTAATTACATGTAATGACTTCTAGTGGAAAGATATATTTGTGTAAATTATGAAATGTTTCTTAAACTATTCAGAGAACATTTTCTTTTATTCCCTTATTACCACATCTACAGAGTAATCATACCTATAATATACAAACCCATTAGAACAACAAGTACTCAGGTTGTTATAGATATTCCTATTATCATGTCAGAGACCTTTAATCTCATAGCGGATCTCTCTCACAAATCCCTCTGAGGCAAGAAAGTGTCATTATGCCAGTTTTAATGGTCAGAGTTTGACGCAAACTACATTGCCAAGTCCCACCTTGGCGATCTGTTTGAACCCTTGAACAGGGTGCAAAATACCCTCGTTTTCTTTAACCAGTACATTTACACAGAACCCTGAGTCTGCTTGCCAAATTCCATTTGCAAATGAGGGCCAGCACCTGACCACCGTAATAAAGTTATATATATTTAGTATATATGTATTTCTATATATACACATACAACCTCCCCTGCAGTGGCATTTTCCACTCCTACTTGTGACTGATTGGAGGTTGTATACTCAAAGATCAAAAAATTTTGTTATGCTTTCTCAAAGTATTCCATAAATCATTTTATTACTTCATAAATTTAGGGTGAATCCTGAGGGCATCTGAGACAAAGGGAAGAAATAGAGAGAGCAGGAATATTGGAACAGTACACTGAACAAATTCCCACTAAGGTCTATCACCTCAGAACAAAGTATCAAATCAGAAAGAGTGCATTAAGCTTAACTGTACTAAGGTTGGTACTGCTAATAGCACAGTATGTCCTCAGCAGCTCAATAAGGCATTTCAAAAAGCTTGTTTTGCTACTTGCAACGCAAGGCAACAACTGGAAGACTGGCCTTAAGTTACCCACTCAAAGTCACACAAGATTTCCAAAACTTAAGTCACCTCTCCTCTGATTCCAGGATCACAAGCCTTTGTCTTAAGATGACACTTAGAGTGCAAGGAATCTTTTCACCACAGTTTGGAACACTTATTTATATTCTTGCAATATTTTACAAACACCATAGGCATGGAACATTTACACCATAGCCCAGGATGGTACACTTGATGCAGTCAGCAGAAAAAGGCCACTGCAGAGAACTAATTAAGGTGTCAAAACTATTCCCCAGAGAAACTCTCATCGAGATGACAAGCAGCCCAGAGCAGGATTCTCACTGCAGCTGTCCCCTTCAAACAACTAAGTAAACGACTGCACAGAGAAAGCACGCTGCAGTCTGCAGCAAATACAGTGAGAACAAACAGCATAATTAGTCCATCACTTTCAGTGCCAGGAATATTCGATTTCATTCTGCTTAACTGACAGAAATCAGTGCCAATTCAAAAAAGGAGATTCAAAGCATTGTTTGATTTCCACTCAGATTCTGTGAAAGAAGGAGTAAGATGGTAGTGAATGAAAATAGAGAATCTGAGAAACAACACAGCAGAAAATACACTAGTAAGCAAGTGATTTGACTGTGTCTTATCACACCTTCAAATAACACACAGTACACTAAGCTTTAAAGTGTTAGTCATGGACATACAAGTGAAGAAATTTAATCAGATGCCATCAATCTCTTTCCCTAATACTCTTGAAACTCATGGAGATCCTAATCATTTGCCCTGCTAATTTTCTTCCTTTCTTGTCAGGGTATGAGCAGCAATGAAAAATTCCCATGTCTCTCTGCCAGTGAAATACAGTTCTTGCTTTAAAAACAAAAAAATGAAGAATCGGACAATAAATAACAGTACAACAGAGCAAGTCTTAGGTGATACAGTCAAGGAAATTAAATTGGTGAATTTTGATAACTACTTGTTGCAGAGGTTCCTTTGTCTCTTCATCTGAAATAGCTTCACACCTCACTGGGAGAGCATGACCTGGTGGAAGCCAAATTAGAGTCTCACTCACCTCCATATGCTCTGAGTCACAGACTCCAACTCCAGATAAGCAGGCACAGTTTTTTAGAAGTCAGAGACCAGCACCTTGGCAGCTTCAGAGTACTTCAGGACTTGAAGTGCTTTTACATACACAGATTCCCTATATATTGGCTAGAAAACATCCCCCAGAAAGATGAGCATATTGCTTTGTTCAGTGTTTGTGTAACAATTTAGAGTCTTTGTGCTTCTATCTGGTCATTATAACAAAACCAAAACCCCTCAGCTACAGTAGGAGTTTCCAGAACACTTTACAGAAGTGGTCTGAAGAATTCAACTGATTATTTGGGTTAGTCTTGTCTACATAATTTGTACAATAAAAGCTTGAAGCTATTTCAGAGGTTTGCTTAGAGTTCAGTAGTGAAAGTAATTCTACAAAGCATCAGAGTCTGGCAATCCTTTTGGCCAGGACAATTTTAATAACAGGTTAGCTTTTATCTGTTTATTACTACTACTCCAAACAGTAGCAGCAAAGGCGATTTTTTTTCAATAAGAAATAGGCACACTTCAGCGTCTTGCATTTTTTTCTTAGTGAACAAACGCTTTAGTACTTCGGTAATTCAAGGATTATTACAAGTATCATCTACAAATTAGACCAAAATTTAAAAATTAAAAACAGCAGTGAGAATCAGCAGGTTTATAGCAGTCTTCTCTCCAAAATTAATGCCCCTTTCTGATACAGTCAAAAAGGTACTCAAGAGGAATAAAAGACAAACTGTAAAAGCCCAGTGGAAGACATTAGTCCTTGCAAGAGATGAGTCTTCAGCAGTAGTTACTCATAGGCTGTTTTAGCCAAAGTAAATGTTCTTTCATTTTTAAGTCAGAATATAATTATTAGAATTAGCTGTTATGGGACTCCACCACTAGTACATGTGATGATATTCCACTTTTTTAAATGCTAGCTAGAAAAGGCATTGTAAAGAAGTGATAAAATCTAAACCACTATTTAGTTTTACAATTGCTTAAAAATATATCTCTCAGAAACTGAAGCTTTCAGAGCTTTCTCAGAAGATGTAGGATCCCCTTTGCATACTGTTTCTCACATTTAGAAACTTCAAATTAAGTTCATTCTAACACAGTGAGAAGACAAACTTACATATCTGATTTACTTGTCAGAATATCGTTCTCTTATAACTTCAAGATTGCTAAAAGAGCAAGAGTAATAGGAATAGACTCTACTAGGTAGAACTTGAATTTTATGACGAACATACTTATGCACACATAGATTATCACTGCAGAAGCATGGCTTACCATATAGCTTTAGAGCACAAGTCCAACCAGACTATTTACATGATACATTAAATGCTTTCATTTGCCTATGTAGTTTAAAGTCTGGGGACAACTGCTGTAGGCTGAAGATAAACTGAAAAACATTCAATCTTTTTGTGTAAATTAAGCAACATCTTTTCTACTTATTTTCCTAATTGGCTTTTCCGTCTGTAAATCTCTATACCAGTAATTACAGGCCACTTCAGGGTAGAAGGCGGGTGTGAATTGTTAGGAGCAGAGGAAAGGGAGGGGTAAACCTACTTGTTTGATCGCTCTAGCAGCTTCTGCTTCTGCCAAGTCATGCACTCTAGACTCGACTTTTCTCTCTTCGAGGTGATGTTTATAAACAGTCTACCCATTACAGTTTCATCAGTTTCCCATATGCTGGATCTGACTTTTATCACTTTTATCTTCAAATTTCTTCTAGAGATTTTAAGATAGCAGGGGTTTCACACACCAGAAAATATTCCTGTTTTACATCTTTCCTCACCAGGTGCTGTTGGACAACCTTACTGCCAGGGTTTAATCTGATGGGCACTGTCGACTTGTTCATGTATATGTTTGTCTCAGGGTGAGGGATACTTAATAACTTAAATAACATAAATCAGGCAACAAAGACAATTTGACTTCAGTGATTTAAGAAGGAGGTACACCAGAACTCACTATTGCTGCCCATCTTTGGTGGTTAGAAGAATACATACCCAAACACCTTATAAAAAGCCTGCCTCACATGTATTGTTCTGTCTTACCATGAAGGCTGACAACAGCTTAACATGAACTGAGTAGAACCTGAAAGAATGCTGCAGAGCTGCTAAGTGTTAAAACAGGCAACTGAAGAACATTCACAGCAGTGAGCAGCACCACACTACTGGTCTCTGACCTCTCAGGAGAAAACTGCAGGGTCAAATCACTGCCTACACTTAGTACGAAGGAAAAGCAGAATCGTAAGGTGAGGGAAGATTTGGCCTTCCAAAGATACTGGTTATGCATGTTCTCTCCCTAACAATAAATTGATATCCTTTAGAGTATATAGTCTCAGAAATTGTTTTAATAGTGGCCTCCTTCAGAACAGGGTTCTTGCTTAATTCTAAGCATTCCAAAGAGGCAGCTGCACTGAAGTTTGCCAGAGGCCAAGGTCTGCACACTTACTGGAAACGTTAGTTCTCTTTTCAGACCAAGCCCAACAGTTAATTTCTATGCAAATTCTCATATTTGTTTCCCTTGAAATTGTATATAAAAAGTACACCAACAGACACCAAAAGCAAGCAAGAGCTCAAAGTCCAATTTTTATTCCTTTACTGCTGCTTTCCTAGAAAATCAGAAGAGAATCTTAAATTCTACACTGTAATCAAATGAGTTGAAAAGCATACAGAAATATTTCTCCCCCTGCAGAGATCAATTCTAAACTAGCTTTGACTTCTAAAACTTACAGGAACAGAAAAGGTAAAGTTAGGATTAGATCCAAGAATGCGTGGCATGTTCCCTTGTTACCAAAATGTTTTTCAGCTAGCTGGGTTTCATTCATGGCAATATAGTCTCCTTAGGGGAATCCAAGATCAAGAAACAGCCACAGATACATTCTGCCTTTAAAAAACTGTTCCCTTGAACCCCTGCCTAACTACAGAAAGAAAGGACTAGTAACTTCAGAAGATTTTTCTATAGAAGAATGTGTATTAATACACAGAGAGAATATCCTAAGATTGTGATTACAATGACAGAACAGTGTCAGATCCCAGAAGATCATACAGATGCCTTCTGATACCAGTTTGTATCAGTTTACCCTTGCCTTTGACACATAGCCGTATTAACTCAGCATACGAGACAGACTCCAGTCAAAATTGTGTTCTTTCACACAAAGAAAGATTGAGAATTTATAGGAGACTAGTTATACTGCTAAAAAGGAAGTTGATTATGATGTAATATCAGAAGTAAATTTTGAAATTGTAAACAATGTTGCCTATCAACCAGCAAATGAATTTTAATATAAAAACTCTGGTAAACTGTCTCCTTGCTTCTAAGCTGAAACACTTGTTGGACTTTACACAAATCTAACAAATTTTTCCTCCTGCAAGCATACACAAGCTGTAACATCATGGGTCCACTGGAGGCAGCAGTTGAGTTATGACCAGTTTTATTAGCAGGCATGAAAGAAAGTGCTGTGAACCCTTCTGATTTACTTCCCTGGAGCAGCAACCCAAGAAGAGCCACAGAAACTCCCACTCCTAGCAAACTCTGCAGCATGGTGCTGACTGCAGAGCTCAAGCAACTCAGCTACGCTTTACAAAGGTTTCCCTTTACTGGGCAGACATAGCTGTTTTGGGTGCTCACTTAACAATTGGAAATGCCAAGGACCACATTCACTAAGGGCTACTATCCTAAGGAACACCTGGCTTTACAGATCTCAGACATCCCATGAAAGAAAAATATTCTTGACACAACACCCTATGGTTTCAATGTCCTCACTTCATTCTGTACAGTAAGATCTAAATTTACTTTCTGTAGCACAGCATTCCTGATTCAGCACAATTACATTCCACATAAATAGTAAACTCTTGATACAAGCAGATTTTCCTGAGATTCTTCACTGATGCGCAGCTGATTAGGTCCACTGCATCAGAAATAGTTTTCCATACATAATTATCACAGTGTAGTATGTTTTGTGAATCATCCCTCAAGTGGCAAGTATTTTCTGAAAAAGGAGGTTTGGACTTTGTACTGTGAAGCCAACCTAATTTTGACTAATTAGAAGTAGCACTATAAATTTGCTTTCTGATTTACCACAGAAGTGCTTCTAGTAATTTGACAGCTAATAATGGAATCATGCACGTACTTGAACACAATTTGAGTTTTGCTCCAACTGCTGCCAAAAACATCACAGTTGAAAATGAAGCTGGCACATCTTAATCCAACTCATGTCAGGAGCAGCACAGAGGAAACGAATAGGTTTTACCAGCCTATGTATAGTTCAAATTGCAATGAAGAACACTCTCTTTGGATATCTGATGTTGATATGATCTGGATGCCTAGGGGAGAATTGGGGGAGCACAACAGACAACTTTTTCCTTGTCAATCACAGTATCTTTCAAGTGTTCAAATTTTACATAGGTTTTAATAAAACGAGTGTGCAAAGTGGGAAGCATGCCAGGTAAGTGTACTAAGGTTTACCTTTAAGAGGAAAGGTAGAAATGGTCTGGACCTTAAAAACATGCTACTGTTAGTAAGTTGCTCAGTGCAGGGTCTCACGCAAAAATGAGAATCTCTTATTGATTTAATGCACAATCCTAATTCCTTGATTATTTGTTGCTGTAATTTATGTACCACCTAATCAATATGCCCTTCCCATCCCATCTTGGTACTTCAGAATCACAGTAGATTAGTCAGCTTCAGAGATATGTAATTTGACACAAAATACACAGGTCCTTCAGAGTTCCCATACATATTCCAGGAACAACAACTGATTTTGGATGTGATGTCTGGTTACTCAGAGATAAGCATTTAAATTTCTCCTTGAAACTAAGCTAAGCTTTGCAGTAAATGAAAGCATCTCTAGCATTCGGCTACAGCAATCATTTTATCGAAAGGAAAGAGTGGAGAGGTACCTGGAGAAAACACAAACCAAAATGCCAAATTCATCCAAAAACAAGCTGGTCTAATCAACTGGTTGGTGAAACGAAGAGGCAATATGAAACATTGGATAGTTATCACCTATGCAGAAGCTGAAGCTACTTTCTAAGCACTTCTCCATATAGTGAAAATGCATGGTTTTGGGACTAGCCTAAACTGTGGTACACAAAAACAGCTGCTGACTACAACAATGCCCAATAATTCCATTGACTTATTTGAATTGATGTGGTAGAGATCAAAGTAGATGAGGTAATGCTTTCCCTGGCTTTGACCCAGATAAGGTAAGATCTTACTAAAGGTGCTCCACTCAATCCAATAAATTACTGACTGAGACCAGTTTATCTAGAATATAGGTGACAAAGCTAATAACAGATATATCATAGGAGTACAATTACTAAAACTACCAATAAAGAGAAATATTAAGAGGAGAATCTGGAAATCTTACTTCAGTGCTCAGGAAGTTACACACCTGTAGTATATATACCAAGATGGTAACTGGGCAAGCAAAGGATAGTCAAGTACATCTTTTGTTACTGCATCAACACAGCCCAAGCATCTAGCAGACTACAGTAAGAAGAGGAAGAGCTTGTGCTTGGCCTTCAAATTCTTCTTGCCCACAAAAGTAGATCAATATAAATCAGACAACTGTCTAACATCAGATCATCATTCCCTGGTCTGTATTTCCATCCTGAAAGCAGAAGATAAAGCTTACCCTCATCTTAGCTTCTCTTATACTGGAAAGAAGTTGAGGAAAACAGAACAAGCTTATAAGCTCTTCCTTCTACAAGGAGAGTAAATACAGAGGAACTGCCCAAACAGCTTTTTCTTCAGTATTTGAGAGATGTATGAACTCTGGCTACAATAGGATGACAGTCATCCTATGTCTTAAATATTATGCTTGCTAGAAGATATACTAAACTATTCCCTAGTTTACAACAAAACTGTAGTCCAGGCAACAGACATCTATAATGAAGTAAAGCTCTTAGCCAAGAGCCACTGACAAAGGGAAGCAGTACTATGAAAGTCTCCTGGATAACCACTCCTGTTGTTTCAGGCAACCATGCAATATAGCTGCTACTCTAAATGTTCCATACTACAAAGCTGGTTTTGTCCATTTTACCATACAGTAGGAGTCTTCTAACTTGGCAATACATGTGTCTTCATACTGGTTTGCATGTGCATGCTCTTGGGCCACCTCTTACCAGTTCCCTTCATTAGACCTCTTCCATTCTCAGTTATCCCATATGGTCTACAGTCCACAACCCAATATTCATGTCACTAAAAAAACATTCCACACAAGACTATCTTTTCTTCATTAATCAGATCTGTCTCCTAGGTCTTTACAGCTTTTCTCTTCATTTTTCTACTTCAACTCCTGAAGATAGTTTACCAAAGCTTGTAGCCCATATTCAGGATGAGAATCTCCAAGACCTGAATAAAACCACACTAAATCTTTCCACTCAAAGAGCATCATTAAGATTCCATGAGGAACTTACTCGTAGGCAAATTCTACATCACGCTGACTGCTTGAATTCCTTCACTTAAGAAGCAAAAATGCTCAAATCCAGCTCAACTCTTTCCCTAAGTTCTTAAAATTTCTTTGAAAAATCGCATGTTCAGACATGCTCCCATCCCAGTAAGTTATTAGTTAACTTGGTTCATTTACCAAAATTCTCTATGTTTAGGCCTGCAGTCCTCCAGCTCAAAAAGATCTTCTCAATCTCACTCAGTACATAACTGTATGTAGTGACAGTAACCCTGGTGCTGAACTAAGTTGTTGTGATCAACAGCACGGCTGTCTCAGATTAACGACATAGCCAACTAGCACATTCAGTGGGCAATATGATGACAACCCTTTGTTCTGTGGGACAGAAGGATACGCTGGCTGACATGGTATAACACAAGAACTGCATCACGTCAGACCTAGCAGGAGGAAAACAAACAGCCTTCTTTCCTAAGTAGGCAGTATCAGATAATCATGATGAAGATAAAAGACTAGCAGCACAGCACTAATTTCTGCCCACAGTCAAGTTTTCCTGTCCTGAAAATAATTATCACTGCTCTCCAGCAACAGCGGAAACATTTAATTTATTTAAGATCAGTACCTTAGCACAATCAATAAGCTTTTTCCACAAGTGAAAGAGATAAATGTGACTCCATGCCTACGGCCAAATCTACTATTCTTATTACATTTTTTGCATGTTACAGCTCAGTTTTGCAGAGGAAAACAAAAAAAAGTTACCAGATTTTATCCCGTGGAGCTGTGCCACTTGACTAAGTATATAAGCATTCCTATCCATTATATGCACACGGAAATGGTCCTGTAGGTTAGGACCCCAATAGGGTAATTTTCTGCAGAGGCACAGTTGTCTTGCAATACACTAGTCCAATAACTTCAAATCCTGGCTCTCTGTATCAGAAATAGACCACCATCAGGAACACTCAACTTGTGAAGTACAATGGTATTTCAATAAGCATCAGAGGAAAGGTCTGCCTTTAGCAGGCTTAGTGACAGTGCACTTTCAATTCCTCTGATTGCAGAAGGGGACAAGGAAATATTAAAGTGGTTTGTACAGTTGAGCACCATGTTTCTGCAAATCACGAGATGAATGAGATGCTGGAAACAGACAATATAACATCTCTAAATGCTAGCTATCCATTATTGAGGAAAACCAACTTCCACTGCAAGAGAAGGTAATTTTATAATTTCCAGTTAAGATTTTAATAAATTGAGGAGGAAGCAGGACACAAACTAGTGCACTAGTATTTGGAATACAATTTCCCAAAGAAACTTGCAATTTTTTACTAAGTTACAAGCAGATATTACAGTACCAACCAAGGTTCACACAAAAAAATGTTAGCAGTTGCTAAATAGTGATAAAAGGAGCCTGTTTCCACTACACATTCACTTGCGTAACAGTGATACTACAAATAGCATCAGACAAAATTCCTCCTGACAGAAAATTTGTTTGGTATATAACTTATTCTCCTAATCTTTTGTAAGAGCACAAGCTAGCTGCAGCCTATCCTGTAAGGCTGAGGACCTCACGAAGATCTGAGAAATTCATGCAAAGCCACAAGGCAGAGGACCACAGGACTATGAGCTGCTTCCTCAGTCTGAATACCTTGAGTTTGATAGCCCACAATATACATACATTGACTTGAAGTTAATCCTGGAAGTCAATGTAACTGCTGAATGCAAATAAAATAATGTCCACTTAATACAGGGAAGACTCAAAGCATATTATCCTGGAAATGAGTTATCAGCAGATTCAAAATGCATTTCCTCTGAAAATAAGCTCTAAACAGTCAAGGTCTGATCAGAGTTGTTAAAATTTTCAGGTTATACTGGCTAAAATCTAGTTTTAATTAATTTGTCAAAATGGAAGTTCTCAAACATGATAAAAGCTTTTGCTTTTTCCATGTGCTTAGGTACAGCATCTGTAAAGACCAAATGGTTTCATCCCTCTTGGAAATTTTTCCACAAGCAGTTTGGAAAAAAGCGTTTCTGCACAAACTGGTGAATGGTAATGACTGGGTCAGCCTCCCAGTTAGTGCAAAGTAGAGAGCCACCAAGCAAGTTAGCTGCAGACACTGCTCATTGGCCAAGAGGTACACCACATGAAAATTTAAAATACCAGAATTACACTAAACTGTTCAAAATCTTAACAGGAAGGTTTGGGGTTTTTTCCCCTCTAAATTCATAGGAACACACTTTAAACAAAGACACAACAAGTATAGTTCAGGAGATACAGTGAATAACAGAGTTCCCACAAACTGACTAGCTGTTCACTCCTGCAAGTACAGACTCTGTTCTGGTACTGATCCAGACAGGAAGATACCATGAAGGATTGACTTTGACAAACATAAGCTATTCAACATATGCTGGCAGGAAATGTTTACATCAGTCAACCACAATCCTGCCAGGACTGCTAAACATCTTGTCAGCCTACACAGTGAATGTAGTTAACACAAGGTAAAACAGAATGCAGGAGAACAAATTTGAATAGATCACTCTAATTGGAATTCACATTATTTTCAAAAGCTAGGTAACAAATGCTCAGACAGATCAAGTCCTCTAGCTGCTTACCCCTTAGTCTCTGTACCAACACACTCCTTCACAGTGAGTCAGTAATCTAGATATCAGCCTCTAGACAAATCTTTCTGAGTACACTTGACTTAAAGTTTACTACCTTAAAAACACTCAGTCAGCTACATTAGCCTATTAGCCTTACAAAGCAGGACACAAGGCCTCAACATACGTCTTGCCTAGTCTTCAGAGACAATTATGCTGTGAAGATGCTTCCATTGCCCAGCAGCAAATATGCTATGTTAAGTGGAAGCACTATCCCCTCTCTGCCAAGGGCACTCTGCCTGAGGGGTGCAAATTTATTCCCTTAACCACTTATCAACTGCTTTATATACAAGTCCCCTCTTCATAGCCTCATTAAACAAAAAAGTGATATTGCAAAAAATTTACTGCAGCACCAAGAACAAGACCCTGAAAAAAACAGATTCCAGATGTACAGAGCTGTAGTCTTCCCAACAGAGCAGAAAATCAAAAGCTGACATGCCATTTTCCCAACAGAGCAGAAAATGAAAAGCTGACATGGCATTTCAGGATCAGGCCTCTGACATCATCAGCAAGTGAACTACGGCCTCTGCTCCACACAACTGAACGAACTGACTACAGGTGCTATCTTTAAATAGGAAGTACTTAAGGTTAATGACTGGCTGTAGCTGCTGACAGCATTTTTAAAAAAAAAAAAAAAACACGCATAATGCTCGATAAGCAGTGTTCAGAGGAAGACAAAAATAGCTCTGTATCAAAGAGGTTGGTTCCTTATTTGCCTCCAAGGGCAAATGAACATGCTGGTCTTGCATGTAAGCAAATCACTTTTTCTTCTAGAAAGATGTTTCATCAATTCCTCTGCAGATAAACATCTGCCAATATCAATATTCATTGCAAAACACCCACATAACAAATCCTTCTTAACCAGAAAGTATAACAACTTCCTTTTCAATTAAAGGTCTGTCTTTGAAATAATAATGTACTTTCCTTTTTTTTTTTTTAGTGACACTGGACAAATGTGACCACTTGCCAAGACTCCCAAAGACACTCAAGACCGTGAAATCCAGCTGATCTGTATTTGAAGCTATTTTTATGTGACAAGGTGATGTCACAGTGCAATATCTCCTCAGGAGATGAGGAAAGGAAGCTATTAGAGCTCTAGCCAGTTGTACGACAGATCACTTGGTGAGTAGAGCAAGCAGGCAAGCTCGGTCCTCTGGCCACTGTCTCTTAGAGAAGGACCAAATTCAAGATCTGAAGGTGTTTTGGGACTTAAAATAAACACTGGTGAGAATCTGACCAGAAAACACATTTTTGATCCAGAGCAGAACAGGGACAGAGTCAGCCTTTCGAGTCTCCAGGGAAACAGTTCATTATGTCAAAAATAACAAGACATGATACGCATTACAAATCTGATAAGGAACTACATATACTACTAGGCCAGTACAACCAGAAATGGATGAATGGATGAAAAAAAAAAAAACCAACAAAAAAACCACAACAAACCAACCACAAAACCCACACAGTGATAAGTCTGAGCCTCAAATACATTGCTTTTCTGTATCCAGGTGTCTTATCCAGGCAGACTTTTATACTGAATTTAAACTTTCAATTGAAGCCTGATGTTATTGAGAATCAGATCCAGTCTTCAGCAGATGGCTTAAGGCAACAGGTTACAAAGGGTTAGGTACACAACTATGCACTTTTCCTAAGAGTTACTAGTTATCAGGCTTTGGGATCCTGATAAATTGACAATCTTAGTATGTCACTAAATAAAGGCAGTAATTCTTAAAAGCTAATTTAAAAAGGTAATTTAAAAGTAATTTTTAAAAGCTAAACTTAGCTTTTAAAGAACACCCAAGATGACTCTAACACCTTTGAATTAATTCTGGTTATTTACTCAGCTTGCACAGAACATACCACTGTGAAAGGTGTTTTTTTGCATTACAGTGTTTCTCCAAAGCTCTTTGGGGGCTACCCTGGGAACTTTACAGCTGGTAAATGACAAGAACTGGGGTAACTACAGAGAAGCACTCAAAAAAGCCCTCCCTAGAGTGCTCAGTTTTCTCACAGCTGGAAGGAAATAGCCTGTGATATGACCAGTAAGATGTTCCAAGTAAAGGTGCTAGCAGAACCAAGCGGCAAATCATAATGGTAAGAGGTAATACTATATTCAAAATATTCAGAAGTGATCAGAAAAATGCTCTGAGGAATGGAGAACAGTGGAGAATAAAGTGACATATTAATGGTTTTTGTTTAAATTCATGGGGTAAATCTTATCTTGAGCCTTTCCAGTTCTCGTTATTTCAAAATGGGTATAACAGAACTAATCCAGTATAGGAAAAGCAACAAAGATGAAATATATATATCAACTTCTATGAGGCTAGATTACAGACTAGGAACACGTAATCTGGAGAGAAGAGGGTATATGAATGTAACACCATGAACAGCTCAAGGCACAACTAGTATTTCATCATTTTAGTGCATGCATTTTATATTTCCTATTATCACAGAAGGTTTAAAAATTCAGAAAGCACTTTCTGACACTATAACTACACTGAAATGTGCTGCTGTAAAAGGTTATGAATATCAAAGGCTTAAATGATTATTTTTCTGCTTCTCCATGACTTTGCCTAAATAGCATCTCTGCACATTCAGTCCTGACATGCACATTAAATGATACTAGTCTTTTACACTGGTCCTAAACATCTTGATCTACTACTCCTAGAACAATGTTGTCCTCTAGGTAACATCCATAAACTGGCTAGAGCTGTAAACATTCTAGTTCCTACACTAAATCTAGCAGTGAAAACTGAGGTTCACAAACAAGCTTCCTCAGAGATCAGGACAAAGACATGAAAAGCTTCACCTTAAGGCTTTGAATTTCCACAGGAAGGGGATACAGATGACTGCCTGCAAAGTCACCTTTGTTCTGATCTTGGACAGCACATACAATTTTCAAAGGCCCACTAGGCAGAATATAGGCCTACATCTATCAATTAATTTCTTCCCAATCTCTAGCAAGTACTTCAGGATCTAGCTGCAAATTAGTTGACAGATGGTTTGAGGGGGAGTTATGGGTGGTTACTATAGAACAGCATGTACTTACCCTCACAACAATTTAACCTGAAAATCCTCCGGGAATGCTACATGCTTCCAAGATGTACTTGCTTCTGCAAATATTAAGCTACGAATCAATATTATTTTCACTACTGCATTCATGGAGCATGACAGAGAAGTATGATAAATGTAAGAGGAGGAACAGTGCTCTTATCTCTTTCAGCTAAGCAGGATATGGTATCTGTACTCAGCCTAACAGAACACACAAAGGACTAATGCAGACGAGCATCTTCTCTCAGGTGCTTTTTTCCAGAACTGAGGTAGTCCTACTAGAAAAGTCTCTCTTTGTTCTCAAATCTAAAAGACAGAAGGAAAGGGGTAATATAGTCACACTGTTCCCAGGGCAACAACAAGGTACTTGAATATCAACACCCACCTGTTGAATGAGAAACAAAAACAGTTAGGATTTTTGAATTTTTGTACTAAAGTGGTTTCACATAGACCTAGAAATATTTCACATCACCTGGGAATCACTTCTCTTCTTGACTCTTACTGTTCAGTTTATGTCAATATTTCTTCTTTCTTCAGCAATAAATTCTCTTGCAGTGCAGACTTTGGTAAAGCACTGACAGTTCAACATGCTTTTCCAGCATAAAGCGTGTTGAGAAGGCTTTCCAAATTTGACTTGCTACCTTCAAAGCACTGCCAGCCAGCCTTTAAGACAGCCCTACTAATAAACCTGAATTCTGTTAATAAATGTAATTTCTGTAGTGGGTAAGAAGTCACTGCTATAGAATTTGTCACCCTTCTCATTGCCTATTTCCAAGCTGCTTTTCTGCAAACTATTTTTTATATACACACACACTGCAGTCATACAAGAAACTTTGAACAAGCTCCTCAGGGTATGGTGAAGAGCTCTGGGATGGCTCCTTTGCTTTTTCTCACTTGAAGGTTCCTTCCTGTTACAGTAAGTCCTATACAGTCAGAGAAAGCTGTTTACAGATCTTGTTGCCAAATTACAGCAGCATTGCACCATGACACGGGAGGTAAGGATTACAAGCAGGCTGGCCCTCATGGTTAAGTCTAACCATGTCAAATCTCCTTTCTTAATATAATTGTTTTCATTGACCAGACTTTTTGAATTGAAAACTTGTCAGAGTAATCATTTGTTGCTCAAACGTGGCAATACAGTGAAGAGCTATAATATAAATAAGCATATTTGAGAATATAAAGAGTTTATATTCCTGAAGTCATGGAAGCCCACCCACCTCCAGTGTAGTCATTCTTTAAATACCTGTAACAGTTGCTGTTCATCTCTGCTTCCCAAGCACTCGTCAAACCGAGAGTTGACTCTAGTAAAAAATCCCAAGACATTCAAGACATTAAGAACAGTACAAACTAGTACAAGTAGTAAGTTTTGACTTGGGATGCACCATGTTGTGCTGTCAATGCTACAGTACAGCTAGCTTAGATCAGACACCACAAGCAGAGCATCCTATTCAAACTTAGATCTAAGACCATACATTTTCCTCCAGTATATAAGCAGTTGATAAGGCACAGAGAAATGGAGTTTCACTGTAAAGGTGATACCCTAAAGCATATATTTAACGTCAGGAAAAGGACAATCCGACAGGCTTTGTCAGGCTTGGAAAAGTGTGGTTAACAGCTCCCTTTCCTATTTTCTTCACCCTGTGCAACCTTTCCTTCCCACTTTTTCATACCCATAGGAAAGGCTGGAGGAATTTTAACATTAAGGTTCTGATTTTTAGTCTGGGTTTTCCTGGACTAAAAATAAAAAATAAAAATGGTGGCACATGAGAAAGTAGAAGTGGTGAGGCTGAAAATGTATCTCTCGCAGGAAAAGTCAAGAGCTGGTAGCAAAACTATCAGCTCGATTCAAGGCATCGTATTTTCCTTTAATTCAGACATCAGTTTCTACAACCTACAGATCAACATTTATGACTCTTCTATATTATTTCTTCCTCTATCAGCTTGGCCAAATTTTAGCCCTGTAGCAAATGCGTTTTTCCGTATGAATACTGGAAACAGCAAGAGTTCACATAGGTATTTCACTCACTTTTCAGGGATACCATTAGCCTGGGTTCTAACAGTCTTTATTAAAAATGGTCTTGCCACAGGTCAACACTTACCAATTATTTCAGAGTATTTGTAATGTCCCATATGCCTTTACTTTCAGTCCCCCAGCATAAGAAATTCCACCTTCTTCAGAGAATCTTACAGGTTCAGAGATTTGTTTAATGCTGCCAGGCTTACTGGGCACTAGCTGGTAGAGATCCATCACCCGATGCTATGAAATACTAATCTAAATTACAACAGTAGCCACTCATGCTGTGAGTAACTACAAAATTTCCACTTAATGCATGTTAATTGGATTATTATTTTAAAGACATGCTCACTGCCCCCACATTAATAACAAATGAGTTCTCTCTAATTATTTTTAGAGTAACTCCATACAAATTAATGATTAGGTCATTAAGACTGTGAAGCTGAATTGCCATTAATTCTCACATTTGAGTGAACTGGCTAATAAAGTAACATTATAAAAGGAAATTCCCTTATGCCTTACTGAAATCCTTCACTTGTACCAAAAGCATAGAACAAATGTTGTAAGCATTTTTTCCCTTTATTAAACGTGAAGTTGAAGTTATTCCTTATAATCTCAAAAAAAACTGACTACAGAAAACTGCATTTTTAAGTTTCCTATATTTGTAGGCAGTGCTAAAGTGCAATTTTTTCAACTGGTACAGCATAGTATAACATAGAGAGTTAGAGACCTAGTATCAACAGAATAACTCAAAATTTTAGAAACACTTCTACATTCAGCAGTACCAAGTAAGAGATGTCATGGGATAGCCACTGAGATTTTATAGATGTCTAGAACTTCTAGGTCAACATAAATTACACTTTTTAAAGGGATATAGCCTAATCACCATTTGCAGTTTGGTATTGTACATTTATCAGTAAAGAATCAAGTTTCTAAAGTTGCACAAATGCATTATAATCAGGGTAGGAAACCTCTTCCTTGCAAGGTGGCACATATTTGCTAGGTGCTGACATATTTGGCACTCATTTACTCATTCTGTAGTCACTCAATTCAAAAATCAAAACATAATTTACAGTTTCACTTCATATAGCTCACAGCCATACCTCCATTCCTCAGATCTGCTTCAGATTTAGCGCTCTTTTCCTCATAATCACAGTCATCTCAGATGTAACACACCAACAGAAACATTTCTCTCCAGCACCTCCACCTTTAACCCATTTCTTTCTAATCTCAGTTTTAGATCATGATTTGTGTACTCTGAACATATTTGCTAACATTAAAGGTAATAAGGTGTGCTCAGTAAGTTTTTACATTACAAAAATTAGAACTTGACAGAAATATGTAGTTGCACTGCAGAAACTAATATTCATTAATTTTCCAGGTAGAATATTCATGAACTAGAACATATAAAAGATACATAGCTCTAGATATTATTACTACACACTTTGGTGAGAAGAGAGTAAAGATCTCCCTACCATTAATTTAAATGATTGCTCACAGTGGCAAAACTACATCATTTTATATTAGTACTCTTAACATGGATATTAAAATCACCCAACTGATGTAGCTGAAAACATTCAGTAGCTCCTTTAAGAAGGAAGGATAAGAGAACTCATTATTTTCTACTCCTTTTTGAAAAGATACACTTACTTGTAGATTACCCGATGCAATTTAAGTTTAGCACACTATCATATGCATGTATAACTATAGCCGTATGTGTAAATCAGTGAACTACAGGCATGGTTTTCTGGATCTAGCATACCCAGCAGTTTGCAAGACTAAGAATTCAATGTGTTGACTCATCTTCTCAACTAGTCACCACCACAGTAGAATAATAAACATGTTTCATAGACACCGAGTACAAAGAGAAAAACAACACACAACATTACATGGAAAAATAAGTGTTCTTATTTGAAGGACACACCAGAATACATTCAAATCACATGTTTAAAATGCACTCCAGAAGACTGTCCAAGCTACCTGAAATCCTCAAGGAGTTCAGATTAGCGCTAAAGAAACACATTCTCACTACTGGTTTGATTGCCATTGCCAATTTGATGTTTTATTTCTTCCCTTTGGCCTTCCCACCTTTCTAGGGGATACTGGCTGAAACACACTAAAAGTTCCATATTCTTTTAGCCACACAGCTACTGCAGCATCTCCTGCTATTCCTCATGATGAGCAAGACAAGTTCAAAAATTGGTCTGATTGTAACCTAGGCACTCAAATCTGGAAATACGTCATAGCAATAGCAGATCTTAATCATTTTAACTTCCTTTCTCCAAGTGGATGGAAGCAAGGGTCACTCCTGCATTAAGCGTTTCACATTGCTGGGTATAAAACACTACACTGCTTCACAATGCACTGTAGTGGAAAAGCTAAAGAGTATCAGATATTATAGTGCTTCAACCACAGCTCCTTGTTATACTGCCTGCAATAAAGCAGCTCAGTGTACAGTAAATATGAACTATTCAGCTCCCTCCCATCATCTAAACCGAAGAACGTTGCAGATTGCCCCAGCACAAGGCAGACCACACCACTGGCCCCAGGCGGACCCACCTATGGCCGCAGGACAAGACTGCTCAGCACCTCTGCTCGGCTCGCTCCCTCACAGGGCTTTCAGCAACAGCTCAGCAGGGGCACCAATAAAGCTGATACTCTTTTTGCCATTTAAGCCACTCTGCCACATGGTAAGAAATAAGCATATTATAATAACAGATGAGCTTTTTCAGCTTCACAGCTGTGGCTGGTGTGAGGACAGAGGGCCCCTCAGGAAGCAGCGGCCACACAGCACCCTCCAGGCAGTCGGAGGAGCTGCCACAGTAGGGGCCCAGAACAAAAAAAAACAAACCCAAATCAAGCCACACAAAAAATAGAAAGATGATAAACAGTAAGCCTCAGAAGTATCCCTGGGGCACAAAACTTGGAGAACTTTACCTGAGGCCCTGAAAGGGAAGCGCGGTCGGCCGGGCCCCAGAGCGAGCCGTCACCGGCGGCGGCAGCACCACCAGCTCGAGGCGAGCCCCGCGGCGCCTCGCGAGCCAGACTAGAGGAGCCGGTGGAACGTGCGCGCGCAGCTTCTGTAGGCGGGCGGGCGCTTCCCCGCCCGCGCGAGGAGAGAAAAGGGCGGGAAGAGGCTCGGAGGCGGCCGTGGGGAGCGGCGGCTGGGGCTGGTCTCCTGAAACGCCTGAGGGGGAAGCAGGGCCTCCTCCTCCTCAGGATGTGTGTGCCTGCTGCTGTGGTGGGAAGGATCGGAGCTGGGGTGCAAAGCCCACTAGAGGATGCGTGAGCCGCGTTAGAGAATGTTCTCGAAGGTAATGGAGGCTGCCTGGTCACAAACTGCCGATAAAGGCAGAGTTTCTTCTCAATCTTAATCAAATAGGGCTAATTTAAAAACAGCTGACCAAGGCTTATTTTTCAGAGAACTGTTTTGTTTCTTTCTTCTCCATGTGAACATATGATAGCGAGGTGCTACAAGGCAAAAATAGTATAAAATCTTTTAAATCCCATCACTTACTATGTGTAATTATCATCTTATCCCTGACTATGCCTTGAGTGACTCAAATGGGGGTTTTTTGTCTGCAATTGTTCAATGTTACCTGAGGTTATAGCAGCCTTCAGACTCTGTATCCTGGTGGGAAATGTTGGTACAGCCATGGTAGAGGCCCAGTTTTGCTTAAAGTTTCTCCTGCTTAGCTTAGAAATGGTTGCTAGTGTGAATGAAAGTGTCCCACAGCTGGGTTTCTCACTGTCATTGCCTTTAACGCAAGCTCTGTAAAACAACCTTATTTTTTTTTCATGGGGAAGCAGAGCTACATTTATATACAATGTACGATTTCTTTTTAGTTTAGTAGTGTAATAGTTTGTGTTATATTTTCACCTTTATTTCTGGATTGTAAAACTTAGTTTAGTTCTCTGACTATATCTGAAGTGTTAGCAACTACTGTTAACCTGGTAGGAACAAACACTTGGAAATGCCAGAGGTTGGTTTTTACAGACTGAATCATATTGCACCTGAAGGAAGGCAGCTGTGTTTGTGATTGTCAGTCTCTAGGATCTGGATTCTGTAGCCACCATAAAAAGTCTTATCTTCAATGGTTTTGTAGACTTGATACCACACAGGAGATTGGAGGCAGTGGGTCACAATTTCATACGTGTTTCCATTTTTTCTACAGAAAAAATAAAATGTCTTGAATCTAGAGGATGGATAATCACATGCACTTAGTTAAGAAGCACTATTTAAGGTAACTACCCAGATCTTATAATGCAGCTTTATTTATAAGAATAAATTCTGGCCTAATCAGTATCTGATTTCTGTTCTGAGCTTCAGAAAGTGCATAAGGCTATCTCATATTCCTGATTTCACGGTACTGTTCGTCTCAAACTTGGTCTAGCTTTCAGAAGTTAGTTTCCTTTTGAATTCACAGCTGTGATAATCACTGAAGTATGAGTCCTTACCCAGTATTGATGTTGTGGTCAGAATGCTTCTGCAAAAAAACCACATGATTATCCTTATTTGGCTGTTTAGTTCTATCATGAGTGAAGAATAACAGCTGTCTTTGGAATTGGAAATAAGGGGGGGTGGGAAATAGCGTGTGAGCTACTTTGTCTTCTTGTATGACTAACCTTTTTTTTTTTTTAACCCAGATCTGCCTTACAGTAATGGTTTTCTACACATGATTCAATATTGCTTATTATAAAGATGTCATGAGAAATAAGTGACCCCACTTAACCATGACATCTAAATAAACATTCTAATATCAATGTCTTCCTGAAGTGGGGATAGGATGAAGTTGTCTGGAAAATGCTGATTTCTTACTGAGGACCACTTTGTTCTCAAGCAAACAGTTGGGGGCTATTGTCTGTCTTCAGAACTGCATTGCTTGTGGACCTCATCTCTTGTATTTTGCAGCTGATGTGAGAATGTGCATCTGCCTTGTATAGACAGTGGGGAAATGCAGAATCTTGCTTGGAAGAAGGGGGGACAACAGGGAAGGACTCAAAAGGATCCTCCTGTAGAAAACTCTTCCTTTTTTAATTCATTGAAAAGGAAATACAGCAAGATCGATCTTCTTGAACTCTTTATCAGTACTGAGACTTGAATGAGTGAAGACTTCTGCTTGGTATAAATGTTACTTTGATATGAATTATTCATTTTTTTCTCACTTGCCCTTTCCTAATCACAGTCAGCATCCAGCCACAGCACATCGGAGGAAGTTATCAAGAGCGTCTGCAACTCAAGGCTAGTTAGGCCCCTATTACTAACCTCCATGACTCGTACAGCCAGAGCTTTGCAGCATTTTTTGCTGCTGCCTTGGTATAGAATTTTATAATTTGGTGGTATATTTGTATCTTTTGTTGGACCACCATGCCTCATGCTAAAGGAATGAGAAATGAAAAACCCTTCAACAAGAAGTAAAGGCATAAGACTCCAGGGAATAAAAAGCAATGTGTTCTGTGCAAAACAGTAAATTTATTTTATTTTGGATACCCAAAAGCCAGTGTGGTGGGGAAAAAGAAGAAATTATAAGGGGAGAATTAAGGAGGTCTGAACATCACACATAATGTTTCCCCAAAGCTATGGAAAGGAGAGTAGAAGGCTGAATGCAGCGGTCCTACTAATAGACAGGAAGTTTGATGTAATTTATGCAGATGCTACTTTTCTCAAAGTTAAGATTTCCTGCTACTTGGCTGATAAATTAGGTGTTTCGTAAGTCTGGGAAGAAGAAAAAAACACCTTTAATTAATTTGAAGATTGGTAGATCCAGCTTGAAAATTCATAGCTATTGAAACATTAATGCAACTAAAAGTATTTTAGAATGGAGTAATCATAAGTAAATGCATTGTTTTGTAAAGGTATTTCTCAGAAAGGCTTCTCTTAACATTTTTTGAAAAAGGCTGGCAGTGGGTTTGAGTCTATATTTAGCTTCATTTAACCTGTTCTAAAAGGGAGTTGGGTCTTTTACTGTGCTAACGTATGGTGTGACTATTTTTAAACTCACACAGAAACTATGAGGAATAGGAGCTAGACTTCATATCCCTAATGGGATCTGAGCTTCTGAATCGCTTGTCTTCAGACTGCAAATCCATTGGTGGGTAACCTCAGTGATTATTTCAGCTTTTTTTGTAAGAGTTCTGTGTAATATAAACCATATTCATTAACTTCTCTTAATAAGACTCCTACATACTTTAAAATGACTTGTGTAGGGCCTCATTTTAGGTGTGAAAGCTTGACGAAAAATACTTTAAAATATTCACAGGCTTGATTTGGGGCCTTGGGTGTCTGCTGTTAGTAAACTGCTGAAGCAAATATTAATTGATTCTTTCAGAGAATGACCAGATATCTAGGTCTTCCAGTGTGATCTTGGTGTTATGCAAGTGATTAGCAGGTAATAGTTTTGTAGCTCCAAGGTATTTGTAATTTGTTGTTAAAGACACAGTAAGTCTCTTTCCTGATTCTGGTCAAAGCCTCTAAAACGAGGACACTAATTTGAAAATTCCTGACAGAATTTGTGTAATGTTTGGCAAATTTAATTTCAAGTCTGAAGTACTTAAGGATTCTGTGTTTGTAAACAGTTTTTCCAGAAAGACCATACAGCAAATATTTTCTTTTTTCTGAAAGCTAAAACAGCTTTCCCACTGTCCTTTTAAAGTTTATGAAAAACAAGAGATGGTTCCTTGGTTGAGTTACTGGCTGCACATTCTGTTTCAGGGCCTATCCTAATTCTTCTAAACCTTTTGCTGAAGGCTTAAAACATACCGATGTAAGCAAGTGCCAGCCTGTGAGCATTGGGTAGTTTGACCCTGGCCTAGCTTAATGTTGATTTTTCCATCCTGGATTTGTGGAAGGGGATTGAAGCACAGCATTCTAATCTGGGAAAACTTGTCTTAAGGGCCATCAAAATTGCGAATAGTTGGCAGTCACGAATAATCAAGATAAACTTTTACTTGAACCTCTGGCAAAATGGAATCGGCTTCACGCTCCAAAAAAGGCAAGCTGATGCTGAAGTGGCTTTGTGGGTGGGTGCTGCTTTCTCTGAGCGTTGACTTGTAGCCACAGAAGGGTTGGGTGACTTCTAAGACTTTTAATAGACATGATTTTGAATTTTGGATGTGTCAGAGCTAGCTTCAGTGCGCCCAACTTGAATACAGTAAAATCCCATATATTTTTCTCCTTTCAACTGCTTGTTAAATATTGGACTAGGATGAGTTTGCACTCTTTATAAATAAGCTGTGATGTGGCAGCACTTCTATATGCAAGTGCAGTGTAAGTATTAGCAAATTTTTTTATCGACCAGAAATTTAATCAAAATAAAATGCAAGAGACTGACTTCTTAAAGATAAAATTGAAAAATAAGGGGATGGAATTTCTTTGAACCTCAGAGTCGAACAAGAAATATTAACCTTCCTTTCTCTAAGAACTAGGTTAAATTCTGGTCTGCTCTTGCATCCAAACCATCTTAGTTGCTACATTCTTTCTGGAACTTTTCTAAGATTTACCAAAGATCGAAATCTTACAGTTGTGTCAAATGGTATTCCCTGTGTGTCTTTGTTACATTGGTGAGAAAAAGAGATGATGCTTGAGAAATGAATGTTCAGGATGTTCTTTTGCAACAGTCATTTGCAAGTCTGTCTTTGACAGAGCAAAAAAAAGAGTGTGAAGTTGGCTTGTAGTGTACTGTATTGTAAAATTCATACTTCTAAATGTGCAAGCAAATGTCTTGTTTAAGGCTGATGTTTCTGGGGAGAGCTTTTCGGAGGAACAAGGGAAAGCAGGTTTGGGGAAGAAAAGGTCAGTTGAAAAGAGTTCTGAGTGCCAGGAATGGGATATTGACTTTTTTTCTTATCTGTATAAAATCACTCTTAATGTGTTCTCTCCAACCACTGACAAGGCTTATTCTAATCATTGTCTGGAGTAAATGAATGGGAGACTACCAAAAAACTGTAATATGGAAAATAGGTTCTTTCTTCAGGGAAGAAAAGATTTTGATTGTGATTAAAGGTGCTTTTACTGACTGAATGTTCAAGTAAATGTAATTTCTAATTACTTTATCTCATCAGGATTATAAAGCTGGAGCTATTTTAATCATGTGTATAACTTACAAAATTAATTTTCAAGATTCATAATGAAACTTAACCAGGAATATAAAGCTATAGTTGTTCTGTAGTTATATACAGTATTTTTTCTGGCATTAAACTTCGTTGACTTCATATAAAACACTGATAACACAAGCTTATTAGATGAAGAAATCTGTTTATTTTTCCAGGGGAAAAAAAATAGCCTCTGCTTTATGGCCATTTAAGGTCATAATGATCTTGCTTTCCTTTAGCTACCATAGGGCTGCCAATATCTGCTTTGTTCCTGACCCAGACAAGTACCTTCTGGTTATATGCCCTCAAAATGTTTTGGTTTGTATAGTTTGCCTTTGTGCATGTTCCTGCTCTAAAGCTTACTATGAGGAGGCAGTAATTGGTTACAGCCTATCCCATGTGGAGTTAAATCGTTCCTTGTTGTGTCAGGTGCATTTTCATACCTATGTTCTGACAAGAGAGATTTCTGGGTGTAGTTTAACAACCTCAAGCAAGTGTAATGCTTCCCAAAGGCTGTGTAGCTAGACATAATGACTACCTGTAGAAGAATTTAGCTAAATGTTAAACAATAAGCAAAGTGTAGTTTTAGGAAGATCATGCAGCAGTAAAAGGTGTGGGGAGGAATGTTAAAAAGTAGAAAAACTCAAGTCTGACACAGAGCTGTGAAAGTTTAGCTGTAAAAAAGTTACGATACTGTACAGATCAAGGAGAAGCTTCAACTAGGTGTTACACTGCACAGAATTCCTGATGTTCCTGAAATTCTTGTTGTGCTAATACAATTGGGTTATGCAGAGAGTACTTGACATCTTTTTATCTTCACAGCCAAGACATTATAGAGCAGCCTAAACTCCTAACTTAGTCTGTAGGCTGCTAGAACAAATGTGTTTTCATTTTTCACAGTACGTGTAGCTTCTCAGAATTTTGAATATTATGAAGTCTACAATGTGAAGCTTAAACTAGACTATTGCAATATGCTATAGCTGTTTGTGGTGTTTCAATTTAAGCCCTGATTCTGCTGCTCTTTGTTTTGGGTAAAAAAAAAAATAAAAAATTACTGCCTTCAATACAGACAGGATTGATCCTTTACATTGTTGTGAATATTACATTCATACTGAAGATTCTGTACAAGTACATGCAACATCTATGTGACTAATTAAAGAATTCATCCCAATTAATGATGCTTCCCTGAAAAGCAGACAACTTCATTGGTTAGACTAAGACGTTCTTGGGCTACAAGAGTAATTATTGGGGCTTTGCCAATTTTGACTGGATCTGGAGAGCTCTGAAGAAACGCATGAATCCCTGTGTTAATGGATTCTATTGTGTGGCTTGAAGCTGTCAGAATCCTGGTGAATTATGTTTGCAAGAAGAGTAAGTGATTCACTGCCAATGCCTTAAAGACTATTATATTGATTCTAGTACTGGCATATAGAATGTATAAAACTTCTCAGTAGGTTTGGAAATCTACATTGCAAATGAAGATTTAAGAACTGAAATATGCAGAAATAACTTAGAGATACTTTAAATCCCAGCTGACTTCTGCTTTTTCCATGGCAGAGTTCATGCTGTCTAATACTCTAAATACCAATTAATGTTTTCATTTTATTACAGTTGGTTCATATCCATTATAATTGTACCAGAAATTTCTTTAAATAATCTGTCCTGAACACCTTTGGCTTTGAGAAGGAAAGAAACCTGAAATTATTAGATAAAGCAAAAGCACACAGTTGGATATCTACCCTAAGGTGATGTTTTCTAATGACTACAAAACATTAAGAAACAATGCTTCTCTATGTTTTTGTAACCGTGATGACATCTGGGACTTCGTGAAACAATCAGCTATAGCCGTAGTGCTAATTAGTGATTTCATAGCACAAAGAAAGGTGCTTCAGGAGAGAAGGATAACTACGTTTTTTTGTTTGCTGTTGGTTTTGTGGGTTTTTTTTAGACAGAGGGGTTGCTTTTATTTATTTTTATAGAATCTTTCAACTGTCGAGAATCTTTCGACTGTAGGGAAAAACTTCTGCTTTAATAAATACTGGTACAGAGGACCAGTTAGGATTGTAAGGTCTGAGTCTTTGAGATAAAGAAAGAAGTTGTGTTCACCTTTGGCCAGAAATAAACTGCTGGATGCTTGGCAAGCACAGGTTCCATTTTCTGCATTTTTGCAGACTTTATTTGACATTTGGAGCATCTCATCAGGCCTGTGGGACATCTGTTGTATTGCAGGAAGATTCTGTTCTGCAGCATCTAGTGAGAGTAACATGAGGTTAGTTTTGTGTCAAACTTTCTAATGGGCTGAAGCTGTGCTACAGCAACAGCCTGCCCTTTTTGGGAGCACCATGCAACAAACTCCACAGTCTTGGAGAATCAGAAATGAAAAATGTGCTGAAAAGAAATATACAAGTGATTGATGGAACACAAATGAGATTGGGGTCTGTTGGACATTCCTTCCATTACCTTTAAAGACTATGCTGTTTTTTACACCTTTCTTTGTACCTGTTAAATAGAAGTAAGACCCTTCATTGGTTTCTTATATTTCATATTTAGAGGTTAAACTTAGAGGTGCAGAATCTTGCTGCTGACGTAGAGCAGTGGGGTTTTAATCTAAAGTGTCTGGTTATGTAATATAAATGGTAAACAAATAGAGGTGTAGGTGAGCCAACTTGAGGGTGTCAGTAAAACCCAAGGACCACTTCTTTCTAAGGTTTTCAGAGTAGAGTAGAACCTTGTGTACCTTTAAATACACAATTTTCTGCACACCGGATAACCTTTATTCCAGTGAATGTAAAACTAAGTACTATGTGACATTACTGAAGCTAAGTACCAAATGCTATCTGACTTCCCTGTATGGGAAGTGTGAATGCTACTAACAATAATGCCAGAGGATTGCTTATTATTTTTAAGTTAATGCCAAATAAATCCATTACCTGCCAGTTCCTTTTTCTACTTTGTACCTTGTTTATAACAGAAGTCTTCTAATTGTGTGTGTTTATAGACTGAATCTTGAGTCAATAAATGTTTTTATTGACTTGCAGGGAGTTCAATATTTGGTTAATGTGAAAATGGCTGGCTTGGGGGAATGCTCTGAAAAATAACTGAGCCTTATAAAATGGCTAGATAAATGCTTGCAAGCTCTGAAGTGCTGACAGAAAAAAAAAGACAGGTTTAGTCTGCTCTGTCTTGACTTTCCTTTTGCCCCTCGTGGAAGCTGTTTATCTACCCTGCTTTTTTTATCAAAAGGATAAGGATTTTCAAGTCAGTATTTTTCTGTCATTAACTTTCCTGAGGTGAGTTTGTGTGACAGTTTGTGGCTATTTGAGCATTAGGTTGTAAATATATTAATCTGGGTCACTTTGGGAACCAATAGCTGCAGCATGAACTCTCAAATGAGACTATTCTCTGGAGACAGCAGTAATCTAGGATTTGAGCTCAGGGCAAACTTCTGAAGCAACTGTTCCGTTGGACAGCAGTGAAAATATTGCTGATTCCTTCTGCAAAGCATGGTGTTTCCAGAAAGCACAAGAAACCAAAGTTTCCAGTTTATATTAAGAAAGATTAAATGACTGGTGAAGAAACAGCTTAGAAAAGTGTATAGCAGATTTGAAAAATAAAATAAAATTGATAGCTGCATGTAAAAAGGAGTGTTGAGCTTTCTGAGCATCTTCAATAAAGTTTGGCTATTTTTATATTGAGGGCAACTCATACAAAAGTTAAGCTCTATGTCAGTTCAGTCTTTTGCTCTTTCCATAGACTGATTTTTAAGTATGAGTGAAGAAAGCAGGTACTACATTACCAGCATGCAATATGGAGAGAATCGTGTAAAAGCATTTAAAAACTGACTTAGACAAAGTTTCTGACTTAGCCTGTGTGAGGATGCAAGATGCATCTTTAAGCATGTGCATCTTGATAAGGTGTAAAATAAAAACCGTAGTGTTGTAGTTGGCTGTAGTTGTAGAATGACGTTAAACAAGGCTTTATAAAGCCTAATTTGAAACTTCATCTTATGGGACTTAGATTTAGAGATGGCAATTTCTCCAAATTCCACAACTGGAAGAGTATCTTGGCTGAACTGTACAAAACAAGTCAGGGTAAACATTCAAAATTAAAATCATTCCATAGTGCATCCATGACTTTAACATCAAGAACATTAGTATTTTATTTGGGATGCATATACACTGAAACAATTAGGCCATAAAAATTGAAGCTGCATTATTCAAAACTCAGCAGTTCTGCGAAACACAATTACATCGATATTAATACTTACTTAGGTTACAAATTTCATTAAGTTTAAACAAATTTTCCCAAACTTTTGTCATTTAAAAAAAAATTGAACTAGTGCTCTGAATTGTGAAGTTGTATCAGGGATATTTCTGCCTGAGTTACATCACTTTAGCTTCTTCGATGTGCAGAGGCTGAACATGGGAAGTGACAGCAATCGTGAATAAATCATGGGCATATAAATTTTTAAACCTTTTAAAAATTATTATTAAAAAATGAGCTGTCTTATTTTCTGTACAAGTGCAACAGGAGAAGATTCAAGAAAGTGTTTTCTGTTGTAATGAGAGAGTGCTGAGACTTCCTGGCTGATGGATATTTAACCATTACTTTGGCCCCTTCAGTGTGAATAAGATGAGTCAAGCTTTCTCATATGACCACCATGTTTGAATATTCACAGCAAAGTAACTCTAAAATATACTTTTCTTTTTTTTGTGAAGTAGATTTTCCTGTTTCCTTGTAATTCTAAACTTTTCATTTTATCAGTATCCTCCAATGTGGCTGCCAGAACTCAATACTAGAAAAAAGATGGACTCTTGAAAATTTTGTCACTTCAATATATCAAGATACTGGTGAAACCTTTTACATTTTTTTTTTTAAATTTACTTGATTTTTCACTATGTGTCTCTTTAGCATTTGCCCTTATAAACAACAATGATATACAACTATAGGAGTGGGTTTAGCACAGTATCTTAAACTCAAATAACAATACAATTCAACATGAAATAGTAAGTTTTAACTAACGTACAATATTTTGAAGCTTAGTTCTGAACAAACCCATGTTTATCGTTAAGGTGCAGCCTATTTCATACATGCTTTTTGTGTTTTTCCACTTGCTGCTCACAAGGACAGATTCAGAAAAACACTTCAAATTGATTTTATTCTTGCCTGTAACCATGGGGAAATAATCTGAGCCAGGACTATTCTGTACAAGCAGTTATGGAAGATTCAGATATGTTGCCTTGCTGCATTAGATATTGCTGAATTTCCAACCTTTACTTTCTGCCAGAAATCACGTTCAGAATTTAAGTCCTTGGAAAGATATGTGGGGCATGTGTTATGCCCTTTCAACCCTGTTCTTGTATGTTTTCAGCATGAATCAATTAGAGATGAAAGTGTAGTATTTTATCCCAATTAGCATGGAAGAGTGATTTTTAAATCTGAAGGAAATACTGCTCTGCAAATTCACAGAGTCACAGAAACTCTTCAGTTGAAAGAGGCCTTTAAGCTCATGGAGTCCAGCCGTAAACTTGGCACTGCCAGGTCACCACTCACCAGATCCCGAAGCACCAGATCAGCACGTTGTGTAAATATCGCCAGGGATGGCGATTCCGCCATGTGGTGGGCAGCCTGTTCCAATGCCCACTGACCCTTTCAGTGAAGAACTGTGCTACTTGCAGCCACTTCCTCTAGTCCTATCACTTGCTACTACGGAGAAAAGACTGACCTCCTCCTCTCCTCAGACCCTTTTCAGGTAATTGTAGAGAGCGGTGAGGTCTCCACTCAGCCTCCTTCTCTCTGGGCTAAACAACTGCAGTTCCTTCAGCTGCTCCTCACAGGACTTGTGTCCCAGATCCTTCACAAGCCTCATTGCCCTTTTCTGGACACACTCCAGTGCCTCAATGTCCTTCTTGTAGCAAGGGGCCCAGAACTGAACACAGTAGGTGTGGCCTAACCAGTGCTGAGTACAGGGGGACAGTCACCTCCCTACTCCTGCTGGCCACACTATTTCTAATGCAAGCCGGGATGCCATTGGCCTTCGTAGCCACCTGGGCACCCTGCTGGCTCATTCGGCTGCCTGCCAACCAACACTCGCAGGTCCTTTTCCAGGGTGCAGTCTTCTAAAGACAGTCCCAAGTCTGTAGACTTCCATGGGATGATGACCTGCGTGAACCTAAAATTCTGGCAGTCCTGAGTGATTGCCTGTTTCATCTAATCCAAGGAAATTCATCCCTTGGTTGCATTAGTACAGGACAGTAGCAAGGTCAAAAATATCCCGTTGAATACTTAAATTTGGAGCTCATGAAGGATAAATACTACTTTATCTTTTTCTGCAGAATGATCTTTAGAAAATGAACTGTTGTCTGTGTGTGGCTTTTTTAAACCATGGCCTTGGCCTTTTTGCCAAGATAGCTTTTGCACTGGAGTTGGCTTGCTAACTTGTAGGTTTTCGTTGACCTCCTCTACAATCCCTAACGCATTCAGAGTCTAGGCCTCTGCCACTTGGTAAAGTATTGGCCAAATTCAGCAGCTATGACTTAAACGGCAGAGTTCCACTAGTTTTCAAACTAATATAAAATCGTGTGCAGTGTTCCGGTTATTAATGGAGGTTTTTCTTCCGCTTGAAATTTGAAGTGCTGATAAAACAGCACTATTTGTCAGCTATGAGTTGCATTTTGAATCTTTTGCCTAGACTTTTTTTTTTAAAATGAAACTGCTGAAAAAGATAACTTAGTTTCTAGACCTTAATTTTAAAAAATATTGAGGTACCTGATTTGCACTGATGTCAGTTGGGTCTGAATGCCTATAATAATGATATTTTCTAAACATTATGCTAATCAGTCATTTTATACTTCACCCAATTTTTTTTTTTTATACATTGTCTGTGCCACTGGATGCCATCAGTGTGTGGAAGAAGGCTTCCTGCCGGGCTTCTTTACCTTTGTACTCTGTTTTTGAAAATGTACCCAAGGTCTGCTCCCAACACAAAGGCTTCTGTTGATAGAGTGGTTTCTTAGAGAAGGAGGTTCAAGGAGCTGTTCATGGTTCTTTCAGAATCAGTACTTGCATAAGGACGATTATAATAAACTTCATGGAATCCTCCCAGTTCACAAAGAATAATCTTAGTATAGCCAAGAATCTTTCTTATACATAGACTTCTCTTAAAATTAACTGACAAAATGTTGCCCAAGTCTTAGGAGAGAATATTGCTTTTCAGGTAGCTAGGGTAGCGGCACAGATGATGAGCAGAGTAAGCGGGAACAGAACTTAAAGAGAAAATTGCCGTGTAACAAGACACTCTACTAAGAGTGGTCACACTCTGTGCTTGAAATGAGGATTTAATTTAAACTTAATGAGTTTCTTTTATGCTAGTTAAAACTAAATTGATTAGAAATGTATGTTTTAGTTTAACAACTGTGCTGCAGGAACAGCATATATTACATAGCTGTTGAAATGGCTGTTTTCTTGATCAGTTGGTATTTCATGTCCAATAATAAAAATGGACACTACTGAAATGCAGAATACATTCCACATAGAACTTAAAAATAAATGCTTTTCAGAAATGTTTATCAGAAATTTTCACCATGCCTTGTGGCTAATTGATCAAATGACAAGATTTCTCTCCCCTTACCTGTGTCTGCAGCAGATAAAATTATGGGAGGGATATGTTGCTTAATTAACCCTGTAATTCTTACATCTGGGTTAATTGCCATCTAAATTAAGGCTTCTTGTGTATTATATGCTTGATGCTGAATTCAATTTTACACAACTTATTCCTCTGCAGCTAAGATGTTTCTGTTTGCTTAAATGGCTTGATTGTTTTGATATGAGAGTCTTACTTTTTTTCTCTGCCTTACATGCACCTCCTGGAGCAGTGGTTACATAACAGTTCACCTGATAAATAGTATATCTGAGTGTTTGGAGGATTGTGCTGGGTATGTATCTGAACAAGCTTGGAATCCTGATTTGATCACCATGTATGTTATATTGACCGAGACCCACATCCAGTTGCAATTGGTAGGATTTAAATGTGCTCAAATGCTTTCTTGGTTTAGGTGCCTTAGTCTGGACACAACCAGCCATTCAAACCTTCAATCTCTACTTTACTCATGAGCTATCCTTTTAATTATGATTTACAGACAAGCTGACTGGAAAATGGCTGGGTTCTTCAGATGCACCTGTATAATAGATGTGAAAAAAAGACATCCCAAAAATTAACTTAAGCTTTCACATCGTATTAGAGTGGAGGTTTCTGATACCAGGAGACCGTCAGAGATAGGTGTAGCCTTTGACTTCATTAATTTAGTCTAAGCTTGCCATCACCCCTCAGTTTGGAGATGCCCAGATTAAAAGGGTTAAATAAAATTTGGTGTGGAGTATAGAACCTAACTGTATTATTTGGTTTAAATTTCTATGAAGAATCTTTGCTCCAAAGGGAAATAATAATTTGAAAAGCTCTGTATTGTGAATGTAGGATCCAAGCACCTTAGTCTCTATTTCTGTTATTTGGATGGCTGTGAAGAATCCATTGTTTCATTGAAATGCAGAAACTCTCCTTTTTTTTTTTTTCCTGGTGTGTGCAGTACTCGGTTAGGGTAGTGTTGTGTAGAAGTTATTCTGTTACTTATGGCGGTCAAATCAATATATCCGTAGAAAATAAGGATGCAAATAGTTTGGTTCAGAGAAGGACTAAAAGAGGGGCTTCTTTAGAAGCTCTTCCTAATTTAGGAGTACTGTTTGGAAATCTGTTGTTTGAGTTGTGCACTGAAAAATTTCCATCCCAAAGACAAGTCTGTCATGCTGCTGTCCCTTCTAACACCAATATGCTTCTGAAGCCTAATAGCAGATGCTGGAGTTTTACAAGTATCCTTATTAGAAGGGGAGTTTGTCATGTAAAATGCAAATATTCTAACTTATTCTAGTCTACTCCTGGTGTATGAACATTAAGAGTTTTGACCCAGAGACGATCAGATCATGAAAACTCTTCTTTTGCTTTATTTTGG
The DNA here is from genome assembly GCA_020746105.1 of Trogon surrucura. Taxonomy (NCBI): domain Eukaryota; kingdom Metazoa; phylum Chordata; class Aves; order Trogoniformes; family Trogonidae; genus Trogon; species Trogon surrucura. The sequence goes on along the minus strand of CM036625.1, from coordinate 21,227,936 downwards.
ACACTGGAATCGGTTAGAATTTTTTCCTAAATCTCCTTGCAATTCATGGCAGAAAAGAACAAATAGCTTTTGTTCACACTAGGGCTTAATATTTTGCTGTATATGTAAACTAATGCTTCTTATTGTAATATATTGTACCGGTATAAAGCTAGTCTGAATAAAGTGCTTAATTCAAAGAACTTGTAAATCAAATGCTCTTTACAGCTCTGACAAGTATCTTTAAAGATGGCCGCTCTGCACAACTTTCGATTTCTAGCTCTTAGTAAGTAGGTACTAAAAAAAGTAGGATTTAATGTTAAACAGTCTGAGAAATGTGATTTTTTATCTCTTTTTCATTCCGAACAACATGTAAGTTTCAGATCAAACTTAACTGTGCTTAATGTCACAGTTCATCACAAGGAAAAACCTTTATTGTGGAGGCTCCTGAAAACAGTTTGAATTATTTCACAAGCAAGATAGCTGTTTTCAGAGCATACTTCAGAATTGGGAAGGCCAAATCTGTGTGTTCCGGATTTCCAGCAAGGAGAAGGCACAGTAGTTTTCTAAGTTACGGGATTTCATACATGGAAGTCCATGACTACAAGCCTTTACTCTTAGTTTGTAAGAGCTTGCCCTGAGTAGTAGTTTTCAAACCACAAACATTTAGACTGATTAAGTTGAGCATGGTGTATTGTCATGTAATAGACTTTTTCTTTTTTTTTTGTCTTGGTGATGCTGTGATAGCAAGAAAAAAAAAATCAACACCCAAAAAACCCCACACCAGCTGTGCAAACACTCTAAAGTCTAAACTAGTGCTGGTATGGAGTTGAAATTATTTCCTTACTCTGTGTAAGATATCCTATTCTAATGCATTCTTCATTATGGACACATTAACTGTAAATGACATCAGACCAATTGGGAAGCAATTTGATGGAAGTGTTGTGTAGGAAACCACACACTATTCCCCTTAACCACTGAAATGAAATAAGCTAGCAGACAAATATTCAATATTCAACACAGTTTTTATATCCTTTTCTGTAACTGATCAAAACCAAGCTGTGAAGCATGGGAAAACTGAAATGAGTCTATTGCACAGAAAATATGTGCACGGTATGAAAGTAGCTGTGCATGTGTGTGTGTGCACAGCAGTACTAACGTACTTAGTATTCTTAAGGTTGACAGAATTGCTTATTACTGCTGAGACTTCCTATTGTGAACGATTAAAAAAATACAACTTCTGGAACTGAATTTTCCGTACCTGAGTAGCTACTTGATTCTGTTTTTCAGGTGAGTTTTTGTATATATATGTGTGTGTGTATGCGTTCGTTTCTGAGGCTAAACTTGGCAACCTTACCTTTCTTGTGATGTAGTGCAGAGGAAGGGGATGAGAGGCAGGTGGTGGGAGGACAGAAGAGGAGGGTGTGCAGGAAGAAAGAGCTAATGGAGTAGTGTCTAGACTGTCATTGAAGTGTTCATTCAGGCTCGGGGAAGCAAGCTATGGATCCAAAACATGACAGGTCTCTTCTGATTTCTGCCACTTAGTTTTGTTTTAGATTGTGCGTGTCTGCTGAAGGGGACTACAAAGCCACCTGAAATAGAGTTAAATGTTCCTGCCAGTGTGAGGGAAATCCCAGATGGTGAACAGCTGGCTGTGATGATGCCCCAGGTTTTACTTCCTTTTCAGAGAGATGCTAGAGGGTTGTTACCAGCTGGTGTCACTGGGAGCAGCTGACAAAGTGTTTTTCAGCCCATATTTTTAGCGTTATCCTGAATGTGTCTTGGCTGAATGCAAGGATCAGGTTGCATTGAATCAATGCAACTTCTCTCAGCATTTTCATTGTGACTGTGAATCACAATATACTCTATTCATTACAGAATAAGTAAATGTGTATTGTTTATTTTTAATATAGAAGTTACTATGCCAGACCCTTAGCAGGGATAAATTGTGGTGGTATTAGTGAGTCAAGTTTTATCAGCATATGTGTGTTACTGTGTGAGATCAATTGACTCAAGTAAAAAAGCCAAAGGGAAGGACAGTGGGATACAGCTATGAAGTTGAATATTTCTGCATAAAGTGGTCTTTTGCGCACTGTATTCACCACATTCGTAGTGTTATTGCAATGTAGGGGCCAAGACTGTTTTTAAGTTACTAGCATAATTAGTTCCTCTGTCTTACACACCTGGGAAATATATGTGTGTGTGTGTGTGTATATATATATATATAACTTCTGCATGAAACTTGTTTTAGAAAAGCAGCTTGTTTACAGGCAGCTCCTGTAAGGCAGTGATGCTAAACCGCAGGCACTACTACTGTATTTGGTACTGAATATTTAGGAAGATAAGAGGGTATAATGCTTTTTAAGACTGATACCAGGTACTGTGGTTTCTAAGGAGATATGAGCTTTTGAAGAATAAAGGGGGATAACTAAAGAAAGGCTTTAACAGTTGCATCCTGCAGTATTTGGTAGCCTTTATGTTTAAATTTTATTGCTAAGCTGAAGTAAATATCAAAGTTGGAGTGCATTTTATAAAAAGCATAAACAGCACTGTGGTAAGTACAGAAATAGCACAACATAGCTGTAATGAAAATTGTCACAGAAATCTGACCCTGTGCAAAGCTTGCCCGGGAGGAAATAAGGCAACTCAAATCACTTACTAGGCAGAGTGCTGTCTTATCTTATACAGCAGTAGGTAGAATTGACTGTCATGATTTTGCATATCTTCATATCTTGTTGCCAATATGAGATTGGTTATTCAGACCAGACAGCATTAAATGGCAGCTTAGATTTCTAGTGGGTGAGGATTTGTCTCCCTGAGCATTAGTTTAGACCTAGAACTTTCACAGAAGGTAAAATGGAAGGGGATATACCAGGAGCTGACTTGCTTCCTAAGAATAAGAGTGAAATATCCCCAAATCTTGTCATAATACCAGGGTGAAGAAGTAAGTGAAATAGAGCTGTAAATCTTTTGGCACTCCTGTCTTTTCACTCTGTAATTACTGTGATTTGCTGCATATTCAGCATATTTAGAGGAATCAGATAAGGTAGTTGGTGTTGAGGATTAGGTATTTAAGTATTATACAAGAAAAGCTTTGATCTACTGAGAATTATTTTGAACTACGCTGAGAGTTGTAGGAAGATTCATGATGAATCCTGAATTGAAGCTAAATATAGACGCATGATGTAGATGTTTCTCTTGACCATTTCTTCATCCATTTTTCATTTAAAATAATAGTGCCCTAGGACCTGGCTGGTAGCTGAATAGCATGAGCTATTCAGGCATGACAAAATACTGCTTAATGGATATGAGCAGGATGGGTTATCCCCTTGGGATTTTGTCTCCTATAGCTTGTACTTCCATAGCTTTCTGGATATAAATGTGTAAAAGGACTTGATTTTAAACAAGTGCAGATTTCAACGGGGCCCTATGCTAGTCACTTCTGAAACAAGTGTAGGTGACTGTACAGTGTACAGAGCTAATGAAATCGCCAAGGTTTGCTTACTGAACCCGGTGTGATACAAGATTGATTACTGAAGTTTATGTTGTTATATTGGTACAAATGAGAGGAGAGTCACCACTTGAAGTAATACTTATCTAGAAATGAGTGACGCTGAATTAAAATCTAGTTTGGAAGCTAAAGCATTGTTATCTTGAGATGTAACTATTGAGAGAACTATAGAACCAGTTGTCTATTAAGGGATTTTTTTTATTTATCTTGACTAAAATATGAATAATCCTATTTATTTGAAAAAAAAAAATCCAAGGTAGACTCATTTAGAAGCTTTAATATTATTTGGGCTAGAAGCTGAGTCCTTCAGTGAACAGCAAAACTTCATATCACAGGAGCTTCTTTGATTTTTAGTTTTGGAAAGTTAGGCATGTGTTGCTTACTCAAAGCCCTTTTATTTGCTATTTTTATATACAAGTTAAATTCTGAAGATCACTTAACCGTGGCCTTCTGCTGTCAGGACTTAGATATGTCAGAATATACCTTTTAGGAATGTCATGTTCACAGCTAATTTCCACTTGCCCTTTAGCAGCAATAGAGAAGTGTCAGCACTTAACCTCATGTTAGTATCAATCCCAAGATGCTTGAGTAAGACATGACACATCCCTTTCAGGTTCTGGGTTTGGTTGTTTTTGCTGTAGTGGCATGAGCAGACCCCTGTTCAGGAAAGTACTTCTAGACGTGCTCAGCTATAAGTGTGCAAGTAAGAAGTGTCAATATAGATACTTAAAAACATGTCTGAAGTACCTTGCTGAATTAGGATATTAAAAGATAACCCTTCCTGGGATACAAAAGGTATATTCAGGAAATAGTGATGTAGGTAGCTGTATACCTATTTACTTCTAATGGATATTAAAGTGAATTATTCTAGTATTGTGTTAGTGATGTAGTAGTTCAATGCATTATAGCACTGAAGCAAAATGTAATATTATTTACATACACCTTTCCAAAATATTAGGTATGGAGCTAAACAAAACAGATACATTTTTGTCACAGTGTTTTTAAATGCTGGATATATATACTATGTGAAACTATTGCTGTGATACTTCATCCTTAAAAGGAGTAACAGAGCAAGGGGGTAAATTCAGTGAAGCCACAGCATAGATACTAATTCTGTGCACTCATTTGAGATCATAATTGAATTTTAGAAAAGTAATTAAGTTTATTACCTACTGAATAGTCTTGGAGGACAGACAGGCAAAAATCGAAGTATCAGCTGTTTTGACATTTGTGCTGTCACAAAATCCCAATTAATTACATCTAGTATTACAGCTATGACTGAGTAGTATTCCCTTAAAGGAAATTGTGGAAATGGATTTTATTAAAACAGTTGAGATTTCATTTTTGCAATGGGATGCTAAAGTGGAGAACAATCAACTTGAGAGTTTAATGAGGATGTATTAGTAGAGTTCTCCTTTAGTTCAGGGCCTTTGAACATAAATACTCCAAGTTTTTGCATCTTTTACCAAGTTGTCTTAGATGACTGACCTTCAGAAATACCACAGTATTTAAACAATTATTTAGGAATGGATGACAGTAGTTTCACTGGGGTGGTAGGGGATTCTTGAGCAGCAAGTGTAGCTGCCTAGCATAGTCTTTCATTGTAGTGTGAACACCTGAGTGTCTTTTTAAGTTATAAGGATTTCTATAATAGTGTAAAAACCCACAACCTTTGATTCGTGGAGATCACAGGGCTGTTGAGTGCCAATTCAACAGTAGTGTGATCGGTTTGGAAAATCTTGTTGTGTGTATAGGTTAAACAAGTGGAATCAGACTTTCTGCTGAAATATTCCTCATTATTACTTATATAGAGTTAGACTTTTTGGCACTCTGTGAGGATTCCTACCTGAAAGTACTTAACACTATTGAAAAATATGGCTACTAAACTAAACAGGATACCTTCTTACTAGTGACCAGTGGAATTTATCAATTGTATGGTGCAAAATCTGCACATCATTTGGCTTTGAGGCTCTGCTGCTGCAACTTTTTTCTGTATCCTTGTCCAGTGAATGAACTTTAAAGTTCATGTTATTTCAAGTTTCTAAATCCAGCCAACAGTATTTACAGTAACTCAGTAACAAAGAAAATACCACTATTAGTCTTTCTTGTAAAAACAGTTTTCTGAATATGTTTACTCCATCGTCTGGTCTAAAAGCCAGAGTTGCACTTGCTACAAAAGCAGAATATGTTGCAGAGATTGCCGGCCCAGGATGACAAGTTTCTGCTGTAGCTCTGGAAGTAAGCACTTTTATAGCTGTCCCCTAACACAGCTTCCTTCATGTACTGCAAATAGAGATCAAATTGTGAACCTCTTTGGTATTTAATTGATATATGGTCTTAGAATTCTTTATGTAGTAACTAAGGTGATTAAACTTAAAATCCTCATGCTGAATAAAGGTCTTAAACTTTATATTTTATTAGTAGAGGTTCAGTTTTCACTTATTTTTGCACTGTAATGAATAGCTGGAGTAGAAGGAAGTATTACTGAGTAATGTTTGCAGGTGATAGATATCTGCCATATAACTCCAAAATCTGTATTTTTGCTATTTACTAGCCTAAAATCTTCTAAATGGAAAATGCATGCCAACTAATTGACTGGCCTGCATTAGTGCCTGCTCAAATTGTGCATAAAGTATATTCTGAAATGCTCTTGTCTTGTGAGAGCTGAAACAATGTTCCTGTTGTGTTCCGCTGTGTTCCCAGGCCCGGTGCTGAAGGGCTGAGCAGGAAACGTCATGCAGCTGTGAAAGGGACAGCAGCCAAACTTCCTTCTGTGCCTGAGCTGATTAAATTGCTGTTGCATTCAGAGTGCTGCCCCCTGGCTCCAAGACCTATTTGTTCAAGTGGTGGTTTCTGGAGACCTTTAAAGGCCTTTTAGCTGTGTGCATGGAAAAGAAGTATTAGGAAAGTAATGTATCAGAACAGCTGGAAGTGAGCCAGCTGTAGTAAGCCTCCTTTGGCCCAGCCCACAAACCCACAGAAAAGTATGGAGATGTTCTTTGTTAGTCTCTGGTGTAGGCCACTGCAGAAAGAGATCCTCTCTACAACTTTTATTTAGGAATGAAAAAAAGAAAAATGGCAACCAAAGTTCCGTTTCCTTTTACATTCCTCATGTCTCTAAAATCTGAGGAGAAGGTAAATACATTTCTTTATCTACTGAGGTTGCATGCCCAGTTTGGGAGTAGTCTCTTCTATATGCAAAGAAATTTTTCCACTTTTACTAGTTATCAGAGAGTCACTCTAGCTGGTCTGCAAACTATAGCTGTGACTGTAGTTGTTACAATTCAATAATTTTTCCAAAGTAGAAAACAGAGAGCAACTTAGGTTATCTTTTCATTAGAAACACTTTGAAGAATTTGTTTCTGTTTTGATGGGACATAAAAGCTTTTTGCCCTAACCTCCTGAAATGGCTCAGTGAGGAACATAGTCTTACAGAAACTATTAAACACAAGTGTGATACAAAATTAAGAATCAATATTAAGAAAGGCTGTGGTCCCGTCGTGTTGACGTTGTTGAATGCAGACATGCTAACAAGCAGGTGGGGACAGCAATTGGCAGAGCAAAATCTTTTTTCCATGTTCTCTTAAACAGTGCCTGGTAGCTGTGGCTAGGAGTTACCAAACAGTGTGGAAAATGGGCAGCGAACCTTCAGAGACCTTCAAAAGAAACACCTTAGCATTGTGGCTCAGCTTGCAAATTTTTCTGTAGTAATTAATAAGTTCATTTGTCTCCTATACTATTTGTACTCTTCTGTAAAACTGATTTAATTTAATTCCAGAGTCTTATGAACAATTGTTTTGGTCTTGGAGTAAAACAGGATTAGAAGATACTTCTTGGTGCAAACAATACAGCAAGGCTGAATAATGGTTTGCATGGGGGAGCCAACGTTTCTTGTACTCCAAGAACTGGAGTAGATCGTGTTGGAAATAATCCTGAACAAAGGTGCACAGTAAAAGACCTACACGTAGTAAAATGGATCATACATATTAGTCTTCCTCATGTTCCTGCTTGGTTTGTCTTCATGGTTCTTTAAGAACATGCCTTTAATTCAGCCTGCAATGAGGAAGAATTTTTTTCTTGACTGAAGTAGGAGGCTCCCCCCCCATAAAGATGAGACTAACTTGCTGGAATGATATGAACATTGTTGTGTGGATTCTGCCCTGTGCAGTGTCCAACCTTGTTTTTTCCTGCTCTCTCCTTGTGGTAGAAACTTGGGAGCCTACTGAGGACTGGCTGAATATATTGAATTCCTACACTGAATACAGGATTTTGTGGAAGAAACTTAATGATCTGTGCTTCAGCAGGTCAGTAGATTTATTGGCTCATGCTGACCTTAAAACTTATGATACTGTCATGTGTCTTGGATTAAAAATTCAGCATGAAAATACTTTATCTGATGCTGTCTTTTCAGCTGTGTTCATTTATGGTTTTCAGAGTCAGACTGCATCTGAATGAAGGCAAGGTTAATCTTTTGTTATCATTCAGCTTTATCTGCTGCTACCACCCTTTCTGGAAGAGCAAAGGTAGCTTCCAAAGTACCATCTTTCCTTAGGAACTGTTCAATCCGAGCTCTGTAAAAAGAGATATTTGAAATTCAGTCTTAAACTTTCATGATACTTAAACCTGTGACTCAGACAACAGAGCAGCCTGTATTTTTATCTAAAAGTTATTTCAAAATAGCAAGCAGCACTTCCCAGATTTATTGCATCCCTTTTGATTTATGTTTATTTCAAAGAGAGATTGGCAAGAAACAATAAAATGGCATGAACTTTTCTGAAATCAGTCTTAGAATACTTCAAATATAGAGAACTCAAGGCTGCTGTGTATTGCATGAGACAGAGAGAATGAATGTTTTTGTGCTGATTACTGTTTGCATGTAGCAAATACACATATAGCATTTGCAAAAGCACATAGCACACTTTTTAAAGGCGACTGCAGACAAATAGCTAAGCTTGCATCAGTTTCTTCTGCACATCAAGTGTTTGAAAATCAGCCTGTTAAACTAGATTGAAGCTCAGGTGGAGTATGAATCTGTATGTAAACTTGGTAAGATAATTCTTTCGCTGCTCAACTTTTTCCCTTCTGAGAAGATGAATGCCCCAGAAGGAAAGAAAGAAACCCCTGGTACTGTTTACTTTGTGGAAGGGGAACTGGGGCAGAAATCTAGTGATAAATTTAAACCACATCTGGGATCACAGTGATGCACCAGATAGCCTTATGTAGGGTCATCTTAAGTACGCTAAATGTGTCTCTGGTGGCAGCCACCAGACCCCTAAAGCCTCTCATGATTTGAGGCACAATTGCAAGTGCAGTTGCAAGTTGATTTGGCCCGTGTAAACAAAGCTGTGCATGCAGTCTGCAATCAAGTGAGCACATGTGCACAGCTGTGTTTATCTGACACTTCGCAAATCAGGTTTTTATTTCTAAATAGCATGCTGACAAGAACAAGGTCATGGAAATCTTCCTATTAGCACTTAGAAGGAAATACATATTTTTAGAATGTCACCTCAAGAGCCTGGAAATTAGGATTCTGCTTTATCACAGAGGATTGACTTTTTTTGATCTTTACACCTTCACTTAAATGTACTTGACTACAGGGCCACAAAGAATGTGCCTTATTTAGATAATTAATTGACTTACAATAAATAAAAATTTGACTAAGACTCAGCTGAGACTTTCAAAGCAAAATACTACCAGCAAAATATGTGGGCTTATGATGTGCCTAAGTCATTGCAGAGGGCTTCTATTTTCTATTGACTTCACTGGAATTGAAGTTGAAAACACTGAACGCTGAATTTCATTTATGGCAATAGGGGGTATGTCCAACTTTCTTGAGGGTTCTGTCAATTTCTAATTGAGTTTTTTGAATTTACTTTGGAGTGAAAGATAGACCACAGACTTTCACAAGTTGTTGTTTGTTTGGTTTTTTTTTTAAATAGACTTTCTAGCTGATGACGTATCATAAATATAGGCACTGGATAATGGGTATAAGGACTGCTGACAGCCTGAAAGGTATTTTAGAAAGCTTATTCGAAATATTACTTGTAGAAGGGTGGAGCGTGATTTTGTCATAGAATCACAGAATACCAAGTTAGAAGGGACCTCAAGGGATCATCTGGTCCAACCTTTCTTGACAAAAGCACAGGCTACATAAGATGGCCCAGCACCTTGTCCAGCTGAATCTTGAAAGTGTCCAGTGCTGGGCAATCCACCGCTTCCTTGGGAAGATTATTCCAGTGGCCAATTGTTCTCCTGGTGGAAAAAATTTCCTCTTGTGTCCAATCAGACTCTTATTAGGAGTAGCTTTGTACCCTTTACCCCTCCTCTTTTCCATGTGACTCCTTGTAAAAAGGGAGTCACCATCACCCTTTAAATACTGGAACATGATGATAACATCTCCTAAGCCTTCTCTTCTCAAGGCTGAACAAACTCAATTCTCTCAGCCTGTCTTTATATGGCAGGCTTCCCAGTCCTTGGATCTCCTTTGTGGCCCTTCTGGACTCTTTCCAGCCTCTTCACATTTTTGTATAGCCAGGACCAAAATAGAAGACAGTATTCCAGTTGTGGCCTCACAAGTGCTGAGTAGAGTGGGTATGACTTCTTCATCTCTGGTGATGCCCTTGTTGATGCAACCCAGCATCCTGTTAGCTTCCTTTGTCACAGCAGCAGCTGTTCACTTGTATGGATCTTGCTGTCCCCCAGGTCCCTTTCTCCAGAGCTGCTCCCCAGCCAGGTAAATCTTGTGCTCCCCTACTGGATTATGTTTTCGCAGGTGCAAGGCCTTACACTTGTCCTTGTGGAACTTCCTAAGGCTCTTGTTAGCCCACTCTTTCAGCCTGTCAAAATGACTCTCCCTTTTGAAGTGTCCCCTTCCCCAGTCTAGTTTGGTGTCATCAGCAACCTTCATCAGGATACACTTGATTCCATCATCTAGATTGGGTTGTATTTGAGATTGGCATTTTAGATACAACTTAGAGTGCATTATCAAACTGGAGACAGCCAAAAGTCAGGACAATTGGAGAACAGTTTACCTAAAGCAGACTTCCTCTGCTGCAGTATCTGTTTTTAAGGATGAGAAAAATCAGGATGAATTTGCACTTGGAAAAACAAACCAAATCTTTTCTAGAGATAGAAAATACATACTATTACATGACTGCTTTAGAATCAAGCAGCTTATAGTACTAAAATAATCTGATTTGCATTTGGATAATATTTACTACTACTGTCTGCGCCTTGCAGAACACTTCTTCTGTATGGAAGGAAGATTATGCTGCCTGTGTAATACGGAGTTACTACAGTTGTACAGCTTCTTTAGCCTTGCTACTGTGGTTAAGGGTTTACAGCACAGCAAATGCAGATGAGCATAGATTTTTCATCTTTGTTCAGAATAGCTTCTGGGAATGCAGGACATAATCTGATGAAGTAATGGGAAAGCTGGGCAAGAGCTGCAAGCTATTGTTTGTTTTGTTTTTCTTAATCCCTGATCGTTGTACTATTGGGTATCCAGCAGCCCTTACTTGTGGTAGGCCTGACTACAAAGTTGCCTCTGTTACACACGGGGCACACTCGGGAATAATCAAGACGTTTTGGAAAAGCTGTGTTGATATGTAGTATGCAACATGGTACTGGTAAATGCTTTTCAGATGTATTATGGGAATATTCTAACTGAAGAAGTTGTTTGCGAAGTAGCTAGGAAAAGCCTAAATATTTATTATGAACTTAGAGTTTGGGAGAGCCTGTCTGGGGAGGCCACCCAGACAGAATAAGAATCAGGAGGACTGGCAAGGAGATCTTCTGGTCAGACCAAAACCAGGACACTGCATAACCATAAATGCCTTATATGGAATCTTAAAGAGAGAAAAATGGACTCTTAAAATAAAAACAAATGGTCTGTATGGCTTTTAATAAATTCTTCCCCCACCCATATGCATATTGGTTATGTGATATCTTTGTATCTGTGCTATAAAAAGTTCTATTTCAGCTCTTTTATATGTTCACATAACAGGACAGAGAAAGTCCTTTAGACTGAAGGGGCTGAAAACCATATGGAATGACTGGTTGCCACTTCACTACATAGCACAATTCCTCAAAGACAGGAAGATTACCCAAGCTCATCTACTTGCAAAGAAGTGGGTTTCCAAGCAGAAAAAAAGGTGGTATTATTAAGCAAACACAGTCAGTCTGTGTATAAATAGTCTAATCTTAGAATGGGATACCATTTGCCTGGAGGTTTTGAAAATCATGCGTTATGTACAGATTCCAGCATAATAAACAAATGCTTGCATCCATCTCTCCTGAGCAACTGACTGAAGTAAGATTATTTTTGTTGTTGTTGTATGAAGTAGAGAAATTTCAGTAGAGACGGGTAATTCTATGCAATGAAATAACTACATCTGGTGCCTGCCTGTGCTTCAAGAAAAGGCGAGAGTGTGAACATTTGTTTCCTATTTCAACATAGTGTCATGCTACAGATAAATTTTCCAGTCTCTTCTCCAAAATATCTTCTTGCTGAATTACAATTAGAGAAAGCAGACATAAGAAAAGGTATTTAATTTATTTTTAGTCACAGTTGTAAGTCTCCAACTCAGTTCTGGCTGGGCAGCAGCTGATTTAGTACATTCTCAACATATTAGTGGTCACATCATGCAATAGGGCTGTGCTTACCTTCTTGTGCTGGAAAAGTCTGTCCTGAAATTCAAGTTCTGTTCTTTCTCCCACTTCTTTCCCTAAGCTGGTAGAGCCCAGTGTAGTTTCAAAGGGTCATGTGCTGAGCCAAGGCCATCTAGGGAATACTGGCCTTGGAAGTTATAGTTGGTATTTGGTGAGAACACTTTAATCAAGGTATTAAATTTCAAGGATGTAACCCCATAAAGAAAACTTTCAGGGCTCTGTACTTTAAAAGCAGTAGTTCTGTGCAAGCTCCCAGTGATTGTGTCCAGTATGAGGGATTTGCCAATAATTTAGGGTAAATTAGAAGACTTGAGAACAAGCTGAAAAACATCCTGGGTTAGCATGAAATGCATGTACAGACTTTTTAGGGCATTCTATGATTCTCCTCTGTGTTTTCAGATCGTGTTTGCCTTGGCATCTGCAGTGCCGTAGCTGATGTAGGCTGGATCCTGGGATGGTGTAACTTAGGCCACTTTAGCGAGATGGACTTAGGTTATCCAAGATGAACATTTAAGTTCATCTATGCTAGGCTTACAGGAAGAAAAAAGTAAATTAACCTAAGGACTAGAAATATTAATGATGGCACTTGCCCTTTTGAAGGAGCTATTTTAGATCACTTTCAAAAGTTGAGTTTCTCTTTTTTTTTTCAGGATGAGCACAGTGTAGTGCCTTTTGCTGGGGAAGTGTGAATCTTCCCACTTGATAATGAAGTGTCTAGCCCTGCAGGTTACAAACTACTGGCAATTAAATTGGATTTTAAAATATCTGTCCCACATGCCTGTTTTCAGGTTGATTAAATATTTGAAGTTTGTTGCATTTAAAATAGTAATACTCTCAGTAACTGCTGGAGAGAGCTACTCAGTGTGTCAGACTGGATTCTGGCATGTGAAGCTGGCCCTGAAATGTCAGAGCAGTGCCAAGTGGAAAAGTGAAATTCCTGACTTTTGGAGAATGTACTGAGCTGTTTGTGTGAAGCAGGGATGTTCTTTGACACAGAATAGAAACTTTCTGGAAGGCAGAAGGAGCATGGTGTGGGGCCTCTAGCTCTAAGCTTGGGAAAGCTGTTGTGACCTTTCTTTGTATCTCTTATTTTCAAGTCCTTGACTGAAATTTATTCTGATCCAACTTCTCTGTTCTTCCTTCTTTTCTGACCATTTTGCAGTCATGATGGTTGAGATCAACCACGCAGAAGAACCCCACAAAGGAGCAGCAGCTCACCCTTACTCTTCAGATGACTTACAAACTTTCACCTCCCCACTTGCAGCAAGTTTTTAGCCAAGTGAAAAACAGGCTGTCAGTTCTGTGGTGCCATGGCTCTGTGGCTTAATCCTTCTCTGAGGGGATGCTGACCGAGGACGTACAGCCCTGCTTTTTTCCTCCTTTTTCATTGCTGACCCTTAGGAGAGGGTCACACATGTATTGGTGGATTTCTGATGTATCGACCTTGACTAGTCTAGTTTAATAGACTTCAAACAAAACAAAAAAAAAAAGGGAAAAAATTCACTATGAAGGAGACAGTTCAGACTGCAGGGTCTGTGTAAAAGGCATCTATTTGTGTTTATGACAAGCGGAAGATTCCCTTTGGTTCAGAGCCCCTGCTCTCAGACAAATAAGCTCTATGGTCTTCTTGAGGAAGAGTAGTTCAGTATTCAATACTAGAGAAACACAGTACCAGCTGAGTCTTGAGAATAGCTCAACCCAATTTTAAAAATAGTTAGGTCAAGCAGATTACCAAAAAAATAATGGAAACTAGGGTAAAATCCTGGCTAGAAAACTTCAGCTATAATGTTTAAAGTCTGATGAAATTTTAGAAGGATGAGAGAATAGCTTGGCAGTGTAAAGGTTTGAGCAAATTAATTTTAACTGTCTGTTATATAATTAAGTTTTCGGGTGACACAATAGGGATTTCTCAAAGTGCTGTTGTTGGTACCTTTTCTACTTTGTAGCTGTCCAATAGATCTGTCAGTGAGAATTCAGCACTAATTGCAGTTACACAAGGTCTTAATGATTGGGCTATGAGGTTTATTACCACTTTTAGAGGTTAATACAGAAAAGCAAGAAACTAATTTTTGCAACAGATTGGCCAGGAGGTTAATAGCATAATGAACGTACAGTCAGGGAGAACCTTAGTCTGTTCTAGAGGATATGTTGGTTATAGAAGCTTGAGAAAGTGTTTTTGTATAGGCCACACTGTTGCTGAAAAACTGTGTTCCTATAAACTAGCTATGTCAAACTGGAGGAATGCTGTAAGGATTGAATAACTGTACTGTCCCTGCTGTGAATGTGAATTCATGCAGTTTTCATAACTCTTTAATGAAGTTTGTTCCTCCTCGTCTGACCCTATGTTGTCAAGTGTATGAGAAATGCCAGAGTGAACTTTGAAGGTACATAGTTAATAGAAGAATGGATTACTGTAGTCCACAAAGACCTCTCTAACATATACTGTTAAAACACAGTAAATATCACAAGTTACCCTTATTCAATGTGGGGTTCTTTTTTAAAAAAAAAAAAAAAGATTAAATGCTTTAATGTTTTGAATAGCCTGCTCTATTCTCTATTCTCCTGTAGCTGATGAGCAATATTGAATTCTAGTAAATCAACACTTTTAGGCAAACATGTAGAGGTACAGGTCAAATACGGACTAAAAGATCAGCCATTAAAAAAAATTAAATGTTTTAAAAATACCATTTTCCTCTTATGTTTATTCTGCAGCTGTGGCTATTTAGTAATCTAGTGCATCTTGCATATGGTGGATGACATTTTGATCCAATTTCTTTCTGATTTAGAGACCAGTGGGTCATTCCTGTATCCCTCATGCTGTTGCTTCCTAGCACCTGAATTAGGTATTGTTTTATGGTAATCAAGCTGTAAAATTAGAACCTCTTGAATCTCTGTATTGCTTATGAAGAGCAGCAAGTAGAAAAACACACCTGATGCTTTAATAAGAGCTTCATTTTCCTGCCTTTCCAAGTCCATTATGAGAATTGAAGTTCATGAACTCAAGGGAGCTGAATTGGAGATCGACCACACTTACCAAACCCTTCTGCTCCTTCAGAAACCACAGAAGGATCTCAGAACCTCAGACTGCAGCAACCCAACCTGAAACATTTTCCAAAAAAAGCCCACCCCTAAGCATCTTCTAATGTGTTTATCCGTAAAACAGTGTTTGTTGTTTCATTTGGTTGTTGGTTTGGTTGGTTGGTTGGTTTTGTGTTTTGTTTCGTTTTTGCTTGTTTGGGTTTTTTTTTTAAACAATGCCCAAGAAATCAGGCTTAATTCAGTGAAGTAAATGTAACTGCTTTCCCCAGTGGTTGGTCTTCTGGATTCCTTTTAGGATTCTGAACTACTTGTAAGAAACTAATTTGGGGATGTGTAAAAATGAAGAGAGGGACAATTTAGGGAAGATAAAAGGAGGAGCCTGGAGGTTTGAGAAGATGCATGTGTGCTCTTTAGCTGCTACAGGAAAGAACAGAAAGGCAAATATCAGAACATCTTTAGTGGAGTCCCCCTCAAAAGGGTAAAGGGTCATAAATGATTGGAGCCATAAGATCAACAAGAGGAGCAGGAGTTTGAGTAACTAGAGATTCATGAAGTCAAGAGAATCTTCAGGAGAAAGTATTTAACATAGTCTTCAAATATGGCTCCTGAGTTACTTTCAGAAAGAAGTGTCTCATGTTTTGAAGAAAATTTGACTGAAACTTCCTAAGCTGTACAGTACAGATTTACACAGATTAGTGCAAGTAACATTCACAATACTTGAACTGATGGAGAGCTTTTTTAAAAAGGGGTGTTTTGGGTTTTTTTACTTTTTTTTGTTCCTTGCAGTGGAGCTTACCTGGGGCTTCTTATGTTCCAGAGAATGCATTGAAGTCTAGGTGACTAGAAGGATCTGGTAAAATTTTCCAGGCTGCTTGTCATGCAATCAGAAATAAAGTTTAAATAAATAAAAGAAATCTCTTGTTGTTGAGGCATATGCGGAACCAATTTTACAGATGCTTCCCAAACAAACCAGCCCTGCTTCCTTTCATTTCAGTAGGACTGTCCATGGGAGCTGGGTGAATAGGCACACTTGTGTAGGGTTGAAGCTAAGCAAAAAAAAAACCAAAACTGCTACTTTGATCAGTATTTGTTTTTCTGTAAATGGTGGCAGATCAATTTAGCCTGCAGCAGATGAGAAGCTCAGTGCAGCAAGTGTCCAAAATGGGTTAAAGTTGGCTGAGTACTGCACACAAAAAAAACACCAGTGTGAAAAATGCCTGATTTTCTTATCTGTAAATCCCAGAATTTAATAAGAAGTGACTCCCATGTGACTTAAAATCAAAAATCTCCATGAAAATCAGGCAGGCAGGAGAGGAAAGATTATGCTAGACTGTCAGTCATGTGCCACTGAAAGATGTCTGGTACCAGTAGTAATATTTACTGGCTAATCCTGAACTTCGTATTCTCCTAAAAACCGTGAAGAGTGGTATATTACAATGCAGAATTGTATATGCTGCTGTAAATTCTAGAAGTTGCTGAAATAAGAATACTGATAAGCAAAACCTATCAAGAGGCAATAAATTAAACTTTAGTCCAACTTTCTTGTGGAATATTAACTTTCTTGGTACTTGGGCTGTGTTTAAAAATGGGGAAAAATGTTCTTCAGGAAGCTTTTGTGGAGAATAGTATATAGAAGGGATTATGTAGGAGTTGAGTATTTGAATTCTTCTTCCCAAAGCCTCAGGTGGAACAGATAAGTATATTATCTAGTTGTCTGAGAAAATGGCCTGGACTACTTGTTTTCTTAGTTACTGTTAGAAAACATGAGGAGGGCTTCCAGTTAGAAATCCAGATTTTTAAGGAGAAGTTTCTTGCGTTTAGTGGCCTAAATTTCAGCTGAAATTTTGTTTCTTAGCAAGGGCCAAAGGGAAAAACAATGGTTTTTATTAGCATTAAACACTTTTGTGATCATGAACAGTCCTAATTTTTTTTTTCCTGCACCTTCTTTGACCTCTCATCTATTTCTTGTCTGATCAGTGGAAGTGCCAAACACCAACAGTGATTTGTGAACTGTAAAATGGCTTTAGAAGGCTGAGTGTGAAGGAAGTACCCGTGTCAGTGCTGGGTGGTACTAATTTGTTCTATTTTATTTAATAATTCCATCTCCTAGTAAGGAAGGTAATAAGAGCAATGCAAGCTTTTTCTTAAGCATTTGCTCAGCATCGTTCTTCAGCACATTGCAGATGCCATGTGTTTTAGATCAAGCATACCAAGACAGCTCTTCAGCCAGCCAAAGGTTTTTGTGATGGAAGTAAGTCTCATCTAGTACAGACTCTTTGGTGTACTGCTGCTAAAATGGGCAAAATTAAACAGTACACTAGCAGTATAGCAGTGAGCTACCATTTCCCTGGCAGTGGTAGATTTCAGCAGTAAGAGCTAGGTGAGAGGTCCTTAACTCACCATTTAACTGTACTGTCCAAGTACTGTTTCTGCCAGATACATTCTGTCTCCAGTGTGGACGTTGCCATTATAATCACACCAGCATTTCATCTGGGGTATGCAGTTTGCTTTTCCTCAGGTAAAGCACCCAGGCACACCTCTAATTTTCTGATAGCAAGGACATCACAGCAGGTCATGCTGATCAGACATTGGGAACCAGTTATTTTGGGTTTTTTTCCCCTGCTGTAGCAGTTTCAGCCCCTGCGTACTGCACAATGGACAGTGCGTTTCACATAAGAATTGCTTATTTGACCAGGTGCTGGTATTTCATCAAGAGTATAAGGATATAAATGAAGTCAGTGTTAGTGAATCAAGGACTACGAGAGCTTCTTGACATCTGCTTTAGAAAGCTAGAACTGACTCTCCTGGACCTGGGCATGATTAGGGGGGAGCATGCAAGACAGTGTGTTAACCTGACTGCTGCATTGCTATTCATGTGTGGGATGGGCAGTAAAGACCTGGCTGTTTATGTGCAGTGTGACAGCATGTGTTTTACTCACAGTGGTTGGCATGAGCAATTCTGTTCTTTTTTTTTTTTCCTCCAGAACTACACTGTTTACAGTATGGTTCTGGAAACCACTTCTATAGTACAAAATATGTTTGAGGTGCATGGATGTAGCTGAATGAATCAGTCCACAGGTGGGAAGTCCCAACTTGCATAACTGATGCTAGACACTGTAGATGTTCTCTGTTTCCACAGCCCCTCCTTTGGTACAAAGAAGGGTCCTGATCCTGAGAACACTGAAGGAAAATCAGCATTAATCATATGGGACATTGCAGCAGAATTCAGATCAAATTGTGTAGGTTAAGGAATCGCAAGTCATAATACACCTAAAATGCAAACTTCAGAAATGTGCTAGAGATATGGTGTGGTTCTTGCTTTACTCTTGCTTTAACATTAATGAGGTTTAACTAAGGCCTGACTTCTTAACAGGGGGAACTGCTTTCCGTAAGCTTTATTCTTTTCAAGAACTATGGTAGTGAAAAATCCATCCTGCAGTATTTACTCTTCTGTCAAGGTTTCTTCTGAAATTAAGTGTTAGGTTACTGGAACAGTGATTATTTACAGGGAGGTTCTCTGTGCTACTGCTATGATTAAGAAGGATATTTTACATGGGTGGGGGTTTGTTAACAGAAGCCCACGTATCAAACTTTAAATCCATTAATAACATTCACGTTATATTTCTACCAAATGGCAGATAGAATCCAATTTAGCTGCTTTATGTCACTTTGTTTTCCTTATTTCATAAAAACTGGAGTGCTGCCATTGTTCATAAACAAGGCTGGGAAAAAAAGTAAGCTGCTGAATATGATCAAATACTTGGCTCAGATTCATTCTGGCAAATAAGCAACACCGAGTCAACTGCCAGCACTGTCTAAAATCCAGCTTTGTTTTTAGCTGAAAACATGAATTAGGTCCATCTAAACTAGTGTTCAGCTTCATTGTACCTAATTTCTAACACCATTGCAACTTCTAGTCTATACATAACTGTTAAACCTGTGTCATTTTATTTTGAGGAGGACCAACAACAAAATCACATTAGTTTAGCACATTATCCTGTTTTCAATTCTTATCCTCAAGTGGCTGCGTTGTACCCCTGTTTTCAACTAGTAGGGAAAGATTGTTAGTGTTTGGAGATGTTGTACTGAGGAAATTTTAACGTACTAGTGAAAAAACAGTTTTTATGTATGAACTTTTCTACCAGGAATGAATCTCAAAATAGAAAGAAAACAAATGTTTCATAATACAACAGTTTTTGGGGGGTGATGGTGCTAAATGGTTTTGACCCTTTGGCTTTGGGATGATAAATCTATCTTGTCTAGGTTCTTCAGAGGTTTTGTATTTATGTTGTGTTTCCCTTCTGCACACTTCCATTCATGATGGCGTTTCAGTGGCACTTTGCTGGCAAATGCTAGGTCAAACAAGCAGCAGAAGCATTTTGGTGTGATTAGTTTAAGTATTAAGAATAAAACACTTTTGAAAGGAAATACTGTTAGGGTGAGTGAATTTAAAACTATTCAGTAATTCATGATCTACCAGGCACTGAGACTCAAATTTCCTATAAATACATAAATCTAACATCTTTTCATAAATATAAAGATGTTTGATAAAGCTACACATTGTAGTTTGGATACTGGGGCTAGCCTCGTCATCGTTCAGCAATAAAGCTTTCTTGCACAAGAACTTACAAAACTTTATTCCTCCTTGTTATGGGGTTAACAAGCCTGAAGTTGGGGACCAGGAGACTGCTATGGTTGTGCTCTCCAGAACCTGAAGTACTGTTTGGGAGATGGGGTGGAACGCAAGGTGTCGTGCCCCGTTTGATTTAGCGGCAGCAGCCAGCACTGAAATCTGACTATGCTCTGGAGCACAGCGAAAACTTTAAAAACATGAAGATTATTTTATTGCAGTTATATCAAATGTGTGGCTTTTAAATGCGAACTCAGTAAACTTAAAAGAGTTAAATTGTCTGATTGGTTGTATCCTGCCAGAATGCACAGGTCTTTATTCTCCTAGGCACTTCAAATAATTTTAGATTTTGCTAAGTGTTTTCATGATTTTTATCACCATATCAGACTGCTTGTGTACTTGCTTAAATAGAAATAAAATTTTGTGTGTGACTTTTCAAGTTCAATCATTTTTCTTAAAAATACAATACTGGAGATAATTGCTGTCTATCTATGGGCATATTGCACTGCATGTGATTTCACATGTGATGCCATATGCAAGTGATACTCTGTTGGGGTGTCATGACAATACTGCATGCAAGGGAAAACAGAAAATAGAAATGTAGTTAAAGAACAGGCTTCTCCAAAGAGTAAACTAGCTGCATATTTAAGCTACGTGTTTGAGTTCTCTGATGTAGTCCCATTAGGGAGGTGATTGTCCCCCTGTACTCAGCACTGGTGAGGCCGCACCTTGAGTGTTGTGTTCAGTTTTGGGCACCTCAGTATAAGAGGGGTATTGAGGTGTTGGAGCAAGTGTAGAAAAGGGCAACAAAGCTGGTGAAGGGCCTGGAGAATAGACCTTATGAGGAGCGATTGAGGGAGCTGAGACTGTTCAGTTTAAGGAAGAGGAGGCTGAGGGGGGACCTCATCCTGCTCTACAATTACTTGAAAGGACGTTGCAGAGAGGTTGGTGCTGGTCTCTTCTCACAGGTCATTAGGGACAGAACCAGGGGGAATGGGTTCAAGTTGCAACAGGGCAGGTTCAGACTGGACATTAGGAAGAAATTCTTCACAGAAAGAGTGGTCAGACCCTGGAACAGACTGCCCAGGGAGGGGGTTGAGTCGCCATCCCTGGATGTGTTTAAGTGTCGCTCAGATGTGGTGTTGGGTGAGATGGTTTAGGGGTGAACTTGTAGTGTAGGGTTGATGGTTGGACTCGATGATCCCAAGGGTCTTTTCCAGCCTGAACTGTTCTATGATTCCATGATTAATATACCTAGTTTGGGGATGAGAAGGGGAAGAAGTCTCTGTGATAACCCACAGGCAGTATTGTAACATCATTTAGGCATTTAATTATATCCTGTTAACCATCAAGCTGTTTGCATTTCTGATTTGACAAATTGCCTCCAGCATTCCTAAAACAACTTTGAAGATTTCTTCCCTGTCCAATAATCAATCAGTTTAATTAGTACACAAGATAGTTGATGAGATGAGCAAATACTTTCCCAAATAACTGATGTGCCAGTTGTGCAGCAATAAAATCCTCATAGTCATTCTCCTCCCCACTCCTTTGTGTAAATCAGGAAATCTGAAGTTTGTTTCTCAATCTAGAAAGAAGCAAACAAAAACGATAAGCTACAAGACTCTTCCAGAATACAAATGAAAGAAAATATAGTCATTTAATACTTGATAGAGAAACAGTCTTGTTTATATATGCTCACTGCATTGCCTGACTAACTTCAGAAACTTTGACCTCAGCTTTTAGTAGTCTGAGCATTTTTAGTGTCTTGTATTTGTATCAACCATATTTTATTTTCCTTTCGCTGAAACAGTCTTGCATACACACACACCCCTGGTTAAAACTTAGTTGTGTGGCTTCTCAGCATTACTCTTAATGCATAGTAAATAAATCACTTTGCAAACTGCACACATACTACTTACTGCCTTTGGTAAAATTTCGAGATATCTTTCATACGTAGAGGAGAGTTGAACAGCAATATCTGAAGTATGTAAACAAACTAAGATGGCTTAAGTATAATTCAACAGCATACATGATTCTCCAGGTGCTGCCTTTTAGAAAGAGCTCATGGCAATAAACTTCGGGCATGTGGGATACTTCAGTGGGCTCATGTTGTGCCAGGGGAGGTTTAGATTGGCTATTAAGAAAGATTTCTTTACTGAAAGAGTGGTGAAGCATTGGAACAGGTTGCCCAGGGAAGTGGTGGAGTCACCATCCTTTGAGATGTTAAAAAAAAGAAAAGTGTATGTGTGGCACTTCAGGACGTGATTTAGTAGTCATGATAGAACCCAACAGGGTTGATTGCTGGAATTAATGATATTAGAGGTCTTTTCCAACCTTAATGATTCTATGATTCTATTCTATGATTTATTTTTTCTGTGTTCTGTTATATGTAGTATGTGCTTCAGGATTTCTCTCAGCTTAGTGGAACATTCAAGGTCTCTTGCTACCTACCCCACTTACTGATGAACTGAAGAACAGACTAAGCACATAGGAGATTTACTGCATATTCATCAGAAGTGGCAGTTTGCTTTTGATCATATGAATAATAGTTTATAGACACGCAAATAACTTGTATGATACAATGTCTGGAATGCCACCTTCTGAACTGAATGTGGATGATCGTATTGAAAAAACAGATTAATATGATGAGGCAGGCTTACTTCCTACTCTTGATTTGTGAACACTTTCCGATTTTAAGCAGGAATAACTAATGACTTCTATTGGTTTAAGTATTGCAATACTTGTAGCACAAATTAGGTGTAGCAATTTTGCAGTTTTATAGACCTGGAAGAACCACAGGTAAACATGTTCCTGTATGCCATTCTTTACAGTTTGTCTGTGCTCCTTCCATATGAGCCTGGCAATGTTTTTGCCTTTACCCATTTTCATGACTGAAACAGCAAAAGTTTAGCTTGTAGGAAATCAGTTTTCTACAGTAAAAGTGATAGTTCAAGGAATTAATGCAAATGAGCATCTTTAAAAATAATAAAAAATCTGTTGTAATCATGTCCCAGCTTCATTTATTATATAACTACACTGCCGGACACTCACTACCATGTCAGGTTACCCCTTTCTTGAGGTATCCTACCAGTAATGCAGAAGCTGACTTTTTTAATAACAGATTTTACCTGCTTCCAGAGTATAAAAGTGGAATATAATTACAGAATGATTTCAATAACACTTTCAACTGCTCCCTGAATTAATTTCATAAGGCAATCTCTTGGCCACTGTTTATCTTCAGTCACTGCTCAGTTTCTTAGGAGTTTGCAGAGGGTTTTGTCATAGAGGATCCCATTTCAGGTGCCTAGAATAGATAATCAGGTTTTGATTCTGATGCTTGAACCATTGTAACATCTTGCTGCGCTGCATCATCCTCAGAGAGATTGCCACAGAATCCTACTTACTGCTCTGTTGTCCTTCTGTTGGCCCTCTGTGAATTGCTTCCTCATCTCCCTCCCAAGCCGTGTTTGCTAAGTTGGAAGGGGAAGCTTACTTGCTGTTTCCTTGGCTGGGATGACTGTATAGAAGTGTCAAATATGTTTTGGGGAAGCGTGCACAATGGTATTGTGTGCAAGCCCATAGACAGAGAAGAAAACTGATGAATTTTCAAGGGCACAAGCCAGTTCTTTCTCTCCCCTCAACCTATCAGAAACAAGGGCAGCAGTATTCGACCTGTCAAGGGGTGGCCAGGCAAACAAGGAGATCACTCATCAGTGTCAGCGACAGGATGCTGAATTTGATGGCAAAGCAACAAGAGGAATAAGGTTGACTTGATAATGGAAGTGCATAAGCAGCACTTCAGGCGGCCAGAGAAGAACGTGGGAACACGAATGAGCTGCTGTCAGTACATCGCTTTTGTAGTGATGAGAGGGAGGGTGTCAGACTTAAGAGTTTCATAATGACGAGCTTGAGAAAGTGTTCCAGGCTGTGAGCTGCAGAGACTCAAATCCCCTCGAAATATCAACACCATGAAATCACCTTCATGGTGCCTGCATGCTAAAAAAAATATGTATTTGGAATAGTTTCTGTAGAAGAAAGAATGCATGGACCACAGGGCACCACATTGCCAGCTGTGTGGGCTTTCAGGGTACCGGGACCAAATTCACCAATTTTTACTGACCCTACTTTTAGTATTTATCTTGCCTTGCCAACAAATGTATGAATGTAATAAATTCACTCTAACATCAGAGAATTGTCCTAAAGTGAAGAAAAATCAATTTATTATAATGATCTGAAGGGCTATCTGATATATAAAAAACCCAGACTTAAGAGCTGCTTCAGCTGGTCCAGCACAGCCTAGCAGAAAACAAACTTCAGTTTAGAGCAGGGACTCGGGTCTTTTGCTATGGAAAAAACTAGTTCCTACAAAACTATTCTTGCATATATATACCTAACCGGTGCCACAATATCAACAAGAAGATTCACATTTCAATCTGCAAGATTAGAACCCTAAGAAAGAACAAGTTCGTTACAACGCAGGAGACTATGGGGAAAAACTGGTTTACTGGAGGCTTGTGAATAATTAATGTCAACACATTTTTCATCAGTTTGTGGAAAAATCACTTTGGAACACTAGGCCACACCCAGTATATAAACCTTTCCGTAGACTCAATTCTTCTGTAACTTCTTTATTTTGTTACTGCAGACTGGAGGAGACGTATCTTAATGTTAACTTGAGATCTTTATATCTCTTGCAGTGGCCATATCTTGATACCATTTAAATGCCAATAGCATAGCATTATATGCCATTACATTTTTGCCAACATGTCAGTCCAATATGC
This sequence comes from Trogon surrucura, assembly GCA_020746105.1. Classification (NCBI taxonomy): domain Eukaryota; kingdom Metazoa; phylum Chordata; class Aves; order Trogoniformes; family Trogonidae; genus Trogon; species Trogon surrucura. Next base: position 21,203,329 of record CM036625.1, on the reverse strand, counting down.
TAGAGTTAAGTACCAGGATTTGTGATTTTACTCTTAAGAGCTACATGTGTAATTCTGGAGATAACGTTCTGTTTCAGACGATTCTTATGGCAAAGTGCTTCTGCAAGTAGACTGACAACCAAATATCCCTGAGAGGTGAGTGACAGGAGTTGCTGATGCTGCCAGGAAATGCACGAGGGAGAGTGTTGACAAAAACTAACACTAATCGTTGCATTTCATTGTGAGGTCAAGTGCATTTGTTTAACTTCTGAGCAGTTGTGGTATGTAGTCTTGAATGTTGAGTCTTACGTTGAGCAGTGCAGACACTGAATACCAATTCAAGGCGTAAAAAAAAGTTGGAAGTAAGAGCAAGACTGATGTTGCATTAATAAGCCCAGTCTTGGCAGATTACCCAGCTAATGCTATACTGCTGACAGTGAGACACGATCAGAAGGTTTTTTATGGCTAAAAAGTTAATTTGTTTTATGAATTGCATATTTTTGCAAGAAATTACAAAGCAGAATTAGGCTAAGGATCAGGTTATCTTGTTACCGTAGCATACTGTAAATTGACATTAAAAGTTTAAAGGCTTTTGGATATGGATGAGCATCTTGGCTTCTCGCACTCAAGTTCTGGAACTATTTTACCATAATTAAACTGGTGACTCATTTATGCTGTGGTCCTCAGAGTCGCTACTGGTATTTGCCACAATATGAGCTCCATGCAATTCAGGATGGTTCTACCCTGTGGAGCAATGACCACGATGACTGGCTTTGCCTTATTCTCATCCAAGGTAATCTACTGGCCAAATTACTGTCTTGGAGAAAAAATGTTGTGTTATCTCCTAGTGAGTCAGTTACAGCCTTTTTGGGCCATCTCTTTTGGAATAAATCATGGTGCTTGGGTCCCTCCAATGTGTGTGTCAGTTGGCCTGGTACTCAGAGAAAACTTTAAGGGAAGAGTTGAAAGGATTCAACGGAAGACAATGCTGGCAGCATGGCTCTGGAGTCAGAAAACAAGAGAAAAAGTTGTAATTTGTTTTAATGGCAGTTTTACCAGTGAGCGATAAAGGACTTGGATAAATCCCTCTTAGTCTGTGTCCATATTCCCATTCCCATCCAAATGAGAATAACAGCATTTATTTAATTAAGTTAAAGAAAACCAGTTCTATTTCAACAATTCCTCTCGGATTCCAGCACTGTCACTTGGACATCTGCAAAATGTAGCCCAGTCCTTTACCTGTCCTTTACAGCTGTATGAAGTTACAGCTCCTATCATTTTGAATTTTAGGGAGGTTTTTTTTTTTTTTTTTAATGTTGGGCTGTTTGAAAGAGAGAGGGGAAAAAAAACAACCCACAAAAGGAAAAGGGAAAAGAATATAAAACACCACATGTAAAGAAGCTGTAAGGTGAGGCTTGGCTCACAAACTCTGCCTTCAGTCTCAACCACTTTCCTCTCCAGTGACTTGAATGTCCTGAGTGTGTTCTCTGGACTAAATCAGGAAATAGGTGGTTTGCATCTGTCACTTGTGGACTAATCATGTCTGCATAGTTACAGGAGGTTCCTTGTAATGATAGTGGAGGCTTAGAGGTGTTGACACTGATAGTGGTATCTTAGAAGATCAGAATGGAGAAGTGAATTGGATTTCATACAGGCTGGTGGAAGGGAAGGAGGAATTGTCATGAATCTTTCCAAGGTGCCAAAAACCTCCCACACTTGTGGTATGTTTTTGCTAGGGCTGAGTCTGAGTGAATGAAAAGCTGACACGCTTCTGACATGGAAGTAGGAAGGAAGTAAGTGGCAGGGAACTGAAATTAACTGTGTGGATAATGCAGTGCAAGAACAAGATGAGGGAGCTCAAAGAAAATGTATGCCATACTGTCCTCCACCTCCTTCTCTCTTAATATACTTGTAAATACCCACTCTCTCTTTTGATACCTGAAGAAGAAAGGCCAGTTTTCATTTTCAAGTTCACATGTTCTTATTAGCTTGTCTTGTTTCTCCCCATGCTCCCCTAGGAAGCGTCTTAAGCATCTGTGATAACAGCTGCAAGAGAGCTTTACTGGTAACAGCCACGTGATCTGCTGGAGACCTCCCCTGCGTGTGTGTGTGTGTGTAATAAGGAGCAGGAGATCTGTTGCAGATGCCTGATGGATGTCTGTCTGCCTCTCACAGCTCCTAAACCTTCTTGGCTGGAGTAGTTGCTGCTTTGAAGATGAGATTGTGTTTTGTGTTTCACAGGTTCTGGTTCCTTGCGCATTCTTCATTTAGGCTCTCTCTCAGCAGTCAATGCTTGTAGTAATTTCAAAGTTTTGTTTCATTTCCTGTGTCTTTTGTTTTCTGCTCTCTAAAGTGGAAATAAAGAGAGCTGTGTATTTCTTTACTTCAAGTAATTGATGAAACTTTTCAGAAAGACCGAAGTCAGTGTATGAAGTTAATGAAAGGTGCAACGACAAGTGTAAATGGGAGTAATTGTCTTATTCTGGGATTCTTTCATAAATTGTCTAGAAATATTCCTATTATTGATCGCTCTGAACTGCAACTGTTCTAGTTGTGATTGAGTCCACCACAGGAAATGCAAGTTGTGTCTATTCCACGGGAAAAAAATGTTGTGCTGTCACTGCAGGCAGCAAAAATTATTTGACGAGAATGTTCTCCTTTTGACAAAGGTATTTTGTTGCACATTGTGATATCAGTGAGAGGTGTGTGTAATTCTCATGTTAGGCCATCACTGTTAGACTGGCAAAGCTTGTAGTATTGACTTATTGCAGTGCCACGATGTTATTGGCATGGGTCAGTAGCTGCCCCTGTAGTACTGCTGTTTTCCAGAAGTAGAACATTTGGTAGGTTAGTGGAGCTGGCAACCCTCTGGCCACTTCTAACCTTCTCTGTGTATATCAGAGTGTAAATATTTGAGGTATAGGTATTATAAACACTACAGCTTGCCTCTGTTTGGAAAAGAAAGTTGCTGAGAGAAGGTAAATGAACAACATATAAACTTTAAATATAACCCATTTTCTTACCATAGCTTTGTTTCAGAAAGCACATGAAGTTACTTCCAAGGGAATAACACACAAAGAACCAGTTTTATTTAGTTAGTTAGATTAATTCCATTTTAATATTTCCATTAGCCATTTTAAACTTGGCACTGCAAAGTAATAAAATCCTCCAAATATTGACATATAGAAAAGTAAATGCCACCCAGCCATGACAAGCTGTTTTTCAGCCAACCTTCTAGAGATAGAAAGGCCGCTATCATAATTTATTTATATATTAATAAGGCACATGATTTTTATCACTAGTTACTCCCTTCTAGCAATTAAGGAGAAGCCGATAAAATCTTCGCTAAGTCAACATTTTTGTTTGTTAACTTTCGAAAATTCATAACTAAAAATCTTTCAGGTCTGCACCCTGGGAAGAAAAGGATAAAGCTTTTCTTGTAGAGTGTGACGCTGAGTCAGATGTGAATGGAAGGAAAGGGAAGGGTCAGCAGTGATGTTATAGCACCAGAACTGGGCCTGGGAGGCCCCTGCCTGGTCACTTCTAGCCACAGAGGAAAATTGATGTTTGCATATGCCTATCTGAAGGGCAAATTACCTTACACTGAAGGACAAAATTCTTCATTTTTTTCAAGAGGCGGTCCTTAGAGTTACTAGTTATGGACCCCCCTCTTGGCTGCTTCATCTTGCAGTAGGCTTAAAATATTTAAATAACTAATATTCTTGGGTTTTATACACACTAAGTAAATATTTTCTGAACTGTAAATATTTGCAAGGTAGAACACATCTGTATAAAGGCAATTCACATTTTTCCAGGTTTGTCCCTCCCTGGGTTCAAGGCTAGATCTTCAGCTGATGACAACACAGCTCCAGAGAGTCTTTACCAGCTGAGAAACTGCTCTCTTTAGTTACAGTATTTACTTAAGAATCATAATAATATTTACTGTAAAATATAACTATTTTCTCTGTATAATTTATAAGGATACAACTAATCCTTGGGGAGGGCACTTGGAAAACGGGTCTATATAGCGTACATGGGGGAGAATATAATTCCTGGCCTTTGGACAGTGACATTCACTCCTTCAGCAAGGCTAGGGAAGTAGCTAATAGTCTCAATTTTGATTAGAGTGTAGAGTTTTATCGTGTCCAGTGTGCCTTGCGTTATAGGAAAAAAATCTCATTCTGCTTAATATTATCCTGGCACAAATGTAAACGTATCTGTGTATTAATAAAATGTTTTAGCAACTAATTTTTTATAAACCTTATTATCTGAAGAAAATAAATCCGTGCATTGGAGTGTCTGCAAGATAGACTTTTGTTCCTTGACAACAAAAATAGTGACTCAAATAAGGTGAAGAATCTAAACATAAATAGAAATACCAGGGTAAAACTTGCAGTACATTACACACTTCCCAGTTGAGCAAACTACGTAAAACTAAGGTGCCTGAAACTCTGATTCACTGTGATATGCATATGGATGCAAGAAAGTTGCCTTCTTTAAGTATCCATCTTTTCTATTAGGCCACAAATTTCATGGTATAACTGAGATGCTACTAAAAGAGAAGTTATTTTAGCTGTGGAGAATTCTGCATCTGTTGTTGGTTTTAACCAGTTAGTTCAGCCTTTCAGGCTGTGTAGTCTTTAGTAAAAGAAGTACCAAACACAGTTTTGTTGATGTATTTAGCACTATTAGGTTACCTCATTATTCCTAATCACACTTTTTCCAAATTTTGCATTTGATTCTGCTGGCCACTCTTTTTCTGGTGGTTGTGTTTTGGTTTTTAATGAGTTTTAAAGTTTTCTGTGAAGTATCCACTGGTTTCATGTACAAAGGGAAGGAAAGGCATGAAAGTGCTGTCTCACTGCTCCAGAAACAGCTGCAGAAATTTGTTCTCTACACACCAAATCCTTAAATTATCTTAACAGGCCCTGCTGACATCATACACTGCATTAATGAAACTCCATTTAACCTGCAAATCCTATAGCTAACAAAACCAAGTAATATTTTCTTAACCAAAATACAACTCCATAAAACTTGTTTTGCAATTTACTGTTAAGCCACAGTAGCTCAAGTCACCGTAGAATTGTAAAATATGGTGTGGCCTAGGTTCAATAAAATGAAGTGAATGAAGTGTTAATTTGATAATTGTGTGGTTCATCTGGGTACTAAAACATAATAGGGCATGCCTTATTCCATCACAATAGGCCACCTCAGGGGTGTTATGATGGTCTTATGCCTGCAGCCACCCAAGAAGCACAGTAATGTGCAGTAAAGTGTGCCCAAAGGGCTTTGCTGTGGTTGTAACGTACGTTTCTCTCAGAGCTGTTTTCATTCGAGGAGATGGACTGTTTTGTTTTAGCCGTGCTTTTAAAAATATTTCCGGCAGACGCAAATCCTGTTTCATATAGCTATATATAGGACCAGAGTGCATATGAGGAAAGTAGAAACTGTGCTTTTTTTTTTGTTTCTCAACCTTTCTAAAGATTCTTACTTTATTCAGATACCAAACAAAAAAATGAAAAGAGAGGTTCAGGAGTAAGGACTTTATTAACTGATAATCAACTGCTATTAACTATAATAATAGTAAAAAGGTAACAGAATTATTTGTCATAACTAAGAAGACAGTAGAGACTTCCCATTAGTTTTACAGAAGAGGCACATACTCCTAGCAGTTTAGTCAAATACTGAAGTTTTGGTACTACATTTAAGAATGGTAGCACAAGCGTGTTATTTGCGTTGTCTGAAAATCCTGTTTCTTCAGTGCTACTCCTATGAGCGGTGCCTATTAAATGGCTGAGGTTTCATTGATACCTTTGGGACTTTGCAGAAATCATCTATCAGGATTGTAGCCCAAGATTCATTGATTTAGATAGTACTTACCCGCTGCAAAATATTGGAAGTGTGTCCTGACAAAATACATGGGTTTTTTTTGCTTTCCTTGCCCACTCTCAGTCTGCTTTTAACATTCTCTGTCTTTGCTCTTTGAAATGTAATGTTGAAATGCAATTTAGCATCCTTTGTTTCTGTTCCTATGAATAGATGAGTTGGTAGCAGGGAACTGTGAAGACATTCCTCCACTCAGCATTTTTGAGGACCATGTCTTGCATCATGTTGCTGTTCACAAAAACAGAAAGCTGGGACCCAGCACTTTGTCTCTTGAAGAGGCTGTGAGACACAAGACAGTTGCAACTGATGGATGCTAAAGGACTTCATGGTGGGCCTCTTGTCTGAAGACCTGTATGTTCTGTAAAGCAATCTTTTCTTTCATCGCATTTTAGGACAGACTTTTGGGCAACTTCATTGGCATAAGCAAAGTGCTTGAAATCCTTAATTGGTAGATTTTCAGCTGAAGTTCAGCAGTGAATTGATGAAAGGTGGACGCTGGAAGGGATGACAGTGTTTCTTTCTCTTTATGTTAGTGTCCTCTTTAGGATGAGAAGAGATATTCCAAGTCTAATGTTATTACGTGACACCTTTCTTGTATGGTGCTGTAGAAGAAGAGTGAAAAAGTTGTATAAAACTGTATCTGCAACTGTTTGGAATGCACCCATATGTAGCTCCTGCTATATATGGCCTCAAAACCAGATTAGAATCTGAACCATGCAGCTGCATCTCATTTCAAGATCTCTGTCCTCGTTGCTCACCGTAGTAGTACTGCTGCTACTAGCTGACCAAAGACATTTTTTAATTGCAGTACTAAATTTGAAACTTGGCCTATTATGTTCTAACAATATGATTACTAAACCATAATTGCATGACTACAGCTCACCTTCAACCTTACACATTGCTCAGTGCTTGAAATGGGATATTCTAATTGAATAACAAAGCACAATGAGGCAAAGTATGTACTGGCAAACTGTAAAAGCTGTGATCTCATGACTGCTGTAGTTCCAATATGAATGTTCTTCCTTGAGGTTGTATTGATAATGTTGTTAAAAGATAGAACTGAGAAGTCTGGCAAGAGGAATTTAGTTTGTGCTGCTGAGCAATGAAGTCGGTCTTCAACTGTGAAGGGTTTTTTCCTAACCACGTTTTGTGGAGGCTGCTAGTGTCTCTTGTAAGACAGATAACTTGTCCTAAGGCTCCCATCAGTTGAAGAACTTCTTGCAAAGTTCAAAAGAACAGCTCGGTTTTCAGAAGACCATTGATCCCAGTTTGTAATGTCTTCACTGTGCTTTTGACAAAATTAGTATCTGGTTTTACAGCTGCTTTTATAGTAACGGATTTCTACTATTCGTGAAACTTCATTGACTGTATCGTTTATTTTACTGCAGTATTTAGGATCTTGACTGTGGACAAAGCCTATTGTGTCAAGTACTTTGCAAACAGAATAAAAGCACTGTTTGGGCTCACAGGGATCCACGTTGGCCCGTGTGAAACAGCCACTTGCTTTACTGCTATTCCAATGGGAATTTCTCCAGGCCAGCTTCATTTAGGCATAAGGAAATAATTTTCTAGAGACAACGCAAGAGGTATCATAATGAAGAGGGGGCAGCTCAGGATACTTGGAACCTTTCATTATGCTATTTACCCATGTCATCCTCTTGCTTTCTTTCTCACTCCTCACTTTATATTAGCAAACCACCATTCCTTTTGCCATCTCCAGCCTTGCCAGCTTCTTGCGTTCACGCCGTTTCCATATTCAGCTTATTGCAGCTTCTTGATAGAAATACTAACCCGGATTTGTATTTCCATAGAGGCTAAGCTGCTTGTGTTCCTCACTGGAAGGAGATGAAACCAAAACAGCATAGAGCACCAACACCTTGTGATGGATCATGAAAAAATTGCAGTAAATGTGCTAGCTGGCAAGATTTGCGTTCAGATTGTTGAGATTTGACACTTAGTTCTAAATGCAATGACAGGAGGCTCTCACCAACGTGCTGTCCAGACGATTGCTCTCGTTGCACCTCAGCCTTGAATACAACATAAGGTCTTAAGCGTTCTCGGGGTTTTTGTGTAATTCAGGTTATTTTGTACTCACTAATACTCTGAAAGACGAGTGCCTACTCTGGTATGAAGAAAAAATGCTCCTCAAAGTGGGACTGGTATAACAGGCAGGGAAGTGTCAAACAAGGTGGGTTAAACTGTGGAAAACCTTTTTCCAGAAGAAAGGAGAAGCTCTTTGTTCACACTGCAGTTTCTGGAACAAATCACCAGTAAGCACAAGGTGAGAAAGTGTTCCTTAAAAAAAAAATAAAATGATAGATATAACTAGTTGGTTTGTTGTTTGTTGTTTGTTGTTTTTCATGAAATGAAATCTGAGATAGTTCATCCATTGCTTCACTAAGTGCGTGAGTGGAAATGTGGCCTTCTCCATACCCTGTCAGAAAGCTACAGAAACAATGTATTTGACTGTCCTGAAAGCTCACCAATGAATTCCCTGAGATCTCCTGGCCTCAGCTAATGACAAGATATGCACTTGTACTGTGTGCCAGCTTCTCCCTTTTCCTCCTTTTAGAAATAGAAAAGAACCATTTGGGTAGGTCCATGGGCATAACTCCCTGTGGCCATTTTAAACTGAACTAGTTCAATGCTGCAAAGGGCTCAGAGGGCCTTTCTTGGCTGGGAAAAGGTCAAGAAGACCCAGGTTGAATAGTGTCTCTGAACTAGAAAGAATTGTTATTGCATACTCAGTGCATTGGAGAAGGCAGTGGTAATACAAATACTGTGTGTCGCTTCCTGTATTTATTGAAGACTGTGCATCCACACCCGATGACTGTTTCCTTGCTAGGGAGACCCTTGCAAGCCAAATGCAACTTCCTACTGCGTTAAAATGACTGGTGTGAAATGTAATGAAGTGATTTGCTTGTCATAAATCCATCTATTCAACTAGAGATTTACATTGACGGTGAAATACCCTTAAGGATGTAGCTGTCACCAGGAATTCTAGTTGCAAATGGTTTTGGCAACAAGTGTTCAAGCATTAAACTCTCAAGCAGCTCATCAGAACTTCTGCCATTCACTTAAGTACCAAGAACATCTGTTTTGTGATATGCAGCATAGCATACACAGTCATCAGCTAATGCCTCTGAATTTTCTGTGCCTCTAATAAAGGTTATGTCAAAATCAGTCTAATGCTTAAAGGGTGGGGGGAAGCTCCAGTTTGATTTTAAGACAAAATCACCTGGTTTTCTAAGGTCCTAGACAAAGAAGAGAGACCTAGATGAAGTGGAAACAACTTCCATCCTATCTGCAAAATGAACAAACTGTTTCTGTTCCTACCATTCTGTACTTAGTACTAACCTTAAAGATAGTCTTTCCAGTGACATCATTTACAGGCCCCTAGCATAGTGAGGCAGTGATGATGGTGATGATACACCATTTCTAGCAAACAGTGTGTGCCTGCTGAAGCTGATGGCTCTTGCAGGTAAATGTGAGTGGAACTCACATTCTAAGCAAACAGTGGTGATGAGCGGAAAATACCTGAACTTTTTTATGAGTGTTGGAAACATGTTACTGATGTTTCTTACCAGTTGGCACACACCGGTGTCAGATAAAATTAGGAAATAGTTTTGGGTGTGAATTTGGAATATGTGCATATAAATGTTGATCTATTGAGCCTTTCCAAAAGAGGAGGAAGGTGCATTTAAATTGTACATCAAAGACATGAAAAATAAAAGGAATTAGTTGGATGTTGGCCAACCTGTTTCCTCTTGCCAGCATCCACTTTTCATTCTCCTGCAACAAGCAAGGGCAGAGGCACAAAGCACTCCTATTTTCCTTCTTTAGGGTGGTTCTTCACAGGCCTTTCCAACAGGCAAGGTCAGTTTTCTCAGCCTGCAACCTCTTTCACATCTGAATTATGTTGGCAGATAGCCCTGGACAGAGCCATTTGTAACAGAGCTCCTCAAATTGTAAGGCCTCTGTCCAAAGTCTATTAAAGTCAGTGTGAAAGTTTTCACTGAAGTCTATGGATCTGGTGTTGGAATCTCAATGGGGAACTTTTCTTAAAGCACGGTTAAGACAAACAGGTTGGAGACCACGGTGCTAGTGCAACACAAGTGTTTAAATCAGCTAAAAAATATTTGACATTTAACTTAGATGGAGCAAAACTATTAGTTCTTTAGTTGCTTTGTTAATGTTAGAAGTTTGGTCTAAAGCTCATTGACATTAGTATCACTTTATGTTAAATAATGAGTTTCTGATTGGGAGTTACAAGTATTTGAGCATAAGTAAAATGGAATTAAAAGACAAAAGGCAGGAAATATTTATATTCTTACACTTTATCATTTATAAAAGGGAGGGCATAATAAATCAGCATGGCTAGTGAGAACAAGAATGTAGATTCAGCCAACACTAAATTATGGTATAATTCTTTTTGTTATTTGCTTTTTATACTTTAGTAAAAAAGATATTCTGTAGATTCTAAGTATAAGGAAGAAAAAGGATGCTAGGGAGGCAGGATATTACTGCAAGTATTGCCAGCTTGCACTAGGTATTACAATGAACTTGTGAAACTGGTTTCTAAAAGTGTTGTGAAGGCTGGCACTAGAGGTGGTGCCTAATTTGTCAGTCTCTGTGTGGTCAGTGGGAGTTTGCAGCAGAATGAGACTACAATGGTCTGGAAAGAAATTCACCTTTTGCCACTTTTCTTAATATGCCTTTCGTTTTCTGAAGCAGATTGAGCTGGAATTGCCACAAGAAGAATCATTAGTTGTATCTAGCCTTTTAGAATTACTAGATTAAGTGTTTAATTAGAAAAGCTGAGTAGTGCTTCCTTGGAATTTCCCTTCTTTTCCAGGAATCAATAGCAATAATCTTACAATCTGGATTCCGATAGAAACACATGAAAGAAACTGTTGCTTGGAAGTGACATGTGGTTGCATAGTTGGTTTTACTGCAGCCTAGGCTGTCAATGAGTATGGTAATGAGTAGTCCCATCGCACAGGGCAACTCAGCCTCTGCTGGAATGCATCGCTGTGTCATTAACCTTGTCATAGCTTGTGAGCAAAAGTTTTTGAAGGAGATCACAGTAGGTGCATTTTGGATTCTTTTTGTAGTTTCGTTGTAAATACCTGCTGTGAAACCTCATGAGTCACCTCAGATGTTACAGTTACTTCTTCTGTTTGATGTTGAAGATGCTGATTCACACCATTTCTGTCTCTGTATTTCTGTATTGTTTCTGATGTGTTTCTTGGCCCTTCCTGTGTGCAAATGGTCTAATAATCATTCTAATTTCTAAACAATCCAAATGTGAAATTGTGAAAACCAGGAATGCACAAGCTCTTTGTTGAACGGAGCATTGATACAAATGGCTTTAAGCTGGTCTAAGGTATCAATTTATAATAACATATTGTTTTGTTTTCTTTGTAATTAGTGCTGCTTTTAAAGAATTGCAGACAGTTGTGTGGACAGCTTGGATATGATTTTGAATAACTTTTTTGTCTCAGATGTTTAAAAGATTTAAAAAATCAAGATGCAATAATTTTGAAATAGTTATTTACTAATGAGTCAGATGTAAACTATATCTTGTTAAGGCTCAGGCTGATCACCAACCCATTTTTCTGGATCACTTAATAGGAAGAAGAGGGTACGCTCTGGAGTCTCTGCATGTTGAAGTGTGAATGCCTACACAAAATAGATTGAAGACACTGGTAAGTGAAAAATTTAATTTAAACCACATACAGTAGGTATTATGTTTTCATCTTAATGGTTGCATATTATTCTATGAGACTCAAACTGTTTTATCCAGGGAAAAGAATAACAGTTCTAAGAGCAAGCCTGAATAGAGCTTTTAAAAAAACAAACATTGACTACAGATCAAGCTCTTTGCGGAAACACAAAAAGTAAAGTTTTGTGACTTGGTCGTAAGAGCACTTAAGCGTAAGTATAATTCACATTTTCTTTGTAATCCCATTGAATGCCCCTCTGAAATTGCTGAACTAGAATACAGCTTTTTAGGCTACTAAATCCCTCTTTTTCAAGAGGATTAGGACTTGGTATGTTCTAGGTTGGTAACTGTGGTTTTCAGGTTATCCTTCAAGGTTTGATTGCATGGCTGCTGAAAGTGCTAGATAATTTTCAATTCTAAATAAGTTGTTGTGTTTATTACAAATAAAGTTCTCCTGCTGACTATCTTGCAGGTATTTTTAGCTTTCTTATCAATGCTTTTCAGAATAAATTATCAGAAAGAAATGTAACAAGCAAAGTCCTCTGTGACAATCCCTTGGACAAAGGAATTTATATAAACTAGGCTAGAAAAATAAATTTAACATCTTGACAATTTGAGGCAATAATTAAAGCAAACAAAGCACGTTCACTAAGAAGTAACAAGCTAGATCACAGGAAGTAAGAACGCGTAAAAACGTGCTGTGGCATATTATGAGCTGCTTCTCCAGAACGGTTTGCAGCTCTTGTCCTTGTGCCCTTCTCGGTACCGCTCTCCTGGGCAGGAAGCATGACCTGAACTCCATGCGTACACTCCCCCTTCAGTGGATGTTTTACTATATGATGCTTTTTGATAAAGAAAAATTTTGTGTTTCCCTCCACCCTCCTGGTATCTTTATGTTTCCAGCCATTAGTGTGTGTTGTTTTCTCAGTTTTACTCCATCCAGTTACCAGGATCTTACTACTTCAGTAACATTCAGTCCCTTTAGGGCTGTGGGGTGAGTGGCCTGGAAGGGGTTACATGAAGAAATGAAACTTTTCTTGTGTTAGCAGGGGTACAAACTGACAGTACACACCACCCAGGCTCAGTGCATGTTCCTGTTGACAAAACCTCTCAAACACTGCAGTAACTGGCAGAATAGGCTCTTCCCTTTCACAAGAACCTTTAAAACCTCCCTTTTAAATAAAAGCTTATCTGCTAATTGGTTTGACCCCTAATTTGCCTGTTCATTCAAGGAGTTCATCACTTTGCCCAGCCTGATGGCAAAAAGGTGTAATGGTAACTCTCACCTGGGAGTGTGAATGAGGTTCTCTGGGTTTTTTTGTGAGTTTTTTGTTCTTTTTTTATTCTTGGGCAACATACTATTATACTTACTATGAAACCCCTACAATACCATTAATAAAGAAATTTTAATCCTCATAAATCAAACAGTGCCTTTATTTGATATTTAAGGGCAAGTCAAGGATATTAAAGTTTCACTGAAGATAGTAATAAAAAAACAGCTGTTCTTGATAATACATTTAAAGACTTACAGAAAGGATTGATAATTATCCTGGCATTATAAAAGCTTGATTTTTACTTGTTTCACATCTCTTAACTTTTTTATATTACTTTTTCATCTGTGACTTCTGAGGTAGTATTTTTAGGTTTAATTTTTTTACATGATTTCAAAATCTCATACTTGATGACAAGTCTCTGCAAGTCTAAATGGGGTTGCAGTTCCCAAGGGGAAACTTGTTAGAAAAGAATTAATGTGGTATATTATCTTAACTAGAATATTCACCTCATCTGCATCTTGCAGAAACCTTTGGAGTCTGTCATGCACAAGCCTCACTCCTACCAATTCAAGAGAATGAGGTGTGACAGAATTAACACTTTGATGTTGGATCTCCTCAAAAAAGAGATAATTTATGCTGACTATGATGACAGATCAACAGAGACAGGAAACCTGCAAGAGCTCACCTTGGATACAATCGAAGGTCAGTGTCTTGCAACACTGGACTGTGACAGCTGGATAAAAAGAGAAAGACGGTGTGTATGCATGTGTGTGAGGGTGCGCAGGCTCATAAAATGGAATCAAAATGAAAAATGCATTAAATGGTCTGGAAACAAAGAAAACAAATTTTTTTTCAGTTTTCTGTTGTCCTGTAGAAATCCAGCTCTGTAGAGAAAATATAGATCTGTTTCATACAGGGAGAATAGTGATGTTCACCTTATCTTACCCAAGTCAGAAGTGAAGACTAACACAGCTGAAGATTTATTTGTGTAATGAGACAAGAAAGAGCCTGCAATATCAAAGTCTTGACAAGTCTGGAGAAATTCAGTAGATATTCAGATGGTAGGACTGATAGTTCCATACAGCTTTTCAGATTAATGTTCATCTTGTCTGACCTTTGGTAAAACTAAAAGTTCTCAAGGCCTCAGCTACTGTTCTTTAGTACTCAGAGCTTTCCAGATGCTCCGAAATATTTGGCCTCTTTCTTAAGAGTTGGTCCCAGTTCTTTATCCTGTGTTACATCATCCATTGGGAATGGCCAGTTTTCTTAGGAGACTAATAAATGAAGCAAGCACTTCCCTGATGATTCTCCAAATTACTCCTGAAAAATCTTTCCCATTGGAAGTCAATCCTAGCAATTAACCATCTTGGGAAACTGTTGTGCAAAGTGATACAGAAACACAGGGTAGGGCTGGCCCTACAGAGTGGTATAGAAAAGCTTATTTCTTCACCTTTCATGTTAAATAGCAAATAAAAGCATTCGTTAATGTAGCTGTAAGTGCAGCTATCACAGCAATAAGAGCTTATCTTAATGACAGAGATTCCACACTCTAATGCACGGCATAAACTCAGTGCTGTGTAAGAAAGTACAATTGCTGATTTAACAGCAGCAACCTTCCAGGTTCTAATGTCATTTGTATCTTTTATGGTATCTTTCCATTATATCAACTGCTGCCAAAGCTGATGTAAGGAAAGCGGATTTCCCATAAACAGGGGTTTGGAGGCAACTGGGCACGCAAAACACGCCTTCTAGTTCTTCCATACCTGTGTCTTTGTTTTTGTGCTTTGGGAATGAGAGGATTTCTTCTCCAAGTTCTCCAAGCACGTACTCAACCCCAAAGCAGGTGGAAGGCTGGACGAGTGACCCTTCCTCGCCTTGTAACTAGGAACATAAGGGCACAAGCCTGTTCTGTGTCAAGATGTGAACGGGAACTTCAGCTAGAGCCTCCCACACGCTGCTTCCTCTAACCGTGAGTGTGGAACCACCCAAAGGCCGTGAGTTGGTGTGACAGGCATTGTTGGCTGTGGCGCATCTGACAAGAAGTCTTCCTTATCAGAGCAGGACAACCAACTGTTTTCCTAAGCAAAAAAAAAAAACAAAACCCAAAAAGCAGCACTAGAAATGTATTGAGGAGCCAGGACAGGGGAATATGGGACTTGTCTTAATATGAGGGGAGCGTGCTGTGCTGGTGCAGCTCACTGTGGTGCTGAGGAGTCACTTACCTACAGGGTGGCTGTTGCAGTGTTGAACAAGCTACTTTTGTCCAGATTCCTGTGCAGCTCTGCTATGTTCCCGGACTTTTGGCTTGCTGAAGGAGCTAGTCCTGGTTAGTCCTGTAGTTCGTCTCTTGCACGATAAAAAAAAAAATCAGAAAAGAGCTTTGAGATGCTTTCAGGTGTGAGTGCTAGTGGTTTTACAAGCCACTTACTGAGGTGAGAATTTTTTCAGATAATTTTAAGATTATTTCCTTTATTAGCTTTAAATTAAAAATGCAGCTCTAGCTTCTCGGATAGATGTGAAAAGCAGCAGCCGGAGTGCGCTGCTCTCGGCGGGGCTCTCTGCTGCCATCTCTTGGCGCTTCCTTGGGATTGAGATTCGACTGAATACTGAGCAGCCGTGAGAATCTTCGGAGAGAATCGGAGTGCAGATACTGGATGAATGCTATCCTTACTTAGAGACAGTAACTAACAAAGCTGCTTTAATGTGCCTGAACCAAAAAGGGAACTTAGGCTATTTTGCAGCATCCTCTCAAGCTGCCCTGTTCCAGCAGTGCTGGGAATGTAATTTCCACCTATCCTTGTGTCTGTAGCTACATGTAACAACACAAGGAGAAGATGCAGTGAGAGACAGGATGGCAACTGCTGCATTTGCACAGCCTGGAGCCAGACCTGCTTGTTGGTGCCCCAGGATTGATGGACTTGGGTAAATGCTGGCAACAAGTCCTAAGTGGAGCATGTGCAAAACAGGCATGCTGACACGTGTGTCACTGCTGCAATATTCAGTGGGTCATGTAAGGAATCAGACAAAGGACTTCTGCAAGGATATTGCAAGAATATAGCAGGATTAGATAAACACACAATATAAATATTTTTTATCGTATTTACCCAGATTACCAAGTAATATCCGAAGTGTAACTCTGTAAATTGTGTTTGTTTACACTCTGTACTGAACTAGCAGCGGAGGCCTCCAGTGTTACTGTATGTACTGAAAGAGGATATTATGTCTCCAGTGTTATTGGGAAAGAAGCCAACATCACTTCCCTCCTCTCAGCGGAGTTCCTACAGATTTGAGTTCTCTGTACTGCTAATGATGACTAAATTGGTTGCATTTAGGGAAGGGTTTTGTGTTCTAACTTCAGGAGAGAAACTTTCTTTTATCATCGGACAACTCTGCAAAGCTGAGGTAGGCAGCTGAAGAGAAATAGAAAACAGAAAAGCAACAGCAAAAGACTGCTGTGAGAGATTAACAGCAGGGAGTAAGGAATGACAAGTAGCATGGGAACCATGGAGCAAAATGAGCGTGGAACAAGAAGCAGATATGGACAGAGAGATGAGGTGGGAGAAAAGATCAGCTAGAGATTCTACCTGAAAGGATAATCTTTCCCTTGATTCCATCTCTCTTCACTGAGAGTGGCTGAAGGATTAGGATGACTTTCAGTCAGTTGGTTAAAAGAAGGTATAGTTTTTGTTTCCTGGCTAAGGCTTATCTTTAGGAATTAGTTGGCTAAAACGGAGAAAACTGGTCTAGTACAAAGGACCTATGACAGCAATATTGATCCTCTAGCATGGCATATATGAAATTTTATCGGTATAGGCAACTTTTGGTCAGCTATCTTTTGGTTAGGTATTTGAGAGTCCTACCCTAGCATAGCCTAACTATGAGAGAGAGTTCATTGTACACATAAAAAAGCATATGTGTGAGCTTTACTGTACTGGAACACGTATTTTGCTTCCTGCGTGCAGTTACTTTGTGCCATTTGTCCATGAAAGGGTTCTGGGCATAAGCATGATTTGGTAAGCATAACCGAATGTTCTTTGTAAATTTAGTCCTGTGTTTTGTGACGTGATAGTTTTAAATCTCAATTACAGTGTGCCGCTGTACCAAAGTCCTCTTTCTGAAGTCCTTCAGTTATGTTCTTAGTGCCAAACTTGGGAAATGGAAATTGTAGGAGTTGAAACAATTGCAGTGTAATGCAGGAATACAAAAACAGTCATGGAAGTGGCAAATGGACTCTTGAGAATTAAAATATATTTCTTGGATCTTCCTCTGCTAAGGGAGGAGAATAGAGAAGCTGAAATCATAGAATCATAGAATGTTAGGGATTGGAAGGGACCTCGAAAGATCATCAAGTCCAATCCCCCTGCCAGAGCAGGAATGCCTAGACTATGCCACGCAGGAACGTGTCCAGGCAGGTCTTGAATGTCTCCAGAGAAGGAGACTCCACAACCTCTCTGGGCAGCCTGTGCCAGTGTTCCGTCACCCTCACTGAGAAGAAGTTTCTTCTCGAGTTTAAGCGGAACCTCTTATGTTCCAGTTTCAGCCCATTACCCCTTGTCCTATCAGTGGTTGTCACCGAGAAGAGCCTGGCTCCATCCTTGTGACACTCCCCCTTGATATATTTGTAAACATTAATGAGGTCACCCCTCAGCCTCCTCTTCTCCAAACTAAAGAGCCCCAGCTCCTTCAGTCTTTTCTCATAAGGGAGATGCTCCACTCCCTTAATCATCTTAGTTGCCCTGTGCTGGACTCTCTCCAGCACTTCCCTGTCTTTCTTGAACTGAGGGGCCCAGAACTGGACACAGTATTCCAGATGGGGTCTAGCAGAAGTTATCCCCGGTGTGTTGGTTCTCAATGCACTTTTGTAAACTGAAATTCTCTTTAACCTTAGGCATGGATTAGTTCAGCTGTACAGCCCTTGTCCAGTGCAGGGGACAGCACTGACCCTGTTCTTGGCAGATCTTCAGCATGGAAGGTGCTAATGGATATATCTGGACCTTGCTGAGGATACTTGCATCCTAAATTAATCAGTAAACAAAACGGTAACTCAGTCCAAACTAGTAAATAAAGGTAACTGAACCCTGTGCAAGACGGTATCATCTGTAATGGCTGGCGGGGGGGTGTGGTGTGTGTGTGTGTGTTAGTGATGTGGAGCCTATCAAACCTAGGCACTTGTGTTTCTGGTAAAAAGGTCTAAGTTTTTTGGAAGCTCAGTTATCAGTGTCCTAAGGATTGCTTTCTTCTGGTTTAAAATCAGAGAAGATCATCAGATCTATTCTAGTGAAGAGTCTAGGGAACAAAAAAAAAGAACTTAGAGACGTGGTGCTTGAGGACGTGGTTTAGTGGTGGACTTGGCATTGCTGGGTTAATGGGTGGACTCCATGATCTTTAAGGATCTTCTCTAACCTGAATAATTCTATGATTCTCTTCAACAGTAATTGAACAGTTCTAAGTGAAATTTTTGGAATAAAGTAGGACAGAAAATGTTGTATCTGGGAGAAGTGCAGCTAACGTTAATAGTGCAAAGAATACAAAGGAATACCCTGGTCATATTTTGAGATTACTTTCAGCTTCCCCAAAGTAATTGTGTTTTGGCAAGGCAAGAAGAAAGTCAGTAGCATGAGAATTGAATAAGATTAATATTTACTCTCTTTTTTCTCTTGCTGTACCTTATTGCTGAGGGAAGAGTTGGGCTTTTTGATGTCACATGGGAACCTAACTTTGCCTCTGAAGTTCAAGCAAATTTTGCCCACGTAGTAATTATGTTTAAAACTAACCTCTGTAGGCATATGACATAGAGTTGTTATTAGAAACTGTTATACAACAAAATCTTGCAGAAATGCTATAATATTTCCTCACTCAGAAAAGCTTCCAGTGTTAACTAGGTGATACTCCTCTTAAATTTAAACAATTGCATTTTGTTTGTGCTTTCTGACCATTACCGTTGGGAGGTTTTAGTCCAGATTGATTAGTCAATCGAATTTATCCAAGCACTGAGTTTGGGAGTTCAGTAGTCACTGGCTTGTAATAAATCATTGCTAGAATGAGATATTATCCATAGGACGTGCTGTTCTAGTGTGCTCACTGCCTCCGAGAACTTCCAGTGAAGATGTGATTAGTACGATAGGGTTTGCTGATGATAAAATTTGATGATCAAGTCCTGATTGTTGCATTCAGTCCCTTCTGGCCTTCTTCCTCAATTTTTGGCATATTTCCTTTGAATTTCAAGTTTTATTTGCATTAAAGCATAGCCTTTATATGGAAAATGCAACAAGTTTTCAACAGTCAGCTTTAACGTTCTCTCTTTTTTTACTTTCTCTTTCCTTCCTATTTCTTTTTGTTGCCTTTCTTTTCATGTTGACACACAGAATTCCTCCAGTGACTCAATGAGGGGATGCTGTCTCACCACAGCAATGAAACACCCCTGTCGGGACACCACTAACTGACATGTTATAAGTCAGCGAGCCTTTGAAGCTCCAGGCAGATGTTTTCAAAATCAAGTGGAAATTTGTTTCCGAAAAAGAGGCACAGAGTTAGTAGAAATGTAGTAGTAGATATAATTTAATATCTCAGACCTTCAGCTCAGCTGAGAGCCAGTGGCTGCAGTAATGGGCTTACAAATGGAAATGAGATTCGTGATGATTTATTGATTGGAGAAGTGAAATAAAGGAAAGGCTGGCAAGAGCCTCAGGAAATACTCTGATGTGAAGTATAAAACAGGCACAGTTAGAAGCGTAACTTCATTGTCTTGCAAAAAAAAAAAAGTTTAAAAAGAAAAACGTCCTCTGGGAGCAAGTAAAAAGTTTTACCAGGAGGCATTGTGCCACCTGGTTTCAGTGAAATTGTTTTTTCTGCAGCTTCCATCCCTTAATGCATCTGCTCACTCTCAGCATGAAGAGGTCACTTCAATTTGGGCACAAGCCTTCAGTCATCTTGCTTCCAGTTTACCAGAAAGTCTTGGATAAATTACTAAGGCAAATTGCTACCTTGCTTAAATACATAAATAAATGAGTTCTGCTCAATGTGCCTTACCCAAGAAAGAAGCACCGTTATGTTACACTCCGTGTCCTGTCTATCCAAGTGGCACCTGTGTTCCTTTAATTATTACACTGAGAATGCCTTGCCTTCAGATCAACATCCTTTTTATAAACTTATATTTTTCCCTTTTCCTCACTTTAGCAAGGGTGGAATCTGGTAATGCTACTCTTCTTGCAATACCAGTTAAACTTGCTACATTTTGCATTAGAGCACAGACAGGAAGGGATTAGTGTGGCTGCTGAGGGTGTAGCCACCTCTTGGGAACAGCACTTGATAGTCCCTGGGAAGGGAGAGCTGTCCTCACCTGGGAGATAACCGGGGCAGCAGAGCCATTCCGCTCTGGGGAGAACAGCAAGCTGGGCAGGACCGAGGGCCAAGCCATCCCGCTTTTCCCAAACTTCCCACCCTCCCCACAAAGTAGCGCTGTCAGAAAATGATTGAGTGGTTTGATGGTCAACGGCTACCTTGGCTTTGCTGGCAACAGGGTTCCATCTGCTTTTTTGACATTTTCTAATTGCAGTGAGGCTGAAAGTGTCTGCCCAGGCTAGAACCCAGGACGGGCAGAATATACGTGGCTTGGTCTTTATTTTGGGTCTTTAGTATGGTGGTCTTAAAATGATCAGAAGTCTGTTACCTCAGCAGAGGACTTAGTCAACTCAGCAGAGAATGTTTTTGGAGCCTGAACTGAGTAAAGGGGAAACTAAGGCAGAAGCAATGTCAGACTGCATCGCTGGAGAAAAGAGGATTGCTGAAGACTGATCCTTTTGGAGCAGCATAGCTCAAACACCCTTTCTTTTTCTTTTTTGTGTTAAATTAACACTGGAGGAAATGCTGATGGTGACTTGCCGTCTCCCTTCTCTCGAGAAGTAAGATTGCAGGAAACTGCTCCCTTACTGAGGCAGGGGTAAATGCAGAAATGCCAAGCAGGACTATGAGCCCTGGCTATATAGAAAAATAGTAAGGAAGAGAGAAAAGTATAGGAAAGGTCTGAAGAAAAAAACACCCCCTTTTCCCTACCTTACTGATTCTACTCTGGTGTTCTCATGTCTCTACATACACACTGTGTTTACTTTGCTTTGCTCTAACATGGTTTCTAGCATCCCCTGCCCCACAACAGATGCAGGATCTCCCTCAGAAGAGCTCTCCGGACTTGCTGTGAAATTCACTCTGCACTAGTGAGTGGAATAGGATGTTTCTCTGAGTATTTTACAGATCTCAGTCTTTTCCACATTCAGAAATACTTGGTTTGGAATGTATTTTACCCACATCCTTATAGAAATTTAGCATACCCCTGTGAAGGCAAGAAAGACCTGCTTATTAATCTGCTGAGTAGAGTGCTAAGGTGCACGACACCAGCAGAACTTCTTTCAATGTGTCAGGAACAGCAAGAGCTGAGCAGACGTTGCTCTCGGTGGGCAAGAACAGAGCCTTCACACAACCTCTGGGCTGTCCGCAACTCTTGGCAAGTGCTACAGCCTCCGTTTTCCTCTTTGAGGGGATTTCCGTGGAATAACTGTCCCGAGCTCTGGGTAGCTGACAAGTCTGAATTCATATGGGTGGTACAGAGAGCCACGCAGGTGGAGGAGGAGCTAATGCAAAACTACAAGTCAAGTTTGTTAAGAAGAACCTATTTATCATGAATACAGCATCACAGTAAAGATGCCTTTCTGTCTCTCTTGCCTACTGCACCTAATTTCTTCTCTCCTTTATTATCTTTCTCTGTCTGGTCTTAATAAAGTAATAAGAAGGGTGAGTGCAGGCCACAGCATCCTTACTGGATTGTTGAAGCAAGTATTTCTAAACTAAAGGGATTGCTTCTTTGAAGTGGCGCAATCCCAATAGTTTCGGCAAAGCTACACTGACTTGCACTGGGAAATAAATCATTGCAACCATTTCCCTAGCAGGCAAGGAAGAAGGAAATATGAAGTAGTTCAGTTTCCCTTGGCTGCACAGATGTTACTGTACCAGGTATGAAGACTAGGTTGGCTCTCACTATGCATCCTGTCATATGCGTTTATGATTAATGCACTTCTTCCCTTTCCTCACTAGTGGGATAAGACATTTGCAAGCGTGGCAGTTGAGTTAGTTGGAATCTTTTCAAATTACTGTAAAGAAAAAAATTCCCCCTCTCAGAAACTTATAATCCCCCTTTAAGTTCATTTCTACAACAACTGGATGACATCAATTCGTAACAAATTCCAATGCTGGGTTACAGACAGGTCAAGGCAAAAGTGGATGGTGCTCTTGTGTTTGTACTGCAGATGAGGCTGCCAGTGGTTTCAAATCAGTTTCTAAATTTACTATGAAACATGCCAAGATCTATCATTCTGAATAGATTCCTTCTATTGCTAGTTGCAACCTTCCGCTGTGCAGGGTCTCCTTCGGTCACAGAGAGCTGGGATCACAAGCCAGCGAGGGGGTCTGGGCTGAGCACTCCTTCATAGTTTGTGCAGGGAGTTAGAATCCCATGGAGAAGGTGGTGGATGCTCTTTAGCTTTTAACCGCTAAAGCCATTAGCCTGGATGAAGGGGTTTGTTTGTGTTGTTTAGCTGCCAAAGTGGTAGCCAAGAGAAGTCAAAGGACGCTAAGTCTGGGAATATCTTTAACCACACATCCATCACTGGTCTTTTTAATTGGATTATTGTTTTTTCATAGAAAAACCCCTCATAAATCACCTACCTCTTCCATTCAGTAGTATTTTCACTTCTGCACTGCAGCAGTGTGAGGCTGACTGGCTGGCAGAAAAACTACTCTTTGTAACGGTGTAAAGGAGGATTTTCCATAGGAAAAATGTGGGGATAACAGTGCAGTCACTTCAATGCTGCTAAATTTGCTGGCTGCAAAGATTCTGCCTGCAGTGGAAGGATTTTCTGCCAGCTGACCTCTCCAATATGTTCATTGCCCTGGTGGAAGCATCTATCCCTCAGTCATCTGAAAATGGAAGGGCTAGATTGTAAGTGCAGAGGATACCATCCAGCACAGCCTCTTCCAATTTGATATTCCTTGGGCAGCACAACATCCAAGAATGTCATATATTCGTTTCCATCCTCCTTGAAGATTTTGCAAAGAACCCGCTGGCTGGTCCCACTCAGTGTGTAGCATCACAGGTTAAGGACAGAGACAGCCACAGTGAGGGGCCCGTGTTTATGCTGAATGAGATTTGACAAGCTGTCGTGGAATGCCCGCACAGATTTGAGGTTTTCCAAGTCTCTGGCTTGAGCGCTTTGTCTGCTAATCTGAGGCTACAATCGGAAGTGTCAGGTGAAGGGACAGCTCAGCTGTTTGAGAGACTGTCCAGAAAACCTTGGGGAGAGTACGTTTGATTACCTTCTCAGAGCAAAACGTACACGTCAAAAGCACGTTGTGTTGTGCTCTACTTCTTTTTCACCACCGGGAGGAGCTAGTAGAATAGGCTCCCTAAATGCCCCAGGTGCCTCCGCTGCAGACATTTTTAGATCCAGTAGAAAGAGAGAGGCCTGTAAAACGTGCTGGGGTGGTTGTCTGTGTTCAGGATAGAGAACTTCCCTGCATTTCCCACTCGCACTGCCCTCTCAGTACAGAGAGGACAGATATTCCTTTCAGCAAAAGGTCATACTTTTAAATAGCATATTGCATTGGACTAGGTTCAGTAGAACAGCCAGAAACCAATCTATGTGGAGTGATTTGTAAATATCAGAGGCATGTCAAAGCTGTCCAAAAGCAAAATTCTGCCATTGGCCAACAAGGAACAAACAAGCCTCTGGGCTGTGCAGATGCTTCAGGCAGGCTTCCTGCTTCAACTGGCGGGCCCCATCGCTCGTCCTCCGCAGCATGACCAAGGAGTACTTGTCTGAGCAGTCAAGGGTGCTGGGGAGAAGGAAGACAACATTTTTGGATATTTTCCAAAGTGTCATGTCTCAGTTGCCCCGTGTTTCTCAGCTAAGATGAGGGCAGTGAAGAGTTTCTGAGAACACCAATTTAAAAAGCAAAGATAATGTTGGAAGAGTGTGATAAATGTGGACTCTTCTCTCTCTGTCACTAACTGACAATATTGATGGGCACATCTGTGACAGTACTAAATAGGTGCAGTGATTCTAGCTTACTTACAAAGAAGTGAGCAGAATTACTTGCTGTGCAACGTGAATGAAGATCTTTGGCTCAAAGCACAGATGGCAAACATTGTCTGGACCCTCACAAGGTCACTTTGGGGAAGACAGTCTTAAAAAAAGCTGTCTGGGGATGGGGTAGTTGGCTGTACTGCACAGCAGCGTGTCATGGAGTGTGCAAAGGAACAGGGATACCTTGAGCTGTGAGAAGGAAAATGGAAGAATGCCAAGTGATTCTCCCCAAGCTAGAATTTGCTTATGATATTGTAGCATCTTTTGTTTACCTTATAGTAATTTCAATAACTACAAATGGTTACGGTGCTTCATAGCAGGGAGACAGCACAGATCCATTACTGAACAAAGAGAGGGAAAGCATTGTACCAAATTACCGATACCACCACCTGTAGGTGTCATGAGGCTCTTGAGCACTTTGCTGTTGCCCTCAAGATTTTCTGACTGCATATAGTAGCTACTCTCCAGATTACAGCTATAGTAAGCAGATTTAGTCAAGTTTTATTAACCTGTGCTACAACTTTGAAAGGCTAGAACAGCTTATGAATGTCTACCTCTACTTAGATACTGAGGGAATAGTTGTAGAATTCGATTTAAAGCCACTTTCTTGGGCAGTTAGTAGGACCTTTCAGGTGTATTGTGTCACATATGGTCAGTTAATCAAATGGTATGATTTGGTGAGCACCACTCGGACTTCGCAGCAGATACAAGAACTATTTCAGTCATGAAAGAGCATGTGAGCTACTTGAGTGATGAAGGAGCGTGTAAGTAATTTAAATATTTTCCCTCTCAGATTCTGGATTTGAGACTTTTAGCTAATCACACTGCAGAGCATCCGAAGTCCCTGAAAGTCTTCAAGATGAGGAGGAGAAGAATAGGTAGCTATGAAACATTTCTTTTCTTGGCTCCTCAGACATTGCCTGCTGCCAATTTTCATTGCTCTGTGCACACAAAGCTATTTGTCTCTTAATGCTAAATCCCGTACTGGGATTCACAAATGCTTCTTCCATGTGTCGGTGGGGATCAGGCAGATGTACAGAATTGCCATCAAAGAAGCTGTGTGCTTTGGAGGGAAAGAGAATGGGACCAAATCTGTAATGTTAGTATTCCGTGTTCAGCTATGCAAGGTAATCCCAGTATTAGGACAGAAGAAGATCTGCAGTTCAGTGTTATGCCTACGCCAGAAGACCTGAAAACTCAGCAGTGAGGCAATCTCATGGATAAAAATACACTGGAGAGCTTGAAATCCCAGGTTGTCCCCACAAGAAAGCAAGTACTGCTCCATAGAGGCTGTAACTGGAGGTTCAAGGCTGCAGAAATAGGCCAAGATCGTTTATTCTATATATTTATGTAATTTGTGCAAGTTGTTACCTTATAGCGACCCTTTGAGGTAAAGCTCAAACTAAAAGTGTTTTCCGAAGAATAACGTAGGCAAAGTTGCAAACATCATCCAGGAATTCCTCCGTCCATGTACTCTTAGAGTTTACTGTCCCTGTGAGGATTTGGGATGATGCCTTCGAGGTCTGTTTGCACGAGTTGCTATGTTTTCTATTTGTGTTTTGTTGTCACTTTTTTTTTCCATAAAGGAGTTGTATATCTCTCTGCTACACACGTGAAATTTACAGATCTAGTATAGATTAACAATCAGCAGTCAAGACATACTTGAAAGTACACATAGTGAAAAGAGATGTAGGTAAACCAGAATGAGCCTTAACTTCTGGTATATTGAGAAGCTCCTTGAAATAATTCACATTTGAGTTGCTCCCTAAGGTTTATTAATAAATGAAACTTAAGAAGTAGGCTGAGTTTAGCAAAATTTAGGACACGCAAACACTTGAAAGCAGGGATATCATTTATAGAAACTTACACCTCCCTTTTTTTTTTTCACATGCTTATAAAAGTATTACAACTGTATTCTGCTGTTGCTCTTATATCTCCAATAAATATCTAAAGAAATAATGCTTTACTTGTTTCAGCTTGGAAGTCTAATGGAAAACATTTAATAGTGATGAACATCAGAGCCTCACAAGTTCCTTATGTTATATGGAGTCTTTACTTTGGAGGTTGTAATTACTGTTAAGCCTCTCAAGCCTCACCAGCAGTGGCTGAAGGTACACAGCAGCAACCTTAGCATCTGTAATTGTTCAGTGGGTTCATCTTAGACTATGTTTTCAGTTCTGGTTAAAATCCTTTCAACAAACAGCACCTCTTATTTCGGAAATCAGGATGAGAAGAGCAAAGTACAACCAAGGGATATTTCTCATTCTGAGATGTGAACTAAAAAAAAAAATTTATTTATGCTTAGAAATAATTAAAGCTTGAGTTTTCATAAGTAGCATTTAAAAAAAAAAGTATCACAGTAGTGTTTTTATTCAGCTTTACCTTTTGCCATTTCAGTGAAATTTTTGCAAAAAATAAATTCTGGAAAAGTACTAGAACCGAGCTAGAATGCAGCAGGACCTGCATCATAATTGTCTGAGTTTGAAAAATGGTGTCTGACTGCCTAAGCTCCCCTTACAGAAATAACAGTTAGGATAGCAAGATTCTTCTATTTTGCCCCTAGGCTTTTATGTCTAAATATTTACAATCATCACCCACATAGAGTGTTTGCCTTGCAATTGAGAGATAAGCTGTGTAACAGAGGAAGAATATTTAAAATCATTCAAGCAAACTGTTATTAGTTACAAAGGAGGGAATGTATAATCTGTTGCCTTTAAATCTGGACAACCTAAAAGGCCAAGAGAAGTTTTTTGATGCCAGCGTCCTGTGTCAGCACTTTCACATTGTCAACATTATGTTGATTAGGGCTTTAGGTTACATATACACTGTAGATCTAGGTCTAGGTTAGAAGAAGAATAAGCAGTTTTTTGCATCTACTTTCTATTCTGTGTTTGGCAGAAGGAGGAATGTAATATCCTTGTTTAATTGGAGAGCACTTTATTTATGGAGCACATTGCAGTGCTACCATTATCCCTAAGCAGCAGTTCATTACGTGACTGTGTTTTCTTTCCGTCAAAATAGCTTCCATTGTTCTCCGTGGTCAGTGGAAAATCTAAATCTTCAAGGTAATGGTCTAATCCACCTAAATCACAAACGTGTTTCCTGTCTCTCCTTTTTCCCACCATGCTCCTTCTCCCTCATTTTCTGTGAGCTGCCATCCTGTTATTTGCAACAGCCAGAAGTGCTGCTTTTTCTTGGCCATGGCTTTTCTTTTTTTTTCAGGGCTGCATGCCCTGCAAGAGCTGAAGAAGCACTGGGCCAAAGAATATTTGCCAGTAGTGGCTTGGAGTACTGTAACTTCAAGAAATCTTGGCCCCTCATGTCCAAATATTTTTAAGTATATTTTAATTCCATGCTGGCTCAGTTTTCTTCCACATAAGGAAAGCAGTGATGAAGAAAATTGTTTGTAGTGTGACTGAACTGTCGCCTGTGAGTGATGCTGTTTGGAGACATTTTGTTATTTTTTAAAAAATCAAAAATAAAAGGAAAAAAACCCCAAAGAGTGGCATACATTGGGGGATGATCTAGAAAGCCTAAATCGGTAGCTTTAGGATATGTTATATGGAGGCAGAAAAATGCTAGTCAGATGGGGTAAAGGGAATAAGGACTCTTGTCTCCAGTATTGTTCAAGGTTGCTAAGTGACAGTTACGTAGTTATATCACTCACAGAACCTAGGAACTTAAGAAACAATCGAGGACATCTTCAATCTAAGCTTCCCATGCAAGAAATGTTTCTTCACTCAAGTGGGAAGAAAAGTCTTTCATCACAGCATAAACATAAAGCTCTAACAAAATAGTAATTATGAAGTATTTTTAGATTAGAAAAAATACATTGCCAAATGTGAAACTTGAGAGCCCTCTGCCTTCGTTGCACAGGAGAATGTGTGACATGTGGAGGCCACATCCCGGTTTACTGCAGTCAAGCATGTTAGTGCAGCTCTTTGAGGGAACCAGCTTCAAGTGTTAGCTGAGTGAAAAATCGTGGGCAAAAAGGTGATTCATGACAAGCAGAGAGCTGACGTAACAGGTAGTTAGATCTTAAAATCCATAAACTGTAAGATGGAGAGGGGGGTGTTTCCCATAATCAAGTTACAAAGTAGTGGACTCTTAAAGATCTTTAGGTTCCTGTGTCTCCTGAAGAAGAGCTCTCTTAGCATGTGAAATAATTTTAAAAAAAAACGATAAAATTCTTCTGGACTAGAGAGATGGAATTGCTCATCTTATTTGCCCTCTGAAGTTATCCTTTAGTTCTTGACACTGTGAGAACCATCGAGCCCTTCCTGCAGGACATCTCTCATAAAATAATGTCCAAATACTGGCTAACAAAGGAAGGAAAAGGATTGAGATGTAGCTGCTAGTAGCTCCTTCGTGCAGCAACCTAGGAATTTCAGTTGCTTCTCCTTATGTCAGTTGTAGCGGTCTAACTTAGCAGTTCTTCAAGCTAAAGGAAATATTGGTGCCAAATATCCGGGTAATGGTACAAAGGATTTATGGCCTGGTGGTAAGTAACAGCTGCTTGTAACAGACTCCTTTGTCTGCATTTGTGTCTGTTTTAAGCCATAACAGAATAAACCAGCTGTTACATGTGTGCCTGTAGCATGTTTTTTAACATTAAGCTGTTCCTTTTTGCCTCTGTTGCTTTCCTTGCAATTTCAATTAACTTTTATAGATGAGTAGTATTTCCAAAGACATGGAGTTCCTGTAAGTTTTGTGAAAAATCTTTAGTTATATATAGGGAAGAGACAAGCTACTGACTTCCACGAGAAAGCTAGCTAGGTTGAATTCTCCCAGTCTGACGTAAGCAGATCTTAAATAGAATATTAACTATTCTGATATATGTATAGTTATATATAGATACATGCACACATATTCTTATCTATTCTAATATATATATAGTAGTTAGAGATTATGAGTCATCCCTGGAATAGCTTAAATGTTGTATAACTGCAGATCCAGGATGTGAGGGAGGCACTTAGTGTTGGGAGCATGGTAAAAACATGGGAGTTATGTGGAGCAGGGGGCGAATTCAGGAACAGGGTGTACAAATTTGTACACACGCAGGCTTGCTAGTTTTGCTGTTTGCAGAACAAAAAAAAAAAGTGTTATCTGTCTAGAGAAATTGTTCCTATAGCTTCAGAGTACATACAAATGGTGAGTAGAATGGCACTGAGCTTTAGTTCCTGGTGATAAAATTTAAAAGCAAATCTTTTTTTAGTCTTCATCATTATTAGACTCTTTTTCAGATCAGGCAGTTACTGTGAATCCACAGCAACTTTTTCATTAGACTGTTACATTAGCGTTTAATTGAGCGATTAAAGGGACAAACAGGAGCATTAAGCAGTACAGCTTCAGCAAGGCTGCCAAAGGTCAGATGTAATAAGGGAGGATTTTCTTAAGAAGAAAACCTGGGTTTTTCCTGTTCCTTTGTAAGGCACCTACAGATCGCAGAGGTTTTTATGCTTGAGAAATGGTATGAATACTTTTATTTTCACAATTCAGTTGAATTAGCAATGATAACTTATGGTCTTAAATTGCCTGCTTTGGCAAGTCAGTAGCAAATTTACAGTGAAATTCATTCATGTCGCATCAACTTAACTGGCCAAGAAGAAAAAAGAAACTCTTTCATATGGATTCACTCGTAATTGTTTTCTAATGAGTTTAGGTTCCATTTGTAATCAGAGAAGCCAAATCAATATTCAGCTAGGTAAATATGCTATGGAGGCAGTCTTTCCTCATGCCAAATATGAAAATAATGCCAGCTTGCAGTGTTACAGCCTCTCCAATCTGACTACATTAACAACGCTGAATCTTCAATTTTATGCATTGCCAGGTTGTCACAGCACCCCTTGCTGTGGGAATGTTTTACCATATACTGGCAGCACTTTAACTATCTCAGTAATTGTGGTAAAATTTGTTCTTGATAGAGCTTGCAACATGTTTTGGAAGTAAGCTATTTCTTTTTCACCAATAGGAAATCAAAGAAGGGAGAGAGTTTAAATTACTTGCTCAACACAAAGCATAACTGAGTTGCAGAATTCCAATTCCTCTCCTGTACTCAGGATGACATGGATGGTCCTCTTTTTTTATTGCATTAGTTTATTGATTGCTTCAAGGACAGTGGGAATATTTTACACACACACTTTTTCTGCAAATCTTTTCATCTGAAGAAACGCACTTATAAATCTTTTCCAATGTTGTGTTTTTAATAGTATTTGCATATTTAATTGCATTGTCTACTGTATGTATTGGAAAAAATGTGGCTCTGTGGTAAAAAGCACCTGCATAGTAATGTAATTCAATATTGTATCCTTCATAGCACAGAAAGGGCCAAATGGAAATCACACAACCAACCCTTATTTCTGTTACTTTTTAAGTTTCAAATGTTTGACTTAGTAAACGTAAGGTTCTCTTCTTTCTTAAATGCAGTTTCAAATGCAGAAATTGCTGAGTTTACAAAATAGTAAAGTGACCCCTTGTCCTCTCCCTCCTCACATTCCTTCATCTGAGTATTGACATAAACTTTCTAATGGTGTTCGTTGACTATCACACGCACTGGCACTTTATGGTAGCGTTCCCTGTGCAGCTGGGCAACATAGATGGGGAAGGAGTTTTGTCTTACCTTTAGAAGTTTTTGGTTTCAAAATAATGTCAGTTTGAGAAAATATCAAGTGTTGTTCCAGACTCTGAAACTGCTGCTCTGCTTTTGTGAGCATAAACTCCTCCTAAGCTGCAGCAACTTCATCTTCTCAAACCTGTTGTTGTCCAGTTTCCAGTCTGTCCCTCTTGTCACTGGGCTCCAAGCTTGTGCTCTTCAGCTGCCTTGCTCCTCCTCAGTCTGTCTTTTTCTTTTTCTGTGAGGAAAGCCCCCAAATCAGATCGGTACAGAGAGTTGAGAGTGATTTGAGTGTGAACAGGGAGGAAGGAACTGTCAAGAAGTTTAAAATCTGACTCTCCACTGACACCTGTGTGTTGTGACTTTGATTTCTGTGTCTTCTTCCCTTTTCCAGCAAAACCGTGGTAATTTTAGGGGACAGAAAAGTGTATTACACTTCATATTCTTAAACTAGTGAGCGTAAGTACGTAATGGTCGCAATCAAGAAATGAGCTTTGATAAATTGTAGTGCCTTTGAATACGGGCTGTTAGAGCACAGGAATAGTGGCTGTTTTCTAAAGAGAGTTACAAATCCACAATCCAGTGTAAACTGACAAATTAAAAGGTAACCTAGTTTTTAAGCTGTCCCCCTTGTTACAAAGATCCATTTACAAGTCAAAAGTATTTCCTTCTTTCCGTGTGTTAGGAATGACACTTCCTAAGACTCCAGGGCACTCTTATTCAAAATTCGTTAAATAATTGTGATAAAAGTAGTGTATTATTCCCTGTACCATAACAAACTGTTCACATATGAAGAATGCTGTACTGGCATTCTTGCTTGTCTTCAACCAAACTTCCAGCTGCTTTTTCTTTTTTTTTTTTTAATTGTCTTTCAATATCAGCACTCAACAGCATATCTCCAAATCCCCAGTGATAAAATGCAGTGTATCAAACCACTGTGCTGTGAGCTGGTCCAAATTATGCAAACATATCAACTGTTGCCAAACAGTTAGTTTGGTACTGGAGCACAACTAAGTACTTATGCCCATGTAAAACGCTTCCCAGAGCTCTAGTTTATATGTACAAAAAAGTCTTTGATTTAAACTAAAACTAAGCTTGTGAGGAAGAAACCTTGAATGCAAACCATGGCTTAAGCATAAGGAAATTTTATGCTTTTAAAACTGCCATTAAATCAACAAAACTTCTATGGATGAAGAATTTTACCACCATCTTTACGCCAGCTGTATTTAATATTAAAGGCTGTGCCAGGTATGAAGGAGAGGTTTCTGCCTCAAAAGAAAAGATACTGTGTCGTGATTCTCATTTTTCAGCAGGAGTGTCTTTTGGGAATAGGAAACAGGGAAGAGGCATTGGAGGAAGTAGGAGGGAACCAAAAACGGGATGATAACAGCAGAGTGTCCTTACTGGGGAGGAGCACATCTCTGTGCCTCGGTTCCTCAGTTAGAGAGTTAGCACTTGCTTGTGATTTATTAAGCACGCTGTGATGGTACTTACCCCTAGCTGTCAGCTGGTGTGTAGTGCACTGCAGCACGGCGCTAGGGCTTTCCCTCGAAATGGTTCTGCTACAGGAGCACTGAGTGGGGAGACGGACAAAAAACATTTGCAAGAGCAGTTAGAGGCATAGAGTGAGTTAGAGAAGAATTATAAGAAGGGAAATACAACAAATGAAATAAGCGTGGATGTACTAACAGAGAAGTGTCTCGGTGTTGCGCACGCTGCCGTGTGGTGCAGACCCCTCTTCTGGGATAGGGGCAGCGCGTAGAAGTGGGGCACTACAGCCAAAGAGTATGTTGCTTTGTGTTGATTGCTTTATCTATTGAAACCTAATAAAAAGGAGGAATAAGGATTTTATTTGGCTTACTACTTAGGAACATCATGGTCACGCCTTTAAGTAACTTGTGTCTCCTGAAGGGCCTTTTCAATATTCCACATAAGGGGGTTTGACTACAGATATACTTCAGGCTGTTAGAATGTCAGGTACAGTTTTAAATTGATGGTGTTAGAGATGTAGTCTGAAGTATGACTGTTTAGTACAGGGCAGGGTGGAGTGGTTTTCCCATCTGCTTTTGGCTGTTGATGTATCTCAGCAGTATTTGGCGGTGTCTATGTTCAGACAAACTAGAAACAGCAGAAGTGGATGCCGCATGCCTGAACTGGATGTGTAGTTAGAGACACTATCTCACTTCTAAAAGACAGGTAAATAGGAAAAAAAAATCACAAAACTGCCTTCACAGTGGGTTTATACTATTTTACCAGTAGAATCATATAACTTAGGCTGGAAGGGACCTCAGGAGATCATCCAGTTCAACCTCCTGCCAAAAGTGAGGCCAACCTCAGAGCTAGATCTGCTCGTGCAGGGTCAGTCCAGTCAAGTTTTGTGTGCCTTGGGCATGGAGATTCCACAACTACCAGCCTGTTCCACTATTTCACCACGCTCCTATCAATTTTTTATAATATCCAGCTGGACTTTCCCTTGTTACAACTTTCTTGCATCAATAGATATGCTTTAGCTTCATTCATAGCTGTTGTGCTACAGTATAGCTACAGTATAGGTTTGTCAGAATTTGCTTTAAATGAGCTGGACTTGGCATCAGAGCAGCTGCTTACAGCACTGTGCAGCTAAGAAGAGCCTGTAAAATCTACCTGAGAACCATGGAGTGGTCAGGCAAGAAAAGGACTGCATAATCTCTTTATCAAGAGGGCGTAACAGGGCTAAATGGATACAATTCAATAACAGGGAATAGTAGGAGAATATTGGTTATTTCAAACACTGTGTTAATACACTGCGTTAAGTCACAGCTAATTGGCATTTTATTGCCAAGTTTTCTAGTATCTCAAACTGCTGCCTCCTAAATTGCATTAAGTGTGAAATTCAAGTCATATTCTATTCATCAAAACACTGCTAAAAGGCCAGTCTCAAACTGACTCCCTTTCAAAGTGAGCAAGGAACGACCAAGGCTGAATGAAAGCAGTCAGACGCGAGAATGGAGGGAGTGCCACACAGACGATGGAGTTTGGTAAATCAGCAATATCCAAACAAGGCTGTAATGTTATCTGGGTGGCGTAACCATAAAGAACTGGAATCAAAAGAATCGCTTAGAAATACAGCAAATCTGTGCAGAAGGGAGGGATGTAAGGGTTATGTGTTCTTGGTGAAGAAGTACAGTTTGATGAGCAAAAGCTTGAAAAAACTGGTGGCATAGGGAAAAAGAGGAATTTCCATTATTGAGAGGAGACACAGTGCTCACTTCCAGCAGGGCCCTGACTCTTCAAAGCCAAAAGGAAGTAGCTGTGTGTAAATGAATGCAAGCAACAAGTGACAAGTTAGGTATACAGATGTAAACTCGTGAATGTGGTGATATTTTGGAGCCCTCTCAAATCTTGGGTCCCCTTTTGATTTGGTGACCATATGTTCCTGCAGACGTTGATGTGCTCACAGAGTTAGAACCCTGGGAAATGGAGTTCTGAAGCTACCGCAATGTAGCAGAGCACCATCTAGGCAGCAGGGTGTGACTTCTGTGAAGGTAAGGGAAAGAGTTGTGCCCATGGTGCTCAACGGAGAGCTTAGGGAAGAGGTTAGTGACACAACTTCACTGACACAATCTATAGCAGCTGAGGAAAGTCCAGGCATCCAATGTGTTGAGTCCCTGACACAATGGCTTGTTAAGTGTTCAGCTTTTTGAATGATATATAATATTTTGAAACAATTAAATGCATTTGCTTCTAATATCAGTATGATATTTTTATTTGAGGTCCATCACGGGAGGGCTTAAAATTTTAATGAAATGTGAAACTTATTAAAAATAAGCAACGTATAAAAACTTGATATCAATGACTTTGACCGGTGTCTAAAGTCAGATAAGCTGCTAGGAAAATGCTAAGAATATTCAGATAGAAAATTAACTGATTCATTATCTCAGCTTAATATATCAGCAGGATGCACTGTTGAAAATGAGTAGTGATACAAAGCTCCAGATAACAAAAGAGAACTCTCTTCTTTTAAGAGGTAGAGTTTAAGAGAATTTAGAACGAGATCAAAAGATGATGAGGTTTTAAGGAGTGAAGCATTACTACTTACAAATAAAGAATAACAACAAATAAATTTGCTGAAACTGTATGCTTGCCAAGCTGCTTAACATAAACATGTTTGTGGGGTTGGTTCTTGATGGTTTTTTTGTGGTATTCACACAGATCTGTTCATTTGGGATAAGCTTCATTTTCTTTTACAAGAAACAAGATGGTCGGTATGAGGATGTTAAGAGCTGAAAGGGGAAGCAAGTTTGCTGCATCTCAGTTAGACACAGGAAAAATAAGTTTGTCTTCAAGAACACCACATCAGAGAGCATTTACCTCTAATGGTTTAGTTCATGACAATGTAAAGATCAGGGCAATTTATAGATCTCTGATCTGTCTTGTTATAGCCTAAATTTCAAGTGAGTTCAGTTTAGGCTTTGGCACAGATAAAACTGTTTTCACTCAAGTTAATTCTTTTCTTCAAGTGACCCCTGAGAATCTTGCACTGTCGCTTTCTTTGGTGAGTTACATTAGTAGCCAACTCAAAAGATGGAACGAACTCAAATTTGATGGGACTGGACTGTCTTACAGTTTTTTACTACAATAAAAGCTTTGTCTACTTGGAGGTATTTGTTTGCAGGAAAACATTAAATACTAACTAACCTTCCCTTATGCTCTCCCATTATAGTCTCTGTAAGAACACAAAAGTAAATTTGAGTAAAATATGGTCAAAACTGGATATTCCTGTGTCTAAAGCTAAGCCATGTCTGTGTACATATGCCTGTTTTTTCCATCCACACTGCTGCTATAGTGCAGGGAGCAAGGGCTTGTGTTTCATGTAGGACTAGGGCAAGATGGCACAGGCTCTGGGACTTGTGCAGTTGGTTGCACTGAACATTGCAGGTAAAGATCATGCCTCAAGGCCTGAAGTTCATAAAAGTTACACTGAGTTAGTAAACTTAACGCACAGGGTCCCTTGATTGCCAAACATACCACAGTTTGAAAAAAGAGTCAAACAGGATATGGCAGTATGCTCTGATAGGGCTTTAGTTCACATATTTTTCTGAATATGATACTTTCTCAAAACTTCTCCCTCTGTTACTGTGGTTATCATTCTTTAGCCAAGGTCATAAGCCACTGATAATAGATTTCAGTTCTCAGAAAAAAAAATGTTCTAACCTCATATCAGAAAACAGGATTTTTGATCCCTTGTTACTGGTCACACGCTCTCATATCAAGCCAAGTTAAAATTTTCCTATATGCACATTACTCAAGTTCTATTTTTAAAAAGTGCATTATAAAGTTTACTGTTGAGAATTGTTAGTATGTGGACCTACAGCAAAGTGTTCCATGGTATAATACATATAATACATATAATAATATGTAGCAATCTACCTCAGATGCACTGTGAGAAAGGAAATGTACTGCAGAGCATCAGTATCCTCATCTTGATCTGGGGACAAAGTGACCCAGAACAGGGACAAGCTGTTCTTCTCATGGAGGCTTGTGTCCAGGACCATGATCCTGTTTCCTCCTCTCTGAAGCAGAAGGAAGGTGCTCACTTTCCTTCCTACCCCTTTTCTCCAGCATGCCACAAAAGTTATGTCTGATTTTTTTTCCCTAGAGACAAATGACTGTACTTTTTAGGCTTGTCTTTTGGGACTATAGTTCTTAGGGAGTGGCTGACTTATGGAGAGGTCGGATAATCTGTACTCTCAGCTTGCCCATGTTATCTTTTCCACACAGGTTCACGCACCACCCAAGTGCAGGAAGGCTTAGTTATTTGAAGAGCTCCCAAACCGTTGCAAATGATACCTGGCATAATAGGAAAAGCTAAAATCAATGCCAGTTTACCCTTCTGTATGTTATTACAGTACAGCTCATACCTCTTCAAAATCTAAGGTAACAGTGAGACAGATGGCTGAGCGTGGAAACTCTAACAGCTCTTACTACCGGTCAGTTATGTGTGTTCCTTGCACCAGACCCTTTCCCAGAAGGACAGTCATTTCTAGAAAATAATCTGAAGGTGCCTAAGAGGGGAAATAATGAGAGCGTATTGTGTTTTTCCCATTTTGACCTTCCCCTCCACAGCATCTTGCAGTTCAGTAGTGCAAGGGTACCAGAAAAGAGTACATATTCCTCCTGTGGTTCCTGCCAGAGAATGGTGCTGGTCAATATGCACACGTGCTTTGACTGCTGCAGGGCTGGCCTCTGTCTCAGAACTAGCCTTCCGCAGCTGTTTTCAGGACAATTGCTATAAAATCTGCTTGGAGCATTGCTGTCAAGCCAGAGACTCTCATCAACTCAGGCTCCCACTGTGCCTCCACAACTGCTAGTGAAGGTGGAATTTTCATGGTATTCTCAACAAAGAGGCCACATCCGTTTTGCTGATTTCCAGTTGCTGCTGTTGGTCTGTTGCTGGAATATGTGCACTTTGAGCTACTTTTTCTAGAGCTGAGAATCTTTTATCAGAGGTTGTACTGGCAAAAGACATCAGGCACTGAGTCCAGGGCTTACAGCTGCTGACAGGGCTGTGCTGCTGGAGTGAAGCCACTTTGGCACTTCGTTGGTAATCGTGTGTCAACCACGACCTTGCATGCTTCATTCAGACACTGAAAGGCTGGACAGGACTGTTACTTCACCTTTTTTTTTTTACACGGCTGCGTAGAAAGCTGTGGTAACAAAACAACAGACACTTTTCATTCTCCAGGGGTCAGAATTTGTTGTCTATCCAAATAAGTGGTCTGGTGACCAGCTCAATGCATATCGATTTCTAGAATTTCACATATGGAATTGTTGACTCTGTTAACGTTATTTAAAGGAATTCTTGGCAGTTCAGTGGCAACAAATGTTATACAGAGGATTGACCTTATCAGCAGGCAATTGTTTTTGCTCCTTGAAGCTGTGGAGGGTAAAGTGCTAACTACAATTTACTCAAGTTTACACAAAACCAACACGAAACCTTCTCTGGGATTTATCTCTAGGAATAATGTGGATTTGTTTCTAGTATGTTTTACTGGATTATCTGAAGAACAATAACGAAGTACTTACAAGCTCGTTTGCTTTCTGCTTCACTGAGGACATGCAGATTCTTTTCATAGGTGGCAGCTGCAGTTATCAGCAAGCTTCATGCATTCCTCCAAGGGATGCTGTGGACAAGTGCACTTGTACTGCCTTGTTACAGCTTTTGCTTCATTCAATACAACATGCATTTTTCCAATTTCCATTTCTTTATCTTGGATATGGTTTAAACCCCTTCCTTCCTACACCCTCTTCCTGCAAGAAAAATTCTGCTGTTGACCTGGCAAGCCAGCAGCAGGAGCACAGAAAGCTCTGAATTAAAATGCTGCAATGCGTTGCAATTACCCAACTTGGCTTTTGCTTTTCACCAGCCCTAATTTTGTCTGTTGTTCTGCATTTCAATGTTTAATAATGCAAATATCTAGCCAACTGTCAGTCTCTTTTCTGAACAGATACAGTAGTTTAACATTGATACAAAGCCCCAAAATCTGGGCTATACTCCTTAAAGCACAAGACGTGTCACTAGCAATGTGGTTCTCCCTCAAAATGGAGCACTTTTATATCTTACAATTTCTGAATAGGCTAACGGCATGTCTATATAGGAAGTAAATGACCACAGTAAGAATCCCAGAATTCTTACTCTATACGGACATGGCTTTAGAGAAACTGCTTGGGGAGGGGGGCTTGTACCAAAACAAACTCTACATTTGAAGCAAGCTGATTATTCCAAAATAAATCACTTTTATTATAGAAAAGTGCCCACACCGGGAACTATTATAATACATTTCAGCATACTGCCAAGTACAAACTGGAAAGAATAATACTTGTATTTTAAACAATATCTAGCCTGTGCAAACTCCTTTTATTTAAGGCTATTTCGATTGTCAGAATAGTATTAGAGAGCGTGTTTCTGTTCAGAGATTCTTATCTTGGTGTTCTCAAAAGCTGTTTTCCGAGTTCCCAAAATGACAGGTGTGTGGAAAGCTTTAATATTCTGTCTGAAAGGAAACATTTTTCTTCTTCTATTTCTTAGACAGTGTACCTTTCCTTTAAGTTTGTTTGGTCCACAAGAGAATCTCCTGTGCTTTTAGAAAGTGCTTAAACCCTGCCTTGGCTGGCTCCTATGGAAAACACAACTGTGTTTCTGTGAAACAGATACGAGTGCCTGTTTCAGCCAGTGTTAGAGAAAATGATCTCTTGCTTCTGGCTTAAGTAGCCTTTTCATGAAAGTTCTCATCTAATCTAGGAAACTAAGTTTGAAATAGTTGTTGTTCCTGAAAACAATGTTCTGTATTTTCATAAATTCAGCCCTTTCCATTTTTAACTAAGAATATTCCCCTACATTTTCCAAACAAGAAGGCATTTCCTTTTACTACAAATTAATACTCTTTTAATTAAAGAAAGCAGAGTTAAGTTTTCATCGCAGAGCACAAAACATGCACATCAGCTCCACCTGAGAAAATGGCAAGGACAAGCATCTTGTGTTACAGCAGCTTGCAGAAGCCCGTATCAGCGGTACACGTGCTCTGTGTTTTCCTTGGAAACATACACAGATTGGCAGGACTGGCTTGGCTTGCGTAGGTTCCATTTCACTGTCAGTGACAAAGAGCTCTTGGAATCTCTCCTGTTTCCATCCAGCATCATCCAGGGGTCAGAAAGCAGTACGCTGAAGAAGGTAGTACTGCATCCTCTCAGGGAATGATGTGAAATTCTCTACAGTAATTCTGGCTGTGAACAGGTGTTGACCACAACCTTCCTTACTCCTGACAAAGGAGGAAGGAGCAGGAGGGGTTTTTATTGCAGCAAACATTTTTAAATGGAAGTACGGAGCTGGATGAATTGTAGTGACAGAGGGAGAAATCAGTTAACTGAAATTGTCAGTGTCTAGGAGTGAAATCTAGGACAAAACTCAGCAGAAGTTCAGTGTAGCTCTGGTGTGGTTTCTTTCAGCTATAGAGAGTTTTACGCTTACCTCCCTTGTGAGATTCCGTAAAAGGGTAGTTGAGACTTCTGTGTTCCCACTAAAATCAAATAAATACATTTTTAAGCTGTTTTAAAGTTTAATGCTCTATTTCTGCGATGTATAGGCTAGCAGGCTCAAATCTATTTTGTTTTTCCTCCTCCTGTTCTTTTGAGTCCTTCATCCCAACCAACTGTAATACCAGTGTACTGCATTTGTATGTATTAGACTTATTTCCAGAACTTTTTATTTATATAAAGGCTGAAGAGGCAGAAAACTCTGCGCTACCAGGTATCACTGATGCTCAGTGCACAAATCTAAAAAAGAATGAAGAGATTGATATACTATGGATAATGCCTTAAGTAGATCAAGCTTGAAATACGTAAGCCCTCACTGCAGAGGCTGTGCTGGGTCTACAGTTATTTCCCCGTGTGCCTGTATCGGGCTTAACGATGATCCCTCTGGAGCTGGTCACCCCTTTAGCTGATGCAGCTATCTGATGCCGCTATCAGGTACAGTTTAGGTAGATCACTGGTCTTATCTCTCTGGTAAATTACTCAGTGGCAAGGTTCAGGAAGGGATTGCGGTGCCATCTGGGACTGAACAGCCCCGATGCATAAACTCGAAACTCGATCTAGGAAAGCAGCCTCGCACTACAGCCCTGGTACGCTGCATTGGCCCCACTGTTTTCATTTTAACCAAGAACTTGTGTGCCTGGTGGCATTTTAGCCTCTCTCCCCGTTTTCTTGTTGCTGTGTCCTAAAAATGTTTAAGACTCAAGGGTTCCTTTTTACGGCAGCTTTTCTTTAATTATGAAGATTGCAGAGTTAATTTTGGTCTTGCAATCTTCATGAAATTCCTTTTCCTTGTGCTCTCAAGTGTTGACTTGGTATCTTTTATAGAGACTGTTTTGATAAGATCCTGACAATCGCAATCACTGTGATAAAACCAACTGTGAAAAATCCCTTTGGTTTGCAGCATCAACAGCTCTGGGAGTGCCTGGAGCCAGGGGCGAGTGCATTGCCCGGCGCTTGGCAGCCGGCACCGTGGGGAAGCCCTTGATCTCCTGGTCCTCAGACGTGCAGCTCCTCCTACACAGAGGCAGCTCGAATGCAAACTTCTTCCCCTTTCCTTTACCACTGAGCTAATTTTATGGTGCTCCAAATATTGTGAAATGGAGTTTTGTGTTATTTCTGCACTCTCATATTAGGGGATTTTTAAAGCAGAGGCTTTTGTTTGTTCAGAAAGTATTCAGACTTTTATTGGTTGGGTCTACAGCTCTTCTGCTATGCTGCTTGTAGAAGAAGTGTAATTGAAGGAGCGGACACAAGACTCAGGCTGTGATTATCCACAGCTTGGCTTTGCCAGTCTATTTATTTATTTTTAATCCATTAAGCAGTACAGTTCAAATTTCTTGCACTTCTCAGGTGGTTCACTTCGGTCTAAGAGCCTTCGAAGAGGTGAATTGTGCACATTTCCAGTTTAGCTACACATCTAATCATATGATTGCTAGATATCCAGTTTATTTTATAGCTTTCACCTTATCCACTTCATTACATAGCGTCTTAATTTGGGGTTTAAAGGAGAAAGTGATTAGTTACTTTTTTGTGTTTCTCAGTTGTTATGATCTTCAGCATCCCTGCTTTGTTCACCACTTATGTTACAACATCAGCACAGAAGGATGAATACCTGTTCTAATTAGTTCTTTCCCCAGAGGATCACACAGAGATCTCAGGTCAAAATCCTGTAAGCACATTTGCTTCAGAATGCAGTTTTCAAACTGAGTTGTCAAGTTTTTGATCAAGATCAAGGAAAGAATGGTATAAAACATTCATAAACAGTGATTGTGTTAACCGGACATTTATATATTTGTCTAAGTCCCAGTGGCAGAGACAAGGATCTTCCTTGTGCATTGTAGCATTTACTGAAACACGTAAAAATAAAACAAAATTTTATTTCCAATAATATTTACATTAATATGCATGACACAAAAAATCCATGCCAGCAGGGCTAGCCATAAGCCAATCTTAAGCTTCAGGTCACTGCAGAAAGTTACTAAGCTGTTCATACAGAAATTATTCCAGCACCATTTTCTGTCTAGATACCTGTTACAAGTGTGGATGGAGTCCACATACAGAAGCTTCGCTGGCTGCCCTGACTGCCTTCCACGATGAGACCACTGTCCTGGTGTTTCCAGATACATGTCACCCTAGTGTCCCTCCCAGGTGCCAAGTGTTTGTGTCCCATTTGTGTTCTGAGGGGTTTTACAGAGCAAGAAAGCGACACACTTGTTCCCTGCTGGCAGGCATGTCACAGCAGAGAGCTGTCGTGTGAAAGACACTCAGGGGAAGTGAAATCTTGTAGAACTCAAGCCCCCCTTGTGTTTATTTAA
Organism: Trogon surrucura; assembly: GCA_020746105.1. Lineage (NCBI taxonomy): Eukaryota > Metazoa > Chordata > Aves > Trogoniformes > Trogonidae > Trogon > Trogon surrucura. The sequence goes on along the minus strand of CM036625.1, from coordinate 21,161,333 downwards.
TCTCCATATATGATTGTGTAATAATATGCCACCAACAAACAGGCCTGTCCTTTCTATCGAGCCCAGATAGCATCATCTTGCAGCTGCTGCAGTGCAAGCAGGACAAAAAAAGTGTGAATAAGGAGCAGCTGGCACCTTGTGTCTTCTCTGTGGACCCACAAACTCCTCCCTTAGATGGATTAATACCTTAGAAACTATATAAGCTTCAGCGGCAATCCCAACTCCCTGCTTAAGCTTGTAGGCATTCATATATTTTGAGAGATCAGCTAAGGTCTTCCCAGTGTTTCATGGTCCTGACAGACGTTTGGGGCTGCCATCTGCAGTTGTTATATGTCAACATACACGTGCGGCTTTGGTAAGTTCCAATTTTTCTTGTGTGTGTGTGCAGGTCTCAAAGCAGAGAGCTGCAAATGGAGGCTCATGGGGTGGATCATCTTCCCTTTGCAAGACAGAAAAGACAATCATTAGGAAGCTCCCTCTGTCTTACCACTCATATGCTGACCTTCTGCTCAGACGCAGACATTTTGATCTGCAGCATCCACATGAGAAGAGGGTGTGGGACGATGCCAGAACCACATGGTCTGTGAACATAGTTCTAAAACTCAGACTTGATCTCTCTAGATGCTGAAGTTAGACTTCCCTTTGTTTAGGACAGCTGTTAGTGACTTCACCGTTTTGATTCCTGCCAAGATTTCTAACATTGTCTTCAGTAGCTTTCAAACAGCCGACCTTTCCGGTGGCCCTAAAAATGTAGTGCAAGAGCCTGAAATCAGAACCAGTTCTGATAGGTTTTGGCATCTTTGGTACCTGCTTCAGTGACAGAAATGGAACCAGGTTGTACTCGGGGAGCAGTGATCATCTCGCTGGCTAAGAGAGCTCTGTGGCGGTGTGGCTAACCTGCAGCATGAGTACTGAAGCCACCAGTGGTACTATGGGTTTCCAACTAGGAGTGCAAGTATCACAGGCAACTGATGAATGAGTGCCGCCACTGTGCAAATGTGTGTGGCTGGGAACTGCTACTGATGCTGCAGCAGCAGTGGGTGAAGAAAATAAGTGTAGAAACCCCTGTTCTGCACTTTGCTATAGCTCTGAGCATTGATATTACAGGTCAGCTGCTAAATCCGATCATTTGTGACTCAGTCTATGGTACACACACATACGTAACACCAAACCAAATGAGTATCGCATGTCCACTCTGCCTAAAGGAGCAGGAAAAGAATTCTAGATTAGAGTAAACAAGAGGTATGTTTCAATCTATTTGGGGGAACAGGGAGCTTATCTTTGGGAAATGAATGCACTCTTCTTAATTGCTAGTAGATTTTAATTTAAGGTGCTTTATTGAGGTATTTCTTAGTGTTTACAAGTGTTTAGAGAGGATATTTTTTTACTGCTTTGGTTAACTAAGTTACACTAGTTCACAGCAAACTAGTGTAACTTCTGTACCAAGAAGCTTTTAGGCTTCCCCTGCCTGGGGGGGGAAGCTACTAGTTATTTACTGGGCTTTGAAATAAGTATTTCATTGAGGTTTTGGTGGCAGAGGTGGTATGTGGTTTACGTGTTTCCTACTGTTGTTTTCTCATAAGAGGCTTTCTGTAATACATTGTACTTTTGCTATATCTGAGTATATACCTCATTTCAGTATTAACTCAGATGTTGTTTTCATCTGAATTCTAACTGGAAGTACCCAAACCTTGAGCTCAGGTGTGTGTTAGTAATTTACACCCAAACCAGTGGACCCATCCCATCCTACTGGTGTACGAGCTAAGCCTAAATGCTGTTTGCTCTCACTGTTGGTAGCCATGTGGATGCAGGCTGAACTGAAGGCTTAGTCCCTTACTGCCTGCATTCTGTGATTACTTGGAAAGAGTGGGAAAGGGACTGGCTGCCGTGCTGGGAACAAAGGCAAAAATGTCCCAGGTGAACACAGGATACTGCACCTTGTTGTGACTGGCTTTGTAACGGGACAGCTCACTCCCAGTCAAACCAAAGCCACTATCTGCAGCTTTTCTGCAGGGGAGGCATAGCCCCTGCAGGATATAAAGCAGAATATTTTATTAGATCTTAAGGTAAATATTTAGGCATCCAATGGCCAGCAGCAAGCAATGATAAAATACTTTTCAACTGCCTTTGCAAAATTTGTGTTTATTTCTTGTTATCTGTGAGAGGATCTTTGCATCTTATTCTCAGCAATGTCATACCATGAATAAATCATGAGTGCTGGCTTAGATGTCTAGGTTTCTCCTGACTAGGGAAGTGGCTGAGTGTAGATCAAGCTTAGGTAACTTAGATATAAGCCTGACCTCAGTCTAATTTATTTTGTAGAGAGAATCAAAGTTAATGCCTTCACAAATACGGGCTAGTGTGAGGGAATGTACAAAAAAAATAGAATTTCAAATGTGACTTCAATGTGACTTAGTCGTGTGAAAATCAATGGAACTCACACTCCTAGATCAACTTGATTCTTCTGAAAATGCCAAACATGGTCTTTCAGTTTGTTTGTATTAGAAGAGGTTCTATTCAGTCTGACATAGATCTGGAGTGGAAAGCCACTAGACACCTCAAGTTTTATCTTAGCATAAATGAACAGAATTTGAGCCATTTTTAACACTGGTCTTCTGTCTAGTGTCAAGCGTGGAATAAGGAAATGATACTGAAAAAAATAAAGCACATGGAGTCTATGTTAAGGTTTAATCTCCTAGCACCGAAGATGTCGTTTATTCTTCCCATTGCTTTTTTGAAGTCCTGGCTTGCATCGGTGCAGATTTAAATACCACATGACCTTCAGTCAGTTGATTTTGGAGTTCCTGCAGCCCTTGGTATGATTTTTAAATGGATACTCAAACTGCTTGTGATGGTTAACTGGGTGGCTGACGTGCCCTCCTTTGTGCTGGACATGCAGCCGATGTAAAATCTTACTAATTCGGAGACGAGGTGTCACTGTCTGAGGCTTGGTAGTAGAACAAAGGATGCTTGGCAGAGGGCAGCGTCAGAGTTTCCGTGTCACTGGGAGCTGTACAAACAGGAGAGAGACATCAGATCCCACCATACACCTGAAGGACTGCAAATTAAACCATTAGATGACTGAGGGTAGGATTTATGCCAGGAGTGGATTGCAAATTTTGTTTTTTCAAACTGGGGCGTTGTTGTGGTTTGACCCTGGCCGGCAGCCAGGTGCCCACACAGCTGCTCTGTCACCCCCCTTCTCTACTCGACAGGGGGAGAAAATATATCGAAGGGCCCATGGTTCGAGATAAGGACAGGGAGATCACTTACATTTACCGTCCCGGGCAAAACAGACTCAATTTTGGGGAAATTAGTTAAATTTATTAAAAGAACAAATCACAGAAGTGTATTGAGAAATAAGAAAAAACAGATCTTAAAAGAAAACTACCTTCCCCCCATCCCTCTCTTCTTCCCAGGCTCAACATCAGTCCCAGTTTATCCACCTTCTCCCGCTGAGCAGCGCAAGGGGACAAGGATGGGGGTTATGATCAGTTCATCCGGTGTTGGTTCCACCGCTGCTTCTTCCTTTGGGGGAGGACTCTTCACTCTTCCCCAAGGCCATTGTGGGGTCCCTCTCACGGGAGACAAGCTTCACACTCTCTTCTCTGGCGTGAGTCGTCCCACAAACTGCCCAACATGAGTCCTCTCACAAGGGGCAATCCACCCCAACATGAGTCTGAGGTGCAGTCCTTCAGGGTAAACTGCTCAGTGTGAGTCCCCTGCGGTGTCACAAAAGTCCCACCAGCCAACCTGCTCCAGCGTGGGCATTCCCTCTTCCCCGGGCTACAGGCTCTGGCAGCGACCTGCTCCAGTGCAGGCTTCCCCCAGGGTCATAGCCCCGTTCAGGCATTCTCCTACTCGGCGTGGGGTCCTCCACGGGCTACAGGTGGACATCTACACCCCTCCCATGGGCTGCAGGGCACAGCCTGCCTCACCATGGTCTTCACCACAGCCCAGGGGACTCTCTGCTCCGGTGCCTGGAGCACATCCTCCCCCGCTTCTTCACTGACCTTGGTGTCTTCACATATTCTCACTCCTCCATCTCACTGCCGGCAGCTGTGGCACAGTTCTTTTCCCCGTTCTTAAATATGTTTTTCACAGAGGTGTTCCTCTCCTATCACTTTACTGAAAGACTCAGCCTTGGCCAGTGGCAGGTCCCTCTTTGGAGCCAGCTGGCATTGGCTTTGTCAGACTCAGGGGAAGCTTCTAGCAGAAGCCACCCCTACAGCCCCCCAACCCTGCCACCGAAATGCAGCCAGGCAAACCCAATACAGGATCAGATAGACACCAAAGCAGCAAAGAACTTTTTCAGTGAGCGAAGGAGGGTCTTCTGTTTGCCTTTGCCTAGAAAAATGCAGAGAGAGGGAGTCTGAAATGTATCTCCCCCAGTCCATAGGTTAGGTTTTCCACTAAAATGTTTTTGTTCCTGGAGTCCGTCAGGTCCACTGTGCTGAACCCCAGAGCAGATGTAGGAAAGCCTGGGGAGGTCTGGCCTGAGAGTGGAAGATTCAGCTTGGAAAGCCGGGTAACGGCTGAACGCACGGTCTAGGTGAACTCAGAGGATAAGCAGGCAGCAGCAGCAGGGAGCAACAGAAACAAATCATCTCATCCCACTGTTGTTTCCAATGGAAAGGCCAGGGAAAGTGTAGATTTTGCTCTTTTAACTCTACTCAGATCTTCTCTGATAAGAAGACCATACTTTTCTCTCATAAAAACCATGCCGGTCTAAACTAGCACCGATGCAGTACTTGATGTTTAACTCCCTGTGCAGCAGAGAACTGCTCTATCATTGTCTTCTGTGGAATTTTACCTTGAGTATAAATAGGGATTGATTTAAGTATTTGCTTAAGTGCTCATCTTAGGTGAGTCATTCCTGTAAGCACCTTTGAAATACCAGCATTTCCGAGCAGTATATAGAATTAGCAGAGAAGGATTCCACAGCATTTTGGTAAAAATAAATGATCCCAGAGCTTCGGTTTTGCAGTGTTTCCTCAGGCAGAATGTCGTGTCCTTGGTGGAGGGGGGCTGTAAAGCAGAAGGGCACAGGCCTTCCCCACGCTTCCAGCATGTTCCCTGTCCCTCCCTTCTAGAGGGAAGGTGCTGCAGGAAAGAAACCAGCAGATTTTCAGCCATAACTTCGTGTTTTCCTCCATGATCTGTTTATCTTTCATGGATCATATTTTAGTAGGTTTTTTCACAAACTAACAGGCGCTATACTTACCACAAATATAAATCAGTAATGAAATCCACTGGAATATCTCCATCTGCATAACTAAAGAAAAAGGCCAAAATATTTTATATCTTACAGTTAAAACAATTAATTAACAAGAAATAGCTCATGTAACTGGAATTAACCGATTTCTTTGTAGTTCTGTCATTTCTAAATATTTATACATTTATAACCACAGGCAAGCATGTTGCAATCTTAAAATATCCTTTGTGTTTTTCATGCTGCAGTGTATAGTCCAACCATGTATGTAAACTTCACGTATATGCCTGTATTTCCCAAACCATAATATAGATTTCAAACCTTTACATTCAGTTTATACTGTGCTTCTGGATGTAGCTGAGCTTTGTGTATAAGAATGACATCATTGTTTCTGGAGTTACTAGCCTCCATGAAAAGATGAAAATCAGAAGCAGACTTTTAAGAGGAAAATATCAAACAAAATAAATGGTTTGAACACAATATATGATGCTTTTGGGTGCTATAAACATTTTATTGTTACTTGTTTGGGAAGAACTGCATAACTCACTGGGGCTCCACAACTTGTGAGTAATGCAGCCATCTCAAAATCCAGCAGATTTATCAGTCATGGTGCTCAAATGAAAATCTGGGACCTCATTTCCTCCTAAGCCCTTATAAATTTGACCCAGTGTTTAACGATGGCTCATCTGCATGTGTTTCCTTACAGTCGTTATAAGGCACAACTTGGATTAAAAAGTGTAACCTGATGGGAATTTTTTGCTGCTGGAGCTCTAAAATCTAGCCATAACTTTTATTTTAAAGAGCACTGGAAACTTAAGAAAATGTCACCAATGGCAGTAATCACAGGACATACAGTATTTTGGTCAGAGATTTTTTGCCAGAAATTAACAATTGTTCATATTATTAATTCTGCATAGACAATAACTCATGTCTTGATGAAGCGCCAGCAGCACTGCCATTACACCGAGCCTCGCTGTGCTCACGACGCCACATTCCATCCTTCCTTTACAGGCGCCACACGGTGATTTTCTGGCGTCGCCTGGACAGTTTGCGGCATCGAACCCCTCCTGCCTTTTGGCACCGGCCTGACAGACCGGCCGCGGGACCCTTCTCGCACCTTCTGGACAGGACTCTGCCCAGGTGAGGTGCCCAAGCCCGGCTGTAAGCACACCAGCCGGCCTCCGCAGGCCCTTGGCCTTCCGAGCCCCGCACCAGCATCTCCCCCTGCCCATTGCTGCCCTACAGAGGTCACTGCTGTGAGCCTGGGTCTTCCAGCGTTTTGCTTATTTTGTGAGACCGCTGTGTTGCAAGCGAATTCTGCAGCAGCAGCGTGGCTGCAGGGTGCAAGGCTGCCCGGCACGGCAGCAGAAAGCATTTCCCGGGGAAAGTTTTCTGGCAGTAACACCTCCGCTAGTTTTTGCCTCAGCTTCACCCATCTCTGACCATTTCCCTGGGGCCGCGGTGCGCACAGGCTTCTCCCTGCTCACAGACATCCTCATCCTCTGCGAGACCCCGCCGATTTCCCCTCGCGTCCCGTTGTGCCATTGGAACTAAAGGCTTGTGGTGTCCCGTGTGGCGGGAGCAGACCCACGTGGGAACACCCACTCCCCTTCCACGCAAATTTTCTTGTAGCTAATAATTACTGTCTCAAAAAGGGAGCGGAACGCGAGCCCCCGAGGAGCGCTTTTGGCCACGACTTTTAAGGTGGCGTATCAAGACTGCCCCCGAGGGCGAGCGCTAAAGGCCGAGTGCTCCGGCGAGCCGCAGCCCACCCGGGTGCGCGGCGCGACCGGTGTCAGCGGCCGCCCCGGGGAGGCTCCGGCGAGCGCGGAGCGTTCGCGGCGGCGCCCGCAGCTCCGGGTAGCCGAGGCCGGGAAAGGCTGCGGGCGGGGCCTCCAACCTGAGAGCTGAGCGCAGCGCGAGCCCGCGTGCCGCCGCGGTTCGGTGTGTGCCGGCGGCCGGGCGGGCTCGGGGCGGCGCGGGCGGGCGGCGGCGGCGGCGCTGTGCATGCCGGGCGCGGGGCGGCGCGGGCAGGAAGCGCTCGCTGCCGGCCGAGCCGAGCCCCCGAGCAGCCGCCGGCGGGGGCGGGCGCTGCCGCGCCGGTGCCGCTGGGGCTGGGGTACGGCGGAGCGCCGCGGCGGAGGCAGCGGCGGGATGGGGTTGGCTTCCTGAAGCGGGGAGGGGGAGGGCGGGAGGGGGCTGGTTCTGCGTTTCGGTCCCTCTCCGCCCCCCTCCTGCCCGTCTCTTCCAAGTTCGCCGCTGTGCCGCCGAGCCCTCCGGAGCGGCTGGCTGCGGGCTGCCCCTGCCCCGCTCCCGGCGCTGCCCGCGGCGGCCCCGGGCGGGGACGGCGGGGAGCCGAGGCGAGCCGGGGAGCGGCCCGCCGCCCCCGGGGAGGCTCCGCTCCGGGGAGCAGCGGGGGGAGGCGGCTGGCACAGGCGCCGGGCTCCGCCGCCCGCCCCCCGGCACCGCCGCCGTCTGCCCAGCGCCGGCAGCCCCGGGAGATGGTGACACATGAAGCGTGCGGGAAGGACCATGGTTGAGAGGACCAGCAAGTTCTTGCTGATCGTGGCCGTCTCGGTGTGCTTCATGCTGATCCTGTACCAGTACGTGGGGCCGGGGCTGAGCCTGGGTTCCCCCAGCGGCCGCTCCTACTCGGAGGAGCTGGACCTCTTTCCCACGCCGGACCCGCACTACGTGAAGAAGTACTACTTCCCCGTGCGGGAGCTGGAGCGGGAGCTCGCCTTCGACATGAAGGGCGAGGACGTGATCGTCTTCCTGCACATCCAGAAGACCGGCGGCACCACCTTCGGCCGCCACCTGGTGCAGAACGTGCGGCTGGAGGTGCCCTGCGACTGCCGGCCCGGGCAGAAGAAATGCACCTGCTACCGCCCCAACCGCCGGGAGACCTGGCTCTTCTCCCGCTTCTCCACGGGCTGGAGCTGCGGGCTGCACGCCGACTGGACCGAGCTCACCAACTGCGTGCCCGGGGTGCTGGACCGACGGGAGAGCGCCGCCGCCAAGACGCCCAGGTACCGCCCGCCGCCGCCCCGGCCCCGCCGGCTCGGAGCCCCCAGCGCCGTGCGGCTGCCGTGCTGTGCCCCGACCTGCCCCGAACCTCTCCTCAGCCGGTTCGCCTGTCCTCCCCTCCCGTCCTCCAGGCTGTGCCCTGCACCTTCCCTCTGCATTCCCAGGCTGATTCCCTCCCACGTACCTGCGCGCTGCACCCTCAGCCCGCGGTCGTCGGCTCTAGTAGCATCCGCGGACCCCTTAGCCAGGCCGCGTGTTTGTGCCGCTTAGTCTCTTTTGTAAACGTGTAGTCTTTATCTCACCTGCCACCTTTTAGTACCCGTTGCACCCCATGCTCAGGCTCAGGCTTGCCTTTGTAGTCAGCGTTACCCTGACCTGTGCACCCCGCATCGTCCGGCTGAAACTACTCCGGTGCAACTCGGGAGAGGCACACCAGCCCCCAGCCCTCACGCTTGTCTCCTTGTTTCACCCCTCTAGCCTGCCTGATAGTTTTTTGCACGTTGCGGAAAACGTTCCTTAAACGCCCTTTCATACATCCCTTGTTGTTTGTCTTGATGCGAGACCTGAGGTGAAATCTTACGGGGAGAGGAGCAGCCTTGTTGTACGTTGCTTGCATCGCCCTCGTTTGTGCACCGGGGAAGAGGGAGAGCCGTCCTAAAGCACCCCTCGGAGCATCCTCGTTGAACACTCATCGTATTCCTGCCCTCTCATCCCATTATTTCTCTACCTTGGTCCCTTTATAAATTATAAGCTTCAGAGGAATTTTCCATTTGAAGTATGCTGGTGAAGCCAGTGGCTCACATTAAGATCTCTAAAGATTATGGGTTTTTAGCTCAATGTACCTTCGTGTCTTTCGTTTCAGGAGACAGTTTGATTTGGAGGGGTTTTTTAACTGGTAACTATTTTTTAGCACCACACGCATCTTCTTTGACATTTCAGTGGTTTTTATTACACTTTGTAGTCTGTTTACCTTAAAGTTGCATTCTCAAAGGTGTCCAAGATCTTATGCTAACATTTGCTTATGCTATATGCTTTATTTACATGCGTATTATTAATACCATGCATAATCCCTTTAGTGAAAAGTGGCCTTTAAGAGTCTTTTAGCATCATAACTGTTTTTTCTCTCCGTTTTTTGAAAGTAGTTTTTAATAATTTTTTCTTTCCTTGGAGCTGTGTGCAATTTCAGGGTATTTTTATTGTCTCTGTCATGATTGCTGCTGTTTGCAACCCATTTCAGTGTTAGTCATCCAAGTACTGCGTTCAAATTGGTGTCATGCTGCCTGACCCAGGAGCAGCAAACTGAAGTATGCATCTAAAGAGCTGAGTGTTTGGGCTTTTCTGTGGTCTCTTATTTCATTAATAAGCTGCTTGAAAACACCTCTAAGTAAAATATTCTTAGCCTGACTGATTACTGTTGAGAATGTTGTGAGGAAAAATGCACAAAGTTCAAATCTGATTAAAAAAAAAATAATAATTACCCCTTCTGTGAACCTTGGCACTTGGCTAGCAAACCATTAGCCTTGACTAAAGACCTGTGTGGTTTTATGAATTGGCTTAGAATCTTGTGTGCTTCCTTGGACAATTTGGTATTGAAGTCCGCTACGTGTTCAGTATTTAACTATCTTATCCTACATAGCAGTTGGTTTTTGTATAGGTACCTGAGAACAGGACACTTCAGCTTGTGAAGCTGCAATTAAATTCCTTAGAGCAGCTCATAGGAAGTTGAGAACCAGAAGCCTATTGCCTCATCTCAGATGCTTGTAAATAAGATTTTCTTTGCCATTTGTTTTGGAACATCAGGAGTTATGTGCTTCTTTATTGTCTTGATTTTTGGATGTGCAGGAAAATTAATTAATCCTCTCCCATTCCTTCATGTTTATACATATCCAGAAATATTTCTGCTTAATGTGGCCTCTTTACTTGCCTTAAATCTAAATTAGAACTTCGTTTTCAGCAGTGTAAGAACTACAATGTGGAAGTTTTAGATAAGCTAAGGTTTATCACCTTGGTCTGTTAAACAAAAACCAGAATTGACTGTTCATTGTATCCTGGGGATGGTTTTGGTGCAGGGAACAGCTGCTGGCTATTTTCACGATACTGTCCTAGGATACTGCTGTGTTGTACTGCAGTCCAATTTAGCAGGCACCTTCTCCAAACTATTATTTATTTAACATCTAAGAAAATTGAGAATAAGAGACAGGCGATGCTTGTTTAAAATAAAAATTGTGTGGATTTTCTTTGTTAGATAGTCTTTTATTATGTCTGTTGCACTAAGAGTGATATAACTATTTCTCCTTGGTGAATGCTGGATATCTTACATTGAAACGGGACATGTTTTTACATAAGGCATGTGCTAGAGAGGCTACTGTTTCATAATGGAACTGAACTGTGAAAATGCTTCTCTCTTTGAGAAGGAAAAAAAAAGAAAAAGGATCAGCAAACAACTATTCGGTCAGGTTTCACTCAGATTTTAGTATCATCCACTCTGGGTTTTAGGGTATGGTCTTCAAATTCAGCTTTTAAAGCTAATAATGTACTCGTCTCTGCATTTGCTATTTAATGTGATGTTTAAACCTTTCTTCTTCCAGCTATATGTTTATCCCCAAAACCAAAACAGCTGACTTGTGATCGCAAATAAATCTTCCTTCTAGTGAGCGTTGGAAAGCGTGAAGGTCGTTCAGTATTGCCCACATGTACAAATCATGAGCTTAAAGCTGTTAACTTTGCGAGGAATGCGGGTTTGTCACTGCACAGTGCCCTACTGCACTACATTCCATAACCTGTGCACGGCCCATAAATTTACAATGCAATTGCTCTTTTTATTGTTTTGCTGTTCTGTGTTAGACTTAATGATTAGGAGCCCTACATTGCCAAAGACTGCAATTTATTTATTTTTATTCTTTCTGCCTTTCTCCTGCATTGATACAGTAAAAGCGGTTAGAGATGGGTGTTTTAGCTCTAAAGGATCAGTGTTCTTTAAAACAAAAACAAAACACAAAAACCCCAAACACAACCAAACCAACAAACAAAAACAAATTAACAAAAACCAGTGAAATACTGGTTCTCATCCCCTTTCCACCTCCTTGCTAGTGACTTTCCCTGTTTTGTATTTGAAAGACGTCTGGACAAGCACGTCTTGAACAAATGTTATGTTTTATACATGGACAGTAAAAGGAAGAGATTGATTTGTTTAGGAGCTGTAAAACTTTGGGCTCCAAGGAAGCCTGAAGCTGGCTGTGTTTATCAGTGAAGTCACTTAGCTGCAGTTCACTTCATGGCTTAGTAGAGGGCGAATGCCAAGATTTTGGAAATGGAGACCTATTTATTCCTTGTACCATTAGGCATAAATAGCTGCTGGAAAAGACTTTTTTTAAAGAGAAATTAATACTAGGATGTGTGCTTTAGGTCATCATGATGATAGTTCAGAAAGCAGAGGCTAAGGAGCTTCCTTGAACTGCTCCCTTAAATTTGTCTGGCCTAAAACTGCAAGAGATCTAATCTCTTCAGCTGATTCTGACAAAAAAGCCAACCTTAGTCCTTTAGTTTGACTTCCAGAATTAGAAAAATCTGTGCAGTGATCCGCTAGTAACTGGTGCATCTCCTCTGTTCAAGGACCGAGTGAAAACCTGTAGAGGTGTGGGAGAGGCTCCCCTGTCAGCCCCTGAAGGAGATGCAGTTTGGTGCACTTCTGGCTGGGTTCTTCCTCCGTGCCCCCAGCACCAGAGCGGAGCTGGGTGTTCTCAGGTTGTCCTTGTAGGACACTTCATGCATGAGCTTGTCTCTGATGTAATGTGCTGCTTTCAAACAAAGAAATTATGCTGAAGGAATTCTACGTGCTTCCTCTCCTAACTCCTCTCTAAAAAAACCACCCAACCCAAACAACTCTTTTTTTTTTTTTTTTTTTTTTTTTGGCTATCCTGCTGACGATACTCCTTCACACAAAAAGGACGTTAAGGCGTACAGCTCTTTTTAAACCAAAGCTCCCTGTTGCTGTGGAGAACCCATGCCCATTGCTGGCTCCGTGCTCCCCCAGCTCACACACATGCTCAACCTTCTGTTCCGCCAATTCAAGCCCCAGGTAGATTTATTTCTTTATTTTTCATGAGCCGTCTCGAGACACTAGCTTAGTCTTGGCTTTGTGTATGTTTCTGTGCTAGCCTGTCATAGAAGTTTGGTTGCTGAGTTCAGCTATGGACAAAAAAAAATGACAAAAGTGTTTCATAGTGATTTTGAGAGCATGTGTATGCTACCAATTCCAATATTCTTAAGATTTCCCATGCTTTAGGAATCAAATAATCGTAATCCCTTACTTCAACGTAAGAAATCTATGGCAGGGTAGTAAAACGTGCTGTTCAACAGATCAGTCCAATATCTCTGATGAGCTATTTAAAGCTTATGTTTTGGGTTATTTTGCAGTTTGTTGGTTTTTTTTTTTCCCCCCCCAAAAAAAAAAGAAACAATTAACAGGGCTCAGCAGTTTGTTAGTTTGATTTTTCTGAAGTGTGAACTTTCACAGTTTCCAACCACATATTTGTCCCTTTGCAAGGATCTGTTCTTGATGAGGTTTTTATTATCTGTGCTTAGGAGCTGCAGAGACACGTTGTCAAGAGACCAACTGTTTGAGAAGGAAAGGCTTTACCAAATCATTTTTATAACGTTGGCACTTTTTAAAAGCTTAGCCTTATCATTCTTTCTGGACCTGTGTGTGGTGGATGTTGTGAAGTACCTGTGTGCAGGGAGCAAGGGCCATTTTTTCCACTCATTCAACCTGGACAAGTTTCTCCTAAGGCCTGGTGGGGAAATACCGATACAAAGCTATTTTCAGTAGCTTGAATCTTCTCTCAAATCCTTAGCATGTGGAGTATTTTAAAGGCTGCTGGTCTGATACAAAACCTTTTGCACCTGGTTGTGCTCACACATAAAACCAGGTTGGTCTGTCAGAGCCAAACAGTTTCTGAGGGCTGGATAGGTTTGTACTGAAAATCTTCCAGTTTGATATAGTAACTAAAAGTAGCTCAAAGTTGGAACTCTTCAAATATCTGTCTTAAGTTTGAGGTACTGTATTTACCTGAACTTAAGACTTTGGCTAATGTTTCATTACTCTTACTATTTTTTTTTCTTTTCTTGGCAAAACAAAAGGATATGTCCTTAGATATGTCCCTGCCTGAGCATATACTTACACAAACCTGATTTTGCAAAACTGTGCATTTGGCTGTTTTTCATTAATCTTTAAACAAAAGTTGTGTCATAAGGCAGTAATTTTGTTTTTCTGCTTAGAAGTTTGCAAGCGCTATTTACCTAGACCTCGAACGTTGTCTTTTGCCCTAATCGTTTCCTGCTCTACAAATAAAAGTGTGTGCTATTCTGCGTAAAACCTTTGATAATAATTTTTTTTTTTTTAATCAACAATTCACAAATAATTACTTTAAAAGAGCTAACTTGAATTTTATTAGTAAGTGAACTGGCTGCCTTGGCATTGCTGCCAGTGTGAGGACAGTCTTTAAGGAACAGTCCACTGTCAGCGCACAGCTGTGGGATTCCACCACACTAGTGCATGCAGATTTTTTGAGGTTTAGTTACTTAGAGATTACAGTTTGTAGCATTTTGTGTGAAAAATCTTGGCCAAAGCAATGCCATGCCCTGTTTTCAAGGCTCTGCTGAATGGTCGTGTTTTGTCAGTCGGAAATGCTGGGTTGAGGTTCTGTTCTCTTATACCTCGTTCAGCAATTTCATGTGCGCATGTCTCTTCCAACCTCGTGTGATCTTGCCGCCTCATGAACTTGACGTAACATCTTGAAAGAAGTCTGTGATTTAAGAAAATTGGTGTGATTTAAGAAAATTGTGGTTCGTTAGTGCTGTAGAGACTTGAAAAATAACGTGTGATCTGCAAGTAGGGGAATGTGCTGTCCCCTGACCGGGCAGCTCGTCACCTCGTGTGGCTGGGTGGGACATGCCGGGGTCTGTGTGTTGAGGCCTCTTCCCCGCAGGAGACTGGTGAAGGTTTTTAGTTGGATATTGGGATGTGAACTGGAAGAGGTCGTATTACCTCTTAAGAAAGCACTGCTAGAGGAGATTATAACTTGGAGATTATTGCAATACTGCCTCCCCTCTGTGCCATCTGTTTCTTCTAGGAATGAGGAAGAGATTAGCCTCGTCTTGTGGTCTCTCCCTTCGTTGATTTGCAGGGTTAGCCTTAATGGGTTTGTTCGCAGTCAGCAGCAGCTTTTGGCTGCCTGTTGTGGAAATCGGAGGAGTCTAACCTGCAACCTGCTTTCTAGAAAAGAATTCAAGATACGCGTGCCCTGAGTTATTTAAGAAAACTTCTTGGTGAGTTGGTTTCGTGGGTGAAATTGATGTGTCTTATCTGAGTCATATTGGTGTGCAGCGCCCACACTTCCAGCTCGCATCCGAGTCCTAGGTGACTCCTTGTCAACGCGTTCCTAACCCGGCTGTTAGTCACAACAGTGACAAGCAGAGCCGCAGAAGAATCGTGATAGAGTTGAGTTCAAAGGGGTTGTGGCTGTGGTGTTCTAGTTACATGGACTTGGAAGAAAACAGTGACTGTGCAGATAGAACACACCTGATTTTAAATTCTGTTAGGAATATCTGGCCAATTGAATGTACTGCAAATGGTCTGAGTCTCCCTGCTGTACATCTTGCTGTCCTTCACAGGTTCTGGCTTTTGTGCAGAAGGCGAGAAAGCATCATGGGCAATTGTCTTCTGTCGTAAAACCAAGGTCTCTGCTCTGTGTCTCTTTAAATTAAACTTCCAGTTATTTGGTAGCAACCTTACCAAAGTACTAGTAGTAACGCTTTAGCTAGGTAATACTTTGTCACTGAGCGCTTGGGGTTATGCTTCCTTTAGAAAGCCAAAGTGGCACAGTCTGGCTCCACACAACTTATCTTTGTTTATGTTTGTATTTCCAGGAAGTATTAGAGCAGAGAGAAATTTTCCATTATTGGCTGAAACTGTGTGTTGTCAAACCAAGATAAAGCATGATCTTTAATATCTAATAAGCACAGTTGTGATAGCTGCCAGCTCAAGATTTTTTTTCAGATGGAGTCTTGCTTGATGTGGATTGAAGGGAATGTTACTTAAACATCAGAAGTAAATGTCTTCCTAAACAGTGATGTTAGTGATTGTTTCAAGAGTATGTGAAGCACAAGAATTCCGAAGGAATTAAAGGAGAATTGATGAGGAAAAAAATAACCGCTAGCATAGATTCAAGGCGACAAGGTTTCTGTAATCACTGTTTGTATTTTTGTTCACCCTTCTATTTCAGTAACAGAGCACTCTGCTGAAAATTCAGTCTGAGAATCTCTGAAGGGCCCTTTGGAGATTATTGCCACAAAGACATAAAGAGCCTTAAACGCCTCTATACTCTGTAGCATGTCAAGTCTCAGATCTGAAGAGGATGCTTCAGATAGTCTTGTGTGTTCCTGCCGAAGGAGGAGCTATCTATCTACCGACGCCTGGATTGGATCCTCAGGTATCTCATGACCATGCAGAAAAATTGTCAAACGAAAAGCACATCATATACTTAATAGGGTTTAGTTCTTTCTACTTGTGCTAAATGGCACACATCCATTCTCATCCCCGTGCTTAGCCTCACAAGTGTGATACACTGTACTGCTGATGTACTGTACTACTGCTGAGTAGAGCTAAGGAGGTGAAATATGATGGTGCATCTCTGTTCTAGTGGCACATCTAGAAAGGATTAAGAAACTCTTGTCCACCTCTGGCTGTAACCTGTTAGCAGTACTAATTTTATAGCTCTTTCACCTGTTTATCTCAAATCCTCTTACAAGGTGTGTAGTAAATAGCACCTGGTGTTACATTCATTCACTACCCAGAACAGTTCTTAAGTGATCTGTCTTAAAACTGGCTTTAACCATAAAGCTCAGACTTACACGTTATTGTACAGACCTTTCTTGCCCAGTGATTTTGTCTCATTCAGAAGCAACTGGTTTCTTAGTGTGTTATTACTGCTTTGCTTTGCACTCCCCTTCCTTCCACCCCGTTAATGGTAAATTCTACAAAGTAGCTCACCGGTGTTTTTATAGAGGAAATACTTCACAATTTCCTGAAAATTTAAACAAAAAAAAAAGTGATTTTCAATTAACTTTTTATGGTCTGACTCTGTATTTTGTTTCATAACTAATCTCTAGCTGATTTGCATTCTTCGATTACAGGTCACTGCAGATTGAAATATTATCATTCCTTTTATGGGTTTCTTCTGTGTCATGGGGGGAGTACTCTGAGCTTCCTGAGCTGCTTTTGCATTGTTGGTTTTGTTTTTTTAAATATATCAAATTTCCTTTTTGGTTAAAGTTAATCTTGAAGGTCTAACAAGACAGTTAAGATTTTCTGGCCAAAATAGCATTGCTTCGAGCTTCAAAATGCCTGGTGATTTTTCTTTGTCTCATTTTAGGCATGTTGAAAGGGGCCTGGTTTCTGGACAAGTGCTAAAGAAGTGTTGCCTTCTAAAAGCTCCTTCCATGTATTGGAGTTGCTCCACATTTTAGCCTTGGTTCTTGTGTTAATTAGACATGCATATGTATAAAATACACTATTTCCCTGTAATCAGGTCTTTTGAAGAAAGATTTTGTGAAGGGCATGAGTTCTTTCCTTTTTTATCTTAAACGGCTTCAAGAAAAACGACTTTTTCGTTTTTTTTTTTTTTTTTTTTTTCCCCTTGGATCTCTCAGCAAATGTAAATGTCCAAACAAATACTGTGAAAACAGAATTGACTTTTTTGTCTAAACTAACATGTCTTGCTACTCTGACCCTCTTGCTCTCAGTAAAGATTTTAGTTAGGATACCTGTGACCTTATATCAAAGCGTTAGGAGAAAAATCAATGCCTCGTAGCTAAGGCAAACAGCAGCAGCCTGCTGACTCACCAGTTTCCTGACAGGTTTTGCTTTCCAAATGGAGATGGGAAAAGAACAAGGAGCACAAGAATCTCAGAGTATAATCATAATCAGTCAACCATCCCTTCTGTTAAGATGCCTTAAATCATAAAAGACAGGATTACCACCTTCTGTTCTTTGCCTCTTTCTCTTCTCTTTCTTGCCACCTGTACCTTTTTTTAGGTCTTTGAAAGAGAAAAGACAGATGTGACTTGGGTAGTTCTGCAAGGGGGAAGATTGAGCAGATTTATCCTGGCTGCTGAAGCAAGCACAGTAGGGGTCATTTAGATTAAAAACCCCATTAAGGGAAATCCTTCATCCATTGTACACTGTACAGGAAAGCTCGTGCCTATGCACGGGAACCCTTTCCGATAAGGAAGTGCCTTAGTGTCTTTTCTAGGGGGCAAAACTGGAATTTCTTGTTGCAAGTACTGGACTGGAGTTGCCATCACTGATTATACTGTTGTGGTTAGTGTTATTGTTTGCAATACATCCAAAAAAAAATCATTTTGAGCCTTTTTTTTTTTTTTTCTCCCTGAACTTTTTCATGTATTTATTTGACCAGATTTCCATATGTGTGTAAAAATGACTACATCTTTCCAGTGTGTACATTGCCTGGCTCCAGTAGAGCTTTAGATCTGGCGAAAGAGTTCACCATTATTTTTACCATTACTGTAGAAAGGTCCTGTATTTTTAACAACGGTATTGTGTTACGTGTGCCAGGATTCCTACTGTTGCTACTAGTAGCTTTGATTTTGAAATGTAATACTGTGCTAGAAACTCATGACTCAGTATTGCCCTTCTTTATTCCAGCCGTTATTTGGGCACAGCCTTTAATCCTGCTCTTTCTCTTGTACTTTGCAAACAGGCTTTGTCTGAGCAGTGTGTAATTTCTTCATAATATCTTAACAACCTTTATTTTCCTCCAGGCTGGCATCTTCTTGCACCTTGATTACTTCAATACTATCTTCCTGAGCTTGATAAACCACATCTTCTCTAACTTTAGAGATCTCTTACTGCCTAACTCTTCTCACTCCTATAAGTTACTAGAAACAGGACTTGAATTCTGAATCAGGCAGTAGTCCCCACTTCATCACATCTTGAGTTTTCAGGTGATTCGGTCACACTTTCTAATAAGTCCAGTCTCCTTATCGAGGGAGAAGTTTCCTGTGTTGAAATGCAAAGTTCCTTGGTTGTTCATGGCAGACCTCATGGACCTGACCTGTTACGCACATGGTGAGTGCTGCTGTCAGTGGAAAAAGGTTAGCAGTGCTGTTTGGATTAGGCATCCTCAGAAACGTTTGCTGCTGAAGCCGGAGCTGAAATGGTACAGTCCTTTTCTGGCATGGCCTTAGTTTATGTGGAGGCTGTGTCACCTTTGCTTAGAAGCCCATGACTTGACTTGGCATCCTGGGGGCCGGGGGGGCGGGCAAGTTATGGTCAAAGTAGTCCCCTGTGCCCGCAGTCCTACGGTGCGCTCCAAACCATCTGATCCCTTTCTGAGTGCTTCTAAAGTAATCACGTAACAAAGAAGTGAAATCTACTATACTGCCTTAGAAAGGGAAAATGCATTTAATAGAATGTATTACTCTTTTTGAATGCTTTATGCTCTTGCGAGACATCACGTGCTTTGTTAAATTAGGGTAAGTCAGAAGAAGGTGAAATCATTTACTTAAACCCGTGCTTGTTTTTTGGTGCTCTTCTTTTAACTGAAGTTTCTCCCCATAACTGTGTGATCACCTTCCTCCACCTTTCTTGGTCATGATGTGGATGCGGTCCATTTAGCATCCACATGCATTTAAGAGTTTCTGAAGCTGAAGAGACTAGCAGCTTGAGGCTTAACATGGCAAGCAATAACTACAGAAATGCCCCATGTTTCTATATTTAATTCACAGACTTCTTACGATGAATTCACAAACTTCTTATGATGGAGAGGATGGTTGTACTCCAGCACTGTAAACCACCATGTTCCAGAGTGTGTAAAGAAAATCAATTCATCTGTTTTCAAATACTGTCTGTGTCTTGAGATTTTTATTTGGGATTTTTTTTTTGCTCTGGTTATTGAAGAGACCCTTTTTTAATAGGTCAGAAAGTTTTAGGCTTGCAAAATGTAACTGTGCCAACATCAGAAACAACCATTAGTCTCAACATTCAAATTTAATACAGTCAATAAGCTTAAATCTTTTGAGTGAGGTATTGCCATCTTAGGATGAGCTTCTTAATGCTACTCAGAAGGGGTTGTTTTCGTGACTTTTTCTAAATCGGATGAAGCTGACACCTGTTTATGCATCCAGTCAAATGTAGCAAATAGATGTATTGCAGAAACTCAAAATTAGCCGATTACTATTTTCAGCAGTTACACTTTAATAGCCACTTACCAATTTTCAACCCCGGGTGTTCAGGAGTCAGGCTCTGAGCAGGCAAATGCGCTAGCAGTTTATATGGGAGCATAATTTTCTTTTTTAAGAAAATGCCAGCTCCAAATATTGAAATGATAAAAATCACCAAGCAATACAGGAGTTTCGATTTTGAAAAAATAGCCCTGTCATTGACTAACAAGAGAGGGCTGGCTGTAGGTGGTCTCTTACGTGTGACTTGAGTACGTCAAGAAGGGACTGAAGTACAACCACTGCAATTCTGTTAGTATCAACTCAGGTTTGGTTGTATATCGTGAGACTGATGTGACTCCCACCAAAAAGGGGGTATCGAGAAGCTGTTCCATGGCAGGAGGAGTTGTATTTAACTTCTGGTTGTAAAAGGAGCATCTGAGGTTGGGGGTAAAAGACAAATGAGATAATCAGTCTGTAACCGAGAATGAGGAAAAAAGAAGAAACCGCATCTACGTTGTGTTAACTAGGATTTTCAGGTATTAGGTGGTTTGTTAGTTACCAGTAAGGCTTTTTGTTGAATAACAGTAAAGCCTTTGATTTCAATGGAGACGTAGTTTGAATTTATTGTCATTCTCTCCATCAAATTTCTTTGCCTTGGGAGTTCTGTGGGATTTGATGCTGAAACTGTGTGTAGTTGTTTAAAGGAATAATATTGGACTACGACATGCAAGAAAAGTACTCAAAAAGTCTAGTGTGGATAAATACAGTATGTGAGACAACTACCTTAGTAAATTTTAAAGGCGTTTGTCCCTGGTTTCTAACTTCAACTGGCAACTACTAAGAATAAATTCTTATAATATGATGTACACAACTCCTTGAAAGAGTAATTTGGCAAGTTTTCTGTGACTTTTCAACTTTTTCCTCACTGTGTTAGCTGCCTTGAGACAACTAAAAAGGTCGTGGATTTGCCTTCAGCTTGTCTGAAGGTTTTCCACGCTGTGACATGCTGCTTGTAGCAGCTTCTGTGATTTAGCGATGCATTAAAGAAGAAAGGTGCCTTTCCCTGAAAGCCTAAACAAAGCTCGAGGGAGGTCTCAAAAATCAGGATTAGTGCTTTGAAATGGATTAACTTGCAGTGACTGTGATATAGAAGTTTTACACAGTTCCTTTCAAGTTTTCTCAGTTTGGAAAACAGGTTCCTGTGCGATAAGCTAGCAGCGTCTTAAAGGAGTGGATCAGTGTGGCCAAACACGATGTTACATGAGGGAGAAGAATCACACACCTGGAGGTGACTGGCTTTGGGTGTCCTGGAGCATCCTTTTTGCTCGAGCAGGGGCTGGGGCCGTATCATTTTCATGGGTCTGTAGGTCAGGTCTTTTTATCTGTCAGGTCTTTCTTGAACTTCCTCTTCTCAGAAACATCACTGAAGATTTCTCTGGATTATGCTTATGCTGGCAGTTCTTATGTAGGTGTTAACCTGCCTATGACAGCAGTTTCTGGGAAGAAATATTACTGTAGTTAGCTGAAATGTTTTCGTGGTGCTTGTAAGAGTAGCTGTCAGCAGGAGAAATACACTTGTTTTGTCTGAACCTTTGAAATTACTTGATGAAAACAGTTTTGTTTACTCTAGCAGCATTTCAGCAACTGGAAAGTGGTAGGAAATTGTCTGTCCCATCTCCATCCCAGCAAAAGGCCCAGCCAGGGGGGTGGAAGTTGTGTGTTACAGCAGCTGGACTGTTGCCCGTACCTTTAGGTACTTCAGGGAAGCTGGCAGAAGCTGTTTGTAACCCGGCTGTCTGCCCCAGCTTGCTCAGGCAAGTTTTTGTTTGTTGGACGATGCTGAGACTGGGTTGTGTGGGCTATTTGCACAGCCAGCTTTTATGTTACTAAACTGTAAGGCGATACATGCATGGGGGGAGTTGCTGGGTGTTGTAACTACTCAGCGCAGGTTTTATGTTCCTCCTAAGCAGCTGAGCTGTGAGTGCAGGAGTTGCTTCTCTCAGGACGACTGGGAGAACCGTGCATTGTTCCCCACTCCCTGCCACCAAAGGTGTCCAGAGACTGTCCCAGGATAGCGGCATGTGAAGGAAGCAGCACCAGCACCAAATTTTCGTGCATAAAAAGGGAAGATTCTAGCTGGATGTCAGTTTGCATTTGTGAATAGCACCCTCTGTAAAAGATAACAGAGAATTTTGCCTTCTTTTCCTATCCAGGGAAAGTGCTACTTGCCACCTGAGCTGATATATTTTAACAATAGTTATTTTTTTATTGTGTTATCTGTTGCATGTATCACCTTGGTGCTCTTTTCAAGTAGGTTGCCTGCACAAAAATGAAGAACTGTGTGTATCTCATGAGTTCTGAAAGCACAGGCAACAAAGCCGTTACCTTGCAAAGGTATTTAAGGGCTCTTGTTCTGGAAGAGCATATACATGGGAGGAGTATGTGTGCATTTCTTCAATTTCCTCTGCAGTGTAACTGTTAATCCCTGTGCCACGCTGAGCTGGGATATTATGTGTTCTTTTTATAAATGCAGAAACAGAGGCCAAGGTTAAACTGCTTGCCATGGGATATGCCAGGACACCAAATCTGGGATTACAATACGTGTATGTTGAGTGCTCGTCCCTGTGCCTGCACTAGTGCCTCACCACAAGGAGGGCTGTGCGGTGCGGTCTGCCCTGTCTCAGGACCTGCTGAAGGAGTGGGCTTGGTTTGGACTGTGTGACAAGGTAGCTGTGAAAAGATTTCCTGTCAATCAAATCCTATAAGTAAAGGTCTTCTAAATATGTTCTCTAAATATCTTGAAACAAATGCAGAAGTAAATCTTCTTGCAGACTATCCACAGCATGACGACTTGCTTTTGGAAATAACTTTGCCCTGAGGGTTTCTCTCTAAAGGCCTTTCCGATGAGAGCATTTTCTTCCTTGTGCTCTGGCTAGTGTTGGAAGGGGAGGACTTGACTCCCGAGGTGTAGTTGGACTGTAATGACGGTATAAATCACAATAGGAGGGGTGCAACTGCAGTTTATAAAACTTGCTGGGTGATCAGTAGTTTTTCATGTGTACTGCGTGGATAGCAGTTGGCTATGACAAAGCACTGGTTGTCAGCGTAACACCCGGCTGGAAGTCTTGCAGAAACTGCAGGATGAATTCTTTGAACATTTGGGAGATGTGGGATGCTTGGTCTGCCGAATAGTTCAGACAGGATGAATCCACCCCTCTCCTAACTAGGATATTTCCTGACTTCCGAAGTTATTTGTCGTGAAAAATCTGTTTTCAGGATTGAAACCTGGCCAATCCCAAATCTGGAAATAACTACTCATGAGAACAAAAAGTACAGTTATATTTGTCAGCTATACTGTTGTGGGTAAGCGAGATCGAGAGATTCTTGCCTAGTGCAAGAATCTTGTGGAAGGCAGTAGAATTACTTACACACTGAGGAATTTATATGGTACTTTACTCTTTCTTTGCATGGGAATGTGTCTTGTGTTGGGGGGTTGGACTAGATGATCTCCAGAGGTCTCTTCCAGCCCCTAACATTCTGTGATTCTGTGTTGGGATGTTTGTTAAAGTGTAAACCAAACTAATTTAATATGGATGTGCTGAACTTGAGCAGGATGCTGTATCTGTATGAACCATGACATCTTGAATTATTCTGAAAATAATTTTGTAATAATGGAGAAAAAAAACCCAGAAAACTTGGTGTAGATCTGAACCACAGCTAGTGAATTCCAAAGGTGTCGGCTATTAAATTCCAAGATACTTTAGGATTTAGTGTATAGTGCATACTGCTGTAATATCCTTGTCTCAAAGAAAAACTTTCATGGGAAGGGGTTTCTCCGGGGTCAGTGAGGAGAGAATATGAGAGGGAAATGACTGGGCGTTAACAACTTCCCACAGGATAAAGCACAAACAGTCCTTCCTCCAAACAAATCCAGTTACTGGGTGTGAGTAGGAACTCTGAATCTTAGTGGATTTCTGCAGTTAAGAATACAGGCTTCATGCTCCAGAAAATAATTAAACAAGTGTTTATAGTAGTAAGGGAACTCAGAGTAGGAGCTGGTTATACTAATTCATTCTGGTTATTGGCCTCTCTTCTCCCTTCCTATTTATAACTAAGGTAATGGTGACTAATGGGTAAAGCTAGAACTACAGTATGTGTCACATAATTATTTTTTTTTCCCTGCTTGGTGATGCAAGTTGAAACAAAGGCCTAGTTGTTTAAGCTCCCTATAAAAAGTTCACATGCTTCTAAGCCATGCTTTTAAATCACACCTCCAAGCCCTTATGGGAAAGCTGCAGGCAGGTTCTAGGAAGTTAATTCTTCATCCTGCGCAGCACATGGCTGGTGGTGGCACAGGAGAGAGGAAGGAGGACTATAAGCCCGGGAATGGTATTTGTAAGTGCTCTACTTGGTTAGAGATGGAGGTGGGACCAGTGCCTTGAGGTCATGTAAGGAGATATCTGAGCTTTTTGCCCTAAGGTTACTAGATCGATGCAGAACATGCTTAATGTGCTAAATCCTCATATCCATCTGGTCAGGACTTTCAGTGCTACTCTTCGGTGACAGATGTCCTCTCTACAAATGCAACTGTCTGTGTGGCACTAAGTAGACCCCTGTTTCTTGGGCAATCTTAGTTGAGCGTACAAGATTGAATTGAATGGAGGAACTGAGCTATGAGAATGGCCAAGTCCTTCACGATATAAGGCTTCCTTCAGTGATCTCCGATTCCATCAGCCGGCCTCTCTGTCACGCCAGAGTGCTCTTCTGCTCTTTGTAAATAAAATGGTGATGATAGAATGGGACACAGGTGTAAAGTGCATCGCTGCTGTTGGAGCATATTTAGAGCAGTATCAAAACTGCAGTCCTGATCTTTGTGAATCATCTCACTTGAGTTCTGTGGTATGAGGAGTAGCCAAACTTGTATCCAAGTGGCTCTTGGATACAAGAACCAGAAATGCTTGACTTTGACTTACTCAGATTAGAAAAGTTACCTTAGAGGCCCACAATGGGGAGTAGGAGAAACCCAGCCTTTGAAGTGAGACTTTAGGATGTAGGCACAGTGGGAGTCACTTCGGTAGCTTGGGCTGGGTCCTCTTTTTCCTTTCCTCTGGCACGGGAACTGTACAGCTCTGAAGACAGCAAATCGATAGATGGCCCAGGAGACGGGAGCAACTTTCTAATACCATTTGGCAGAAGGAGGCACTGCATTAGCACCAGAAATAAATGTGGATCTGGGCTTTAAATATGGAGTTCAGCTTTCTCAACATTCATGTAGTTTTTGGTACCTGTTCATATCCAAGTGCAATTTGCCTTGTTTGGGAGAGGGGAGGTGTTTCTAAAGTACGAGCTGCTGGGGGTATGACTCGGTGAGGAGTTAGTGCGAGGCGAGGCTGTGGGTTGCTGGCAGATCGTTGCTCTGTGTGGCCTGCCTGGGGCGTGCTCTTCTCCCACAGTAAGGTGCAGCGCTTCAGCCTCTGTGGAAATGGGTGGGCAGCTTCACGCCTGCTGCGACACAGAAACCTGCCCACGGGTTTCATGGCATAAGTGGCACGCTCTAAATTTGCACAGTAATGTAGCTATCGGTTTGGATTGAGAGGAACTACAGCTGGCTGCCTGCCTCAGAGGGGAACCTTAGTGAACATCTCTGCCATGTTCTTGAGTCAAAAGTATTTGCTGTGGCTTTTGGTTGCTACAGCAGCCTTTAGTAGAGGTAGGAGCTGTGCCATCACAGCGTTGGGAGGTCGGGTACAAATGTCGAACGGAACCTCTGTGCATTAACTCTCTTTCTCACACACTGGAGTAAACGTCCTTTTACAATTCTTTTATTATTTATTACTTTTTTTAACCGTTTGGTGCCACCTTGTCTTCCCTCTTCATCTCTGTATATTCTGGAAAAAAAAAGAATTGTAAATGCAGCCACTCAACCTGAAAAAGATGAAACTGGTTTATTTGGCTGGAAGCCACAGAACTAAGTGAACCTGTCATAGGATTCTTAGCCACTTATGCAGAAAGTCTGGGTTTAGTTTCAGCAATTTAGTAATGAAATTCAAGCACGGCTAACAGTTGTGGTTCACGGTCTCAGGAGAGGAACACTAAAAGACTTCATTTCCAGCTCTCTTCTCGGAGCTCTTGCGGCAGTGGGAGAGCTCAGCGCTGGGCTATGGCTCATCCAGCTGTCAGGAGATCAGGTGTCGCGCTGAGCAGTGCTGTCGTGGTATTGATCTAATCTGGACTGGACAAAAGGGGACTCATGTCTCGGACAGAAAAAAGGGTTGGCCTGTTTATGCAAACTTGTAGCTCACAGCAGTTGGTTTCACTGGCAACAAGACAGAGGCTCTGGTGCAATTTCTGTCTGGCCTTGGGTGGCAGCACTACCTGGGCTTGTGTGCTGCATCTCGTTGCGTCCTGGTAGAAAAGGAAGGCAGCAGGAGGACGCTGGAAGATACCTTAGTTTACTGACCAAGAATCTCCATTTGCCTTTGGGCTTCTTTTTGGGTCAATTTTGCATGGCTTCAGTGAGGTTGCACTGCTACTCAGTTAACTTGTAGGGTGCAGTCTTAGACGGGTTTTTTCCTGGGTTTGACTAATCCACATCCAACTTTCTGTTTCCCTGAGCAGACGGATGTGGGAGGTTTAGATCATGAGGAGCTTTGACAGGCACCACGCACGTGCCGAAGGTTCTGAAAAAGTAGATTTGGAACAAAGGCTTTGAGGAAAGACCTTCTTGTTGGTTGATCTTTTTTCATGAGAATTGCTGTATGGGAGCAGAGCACTGCCCAATTTCTTGGCTTTTAGCTCTGTTGTTTTATGGTATATAGGCATCAGGTTTAGCATAATCAGATTCAGCAACTCTGATACCTATTTACCTGCACAGTCAATCCTCAGCAAGAAACAACAAAGTTGTCCTTCAGACTTTAGGAGTTTGATTTTCTGTTCATTGGGGGGTTTGAGTAAAGGAAAAGATAGTGATGCTCTCAATAGCAGGAAAGAATCCTGCTTTTTTTCTTTTTTTAGTTGGGGAATGTGAAGGGGTGGAGTAAAAGAGCATAATTCATTCTTTTGTTTCATTTTCCTGCAGAGAACAGATGCTGAAGTTACATTTATGTCATTCCAGTGCTAGACGCTTGCATTGACTTCAGCAGCATTACTGCAAAAATAGAAAAAGAATGAAAACTTTTACGCCAATGCCACATATGAATTACTGCAGATTGTTGACTCGCATTTCTAAATTTTGGCAGGAAATGAAGCAGGAAATGCTTTATTAGAAACCCTGCCCAAAGAATCTATAATGGCACAATTTAATTCTGTTGGTGAGGGTCTCTGGAAAGGTGCTCAAGTTTCCATCGAGTGGTGACAGCGTCTCTGTGTGTTTTGCCAGTTGCTGCCTCTTGCCCCACACGCTGACATTTGAAGAGAACAGTCAGTGCTGGCTGAATGGGAGCATGGAGGTGGAAATAAAATAAGAGCATTTTCTACTCGAGCATGGTCGACTTTGGCATGTGGCACACTGCCTTTTCCAGAGGGACTTGTGTGTTCTGTGGAGTGGACTGAACTGAAATTAAGCATTTGCAGCGCTAATTGTAGTGACCGCTGTATGAGTCCATTTATCTGTATAGATATGTGTGTAATGACTCATATTGTTCTGAAGCTTTTCTGCATGCTCCAGTCTATGAACAGTTCAGACTACGTACAGAAGGCGTCAGCAGTGCTGTGGTAACATTTGCGTTCTTCTGCTGAACCCTCCTGGTGTCAGTTGTCCTTTCAAAACCCGAAGGCACAAAGTGCTTCGAAGATACCTCAAGTTAAGTTGGCAGGAATCCCCTAAATTTGACTTTGGTCCTGATTGCTCCTTAGGTATGAACATTTAGCTGTGTTGTTGCTAGGTTGTTAACAAGAAATGCAGACCTGGGATTTAGGTGAGTAAGTGCCATTGGAACCTTACGTATAAGCACTACAGATAAACCTACCAGGCTAAACAGAAATCAGACATGTAATTCCTTCCGAGGTATCTGATGTCTTGCTGTCTTTTCTGCAGGTAACCTGACAGTCAGGAATTAAGAGTTGTTGCTCCTTGTCTTCTATTGAAGGTTGTTTCTTTCCTCACCTATATTACTGGGTTTCATTTTTCAGTGTTAATCTTCTACTTTCAGATGTTCATCTCGCTACTAGTTGTAGTTTCACCCTTTGAAAGGGGTCATTCTACAAGACTTTTGCAAGATGTCACTGTAGAGCAGACCTGATCCCTTTACTTCTTTTCCAGTTAGATGTGAGTTAAGGTCCTCAGACCTGACCTAAACCAGTTGTGGTCTAAATATGGAAACTTGGGAAGATTATTAAGGACAAGTACCTAACAGTAAATTCCCAGGTCTTTCTTTTTCACTGTAGTAAGTTGACATGAAACAGCTCAAGTCTGCAATGTTCAACTCTTGGCACCCTTCAAAATAGAGTGACCGCACATGAAGTGCCTGTTGGCTGTGGTCGCAGGTCCCTGCTAATTCCTCAGCTATGCCCAAAATTTGTTTGCAAGATCATTCACTGACCTGGACGAAAATCACACCAAGGACCAGCAATTAATAATAGACAAATGTTATTCAGGTGGAATAAACTGTGTAGGGTTGGGTTTTTTTCCTCTCCTCTTCCTCCCTGCTTTATTTGGGAGGAAGTGCCTTATTATCTTCTCAGTGTCCCATGCTACCATGTGGCTGTCCAGTACCTAACTGGGAATCTGTAGAGAGGCTGGTCAATGAGGAAAGCAAACATCTGCTGGAGACTGGAGACAAGTAACTGAAGTGGAAGGTGAGATTAGTATTGCCTCTCTTTTTTCTGGGTCTTCCTTTCCATAGAAGGAAAATCAAAAGATACAGCAATTTTAGACAACTCTGAGAGTGCTGTTCAGGGCTTCATTGTAGAGGAAGCAAATGCTGCATGAAGGAGCAAAGTTAGCATTAGCTTTTTGCAGTTGAGCACCATCTCTGAGGTTTGGGAAATTAGTTAATTTATTTTCCTGACTTTGAACGACTCTTTGCTGCTTCCTTGTCCAGGTAAAGAAAGGGCAGACTGCGCCTTCTCCATGTCCAAATCCCAAACAAATTGAGCAGTCTTATTCTTTTTGGAAAACAGCACAGTGATACAGTCTCAAGTAAAATGGGAATAGGGCGCGAGAACCCAGGATGATGATGGAGGCGCTTTATCACCACTTCTTCCCTCTGCAGCAGGCGTGCCTGCTTCTTCCTTTGCTGAAATTTCTTTGGTTTTGGAAAAGGAAAGAGAAACTGGGAAGTTGTTTGCAAGGATTTAAACTGTTTGCAAGACTCATGTCACTGGTTTTCCTGGCTTTTGTTTGTTCTTCCATTTGAAGAACGAAGAGGAACACTTTGTCCTGCTCTGTGAGCAGCATCTGTATGGTGGGTACACAGAGTCCTTGGTGGAGATTGGACCTCTAAGGCACCTCATAAGCACCAAGTAGCCCTGAACCACGTGCAAGACAGTAAAATGCTCCTTCTTGCCCCATCCTTTGGCCTCTTGGAAGACAAGAGGTGCTCTGCGGCACCAGTGAGGATTGCTATTGGAGGGGGAGTCGGATTCAATATTGACCTGTATGGAGTTTTATATAGTTCTTTATTTTTATCATTTCACCATTATTTCCATAGTTTCATTAAAGCTGTTCTAGCTTTTCTTTTCTAACCTGTAAGTCTCTCTGCCTCCTTCTCTTTTCCTTCCTGCTTGGTGGGGGGTTAGAGAACGTCTGTCTGCATTTAGTGGCCAGCCCAGCCCTAACCCACGACAGTCGGTATAAAAGAAGCTAATATTTCTAGGATGCTTGATCACACTATATTCCATTTGTCCCAGTGCAGACTTCACTGAGTTCAGCTCTGGAGCCGTCCTTTTCTGCCCCTCTAGTTCAGGAAGCACTAAGGAACCACACGACTGGCACCTGCCTAGTTATTGATTTTTCCAAAGCTGTGCCTAACAAAATGCTTTATAACATACGGTGATCAGGGCAAGTACACAGTAAAAATCAAGCACATTTATTTTTATTTCTAAGTTGTAAAAAGAAAAATAGGCACATTATATGGTATGTTTATATATAACTTGTATAAAATTACATTTAAATAGGAAATGAGCAGCTTTCCTCGTCTTTCCCAGTGTGTTAAGGTTGTTCACTCTTCACTTACAAAAGAGTGAAGGTCCTGAAACAAGCAAGGAGGGGGCTGGAGGAAAAGCTTTCCTAATAGGAGCAGCAACATTTGGTGCCTGCAGCCATGTCTTGTTTTAAATGTAATCTACTCATTTGTTGTCAGTGGAACAAAATTATCATATCACCCTTGGCTAGTACTTCGATAACCAAATGAGTGCATGTATGCAGACTGTGAAATGAGCTAAACCATCTCCCATCCTGGAGAGAACAGGAGCAGGAAGCCTGATTCAAAGTCTTGAACAGACTATGTGGGAGCTGATCCAAACCGTGAGTGCATTGGTGGGATTCACCTGGGAGTGGTAAGCTGCATACATCAGACAGAATTAATCTTCTCCTGTGGATGTTGTCACCTTCTGTATGGTCTGCAGTGGGGAGTTTTCACACTATTTGTAGGCAGAAGCTGCTGTCTGTCTGTCTGAGTTTTTTCCAAGACTATGTCAGTGAGAACCTTTTAAACAGCCAGTAGCTCCCTTTGACACAATGCCTTTGCCTCAGAAAGTTTTATTAAAAACTCTCCTTCCTTTTTCCATCTATCAATCCTTCCTTTTTCCATCTATCAAAACAAGATGATGGTGAGCAAAATGAAAGAAACTGTATTTCCTACCTCGTTTTGAAAGTCTGAGGCAAGAATTGTTGCTCTCGGAGTCTATTGGGACTGCATGCTGGGTCCTAGTCTGTAGCTCCACGCTGCAGAGCTCCATTTGTCTACTTCCCGAAGTGGCAAAACCGGGCTCTCCTGGAGGCTTGGGGATTCATTTGCGGTACTGCAAGCAGTGGCATTTTGTTCCTGAAGATGAACGAAAGGCATGCTGCCCATCAGAAACAGAACTGATGTCTGAAAGAGTTTCTGACAGTTTATAAGTTGTTAAATGTGGTCAAAATAACCTTTCTGTGTCTTGTTGCAGCAAAAGGGGTATCGCAGAGAATAGTAGCGACAAAGGCTGAGACAGATCTGTGACCTTAAAGAGGTTAAGTTTGAGCCTATTTCACTTTCTCTAAGCTTTGCATTCATTATTAAGTATTAATGGGTTTCATCTTGGTTTCTTTAAGCTCACACAAGTCTAATGTAGAAAAATGCATTGGTAGAACTACAAAGTACCATTTTGTAGTGGCTTTAAAGTGACAATTTTTTGAAAAGAGGCCCAAGAGGGACTGTTGCTTAGTGGGCATGTTTCAAGTTAATAACTGGGAACAATGGGTTAAAAATCTTCTAAACTTTTTCTATCCTTACTTTCCTGTGGTGTTCTGGAGTATTTGCAATTTGGAAACAGATATATTAATAGTGAGTTGTATGGATTAATTTCCTTTGTATTTTTACTACATTTTCCTTACTATTCATACAATATCATAAAGTATGCAGTTTAACTTGGTTATATGTTTTCAGGCAGAATTACTACTGAGAATAGGCTTGGACTTATGCCACCGAAATCCCAGTAAGCTCATGTTTTTTCCTGCCTTGGAAGACTGCTGAGTATCTCACAGGGCCAAGCACTTAATAACTGAAAATCCCGGATACATAGGTCAATTTTTTTTCTTCTTCTTCTCCTTACTTTAATTTCCTTTTCCTTTTCACTATCTGAAGTTGCCACTTCTTATTGCCTTGACTGCCTCTCGGTCAATCAGTTTTACACATGAAAGTATAAAATACCACTTATTTTCATGTAGAATGCTCAGATGGGAGAAGGACCCATGTCTTCCCTATTCCAATAAAACCCTGCGTTAACCCTTGAGGTTTTTGACGGGTGCCCCCTAGGTAGTGAGTAATGCTAATCAGGAAGATTGGGAGCTCCTCTCTGCAGGGACAGGACAGGTAACTCACGGGTGGTGCTTATTTGCCTGCTGCATCTTCCCTGTAGGCCTTTGTTCTTTACACATTTGATTCTCTACAGCTAAAAGATCAAGGAGAAAGGTGCTTTCTAGCTTTTCCATTTGAGTTCCCAGACTGCTGTGGGGAAGATGGGGAGAAGAGGTAGGCATTATTTCCTCGTTCTAATTAGGTCGCTGATTTCACTGCGTTTGTACAAAAGGTGTTTGAGCTGTCGCTGGGGGATTTTAAAGCCAGCTCTGTGTTACTTTGCTTAAGTTTGCTGGCCAGACAGATGCACTAGCTGCTAGGAGAGATAAAAATTAAAAGTTAGGAGACCGAAACTTCACTTCTGCACAATCAGTGATCGTGGCCCTGTATGTCCTATAAAAATCTTTGCGCTTGGTACTGTTGAATGATCCTCTAAAGATCTGGTTTATGGGTTGATACGTGCAGTTCAGCAGTGGTCGGTGTGAGGTTCAGCTGAGTACAGACTGTGAGTTATGAATGTGGTCCGTTTGAAATAAAGAGTTTCAGGAATTGAATGTGGAATTGAGTTGGGGTGAGAAATGGGAGAAGGTCAAGAGAAAAAGGCTGGCAGAAAAAAATGGAGCAATTGGAAGCGGATACCTTGCAGCTCATAACCAAAAGCTGGCCTGTCTCTGTCGGTTGTGGCAGCTGCTGCTGTCTGATTTCCCCTCTGTACCAGTGGTTGCTGGGGAAATCTTTGTATTGAAGAGGAACCACCCAGTAACTCTAAAGCAAAGCTTTTTAAAGAAATGGATGAAGTGTGTGTGTATATATAATGTGTATGTATACAGTGAGAACACTTTTATCCGTGGTGTTTTCGGAGGGAGTTGGGGAGGAGCAGTGAAGTGAGAGAGGAAAGGGAAGCATTTAAGGGGGAGATTCTTTATTCCCCACTGATTCACTACCTAAAAAAAATCGCAGAATATGAGTATGCTGTACAGCTGCATTTAGGAGAGAAGGCCTCAGTGGATTTTTTGTTTGTTTTAATTGAAGAGCAATAGAAGAAAGAACTTACTGTTTTAATAAACTAGATCAATGGGGTATCATAAACCCGTGCAACTGCCGTCATGTTTCTCCATCTCAGAGTTACAAAACCTGATTTTTACATCCCTGAAACATTAGTAGTCAACTGTTTCACGGATTTTCATGTTGGTATGTGAAAAATCAGAAGCATTTAACAGTTCTTGCAAGTGTGTTGTTGGTATGTTCCAAATGTCATGTCTGAAGTTTTATTTGTTTTGCAGTTGTACGTCCAAGGGCCACACTCTGACATGACCGGTGTCCCCTCTCGGATGTTGAGGGAGAAAGCAAAGGAGCAGGACATGGTGGGGTCTTTAGAGGTCTGTTTTATTTCATGAGAGCCTGTTTCAAAAGCAGAAGGTGGCTGGAGCATGTTTTTTTGTTGACTGTGTCCTTTTCTATGCTGAAACCATGTGCAGAGGAAGTGGAAACTTCATGTTTGGTTTTTCTCCCTTTTCAGTACTTGGCTGTTGTGTCAGCTTCCTTTCGAAGCAGTCGTGTGCATGGGAAGCTCTCTGATATAATCGCCACTGGTTGTGTGGTTGTTTTAAAGGGATGGTTAACTTTGTTATATTTTTAAGTGATTTTTTTTTTTTTAAATGAACTTATAAGTTGTTCTATATAATGTCAATGAGCAAAAGTAAGTGACCAGATCTTTGGGGACAGAGCCTTATTTTGCTCTGTATGAGGTGTGGATTCTCCAGTGTAAAGGGGGTCTAAGATTAGAACGCGTAACAAAAAAAATACATAGTTGAAATAATTGACTGACAGTTGAAAAGGGCACTATAATCCTCTCTTTCTGGCAGTTATTCTGAAATGAAATGTTAGAGATGGCGTGATTAGGTGGCAGGTCAGGAAAATAGTGTTATTGAAGTTGTCAGTACCTTCTCAAAGGTGTTGGTGTCTGTCAGAAATATTGCCTGTGAAAAGTTGGTTTTTTGGTAGCGTTATGAGACTGCTGTGAGGTCCATTGCTGCAGCACGTTCACAGTAATTTTCAGTTATTCTTGCAAGAACAGACGCTTTATATGAAGGTTTCTGATTAAAAATAATGGGGGAAAATAGAAATACAGCTTTAGAAATATAGTATTACTTCTGTTTCTACAGAAAAAATAACTATAGTGGAGACCCATAAATCAAAAGAAAAGGAAGCATGCCTTGTGTTTTTTAAGTCAGTTGTGTGGTCTGTGCTTGTCAGTCAAATGTAATGAAATTCATATTTCTGCTGAAATTATTGTGCTTTGCTTCAGAAAGGAACACAGAAGATTTCTCAAGTTCATGAAATGCCGTGAACTGTAAATAGACGGGAATTCTGTCACAGCAAAAAAATTGCTAGTGCAGCGCAAGCTGGAGTTCATCATACTCTTTTAATGCAAGGGAAATAACCTCATGGAACTTGGCAAACAAGAAATACCGTGTTTTTCTAACATTTCACGTGCCATCCAGCGATAATCCAGTGGTAGGAGACAAACAATGGTCGTGGGAGGAGGTGTGGTGGTGTTTTGGCATGTCATGGTAATAGCAGAGGATTGCTGTCAATTTGGGGTTTGAACAAAAAATGTGGAAGAAAGGGAAAATCCTTTGTAGTGTCTTTGTCGTCTTGGGGGGAGAAAAAAAACCAGCTGGGTGTGGTGATAGGTCGATGAAGCACAGTGAAAATGGATGAGACTTCTTACTAAGAAAACACCTCTTTGCAAAGTTATTGACAGCCAGTTTCATAAAGAAAGGAAGACTTCTGTGATTCCAGAGATGATGAAAGAAAATATAACTTTGTTGTTTCAGCCAAACTACTCACAAAACCCCATCAATGTGTTGTTTTTCGTGTTACCTTCAGCAGATGATGTTAAGCCAGTTTGCAGACGTGAGCTGGTAGGCACGTCTGAACAAGAAAGTACGAGTTTTTACGGTGTTATTCAGCACTATAAAAATTTTCTGAGACATTTATATTACATTTTCCTGCATGGTAATTTCTTTTTGACTGTCCAAAAATGGATGCACTTTGTGTACAGAAGTGTCTTTACAGCCTTTAGCCTTGTGGATATTTGTAACGAATGTTAGCACTCAACGTGGAGGAGCCAGCATGCTAATTCTGGACCCACAAGCTCCCTGTCTGAAGAACGCGCTTTGCTTTGTGGGAGCTGCATCGGTTAGCTTCCTGCATGAAAACACTGGCCTTTTCCAACGGTACAGTAACGGATGTACACTCAGAGTGGCAAAGAAGGTCAGAAAAAAGAGCAACCAGCCATCAGCAAGTTTCCCACATTCTTTTAGCCTCCCAGGAGGTGTGGATCATCTTCAAGAACTGCATGGCAGCAGCAGATTTGGGGAGGG
Source organism: Trogon surrucura (assembly GCA_020746105.1). NCBI lineage: Eukaryota > Metazoa > Chordata > Aves > Trogoniformes > Trogonidae > Trogon > Trogon surrucura. Next base: position 21,126,471 of record CM036625.1, on the reverse strand, counting down.
CAGGCAGAAAAGGCAGGAATCTGAGCACCCATTTGGCCTCACATTTTCTGCACAATAAATATGTGCCTAAGTGTAGTAAAACTTCAGGGCAGCCACTGAAGAATCTGTAATCTCAACTGTCCAACCTTTTCTTTTGCTCTGTTCCTGTGTCTCGGAGCAAACCAAAATGAGTCCTGGTGTATTGGAAGGTGTCCCTGTCCATGGTGAGGGAGTTGGAACTAGATGATCTTAAAGGTCCCTTCCAACCCAAACCATTCTGTGATTCTGCGAATAAATTTTGGGTTGCATTAGAAAGACTGGGAGGAAGCAGCAGTTTTCTCAGAAGTACCCAGCAGCTACTTTGTCCGTCAGGCAAAATCCATGATCGTTTTCAGGTTGGGGTTTATGGGGATCTGAAGCCAAAAATCAGATTTTAGTTTAACTGTTACCTCTGGAGATTTCAGATTTTCAAGTCTAGACAGAGAAGGAATTACTTGCAGCTACGGTAAAACACAATGGTGAGCACTGAAACTTTGAGTTACAGAGTGTTACTCTCTCAGCTCTGTAGCGTCGTGGGAATGAGGGGAGTAGATGAGTAGGAGACCTCTTGCTGTAGGGCAGCTTCCTGTTCATGGTGCGTATCTCTTTGAAATGAGTAGTGGACCCTTAGACCTGTCATCTGCAGGGTTTTGTCTGAAGATGGAGGAAGGGCAAAAAATAATCAGCCTAAGTAGAAATGCAAACAAACCGTCATGCTTTTAATCACGGGGCAGTGTGGGAATCATAAATCAGGGAGCCGGCGAGCAGGGCGGTTGCGGGAAGCACAGATGAGTGGGAAAGGTTAGACTTTTCTTTAAAGATACTTCAGCTGCTCACTGACCCTGCACGTGCTGTATTTTTGCATAGCAAGTGTGAAGATTAGAAAACAAGGCCGTACAGAAAGAGATCAGTGTTATGTAAATTTTTCTCGTGCACCTTTGTAACTGCATTTTCTGTACTCTGAAATACATGTGCATCTTCTAACTGCATACGGTGACAAAACACTACACCCGTCTGATTGCACGTACGATATACGTGCACATACGATGTGTCTCTGTTCTTGTTTCTTTCCTTGTGCTTTTTGGGGTTTTTATTCCCTTGCTGCCTCTCAGCAATGAGAAAAGGTTATAATACGGTGGAGGTCTTTTTCCAGAAAAGAAACCAATGAAGTTTGAAGAGGCAGAAGAACATCATAAAGTAGATTTATTTTTATGTTGTTCATGTATATACAGCTGAGATACTTCTTCATTTCTTACTTGGGCAAGCAAGAACAAAATTGGAAAGCTCGTTCTATTTCTGGATCTATTGCCTTAGACACAGCTTTGGGCCTGGAACCACAGTCATGAGAATTTAGTAGTCAAGGAATGTATCACAAAAATGTTTACATTGCAGAGAACTTATGTGCACACTTCTATGCTGAATCAGTTATTCAATCATAGATATTGAATTTCATTAAAGATTTTCCCTCCTTTTGCTTTGACGGCTGTTTCTTAAGGCTTACAATGATCCTCACCTTTCCTTCTCATAAAGTAATCCAAACCTGACCTACTGCTATAGCAGCACCTGGGGATTAAAGGTTTCTAGGACCTATTTTCTGTTCTACTTTAGTTTTGAGAAGCCTTGGGCTTCTGACACAAGCCTTACATAATCAGAAACGTCCTTATTTTTAACATATCTGCAATGTAGTGCCCACACCCACTGCTGGTGTGATTTTGAGAAATTCCCAAGCTTCCCACAGATGCAGTGTAAGCAATACATGTCCAGAGATTCCAGTTTTTCAGTTTCGTTATGTAGAACTTCCTGACTGGTTTCCTTAAAGTTCCTCTGTCTCACTTTCCAGTTCTGCAAATGCTTACAGTAATAACACTGCTGTCCTGCACTTCAGCGTTCTCAGCATAAGCTTTGTGATTTATTTTTTTAATAACTCTACTCAATGATAGCACTTGATTTGCTGTGCTTCTGGTGTGCAAAAATATTGCAGCCAACAGTTTCATTTGTTTGCAGGTAGCTAATTTGGCTATGTCACTTGTAAAACAGAACTAGGGCTCAGCCTCGAAGTTTACATTTACTGGTTTGGGAACTGGTTTGTGATCAATCGGCGCCACTGAAATCTTGCTCATAGAGAGTCTCCCCTTTCCGAAACGAGATGTCACTTCTACCTGTATCTCATGCCACCATCATTCATATTCATTGTAAATTTCTGCAGGTCAGGCAACCTCATTTGTCAGCTTCTAGTCTTGTCACATCCCCATGTTTTCTGGAGTCAGAGAATGCAAAGCTCCTTCAGCTCTGTGCAACGAACCTTGAGCAACGAGCGATTCCGGGCAGTGTGAGCTGCAGGCCCTCACCCCGTGTACCGGATCTGTGTGTCTCCTCATCGGTCCAGCAGAACTGGAGAGCTGAAAGAGGGATGTGTGTGAGAGGCTTCTTCATTTGATTGTGCAGAAACAGCGTAGGAGAGGACTTTGGTAGGTTTGAGTAAGCGTTATGGACTTGAATCAGTTCTATAGGGCAAGAGTGAGGAACAGGATCCATGCGAGTCCACCGAGAGCTGAAAAGTAAATGGCACCAGGTAGTGACAACGTCAGAGAATGAGACTTGACCCTGAAAACTTTAATGCGTCTCCTTTGTTTTAATGCTGTGACTTGCCCTCTGATGCACAGTCAGTCGCTTGTCTGCAGACTCGGGATTTAACCTTTTGGGGGACAAACTAATGCCATGGGAGTTTGATTATTAACAGTTGTGGCACAAGAATTACGCTGTGGTGATAACAGAGGTGCTGTTACAAAGTTCCTTCAGTCTTCTCATTATGTTTGCCGAGTTAACAGTCTGTAAGTGATACTTGGATGAAGAGGGTTTTTTTCTTATTATTTCCTTTAAACGTGTTTGATTTGCCATCTTTCTAGTTTGAGGGCTCTGCCTTGTTGCCGGTAGGTGACCTGTTAATATTCTGGAAACTGGAGTTTTTTTGAAAAAGGATTGATGCCTTCAACATTTAAAAAAAAATAAATTCCTTTGCATTAGTCCTTTTTAACAGCCAAGGCAATTTTCCACATGGTGGCTTTATGGAAATGGGTTGCAGCTCTTGCCGACCATGACCAGAACATTACAGGAAATGTATTTTCATGGAAGATTTGCTGCAATTGCCAACTGGAGAAAGGGAGGGGGACAGGGGTTTGTTCTGTTAATGGACAACTGCGTGCCATGATGTGAATCCCTTCTGTTAAATTAAATTGGTTTGCACTTTCCACTATTGCTTGTTCTGTGCCGAAAGAAATAGTCACTGATATGCCGTTTCCCTCTGTAAGGACCAAAGTGTGTTGGCGTAGCGTGACACCTTATGCTGAAATGGAGTGAACAACAAATGCATTTTGGTATCTGAGATAATTTAAGGGGTACAAACAATTGGAGTATTTCCATGGAGTGGCTTGATCAGAACCGTAACTAATAGAAATTGGCTTTGCAGCCTCAGTGCTTATAGGTGGCAGTATCTTACGTAATTTACATTAGTACTGGATGAGATTTTAAGTCTGCTAATATTGCTGCACAAGTGTGACTTTAAGCATGTGAATAGTCTCGTAAAGTTTAGCATGAAAGGCTGAAGGTTTGGGTGGGTTTTGGTGCACTGCGAATACGTTTTCTTCTGTAGCTGCTACAGCTGAAAGTTCGATACTTTCCAAGTAGAAGCAGGAGTGATATGTGACCTTATTTATATGTGAAAATGTTAACTGTGCTGGGAATATATCATTGCTTGCAGCGTAAAGCACTGCATGACCGATTGCTCTATGGTAAATATTTGAATTCCAGTAGGTCCATTATCAATTCCATATGAGATATTTTCCGGCTCTTACTGTAGACGTAGGAGATGAGAACAAAAGAGAAACAGAAGAAAGCAGAGAGTGAGTAGAGAACGTAGGTACCGTCCCCTAAGCTAAACTTGTTCCTGTCAAAGTAAATTGGAGCTGCAGGACACGGATACTTCTTAAATACTCGTGTAGGATCTTACTGGCTTATGTTTTCATTTAATTTTTCTGCGGCTTGATTTCAGTCTTCTCTTGTAAAGCTGAGTTTGTATTGACCTGACACTGGATAGGCAACTCTGTTGAAACAGTTTAACAGAGGCTTTACCCGAAATCGTCAAATGTTTCTAAAAAAGCGTACGAGGCAGGATTTGCTCTGTAAAGGTAAAGTTACGCCAAACTGGGGTGGCGGTGGTAAGCTCATCCAGATGGTCGAAATATTGTTTGTAAAAATAGTTTTGGAAGGGTTGAGGGTTTTATAGGGATGTATGGAATTTGCAGTGGTTGTGTTGGTTTTGCTTTGAATTTACTCTAGAAGGAAGTTTTAATGTCTACTGTGTGATGTTTGTAATTACATGAGTAGGGAAAGAGGAAATGGTGAACTAGGGCTAATTTGATAAAATTAGCCTGAACACACAATAGATGTATTTCTTGACAAGTTGCCAATCTGTGTGTTAGAAAAATTTCATTATTAGTCCTTTAATTTCCTATTCCCAACAATGAGGAATTGGTTTAGCTATGTTTGCTTGCTGAGCAGCACTTGAGTGATTAATTGAAGCTCACCCTGTTGAGGAGGTGCTGTGTCGTACTCAGAACACGTACTGCAGGAATACAGTTCATGTACTTCACATGGCTTGTGATACCTTTAAAGTCGGTTTTGCATTATAACAACATTGCACAGCTTATTCTGCTATACCTCTCATGTTGTAATGTCACGTGTGTTAAGCGGAGAGAAATAGCACAGTAAGTTGGAAGAAACTGGAAAGAGGGCGTGTGGGGCTCCTCTTGGCAAGGGCCGTAGAGGAGATGACGTTCTCTCGCTTCTTTTTTGTGACTACACTTGGGACGTGCAAGCTGTAGTGCTTGTTTCTCTGTGGAGTTTGATGGTAGCGAGAGAACACGAAGGGTGGATGGTCTCTGAATGTTTCTGTAGCATTTTGACCATGAGACTTTGGAAAATATGCATGAAACTTGGCACTGCAAAAGTAACTTAATTGAGAGCTGAGGTTGGGGCATCAGTCACGCCGTGCCTTATCCTGCAAGGGTCCTTATTACTGCTTATCTTCTGGACAAAAGTGTGTACCGTGAACAACCTCCACCAAATGTGGTACTTCCAAACAGATGAAGAGGGGGAGGAAAGTAAAAATAAAACCTTAAGTCCTGTCTACACATACAGTAAATACAAACAGAGAGTGAAATACAAACACGGAGCGAAGCCACACATGCACTGTACTATTCCTGCTTTTTCGTTACCTTTTATTTTTATTTTTATTTTTATTTGTTGATGAGTAGCTGTTCTTCTTAGTATAGATAATTGAAGTCCCAGCTGCTTGATGGAAGCCCTGAAGTTCGATAAAGCAGTCAAATGAGACACAGTGAAATAGTGCAATCGTTTTACAAATCAACACTCCCATCAATGACTGTTTCCACCTGACTGGAGTGGCTTCTGCGGTAGATTGAGCCTGACTTGTCATCTCGTCTCTCAGAGACAGAGTTATTAAACCAGCGTACCATGCATGAGTTCTTAACGCAGTATCGCCAGAGGATTGTTAAATATTCACTGGGACAGGAAGAAACACCGACTTTATGAACAAAGTCAAGCTCTCTTGTGCCAACTGACTATTAAAAACTTCTTGATGAAAAATTACAGTTACTGTGCACTTGGAGAGCTATATACAGCTTGTTCCCTTTCTGAGTCCTGGTAGCAATGCAGCTTCTGAAAGAGTAAGGGACCGTTCTGTGTAACAGGATGAAACCAATGGGTTTCTTGACCTGTTGGTAGATGGTTATGGTACTTAGAAAATTGTGGCTGTAATCGTTCGTGTGGTCAGCACTCAGCCTTGAATAACTCCGAGATAAATGAGCCACATGCACCTGGTGCTTGGTGCAGAGCAGTAAAAACAATGTGCTTCCAGTCAGTCAGCAGGTTTAGTTGATGGATGTTGGTAGACGCATGTTGACACGGATGAATGTTGTAATGCTTTTTGGGGGATAAACTATGTACGTACAATGCATGTGTTAGGAATAAAGCATTAGATGCTTGCACTGGAAATAGCAACTCAGAGAAGTTAAGAAATGTGGAGTTAAAACTTAAGAGACCTTAATGTCTTTGTTTGCCGTGGACATTACAGCATCTAAAAATATGTTAACTCTGTGTCTCTTACATATCTGTAAGAGTGACTGCACCCAACAGGAGCTGTACAAGTAGAAGTGAATGACAGAGGGTCCATCTTTGATTTCTCTATTCATTGCAGTGCTTCAAATGATGGAGCACTCTGTCATTTTGCTTATGTAGGAAGTTTTCTCTTCAGCATCTGATTATCCCACTGCTCTTTTTGTTTGGAATTATTTAGTTATTTTTGTTCATGATAAAAAGAAGTGATGGACTCTGTCTTCTTTAAATTTTCTGTGTTTTGTTGTCTTGGCTTTTTTTTTGTTACCAGTTTTTCCCCCTGGTTGGGTATTCCAGCACCGAATTAACATGTTTTGGTAGTTCACTTGCTGTAGTTCTGCAATGACTCTTCTTCACTGGACTGGAAGTAGCTTTCTCTTGGAACTGGAAAATAATAGGCTGGAGGCAAAGTTGTAGGAGCTGCTTCCTGGTTTTTAATCAGTGCTTTACAAAGAGACTCAAGTTTATAAAAGAGGCTGCACTGATTCATGAAAATCCCAAGTGGCGCCTCACCACTCAAATTATGAGAAGTAGTTCAACAGGTGGATGTATTAGCTATGAAACAGCCAACCCTTATGATCAGCAGCTATCTGTTCAGGAAGGAATTGTGACCTCAGACACACCTGAAGTGGCTGCAGGAAGGAGCAATGGTACTTGTGACTTGAGCACAGAGTCTGCGTGCCTGTGTTATCAGATGTGGCTGGTGCGTTTGGAGCGTGCGCCTTTGGTCCTGTTATGCAACTGCGTTTGTTGATAAGGCGTCTTGGAGGGTGTCTGAAGATGAGAAAATCATGGAAATCGTGATCCCGGAAAGCCTATTGTTTGTATTAGTGCTGTTCATTCCTTTGCAGCTTACAGAATATCTGGAAAGAAGTTTATATCTTCTTGCAGTGTAAACCAGATCTTTCCACTATCTTGAATACAGAAGGAGGTTCTGTGCTGCTGAAGGTTCCATCTGAGTGGCACTGGGAAAATGCAGAGTGAGCCTCGTCAGATGCTAAACAGAAATGAAGGCACCAAAGAATTTATACCCTTCATTCCTATCTGATTCATTGCTTGATCAGAGATTCTCGTACCTGTGGTTAATGTAAAGAGAAAAGTCTTCTAAAAGAGCTGCGTGTCTTTGGAAGTTTGGTTTAAACAGGGCTGATTTACAGATCAGTTGGTTTTCTGCTGTCTCTTACACACTTTGCCTACTGGGTGTTTGTATTTGCAGCTGAAGAGCTGATGCTTTAAAAGAAGGAAAGGGTAAGAAAGAAAAACAGCGGTTTTCTCATTTGCTCTAAATTGATGTAGGTATCCCATTATTAACCAAAGTTACTTTCTCTTAAAGCTGAGCTGAGGACTTTTAGTTGAAGACTGAGCCAGGGAACCTTCTGTAGCAAAGGTCGAGTGCTCCTCTGCCACACACCCGGTGCCTGCATGCTCTCATGTTGTTGAAGGCAGATTTGGCAGAGTTTAGCTGCAGTGGTGATAATTTGTTCGTTTAGTATTCTTAGTGAAAGGGTGAGCAGTGAAGCTCACTGAGTCTTGTATCCTGTAAGTTAATAGGAAGTAGCAACACTGCAGAGCGTGGGATCTGAGACTGTCGCCTGTCTTTTTTTTTTTTAAGAAAGAAACTTTTATCATTATCTAGCAAAATATGGTAAAACTTTACTGCTTTTTCCTGTTATATGCTGATAGAAATAAAATAGAGAATGCTTCTCCCAGCTACATTTCTTGTTTGAAGCAAATACTAGAAGCGAGTGAAACAGTGTTGGTGCTTGATATGATGGAACCAGAGTCTTACCTGACTGAAAAAAAAAATTATCCCAGCGTCTGTTGCAGTGCCTAATTAGTGCATTTAACCTCCAACAACTAGAAAGGCAGAAGTCTGGTGCGAATGAACTGTGGAGGTGCTGATGAAGGGAAAGGCAGATTCACCATATTAAGCTACTTCCTTAGCCCTTGACATCACCCTTAAGCTCTGGATTTCTGATCAAAGATACCCCTTCCAACCAGGGCAATGCTGAGACGCTAAAATCAAAACTTAACAGTAAGATCTTGTATTTAAGGTTATAAACTAACTCCACTGAAAAATGCTTTCAATGCTGCTGGAAGGAGGCAGTGGGCAGCCTGGGAAGTGTGAAGGAGGCTTCTGTGTTACGTGGGTAAGATGTATGTCCACGATAAATAGAGGAATTTTGTGGATGTTCTACCAGAGTTGGACACCTTTCCTAAATCGAGTAGGAAGATGCAAATGGATCGTTCATCCTTTCTGCAAACAACAAATGAAATAAAAAGCTTCATTGGGTTTTGTTTCCCTTCAGGCAGCAGATGAATTGCAATTATACTTAGGGTTGTGTTTTTTTCATATTATTAGGAGGAAAAAAAAAAGTTATTTCTTATTCCAGCACTGCTAATTCAGACATGAAAATGAAAATGTTTATTTACTTTTGTTCTGGAGGCTGAGTGTGTGATCCCACTTGCATTGCCATCAGTGGCAAAACTATTGATTTAAATGCAAACTGGGTTGTCCTCTTGCTGGGAACAGGAGATGCTGTGATCAGCTTGATTTATGACAGTGGAAAGAGTGTTCAGAGCCAAGTGATTGAAAAACAACCCACAAAAATGTGGAAAAACATATTACAGAAACATCCAGCTATCATATCTGTGGGCCTGGTAATAATTTTAGGGGAAGTAAACAATGCCAGTGGACTCTGAAAACATGCAGTGATCAGTAAAAAATAGCAGATTGTTGGAAAATTCTTCCCTGAGGGAAGAAGCCTCGAAGATAATTACTTCAAAACAAATATGGCAAACATCTTAAAATTAACATTTCCGAAGCATGAAATGAGAGATGTGTGTGGATTTGGTTACGATACGGTTTAATTTCCCTCTAGATAAGCTTTGTGGGTGTCCCGGCGTGGCAGCTCTACTTATCTGCACTGTTCCCAGGCTCACAGCACGGTGGGGAAAGAAGGACGGACGTTCGTGTGGTTCTCTCTGGCTGTGGAGGAGGCCCAGGGACTGGGGACCCCAGTCAAAGGCACCTGCTGATGCTCTTCGTGCTCAAAGCTCACTGATGGGGTTGGTGATTTAAAGACTTGCCTGTGCAAAGCGGGAAATTGAGAGCAACTCGTGCATTTTTTTATTTGTATTTGCTTCTCGTGCTGGCGGGCATGAAATAGAGCTAATTCTGCTCGAGTTTTGTGGTATCTGAGCCAAAGTTTATGTAGTCCATGTCTCTTCTGTTTGGTGAATAATCACCAAAACAAAAGTAATCACTCTGTGTCTCTTTAATGGAAAAAAAAAACAACCCCACAACCCCAAAAAGTCATTATAAGCACCATTGAAATAAGACCTGAGAATATGTGTTGAGAAAGGAATAGGAATGATTTTTTTTTAATTGTTCATGTCTTGCTCTAAGTAGAAAGTTTTTTAATACAAACAACAGTTTCAAAGTGGTGAAAAATTACTTAAATGTGTCCTTCACTAGAAGGCTTTTGATGCATTTGCTTCCTCTGGAGAATAAACATGAGCAGAGCAGTGATAATTCTCCAGTGGAGCCAAGTTTTATTTCTTGTCTGGTGTTTGTATTTACAAACCCAAACCTTTCGTACTTATTCAAGATGGGTTAATGCAACCCTCATTTCATTTTGTCGCTACCTTAGCACAGCGAGAGGGAAAACGGGCTGTGGGTCAGCTTGGAACAGGCACACACCTGAGAGCCCAAGCTGCAGCGGTTCCTTGGAGAGCTCGTTGCACCCAGGGGGAGCTCAATGGTCCCACAGCCCGATTCCCTTTCCAGTGGGCTGGAGCCACCCTGGGACTTGCTTTTGCCTTAGATGTGGAGACTTCCCACTCGTCTGAGAAGAATAGAAAAACAACTCTGTTAGCCACACACAGATACTGGGCTGTGAAATGGATGGTTCTTGGAGAGCTGAGAGGAAGCTAATTGATTCAAGTTCCAGCTCCACACCCGGGTTTTACTGCCAGAGTCAGTATCCCCTGGCTGCGGCAGCTCTCCTCCTTGTCTTTGGGTGCAGCCAGGATTCATGTTATTCATTATTATAAGCAGCTTGATACTTAGTAATTCAGTCTGTCTTCTCCAGGCTCATCCTGTGCAGGTGGGAATGCGATTGCTCCCTGCTTGTTGCATGTTTGGAGGTGGTGGAAGAGAGCATGAAGCCGATGTCGGCAGAGTTGGTTTGGTTTTTTTAGTGTTGGAGGTGGTTGGTTTGGTTTTTTGGTTTGGTTTGTGTTTTCTTTTTCAAGACTAGGTGCATGTTTTGAAGAAACAGCAGTTCACAGAGGGGAAATCTTGTCACTGATGATTTCAGGCTGGGTAGCTTATTCGATTGCTACCCAAATGACACATCTCTAGCTCAAAAAATTAGAAAAAATATATCCAGCTAAGTTTAAAACTATGTAATTTAAACTGTTGGGAGGGGGAAATGGGGAATTGCCAGCAAACACTGAAATGACTCTCTAACTGGAGATCTTCCTTATCTCCAGTTGCTGTGGGAATCCCAGTACTGCAATTTCAGATTCTTCCTTAGCTTCTTGATCTTGGAAGTTTATTTGTACAGCTACAGACAACCTACAGGATTGGGCTTTTTGGGTCTTGATGATAGAGGTTTGCTTCATATACTGTTTCCTATGCTTCTTATACTGTAGCCTATTTTCAAATTAATTAATGAACTTCTAGTGACTGAACTTCCCTTTCAGTGTTGTCCTGGGTGATCCCAGGCTCAAGTGTTTCCTTCCTGTATTTTATTGACTGTTCTTTTTATTTAGTTCTGATTGTAGCCCTGTCTTATCTCCCTATGAAGTGCTGCTGTCTTCAAGTGTTGATTCCTACCATGACAATTTTTCCCCTCTACAAAGCAAGGTGTGTCTGTAAGACAGGAATGTATATCAACGTATGCAACCTCAATCTCAATGAAAAAGAGTGATGCAAGAAGATGAGGCAATGAAATTTTGACCAGTTGGAGGATTTTACATCTGTGTGATGTATCATCATGTGCTTCCCACACTTTTTTTTTTTCCCCACACCTCTCACATTTCTGCGGGCCTCTCCCCAGACGAGAGATGACCGTGTAGACTACAGAGGTCTCGGACTAAGTCATTCAGACTAAAACGTACAAGTTAACAGAGTAAGGTGTACCAAACCTGGGCTGATTTATTTTGTTCTTGTTACTAGCCTGTAAATCTGTGGCTTGATTCTAGAAATCTGTTTCTCTTCTGAAGAAAATCTCATTTGAGGAATTTAGAACCAAACCCTGTTTGGCAGGATCTTTCTTTTAGAAGGCTTTTGTCTCACAGACTTGTTGGGTTCCCAACTGATTGGAAGCATTGGGAGAAGGAGCACTGTGGTATTTACCTTCAGCTTAGGAAACAAGTATTTGCATTACTTTAGTTTGCTTTTCACTGTTTTTTCTCAAAGAAACACGGACCTATAAAGATCTCTAGGTGTTTCTGTGGCTTAATGTCCCAAGACCACCAACACATTCAGAAATGGTACAACAGGAGTTGGGGCAACGCAGCAGGAACATGTGGCTCCGCAGGAGTGAGGAGTGTCACAGTGCACGCGAGCCAAGCACAAACCGCAGTCTCCCTACGTGTGCTCTTTGCTGCTGTTGCCAGTCTTCACAGAAAATGAACAGCATTTAAGGTTTTGCTTTGCCTTGTTCACCTGCGCAGAGTCACCTCCCATGGTGACACGAAACCTGTGAGCCCAGTGATGTCTGCAGATCTCTTGCCTCTGTTCCCTTTTGTTACCTGTCCAGCCTCTGTTCAACCTACCTTTGTGATGGCGGGTGATGCTGTGATAGATGGCTGTCGCGGAAATGCTGCCACTTTTTGCCTTGTTCTTTTGCCCAAGCAATTTAAAATGCAAACATTCCGTTGGTCACCTCGTGGTCAGTGTACCCAGAGCCTCCCAAGCCGGGTCGGCCGCGACTCCCAATGTTGGCGATACCCCAGCAGGTAAAACTGGAGGGTTATTTCTAGCCGTGTGTTAATGTAAAGTTGCTCGTGAGCATCTTCCCAAACCTGCGGTGTATCTTAAGGACTTCTAACCTTTGGAATTGTACTTTTTCACAGTGCAGGCAGGTTTTTATCTATAGCTCTTGATTTCTGGTCTAAACCCCTGCAAATACTTTCTCACTGTTTCATTCGAAACATTTCTCCATGGGCAATCAGGTGTTGAATTCTTACTTCCTTGTGTGTGTGGTTTTTTATATATCTGGTTTTATGTTATAAAGCACTGAAACAACCATGATCGTTGTGTTCCACAGTTGATATTCTGTAATTTAAAGAGAATAAGTTGTCCAAGAAGGTTTTCTGAGCTGAGGTATTTTTTCTGCTGACTCTGTAATGTTTTTGGTCTTCCATTCAGTAGTGTGAGAGCCATTTGTTAGTAGTTTAGTATTTAAAATTCTGTGAATTTTGGTGTATAGAAATGTTCTTTCGGTACTTTTTTATTTTATTATTTCCCAGATTATCTTTGTTGGTAAACTGTATATCAATAGTCTATTATAATGCCTGATCCTGTGTTAAAGGAGACCTGGAAGGATCAATGGTGCTGTAAAAGAATAATTAGCTATTTTTTCCCTGTTACCCTGAATTGAATTTTCACTCTGTCTCCTATTGACTTTTAACAGTTTATTGAAAATGAGATTTGAGAAAGTCAGACTCTCCCCCGACAGGCTAATCAGTCAGTTGCTAATAGACCTGTGAAGCTCCACAGCCACCAGCTAATAGATTTTCTATTGTTGTTCCATCCGTGTTGATCGGATAATCTGTTTCGGTAGTTGAGCTGAGGCATGCACAAATGGCACTTCTCAGAGCATGAAGACCCTGAAATTTCCTTATACAAAGTTTCCATTCATTCCCACAGTGTATTTGCCTGCTTCCACCTGCTTTTTTTCCCCTTCCTCTTCCAACTCTGTGTAAAACAGCTGCTTACTTCTAGAGATCCTGGGAGACAGGGGCCTGCCACTTGTGCAGTCCTTATTCTTTCGGTGTCCATGCAGCAGGAGCACGCTTCTTACCCTTAGCTTGACTGCGGTGAGTGCCAGCTTCTCTGTGAGCGCTGCCCTGCCCCGGCTGTGGCTGCGTTCACAAGACTTCTGGGGGTCACAGCTGCTTCTTTCTGGTTTCTGTGACTTCGAGCCCTGAAAGTCAAAGCCCGTTAGACCTCTTCAGCTTTGGTCTAGTTTTGCCGTCTTCCCTGTGTAGTCTTCATTGTAATAACAGTAACTTTTTTCCCCCTGCCCTTGGTTTGAGCAGTGGGCTTTTAAAATTAAATGAAAATCGTGTCAGTTGGGTTAAATTCTCTATTCCTAGTTAACATCAATACATGAAGTATAATAGCTCATTGGCAGTGGTGATTTCCGAGCTTCGACCACGTGGCACCTTCAGGCCGTGAGGTGTGAACCACTCCGTAGCCAGTGTCTTGAATCAGGAGGGAGAGAAAATAAACTGGTCCTGGTAAGCTTGCCTGGAAAGAGGTGATTGATAAATGGAAAATAAGTAGCAAAAGCTTCTACAGATGTTGGGGAGGAGGGGAAGTTTTCTGGCTAAGTGATGTCCTGAGTAAACTCACACATGCTTTTTCTTTCTTGAAGTTCTCTCTTTCTGCTGCCTTAAGCTCTAAGTACATAATGAGACACTGGCTGTTAAGCAGCCAGCCAAAACATTTAAATTGCATTGAAAGATGAAGGACTGGACAACCAAAACCAGAAACTGCCCTAAAGGAACGGCCCTGACTTCACAATTCCTTTTTTAGATCATTTTCTCTTCCCCCCCCTCCCCGAGTCAGAGTTTTCATGATACAGACTTTTAGAAGAACTCTTGGGCCAAACCTTTTCTTGAGTTTTGATCATTGTTTTGATACTTTGCTGGGACATTTAACCCTTTAAGAGCCTGCCCTGAAACACGCCCTGGGTGTGAGGTATGGTCCTGAACTGATGGCAGTGTTCCCTGCATAATGTCGTACACCTTTTTGAAAAGCAGGTTTCGTTGTTTTGTCCAAGCATTGTCAGTGTCCTTCCTGAGAACAGCCACTGTAAATACTTTGCATAAATGGGGAAGTGATCTAATTCTGCTTGTGCTGGTGGTGATTTTCCAGTGTAACCAGCTCAGGTGCTGTCCCTGTGTTCCTTCCTGTGCACTGAGGGTGCAGCCCCTGCCCTTCTAATTGCTGACAGGGAGCTGGTGTTCCATGTAGAAACTCCAAGGAACTGGCATAATCTGTGATCTTTCACGTCATTGTATCCAGGGATCTCAGTGCTAACACAGGCAGTGCTGGGTAGTGTTGGGTCCTGGCTCCAAAGATCCATTTGCAAGTTTAGAGCCAAAATGGTTCAAAGAGAGAAGCCCCTGGAGAACCTTAAAACCTCCGATGTATTAGCTTGCGCTGTATCTGTCCCTGCACAAGCCAGCAAGTTTGCTGTGCTGCATTACTATATTCCAAAATTTCACGTTATTGAACAAATATACACACGTGTGTATATGCATGTGTGTATAAATAAAATAAATTGCCGTGGAGAGAGAAATTCAAATAAAATACGATGGGAACTATTCCAAAAGCAAGAAAGCAGTGCAGTTCATTTCCTTTTTCTGTTTACAGACCTTGTGTTTTATGTCATCCGTCCTAATTTTTTTTGAGAATTTTTTGCCCAAAAATTTACTGGTTAAGTCTGAATTTAGACCTAGTCTAACATGCCATTTCAGACTGTAGAAGAGCCCAGAGAGCAAGAACTCAGAAAGGAATGAGTTTGCATCCTTGATACCATGGCATCTGCTGCTAAAGGCAGGAGATTTCGTCATTCCTAACCACAGCTAGAAATCACTTGAATTTGAGATTTACATTTTTAAAAAATGTGTAAGATTCCAGTGGAAGTAAAAGAAGGGGGAGGAAAAAAAAAGAAAGATTGCAACAGGCGTACTGGAGCATCACATTGCCTGATGAGGGCCCTGAAAGATCTTTTTGTCCTGAGGAGCACCCACCAGCATCCCTGCACATGGGAAAGAGCACACCAACTTTTTCACCCCTTTCGGTGAGCCTGAGGTCAGCCAGCCCCGTTGGTTCGATTCCTCACAGGACAGCGAAGCGGGGATAAGTGTGCCCTCTTTTTGAAAGAGTGAAATAGAAGGCAGGGTAGAGCTAGGAGCATCTGAGCCTCCCCTTGAGGACTTTGGCCAGAGGTGTCTCAGGAGAGGGAGCACTTAGCCCCCAGGACCCTTCAGCACACCCTTCTTGGTGGCCACAACGAGCTGAGCCCTTCCCTCTGCCTCTCTGAGGAGCTGAACTCCAGCACTTGTACTTGGTAGGGATTTAAAGAAAAATCAAAACCCTGATTGGATTGCAATTATCTGAACTGTGTCCTGGTGGGAAAGTGTGTGTATGTGTGGAATAAAAAGGATTAGTGGTAACAACTCTGCAGAAAGAGATCATGGAGGTAAAACCACCCCAGCGGTATGTGACCTGCTCAGAGGTGGGAAGCAAAGCTCCCCTTTTGCCCTTTGAGGGGGGCAGGTGCAGTCTGCCCCTCTGCGGTTTGCATCAGTGACGTTTGGCAATTTGTAAGAGCCTTTTTTTTTTTTTTTGAGAGGATAATCCCACGTTAAACACAAACAAAAACTGGAATGAGTCCTGTGTTTTGTGATAGCTTCTGCAGCAGAGAGCAAGTTTCTCAAAGAGAAACTGCGTGTACTGTATGTACCCTTATATTTTAAATGTCTTTTCTTTGGACACTTGGCTCACCTGATTTGGTGACTTCTGAGCACCTTTGAATGCTGGAGCCGTTTAATTCTTGGTTCATTTTGAAAACTTAATCAAAGCATATTTTGTAGAAGACCACAGTGTGGATTCTGACAACACCGAGTGCTCTTTCTCATTAAAGTGTGCTGAAACTTAATGAGAGAGTCCCAATGATAGTTTATGTTTTCAATCTGGGAGTTGCCCTGATGATGAGCTGTGTTGTATGAATACTGCCCAAAATGCCAAGTTGCCTGGTTTTTGATTTCATTTTTCCTAGCCAACACCCACCTGAGTTGTTTCTCTATTCAGAAAGCTAGATGTTACAAGGCTGAGTGAATTCCTGGCTTACTCTTTGGAGCTTGATGTTTCAGAAACCACAATGGATTTCTAAGGAATTCTCATTGACAGAATCTGTCCATGGCAAGCTTCCATGAGAAACAGTACGGTTGAGGTAAACTGCAGGGGGAGTATTCCCCAGATCTCTTTGCAGGTTTCCAAATATACTTACAACAGTGAAACGTGAAAGATTTATGTTCTCTAGACCACATATAAGCGGCTTCTGATGAAATCATCACTCAGCCTAACAGGCACTTAAAAGAAGAGGTCAGTCAAGCTGTTGTGTGGTGCTCAGAAGAGCGGAGCTCTGCAGGGTGGACAGGGAGGGACTGGGTGCTGCTGTGGTCCAGCTTTCTCCTCTGGGCAGCTGAGAAAGTGTTGGCTCTTCGGAGCCCTGGTTTTAGCTTTCATCTCTCAGGCTGGGACACCAGGAAACTATTATTTCATTAATCATCTGTCCAAATATGCCTCAGTATTATATGGGCTCCATTGTTTATAAAAGGAAATTATCCGTTTAATGAGTAATAGCAGAAGAAGGAGAGAAGGGAGAGAAACCCACTCCTCCATCCATTAAGACAAATTTTCTTGCAGAGAAAAGCCTTCCGTTTCCCATAATGAATTCCTCTGCAAATAGAAATATATACTGAGTGCTCCTGCCATGCTAGTGGTGGAAGACAGGGCATATCTATATTTTATGTATGTTGGAATAGTTGTGCAATAGTGTAGAACATGATTAGATGCCACTGACATAAAGGCATATGCTTTGTAAAAATGTGGGGCAAGTTTAGCATGGAATACGTTAGCTTGGATTTCTTTAATTTTGTTACTTTGCTGAAGGGCCCCACAATGCCTAGGGAGCCCCTTTATGCCTGTGACATTCTTCTTCCTGTTCCTACCACCTGCTTTGATGTTGTGGTGAGTTCTCACCCTGGCTGGATGCTACGTACCTGCCAAAACCGTTCTGTCATTCCCCTCATCAGCTGGACAAGGGAGAGAAAATATAATCAAAGGCTCATGGGTTGGGGTAAGGACAGAGAGATCACTCAGTAATTGCCATCACGGGCAAAACAGACTCAATTTGGGGAATTTAGTTTATTACCAGTCGAATCAGAGTAGGATAATGAGAAATAAAGCCAAAGCTTAAAACCACTTTTCCCTTACCCCTCCCTTGCTCCCAGGCTCAACTTCATTCCCAATTTCTGTACCTCCTTGCTTCCCCAGCGGTTCAAGGAAACGGAGAATGAGGGTTGTGGTCAGTTCATCTCACCACCATTGCTGCTGGGCTCAGCCCTGGCCAGTGGCGGGTCGGTTTTGGAGCTGACTGGCGTTGGCTCTGTTAGACCAAGGGGAAGCTTCTGGCAGCTTCTTGCAGAAGCCACCCCTGTAGCCCTCTCGCTACAAGAACCTGGCCACACAAACCCAATAAAATGTAATTATTTATGGAATCTGTTAATACAAGTCTAGTTATGAACTGTTAGACCTTTAACAGTGTAAGGCAGCAAGATGTGAACAGGTAAATCATTTGGAGGGTTCTGTGTTACCTTTCAAGGAGGAGAGCATGTCAGGCAGTTTGTGAAAGTAGTGTTTGCTTGTGACTGGAGGTTTCCTGGTTGCAGTAGTAGGAAAGGGCAGCAGTACTAAATGGATAGGCAAAAAGAGCATTGAGGCCAGAATACAGCACTTCTGCTCTCACAGGCAAATTAACTGTGGAAAAGGGAGACCACCAAGGTCATTAGTTCAAAAGGTAGACTGGAGCCATTGCGTTGACTTCTGCACGAGCTTTGACAATGTAGAGCTGAAGCAGCCAATGAACATATCTGTTGTTGATCAGGGAAATACACCATTTGCTTGCTGTCTGCATCTGTTACAGTTTCTTTGAACAAAGTCACTAACAGCAGGATCCAAAATCCTGCATGGAGAGTGATGAGGTAGAGGGATAAAAGATGTAAGTGTGAAAAACAAGAAAGGTAGAACTGGTGTGAACAACAGCTACATTTATATCTGCGCGTGATTTGTCATCTTTCTAAAATTGTTCCGTTGCATTTGCCTGTTTGCAGGGTACAAACTGTTTTCTTCCCAAGCCTCCAGGCACAGAAGCCAAGTATTGGCAGTAAGCTGTCTTGAAATTTGGTGTACTCTGTTGAGGCCAGACTGTGTGTGGCTTGTACTTTCTGCATGTTCACCTGGGGGTAGAATGAAACAGAGAATGAGTTGGCACCTGCTGGGGGTGGTGTCATTTATGTTGTATCATCGTAATGTGGGCATCTTAGTGTAACTCCTTGGCCAGGCAGAGAGTGACCTAACGAGCATCAGCGAGAAGCGGTTGGGTTGGTAGTTGCCCACGGTACAAACTGACTGGTACGTGAAAGGCTTCTGGTGCAAGCAAGGTACCTTGTGTAGAAAAGTGTACGTATATTTAAGGGAGATACAGAAAACAGTGATTAAATGCTTATGTCGAAACTAGAGGACTTACTTAACTTTTTTTTTTTAACTTAATATGGTCTAGCAAAAGAGCAGATGGCATTTTGAATGCAAACATCACAGTGGAAGTGGTCTAACAAGCTTTTTTCTGCCTGCTTTACGTTTTCCTAAGCATTTATTGTGGTCGATTTCTTTGCACTTGGAATGGTGTTTGCACATACCTTGTAGCTTAACCTTGCACTTCATTACTGACCAAAACCAATCTTTGCAAGCACGAGCCAAACATTTTAACTTATAAAAGGAAAGTAAAAATACCATGTTTTTTATAACTGGTAAATACGCTTTCTGAGTAGTAGGGTAGTAGCATCTGTACATCACCATTCACTTCCCTTAGGTCAAGCAGTTTTTTTGAGCCTAAATTGCTTGAGCTTTTTTCTACCTTTTTAAAGCAAAATCCAGTAGTACACAAATGATTAAATGCTGCTGAAAT
This sequence comes from Trogon surrucura, assembly GCA_020746105.1. NCBI lineage: Eukaryota > Metazoa > Chordata > Aves > Trogoniformes > Trogonidae > Trogon > Trogon surrucura. Next base: position 21,107,263 of record CM036625.1, on the reverse strand, counting down.
CTACTACGGTTGATCTGTGATTTATTAACAGTGTTGAAAGGTCGTTCAGGTGAACTTTTCTTACTGTATCCCCCCAGTTGTCAGGAGGACTTCAATTAAGGTTGTTTGAAATCACAGTGTAGGTCTATGGTGTTGCATGTTACAGCTTGTTTCAGCTCTCCTCCCTTGTCTCGTGGCTCTGGATAAGCCACTTCACCACTTCCCGTGTTTTTCTTATGAACATGCACATTCTCTCTCACCCTTTTGGTTTTTTTTTTGTTTTTTTTTTAAAGAAATATTGTAAATGCCTTGGGCCAGGAACAGCCTTTCTGCTTTGCGTATGTCCTAGTATGGTAGAATGACCGATCTTCCTTAAAATCCTCTGAATTCTACTGTGTAGTAACGAGGCTCATAAATAGTAAATAACAACCCCATAAGCACTTTCCAGTTTACCACAAACAGCTTCTGTTCATAATATATACCTTGCTTTTTTTAAAAAAAGATAAATAAAAATTAAACCATGTGAAGTCAGGATAAAAATCTCAGAGAACTCAGATACAATTAGAAAATAAATTGGCTCTCAGGAAGAAACACTGTGCACTTGAGTCACTTGAAGGGAAAAAAGAAAGTGGGTAGAAATGCTGTAGAGCTGTCTGGATGGAAAACATGTCAAATATGCATGAAACTCTCGGCCCAGGGGGTGGGGAGGTTGAGAAATGGAATGCATTTTTTTTTTATCAGCTAAAAGAGACCATTTGCTTTCAGCCTCACCTCTAATCCTGATAAAAGAGTTTATTGAACTCAGATGCTTTTCAAAGAGAATTGAAGGGCATGCTCTAATTTTATTTCTCGGAGAAAGTTGAAATGATGGTGGTGCCTTCATGTTCTCAGTGCTTCTTCAGAGCTGGAAAATAAGCGAGAACGAAGCAGAAAAAACCCACCCTGTCTGCTCCCTCTTCCCGGGCCTGGTGACAGAGCGTTTGTATTAACTGGCTGCGCTTCCGTGCCCTCTGGTACGGCCACGTGGAATTCAGCACAAGGCTGTCACGTCTCCCATTGCACGGACCACAGAGGGAGAGCCCGTTCTGCTCGCTCTGCGGCTTTCACAGAACTTGGGGCTCAACAGCTTCTGAAGGAAGGAACCCCGACTGGGCACTCTGCAGTTTCCCATTATACCTGCACTGATGAACCTCTTTTAAAAACATCACCCCAACTGCAGTTTTAAGCCCTATTCCAGCCTTTGTTTTTTCAACTCCTGTCGTACACCATGGCCTGTTTCTGAGGGGTCTGTGAAAGACACAGAAAAGCGAGGTTCAGTGTGCTATGGAGAAGCTTCCATGTAGTTTAAAATATAAAATTGTCCATATGTCCGTTAGCAATTGCTTAAGGAAATAGCAATTGCACAAATTGGAAAAGGTAAAATGTCACAGCTGTTCCTTTACACAAATGTTCTAGAAACCTTCCCTGTAAAATAGTGATGGACAAGTTGAAGACACTGGGTGTACTGGATGTGATACTGTACAGCTCGCTTTAAAGCCATACTGAAGGACAGTGGGTTGCATTTGTGCAGCAAGGAGTCTTACGTGCACATCTTATGGTCACGTGGGATTTTTGTGGTTGTAAATCTTTACTCTCTCCCCTTAGACCTCCACAGACGATTAGTAGATCATAGGTGTTGAGGATCTGAACGAGCTTGTCCTTTTCTGTAGGCAAGGAGTGGGTTTTTCTTCGCTGTCTCTCTGCTTGTGACTGCTAAAGGAAGTCATCGTACCTTCACGTCTGTTCTTTTCTTTATAGAGTAACTTTCTAGGTCGTCTGCAATACACACTACTACTTATGTCATCTGAAACACCCCGTTCTGCTTGGAATTTATCATTTTCTTGTTTGCTGAAGTTAAATGTATCTATTACTTGTATACCTTCTCACTGGAATTATGCGAGAACCTCTTGGAATGTCTTGATGAAAGATCATGTGAATGAGCAAATAGCCAGTGAAAGCTCAGGAAGATAAAAGAACAATATGGAGACATTTCTTCTGGGTTTTTTGCAGTCAGTGAATCAGGACCTGTATCATTCGTTACATGGAGGTGGTGACAAGTGCCTGATGATTGGTCTTGTTTGCTTAGTATGTTACATTGAAGAGTTGAGGGTTCTTTCCTTATATAAATTATTCTGATTATTTTTTAGTTTCTCCTAATCTACTTGTAATTAAGAGAAAATGAAACATTTCAATCAGCTGCTAGTGGGGAAAGCTTAATTAAATAAGCTTGATCATTTATTAGGAAATGTCATTACTCTGTTGCAGTGTATGCTAGCTACATGTGTGGACATTTGTTTCATATCCAGAATTCACAACTTGTCAGCCATCTTTTTTGTTTCTAATGGGTTTTCTGCTCCTTAGTTCAGTTTGCCAGTGTGGTAAATTTGTCCTTTCATATGGCAAGTCCTGTCCTTGTATTATGCATGAATCTTCCTTCTTTTCAAGGCCCCAGGTCTCTAGGTCCATAAATATTCCATGAATAGAAAGCCCCTTATGCTTCCCCTCTGGACTGGAAGTGGTTGAGACAGAGGAGAGGTTACAGGAGTAAGGGGATGGGGCAAATGTTAAGCAATTCTTCAGTTAATTCTTTTTTTTAAAAAAAAATCTTTGTATCTTTTTCCTTCCTTCCTTCCCCTTGTATTTACAGCATGTTTAGGCTGCTTTTTACACTGCAGAGGGGCAAGAAACTACTTTGTTGTTTAGTTCCTGGCATTTCTAATACCCTTGGAACAATTTTAACATCAAATATCAGAGAATGGAAGAGGGATAGCAATGGTTTGAAGTCATCTTGTTGTTAATAGGATGTTATTTGTGTAATTAGCCAGTGAAGATGTAATGATATAGCACAGAATGCAACTGTGGTGTGCAGCATCAGTAATAATAGCAGTGAAATATGTATGGCTTTCTTCTCCAGATAACAATTGTAGTTTTAGTTGTTCTTTGTTTTCGTGTGGTTCGGGTTTTTTTGTGTAGCTTTTGTAACTCTTCACTTCCCTATTGCCAGAGCAGCACCTGCTGGCTAGTATCGATATAATTGCCATCTTTAGCAAACCATTTATGTCCTTTATTTCCTATTTATTCAGGATAAGGCCGTATCTGTTACTTAGGTTTGAAGAATTCTGCCAATTTCCAATGCAGAGAAATAAACATCAGTATCTTGAAGCAGGGTCTGATTTCAGTGTGAGAAGTATAAAACAGGGTGCAGTGATGGGGTTAAAAGTATTTCTGTACTCTCTTTTCCCTGATGCATAAGCTTTTGCTCCCAGTTGTATTATTTCAGGTCTTGTCACAGCGCTCCTGCCAAAACAAAGTATCTCTGAGCTTCATCTCTCTTCGTTCATATGTGTGAGCCAACTCTGGAAATGGCCCCGTGCTCTCTGTTCAGTAGATGTCATTAGCTGGAAGAACATTGAGGGAGGTACTGGAACAAAAAGCAATGACTAAGTCTAGCTGTGAGGTTTCTCTTTAGCAAGCACGATTGCACAGTACCTGGAGAAATGGAAAAGCGGAGGGGAAACTTCTGTTAGGACTGGGAACTGTCTCATGTGGCCTTGGGCCAGGGAGCGGAATCTTAATGAGAGAAGAGCATGAGTTACCCAGGAGTCCCCCGTGTTCACCTCCCTGGGCTCACCAGCACTCACCCAGCTGTCCCAGGAGTTGCTTTATTTTAAGATCTTCATTGTAAAGTTGTGGGTTTATATGCTGAATTTTTGAGGAGTTTTTTCCTTAGGTTGATGGGATTTTCCTGGGTGCTATATAAACAGTGAGCTGTGGTCCAAGCCCTACTGAATTCACAAATTACACAGAGACATTGAGGTGACGTGGCACATACAGCGCTATGGAAGACCTTAGTGGCAGTCAGACATGGTTTAGATCTGCATTTCTCCACTTGCCCATGCTCATGCTGTCTGTTTAAATCATACAAAGACAAGACAGTGCTCTAAACAGTGACAGCAACAAATAAATGGTAATTAGACGTGTGAAAGTGCTGCGCGTAGTCTTTATTATGATGTCTGTGGTACAACTGCAGAAAATATGGATTTGATCTGAAGAGAGAATCTTTACGTTTAGAAACAAACTTTTCACCTTGCAGTTCACCACTGCTCATCCCCTGGGCTTCAGCCAGCTGTAGGTAACCGCTTCCTGTTTTTTCCCGTAGTCTGAAACCTCAAGTCTTAAAAGTAACCTTTGCATGTCTCAGAACTGTGCACATCTCGACACAACCACCTGTTACTCTCTGCTCTAGAAATGAATATATCCTTTCGTAAGAGTTTGGTGAATGATATGTTGAACTATTTAAAAATCTGAAGCAAAAGCAAACAAAGTGAACAGATAATTTATTATACTGTTTCATGCCAAGAGTTAAAAAAAAACCACAGTAGCTCACTAAAAAGGTAAAAACTTCCTCTTACATGAACTTACCATACTTTCTGTTGCTTTGCTGGCACATGAGATAACTGTGCCGTGCAGGCTGTGAACTTAGCTGCTCATACTCATGTTTTGTCACCTTGTGTTCCCAGGAGGAGTAGGAAGGACCAGACTGGCTCTTTACAGTTCTTGTCTCTGTTCAACTTTACTTTTAATTATTCTAATATCTTTGCTCCTGAAATACAGGGAGTTTTTAAGGAGAGTGCTGGGGGCTAGAAGGAGGAAGAGTATTCTTAGCCAGGAATCTGGGGTTAAACCTTTTTCTTCCCTGCTTTGCCTGGCGCTGCCCTGACCTCTGATAAACTCGTTCAGGACTGGCGTGGAATTTACTCACATTTGAAAGCTCAGTGTTCCGAGCTGACAACAATTTACTGAGCCACTTCCAGCCTGCTGATGTATGACTGAGATGGTGAAATTTAAAGGGGAAAAAGAGTTGCAGACAGGATTAATGGGGAGGAGGGGAGAATTTTAAAACAGTTCTGGCAGCCCCATTTACTTGGGAAATCCTGTGTCAAACAGCCATACATGGCTGGGTCACGATGTGGTTCTTGTGAAAAGAATGTAACAACCTGGCCTGGGTAACTAAACTGTTAATTAAGCTGTCACAGGGAGCACGTGAGTGAAAGCCCTGGCATTACAAGAGTGGTTTTAGTATAATCCTTAGTTGTTCTTTGAGCAGTAGCCCAAAGAGGTTTCAGTTTGTGAACACACTCGAGCATGCATCTGAGATTTCATGTATTTATTTGTTTAAATACCAGTTTCTACCACAACTGTGGCTGCACCCTCGCGGCCCACAGCCCTGTGAGGAGTGTGCTGAGCGGCCAGAGCAGCCAGAACCACCGGCCCCACAGTGCTCACACCTGCCCGGCTCAGGTACGTTACCTGGGGGGGAGTTACTGGAATTCCCTTATGCCTGCACAACTGCAAGGACAAGACAAAGATGGATTTTTTTATTTTTTTTTGTGAGATCCTCATCTCTGGCTATTCTGGGACAGGGAGATGCTCCTCATATTGGAGGATCATCATGGTCTGCTTTGAGGAGAGGTGAGCAGAAGCGCAGTGCACCGCTTACTCTCCGGAGCAGTGGGCAACACCCAAGATGTGCGTGAATGTCGCACGGCTGGAGCAATCCCTCAGTATTCACCCCGTGTTTCCAAGGAGTTTGGCAAAGATCATCTTACTTAGATCCCAGAAAGGTGTAGCTCCACCAGCATAACAGCATATTTTTTCTGACTTTGGGAAGGGAGAAATAGGACGTGACAGTAAGAATTTCATAATGTCTTAAATCATTTGAGATGTGGCTCTCTGGTAGGAGAAGAGGACGAAGAAAAGGGCACGTTCAAAGGCCATGCATCATGAAGTAGGCCCAAAGAGGTTACGGTTTTGTTTGTAAAGGAGTAGTTTACAGTGTACCATGAATGAGGTAAAAACATCTTCAAGCAAAAGCTTGAACAAAAAAAAAAAAACAAGCCCATGTGAACCAGAAAGGATTTTTGTTGACATATTTTTAAATGCCTTATATCACCACCTTTTTGTAATTCCTCCCTTATTTAGGTTTTACTGTGTGTTTATTCCCAGACGGTCACTTAATTTTTGTGCGTATTTTTGAGTCTTGTGACTTTATAGCTGTTGGTCTCCCTTTACTTTGGAAAAAGTTCAGTTGTGATTTCATAAACCTCTGCAGATCCTCATGTTAGTTTTTAGGTGAGACCAAACACAAACTCTTAACTAGAGAATTTTTCAGGCAGACATAAATGAGCGAAAACTGGAATTCATAGATATAACTGTATTGTTTTCTCTGAGAGTCCCACCACAGTGCAGGTTGTTGAAGTAAACAACAAAGCTGTGAGCTAGTGGTTACTTTTTAACATGGTTTTACAGGGAGCTGATCTGAGCCAAGCTAGGTAAGGGCAGGTTAACAAGCTCTTTCTGCGACCTGGCGTATTCTTCCTGATCAAGCTCTGATCACACTCTGCCAGCGGTGCCAAAAGGTGGTGTGATTTTGCGGCAACCAAGGAGCAGGATGGGACTTGCCAAATACTTGTATGTTTGCGACTGAGGCCAGAATTAAAAGAAACCCGGCAGCTCTGGCTGCCTTATTGAAACTGTTGCTTTGTATTTTTCCTTCCTTTTAGTCTTGCTTTCTGACAACATCACACAGTTGCAGTGGCAGCCTCTAGCTGTCCAAATATCTACAGGCTTTTTTTGTTGTGTGGCTTAGAGCAGGAAGAAAAAAAAAAAAATCTGTGCAGAAATTCAGTCTTTTCCCTGCCCCCATCCCCCCCGTGCAGGAAGGGCAAGCCAGGTAGGAGACCTGGCACTCTGAAGTTCTTTAATTTCTGAGCTGGGGGTAGGAGAAACCTGACTAAAGTAGTCTGTTGGTCTCCTCTTTCTTTGTCCTCTTTCTATTCCTGGTTTTCATATGTCCTTTCCCCTTGGATTCCTGTCAACCGGTTTCTGTACCGTTCCATTGCCCACAGCCAATGCTGTGGCTCCCAACGCAGGGCGAGAGCAGCAATAAATCACGCTCACTGCTGCGCACTGGGAAGAAGGATGCTTTCAGTGAGCTCGGGGCTTGTAATGCAGATTAACGTTTCGGCCTCTCCCGGGAATGCTGGAGAGAGGGAGGAAGGGAGGGAGGCAGAGCTGGGTCGCCATTCAGGAGCCGTCTAGCTGTTTGTGACTTGCCTTTGTTGAGTCCCAGTCAGGTCTGCCTTAGGTCACACATTTGCACTTGTTTCGAATACCGGAGAGGAACCCTTGAGAGACTACGCTACTGAAAAGGGCGGGGAGAGAGCAGGGAATGCATTTGGGGCTTGGGAAAGCAGAGGGAGGGAGGGCTAAAGCTCCTGGAGTGCAGCAGATGAAGGTCAGAGGTCTCCTATGACCTTGCACTGCCTTCGTGACCTTTATAAGGCTGTTGACTGCGATGGTTTCCCTGCCTGAGGGATCACTGGCATCTGCAGGCATTCCAGCGGCAGTTAAACACCTGTGCTTTTGCTGCTGACATTTCATTAGGACAAGTAATGAGGCTGGATATTAAATGTCTACCTTTCTGACTGGTAGGAGAGAATAAAGGGCAGGGAAGCTATGGCATGTCTTGGGGCTTGTGAAATCCTCACAGGACAAGTAAGCCACTCTCCCCTCGGCGCTGCTGCTGAGAGCAGAGCGCAGAAAGTGGACCCAGCATTGCCGTGTCCTTGCCCTCCTGCACTGTGGCCATGAGCTGAAATTTTCCTGGTTTTACAGCTTTTACAGCCATGGCTTAACTCCCTTGTGTCAGTCTCAGGTTACTAGAAGGATAAAAATTCAATAAGGGTTCCCTGGAATAAACACCCACATCTGGGCAAAGGTTTATCCTGTAGCCTCCAGTTGTGGATAATTCTTCCCTGTGCTGGGGTCCAGAGCTCTGCGTTGCCAGATTTTGTCCCATAGTAGCACTTGGAGAGGGTGTGAAAGAATGCCTGCCACGGCCTGGGCTGGGAAAGACGTTCTCCTGACTGTGGGCCAGGGCTGCTCTCGGCCAGCAACCTGAAGGGCTGGGAAGCAAGGTCAAAACATAAGAGCTTCCCACCTTTAAATTCAGCAAATGAAATCCTAGGGGATGAAATGCTTCTCTGCTCATTTCGGTTGTCAGAGAATTTGTTGTCAGAGAAGTTCCCTATGAAACTGGTAGTCCCATACCACAGACACACTTTTTGAAACCTAACAAATGTTGGGCTATGATTGACAAAACAAACAAAACCCCAAATGTGGGTTTATGAAAAGTTATTCTTTGGAGAAAGGTGTCTCTGCAGTCTGATCTTGCAACAAACTGCACCACCAAATATAGATCCTTTTATACTTACATGGGCGGGAGTGGGCTTGGTCTGACAGAATCTGGCTTGGACAGGTGTGCTCTTTGTTGGGTGAAAAACTGGCTGAATGGCCAGACCCAGAGAGTGGTGGTGAATGGAGTTAAATCCAGTTGGTGGCCGGTCAGAAGCAGTGTTCCCCAGAGCTCAGTACAGGGGCCAGTCTTGTTTAACATCTTTGTCAATGATCTGGACAAGGACCCTCAGCAAGTTTGCAGATGATGCAAAGCTGGGCAAGAGTGTTGATCTCCTTGCGAGGAGGAAGGCTCTACAGAGGGATCTGGACAGGCTGGATCAGTGGGCCCTGTGAGGTTCAACAAGACCGAGTGCCAGGTCCTGCACTTGGGTCACAACAACTCCCTGCAGTGCTGCATGCTTGGGGATGAGTGGTTGGAAAGCTGCCTGATGGAAAAGGGCTCGAGGACACTGGTGGACAGTGGCTGACCATGAGCCAGCAGTGTGCCCAGGTAGCCAGGAAGGCCAATGGAATCCTGGCTTGTATCAGAAGTAGTGTGGCCAGCAAGAGCAGGGCAGTGATTGTCCCACTGTACTTGGCACTGGTGAGGCCACATCTAGAATAATGTGTTCAGTTCTTGACGAGAAAGACATTGAGGTGCCAGAGTGTGTCCAAAGAAGGGCAGCAAAGCTGGTGAAGGGTCTAGAGCACAGGTCTTGTGAGGAGCAGCTGAGGGATCTGAAGTTGTTTAGTCTGGAGGAAAGAAGGCTGAGGGGAGACCTTCTCACTCTCTACAGCTTCCTGAAAGGAGGTTGTAGTGAGGTGGAAGTTGGTCTCTCCTCCCAAGTAAAAAGTGGTAAGACTAGAGCAGATGGCCTCAAGTTGCACCAGGGTAGGCTTAGATTGGATATTGGAAAAAAATTCTTCACTGAAAGGGTTGTCAAGCATTGGAACAGGCTGCCTAAGGCAGTGGTGAAGTCACCATCCCTGGAGGTATTTAAAAGATGTGTTGATGTGGTGCTCAGGGACATGGTTTAGTGGCAGACCTGACATTGCTAGGTTAACGCTCGTACTGGACGATGCTAAAGGTCTTTTCCAATCTAACTGTGGTTCTGTGGTTCTGTGGTTAATCTGAAAGGGCTGGATTGCTGAGAAGGAAATGAGCGTCTCTGTACACCTCTAATGCGCCTGAAACGAATGCAAAATCCTTCTCTTGGAGTGCCTTTTCACAACAAAGGCAGCAGCTGTCATTTCGCTGTTGCTTTGAGCCCTGCTGAAATACGATCTACTGACTTGCACTGATGTTCAGAAAAATTGATGTCTCTTTGTTTACACAGCAGCATAAAGATGTGCTACCCTTTACGGACAGTTGGCAGGCTCCTGCACTGAGCAGCTAAGCTTTACACCTTTTAGACGTGCCTGGTGGAGATGCCTTCCTGAATTTTAGGATATGCTAAAATTATACTCGTCTTCAACAGGCAAAGATGGACTTCTACAACCACTCCTATTTTCTGATAAAAACTTACTGAAAGAAGTATGATAGTGATACTCTTTTTAACTTGGCTGAGATATAGATGTGGACCTTTAAATATCATGGTTGTCACTGTTGGCTGAAGGACAAGATCAATGTCCCTCAAGTTTGTATGAAGTTTAATTGGAGGCATGTTATGCTTTCCTCTATCACTATGGAGTGTTCAGAATGAGTTTACCGTGGTATAGAGAACAGTTAGCTGCTGGGTTTTTTATTCTAGCCCCAGGGAAATTATTGCAAGATTGTTTTATTCGTTTTGTTGCTGATGCACAGGACAATATTTTCCTGAGCAGCGTTTTCATTTCTGACAGTAGCCAGCCTATAAATCACTTTGGTATAAAACTGTTGTTTGGAATCTGGAAGTCGCACATATCTTATGTAACTGTGCTCCTGCCACCCAGTCGGGAGTGTGTGCGCAGAAAGTCTGGGGGCTGCTTAGACTGTTTTATATACACGTGAAAGAAACAGGAATTTTTATCTGGTTTCCAGGTATCCATGTGTTGATTTTGTTACGTGTCTCTTTTCTTGCTTTCATGCTACCGCAGACATTGGCATCCTTGTAGATTATTCATGAAGAGCTTCATGTTCATCTGTGTTTCTCATTTTGCCCTAGCTGCGCCTTCTCCTACTAGGGCCCTGTCGCGGTTTAACCTCAGCCAGAAACTAATGCCCTCTCACTCCTGCCTGGTGGCCCAGGGGAGAGAATCAGAAGAGTGGAAGTGAGAAAACTCATGGGTTGAGGTAAGACAGTTTAACAGGTGAAGCAAGAGCTGTGCATGCAAGCAAAGCAGAACAAGGAATTCAGTCACTACTTCCTATCTCCAGGAGAGCAGGACTCCTCGCGTGTAACGGTGGCTTGGGAAGACAAATGCCATCACTCCCAATGTCCCCCTTTCCTCCTTTCCCCAGCCTTTTTTTGCTGAGCATGATGTCACATGGTATGGGATATCCCTTTGGTCAGTTGAGGCCAGCTGTCCCAACTGTGTCCTCTCTCAACTTCTCCCAACATCCTCACTGGTGGGTTGGGGAGAAGGCCATCATGAAATCATCCCCTTATTATCAATGCTGTTTTCAGCACAAATCCAAAACATGGTCCCCTACAAGCTACCGTGGAAGAAATTAACTCCATCCAATTCAAAACCAGCACAGACCCGTAGTATTTTCATCTCTGTGTAGTGTTTCTGACCCTACTTGCTGTCCTTCTCCCTTGGCAGAGCTGATGCATGCACTTAATTGGTTCAGGGTTATGCTCGGTCTGAATAGAAAACTTCCCTGAAGGCTACAGTTCCATCATTTTTGCAGACAACCACTGTGGGCCATTAGATACTGACTTTGACTGAGCTGTTCTGCCTGCTTCCTTCAGCGTGTCATGAACATCACCGGTCCCCAAAGCTTCCATTTGCTCCTGCTTCCACCAGCAGTGATGTCTCCTGTACTGCTGGCGAGTCGAGTGATTCCTGAGAAGAATTTGGTTTTTAACTTCCTTCCTGTTCTCCTTTCCTGACATAAAAAGTGTCTTGAGTGAAACATCCATGCTCACGTAGCGGTAAGGATTTGTGATGGTGCCTTAGACACAGGAAGCAGCGAGCAGCTTTGGTGTATTACATCTTGGGATGTTACAGTTGGCCACTAGACCCTTGTCTGCTGCGTGATCAAGTGAACAGGGCAATAATGTCACAGCGGTCCCATGGTTGGTTTTTTTGACATGAATATGTATACTGGGCAAAGGCCTCTCATATGTCACAGCTAGAGTAGTTTATTGGGGAAAGTGATGGAAAGAGAAGGGGGAGGGATATTTCTATTTGCTTTTTGAACCATGAAATTTATGGTTCTTACTGATAAAATGTCAGAGGATTTGCAGCTAGCTTGTATTCCTGAATTCCTAACCAAGATTGAGAGTGAGTCCTAGGTGGACTTGAGGAAGTTCTGTACTTGACAATGTTAAGACTCCTTCCTCTCTCTCTAAATTTTAGAGCTGGATGCAAGTGTCAGGATATGGAAGTTTACAGCCTGTTGAGATTTTCCTATCTACTGACCCCTAAACCTTTTATGCTACTTTATCTCTGTCTGCGTCTGAATGCAGGTTTCATCACCAAAAGGCTTTCTATTGAAGACTGAGCAAAAGCGAGGAAAACTCAGGAAGACCATTTGAAAGATTTTAGATTTTTCTAACCGCATAATCCGCAGAGAAAATACTTTTCAGGATCTGACACCCCTTTATTAATTAAGACTTTTATTTCTTTTGGAGTTGACAGACAGAGAAAAGAAAAGCTTAATTTTAATGCAGTTTATAGGGACGGGGAGAAACCAGGCTGGCATTCAAGCTGCCTTGCAAGCAGAAGGCAAGTCAGAGCTGTGAGTAACTGTGGACAAGCCGTGAGTGGGTGAGTCATGTTCTCAGCACTGATTTCTTTGTCCTGACAATTGTGCTAAGACGTTAGGCACATGTCCTCAGTGCATCTGTGATTAAGTAATTTTTAAGCTGTTATTACCACGGTGGAGGTAAGAGCAAGTGGACTTCAGATCACCTTCTCTTTAGCTGGTTGGTTTTTTCCCCATAGGGCTGCTGCCCCACAGTGGGTTCTGTTTCTGTTGTTCACGGGCAAGTCTGGCACCAGAGTTTGGAAGTGGCAGAGACAACTGTGGGAAGGGCGTTTGGCTGGCGCTGAGCACTGGACGTGCTGACCTGTCACACCGGGGAGGACAGGCCCTGAGGTGGTGTGAGTAGACAGCAGCAGAGAGGTCTCCTGAACCCCTGAGAGCTCAGCTTCTGCTGTTTGACTGATCAGCCACAGCATTTTGAAACCAGAGAAGAGTGTGTATAGGACACAGTTTACTTGCCCTTGAAGTCAGATTATGATTTCATGGACAGTGACAAATTCTCTAAACCAAGGCCATACTTCGGATATCAAAGTGCTTGCTCGCTCTGACTGTGCCAGAGCAAGTCTGCTGCTGTAGGCAGAGAGATTCTGAAAAGAAATACTGTGGGAAATCTGCAAAATCATTGTAATTTGGTGGAACAAAGTGGCCTAAGTGTGGGTGGTTTTTTTTTCTGCTGAGCATCATATAAGCGCCTGGTAACAGACAGTTCCAGCTTTAAGCTGCCTGCAATCAAAGATGAGAGGAAAATAGGCATGGGAGGGTGACATGCTGCTGCGGCTACAACTGTACGACAGGACAAGGATCTTGTGCTTCATGATCCAGCACAGCATCAGCTGGACAGGCACTGGCCTCTCCATACCACGTCCTTTTCATTCAGAGCAAATTCTTTGGTCCACATCTCTTATACCAAAACTATTTTCTTAGTCCTCATACATACCTGAAAGGAAGAAAAAGACTTTACAAGAAAAGATGATAAAAATAGCACTAAATATTTTTGGTCTTGTAAAGTAAACATCTCTAATGAAATAACTCTCTGAGGCATGCTCTGTCTTGCTATTCAAGAACAGGCTGAACTGAACTCAGGGTGGGATTCTATTAAGTGTGGAATGTTGATCTAATTCTATGGTCACTGAAGTCAAACTACTGATTTTGGTAAGAGCAGGTTTGTGTCCATGCTTGCTTTGCTTGAGGAAAACAAAATTGCAATCCCACAAAACAGCCTGTTGGTTTCAAAATCCAAATGGAATGGTCAGTGTATCACAGAGCCATGATGGATCCATGGATTTTCTTCTCCGTTCGAAAAAACACTCGTTAGCATTTAGTAAGACAAATATTTCAATATTGCACTTTAAAGCAATTCCATGAAAAAGGTATCACTTATTGCTATTGAAAAGCTGACATTTTTAGAGACATCTGATTACTGTTTTTCAGTTTACTAAATATAGTAACTCCCAAAGCACAACGCTGAATGCTTTTTAAATGCATATAGGGGAGAAAAATGTAATTTCCTCAGTGTCCAATATAAAATCAGCTCGGTTCATACAGTAACAGAAAATGGAAAATCTTTAGTGACAATTAGGGGGAATCAGCGTAGTTTCATTCCACACAAACCTTTTTATGAGTAATCTGAAAAGAAAAAAAAACCCATAGCATTTAACATATGGCTTTATTTCAATTAAATGTTAGTTTGTTCTAGAAGCAGTGGAAGTCATCAAGGCTTTTGAAAAATGTTTTTTCAGTGGAACTGGTTTTCATGTTCCTTTCAGATTGCAGAAGGGTTGTTGGGGTAAGGTCTCGGCAGGTCCCTCTGCCAACTGGCCTTGCGCTGATTTCTGCATCTGCATCTGATGCTGTGTGAGATCTTGCCCAGATTGTATCATATTCTGCTCTATCCGTCCCTGCCCATAGAAGGGAGACAATATTTCTGTACAAGTCTTTTACGATTGAGGGGACGCTCTGCACGAATGCCAAGTGATGATATCATTTGAGTCTGAGCTACAGAACTATTTGAGCTGTATTCCTGTGTCTTGCCCACGGCTTTGAACTAAGACTCTGCTTAAAAGCTGGAACAAGGAGCTCGGCTGTATTACCACACCCAGCCGGGGCCCAGGTCTGCAGAAAAAGTTCCTGTTTCATTTCTTTGCAGGGCAGAATGCTCACTGGGTTTTTTGCTCCCTTATATTGTAGTTGGCTGATTATCTGATCTGAGTGTGAGGGCTTGCTGGTCCTCAGGCAGTGGGAATTAGGGTTTTAAAAATGCAAAAAGAGAAGGCTTTCAATGGAGCGTCTTGTTAGTTTTGTGTTACGCTGTAATTATTAAAGTCAGAACCAAGTTCAGGTTGCAGATGTTTAATTTTGTTGTCCCTTCCTCTTGCCATTAGCTTTTGTCTCCTTTTTGTTTCCTCGTTGCTCCCGCTCCATCTGTCAACCTTGAAGAACTTGCGTGATTTCTTTGGCGAAGCCACATACCTCTAATCTTAATGTGTGTTACTGTCTGGCTCTGGGATTGTACGTAGGTTTCCCTTAACACACCGCAGAAGGTGGCCAGCAACAATCTTTCTTCTTTATACCTCTGCAGCTCTAATCCTGCAGAAGTCCTCGCTTGTAAAGATAAAGGTACATTTATCCTCCTTAATGAGGCAGCAGGTCTGGAACTGCGAATCTGCACTGAGTTATGTCAGCAGAACCATACAGTGACTAAAATGTTATTGTTGATAAAGACCAAGAGGTACTGAAGGAGCATCTGCAGCCCTAGCCTGCCCTGAAGAGTTGCTCATGTTCATTTGAAAATTCTATTAAGACAAAAAGCGAAGAAAATAGTTGTTTTTCCAGCAGACCGTGGCACACGGTATTATGTGGGCTGGTAGCGAGGGGAGGAAGTCCCTCAGATTGAGGAGGAGGGGTTCATAATTTGCTTGGTTGATTTTAAACTCTGGCCCCAGAGAACGTAGTCTCGGTTATGCAAAAAGGCAGACGAGGAAGCAGGTGCTCTTCCCAGGGTCTGTGGGACGGAGCACTGATGCTGCGATGCTGCAGTGTGAGCTCATCCCGATCCACGGCTCCCTTCTTGTGTTTGTGGTCACAGAAAGGAAGCTTTGTACGTTGGGTTTGGGATTGTCTTTGGTTCAAAATTCAGACATTAATGATTAAGCCAAACATGGAGAGTTTATTTAGTTGTTGTTTGTGGAGATTGTTTCAGTTTTTTCTGATTAATCTCATGGAGTAAGAGGAGCTGTTCTTCTTTCCTCTCGACTCGTTTGTTTGTTTGTTTTTCCCTTCTCTACATTTTCCTCAGCACCTTTTGTCCTTATGAGTACTTGCCCTGATTTCTAGCCATAGAGAGCCTTCCTGGAGAACAGCCAGGCTTGAACCTTTGAATACGAGGATATAGCTGTCCTGGCTAAGGTTGCAAACCCATCGTAACACAATGTCTCCAGCACTGGTCGTAGAGATCTCCACTGATAACTAAAACAAGGCAAGGGTGTGTGCTACTTCCCCTGACTAAACTCTCCTAGTCTCCAACTATTTCGGCTCAAGAGATTTCTTGAACTTGATGCAGTTTCCACTGCATTTAGTAATTCTCAATGGTTTTTTTTCTTCTTTGATTTTACCCGGTCTACCATTAGTACTGCTTTCTATAGGTGCCCATGTTTCTATATTGCCCTTAGCACGAAGGATTTGCTTACTGGTTGTTGTTGTGGCTTTAACTCACAATCTCTTCCTCTGATGCCCCAGCTCTGAGAATGGACAAGATGGAGAATGGTTGATTCTCCTGTGTTCACTGAAGGTCTGGATGAATGCGATGGGAGTCGGTAACCACTTTATAACAAGGATGACTTCTTTAGTTTGAGCTAGCAGAGAGCTAGGTTTTGTATAAAATTAACAGCAAGACTCAAGATAAAATCGTAATAAGCTTTGGCAGGCATAAGAAGATGAAAATGAAAGACTATAGAAGACATTGAGGAGCAATGGTGTGGTCCTCTGGCTCTTGAAAATCTCCAGTTTCTAGGGAAAGAAAGCAGAAAGATAGATTTGGCTGAAATGAAAATGCGTGTCCTTGAAGAAAATAAAACACATTCTTTTTCTAGTGGACATTGGTTGCAATAGAAGTGTAGGTTATTGTGAGTTACTGTAGAGAGTGCAACTGAGTGCCTACTGTTCCCCTACAAAATCTTTGTAAGACATAAGATTTCCACCATGCGATGGGATGAAAGAGTAAGGTTATATTGTGTAAAATAAATATCACTATAACAGGAACCTCAGTAAGAAAAAAGCAGTGTAAAATAAAGATATTTTGAAGACTACTTGTTTTCCTGTCTTTTTCCCTTTCTTTCTAAAGCTTTTTTTTTTTTTTTTTCCTCTGATTATCTGCTCTTGAAATTTGCTCCAGGGTTATCACAGCTAAGAATTAATGGGCTCAATAGGAATCATGTTTCTAGAACTCTTTAGCCCAAGTCAGGCTTTTGTGTGCCTGAGCCACCTGAGCTGAGCCTGTGCAGAAACTCTTGGGTGAGCAGCTCCTGTGAGCCTCGCAGGTGGAGTTACATTCTGGCCATAGCGAGCTAAGGATTTCTTTTTATTTCTCTGCTTTTTGTGGCAACTCATCTGCCTGCATCATGCTGCTGCCAAACCAACACACAGCAAAAAGGCAGCACTTGAGTAGAGATAATTTGTTAAACTTTGCTCATGCAAATAGAGGTTGAGTCTGATTCATTTGGGGTCCTCTTAGCTCATGTCATCAAGCTAACTGGAATTGCCTTTCTTTTGAACTAATTTGTTCCTTTTTTTCTTCTTTTTTTTATGTTTCCTTGATGTCTTCTGACCTGAACCTGTTTCACCATCTGATGCGGTTTAGGTGAGTGCATATACTCTAAAGGAGCCTTGTTTTGTTGTGGGATTTTTTAATTCCCTTCCTCTCCCCTTTTGTACATCACACAGTGTTTTCTGACAGTTTCTCCCGTGGTTAGAAGGCAGGTTTTGCAATTTGTCACATTTTTGTTCCATGGGCTGAGCTGTGATGCTACACTCTGCGGATCCCTTCAGCTCCAGGTTTGGAAAGGAACATGACCTCACAGGTTCTTTATGCTGATGCCCTCGTTAGGCCTCCAGCCTCAGTGAGGAACCTCCCTGCCAGAGCAAGGATAAAACACTAGATAAAACACTTGCAGTACTATGGAAGTGATATCACACAGAGTTAGCACACAGCTGGCATGAAAAGCTTTATGTTACCTAAGTGATTGCTACATTAAAGCCACGTTCTCTTACCTAGAATTCCAGTTTCATCATTTGTTTTCCCCTTTTTTCTTTTGTGCCTACAAATCAAAGATGCAAGTTGTTTAGCATGGGACCTTCACATGTATTCAGAGTCTACATCACTTGCAAGCTAAATAAGAGCTGGAGATTTTTAAAAATTCTCCAGAAATTTAAATCTTAAAAAATAAATAGTGGTTCATGAAGCCTCACTTGAAGGTCTTCCTGAAAATCTCACCCTTTTAGGAAATATATTCATATGCTTTTGAATAGATAAATCCGTATCACCGTAAACACAGACAGACGTCATTTTCCTATTGACTGATAGGTCTGCCATCTGATAATGACTCTAAAACATCATTATACATACCCATTATTTTTTTTAAATTCAAAATGAAGTCCTTTTTTATGTTTTAAATGTATCTAGAGGTAGAGAATATGCTGGCATCTATTGAGAATGTTAACACAGCCATGTGTCTGAGACAAGTGAAGCACTTGCTATGGTTGGGGAACTGGCTGAGATACTTGTAATCTACTGGTGATAGCAGCTTTAATTATGATCAGTGTGCAGCTTTTTAATGGATTTTCTTTGTAAGAATAATACAGAATGTTGAGGTACTGACATACTAGGGCAGCATTTTACTTTTACATGATGTAATGGAGTAGTTATTGACTTCGCTGCACCACAGTGGTTTTCCACTGATACAAGTGAGGCATAATTTGAATTGCAAAATGAGGATGCATGAACTGTCTTTCCTTCATGAGTATTTATGTGTGAGAAATACCACTTTACATGCAGCTATGGAAAGCCTGCATGCATAATGTGGGATCCCATATGCTTGACAGAAGAGAAAGTACAGAGGACAGCCTACTTGTAGATTTCCTATGGAGGAAACAGATACCTTGTGGATTTAACGTTGAGATCTTCTGCACACAGCAAAGCTAGCTAGTGATCCTACTCACTTCTGTGATGCTGTGAGGTGAGGAAAAAAAGAAGTGATAAGGAAAATACTCACCAGAGGGCCAGGTTCCCAACTGTATACAGTATCTTTATCAGCAAACCAGGACAGACTAGTTTAGAATTCCATGTTCCAGAAATCCCAGCCCATCAGCAGAGATGGCTGCTCACAGAAGCAGATGGCGAGGCTACCCCGGAGCCTCCGAGGCACTTCACGTGCCGGCTGACATCTCCCCACGTGTCTGTGTGCCAGCGTGGGCACAGGGCTGAGGCAGCTGACGGGGAGGGGAAGAGGAGGAGAGCTCTGGAGGCAGATGTGTACCCGCCCATGCAAGGGGCAAGTGGGGTACTCTGCCTCTCTGTACAGGTTCAGCTGGGAAACCAAACATGAGCTGGCCACTAGTCGCCTGCAGAGAAACAAATGACTCTTTCAGCGGCTCTGTAAGCATTGCTCCGGTTCTTTTGGGAGCTGGTTGTTCCACCTAGAAGAGAGTTTTCTGCAGAAGGCATAGCACTAACCACATCTGTCTTGCTGTGCTCAAAGAAACAGCAAAAGCAGAAGGGCTTTGTCTTTAACACAAAAAGTTTGCCAGTTGGGCCCCAACGCATCGCACTGACTCATGGAAAAATGTATCGCTAACACGCACATTTATGCAGTGCTTCTGCAGGGACTGTTCTTGCTTCAGCGAAGCTAAATGCTGTGTCACACACCATCATGTCATCTTCTACCCAAGCCGTAGCAGCAGATTCTGTTCATTTGTCTCAGCTGTCCAACTCCCACAGTCCCACGTTCCCTGGCTACAGCCAAGGTGACATAGTTTGTTGAATTTCTGTCCCTATGTGTTCTTGTAGCATTAAACAAACAATATTTCATAGAATCATAGAACAGTTCAGGCTGGAAAAGACCCTTGGGATCATCGAGTCCAACCATCAACCCTACACTACAAGTTCACCCCTAAACCATCTCACCCAACACCACATCTGAGCGACACTTAAACACATCCAGGGATGGCGACTCAGCCACCTCGCTGGGCAGTCTGTGCCAGTGTCTGACCACTCCTTCCGTGAAGAATTTCTTCCTAATGTCCAGTCTGAACCTGCCCTGTTGCAACTTGAAACTATTCCCCCTGGTTCTGTCCCTAATGACCTGTGAGAAGAGACCAGCACCAACCTCCCTACAATGTCCTGTCAAGTAATTGTAGAGCAGGATGAGGTCCCCCCTCAGCCTCCTCCTCATTAAATTGAACAGTCCCACTACCTGGACTTGCCTGACAGCTCCAACTTATTATTATCTGTTCTTGTATACTCTTTCAGAAAGCTGCTTTGGAGCCCATCCCTCACAAGGTGCCTCGGAGGCAGGGATTTTGGCTGACTGCGGGTTGGCTGCTTGTGAGCGTGGGGACAGAGGGGGAGATTCAGCACCGGGGCACGTGCATCCTCCCCGCATTGGTCGGGAAGGCCCCCCCTCTGTGAGTCAGCAGTTGCCAGGCAGATTTCAGAGAATTTTCTAGAAACCCGGGCTGGCTCAGAAATGACCCATCACCCTGAGGGGCCCTCCCAGGAAGTTGGCCGGCAGCCAATGAGGGGCCGCGATGGCTTGATTGACCACAGTCAGCTCGACTGAGCCTTTAACAGGGGGTGCGGTAGGCCTCTGGGGGAGTTCCCTCAGGGCAGCTGGCTCTGCGGGCAGGGGCGCTCAGTCTCCCACCATCGGTGGGACGCCGCCTGAGGACTTGGGTCCCTGGGGTTGAGACTCCTCATCTGTATGAGGTGAGCGTATCATTCTCGAGATTGAGACTCCTCATCTTTTCATAAGGTGAGCGTATTGGGGTCCGGATCATTATTCTTTGGTTAGGGCGGGTGTGGTGTAGTTGACTCTTTACCTCAGTTGATACCCAAACCTGTCAGTTTGAAGGCGCTTCTGTTTATTAATAAATCCAGTTTTGGCACGCGCGTGAATTTATTTATCATCTTTAGGAACATGGGGGCGCTCTTCTCCACTGTCTCCACGACAGGCACAGCCACCTTTTGTAGTTTAAAACACTCTGTTCTGTGACAACCAGTTCAACTACCTGTGGTGTGTCAGCAGCTCTAAAAGTCATTGCCAGGGAGAAAGGAAAAAAAATCTGTAGCTCCTGTTAATGGGGTGGTTATGAAGAGCAGAAGCTGCTCCAGGTCATTGAAGAAAAGGTACTACCTTTTAAAAGACCTAAATCATTTTATTGTTGCATGTGCTGTGTGTGGAGCGGTTCAGAAGAGCAGAGTGCCAGTCTGATGAGGAACCGTGATAAAGAGGTGATCAGCCGTGCTGTCCAGTGTCAGAGCAGCTGTGCCTAAACCCATCCCGCGGTGTCATAACCCTGCTCAGGAGCTGTGGTGCGGAGACAGCGAAGGGGAACATTTGGACAGGAGATAGCTCTGAAGGGGGTTGTGCATCATTTATACTGTAGTAGTGCTGAAAAGGCTTGGTTGGTTTAGCTCCTGTCCTGTGCTAGGTTCAGAACAAACCATGTAATTGATGACTGCCTCAGCTTAAACTTGTCATCTTATTCAAGGATGAGACAAATGGGAAAGAGCTGGGATGGAGGAGGAGAGGTAACATGCAGACCATCCGCAGACAGCAGCAGCAACGGCTTTCACCTAGATCATCACAGCTTTAGCTGGTGATATAAGGGGCTGGTGTTGCATGTTCTATTACTTGGAAACATGACCTGAGAATTAATGATCTTAAATTTCAGCCAGGGCACTTGTGCTGATGCTAGTAAAAATGGTGAGCCTAAGCAAACACTGGAATAGGTTTCCTGAGGGACCATGGGGGAATTTGCTCAAAGGTTAAGGACTGGCTGGGCAAACATCAAAAAAATTTTAGGTAGAGTTTGTCCTGATTTGAGAGTCTCAAATCAGGACAAGTTGAATCTGTCATGCAAACAGGATCTCTTGGGGGTCTTCAGGCCCTCTTTGTGCCTTCCTCCTACCCTCTTTCCTAAGTCGTTTTCAGCAACCAGTTCTGCTTGTGCAAAAAGACAAAATGCAGTCCTGAGAGAGGGAACATCCTCTATCAACCTGATCACTCCAGCTTTGAAGTCCTTTGCTAGCTTGATCAGTTTTGGTGAGCTTTATCAGTTGTGACCTGAATTCATCTCTTTTTTTATTGATTTTGCTGGGCAGGGCAGGATGTCAAACGTTTGCTTAGCGTAAAACACATTTCCAGAGGCTCCAAGACTCCAGATTACCTGACGGAATAGAAACAGGAATATGTTACTAGTGGTTTTAGTTATTCCCTGCAATTAGGCAGCATGCTTACGTACTTTAATCTGCAGCAATTTTTGCTCTGTTAGTAACCTATTAGTAGCCTGCAGCATGTTCTCTATACATCACCACTTCACAAATTGGTGAACTTCCTCTCGCGAGTTTGTGTGAACTGAAACAAAACTGTAGCGAGAAGGATGAGAAAGATTGTCTTTTTAGGAAAGGTGAAATCTGACCTCAAGGTCGCAAACAATGACTCTTGCAAAGTACCGATGCTGAATACGACACCTATCAGGCCTTGGTGCTTTCCATCTCTGCAGCCATGCAGAATGTGCACACTTCAGTTTGGTTCTGCCGGCCGCAGTCATGAAAATCAGAGCCTCAGGTAGCATCGCTTGTCAGTCCAGCTGCAGTGCAAATCTCATGGCCCGTTGAGCTCACATACTATTAAATACCTTGCTGTGGCTTTTATAAATGGTGTGCGGAGGAGAGGCAGAGATTATGATCCCTCTGCTGCTGATTGCGCTGTCATTGCGGGTCATTAATCTCTGCCTGGCTTTGAGCCTTCCAAATGAGCACTCTGCCATTGCTCTGCACCTGCCACAGCTGTGGCTGCATCGCTGTGTTTGTAGGATCCAGGCCTGGCTTTACAAACCCCAGGAACAGAGTGAACACGGGACTCTTGGCAATCGTGGCAAGAACAGGGTTCATGAACGTGTCTGTCCACCTGTGGACATTGAGCTGTCTGGTAATTGTCCAAAGTAACCGGTTTTCACGGTGCAGCTTATCAGGATGAGCTGTTGTGGTTTTCAGCTGAGGCAATCACCATTGATTTTTGTAGTGTGAGAGAGACTCGTACACTGGCAATCTGGGACTTGCATGTTGAGGCTGATAGCTGGTCTACATACACAGGAAAATCTTTACGTGAAGTTGTGTGGTTGCTGAGGCTAAGGCTGAGGGGCAGCAGCTTGGTCCTTGCATCCAGTAGCTGCAGGCCAAGTGGCTCCTGGGACTCTACTGCTGACAGGCTCCATGGAGTGGCTTCATCTGTAATTTGGGGGGCAGCCAAGCGCACCCTGTAGACAGATACCATTAGCTGGTGGCGTTCCTTGCTGTCTGTCTGTAAACTGTTCATTGGGCTCTCTGGCTGCTGGGGTGTTCGGCAAACGTGTTTTGCAGAGCACGTTATCTGATCACTGAAGGAACGCAGCCTTTCCCTCCAGTCTCCCTTTTGAGAACGACCCAGAGACTAGGGAGCAGGGTTCTAAAAACAACCCCTCATCTGGGGTGTTTTGCAAGGCCTTGGCCTCACTGACTCTCCGCCAAGGCTTTGCCTGTGCTGGGAGGTGTGGAAAGGTGCTCACAGGTTGATCTTCCTACGGCGGCTGGGCAAGAGATCACATGTAGAACAAGCGGGACAGGGCTGGTGAAAATGGATATCCACAGCCCAGCAGAATTGACTACAGGTACGAAGCGCTGATCGAAGGAAGGTAGTTTGTTGGAACAGATTCAACTGAAAATTTGGGCCAGCGTCCTTCAGTAGCTTTTTCCGTGTTTCAGTATTTCTACTTTCTCTTAGTTCTTCTGTAGATTTTACTTTTCATAAAGCTTTTTTCCTGTTTTTAGAAAAACAACTCAATTATTTTGAAGAGTTGAAATAGTATTTGTTCAGTTTCCGCTAATTTAGCACCAGATTTGGCCTTTCTACATTCCCACATAATTTTTTTTTTTTTTTGCCCTGTAGAGAGACTCCTGTAGAGTGTTTGAGCCAGGTCCAAATGCAAAATCAATAAAAGCTCATTGCCATACACGTCATCGTATTAGAGCTCAGTAATTGAGACTCTGGTAGGAAGGACTTTGCTTCTTAGCCCATTGTTGGGCAGCCACCATGCTCCTTGGGTTTGGGGCCTGTACCCCACAGCACAAAAGGAAAAGTGATGTTCTGCTGGTGTCGAGCAGCAGTGGAACTAACATTCCTTTATATTTTGGATGTTTTACCATCAAGTCACAATACTACTCATTCTCCCTTCCTTCTGGAAATCAAGCAAACCAGACTTTGGGAATCTTTCTGCAGGGATTTTACTCATTCACTATGAGTAAAATATCTAAACAGATCATTCACTAAGTATTATTATTATTAATGCATGTGTATGTTGCCCCTGGACAGTTCCTCAGTACTGAGCGCTTGGGGTTTGGGGTTTTTCTCCTTCAGCCTTACAGTTTCTTTTAGAAAAATAATGTAAAAGAGAGAGTTGCTTGTGTTTGGATTTTTTTTTCCTTTTCTTAATTTTGTATACCTCATTTTTGAGTCATCTATCTCTCCTAAGAGATGAATTTTGAAGGTTGTGAACTTTGCAGCTTACTGGGAAATCCTGTTCTGTAGCCAGCAGAGTCTGGATTTATTATCTTTCCTGCAGTCCTTTCTGGAAGGAGAAAATAAGTACGTTTGGTGGGGAAAGTGGTTCTGGGCAACAAGAATAGGAAGTCTAAAAAATGAAGACAGGCGTAGAAGGCACTGTAGCATTTTAGATAACATAGTTTCTGTCTTTTATTTCATTTCTAATTCTCCAGATGCAAATGGAGTTTTTACATATTCAGGGAGGCTTTTTGCATTTGGAGTCTGGGTTTTGATGTTCAGGGCCTTCTTCCCAAGAAACAGGGCAGAAACACCAGCTTCAAAAGCACACGCTGCCCGAGGCATTCCCCATGACCAGCATTTCAGACACCCGCTACCCCAGCTTGAGATCTGTGGGGATAACGTGTTGCCTAGAAAATGGGGCATAAAGAAATGAATGTCGATTACACAGCAGAAGTTGAATAAATAGGGTAGGGGGAGGTGGGTTTTTATGACACCATCTGCTTCTGTGATCTGGAGCCTCAATGTAAAATCGTGGCTCAAGCTCTGTGCTGTAGGTTAACAAAAGCCTTTAAATAGGGTAACTAATGGGTCAAAACTATCGTCGCTTGTAAGGTTAAGACCCACAAGTCATCGTTTGTAAGAAAGTGGGGGGTGGATTGGTCACTGGAGAGGAAAGACATTAAATTAAATGTGGTGAAGCAGCCTCATGGGACACCGTAATAGTTTCTGAGTATTATTTTTTCTTAATGAAATGCAACTTAATGCAATCCCACCCTCCTGGCCTGACAAACGTTGACTCTGGCCTTTTGAAGGTTGTCATGTCACTACCGCCCTTTCAACAGTTCCGTGCACCCTCTGCTCTCTGCTGCTTTCTTGTCACTTACAGCCCCTGGTTTTTGACGTAAACACGGGAGTATGTCAGTGGGAAGCTGGGGCTGTCAGGCCTTTCAGTTTTGCTTCTCACCTCGTTGCTTTCTTACAACAAAAAGTAAGATATACTGAAAGTGGGGGCTGTACAGAGGCCCAGTGATGCGTTACAAACAAGCGGCAAAAGTGGGGGGAAAAACATCTGCGAAATATGAAATATGAATGGGGATCTGAGCCTCTGGAGGTCATGCTCGAATAGGCAGCGTGGTGCGAGGGGGATCCGAGTGAGCCGCGGCCCTGGGTTCATCGGCTGGTCAGGACTCGAGAAAGCGTTGCTTCTCTGGGAGTAATGAGTAGAAGTGGGTCAAATGCAGGCCGCCTGATTCATTTTAAGAGCCATTTTAGGAAGGCTGGAAGAACTTGGATCTTAAGCATGTCCTTTTCACAAGACTAAAGGCCACAAACCATCCTAATAATTTTTACAAGAGTGTGTTTAAACACCGCCAAAGCAACGCTGCTACTGACTATTACTCATCAACAGTAGCACCTCGCAGATGAAGTGCTGTGCTTTCTCTGCTAATAGCTCAGTCCTGGCTTCCATTAGGAAGGGCTTTTAGTAGTGTGTTTCTTTAACCTTACCCAGAAGTTTTTTGTCCTTCAGTCTTCCTAGCCTTCTGTGCAGGAACTGCCAATTTTTTCTGCTCTGTCTTTGGTGGGGAAGGAGAGATTCTCCTTCCCTTCCTCCTTTTCAGACCTACAGGTAAATTGGACCAAAGATTCCTGCAGTACAGCTTATCCCAGAACCTTCCCACCATTTGGGGAACACTTATATGTTTAGTTTTAATGCTTGTGGGTCTTGCAGCCATCCGACTGCAGTGCCAGTTAACTGTGCTCGGTGACTGTTCCTCCTGTCACCGGGGCCAATTGCTAAAAGACCCATCCTCCTTCACACCAGTGAAGCACATGTGCTTCTGGAGTTTCACCACTGTTTCTGATCTTAAAGGTGGTATTAGATGGAGCCATTGCTCTGCCTCGTGAGTCTGCATGTAGCTGGCGGAGGAATTACTGGATTCTTTGGGTGAGAGCAGTCTGCTGTGTATATCGCATAGCAAGGGCCTTGTTTAATAACTGACCAGCAAGGAGTAGGGGAGAGAGGGTGTATTATCACCATGGTTTGCCTCTTGTGACTGAGACATGGAATTTAAGTGGCTTATTAAATGTCTGCAGCATTCAGGTCGTTGGGCTTTTTCCTTTTTCTGTATTCAGTCTTTTCTTGCACTAAATGAGTATTGTTTTGAGGTGAAATGCTTTTAGCTCTGGCCAACAACTTTTTAGGAGCTAAAAGTTTTCAGCTTCCTCTTAGAGGTATTTGAGAAGAAATGGCTTCTAATAGTGTTACTGAGATAGGAGCTGAGCTCAGTAGGAACACTGTGGATCTGGTTGGAATCAAGAAGCAATGGGGAAAGAGTAGAGGTGACAGCATAGTCTGAAAGGTTTCTCATTATCACTTAAGTATGTGTGGAAGAAGGTTAAAAAAAATCTGTCACTTCAAACTAAGTGTGTCTGGAAGTGGAATGTAACTGAAGTGTCGCAGTGCATCAGTGTCCACAGTGTTTATCATGCTATTGCTTTCCTGATTTACTTTGGTTTTGTATTAATTGTACCTGTGCAAAATGAATGTATTTACCTAGACAAATCCCTTACTGATAAGTTAATGCTTATTAAGACTGATAAGGATAGTCCAACAAAGTCTGATGAGTCCTCTAATAATAAAAGCAGAGGGCACTTACAAACCAATGGAAATGGATTGTGAGATTTAAAATGATTCTCCTACCCTGCTGTGTGGTTCAGCTGTTGCCTAGCTCTAATTCTTCAGAGAACTGCTCAAAGTCTTCCTCTCCTTAAAGGCTGTGCTAATCAACATAATCTGCTTTATGCAACAGGACTGGTCGTCTAATTGATGTGTCCATATAAAAGAAAACTGATAGTGGAACAGAATTTCATACCCTAGTTGGCATCTCAACAAAGAGGCATGAGACTGGGCGTGAAATCAGAATTACCTTTATACCCTGTGATGGTGGTTCTCTCAGGGCATGGCCACGCAACCGCAGGGCATGCTCACAGTTGAAGACTTACTGCTTCTGGAGGCAGAAAAGCTGTCAAAGCTGGCTCTCTTTCAAAATAAAAATTGTCTGCAGAGACACGGTGAATGCTGTAGTCCAGCAGAATTCCTTTGAGTGCTTATCAGAAAGTTAAATGTCACTTGTTGAAAGGACTTGGCATCTACTGCAGTGAAAAAACGTGTAATGGTAACTGAGCAGTTGCACAGTCCAGCGCGGGTGCGTAGCAAATCAGGTTTTCATACACAGCAGAATAAACGTGCTGAGTGCTTGCACCCGGGAACCCAACAAAGGAGAATTGGTTCAGAGCTTGTTGTGAAGGTGGTTCCCAAGGGGCAGTTCCCTCTTGTGCTGCTGCTCGTAACGCTTCTGTCTCTTCTCCCACCTGCGAGAGTCCTTGGAACAGCTGCAGAATGGGGATTTTCATATCCCACCAGTGGACTCAGCTGTGTCCTGGGAAGATCTATCTCCATATTTCTCCTTAGGGGAAGCTGATTCTTTGATTGCATGTGCTGTCCCACCAAGGGCTGGCTCTTGCTGGGGACAGTTAATAATACATAGGTGTCTCTAGAGAGGCCTTTAAAGCTCAGGACTCTCTGTTTGGTCCCTTTTGGTAACATAAAGGTGAAAGGCCAGCGAATTCATCCCTTTAAGGATTCTCTTAGGAAAGAGAATATGTCATGTAATTAAATAACTGTCCCCACAAGGTTTTCAAGGATAAGAAGCAGTGCTCCAAACAGAGGCTTCAATAAAAATTACATGCAGGTATGCTGCACTCATACTATAAGCTGCTTAAGGTAGGTGAGAGTTTAAGGCAGGTAAAAGTCCTTGAGGTTTTGTTGAGGGAATGATAATGTAATTCTGGCCTCTTTTCTTTTCTTACTATAGTTGGAACTCAAAGACCCGAGTGCAATCATAGCTGGGTGTGTGTGCAAACCTCATCTTAAACCTCTGAGCTTGTTTTAAGACTAATCCATTTGTGCTTAATTTACAAACAGCTGGTTGATTTAAAGGGATATTCATACTGGGGTAAACAAGAAGAACATTTACACAGGGAGTAAACTATCCTGCTGTAAATTCTCTTTGCAATTGTTGTAGCTATTTGTATTAGATCTTAACTTCCTCAGTGCACAGCTAATCCTTCCTGATCCTATAGTGAAGTCATGATCCTGTGTTTGATGTCACCATCTGTTGCCATAGAAGCAATTGTGATGTTGCAAATTAAACTTTATGACTTCATGGCAAGGTAAAACCACATCTTCAGCTGCTTGCAAAATCAGTTAGGAATATTTCCACAAAGTATACAAAAAATATGCCAGTTTAGATTTTGTCAGTTCTTGGAAAGTTTATGAACAGGGAGGGGTTCGAATAACATGCTGTATGAACAGGGGAAAAAAGAATCCCAAGGCTTGTATCAAATTTGAGCTTTGAAAAAAAGAGAAAAAAATCCCTTGGCAAGTAATTATACTTGGCAGAAGCCCCGGCTGTTAAAAGGTTAGTGTGGTTACAAACAGGATCAAAATAGAAACAGTTTAGAAGTCAAGCAGTGTACAGATATCTCCTCTTCTGACTATGGAGAAAACCTCGTATGATCTCACCTGGCAGTGTGCAACAACTGTTGTTAATGACAGTTTAAGTCATTGTCACGTAAGTATCCAGTCAAGGATTACAAAAGCTTGAACTAGAATGTGATGTTATTTTTTTCCTGAGGCATTTAAATCGCTTAGGAAATTAAGCCCTGATCACATTTTTAGGTGTCTGACCCACTTTGAGAAAAATCTTCCTTTTCATAAATTAGAGGAATGTTTTTTGCCTGAATGGCAGGAGAAGGAAAGGTGAAGTAAGTTCAGTGGTGCAGGAGGAGAGCGACAGTGACACGGATACGTGTGCACAGGTGAGCAGCCCGAGAGCTGTGCGCTCCTGGTAGCCCTCGCTCAACTCTTCTGCCAAAGGGAAGAGGCTGCAGAGAATGTGAAGTAAAATGCAGGAGGAGTTTTTGTACAGAAGAAGTGAGGGGAAGAGCTATTGAGTCCTGAATTAGGAAGTTATTTACTTATTTTTAACTGGCCCTTTCTCTTTCCTGACATCAATCACTTCTTTAAGATTTTGTAGCTGTTTCCCTCTTAAAAATGGGTATTGAGTTTCAGCATCTTTAATTCTGTACCTTTGAGTGACAAAGACTAAGTCATCTTACCAGAGCAATCCAGAATAATGTATTGTTGTCAAAAATAGCTTGACAGATGATTGATGATGCAATGCAATCTCATGGGGAAGGTGAAGGCTTCCCGGTGAAGTTCAAGGAGTGCTCCGTACCTACGTGGACTTGTTGGAGGAGCGCAGTCCTGACTCTGCTCATCTGTGCTTAAAACAGGTGTACTGTACACATCAAATACTCCACGTACTCGTCCTCATCTACTTGCCCTTGTCTGTATTTGAAGATGGTGGCTCAAAATGGAGATGGTTTCCAGATGTTCCTAAAGTTCAAAAGAAGAGGCAGTTTGTGGTGCTTACAGTAAGGACACGGAATCTGTGGGATTTGTTTGCCTTTACGTTGAAAACTGAGCATCTTGAGGAAGAACAAGGTTGTATTGTCCATCCTGTCCAACTGCTGCAGGGTTGCTCACGCTGATGTATTTGTGATTAAATTGTTTAGATAACTGAGTTCACTTCTCTGACAAACACACAGCTCTGATAAGTGAGTTAAAGGATTACTGAATCATTTCTTCAAGGAAAGGCACTAATTCTGGATTCTCTTGCCACGTCTTTCCCCATCTGTGAATATCTCTGAGGGAAATGAAAGTGAAAAATAACAGGCAGGGACCCCCAGCAGAATTAGGTTCACTTAAAACATGACACATGCTCTATATCCCTGGGGCAGGCACTTAATTTTGTAGTGTTTTAGACTTGTATGACACGATGATTGATTTTGTAGAGGTGGAGTTGCCTTAGTCATTAGTTAAAAAGCCCGATAAAGCTGCACAAAGATATTAAGTTGTTATCAATCATCAGGGTCTTTTTGTTCTCCCCCAACCTTTACCCCACATTTCAAAGGGAAGGAGAGAGACAGGCAGGAGGCTGTCTCACTTTCAGTCTGTCAGGGTTTTATTAGATCCTGGCTCTGTTGTCAGGCTCACTGCCGAAACCCCTGTTTGCAGCAGATGATTAATGGGGAGCAGCGCGCTCTGGCCGACGGGCTCACGCCAGGGCTCCCCTTGAGCTAAAACCCTGCCTGCTCCGCTCCCTCGCTGCAGCCGCCTTTGCAGATGTGCAGCAGCCGGCAGTTGAAAACTGGGGAAGAGTTTTAGGGTGGTAGTTTCCTTTTTCCCCTTTTTTCTCTTCCCTTCCCTCTGGTGGGTTTAATTGGTTCTTGGAAAGCCCTTCAGCCTATGAACGCCAGCTCGAATCCTCCTGTGAGCTGAGAAGCTGCCCAACGCACACACAATTGATTCTTGCCTTGATTGCATGGAACTATCCCAATTTTTTTTAATTATGTATTTTCTCTGAATCACAGGGGTGTTTTTGCTGATTTCTAGTGTTTGATTTCCTTTGTAATTTCTACAATCAGTGTCCTAGGGATTGGCTTTTTTGTTCTGAATTTCTTTTTTATCATTACCATTTGCACTTACAGACTGTGGGAAATCATCTCAGTGTAAGCTTCTTGTTTGGTTGTGGTTGGGAATATTGTTAAGATTGTTGCAGGAAGAATAGCAGTAGGTTCTGTGGATAGGATTTTTCAGCCAGAATAAGCATGTATCCTTATGACATGGCAAGTGAAGGGATAGTGCAAGGTGCAGGTGGATAGTAACTTAGGGAAGATGTTCGTCAGGCCACACAGTTGAGAACAGTAAAGCTGTGCTTCATCTCCTACATGTATTTTTAAAAAAAAACCATTTTAACCCACAATTTTTCAGCCAGCCAACCAAAACTGCTTAGGTGCTTCAGACAGCTTACTATAGCAATAGTATTGCAATGGACTTAATTGGGGAAAGGTATGTATATTTTTTTTTATTCCTAGGCTTATGTTTTGATTTTACTTTCCATGATGTAAGAGCGTTTTTCTCATTCTGAAAGTAAGTCCCTTGCTGTATCCAAGTGCAACAGAACAGATCTATAAATATGTTGAAGGGAGCTGTTATGCTTATGTTTTTCCTTCTACAGGCCTTTCACTACAGGAACTCCACTGAAGGGTTCTTGAGTGATGCACAGATAACATAGTAAAGGCAATTTAAATCTGTTTTGAGTAGGTTCTGTCTTCTTTTTTTCTTTTTTCTTTGTCCTTTTTTAGTTCCTTTTTTTCTTTTTTTTTTTAATGACAAATCACGTCATACCAAAAATGTCCACCTAGCCCTCTGTATCCAGCAGCAACTGGACTGAAAGCCTGGAAAATAGTACCAGAACAAGGCAATAATATAATTACAATTCCTTTAGTGATGTTCCAACCTCACAAGACTTCTCTGAGTCAGAGGTGATATCTTCAGATATTACTTCGATTAATTTTTCCAATTGCTTTTTTGAACCTGCACTCCTCTTAGCATTCCACAGTCTAACTAGATACGGTGTGAAGAACCACTTCCTCTGCTTGTGAATTTGCCACCTGCAAGTTCCGTTTGATGCCCACAGTTCCCTTTCGAGGTGGTACGGTGGACAGCTAATACCCAGGCACCTTCTCTGTGTCACTGACATTCCATAGCCCTTCTCCACGTTAGCCCTCTCTGTTTCAGGCTGAAAGTATTTTCTAGTTCAGTTGCATCCTTTTTCAGATGGTAAGAAAAACACAATCTTATTCTGTATATGAATCCATCGTAGTTGCTATTCCGTGTTTGCTTTTCTATTCTTCATTCCCGTCACTCGCTTTGCTGTTTTGACAGTTCAGGAGCACTGAGCTGGCATTTTACACAACAGTCTCGTTAACTCCCAGGGCTGGGTTCTGAAATGACCAATTTTTAGTCTATCACTGCATATGTAAAGTTAGGACTGCATTCTCCTATGGGCATGATTTAACATTTTTCTATTTAAATTTTATCTGCCTTTTTATTCCTCAAACGTTTAGTGAAGTCTTTCTGCAACTCTTTTAAAATTCTCTGTCTTTCCTGACTTGATATACTGTCAGTATTACCTGCAAACTTTGTGTTGGTCATCGCCTATTTTTGTGTCATTTGGGAATATGTTGCCTGGGAGAGACCCCAGCATAGATCCTTGTGCAATTTTCCGTGTGCCTTGGTGCACTTAAGAAAATGACGGTTCTTATCTTTTGTTACTTGTGTTTAAAGCAGTTATCCTTCCTCCTCCACACCCACTGAAGCTTCTTTTTTGAAGCAGATTTTCTTCTGAATCTGCACTGTTCGCTGTGAAAACACCGAGGTGCCCGATGACCTGTGAGAGAAACTACAAATTCATAGATGATTTGAGTTGGAAGGGACCTTCAAGACCATCTCGTTCCAACCCCTGGGCCATGAACAGGGACACCAGACCAGGTTGCTCCAAGCCCCGTCCAGCCTGGCCTTGAACACTGCCAGGGGTGATGAGGCTGCCACAGCTTCTTGGGGCAACCTGTGCCAGCATCTCACCACCCTCACAGAAAAGAATTTCTTCCTAATATCGCGTCTAAATCTACACTCTTTCAGTTTCAGAATTAGTTGTAAGATTTGGTTTCCAGATGTGCAGGCAGAGCAAGGATCAACTTCGTTGTTCAAATGCTGTGCTAAAGAAGCTTTTCAAATAGAGAAGCCTTTAACTTATCACTCATGAAAAGTAGTGTGAAGAGGAGGTGAAAAATATGTATGTTTCTCCTACTGATATTTTACAGGTTGCTTATACTCTGTCTTGTCTTTAAACATCACATAAATCCATTTTCCATGGAAGTAGATTGGAGAATGCCAACTTCATGTACCAAAATACACTACTAAATTTAATATAAAGTCCCTAAGATGGATAATGTTCACTAGAGATGCAGTAGAAAAGGAAATATTTACAGCTTTAAGTGTCAAGATTTTCTCAAACTTTTCAAGGAGCTTATGATCCACTTTCATTACCAGTATCCACATGCGTACTGGCTAGTGGCGTAGAGTAGAAGTAAGACTGATCAGTGGCTTATTGGACTGAACGGGTTTCCAAGCCATTTTACTCCTTCCGATTTCAGCAAACATGACCTTGGTTCACGGAGTAGTTAGGATAAGTAGTTATTTAGAAATAACTCTGTTTGAATTGTTTTCTCTTTCGAGTTGATGGTGGGTGATCCTGCGAGTTAGGTGGTGGTGTTGCTGCGTTC
This sequence comes from Trogon surrucura, assembly GCA_020746105.1. Taxonomy (NCBI): domain Eukaryota; kingdom Metazoa; phylum Chordata; class Aves; order Trogoniformes; family Trogonidae; genus Trogon; species Trogon surrucura. The sequence continues at coordinate 21,074,023 of CM036625.1, read as the reverse complement.
TGATTGCGTAATTTAAATTTCTAAAAGGGAGAAATGAACAGCTGAGAGTAATGGACATCAAAGTAATAGTGGGGATTCTTTTTCTTGCACAAACACACTTCTCTGCTCTTGGAGAAAGCAGCCCTAACATTTGAGGAAACAAAAAAATGATTCAGTTGATAGCTCATGAATAATAATAAGTCATGAATATTATCTGTAACAGCTATTTGGTAAGAACTAATGTGCAAAACAGTATTTTGAAGGGTTCATCTCTTTGTTCAGGAACATGAGGGTTTTAAAGAAGTAGAACCATTAAAATCGTAAAGTCTTGATGGCCAGCAATGAAGACAAAAACTCGGAGAACGTTTGATATTTACTCGACATAAGCACTCTCTCCAGTAACCCATGGGAACATGCACACCTGCACACGTGCACGGCTGGTTTCAGTAGCGCATAGACCTCTGCACAGACGCCTTTTGGTGAAGTTCTTAATGCAGGGAGGAAGCTTTGTGACATACTTGCAGTTTCTAGCCAGCGGGCTGATTCCCAGAGAACAACTGCAGCTGTTTGCCCAACAGATCAAAGGCTGCGGGTGTACGGGGGAGAGCAGGACTGACTCAGGTCATAGCACTGGTAAAGCCTAAGGGTCAAGAGCTGTTTAAGCAGTCGTCGATGGGATTTAAGGAATGATACAAATCTGTGAATCATCAGTGGGATTTTCGTTATTGGATTCGGGTTTAGTTTCTCGCTGTAGCATGCAAGCGCCGTTTCAGAGGAGTTGTTAAGTATAAGAAAGGGTGAACAATTGGGACTTAGAAGTGCCAGTTTCATTTAAGAGCACCTTGGACATGGGAAGCTGTGGGTGAGTAATCAGTGTGATTGCATGTCTATTTCAATGACATCTGCTCCCTTTAAATACCATTTCCTGGACAGCCGGAGAGCCCGGAGGATGCTCCAGCGCAACTGCCCCACGGCCACCTCTATCGGAGAACTCGGCAGAACACCCACGCCCTGGGTGTAGTGAGCTGTCTCTGGGACAGAGCGACTCCTGGGGTCACAGAGTAAACCTGCTTTCTGGCAGGTATCAAATGCGTAGGTCAGGCTGGTAGTGCAAAGTTGAGAGAAGCTGAGAACTTGCAAACTGCTTATTTTATCTTTGGGCAAAAGAGTTTTGCCTCTTAGAACTGCCACCTTGTTTTCAGAGTCAGACTGTAGTAATGGGTGTAGGAGTAACTTCTCTCGCTGGAAGATTTACTCAGAAGATTGGTCAAAAGCAAATTCAGGCAGGCTGATTTCTCCCCTCCACACCCGCCCCATTCATTACGTGGCGCAGCTCAAGCTTGTTGCCTCCCCATGTAATCTGCTCATTTTCCCTTGTCAGGAGGCGCTTGCAGCGCAGTATTTCCAGGGAGGGGATTAGGCTGGCAGCTCTCCAGTGATGCTGACAACGGCCTCGGTGAGCTCCATTTCAGCTGAGGTTGTCAGCGCTGATTGATTTTCATGGTTGACAGCATTTGAAATGCTTTCAGATCGTGATTTCTCACTGGGCCTGATGTGGGGGAGGTATTTTTGTTATTGTTGTTAATAGTAGAAATAGTGTTATCTGGATACTTATGCAGATAGAGACTACGGGCACTGAGTGGCATGAGCAGTTGGTGTCAAGTTGGTGTCAAGGAATAATCTTCATCAAGACTTGCATTGCAAAATGTAGCTAGCTCATGGTCTTTCCAGGGTAAATGAAAACTGACCATAAACTTTCACACATTTTACTATTTTTGTCAATAATAATACTGGAATTTGGATTCTCCTGTGGAACAGTCTCCTGTATTTTTTTTAAATTTTAAGAACTAATGTGCTTAGCTTGATGAAACCAAATTTTTAGCAGTTTCAAAGGTGAGTGTGATGTTTTTGAGCTACTTCTCCTCAAAAGGATCCGCAGGCTAATGAATTGCAAGGTTGCTGTTCTTGGCAGGTCTAGCATGTGTTTGCTTGTTTTCTGTCCATGACCATGAATCTTTGTGTTTGTCCCTCCTTTACTGACTTATCTGGGAAGATCTGCAAATCCACGTAAGGATAACCTTTTTGCCGTTATCGTGCATGCTCGAGCATGGGGTAGCACAAAGTTTCTAAGATTGGTTTGGCTGCCATTGATACCATCTCTCTTTAACATTTGGTTAATTGCTGCATGGGAAAGTGGTATCCTGCATGTTAGGTTTTGTGTGCTGCCTAGAGATAAATTTGGGAGAGGAACTCCTTTTTGAGTTTTTTTGTGTGTTTCCAGGCAATGTACTTTGCCCTGCTCACTGCATTACCTGGTGTGGCAAGACGGTGTGTTCCAGCTGAACACGTATTTGCAGGGCTGGATGCAAGCCATGCTTTTCCTTACCTCATCGTCAGCACCGCTGCTTCTTTTAAGTGTCTGGCCAACAGCTGGCGGTGAGGAAGCTACCAGCTTCCATCTCCTGCAGATGTGATCTGTGGGCACCAGGTGGTCTCACTTCATGGAATGAGATGCTAGCTTGTACCCCTATGGACCTGGTCATGTGCTGTTCTGGGGAAGGGATGAATAGGGCAGCTGAGCTTAGAGCTCCAGAAATACGTTATTGGAACATGACAATCCCACGTTGTATGTAACATCAAAGCCGGAAGTGTTTGAGTGACGTGATGTGATGTGTATTTAAGTGATGAGTGTTGTGATGAAGGGCAACAAGAAAAGCTTTTAAGGGCAACAAGAAAATCTTCTATATGTATGTCAATGTTGAAGACAAGGGAAAATGTGGACCCTCTATGGAACGAAACAGAAGACCCATTTACTTGGGGTATTGAGAAGACTGAGTTACTTTGGCTAAGCCATTATCCATCACATCTGAGAAGTCATGACAGTTAAGTGAAGTTTCTGCTGACTGGAAAAGGGAAAACATAACCCTCATTTTTAAAAAGAGAAGCAAGGAAGACCCAGGGAAATACAAGCCAGTCAGTCTCACCTCAGTGCCCACCAAGATCATGGAGTGGATCCTGCTGGAAGCTGTGAGGGCACGTGGAAAATAAGGTGATTGGTGACAGCCAACATGGCTTAACTAAAGGCAAATCATGCCTGACAAGTTTTGTGGCCTTCTGTGATGGGCTTACCGTGTTGATGCATAAGCAAAGAGCAGCTGACATCACCTACCTGGACTTGTGCAAAGCATTTGACTCTGTCCTACACAACATCCTTGTCTCTAAACTGGAGAGACATGGTGGACTGAGAGCAGCCCTGCAGAGAAGGAGTGAACAGGAGCCAGCAATGTGCGCTTACAGCTCAGAAAGCCAGTCACAGCCTGGGCTGCATCAAGAGAAGCGTGGCCAGCAGGTCGAGGGAGGTGATTCTCCCCCTCTACTCTGCTCTGGTGAGACCCCACCTGCAGTTCTGTGTTCAGCTCTGGGGTCCCCAACACTAGAAAGACATGGACCTGCTTGAGTGGGCCCAGAGGAGGCCACAAAGATGATCCGGAGGCTGGAGCACCTCCTCTGTGAGGACAGGCTGAGAGAGTTGAGGCTGTTCAGTCTGGAGAAGAGAAGGAGAAGGCTCTGGGGAGACCTTATAGTGTCCTTCCAGGGCTTAAAGGGGGCTACAGGAAAGAAGGGGAGGGATTCTGTCAGCGAATGTAGTGATAGACAAGAGGTAGTGGTAGATTAGATATTAGGAGAGTAGATTTAGATGAGATATTAGGAAGAAATTCTTTACTATGGGGATGGTGAGACACTGAAACAGGTTGCCCAGAGAAGTTGCGGATGCCCCCTCCCTGGAAGGTGTCCCATGAGGAATGTAAATTCCAAAAATATAAACAAATAGAAGGAAAAACCCATTGAGGGCAGCACAAGAATAGCATTAAGGTTTATTTTTAACATGGAACATCTGTCAGTTTTATGCTATGGAAACAACATATTCTAATGCGGTGTTACTGTTAAGGATAACAATGAAAAGCGCACACACACAAAAAACAAGCCAAAGGAAGTCTGTCAGTAGCATTGCTCTGAAAAACAGTCTGATCTTTGTGGGAAATACATTACTCACGGAAATAGGAAATCGCAGTGGCTAATGAGCGGAAGTTTCAGAGCTGGATCAGTCTGCTCATCTTTGTTTGAAGGGATCCTCCCTTAGCCAGAAGAAAAGGTGTTTTTAAGTTCAAGGATGAAGTATGCTACTGTTCATGGAGTATTTTTTTTTTCATACAGTATAAACATTAAGCAAAAATAATTCCTTATGAACATTGTAATTTAGGGCTACAGTCTGGATGATTTACACGTAATGTGCGCCCTGTCTCACCGTCCGAGGCACACTGGTGATAAATCTGTGACCTTGCTTCACTTCAGTAGTTGTTTCCCATAGTGCCTGTGGACCCAGAATCCCTTCTGTAAGTCATTATATAAATCTGTACCAATGACCAGCTGCCCCTTCCTCCAAGCTTTTATTAGCCTCTAGGAACTGAACTCAGCAGGAAGATCCTACCTGTGGCTCTCAGAAGGGCTGGGTGTTGGCTGAAAAATCCTGGGCAGGGCAGGGCGGGTAGAGACCTTGGCATCTACCGAGTCCTTTTTAAAATGAGGAGATGAGCTGTGGCCTGGAATTTCTTGGGGTTTTTTTCATGCTGTCATGAAGCTTATTTAGCAATCTTTGGCTACATTTATGCAGTTAGTGTTGCTCTTGATATTGCAGTCCATTTACAAAAGACATCTTTCTTAATTGTGGAGAATCCCATTTTGACTGCAGGTTATTTCTTAATGTATAGACCTATAAATTTGAGACACATAAACGTTGAGTGAAGTGTCCCATCTCCCTGCAAGTGATGTTTTTGTGTGGTGATCCAGTGGTAGAGGAAGGTGCTACTGTTATCAGTGCTTGCCTGTCAAGGAGCAGGAATAGCTACTATCTCAAGACTATGTATTTATTTTTTAAAGAAAAGTAGTTGTCCATAGTGTGACATATGTTTAAGATCTGGCCAGTTCTTCCAGATGTCTGTGATAACCTTTAAACAGTTTAAACATACAGATTCTCATCTTGTGCAGATCCTGCACTGCTTTCCCCATTTGAGAAGCGGAAGCAGAGCTGAGCCTTATAACTGTACTGGGCACACAGATGAGGTGGGTAGATAGTCAGATTGACAACATACACTATTTGCTTTCCTTGAGAGCCACAGATGACTGCTTGCGGGTAGGTAGGTTGTCTTTTTTTAAAGGATATATCGGGGACAAGTGTTCTTTATTGGATTTCACCAACTCCCTGTGCAGGAAGTCTTGTTCTGGGCTTCAGCCGAGCTATTGTTGAACTCTTGCACTTGGGCAGTCGGTCCCAGCTCTGTCAGACAAGGTGGGCCAGGTTCTGCTGTTTCATGCTGAGGGACTTCCCTGTGTTGGATGTAACGTTTGGTAAAAAATACTGTTTTGACAAATGGTCACGTATGAGGTTTTGTGAATGCACTGTACGTTTACTGAGCTATGATTGTGCGTCATAGCTCATTTCATCAGAAAGTTCTGCCTTCTCTTGCTTCTCTGATCTCGATCTTCCTTCTTTGTAGAAGCAGTACTGCTTACTTGGACGCCTCCTCTATTTTTTTATGCTGAGACAGCAAATTATTATTCTTTGCATCTTATATTAATTCAAATACCCGCTTCTTTTAAAAGATCTTTTTACTACCTATTTTTTGTAATGATGTATCCCTTTTACCTTGCCTGCGAAGTGGGGAAGAGGCAGGGGTTGGGTGTGGTAAACTCTTTCCTACTGGTTGTTGCTGTCACATTTCATGTAGTTTTCCCTGAACTGTGGGACTGTCCATGGAAAAGACATAACCTGCTTCGCTGTGTGGCTGTGGACCCTGCTAACTCTGGAATGGATTACCTAATCATATACTGTACTACAGACTGCATTTTCTCATATGGGTCAGATCTTCAGTAAAATCAATTTTGTCTTTCTCATTGAGCTTTTCTAGATGTTTTTTTTTGTTTGTAGATGATAAGAACCCATGAGACAGTAGTAATCACATAGAAGACGTGCCATTGACTTAGCCAGTATAGCACTTCCAGTTTCACTTCCAATTTTGATCACTCTGTCTTTGCACAACTGAGCAGAGTGCTGCCCATCACGATGTCCAGATGCTAATCCATCGCAGCATAAGCCAGGAGTCACAGATCCTTGTGGGCATTTCCATGCTTGTCTGCCAGTAATGTGTTTTCCAGAGCTCAGGTTCTGTTGAGCTTTGCTTGGTTAGCTAGCGCTTTTTCTGAGGCTCCCCATTTATTTGTTTTTTCTCTTGGGAGGCTTTCTAAGTTTCTTGGTTGTAAGGAGAGGTCTGCTACTGTGTTCCCCCTCAGGCCCAGATCATCAGATGCCAGGCAGAGCGCTACTGAACTCAGTCAGAGAGTTTTTTCACTTAACCAGAAGGTGGTAGGGGTTGAGCCCAGTATCCTTTTTGTGCTGTGGAAGGCTCATTTAAGAGGTTTTTTTCCTCTCCTGTTTATGCCACCTATTGCTTAGTTTGTTGCAGGATTTTCTTATTCTTAGTTCTGTGTTATTTTAATGGCCTCTTAACAGGGACTTCATGAAACTTTCATTGAAAATGTAGATAAAATATATTCTCCTGCCCTTATTTATCTAACATACAGTTAATACCGTTAAAAATAAAATATTGTGGTGTTAAGCCCAAAGAATATGTATGAATTGCAGCAGATTATGATGTACACGTTTATATTGGCTTACTATCTAAAAATTGTCACATAGGCTTTTGTTAAACTTTACCATACAGGTACTTTGTATTCACCGGTTTTAAGTATCACAGGAACAGGGAGCAGGAAGCCAGAGAGAGAATTTTATCTTTAGACTCTGCTTAAACTCCATCATGAATATAAAAGTATCAAGGTCAGTTGAGGCAACGTGAAGAATAGTGCTTAAAATACAGGGCTTAAAATGAAAACCAAATGAAATTCAGTGTGTCTGCTTTGGCCTTACGTGTGTGGCTAATAAAGCATGTGTATGCATCTCTTCATGTAGGTTGAAGTTGGGTTTCTGATTCCTCCAAAGAATAGTTTTGGCAGCAATTATGTCTATCAAGAACCATTTATTTTTCCCTGCTTGCTCAAGGGATATGCTTAAAGGGGAATGGGGAGAAATAAGCTCCTGCAGTGATCTCCACTGTCAGAGCAATTAATGTTATAATGGCAATGGCAAATGTTAAGCGAGAGTGCTTCTTTTCTGTGTTTGCATCGAACCCAGAGTACACGTAAGCGGGGTTCTGGTGCTCCCTGTGAGTCAGCGTGTCCTGAACTACCCTGATTGACTGAAGGTCTGTGTAGCAGATTTTGTGTTTTAGCAGGTTTTGTTCTAGACCCGCTATCTACTTGCCTTCTGTAGGTCTTTATCCTGTAATACCTTATTTTAATTTGCTCTGTCTTCTGTGAAGAATCCTTTGTCATGAATGAATCATGCTCTGCTGGTTGTCACAGAGCAGGTTGTGACACCGTGGCTCAAATGTTCTTTCAGATGAGTATCTTCCCTGCAGCGGACTCAAATTCAAATATTGTATTTAACAATCAACAGAATATTGCGCCTGTGTGGTGAGGGCTGTTGGCTTCAGTTAGTCACCTTACATGAAGGATGTATTTTTTGGTTTGGCTTGGCTTGGCTTAAGGAAGCTGGAAGATGCTGCTGCTCTGTTTTTGAGCGAAGGAGCACGTAGCGGTGCACGTACTGCCAGCGCTTTGCTGCTAATGAGCAGCACAACCACAAACAGTCAGCAACCAGTGTTTATGTAGAGTAACTCTTGCCAGAGAAATCCTATTGTTTCATTTGCTAATTTACAAAATTAGTGGCTGAGAGGAATGCAGTTTCAAGGCAAACGTGAGATATGCAGGCAGGAGGGTGATTTATAGAGGTAGAACAGGAAACCGAGGAAGAGGAAAGCTGTGGAGGATATTGGGAGGAAGGAAGGGAAACAACCTGACAATGAAATCAATTAATTTTTCGATAGTTCTCCCAATGGATGCATAAAGCACGACTGATACATATAATACTTATTATACTGTAGGGAACAGATTTGTAATGGGAGAAACACAAGCAGTATAAACTGACTGACTCTGTTTAATGTGCAGCTGTTGTTTTGCACAGATTTTTGAGTGTTTTTTCCACAGATTTTTTACTGGCTAACTGTTAACTTGTGAAAGCCCAGTTACTGACCAAAAAATACGATCTGTTTTCCTTTTTGATGATCACGACCTGTTTCACCTGTCCTGCCAAAACCAGCACCCACTTAACTTGATGGGGTGACAATTTTCACACATTACGATCTGCATTACTCTGTTTATCCAACGTGCAGAGTAAAGTGGAAGACTCGGGATGGTTACACAGAGCAGCAAGCACATTTTTAATTCAAGATGATGCTCCAGTCGTGGTCAGAGCATACATAGAAATCTTAGAAGCAATTGCTACAGAACTTAGAGAAGGAGCAAAAATCAGCAGCTGCCTGGCCTAGCTTTGAACTTAACAAGTCCAAACCTTATGTTCTCGACAAACTTCAACCAGGTGCATTGCTAACGTGCCTTGGGGTGCTCTCTGTTACAACATGAGACATATGGCTGCAAGGGCTGCACTGCAAAGTGAGTCCATGTTTCTTTCATCCCAGGGCATGCCCTTTGAGAGGTGCATTTGCATTATTGGTTAGGCAATATGAATTTTTTTCTTCTAAGTAGCTGAACATCTAGCCCTTAAGATACCGCTGATGTTATTTTAAAAGTCTGGGTGAAACTTTCTAATATGCCTTTATCTTTTGAAAATGCAGATTTTTGATTTCTAAGTAGATATGTGAAAACACACTGTTTCACTTCTTTGCTGGGTTTTTGTTGTTTTCCTTTAGTTACAGAAACTGAATTTCAGAAGCTTTGTTATATTAGCTTTTGTTACGTATTTTCCTCAGGACGCTATTTCATATAATGTCACCTCTAACAGTAAGTCAATAATCAACTGCAGGTCTGAGTTCCGCATCTAAACCACACCTATGTGAAACACGAGACGAATCAACATCACGTAAATTGTCATACTTGTCTTGGGGCAAATGTCCATTTTTATATGTGAGGAAAAGGACAATGAATGAGATAAGAAGCAGAATTTATTAAAGCAACACTTAAATTTAATTAGAAAAGCAAAATCTCATCTTTTGTAAAAGTCCAAGAGCTTTTGCATACTGACTTGTTTTGAAAGCCTGATCCAGAGGAGTTTGGTCTTGTTTTAAAAATGGTAGAATCACCCATTTTCTGTATTCCAAGTAGTTATATGTTTCCTCTTTTCTGAGAGTTAAATGAACTTGTACTGTGTTTGCCAGGAGGTCGGAGCATGTACTCAGTCAGTGCAGTTCAGTTGGGGCACAATAAATAAGCTGCACACTTGGTTACTCAACTTTTATTCTAGTGTTGCAGTGAATTTTTATTACAGCTGAGGAGTAGGCAGATGACACGTTAGGTTAGTCTGGTCATCTGCATTCATTCGAATGAATTTTTGGTTGTGGGTTTGTTTTTTTTTTTAGGCAACTGGAAGACAATATATTGAAATAACAACAGTCTTGCCGTGATGAAAGTCTAAGGGTGTATGAGTTTCAAAGACAGATGATATCTTTTGTTACCCTAACTGATACGCATGGGAAAACAGGACAAGCTTTTGATGGCAGTTATTTAATCGGCTGAAATATCAAAGCACATTCTCTTATCTGTGCAGTGTGGAGATCATATTTTCGAAGATTTTCATGGTGATTTAGTAGTTCTTTAAATACTACCGTTAAAATGTGGTTAAATCAGCCAGTGAGAATGAAGAATTACAGGTTTTGCTACAAGAAGAAGGTGAGTGTTAAGAATAGACTCACTAAGCACACTTGGGAGATGTCGGAAAGGTTTCTTCAGTACACGATTCTGGAGTATTACTACAGAAACTAGTTGAAATTCAGCAGTCTTTCGTATGCTGGGGGACTGCAGTGATGTGCTCATTTCAGGTTGATGAATGGACTTGATGAGAACAACGTTAGCGGTGGTATCGTGTACGAGGGAAAGAAATTGCTCGCCCCAGGAAGAGCTCTCCTGCCTGCCCTCGGATGCCTGGCCTTTCTTTTAATGGCAAGCTGTGTGAGTCAGCTGCCAAATGCGTTTCCCCAGTGTGGCAACAGCATGTATAGTGTGTTCCCATCTAGGGAATTCACTCGGGCTGTATTTCTGCATTATTACGAGGACTCCCCGCTGTTAGATCTATGGCAGAAAAGAGGCAGCGTCTCTCGGGCAGCAATGTTTAGCATTTGATAAAATGATGGCACGATTAGCAGCAATCTGTAACGTGCCTTTTCTTCTTTTCAAATCTAGTTACTCTTAGGAACAACACTGAATGTTTGGGAACTATGAAGTATATATATAAACATATCGTGTTTAAGCAGTTCTGTGTTTCACTGCAACCATTCATTTTTCTTTTGGTTTCTATGTTTGGATGGCTTATAAATACGGGATCCCAGAAGGTCCTGTTTAAGCTAGGAAATTGAGTTGACGTGTTATCACTGAGATGAAGATTACAATAGGAAGAATGTTATTAGCTTGGACTAGGACAGCCTAACCTCGCTCAAATCCCAAAGTCCCTCATTCTTCACACCAATATTTTAAAGGAACATCAGCCACTTTGAACCCATCTGTCTCAAGTCACTTGTAGAGCTTCTCTTTGTTAGTGTTTATGATTTTTTACTTGTTTTCCCATCTTAAAACCTTTTTCTCTGGTACGTAAACTTTCTGTACAAAGAGAAGACTGACAGACTATAAAAACTAAATACCCAGAATTAGCAGGCGTGTGGTAAGCCAATCTCTACCTGGGCTCCTTTAATGGTGTCTAACTGATGCTGCAGTGGAGCTTCACTGGGGTGTTGGTGCTCTGCTGGGTCGCTGTGCATTTTTACTTTAAAAGAAATTCAGTGAATAAGAGAAGAATGCATGAGTTTTGTCCCTGATCTTTCATTTATAATAATCCTAGGGAGTTACTGTAACTTTTTTAATAAAAAAAAAAAAGGCCATGATACTATCCAGATTAACATGTGGATTCATTTACATGCTGTTTCACCATGTGTTTGCGTCGTTTTGGTACCCCTTTTTCCCTTCTTGTCATTGTTAGTTTATATCCCCCCCACTCCCGAAAATGCAGGATCCTTGTGCATCCGTTCTTGCTTGCACAGAGGTGGATTGGACGGAGAAAGACTGTTTGCCAGCATGAGCCCCTGAAACCAGCCTTTGGGAAAAACAGGGTGGTGAGAACTGCTGACCTGTTCCTAGTCCGTGGTTGTTAGTGATGGCAGAAGGCAAGGTCCACCTCACTGCTATCAAAACCAGAAATGCTCTAGTGAACACGTTCTTTTAGTCTCACTCACACAAAAGTCACTTTGGCCTGGTGAAGTGGATTTTTGCCAAAGGGCCTTTCTCAAGACCTTTCTTTCATGCTTCTGGCAGTTGAGGCCTTGGAGGGGATTTTATTTAAAGCCTTTGGCTTTGAGACTGGGCTATAAGTCACAGGATCTCTTCTAGCATCTCTGAGCACATCAGACAGCTCTGAAACAGGGGTTCTTAGGGGATGTCAGGCAAAATACCGGTAAATCTCATCTAGACGAAGCTGCGTTTTCTAAATCAAACCAGCATGTGTCAAATGAATCGCATCAAATGAAAGTCCTTGAGTTAGGATGCCTGAGACAGACTTACCGTAAGCTGATGTACTGTGATTTCCTGGGCAGAATTCATCTTCCCCAGCCTGGTGTCACGGTAGTTCCTCTTCTCCTTCCTCAGTTCCCTTAAATCTTACACAAGGAGGCTCTTACTGTCTCCCTCAAAATATGCTCTTTCAGTTACATTGCCCTGTTTGATTCTTGGTATGCTGGTCGAGAGGCGTACAGCAAATACTGCTCATTTCTTAGTCTTGCAGTGTGGAAAAAGGGTTTCAGAAAAAAAGCTGGGATCCTGTTAAAAACATTAAAACCAGGCAAATCATTTAAAACAGTCAAATCAAATATTCTCTGTATCTGCTATCAGCACTAATCACACTTAAAGACTTTTCTAATATTGTCACAGCCTGCAGAACATACATATACCAATTTCTGTCATACAAGTGGTAGGAAAATAGTTGGAGTAGTTCAGTGCTGGGTGAGACAACCAGAAGCAGCTCTTTGCAGTCACCCCTGTGAGCCAGTACAGCGTCATTCTGCCTGTACGGTGTCTGGTTCAGCCCACGTAGCTGAGGTCTATCCAAGCGAACTGGAGATCTCTGTCTTGGGTGTCCTTGTTAAAAGGTATTCACTATATAGATTCTGAATATACCCCACAGATGTGGAATGCTGCCTCCCAGAATGCGCTTCAGATTTTAGGCATCGAGCAAGTTTCCAAGTTAGGACTTTCAGGTCAATGTCTAAAAGCTGAGTGGACAATTCTGGGCTCTTCTCTCTCTCTGTATGAGAAATACTCTTTTACATATTTGTTTGTTGGTTTGCTCATACAGGGATATAATTACATACTGGGCTTTCTTTTCAGTAAAAAAATAAATGTAGAAATAAGAAAACATTAGAAGGGCAAAGTTCTGATATAAACAGTACTTTCAGATTGCAAAACTGTCCCAGATTCCTTTTCATTTCCAAAAAGCAGACTTAAGAATCCAGATAAGAACAACTCTTGCCATCTGCCTTCCCGCTCCCCTTCCCTTTGGTTATACTTTTTCCAGTTGCCTAGTACTTTCCTTGTATAAGAGTAATGATTTTCAGGTCATCAACAATTATGTTATATTCCCCTTTTAAATACTATACGTGACCCTATCTTTCACATTCACCGTTTCCATGAAAGAGAATATGGAGTTGGAACTAGTTTGAGTTATAGAGAGGGAGATTTTCCCTTGGGCAGCTTCTATGCTTTTTCTAAATTAGGCTTAGTCTTATCAAATTAATTAAAGACAGTTTCTTTTAAACCTGATCAGATCCAGGGGTTTAATGGAAAGACAAGTTAGTTTTGTTAGACTAAAGGAGAGAAAACTATTCCTTTTCTCTTTCTTCTTGCCTTTCTGCCATGGAATGAACACCGGTGCTGACCTGGGATGCAGAGACAGGGAAAGGGTGACACCAGACCTTTTGTACTGTGGCGCTCAAATCTGAAATCTGTGAGATTTTGTAGATTTTAGATGTAGGCCAACCAGAGAGAGGTGAATGCTCACAAGTCTTAGGAGAAGAAGGATCTCCAGATCACGAAATTCATCACGGCACTTGGGACAAATAGATATTCTCGAGCATTACATATGGTCACGTTTCAAGATTGCTTTGCTAAGTAGTGGTGGCCCACTGTTGTGAAATGGGAGCCCTGATTTAGGGCACTGCAGTTCAGTGCATAGATTTTGACACTTCTGTGCTGTGGCAGTATATTCCTCCTTACTTTTAAATAAGGGGAAAAGTGGGAGTAGGACAGCTATCAGATTGTATTATGAAAGCAACCTTTAACCTCATGACTACTAGCCCTTGAGATTTAGAAGGAAGTTATATCTGAAAGACTACAGGCAGGATTTTCCCTGTGATTCATGCATGCCTCTGAAATACACTCCTGCCCAGGCGTAACAAAAAGGCAGCGTTGTAATCAGGTGTGTCTGAAACCTGCTTGTGGTCTCCCTTGACTGGACAGTGTGCTTGTTATCCTGAGCTGTAATGGTTCCCCCAACACTGTCTCCAGTGACGTTTCCAAACAAGCAAGGTTCCTGTGAGTGTGCTGTATTTCTGCTGAATCCCCCATCAAAGTGTCTGCAGTAGAGAAGTCCAGCAAATTCCAGCCAAAGAGGAGTCGTCGTCTTAAAAGAGAAGGAGGTCTAGAATGTTTAAGGAAATCAGGCAACAAGATAGAGGAGAGAGGGGCATTAATCTCACAGGGGTAATGGCGACAGGTTCTCACTATACATGAGAGAGTCAACACCAGCTCATAAAACTGGTACTCAGAGGTACTGTAAACCAGGCTTCGCTGGTCTGTGAACCACAGAAGGATTTTTGCAAAGTGTTAGGTAGGCACAATGATTTGCAGGTAGAGATTAAATGTATTTTAGATGTTAATGTCTGAGAAGCAGGTTCTGTCTCGCTGCTGTCTGCAGTGCCTAACAACCGAGGTACAGCATAAGGATGTTGGCGGCACTTTATTCTCAACAAATAGGCCAGCTGGATCTGAAGTAAATGCAGAGCTGGAGGTGACATTTCTTTGTAGTAGCCTCAGACAGCTACCTGTGAAGCATGATGTTGTGAGATTGTGAAAGATCTTGTTTTATCTTTATGAACACTATCACGCAGCTGAACAAAGAGCCAGGGATGCCTGTTTAACATTTTTTAACCACCATATTGCATTTACAGTTTAAAATGGTCATTTCTGTACTAGTTTTGAGATAGGAGGAGATTTACTTTTTGGAGCTGTACCAACTTTATTCTTGTGAAGAAGAAACCACTACCTATATAGTACATTGTCTTGTGTCGGTACTGGTAAAAAAACCCTTTATCTGAAACTTGACAGATCTTACCAGGTTGGCCGGTGCTATGTGTTTTCTGGGGATAATCTGCTTGATTCAGGCCTGAGTTCAGCTGGTTTGCATCCCTTTATGAATAGGAGATGGGTCCTCTGGCCTGGGCGTGTGCACTGGCACCTGGCTCCCAAGCTACCAGGAAAGATTTGTCATATTCATTAGCCTAATCGTTATAATTACTGCCTGAAGACAGGGCTGTACAAGAAGGGGCTGTACGAGGAGGCAGGTGGCAACGTTTTCTGGGTGAGAAATCCACAGTTTGAAACAGCCCACAAAAAACCCTTTTTTTTCTTTTTTTTTTAATTTTTAGCTTTCTATGCTCTTGCATATACTACGAATCAAATGAAAATCTTATTTCAAAGTCTGCAGTTAGAACACTGAGGTTTAGCTGAAGTGTCAGACATAGGTTAACATCTTGCCATAAGGGAGTGACTGTATAAAAGTCTGAAATACAGTTGGTGTATTTTTAATCGAAATTTTACAGTTTTCCAGTAAGAGAAGTAACTGTTCGCTCTTTGTATCTCATGTGCAAGGAAACAATGCAAGAAAGATTAAAAATGTGAATTCTCTCAGTAAGAAACATTAACTGCAGTCCCTTTGCATCTCCCACTCCCTACTAGCCTTACCATTGGACTTGGTGGTAAATCATGCACCAAGTTTAGTCCTAGGCTATTGTGGTATGCACTGTTATTTAATTTCCCATTCTTCTTTTTATTCAGTATTTATTACCTATTCTGTAATATAGATAGGATACAAGATTACTATAGACTTTCTCAGCATTGAAATGCACATGGGATTTTTTTTTCTTTTTGGTTTTTTTTTAAGACTATTCTCAATTCTAGAAGCAATATCTGAATTAGCTGTCTCTTTAAAATCATTGTCAATTATTTTAAAATAGGGGAGAGGTGCTTGCTGGAGGGGGTAGAAAGGAAGACACTGGCATCTGCTGCCTGTTAAGTCCATTAATTGAAAAGAAAATACTGCTGGTGCCAGAATGTACAGCCCTGCTCCTAATTAAGCCTAGGGAAGCAATGGGCTGGTTTTAATTGAGAACAGCATCTCCCTTAATGGTGCCAGCAGCTAAAAAACGCAAATGGATTCAGAGCATGAAGCGCATGCAAGACAGTAGTGACTCTTTATTTACAGGGTCAGTCATTGTGCCGTGCTTGGAAACCTGCACACCGGCGCACGACCTGGAGGAATAATTGCGTCCCAGTTATGGGCAGAGTCACCTACACTTTCCTAGGTCTCAGAGCTGGGTGTTTACAAAACAAATTGGCAGTATTCATTAGTAGGGTGTCTTTTCAGAAGCAGTTAAGGAAGAAACTATTTCCTGGTAACTTGGTGGCAGGAGGAAGAGCTGCCGTGCCTTACTCTGCCTGTGGCGGTGTGGTTCCAATTAGCGCAGCCTTCATACCCGAAATGCTTTCTGCGCAGGTCACCCGTAAGTTCAGGCGTCTGGTGTGTGCACCGCGGTTCGTTCCCAGACCCTTTAATTATCCCTACTTATCATAACAGTATTAAAAAAAAAACCAATAAAAATCTTCATTCCGAAATGATCAGCCATTTTGGGGTTTGTGCCAAAACAGGCCCTAAGCCACTTCTAGCCTGGTTTCTTAAGGGAGCAAGGCGTTATGTGATTGTATCATCTGGTTTTGTGCTTGTCACTCCTGTTCAAAGAGCTTTTGAATCCACGAGGCAATTTCAGCTGAGAAGTTCAGTGAAAATAGGTGGCCAGGCAAAGGAAAAAGACACAAATTAATTCCCCCCTTGAGGGAGGAGGGTTAGGGGTAAGCTCAGCTACATTATTAGACATTAATGAATCCACACAGGACACATGCCTCTGCGTCAGGAGGAGCTGTGAGTAGAGCTCCCATTTTCGGCAGTCATGGGATAATCAAACCCCAGGCCTGGGGAAATCAGTCTTTGGAAGTCCAACTGCTCGCTTGCTTTCTTTGATAAATAAAGATTTGCCTGGTCCATCCTGGAAAAAAAATCTCTTTGTTTCTCCAGAGCAAGAGGCTTGTCCTTTGCCCAGCCATCTGTTCCTCCACCCCCTGCCCCGAAAAATTGCAACACTGAGGCTTATCCACCGCTTCGAAGTAGCTTTTGGATCCATATTCACTGCCTTCCAACGCAGATGCCAGTACCCTTTGCCTAGGCAGTGAATATATGAGATATATCCTGTGCCCTTTCCAGGGAGCGCGAGCCATTTTTTTTTTTTAACAGAGCCTGGCTCCTTAGCTCCAATTACAGACAAAAGCAAGGCTGGGGGCTCCAGGAGCAGCTGCATCAGTCCATTTTATCAGCTAAGAGGTCCACCATCACCAAGCTGCAGACATTTAACCAAAGCCAGGGTTTGGGACACAGAAATATCGCGGATCCATCTGTTGTCGTGCGGTTAGCAAGTTAGCATATTGAGTAACGCTTTAAAATCTGAGATGCATTTAGAACTGCAGATTCAATGAGAGTATGTACCCTGAGTGATGGGTGGCACTTTTTCTGTGTGAAGGGAAAACACTGGCCTCCCAGTGCTGCCTGGGACAGGTGGCAGCTCACGGTGCTAACTGCTTACACCTGGATGACTAAAACCACCCTCTGTTCATTAAGCAATTCTGAGCCGACACCAAAGTACCTTTCAACAGGAGAGTTTTTAAATTGGACTTCACTTACATCGTAGTAGTTTCAGAGATACACTTTGGAAAGGGGCTGAATTGTGTCTGCCTCATCTGAAAGGTAGAAAGGAGTCAACAGTAAATTTGTTGTCAGAGATTTCTGTCTAATGTTCCTATGGTTTAAAGGCTGGTTTTGTTTTGGCTTTAGTCCAGATCGTTCAGTAGCCTGGCTCATCTGACTTGAGCTGTAATGAC
Source organism: Trogon surrucura (assembly GCA_020746105.1). Classification (NCBI taxonomy): domain Eukaryota; kingdom Metazoa; phylum Chordata; class Aves; order Trogoniformes; family Trogonidae; genus Trogon; species Trogon surrucura. The sequence goes on along the minus strand of CM036625.1, from coordinate 21,056,611 downwards.
CTGGCTATGATTTTAAGCTGCTGCTGTGAGCCTAATTGTGGATTTAGAGATGGCTTATGTTTTCAGGGCAGTGGTCAGTAAGTCCTATCTGCATGTTGTAAGCCTTTTGTCACAGTACCTGCTGGGTTCTTCTCTTGATTGTATTGTGCAAATTGTTTCTTAAGCTTTTTTTTGCTGTAGAAATCCAGTCTGTGATTTATTTTGAGGTGTGTTCTCTCACTTTGGCATCTTCAATATGGCAAGCTTCTACTTTCAAGTTGTATGCAGATGGCAGCAAAGTAGTCAGTGAACAGTAAATTGGCCAAAAAAAAATGAATGGGGGGGGAGGGGAAGGGAATCAATGTTATTTACAAACTCTAGTCACATTTGGCAAACAGTTTCCACCAAAAAATAAAACTATTATTTTTTTCTATGTGGGTTGGGCAAAGTCTTAAGATCCAGAAGATGGAATTGTTTTGGTATGAGCAAAACCGAACCTTCTAAATAGATCTGGTCACTGACTTCCAAAAAAAAAGTCTTTTGTGCACTTCAAATTTCAAGTTTTCTTTGAGTTCAGCCTATGCTCTGCCAACTCAGTACACTCTCCAGAGCTGAGACCTAGGATGCCTCAAGGTTTCTGTGTTTCTCAGGGACTAGGCTGCAATGCTTTCTAACACTTCAGTTTCTCCAGCTACATCTCTTGAGATTTTGTGGTTTGTGTGGTTGTACTGTTGCTGTTTGTGCTTGGGACACGACCTCTAAGCACAGTTCCAGCTCTTGAAGCAGTATCTTTGACCCTGGAGGCAGAGCAGCAGATGGAACTTGATAAACTGACCCGTGCTCATGACTCGGTAGTTCTTAACTCTTCTGGGACCGCTCCTGGGAGGCTGGTATCTGCTCTGGGCACTGCTGACCTGTGGCACTCTTCTAAAGACAGTAAGGAGACAGAATGTTTGGCCTAAAATAAGCCTTGTTTGCATGTGCCAGAGGGTGGAGCTCCCAAATCCGAACTCTCGCAGCACCCCTCAAGGTGGGCACCAGCCCTGTTTAGTGCCAGCCAAGGTGTGGGAGGCAGGCGCCTGCCCGCTGCAGGATGGGAGCTGAGAGGAGTCGGGAGCTGGGAGTAAGACATCGGTGCCTTGTTCAGAGACAGGCTGCTGCCAGTGGTCACTGATGTGTCTGCCTCTGGAGTCTGCAATCAGGGGCTGACTCCTGATCTAGTGGTTAGACACTGAACCTGAGGTCAAGAGTTCTAGGGGATTTCACAAGTTTTGCCCCTGGCCTGCTTTTGAGCCCCTGGGCAGCCTCCTTTACCCCGTGGCTCTGTTTTCTATTCATCCGTTGTCTCAGACCTTTAAATGACAAGCTTTCTTATAACAGCACGTACCTGTACTGAGCTCTGTTTGTGGTCTGGCTGCTGCTGTCATACAGAGAGTGACAGCGTGGAACTGATCAGTACCTTCTGTTCCCCTTGACTTTCTTGAGACTTGGCCCCATACCAAGTCCCTCAGACCCCCTAGCACTGTTCCCTGGCTGCAGGCTGTTACTCCATTTCAGAACTTTCTCATGCTCTGTGATTCTGAAAGAACAAGCTTGAAGGCTCATTCTCAAGCAAAACTGCCCAAATCATTTTTTCACTGATGTGGAGGACAGGAGTATTCTTAGCGAAGGGACTGGGAGCTTCTGACAGAATTGGTCTGTCATCAAAAATAGAATGAGACGGGGGGAAGGCAAACACAAGTTTCCATAAGAAGTGACAGTAATGGGTTAAATAGTTAAGCAAATCAAAATTAAATTCATATGTCCAGTGATACTGACTTACCATTTTCATTGTTGTCCCCTAAACACACATATTTAGACAATCTTCAAAGGAAGAGAACAGCTGGTAGAGAAACTTTTCCTTAGTACCGTTTCTTTGTATGTAAAACAATTTGAAAGCGGATGAGCAGCGCTGGGGTGTCTGTATTAGTTGCCTTCTAACTTAACTGTTAAACTAGTTTCTAGCTGATACTTTCTCCCTCCTGTTTCTCTCCTGACAACTTCTCTTTGTCTTTTGGGAGGCCCTTGCTTTTGCTACAGGATGCCCAGGAGGTAGCACAGTGCTTTAGGGAGCTTTTAGATTCTGCTGATATAGAGTTTCTACGATGCTATTTAAAAAGATGATCTGCACTTGTCTGAGGTTGTGATTGGTGGTCTGGAAAACAAGCGTGGGTAGCAGCTCATCTGCGTTTGATAAGTTAGATTGGATATCATCATCCCTTTCAATTGCTTCTATTTATTTCTGGCTGACCTCAAGCAGTGCTCTCTTTTAAGACAGGCCATGATGCCAAATTGCAAATGTGCCGCCTTGTAATCACTGGGTGTATTGCAGCGAGAGCAAGGCAGCACCTTTGTGATCCATTCTCGTTTCTCTTCTCTTGCCCAGGGCAGAACCACACCTCTGCTCCTCAGCCTCTTCCCCCTTCCTTCCCCAGTGAATACACCTGAGCTGGTTGTTCAGAGACTCTGTCTGAAATTACTCTTGGCCCATTAGCACAAATGCCGGATCTCCCAGCCCTCCAGTGCGTTTTTTAATGGAGCCCTCTGAAAGTGAGTGCTTTATTTTGGGGGCTCTGCTAGACAATAGGCTCTCTGGATTCTCCTCCAGGGGACAAGCTTGTCAATCAAATTGTCACAGACAATAATTACCCCCTGCTTTATTCGCTCTGTCTGTCTTCAGAACAGTCAATTAGAGCTATTGATACAGACAAGCTATTCTCACCAAGTTAGTTTTCAGCCTAATTAAAAGGAACCTGTCAGTGCCTTTCCCGTAACCCTCGGGCTTCTAATGGCTTCTCTTTGTGTACAGTGCAGGAACTGAAACTCAGCCTCAGTCCTGGAGACAGAGGGCTTAGTTAAAGTGTAGTCTTTCATCTCGGCATTTCCCTCGGTTATGGTGAGAGGGCGGGCAGAAGGGAGGGAGAAGAGGATTTTCTAGAAGAGACAAGAGTCCTGTCTGCCGGGTTTTGTCCAGTGTTTTTAAAATTCATTGTGAAATCCTCTGAACTTCAGACTCCTTGAAAGCACTCTGGTGGTGAATAAGTGTTAATTCTCTCTGAGCACAGAGACCTTTAAACACGCAAGTAAGGGCCCTCTTCAGGGGTGAAAAAACAGTGGTTTTTCCTGCCAAAGTGTTTGTTATGCTTTTTTTTTTTCTTAAAATTACTTGAACACACAAAAAGTTATGCCAAAAATCTCACCGTCTTGAGGATACTGCTGATCTAAAATGTATTCAGGAAAGTAAATACTTTCACCAGGCTTTCATTGTGATATAAGAAACTGCCACACTCTGCAATTTAAGCTCATTTCAACAAATTGTGCCCTGAGACATAAAATAAACTCACTGTCCAAACTTGGGGGTGGGATTCTGCCATGAGTTTACACCTCCTGACATCCAGTGTATGAGATCCTGTTTCTGGAGAAACAGTAGGCGAGATCTTCAGGCCTCTGCTCCTATGGGACCAAGTTGTATGTGTTACATAAATCTGCGTCTATAACTGATGATTCCTTTTCTGAATTAATGGTGTATCTTCATTTTCTCTTCCATGTTTTCACTGCTGTTGGATCTTCTTTTCTTCTCTTTGTGAACCGAAACATACAGGTAAGTGTGAAATCTTTTTTTACAAGTATCCCTTGTCAATATTTCTTTCTTCTTTGCCTTTCCCCCAATTGTCTGCTGTATTGCAAGTGGCTTTTGAGGAGTGCGTTCAACAGAGAGAGAAACAGTGGTGAGAAAGATATGGTAGGATCCCCTGTGGTCTATAAATACATGTTCCGAAACAATAAGCCATTTCACAAAAAGAAAAAAACAATCCAAACCCAAGTTTCCCATTTAACCCAGAAACAGTGTAAAGTGAAGCAACACAAGTCTCTTGCCAGTGAAATTGCTGACACCCACTTTGTGCCAATGTTGTAATGAAAAGCGCTGGAAATCAGAACTCTGTATGAAGAATCTCTTTACTTTCCTTCAGTGAGGTATATCTCCAAAGAAGTCACGAAATAATTTCTGAGCGTAATTCAAAAGTGGTAGTGGGAATTTAAATGTAAGACAACCTACCTGTATGTTTAATCAGTATAGCTTTGAGCTTAAAACTTTGCACACTTACACAAAGTGGTTTTGCTCACAAATTGCTGTAGTATCTATTGTAATTGAAATCCTGTCCCAAATCCTTTCTGCCAAGCTGCCTTGAATTATCAAGTACATAAAAGAGAATAAGAAATATTTAATTTCTGGGGTCTTGGAAAAATTTTCTCCCACCTTTGAAGAATCGGGGCGAGCCACAAGGTTCTGTGAGATCTACAAGTGGAGCTTTCAGAGAGGCACTTGAAGCCTGGATTGCTGCCCCTCAGTTCAGTAGCACAGGATACATCCTGAGTTTCTCCCATCCTCTCTGTGAAAGCTATGTGCTTTCTCAAAGAGCTTTAAATTTGCTCTGGAGCTCCCGAGTGAAGACTACGTCATTTGCATGGTGTTGCAGGTATCTCCCACACTACTGCTCTTGCCAGCACTACAGTTTATTTTCACAGCAGTTTGTAGGCAGCTGCTGAAAATTCAGTTTTGTTCTCAATGTCGTGTTTTCTGCGTCTTTCCTCCCCTAGACATCTGTGACTTCGATGTTACAGAGTATGGCTGTGTTTGTGCTGCTACTCACTCACCAGTCATAAATTTGTCTAAGTTGGATTAAATCTTGTTTTAAATGCGTTTACTTTCAACTATTTGGTTACTACAGTACTGCAAAATAATACAACAGCCACGACACTTAGAAATTCTAATTGTTTGAGAAGCTGTTTTTGCCGCGTAAGTGAACTGCTAAGCAAAGGGTAATTACAAGTATAAAAGCACTCATGTAAACTGCATGCTTTAAAAGCTGTGTGCATATTACAGTTTTAGAATTTGAACTGTGACAAAATACTATCAATATTGCATGTACCACATATGGAGCATACAAATACCTGAACTGTTTCTATGAAAGCCATTTGAAGTGATCCAGCTATGTAAGTTCACATGCACACATCCATATGGAATCTTGGTACACTTGCATGGGTATATATTGACCTTAAGTTGTGTGGGATGTCACCTTTTTTGAAAGAAAAAGAGTAAGAACAGCTGTACTGGAGCAAGAGAAAAGTCCGTGTAGTTCAATAGCCCAGGGAAGAGTAAACCAGGGCGAGCGTATGTGATACTTTCCCTTAATAGTTCTCAAGCTTCCAGTTATTTTCAATTTAGTGACTTCCTAAGCATCGCAGAAGTAGGACATTCAGAGTCAAAATTAAAGTTGCCAGACAAGTATGGGACAGAATGTAGAGTTTGCGGCCTAAGGATTTAAACACCGCTTACAGCAATATGTTGATTTCTTCCCCAAGGCCCCCATTCCTTAAGGCTCCCAGCACTGCACTCCCTTTTCTTAGCTTTCTCCCAGAGACCAAATAAATGATGTGCATTAGTTTATGGGTTCTTTTGATGTAGCACTCCTAATACTATTTTGGTGTAAGTGATGGTTGTCAAATGAAACTGTAGTCAGTTCTGGAAAATTCAAAGTGATTCTTCTCTCTGGGGAAGAAGGAGGCTTTTCGCTTGCTCACCTGGGAGTCTTGGTGGACAGCAGGATGGCCATGAGCCAGCACTGTGCCCTTGTGGCCAGGAAGGCCAATGGCATCCTGGGGTGTATTAGAAGGGGGGTGGTTAGTAGGTCGAGAGAGGTTCTCCTTCCCCTCTACTCTGCCCTGGTGAGACCCCATCTGGAATATTGTGTCCAGTTCTGGGCCCCTCAGTTCAAGAAAGAGAGGGAACTGCTGGAGAGAGTCCAGCACAGGGCAACTAGGATGATTAAGGGAGTGGAGCATCTCCCTTATGAGAAAAGACTGAGAGAGCTGGGGCTCTTTAGTTTGGAGAAGAGGAGGCTGAGGGGTGACCTCATTAATGTTTACAAATATATCAAGGGTGAGTGTCACGAGGATGGAGCCAGGCTCTTCTCGGTGACAACCACTGATAGGACAAGGGGTAATGGGCTGAAACTGGAACATAAGAGGTTCCGCTTAAACTCGAGAAGAAACTTCTTCTCAGTGAGGGTGACGGAGCCCTGGAACAGGCTGCCCAGAGAGGTTGTGGAGTCTCCTTCTCTGGAGACATTCAAGACCTGCCTGGACACGTTCCTGTGTGGCATAGTCTAGACATTCCTGCTCTGGCAGGGGGATTGGACTTGATGATCTTTCGAGGTCCCTTCCAATCCCTAACATTCTATGATTCTATGATTCTATGTCAAAGGCACTACCCAGGGCTGTGTAAGAGATCACTGCTTTCCTTTTTCATGTTTTTTCCATGTTATCTTCCAGTCTTGCCGTTAATGAATACTCTTTTGGGGCTTGTTTAGTTCATAGTATCAAGTCCATAGCCAGCATGAACTTCCCTTTACTTTAGGCCTTTACTTTCCTTGCAGAAAAACAATTGTTGGTTATTTCAGGAATAATTTATTGTCCTTTAGAAAAAATGTTCACTTGGGTTACCAAATGTGATATTTTTAAAAAGTACTGAAGGCAGGCAGTATTGACGTGGTGGAGCAGTAGAACTGGATGTGCTTACAGTTTTACAGAAAAACTGGATTTGCGCTCTCCTAAAGGAGGCTTCACTCGCAGTTTTCTTGTTGTGTTCCAGAACACAATGGCAACTTGTGAGCTTACGTGGTAGATTTTTGTTGCTGGTTTTGTTGGGTTTTGGTATGGGGTTTTTTTAATTCTTCTTCAAAATTAAAGACCGGGCTTTCCAATACAGTAGTTGAGGGGTGTATTCTTGAAAAGACAATGCTCAGTAAAGGCTTCTTCAGAGAAGCAGTGAAGGTAAGAGTTATTCAAGTACAGGAAAGATTAAGTAACAGTATTACTAACAATACCATTAGTGTTCTTACAAAATGTGCATGTATTTCTATGCACAGAAATTTGGGAAGGGAACACATCTGAAAAGAACAGAGCTCTGGTGGACTTTCAGTAGATGTCAGAATGAGAGTTCATTGCGGGGAGTTGAACAAGATGTGAACTGTCAGTTGGCCGGCTGTAACACATAAAAGATTTAGAGAAATTTTGTCTGCCATTTTGGGCAAACTGTGCTCTTGAGGTGTTGTCAGCTGTGATTGGGAGGTTTAAATACACAGAAGTCCTGTTTAGAAGGAACAGTTCCTATTTATAACAAACTTTTCCATTAAAAAAATCAAACCAGGTTCTATTTCTGCCTCACTAGAAATCCACTGACTCTGATGTAGTTTATGACCTTGAAATTTTTCCTGTCCTCCTTCAGTTCCTGAACGCTCTTCAGTCTATGGTGTTCTAACACACTGTATATTGATATGTATCAAACCGAAGCAAACTTTTCCTGACTTAGCGATTAGTAAGAAACTCCAGATCCCGAGATAAAGAGAAATCTCAAGGTGGACCAAATCAAGTCACACTGAAGTGGGATGAAAACAGTGTGCAAGAATCTTGCAGGTTTGAAAGCGCTTTAGCATACGTGGGAGAAAATGTATAAAAGGTCTTTTTCATATATTTTTTTAAGTCTTCATTTCTTTTGTTATAAGAAATTATATCTCTCCTGTTCTGTTATCTAATGTCACTGAGTCTTGGCCTGTGTTGCTTACAGTGATAAAGTAGCACAATGTCAACTGTTTTGGTTTAAAACCATACCAAAGGTACTTAAACCTCTTTGAAGTGGAATATTAGGTTGCTGGTTTAAACACGAAACTTTGATATACATGCGTGATTGTGTGTATGAGGGCTCATGTAAATGTTAAATACTCTTGCAGAACTCCTTCACAGTTTTTCATCAGAAAATTCAACAAGAATTTGGAGTTTACTGAACCTGAATGTGTCTAAAAGCTCAGCTGAACAGTGCACATATTCTCAAGTGAATTAAGTTTAGTTGGCTTAAGTTTCTGGAATTGATACGAGGAGCTAGGAGAAGGCATGAATCAGTTATAGAAGACCCTGGATTTTCTTCTATTTATGTCAAAGTGGCATATGAATCGCTGCCTGCATTGAAGCTATGATGTGGTCGCAGCAGTAACAAGTCCTCTGGTTAAAAGTTCCTTGGTAGTCCTGGTGGTCTCTTTTTTTTCTGTTGTTCGTAGCATTCTGAAAATGTAATCTCTCAAGCGAAGGTATTCCTGCTCAGAGCTGGCTTGTGTGGGAGGGAGGACTCCCATGGTTCATCCGTTCGGGTGCAAGTCTGTGGTGGAAGAGAATTGACGTTCTGTTGTGAAAACTGGAAAACAATCTTTGCAGTTTCTTTTGATGTATTATGGTGCAGTTCAGCCAGATAATACACATGCATCATGTCCAGCAGACGATACACTGTAATAGGTATTTGAGAAATGCAAGACGTAATTAAATATTGTATCATAACACACCCTCAAGTGGGAATGCAGTTAACGTCATTCCTTAGCATAAATATTTTTCTTCTTTGGAACATTAATTATACAGCACTAATGCTTTCTTAATATGTTTAGGTTTATAGCCTTGCACTCCAAATGCGAACATTACTGGAAATTTATTTCTGTCAATTGAATTGCCTTAACTTTTACATGAAATCATCAAAAAATTTATTGGCAGAGTTGCTCCTAGTTTTCTTAGTTTCATGTGGCATTGTTTCAAACAGATACAGAGCTATGATTTTAATCACAATGAGATAATAACGGGTAAACTGGCTTCATGCTGTTGTATCACCTCTGTATTTTCCATTCCCTGCTTTTATGCTGGCATTTAACTTGGCTGCAAACTACAGTTTTAAACAAACACTCAGGAGGAAGAAGCATAGGGGCTTGTAAAGCTTGTGATGATACATGGCAAGGGGAAAAAGAAATAGTGTGTTGAAAAGCTGCCTAAAAGACAGAACGGGTTGTCTTAATAAGGTTGTTTGCCTGAAGACTGAAGTAGCTCCGTGTGAGTCCGGCGATGCTGCCGAGTGGACTTTCCTGTGCAGCCTGGAGCGCAACGTGTTTCGCTACGAGGCTTTGATCTTTTTATCCTGATGATAAATTATGTGGTGGGAGGGAGGAAAGTTGCAAATACCCCTTCACCCTGGATGCTTGAACACTTATCTGGCACATAACGTGGCAGACAAATGGCCTGTGTTGCAGGATGATTTTGATTCTCCTGTGCAGTTATGTGATGATACAAGTGCTTTATTAGGTTAAAGAAAATCATAATGCTTGAGCGTAAGTTACTGCTCTGGGTCCAGTTGCTGTTGCAGAGGTTGCTACTTCAGTTCCATGAGTGGTCTCTGCAAAAGGCAGCACTTTAATCCTGCTTGCTGGGAGGCTGCTGGGTGTCCACCGGTCCTACAAGGAGGAGAGCCTCTTGCCTTCTTGAAGCAAGGCTGCTTTATTTCCGCAAACTTCATTGTAGAAAGCTTTGAACCTAGAGAAGGTCCAAGTGGAGAAACGTTGCCAAGGTACAGGTTAGCAGTGGTGGTTTTTTGCTGGCCCTGGCCCTAGCCCTGCAGGCTGCCCCTGCTCTTCTCCTGAGAAAGTAATGTCATGCACAGCTTGCAAAGTTCAACCGCAGCACATTTTTATACTCCAGGGATCCTGCTGGAGGGAAATGACTGTCCCATCAGGGAAGATACAGGACACCCACATATCACAGTTGCTTCATTTATAGGTATTTACTTAGACGAGTGGGCGACCTTAAAGCCAGATTAAGTCTCGGTGAAGCTGAGCCTGGATGATGAATGGTTTTGCCATATCTTATTGCATTGTTTCTTAGTTCTTAGAGATACACTGCTGAGTTAAAAATAGGTGGGTTTATGGTTTCACCTCTTTCTTTACTTGCTATTGCTATCTAGATTCCAAAACTATTTCTTTCTTTTTTTTTTTTAATTAATTTCTGGAGAGACTTGAGCTGTCCTTGTATCTGGAGGGATGGAAGATTTTAAGAGAAAAGGAAATGAGAACTTTTCCAACTTGCATCAATGAATGGACCTCAGACATTGGTTTGCGTTTGTGTGTCTTACAGAAATGTGCAATGTGATTTTTTTTCATCACCCTGTGGGTTTTGTGGTCCTGAAGGTAATTACTGAGATTGGGAAGTGCCTGGCAGCACACTGGCTGAAACAAGGCGTTCACATCTGGCATTGCTTAAATCTCTACATCCCTCTAGAATGCATTTTTGCAAGTTGCTATTTCCCAGGCAAAACCATGGCAGACGTTATGATTTTTTTAAAAAAAGAAAGAACTAGATTCAGAACAATATTTATGGCTTTCTCTTCTGAATATCAATGGCTGGCAGCATCATACTAAAGGCAGGCTAAACCAATTCAGCTAAGTTCACAAGCCAAATTGTTACATAAAAGTGTGCGGTTTATTAATACCAACACACATCCTCCTGCAACATAAGCAGATGGTCCAGTCAGACAAGCAAAGAAGTGATCTGTCTCTTTCCCAAGAAAAAAGAAGGGAAGGGAACAACAATCCAAAATCTGGATTTTCTTACTAGATGAGTTGGGAGTTCAAATGTCCAGAGAGAACAAATGAGCAATGCAAGCCATCAGTATACAACAGTGGACTCAGCAACTTACCCTTTTTTCACCAGGATAACTCCCTTGACATCAGCTGAGATAAACTATACTAACTCGTAGGAAATCGCATCCATTACTTACAATCCTCAAAGGCTTAAATTATTCTGCTATTGCATCTCTAGCCCTTGTATTCTTCTTCCCCTGGAGAGTGTGTTTCTGAGCAGATGCCAAACAAGTCAGAAGATGAAAGACCATTCTGCCCTCGGCTTATTACAAAGGTGGAGGGCTGTCAGAAGGTTTGAGGATCACCGTGCCAAGCAGTGACCAACTGTCAAAATCTGCACACAGATCCAATGTTACCACCGTACGCTTTTTTAATTCCAGTTCCCTGTAAAACTCTTTTTCTTTTCTTCTTATAGCCATCATTATTAGCATGATAGTGCCAGGCTGCGCTGCTGCAATTTTCCCGGACTCTTGCAGCAAGAAGTTGACAGGAATGTGACGCAGTTTGTCTTGCTCCAGCCCCAGATATACTTTTCTCTCCTTTTCCTGCTGCTACTGTATAGTCTCTTATGAGTATTTTCCTGTCTTGGGGTGTTGTTTCATCTTTCTGACCTAATACCAATAAGAAATCTAGTGTAGAAAGGAACTGGATTAGCAAATAGTTTATTTTTGGAAAATGTTTATGTTTTTAAGGATGGCGAAACAGATCTCACTAGGGCTTTTAGAAGCAAATGTGGCTGGCAGTGCAGTTGAGTCTTTATTATTCATTTTAGCTTGATTCTGTGATGTCTGGATCTAAAGATAAAGACTGAAAATTGAAAAAAATAGTAGGACCACCCAGTGAGTTACCGTGTTGAATTTTACTGTATTGTTCTGTAAAGACTGGTAATTCTAAGTTTCTCAAGATGAAAGAAGTGAAGATACAGAATGTCTGGATGCTGCAGGAATCTCTTCTGTTCACATAATGATTTACTAGTAAAACTAACCAACATGGAAATTAATCATTGGACTTGCCCTTTTCAGTTTCATTTTTCTCTGTAGAGTAGCTCGCCTAGTAAAAAAATATAGGTAGTGGATTAATTTTTTTTTAAGACTTTACAAAAGGTGGAATTTGGCAGCACTGACGATAGGTCCTGTTTTGCAGGGAGTTTTTTGCACAGAAATTTAACTAGTTTGAATCTGGGCGCAGAAGCTTTTGCCTGAACCTATTAGATGTGTAGTTTTCTTCTGGTCTTTTCAGTGAACCTTCGACCTTCCTGATAAGGTCAAATAGTTTCTTGTGTAGGGCCAGTTCAGTTCTTCAAGGGAACTCCTGACTTAAGCCTATTACAGAAATGACCCCACCAAGCCTAAGCCTCATCTGTTTCTCTCAGCATTTAGCTGCTGGAGGGTAATAACAAAGGCAACTCATAGAATATTTAGTTGGGTTTTTGTCGCGAAGACAACAGAACTGTGTTTCATTCAAGTCACTTTTAGGAAGACTGTGACGTGCCTTCTGACAGTAGAAGAAAATCCCCTCTAAGGCTCTAAATCAGTATGTCCCTAAAGGTCTCCGAAAAAATAAAGGAGAAAGTGTGTTAAAAAAATCAAATCCTGACAGCAAATAGTTTGAGACATCTTCCATTGTTTCTAGTGTAAGATTGGTGCCAGGAATTAGCCGTAGCTGTTAAAGGCACAGTTTAGTTTCAGATTACATTATCTGCTTTGGCATTTCAGATACCAGTCGTGATGTCTCAGCATTCCAGGGTCTTTGCTACCATTGGTAGGAGACAGGAACTGATAATCATTTCCACGTATAGTAAGGAAGTTAAAGTTTCTAGTCACAGGTTTCGGCTAATGGGTTCAAAAGTCACACAGGCAGGAGTACAGTGTACAGGCAGGAGTACAGGAGTACAGAGAAAAAACAGTTCACTTGGGGGTTTGTCAACCATACCCTTAGTCTTAGCTTGAAACTGACATGGGCCACAGTTCCCTTGCCTGCTCCTCGAACTGCTGTCAGGCTCAGCGTTCCCTGTGCATCCTGCTCTAAAAAGCCAGCAAGGAGAGGTTTTGAGGCGAGCAAATGTTGTGAGACAACACGAGTTAATGGTGCTCAGAGTGTCCAGGTAACTGGTTGTAATCTGTTGCTAACGAAACTCTTCTCACTGCGCCCAGGGGAGTCCCTAGATATTCTCTCGCAAAATATGTAAACTGCAGTGACTTGTGCTGTTCTACAGGTGAGACAATTAGAAACTGCTGTTTATTTGTACATCGAAATACTGTTAATTTGTTGCAGACTCTAAGCTGGGCCTTGGTCGAATGTTGTTTTACCCCGCTCGCCAGCCCTTTGAAGCTGCGCGTGATTTCGGTGAAGTCCCACCCCACGCCGATGTGGACACCCAGTGGTGTAGCTGTGTGGGGCTGCAAGCCACTGTTTGCAGCATTTCCACTTAGTCTGAGCAATCACCGTGGCTGTGGGATGTACCTCCCTACGCGGGAAGAGTCTTTATGCCGTGAATTCTGTATTTGCTGCTGGGGGTAAAAAAGATTAACAAATTGGGGTTTGAAAAATACCACAGCACTTCTGCCGTGGCCATCCTGAGTGAGCTGGCAACTTCATTTTTAAGAATGTGTACTTGAATGGGGAAAATTATATGGAGTTGCTTCTGGTTCCTTGGTTTTTTGTTTTGGGTTTTTTAAATCATATTGGCTTGATAGCCTTATCTCAGCAACCGTTGCCGAGATGGGCCTTTTGCCAGCTTTACAGCCTTGTCAGCTGCATCAGTCACGCAGCTCATCTCAGGTCACAGCAGTCAGCGACTCAGCCGGCATTAAAATCAAGAACTTTCTTCCATAAGCACATTCACCTTTTTGTAAGAACAGATGGCAGGACTAATCCAGCATTCATTGGTAACCGTGAGTGTGCCGTGTCACCTTAGCAGGCTTTGTGCGGCTCTGGCGGCTGCCTCTGCTGGCTGTTTTCTACCACCACTGCAGCACAGTCAGAGTTGCCGTTGTCCCTGGTGGGCTCACTCCACCCTGCAAGAGAAATAAGCCTATGAGAGAAAGGTGCTTATGAGAGGAAAACAGAAAATGACTATTAGGAACTCACTGTATCTCTTTATGTGCACGAGTATTGGAGGTATGGTACCAATTAGTGAGGAATTTTCGTCAAGCAACTTCTTGGGCTTTGTTTTCCCTGTTTTCCCTGCCTCTGTGACACGTAGCTGAAGCCAAATAGTGCATTAGAGGGAACAGATAAGCAGCGTGCTGCTCTGGTGGGAGGGAAAATGGTGTATCGATCTGCTTATAAACTGCACAGCGGAGTAAAGTTGCAGTGCCGCTAATGTTAGTAATAGCATACAGCAGCAGCTGTCTGTAAGGAAGCAAAATATAGAGTGTGAAGGGCCCCGTTGTAGAGCTGTAGCTTTAGGTGGTTTGGGGGGGCATAGCCCAAGACTGTTCTGATTATAGTGGACTCAGTGCACCTGCTGGTCTTGGAAACTAAACTGTCTTGGGCTTGTCCAGTACAGGGATGAGAGATTGCTTGGACGCCTCGAGTATTGTAGGCAAAAAGCGAGGAGGCCGGACTGAAGCGCTGTTGCGTGTTAAACACCAGAAACGAAATTAATTCAAATATTTTTTTAATAAATTTCTATTTATCAGCTGGTACTTACATTACTGCCGAAGAAAGTTGATTGAATTTGCTCCATATTTGCAAACCTTCTGCGTGGTGTTCCTAAGACTAACAGTAAAACCACAGTCCAGGCAAGAGGTGGTCCTGGCTGTTGGGTGCACAAGATTCCCTGCAGAACCACCTCTGGTGAAAAACAACAGAAAAATAGACTGGGGCAGGAGGAGAAATAGAGAGCTGGAGAGTCTGAGAGAGTGTGCTTTGCGCACAGCAGGTCAGTAAAGGGTTTGGGAATAGCAGGTCTTCCGATTCCAGCTTCCAGGAAGGTAATAAACCATTAGAGCCTGCTGTTATAACTCCTGACTGACTGTTGGGAGTTTAATCACATATCTTCATTTCAAGTTCAGCAGGCAGCTAGCTGCCTTTTTACAGCATTGAAGCAGAGGAGACTCCTGGAACATGCAATTATTTACTTAGGGTGACAGACAGCCCTGGGTCCTGGAGGGCGGTAGTAGTTGAAAACTGGCAAACACAGACCTGTTCGTGTTATGTAGATGCATCTGTCCGGGGTGACGATACCAGGAAAAACTGTGTGAGGGTTTGGAGCAGTGCCTGTCCTCTCTGCCAACCTGTCTCACCATGATGCTGCTGATGTGGCATCTTGTGGCTGTTCCAAATGGGAACTCTGCTGGGTGGTCTTCAAACTTGACTACATGAAATGGTGGAGGCAGACGTGTCCTCTGCTCTTCTCTCCAATGGTTAATGTTTAGGATGAGATTGCTGAATTTTCACCCACATCTGCCTAGGCAAAAAGTTCAGCCTGTAGCTCTCTATGGCCAGTGACACTTTTGCAGCTGGTTTCTCAGACAGCTTTTCTCTTTACGCTACATTTTCTCTCCAAATGACAAGTGGTGTGAAATACGGAATATGCTGCAGGAGCGCAGGGGATGCTGTATGTATACAGGGGATGCTGTATGTGAGGGAAACCACTGAATTTCTGTGCTACTGAATTGCAGTCTGGTTTGACACCCCAGTTACCTTCAGATAAGGTCTGATTCAGGCATGGAAACTAGTCTATGTTTTTTCAGAAGTTTCTTGTCTCTTTACTAGCTAAGCCATCTAAGCTTTTTCTTGTATGAGGGGTTTTTTTTAAGTTATCACAGAATACTGCAGCTGCCCTCTTGCTTTTCTATTTCTCTATACCCAAATATGCTGCTCTGCTGCTCTTCTAAACTACCTAAGAATGGTTACAAATCTAACAGATCTTTTATTTTTTTGTAATTTTTTTTTTTTTTCAGTAATGGAAGCCTAAGTACGTCACCTCTCCTTCCTTTTCTACTCCGTCTCTCCCATCTTCTGCTATTCTTTGCCCATTGTTTCATCCTTTCCTTTT
Organism: Trogon surrucura; assembly: GCA_020746105.1. Classification (NCBI taxonomy): domain Eukaryota; kingdom Metazoa; phylum Chordata; class Aves; order Trogoniformes; family Trogonidae; genus Trogon; species Trogon surrucura. Next base: position 21,041,083 of record CM036625.1, on the reverse strand, counting down.
TGATTTTCAGGTAGTAAATGCACCATGAAGTGTCCCTGGGAGGTACAGAATACGTCCCTCTTCACATGGTAGGGATCTCTGTTGGGGGAGCAACAAGTCAGCCTCCCCCTTGACCCTCTTCCCGCATCCCCAGGCCACTGTCAGTCGGGGTAGGCAGCACGGCCTGACAGATGGCCATGATGCACCCTCAAACTACGGCACCTTCCCCTGCAGAAGTGAGGGTCCTTAATGTACTTAGGGAAGTTAAATGTGTTCTGCCAGGGCCTCAGGCAAAGTATTTACCTGTCTTCTTGTTACAAAGATGCTTATGTCTAAATAAACACTATTGTCTGCTTTCCCCTCTTCTGTGCATCCCGCCGTGGCGTTGGATCCTTGGGTGAATGCAGGTAGGGGAGGGATCGCAGAATGAGAGGAGAGTGATGCCTGGAAGGTACGGTGTGGTCTTTTCAGACCTGTGCTGACTAGTTCTGAATAAATGCACCTGGTCACTAACATTTTGTGAAAATGAGAAATATATGTGCTTTGGATTGTAAATGATCTGGCTATATCTCTAAGTCTCTAAAATAGTCTGTTTGACAGGTCCTTACGCTTTTTCTGAGATTGGTAAGGTCTTGCTTGATGCACTGCCGCTTGGATATGCTTTATGCCATCTCGTAAGACACTTTCTTGGTGGCTGTAGCCTTAAAAGTGTGCCCGTGCACAGACTCTGAAGTCATACATTTTTAATACACATGTGCTTTGCCAAGTGTCATTTATTTGGAATAGTGTGTAAAACATTTCAATTTATCTTTATTTCACCTGATTTTATTGGATTGTGAAGAGCTGTTAGTTCCTCATTTAGGCTGCCACATAGCATTTAAACTCATTAATTGACAATTATCTAACAAGCAACAGGAATAAATCTCTTGCTGGGTTGAAGCCTGAAAAGCCCATTTGAACCTTTACAAATGTTAGCACATTTAATGAGCTAACAATGAATTTGAGTTTCTGCATGTTCAGTGGGAACGTCTTCCTAATTGATGGCCAATTGCATTTTTCTCTCCAGGTAATGAGCCTGGGACAGTATTTAGAGTAGTCCACAGAGAGCCTCTTTTGAGAAGTTGTTCTTTCTTCATCACGAGGCTGGACTGAAAAGTGCCTCCCACTTCAAAGGGTTAGCATCTGAAATACATTATTTAGAGTTCCTGTAATTTTATTTATGAGGAAATTGGACATTTAGACAGCAAAATATTACATTTCAGTGTCTACTTTAATCCATCTCTGTCCTCAAACCCCCTAGAAGTGCTTGCTGCCAGGGTAGGCAACTGGCAGTATGATTATAATCGGCGTTGGACAAGGCAGCACAGCAGTCGGGTTCAGTGCTTGCCCAGCCATTCTCATCTGGAAAGTACGCTTGATGTCTTGACAGCAGTCCTTCCTTTGCCATAGCTAAATCCTCTGCCTCATTTATTTGCTTTTGGTACTTCTGTGATACAGATACTCGTGGTTTTATGCTTTTGGTTTGTCCCTATGTGTGTCTGAACAGTGAGTACTAATTGCATCACACAGCTGCGGAAGATCACTCAGCAATGTAACGTGTCCAAGACACAAAGCTCTACCTGAACGCAAAATCGGGTAATTTATTTTCAAGAAGCTTGTCTTAACTTTCTAAATTCCAGTTCTGAGTCCTAGGTGAAAGCTGGAGTCAATACTAAGGTTAGGCTAAGCATTGCTGGGAAAACTATACTAGAAGTGCTTTTTCAGGGAAAAAACCCACCATACTGACAAAGTGCGCTTGCTATGGAATCAGCTGCACTGGCAAAGCTGTTCTTTGCACTGTTTTAGTAACACTTCTCCCTGGAGTGCACGCACATGGAATAAGCTTTCCAACCAAAAGCATGTGCTGCCAGTACAAACATGTTTGCACAGAGGGGCTTCTGCTGGCACAGCACTGTCCTGCAAAGACCCACCTCTTCTTACCCTTCAAGGAGAGGGCTGTGCCCGCAGAAGCCTGTGGTGTGTGTACGTGACCTTGTTTTAGCTGAGCTTGTTTATTCATCCACTTTTGTAAAAAGTCCTTGTGATGTTGAATATAGTGTGGCCCAGTGCTGTTCATGAACCTCTTAATGTCAGGCTGTCTATTAATCCTTGCTAAACCTATTAAACCCTGCTTCTTAATACACTTCCCACCTGCTTCACTCTGTGGTACGTGTTGTTAGGGACAATGCAGGAGTATATAGATGAAATTTTCACAAGTGTCTGAGTGAAGTTAGTGACTTAGGCTCTTGGGGATCTTACTCTGTGTAGCTCTTAACCTTGTTCAAGGTCTGCAGTCTTGTATTTATATCACTTGTAAAGGTGAATAATCCTCATTACATTGTGAGCCAAATCATTGCTGATATGAATCAACACCAGTCCGTAAACTTCGGCGAAACAAGCTCATCTACACCAAAGTAAGCATTTAAAGCTTTACAGCTGGGCTCATTAGGGAAAACATTTGTGTGGAGCATTTGAACCCCTAAACTCTGTTCAGAGAATGTGTCACACTGCCAGGTTCTAGAAACTGCAGTATCAGAAGGCTTCCCCTCTTACAGCAAAAGTATGCATTATGTGACATGTGCAGTACAAAATGTCCATGAATTACAAAGAGCAGCCCGATCTTCACGTATATTCGAGGCAGCCGTAATTTGTTGTTGCGAGTTACTTGCCTTTCAGGCAGCCCAGAAATGGGGGAACGAAAACGGATCACTGTCACTGCATGTTCTGACAGTGACTGTACAGACTCACGCACAGATTCCCCTTCCACCGTGGTAACAGCACAAAATAAATTTCCCCAATTCTTTCAAAGCAGTTCTGGATCTTTCCACTTTGTGTCAGTCTTGTTTTGTGTGCAAGAAATTTTATAAATGGTTTTATTTTCAGAAGAATTATCGTTTTGCTTATCTGTCCTGAATACAAAGAGATCTTAGGACTTAAGCATCACATCTATGAGTAAATCCAGTGCATTTCCAGCAGGATTTCGTCCATGCATCAGACAGCGTTGTGAGTCCATCCAGAGAAAGCTGTGCTGTTCCATGCCGGTACAGAGTTGTTCTCTCTGAGTATTACAATTTTTATTTGTATAGAGAAATATTCTGTGCTGGGGTTTCTGCAAATGTGTCTTGCCAGTGTCATGGGAAGTTTGTCAAGACCGTAGTTCTGAGGATGTAGAGAAATCCAATCTGGGATTTGCCTAGGACTTGTCCGAGCGGCGGGTGCTTTGTGTCAGGCAGGCGGGGAGGGAGGGAGACGAATGACTCAGTTTCTTTTCCTACTTGGAGTAACGTATTAGCTGAAGTAAATCCTAAGGTGAGGCTGTGAGCACCGTATCTGCTCAATGCCCCAACTTTGGAATGGACCCAATGATATTTAATTAGAAAAGCTGCTACTGTCTTTATAATTCCACACCAGATTCGGCTCAAGGCCACTGTCACTTTTACCGGGGCGTGATATCAGAGGCCTGACTCCGTGTGAGGGAGGGAAGACCGGAGGTGGTGGTCAGATGTTGGCTGACCAGCTTTCAGAATTAAGTGGATCTGCCATCCATGTAACAGCTCAAAGGACTTTGATGCCTCAGAGAAAGGCCTTTTCCTTCCCAGATTTCTAATGCTTCAAGAAAGGCTTTTTCGCATATAGTGGAGTTTTTGCCCTTGAAGGATCTGATGCCTTTGTGCTGGAGCCCTCTCAGCCTTCCTCCATTGAAACCGAAGTGATCCTGATTGGAGGGGAAATCTTCAAAACCAGGACTGAGCCTTTCATTCCCTGCTCTACCTCTGATCTGCCATGCCTTTCAGTAAGTCACTTTACATCCTTAAGTTGCTGTTTTCCTTCCCGTCCTCTTCCTGCTTTATCTGTTTAGGAACCCAAGACTGCAAATTATCTTTTCTGCTGTAGGTGCATGCAGTCAAACACTAAATGTTTAGTAGAGAAAAGTCTATAAAACACCACCTTCAGATGTACACATACCTGTGGGCTGCCAGGCACTTCTCAGTTCCCTGAGGAACAAAACTTGAAACTGTGGGCATCACTGTTTGTTTTGGAGCCTTGAACAAGCAGAGGTTTGTCTAGTAAAACCCACTGCAAAGGGAGACCATGCCCCTGCTACAGAGGAGGGCAGAACAAAGGAAAAAGCCTCGTCTCAGCCATGGAGAAAGCTTTGTCCCTGCCCCCATTAGGGACCGGTGGGATGGGCATTATATATTCTGTTTGTGGCAGGGTTTGTGTCTGTCTTGGTGCTGTTTTACTACAAATAAATATTAAAAATTGTAGATAAAGGTAATCCAGGATTTTTTTTCCATTTTTTGTCTGCCCTTCACAGGTGCTGAGCCCAGACAGCAGCTTTCAATCATTTCATGTGTTCAGTGTTTTTAAAAAGTGTCAGGTCTTCAATGTTATCCAACTAGCAGTGTGGGGGGAGTAAAATACGTTGATGATTGTCAAGAAAATGCAATTTTTCGTCTTTCTTACGTGATCTTCACCCTTCTGTATGGCGTGAAGTGAGGGAATAAAAGGCAGGAGAATTGAATTGTGAAGATGATCAAATGCATTGAAAATTTTAACAACGCGGTTTTGTAAGCATTGAGGTGCTGTCCCAAGGCAGCCCGACACACCGATGCCTCAGCATGAAATGCAAGGTAGAGCTTTTAAATAAATAATGCATGAAAAGAGCTCCTCCAGCCCAGTTTTTATTCATCAGGAGGATGGATGCAAGGGAGAGGGGGGAGGGCCTGTTTCCGAGCTAAGCGACGGTGAAAATATGCTCATTCAAATGTGAAGAATTTTTAATTGGGGGAGAGGGAGGCTGAAAGCAGGCGGGACTGGAAAAGGGGAGAGAGCAAGGAGGGGGCAGAGCGAGGGAGCGCTGGAATGACAATTCTTAAAGATGCATTAAACTGCAGGGAGCCTAAAGTAGGCTTAGAGATGAGCCTAAGTAACTGGGACAAAGTCTGCTCAGAAGCCACAGATGGGCCTTGGCTTTCACTATTATCTGCTTGAACTCACAAAGGGGAGGAGAGGGAGGGAAGGGGGGCGAGGGTAAGGTGCTTCGTCGCCTCCCTCTTCCTTGCAAAAGAGAAAAGTATTGTTTGCTTCCACTTGCGCAGAGATGGGACGGAGGGTGGGAGGGAGCAGCAGCTCCCAGTAGCTCAGGGGATCAGACAACCCTGGATTCTTCCATCCTGCTTTTGCCAGGCAGGGTGCTAATGTGGCGTGAAAGCAGTTTAAAGCCCTGGGCCTCTCTCTGAGTCAGCGGGGTGTCCCATGCAGGCCAAAGTCCCCAGTGGGTGGCTGTCAGTGCCAGTTCGGTCGGTTAGGCAGAAATTTATTAGTATTATATTTTCCCCCATTTTTTTGTTAGAGCAGCAGGGAGAAAGTGACAGCTGTATTAGGGGCTGAAATGCCTCCAAAGGGATCAGAAGACATCTGCAGAGAGGGCTTCTGACAAAAACCCCTTTCAGGATGTCTTAGCAGCAGCTTCCAAAGATACCATGGAAAAGAAAAGAAGGGAAGGTTTACGGCTTCTAGAGGGCTCAGGCTCCTGCCTTCTATTTCTCTGTTTGTTTCTCTGTTTCTTTATTCCTTTCCAGCTTTTCACAACATAGGCATCCTTCCCGTTAGCGCCCTGACGCCTGAGAGAGGAATAACGGTGCTGCTCCCTCTGCCAGCTTGCTCCTCTCTCGCTCTTTGTCTAATTCCCAAATAACGGAAAGTGGAGGCTTTGAGGAAAAAGGTTGTCTCAGAGTCACGTCTGAAGGCAAGTCCTGCCGCAAGGCAGTGCTGAGTTCCTTTGCCACTGGCGCTATCAGGCTTGCCAGAAATATTTTAAGCAGTCAAAATGGCTTTGTACTTTTTAATCTCTCTGTCCCTAAACATCCTTCCCCCTCTCACATCCCATGTGTTCAGCTGTGGAGCTTGGAAGAGGAAAAAAAAAAGAAGGAAAAGAAACAGCAATCTCTTTTATCATTAACCCATTCAGCTGCAAATCCCCCTCCCCAAAGAAAATCCACACACAGATTTGCATATGCAATCAACTGTATTCTTTATTTCTATAGCGCCTTTCTTATTAACCACCTCTCTCAAAGGAACTCTTCAGGAAATAAAATTGGTTAGAGATTAAATACAATAAGCCAACCTTCCACGTTAAAATACTGCAGTTTTTGTGAGGGAGGCAACATGAGCTGGCGTTGCCGTTAACGCTGCTCCTTTTCGCATCTGCTGCCCCATTGAGATGGGGCATTTAACACAGCAGATCGGGTCCTGTGCCAAGTAGCTGTGGGCAGCCTCCCTGTATTAGTGATCTTAATCCTTCATTACCTTAACAGGTTTTACTGTCTGGGATTCTGATTATTTATTTTTTCAGGCTTTGAAACACCATAGAGACTAAAATCTGACCCTGGTTTTCTTATTAGTGTTTCAGAAGGCTTTACTCACACCTACCCAAGTTCTGTTTTATTTCGGTTTATTTCACCTTTCACAGAAGTGGAAAGAGAGCTGCAGCTGGACCAGCGGTACCTGCTGGGGGTCAGGAACCTGCCACAGGTGCTTGGGGCTGCCAGGTTTGGCAGCTCTCCTCACACTTGCCTTCCCCCAGCTTTGGCTACAGAGTTTGTTCCGGTGGTTGCTGGCAGCAGAAATGTGATTCTTGGGTGGATTTGTCTTTTTTTCCTCACTGAAAATAATACAAAAACCTTTGGAGAATAAAGGTTCTAAATGGAAGGAATAGTACTTTGCAATAAAAGAATGAGGATTAATATGACACTTTCCTATGTATACAGAAGATGCAGATATAATACATAAAGGAAGGTGTAACATCATATATAACACCTTTCATTCTGATTGCAAGTGAGCAGTTGCTGGGCATCAAAAGAAATTCAGCAAAGAAGCATTTTCATGTTCATTAATCCTGTATGTCGTCGTTCTGGGTATGTTTCTTCATTTTCTGAGATCCTGTTTTAAATTTGTGGTTGTTAGACTCAGCATTTGAAGCTATAAGTGAAAATTTGTAATGTAGGAATTCACAGCTGGAGGCTCGTGTGTCAGTTTCAGTTGGACTGACGCTGGGAGCTTTCCTGAGTGCAAGCATAAAAGACCACTTTGCCACAAAGAGTTGGGGAAGTGGAAGAAATTACTTTTTGGATTCTATCATCTGTAAGCAGTAGTACCAAATACTGTCATTTGGTTAAAAAAAAAGAAACAAGCAGGTAATTTTGAATAGTCTCATTTACTGTAAGAAAGATAAGAAATTCTAAAGTGCTTGCTGGGGGGTTACTGAAAAATACCGGTATTGTTAAATAATTTCTCATTCAAACTCTAAAACAAAACTCAGATCGATGTAATTTTGTGCATAATCAGTATTCAGAGACATCTCATTCCTTTGTGATAGTTTCTTTTCCATTAACTGTGATGACAAGAAGAAGTTTCGCACTAGCATTTGTTCACTCATTTATAAACGGAGAATAAATCCACATTGTAGTAACAGCAGTGTTCCCCAAGGCAAATTGTTCACACTCCAGAAGGTGCTGGGCTTTTATTGCAAATATCCCGTGCCTGTTTCTGTGGACTTCAGTTATGGTTTAATAATTGAAAACTCATAAGATGACGGAAGTTTTGGGAGAATTTACAAATCCGAAGTAAAGTAACATTAAAGATAGATGAGAAAAGATATTGAGAGCTGATCTGCTTGACATTTGGCCAGTTTCTTTTTAATAACACATAACTCACCTAGTTATGTCTTTGTAATCCTTATATAAGAATAAAATGATGCTACAGCCAAAGTCAGTGAGGGAGGTGTCACCACCTCATTTCTGCTGGTTACAGTGAAGCTGTTCACAGTTTCAAGATACTTAATGAAAGTATCAGACTGAAAATGTAGCTTTAAGGTAAGAGCAGAAACCTGCCTGTATCAGACTGTGAAGGAAGTGGAAACATCAGGTTTAAGTATTTTTAAAAGGTATTGTATACATTTTAATTTAATGCAGAAAATTATGAAAATCCTAAGTGAATTTAAATGGTCTAGTAAAAATTGAATCAGGAGGGATATATAGATAGTGCAGCTATTCCCTGGTTTGTGTCAGTGTATTGATGCCTTCGATACCCTTAAAATCCTTCACCGACCCTTCTCACAGAAGCTTCTGGTTCTTGGGTTGCCCTTACCTGGCCTAATCGGGATCCTGCTCCCCCACTGCATGGGTCAGGTTTGTGTTGCCCTGAGCTTGTGATGCTGTTTGTGGTGGCTTTTTAAGGTTCCTGGATGTGCTTGGAAGCAGTGGTAAGGGGGACAGCACTTGCCAGGGGTGTAGAAAACAACTAGTTTCTGAAGGAAGATGTTTAGACGCAGCTGCTTTTGTCGGAGTACTAAAACTGGAGCTGCACCCAGCGAACTGAAAGCTTAGCAACCTGTGTGTGTCAGCAGAATCTTTGTTCAGAAGTGTAAATTCCTGGGAACGAAAAATGATGAGTATTCTGTTTCCACTATTTTCTCCTGCAGAAATTGAATAACCCGTGCCTAAGGGTCAGAACCACAAGAATGGTGTCCCTGCCCTGGTTTTCTCTTTGTAATCCTCAAATGCAAGCAGTTCTGGCCCAGAAACTCAAACCACATACCGAGAATATGACTGTAAGGAAGAATCTTTGATTTTTGAAAATCAGAGAATAAAGAGAGGAAACCCAGAGAATCTCACTGTTACACATACACAGCCGCGCTCCTGGATGGCTCGTTGCTCGTTAAAAAGACAGTGATCAAGAAGTGCTCCATTTTGTAACAAATGTGGGAATTGAATGTAACTCCCCTGCCACCTGCCACTCTCACTACTGCCGCGCTCTGTCAGAGCTCAAGCCGTGAACAAATAAATAGCACAAACCACCTTCCCTTGGTGTGGTACAATCCCGACTGTTGCAGCATCAGTCATAACAGTGGTAATATTATGGCCATAAGGAACAAAAGGTTTAAGAAAAAAAGGATTGTAGGGATAGTTAGTATGTTTTGTTGGACTAACTAGTATAGCTGGGGAAAATGGCCAGGCTTTCATCGACTGAAGTAAGGCTGGGGGGGGTGATACTGTGCAGCTCTTGTCTTCGCTCTACCTGTTCCTGCGTGATACAGGAGGACAGATTTTGCAGCTGTCAGTCAGGGACTTTGAAAACCTCTGCCTTAAAACTCACTTGAAAGCACACACAGGAGGTGACGTGTACTTGCGTGTGTTCTCCCTGGAGTGTGGTGAGCAGCCTTGTGGCTGGTTCTGCTCCAGGAAGGATATCAAAAGAAGAGAGGGGGACAAAATCAAGGAAAACCATATTCATATGAACCGACTTCATACTAGTAAAACCCAAATGTCACTATTTTAGTACCTTTTTTTGGTCCTTCTATGTAATAGATACCATTTCTTACAATTAGGAAACACAAGCTTTACCCTTGTTTTAATACCATCCAGGAGAGACAATCGTTGTGATTGTTGAAAAGGGGCAGGAAGGGGGAGAAGCAGGGAATTGCCATGAGGATTGCTATAAATAGAACTTTGCTATAGCAGTGCTTTTAGTGGAGAGTGTTCTCGCAGACAGGCTTGTAGCGAAGAGGAAGCAGATTTATTGTGCAGGACTGTCAGCCTTTCTCTGAAAGATTTGTTGATGCTGTACCAGTATGTTCACTTTAATTCTCTTGTGCTTCTGCCTAAGAATCCCCTCTCTATGCTTTTGGGCTAAGATTTTCTGTATTCGTAAACAGCTCATTCCATTGCAGCACAAGGAACAGCACTGTTTATTGGAGAAGGAGTCTGCAGTTTAATTTAGGGGACTGGTTCACCTGCCTTACAGGAATGCTTTTGTGCTTTGAACAGTTGAGGCTGATCTGAACCCATCTTGGGGTGCTCCATGTTATCATGTGCTTTGTGGAAGCTGATGTAGAGGAACATTTTTTCTGTAGTCTGAACAGGGACAAAGAAAGAAAGAAAATACTCTATTTCTTATGGAAAAAAAAAAAAAAGTTTTGATCTAATTGTTTGGTGTAGGCTGAAACGATAACGAATCCTGCACTATTGTCTAGTTTCAGACTATCATGTGAGAGCTTTCTTTTCCTCCTCCTTTCCCCACAAACAATCAGTTTTAATTTCTGTGGACATGTTCTTTCACTGAGAGGTGGGCAGGCCCTGTTCCTTGCTGCCGGAGTCAGCAGAAAGGTTCAACCAAGCCAGCCTCAGTTGGCCTTGAGCACCAAAAGCAGGTTTCCAGCATAGTATTTAATTTTATTTTATTGGTTTTGTTCTTTCCTAAATTGTATCTACGTCGGTCTCTGCATCTTTCTGAATTTAATGATCGTATTTTAATGTTCTTTTGTCAGAAAGAGCTCAAGACTAGACATACCCAGGCTGCTTTTTTCTTTCTTTTCTCCAACTGAAATTGGAGGCTGAAAGTCTGCACTAGACAGCACAAAGATGGACAGAATCCCCACCGCTAAGCTCCCTGTTAGCCTTGTCCCGGAGGTTAGAGCTGAGGAGAGCTAAGAGGGCAGAATCTTACCCCCGTCTCCTTGGCATGTCATGCACCGAGCACAAGATCCCAGGAGAAGCAACTCTTCTCCCGATCTCTACCATAAAATTGCTCATTCCTGTGTCCAGTATGTTAGTGGCAATCGGTGAGGCCATTTGTGCTCAAAACTGTGTCCTGCCCCAGTCTGTCTGTAGTCACGAGGCAGATCAAGATGATTGCATTTAGAAATCGGAATGGATGGCAGCTGTTCAAATACTCCTTGAAAAAATGTTGCTATATGGCTCAACCATAAATCTCACAATCATCCTAGTCCCCCTTTTAGAGAGGCAAAAATATCCTGCAGTTGTTGGCTCGAACTTAATGGTTTAACTGTTGCTGCCGAAATTTCCTCTTCTGGAAAAAGTACCTGATGTAAGGGGAAGGTCTGGTGGTGGTGGTGGTGGACTCTTGTTGGGTTGCTGGGTGTCACAGCAAGGTGCCCTCCGGTGGCAGCACTAAGACCTGTGTGAAAAGTGATGCATTAGTGTTAAATTCAAAGGTGCCCATGAGTAGCAAAAGGGATACATTGGGCACTACCCTTTTTAGGAGACTACTTGTATAGGTCCAGGAATAGAAAATTTCATTTTCTTAATTATTTTTTTTTTCGTCTAGTCTGCTTCCAAATGTCAAAAATCTGAAAAGATGCGAGTGCCTCTAATGCTTGCTGCATTAGGCTGATTGTGGTGGGGGGAGACAGCTGTGTGCTATCTCAGGATAGAGGGGAGGAAATCCAAAGTTCACCCCAAAGCAGACACTCCTGTCAGTCATCACGCATCGCTGAGCAAGATGAACCTTCCCTCCTCCCTCCTGCTGGCAAACACCATAGAGGGGCCCATTGTTGCAAAACCTGTTATCAGAACAGACATGCTACAGTGGCATATTTAATCCACAGGAAGCTTTAGCAACACTGTATGTATTGACCACAGCAGCTTAATCGAAGAATAGCTGATGAATGAACATATGGGTAACGTTTTAAAGGAGGCTGCCAGTTGGAGCTGGAAGCATTGTATTTTGATCAGATTCATAGGTTCGTGCTCATTACAGTTTCTCAGGCCTATGATAAAATGTCACAAATATAATTGTAGCTGACGTACCATCAAAAAGGAGAGAGACTGCTCTTTACCCTAATGTTGACTCGCCTTGACAATCCAGTGGCCCATAACATCTGACCTGTAATCTCAACAGAGTTACAACAGTAAGTGGGATCAAGTCCAGTCAAACCTTCACAAGGCTGCTCCAGGAATGTATGAGAGTGTCTCAAGAGGGGACAGTCTGTCTGCCCTTGAGTTACCATTGCACAAAGATGCTGACAGCAGCACTGCATGGTACTCTGCAATTAGAAGCTCCTTCAGTTCGAGCCATGTCTTGGCTCTAAGCACTTCTGTCTTTGCAAGACTTTGACAAAGTGTTTCCACTGTAGCCCCTCAAAAATAAAGAATGGGCATGCATAGAGATAGAAATCATGGTTGTAACAAGATGCCTGTCAGCCTGTTGGTGACTGTAGTAGGAGCCTTTTTTCATAAAATCATCTTCTGCCTGCCGGAAGGAGGGACGCGACGCATTAGTCCAGGTATGCAGAGCAGCTTCCTTTTGCAGCTTGCTTCATGTTGCATTTGAGGCAAACAGCACCTTTTCTTCTCAGTGGTTTCAATGCTCTGCAAGAGACCGCGTTCGAGTTGCCATGTACCCTGCAGCAGGTCGATTATCACAGCTATATTTCCCCTCCCTCATCTTTTTTTAGGAATACCATCTGTTTAGTCATTAGCCCCATCAGCTCTCATTAATTGAGTCATGTCTCATTTAGGCTGCTGTATTAGCTTCTCATTGTTCCCTAGATAAGGAATCGCAGGCTTTTTTCCAGATGCCTCGCTTCCTGTTGAGCTCTGTCCAAAGTCAGGTGTCAGCTGGAGAGCACGGATGGGATCCAAACCCAGGCTGTCTTTCAAAGCCTCGTGCCAAACTGCCAGCCTGTTCCTTCGGGGCACCAAGTGCCAACTTGTCTGCGCTGGCCCAGCTTTGGAGAGTCATGGGGAATATGGAACTGCCTTGACTAAAGAGAGTGAGCCTTCTGTCTCCTTTCCCCTTTGATTTCTCTGCTTTTCATCATCTCTGCTACAGCTAATAGGGTTTTTTCCTCCCTCCCAATGGCACAGTGGGTGCATCTAAGTATCAAAACCCTGGTGCAGAACAGATATTAAGAACTAATCACCTAGAAGGAAATGATGGGTTGCATTTCAATTAGCACACTTTGGTTACACAGAATTAGTCCTGTCACAGAACTTTTTCAAGAAAGCCTTCAGAAAAGCAAGGAGAAAAAAGGAGCCCTCCTGTGTAGTTGAATTTCAACACTGGAGGGCTAAGGGTTTGTTATAAAATCTTCCGTTTAACTCAGTTGTTCCAGGCTTATGTTTTTTTACTATTCGTTTTATTGAGCTTGCTGAGTTGATTTTTATTTTTTGAAGGGTGGAAGGATTAGTTACAGCACAGCTCTTTGATTTGATTCCTTATTCTTAAAAGAGCCCAGTTTGAGTGGGAGAATATGTTAGAAACTAACCAGCTCACTGCAGAATGGATCATTGTTAAGAATACAAAATGTAGGTGTGAGTTTGGGAAAGCTGCCTGAGAGCGGGATTAGGAAGGTGTTGAAGTAATCAAGGCTCCTCAGAGTGATTTACAAAGAAGTGAATTAATTAGACCAAATTGTGAGTTCTCAGTTTTCTTGAATGACCTGCCTGGCTTGTGTGCTCTGGGACCTTCAGACAATGTATGATCCCTAAACATTTCAAGCACTTTGCCAAAAGAGCAAGAACAAAATCTGGAGCTGCTGAAAGAAAAGTGTTTCTTTTTGCAGCCATTCAGATGAAGACCTGTTATGTCTGTGCAGTTGTCCCAACTTGCGTAGCTGTCAAATAATTAAGCATTACCAATAAATTCTTCTACTGCTCCTGTCGTTCCCATGTGTATCCACTTCTGGTTTCATTTTTCTGCAGTGAGGTGCCCACAGTTGCTTCCTGGGGCTTCTCTTCACACATGTCAGATGGGGGACGCAGCTTCCTCTAAAGTTGTGGTTCCATGTAGATGTCATGTTTGCCGAATCTCCTAGAAACAGTGGCTGGTGTAGTGATGACCTTCATTAGTGGGAAAAAAATCTAGCAGAATCCTGAATCTGGAATGGAACAGCACAATGACTAACTGCAGCATTAAACGTAGGCGATGCCGAGCAACCAAATTACTTGCTATGGAAGACCTGAGCTACGTGCGCCTTTCAAGTTCACCTTCCCTCCCAGGAATGCGGCGTTTACTTTGACCTGTCCTACTGTGCATTTGAAGCGAAAGCTGCAGGAAGATTTACTAAGAGTTAAGAGGACATAACTCCTTGGCCGTCTGTTCCACACTGTGGCAGCCTCTCCGCTGACCTTGGAGCCTGGCGAGTGCTTAGCAGGGCTGGGCAAGTTGTTATTTCTCCCTGCAGGACTACTTGTAGCTTCCACTGCTGCCTCCTTTATATCACTGCTCTAATTAACATCTTCTTAAAGTGAAGCAGCTATCACAAGCTGTTGGTGTTGCATATATTTTATTACTTGTCCTGTTTTCCTCCAGTCTCTTGATTCCAGAGGAGAACTGAATACTGAAAGGCAATTTTCTTCAGCCAGAAATCGTATATATAATCTACATATGAAAAAAAATGTATAATTTACTACCTCTGGTTCCTGTAATGTCTTTGTGGATGGTATAAAATAAGGTTCATCACTGAAATGGTTTACAGTCTACATAAAAAAAAACAAACGTAAATTTTGTAGGATAAAGCATAATTTATAGAGAACTGCCTCAAACGGAAAAACCTAAAAAAACCACACAGAAAATAAAATTGAACTTGGTTCTTTCTTAAATGCTGTGACTGTGATTGTTCATGTCTCGATTCACTGTAGCCTCTACCAAATACTTGTTGTAAACTAAGGTGTGACAGAGTGAAGCTTCAAAGGTGTTAATTTCTTTATAGAGAAAGCTTCAGCTGGCTTTCTAACAAGCCATCTAGTTTTAAACCTAATTGTAAATGGATTCTGGTTCACCAAGATGTCCATAATGTCTCCACATCTAGCTGTCGTTTTGCAAATCAAAAGAATGCATTAATAGTGATGAATACACTGAAGTCAGGTTGAGCAGCACCTGTGATTGTACTGTCTGGGAGAAGACAAGAGCTCAAGGATTACCAGGGCCTCCAGTCTCTGCTGTAGGTGCCTGTGGAGCCCTGGCAGGCTGGGGCTGTGCACCGAGCTCCGGATTTGCCTGTGTAACCAGCTTGTGTTAACCCTTCCCGAGACGCCCTGCCTTGTTCTTTCCCAGGCTGCCAGGCTAAAGCAGAGGGGCAAGCAGGGTTATCCCTCGAGCCAACAAGCTTGTGCTCCTTAGGAGGTATAAAATCAGCTTGTCATAGTGAGCCAAATACAGACATTTTTCTGATTATCATCTGAGGAAGAGAATGAGTGGGGATAGTTGTTTGCCTGTAAGTATCGTTTCTAGGAGCTGAGAGGCTTAGCGGATTAATCTTCCTTCTGGGATGTGGATCAGGCTGAAGTGCAGGGCAGGATGATTATTAAGACTGAAATTCTCTGTCAATTTGTTGGCAGAGATAGTTTCTCTGCATCAAGACGATGGTGGCAGAAGCGTCTCATCTCAGAGGCAGCACAGGGAAAGGGCATATCTGAGATGAGACTAAGAATGGCAGACTTCTTTCTGGAGGGGAGGCAGGCTGGTTTTGCAGTGCCGCGTTTCTTTAACTTCCTGCTGGAAGATTTACTTTCCTTTTTTCCCTGCAGATTTTGTCATAAGGAACACAAGCATTGCAGAGAGCAGCACTGATCAATGGCCTGTTTCTGATGTTCTTTTGGGGGCCGGAATGGTCCTTTCTGTGCCTTCAAGGCTGGAGATTTCTTTGTTTTCTTCTCAAAGACCAGAAGGTCTTTCTCTGCCATATTCGGAGGAGGAGTGGTGGTTGCACTCGCGCTATGCTGAGTGCCGCCTTGGTGCCGTGCAGTTACCTGGCAAGGAGTCCTGCTTTTGAGGCTTCCTTCTTTCTCAGCCCTTTGCTAGTCCTTGCCTCCAGCTCCTCCTTCCCCTTGAGGAATAACCATTCAGTCTGGAGCATTCATTGTAGGTTCCTAACGTCACAAATGCAGAGAACACCTTACATTGTATTTATTTTTGCTGGTTTTGCTTTGCACTGTGAGAGATGCAGGGTCAGGAAGACACCGAGAAACATGCTTATATGAGCTGGGTGGCACTGACGTTGGCTTTGTCCCTGCTTCACTTTCACATTGCAGCCCAGTGCAGGAGCCCAGGGAGCAGAGCAAGGCTCTTACTGTGGTGGGTGCTGGACAAACGTAGCAGAAACACATCCAATGTTTTCAGTCCTGCGGGGTTTCTAATTTTAAGTGCAAGACGCGTGGTTGCAGGTGGAGACTGGCTTGCAAGGACGCAAGGAGCCTATAGTGGTCATTATGATATTCTTGTATTTTTTTTTAATTTAAGGGATGTTAAAAATAGAAGACAGGTAAAACTGGGACCTCTTTGGTCTGTGATACTGAAACAGTGCCCTTTTGATTTTGTTTATTTTGTAGTGAAGTGTGAATGGACTTAGCTTTGAAGTGGTATGTTAGAATCTCATTAGGACCTTGCCTCTTAAATACTCTAAAGAAATGTGAATTTGCACTGGACTCTGCACTGGAAGGAGGGGCAGGTTCGGGCTTTGATAGTCACGGGTGCCTGTAGACAGGTGTGTTTGCATCCTGAGGCAGAAAACATCTTTGAGAGTGCAAGTTTTAGTCATCATATTCAGTTTAAGTGCAGCCCCAGGACCTAGTTTCTGGAAAGGTCTTCTCCAAATGGAGCCTGTCTTAACGTGCTTGTCTTCTCTCTTAGGGATGTGTTTTGAACTTGGGCTTCTCCTTCAGGCTAGTCTGAGTTTAGATATTGAAGCACATGTTCAAATGATTCCCGGTGCTCCAGAGACATTTTTGTCCTGCTTGCATATTTTATTTTATTTTTGGGTGCAGGCTTTATTTTTAAGACTGAAGAAAAAGATAACAACAGTTCTCTTGGCTGTTTCTCTTCATCCACAGTTCAGTTTTTTCCATTGGGCGTTGTGGGAAAGAGATGTGTGCGCCTGACCTTGGATCAGTCCTTCCTACAAAGCTTTCGAGTCAGGAGACTTAATCCTTCTTTTCATGCCTCACCTCTGCACAATCAAGGCCAACCTTTGAGAAGGGAGCGTAATTATGTAGCGTGGCAGGCTGGGCAGATGGCAGGGTAGAAATATATGTGAGGTATTTTGGTTGCTTCTGGGGAACAACCCCCATCATTTAAAAGAGGGTTGGTATAATTTGAGCTGTGCCTTCAGTTCTTTGAAGGGGCAGGAGCTGGGATATGTATCTGTGCCTCAAGGCTTTCCACAGTTTCAGTTGCCTTGTGAAAGGCGCTTTTTGCGAACTCACTGGCGCCAGCACGTAGAAATGGCCCGATGGCACTGAAAGGGTCAAGTCAGGGCCTTGCCTGCAGGTCTGGGGCATCCTGCTCAGGCTGTGTTTTGTATTTCTATTTGAACTGACAGGTTTTTAACCCTAGTCTAGTACTGTTTTAATGGTTTATTAAGTAGTGGAGGCATGTGCAGGATCATCTAAACGAGAAGTCCTGGAAGCCCATTCCTTTGGCATACCAGGAGCCCCAACTTTCAATGCGCCTTCTTCCCGATCACCCCTCTTCCCCCGCCGCACGCTCCCAGCACAAGGAGACCCGTGAGAATTCACACACTGCTTGAGGACCAACTCATCCCTGTCGCACTGACTGCAAGAGGATTAGTAAGTACATTTTAAAAGGGAGTGCAGGGAATGGCAGCAAGTTCACAAACAGCTGCGCTTGGTGAGGTGTGTTAACTGTTTCCGTGCAAAAAAAAAAAGATGGCTACAAGCTGGGGAAGGTGATGCAGATCGAGGCACGAGATTCATGCCTGCTCATGCCCTCATACAGAATGCGCTGCCCTGCTATAAATTTTGATGAAGCCTTCCTGAGGCAAAGAGTTGTTGAGACATATATCAGTATGCTATAACCTGGCAAACCCCGGAGGGCAAAGCGTCATGCTTGAAGCAGAGAATGATTAAAATGTTAGACTGACACATATGTGATACCTGAAAAGTTTTCTGCCACAGCCATTAAGCCCTTTAACATTGTGCTTTGGAATGTGGCCACGAGTCATAAAAATGTCTGAACAGGCAAGAGGGTTGGTAGTGTCATAAATAATAACAGCACCACTCTCCGAATGTGCGTGAGCACAGAGAGAAAAGAAGAAATAAGGAGCAGAACAGGATGGCATGGGGAGATTTATTAACCTTCGCAGATGTAGGATTGAAGATTGGAAATTTCCTGACCAAAAAAAAAAAAAAAGCCCAGACAAAGTACTGTTAGGTCTCCTGAAATAGAAAGAGAGGGGTCTCATTAGTGCTTGGTGTGACACTGGCTGACATGTTGAGTTGCAGCTATAGTGAAAGATCCAAAAACAATTAAGCTGTGTTAGTTTAGTTTAGGTTTAGTTTAGTTTAGTTTGGTTTGACACGCAATAGTGTCACTGCCTAATCTACGGTGCGTGCGAGGCAAAGGAAACTTGGATTCCAGAAACAGTGACTTCAGTGGAAGTTAATGTTTTTTCCTGTGTGGTGAAGAAGATGCAATGAAACACTGCCGTTTTCAGCAGAAGCTGCCAACGGTAGCATTAGGGGATGTTCTGTGAGTAAAAAGTCTTGTCGCAGAGTATGTGCTTTTGTGCAGAAGTCACTCTGCGAGCAGCAGAACCGATGAGCTCTGGTTTCTGTAAGAGTTATTGGGTTGATATTTTGGTGTAGCAAGACTTAGAAAGCTTTGGCTGAAATGAGCATTCGTAATAAGCCTCTCTCATGCAGAAGCTTTGGTGTCTGACAGAAAAACGCCTTCCCCACTCCTGTTGCTATAGACCTATCTGGTATTTGCTTCTCTCTGGGGGTGACAACAGCTCCATGTCGCAGCTGTGCTGTCCAATGAGTGGTAAATGCTCTGAGAGGAAAAGCTGGTAGCTATTTTTGCTGTATCTTTTGTTTCTGCTGGGCCTCTGTCCACAATCCTGTTTTAGCCAAGTAGTTCTCATTGATGCCCCATGTTCTTCCAAACACTGACCAAGGAACTCCAAAGACCTGGCTGGATTCAGCGCTGTGCGGGGGAACCAGTGATGTCGCCACATCTGTCCTTTGGCACTGTTCAAAGCCAGGTTTCAGGAATGTGCTGAAATAGAGACAGAACATCCTGCTCTGGACCTCCAGAGAAATGGTGAGGATGGCGTCAGTTTGCAGTGTTGTAAATAGCCGTCCACAGGCAAAGAGAGGTTTATGGACTTTGTTCTTATTCTTGTTTATTCAATGTGGCCTTAATCTTTCTGTGTCTTCCTGTGCTCTGTTACACACATGGATGCAGCTTGCAGGCTAATATCTCGTTGATTGAGTCAGTTTGTACTAATTGAATCCATTCATACAAAACAGTGTGACAGGACAGTCCATGAGATCCCTCGCCCTGGTAATGCTAGTTTACATATTTGAAAATACTTTGACAGCCCTGAATGATATAAAAAATAATGTCGACATTTAGTAGTAAGTAGTATTTTCAGCTGAAGGGCAGGCTTTCTGCACACAGCAGTGGACAGACCCATCATGCAGAGCAAGGAAGGCCAATACAAAAGCCAGTGCTCTGTAGTAATGCCAACAGAGCTTGTAGGCTCTTTTAGTAGGGTTTTGGACGCTTTATAAGGAAGGAAGCTTTATACTTTCTAAATTGAGGCATTTAGGAGAAGTAGGTCAGAGAGACTTGGACATGGTCTCAGGTGAGAAGCTTTAGAAATGGTGAACTCTTCACCTCCAAAGAAACTAGTTTAACCGCAGGATACACAATCAGGAAGGTTACGTTACCCACAGAACCAGAACATCAGACGAAAGATAGATGATAAAGTTATAAACGTCCCTCTTTGTGCAGACATACCTTAGTCTTTAGATAGTAAAAGAGGATGTTTCTCTGATACGGAAATGTTTTTTTTTCAGGATACAGTTCTCAGCCCCACCTGTAGTGAGACCCTTTTTAACTGAGCAACTTATTTTCTTAAATTTAGGTTATGATAAATTGTAACAGGCCAGCGGATCTGTTAATATTCATTAAAGTTTGAGAACTCCAACATTTTGGTCTTAAGATTCCTTCCTTTCTGCAAAGTTTGTGAATAGGGTGCTGCATATGTTGTTTGATTTAAAATTAGTAATACATTATTCATGATTCATCTGCTAAATTTTTTTATATTTTCAGCAATTCTGTATTTTGTCTTGCTTTGAAGTACTTGTTTTCACTGTGGCTGGATCCTCATGTTCTCCTAGTTTCCAGCTCAGGTCAAGGTGCAGCTGAGGAGGTTAAATAACAGGACTTTTTTGCGAACGCAACGTCAGATCCCAGTAGGTCACTGCAATACGTTGCAGCACCCATTAAAGTATGTGTTGGAAAGCATTTATTTTGAAATTTGTAGATTTGATACACCAGCAGACAAAGGCCAAGTTACAAAGAAAAGTAACACTGAACTTTGGAGAGATTATGGACTTTTTTTGCATTGCAGCATTGATAAAGGCTGCCTGCCTGCATCCTCTTTTCTGAGCTGTGGCAAACAAAGCCAAGCTTTTTAGCTCTGTCTCTGGAATAGAAATGGACATCAGAAGCCGCATGTAAAATAACCAAACCAATATACAATTGCAAACTCGGATAATCTCTTTAGCCTGGTTTCCTCCAGTAAGCGTCGGCTCTCTGAATCACTATTGAGAGACTTAGAAAGCACCCCCGGAGCTGTGCTGCGGGAAACTCGCTTCTCCTGACTTCCAGGCTGCATTTCTTTTTTTGTTTTTATTCTTTTCTCCCCACGCCTCCCATCTTTGCCTCTTTCTCTATTTTTGTCCATGCAAACATTATAAAAGGCCTAAAAGTGGATAAGTGTCTGCTTCTAGTGTATTTAAGAGGGAGTACCATGCAGAGAATCCCCCAAGACAGCTGCTTTGGTTCCAGGCCAAGCCAGCATTAGTGCTAGAGGGAATTAATTATAATATATTAATACATAAACATAGAATATACGATGCACTTTTCTCTATAAGTGGACTTTTTCGTTAACTTTGTTTATCATTATTATTCTTTGCATTTGAATACCAAGGATTTCGGTGTACTTTGTCTGCCTTTAGGTATGTGCAAAATACTGTGCGAGGATGGGGACCTTTAGAAAGTCTCTGCTATATTTTAATACCTTGGGAACTGTTTAGCGTATGCATAGAGCGTACAGCTGTGAGCACGGGATGGAGTTCTCGGCGATTGAATTACACTGCTGCGTGAGAACAGCGGCAAAAGCACTGGTAGGATGCAAAAGCAGCATCTTTTAATTTCGGAAGGGAAGACAGAAGAGATACTAAACTTGTCGAATTAGAGAAACAGTTTATGGAATGTCCTAGGTCTTGACTGCAGATTTCCTTTTGGTTTTATTACATTATCTGGATGCTTCCCTAGCATGCATTCAGACAGTTCCTGTCTCTCTCTGTTTTCTATGTTCTGTTATCTAATTATGGAAACTTATTTTAATACCACAAATAGACATTAAGTATATTTAGTGAACACGAGTCACAGGGACAGTTTCTTCCTCTCCAGTAATAACTACAAGTGATGAACCAGTTCTCTGAGCTGCAAGTACCTGTAAGGATCCCAGTTTTCCTTGTTTGTTATTGAGAATTTTCTGCACTTCATTCCATACAGTTGGCAGCGTGTACAGACCTTACCCAGCCCAGGGGTGTATTAAAGGCCCATGAATCCACAGATGTTCACAGATGGCGATTGCTCTGCCGTCACCTTCCCTGTGGCAGCACGTGGCTCATTCCCTGTGCTGTCAGCAGCCTCTCCAAAGTGCTGCCCTGAAGCTGTGAGGGGTAAGAAGGGGAAGGCTGCCTCCAGCATTCCCTCCTTGCTCATTTGCTATTCCTGTGCTGCACTATTTCCACATCCTCTCAGATCCATCAGTAAGGATGTTTAGGAAAAAATGGGTTTCACAACCACGGTGTCAAAGGCAAAGTCATTTCTTATGGCAACAAGCGAGTGAGGTGAGCTGCTCCCCACCTTCAGTCCCATCCAGCAGGACGAGCCACCTCCCTCTTCTTCCAGGAGAGAGAAACAGATTTTCAGCAGCCAGATTTCACCGGGTACAGCGAGTTTCACCAAGGTCTGGCTACAGCAGCAGCCAAAAGAAGCAAAGGCTACAAACAGCGTCACATCCTCACTCCTTCCCTACTCTGGCCCTGGCCTGGGGTGCAAGCCCAGCAGCAGGTTGATCTGCGGGGGGCAGTAGCAGTGTCTCTGGGTTCTTGCTCTGCTGTGCTGGAAAGGCGGGCTGGCAGGGGGAGACAGGAACCACACAGCCTTGAGTTTGCCTCGGCTGCCCACACCGTCTGCCACTCCAGACAGCTTCCCGCTGCTCAGACACTGATGCCAGCCCTGATCAGTTTATAAATGCGTGTTCTCATCTGCAGCCACTGAGACTAGATTTATGGCAAAGCTTTCGGTGAGTCTACTGTGGTGGGTAACCTCATTGGGAACACTGATATATTTGATCACTAAGGAAGATACTTTGTAGTGCTCTTTCATGGGAAAGATGTATATTCAAACCCTGTTCCCTGTCCCGTCCCACCACCCTTCACTGCTTGGGACGCATTTACAGAAAGTCTGAGCTGAAATGACAACTAACAGCTGCCGAAGGGGCAGGCACCGTCGTCTGTCTTCCCTTCTCCACGCCATGCATGCCTTTTCCTTTGCACTGACTTTGGGATGTGATTGGCATCTTAGTGACAGGATTTGCCTCACTAAACTTGCAAAAAAACGCTGAAGACAAAAAGGTGGAGGTGCAAGTTGTGCGCTGGCTTGTGTGTTTATGCAGACAAGCCTGATGTGCTGACTTAGCTCAAGCAGACGCCAGATGAGGCACAGAGCTGGACCAAAGGAGAGGGCAAGCCTGCGTGTCCCAAAATGATGATGAGAAAGCAGCATGGCTCCTGCTGGCAGCGATGGGTTGTTCAAGTGGCTCAACTCCTTTCCTGGGATTGCGTTCGCAGGGTCCATGCTGCCATCCAGTGCTACTGGGGAAAAATGTAGTTAATCCCAAGCTCCTTGGACAGAAGTCGCGTATCTCCTAGTCATTAATAATAGCAGTGACACCGCCACTGGGGACTAAGGGCTCTTGAATTCATACCTGCAGGTCTGTGAACGTTCAGTACCCACCGCAGCCACCCTTCAGGCCATTATATTTAGGTTTTCCATGGGCTTTCAGCAGTATGTGAACATTCTCTAACTTTCTTACTCGTCAAAAGTGTGTTTGCAGTCAGCCATGCTTATTATAGCTGAGAAGAGACTGACTTAGTTGAAGTTTTTGGTGTTTCTTAAATCCAGCTTCAGTCTAAGGGAAATTCTACCTCTTGAATGCTGTATTTTTCATAGTATTAGGAAAACAAAAGCCAAAGCAGTTGAGAATTCAGCACTGTGTTTTTTCCCAGCTCCTACTAACTGTGTGAGGAAAACAGTTGTCCTCACAGTATCTTCTAGGGGGTAATGGTTGCAAATGGGTGGCATTATTAGGAGAGTCTTTTCATTAAAGCCAAAAGGAGGGGATCTCTCCCCGTCACCACCCCGAAGCCATGCTTCCCCTAAAGAAAGAAAACCCAAGACCCCGGGCAAGTCAATTAAGCATTGTATGGACCTGTCAGACAGATAAGAAAGGCACTCTTTGGCCACAGTGAGGCCAAAAGAAGGGAATGAATCCCAGAAAGTCTCTTGAGCAGATAATAAATAACCTTTATCTAGGAGGTGTGTCTGTGTGTGTTTTTTGAGGAGGTGTGATGTCAACCTCCCAGACTTGCCGCCTTTGTTGGGCGGACATTCGCTCTAATTAAAAACCTCCAAGGGAATGTTAATTGGCCTGTGGGGGGGGAGGAAGTCATTACTTCATCTCCTCTCCATCCAAGTCCATGCGCACACACATGCACGAATACACATGCTTCCTTTTAGAGCAGAGAAAAGCAGCAGCAGCAGCTAGTTTTCTGGCAAGGCCTCCTTTCCCCAATGCGCCCGTTGGCGTGTCGCGGTTTGGCAAAAGAACAACAAATAAATGTGGTGCTTTGTTTCCTTCTTCCTGAGGAGAAGCCGGGGAAGATCTGCCAGCTCCTTCTGAGGGTTTCGCTCCGTGCGGACCCTGTGGACCCACGCGGGGGCCCCGCGCAGCCGGAGCTCCGCAGCACAGGGCAGCGACAACGGCAGCAGCCAGTTCCCCCGGTGGGATGCAGCATTATAGTAAAGTGGAGGGAGACCCGCTTGGCTAATGAGCATCCCTCAGCTTTATTCCTTTGACCGTCGTTTGCCATTAGTTTAGTTTTTTGAATTAGGTCACTGCATTCCACATTTCAGAGTGGGAAGCAGCAAGTGAGCTTGCAGAGGGACGTGAGAGTTCTCTAATCCAGAAAACCTCTGCTTATTTGTCATTCCTCTTCAGCTCTTCCAAGATGAGTGAAAACAACTTTACCCATAG
The DNA here is from genome assembly GCA_020746105.1 of Trogon surrucura. Lineage (NCBI taxonomy): Eukaryota > Metazoa > Chordata > Aves > Trogoniformes > Trogonidae > Trogon > Trogon surrucura. Next base: position 21,016,896 of record CM036625.1, on the reverse strand, counting down.
TTTACATGCTGAATCTGTACATTATCACAGCATAAATTAACATCCCCCCCATCACGGTTTTTTCTTTCCTGTCGTCACTCGGAGCAGTAAGGGCACTTTGTCAGGAGTACGCTGTGGGAAGCAGTGGTGGCTGATTGTCCTGCTGGGTGAAGTCTAGTCCTAGTGTGAAACACACTTTCAAAGCCCTGTACTTTTTGCTTCCTGACCTGTGATCTTGTCAGCTACCAGACTGTAGCTTTTCCTAACTCTGTGTAGTTTCAGAATACTGTGATTTTTTTCCTCTGGGTCTCATACATTACCTGTCGTGACAGTTTATAGAAACTCCAAAATACAGATAATAGCCGAAATGAAAAAAACGTGTGCCTCCCAACCTCACTGTCATCTCCCTCTAACAAAAGATGTTTCTTTTCTTCCTGTGCCATAACTGTAGAGCAGAGCAAACTTCTACCTTGAACTACTCCTCTTAATAATTTTAATGTTATTAGCACACTGAGTAAAGAGGAGTTTGGGGAAGGGAATTTAAGTAATAAGAAAAGTAGGTATTTTCTGTCAGGGCTGGGATCTCAATGGGAGGAAGAGGGGGGAGCCCACAAGCCATCCCTGCTTGCTTCCAAGTGTTGGTAACTGCACTGACATTTGTCAAGAAAAAAAAACAAAAAAGGAAGAATAATTGCAAAGCCAAATTTAAAAAGAAATGTATGACATTCCTCTTTGAAGCTCAGTAAGTAGGTAGAGGCTCCGGCAAGGTGTCAGGCAGAGTGACCGAGCAGCACAGGGTCTGGATCCCTCAGCAGCTTCCTCCTGCGGTGCCTTGTGAAGTCCCAGCCAGCACCTTCGGTTACACGCAGGAGCAAATGACAAGCAAAAACTTTCAAGTACACACACACACTGGCTATAGATGTATATATATGAATATATGGCATAAGAACATAAATTTGTAAACCATGGCTGAATTTTATCTAGCATTCTCCAAAATGTCCTTCGTTTTGAAGGTGCTTGCAGTGATGTATATTCATTCTGATTCACTCTTAATCAGAGCTAATGTGCAACTTTAAACTGTCACGGCTAGAATATCGGCACAGCATCCAGCTTTTATGCTTTTTATAACTCTAAGCTTTTCATATTGTTAACGCGGAGATAAGCTTCTGTTTCACGTGCTTTGTATCACCATCCAGGGGAGCCTTTCTCTCCTTTGGCTGGCTAGGAATGCCATACTGCCAATACAGGCATTTAGATTAAAGGTCGAAATTTGGATACTGTGCACGCCGTAAACCAGCAATACCTGTGTACCAAGAGCTAAGTACTACGTGCAGATCTCTGCAAAGCCAAGGGGAAAAACGAAGCCTGCTCATTTCTCCAGAATTTTATTTAAAAAGAGGGAAAGCATGCTAGGCTCTTGGGGAGGTAACAGTGCTGCCCTATGTTGCATTCTGGAATGTCTTTTTAAAATGACCTTTTCAAAGGATGTTCTTGTGCTCGAGGCTTGTACCTGGTTTTGCTCCTAGGTATTGAAGCATGAGTGTGATCCTACTTGATAATTGAAAGAGTTATTGAATTGCTAACAGGGACATCTCTTCTGAAAAATGCTCGTTAACTGTTGGAATTTTAAACAAAATATTAGAGCTTTTAAGGAGACTAAATTGAAAGTCTTCTCAGTTATGCAGTTTTCATTCTCTTGATTCTCGTGCTGTTGTAATTTTTGGTATTAGCATGGCCTTTCTGAGTAGGTGAGATGTAACTCTGTATTATGCATAAGAAACAGGTAAGAAAACTTAAAAAAGAGCTCATAAACCTCTGTCACTTAAGCAAATGTACAAGCCCCAAGTGTTTTCTCTGCAACTTCTCAAGGTAAGAAAGAGAACACCTTTGTAATGCGTGCAAGATTCCTTCATACTCATTGTTATTGACTGATCTTATAAAAAGTACATGAATGACAAGACTAGAAGTCTTTTCATTCTCTAGAAGAGCTGCAAGTTTGAGCCTCCAGCAGTGCAACAAATTGCACAGAGCTGGTCCTTAGCCAATTACTGCCAAAAGCACCCTGCATTGCTGCCAGATCTCACCTTGCAAAGCACTGGAATTAAGCAGCCACATGTCCATGGCTAACAGTATTCTCAATAAATGTATTTTGTCTCACCCAAATTTTTAGCCAGTTCTCTTTTAATACTTGTATGAGCTGCAATGAGCAGTGCATTTTTAATGCATCATGAATAGATGGGTGGACTCTAGAGGAGTTAACATTTTAAAATGCCATGTAACTTGTTTGTTAGTAGAATTTTGGGATTTTACAGTTTATTCCCTTGAGATGTGATGGTTTTCACCCAACCTGGACATACCAAACATTCAGAGTCTTTTACCAAATTCTGACAAAATAAAGAAATCCTGTAAGTGGACATAACAACAATTTAAACCTTTTTTTTCCTGGCTGTCAGATTAATGGAAAAGAAATACAATGTAAGAAACTAGACTTGGGACAACTTTTCTGAAATCAGCAGTAACCCCAGTCTCACACACAGTCCCATATGTCCTGAAGTCAAGCAGACATCTCTCCTTCCAAAATCAGTTTTTGCAGGATCAGGCCCTCTGAGTTCTGGTTATTTCTCAAGTTCCATATGTCACTGTTCTAGTGCAGAGGCAATACTGAAGGCAAGTTAAAGAACTTTTTAAAGTGTAAGATAAAGCAGGTCTGTATAAATGTGATTTTGAAAACTAATTACCTTTAAAACCGTAAATTAATGCCTTGTCTACTCTGGGCATATTTTTGTGTGTGTGTGGTAGAACTCTCTTAGAGATTGCTGGTTTTCTTCTTTATTGGACTACAAAGTCAGCATAAGCATTTCTTTCCACAGACCTTGCAAATCAAGTAACTTTGGTCAATCAGCAAATTGTGTCTTCTGATACAGTTGATGAAGTGCATTAGGGTACTAATCTCTTGCCCGATAAAAACCTGAGATTAAGTCCTAGCTTTAAATCAAATTGGCTGAAATTATTGTAGTTCTGTCCCAGAAGCATATCGAAACCACGCTGGATTTGGGACAGGCAGCATCATCCAAACAAGGGATGTGCAGGAAGGGAGGATACCGATGGGTCCAGGATAAGGAGAGCAGGGGAGATTTGGTACTTGCTTTGGAGATACAATGGCAGATACTGCGTGAGGCAGATTTGCAGGCAGCCTAGTGAATAGTGTCTTGTCAGGATAGCTCGTCCTTCATCTTGAATAAAGTCAGCCCACTTATATTATTTAAAAAGAGAAAAGGGAGCTGGCTTAGTGGTCTGCAGTAGCTGGATTTCTGTTATGGAAGAGTTGCGGAGTGTTCACGTGGCAGGACAAAACAAAACGGTCTGTAAAATGAATCTTTCAGCCTATGGTGAGTGTCAGTGTGACTAAGGAGGAACACTTGCAGAGTGCAGGCGGTCTCCCTGGAAGCGTGCTTACGGGGAGTGGAAATGGCCAGGAATCAGGCTAGGTGATAGTTAGACAATTTGTCGTCTGTTTGTGCTTTTTAAGGAGTATTTTTGTAAAATACAGGAGTTAACAGAAGATGATCCTAATGACTCAAATCTACCATTTTCTCCCTTCCGTTCCTTTTAGGGGAGCCCATCAAACACCAATAATTCTAATCTTTTACAAGTACCTAATGGCTTCCAGCCAAGAAAGGTTTTAAGAAATAAATAGGAGCTCTTAATGCAGTGAATTTCAGTTTTGCCTAATCTGTGCAAATTGATGAATTAAATCCCTTTGCATCTCAAACCCACTTTGGTGATTTGCATGGTGATTATTTCAGTTTTCATAAATTTTCCCCACTCGTTTCCTGTCATTTCTTGAGAACAGACATCTAATCTCTGCAGAAATGTGTGTGTATAATGGTTATCTAGTGTTTAAAACTTGTTTATATATATTCAGCTATTGCACAGTCATAGATAATGTATGTAGATGCACGCAGGACGCCAGATACCTCAGCTGGCCGGATGAATGCGCCTGCAATGTCTGTGTATGAGTCCTATTCAGAGAGCAGAAGCGTATTTTGTGATGTAATGAATGTGATTAAACAAGCAGCAATTAGGTTTGGCTGCCCTGCTTTTTGTACAACCCTAGGTGGAGGCTGGCTGTTAATTATGAATCCCATGTTGTGTACACTTACCTCTGAAATGTATTTTAGTAAGCTGCATGTTATGGATAAGATGCAAGACCATGTATTGTAGTTTGGCTGTTGGCATGGAGCACATTGAGGCGGTATCTCAACAGATGAGCCAAGCAACATTTTTTTGTCTTCTGTTTCTGTTCTGTGGTGTGATGTCTTGACCACCACTGTGCTCAGGCTTTAACTGAAAACCAACCACTAAAATGCAGCTAGCTTTTTCTGCCTCTGGGGCTTTCGCACAGAAGTTTTGTCGTGTAAGTTTTTCCCTCTCTTACAACTTGTCTCAGTATGACGTAAGCTGGAGAATACTCCTTTATCCTAGAGCTTGTGTTTTACTCAGTTTGGCGTATACTGGCACAGCAGGGGGATGTTACTGATAGACATGATGTTCTGGAATACGGTGGCTAGGGCGTACCATGGCAGTTGGTTATTTGTTCTGGCTTCAGGAGCTGTAATCACTCATTTGTATTATAATAAAAGTTTGACTAGTCTGACACGTAAACTCTCTCTGCTTTAAAAATAGCTGTTGTGAGTAGCAGCTTCGGTATTATTGTTATGGTATCTTTAGTCCTAATGCTTTTCTTGCCATTTTCATTTTCATCTACTGTTTTTGTGGTTATCTGGAATGACTCTTGTTTATAGAAGCAGTATATGGGTGTTCTGTAGATAAATGGGTATAGATACAAATATAGCTTGAGATGTACATCATGTGTGTATTTGTGTCTGTGTGTATATGCACTTTACGTGTTCATATGAATTAGGAAGTGCTTTAATCCCACTTTTATGGCAAGTAGAAGCAGTCTGAGAAGCTAATGGTAATTGTAAGGATGAACGAAAAGTCATTGTCAGAGACAGGTTTGGAATCAGGCTTCTGCTCTCTCTGCTTTCATCAGAATTGCAGAAGATCGACCTAGAAAGGACAAGAGGTCATCTGCTCCATCCCACTGCCCCCAGGCAGGATCGACTAAAAGTGAACTGCTCCTGACAGATACTCATCTAACTTCTTAAAACCTCTAACGATGGAGATTCCCGAGCTCCCGTGGGTGGTCCCTTTGGCTGCTAACTGGGTATTTGCCCACAACAGACTATCCTGTCCCTGAGTCTTGCTTTGCCGTGACCAGGATTTCCTAGCAAACCTCAGAAATAAAGGGCAGAGTCGGAGCACGAGCTGGGTGGATGTCGGTGTTTTGGTACATCACTCTGGAGGTTTAATAGATGCTTTCTGCATTGAGATGGATTGTGATACTCTGTGTTGTGATACTTCTGAGTCTTTTCCACTTTGAACAGAGTCTCTTGGGTATCTGTTTAACAATTCTGAGCCTGTTTTGGGGTTTTTTTGTTCATCTCAAAAAGGGATGTAATGCTGTAGCTAATTGATAATGGAGTTGGCCGGAAGTTTTGTATCTTCTTGGTCAATGTTTATAATGTAATTGGCCTGTGAGATGGGTTAGACTCACAACAAGCCCACGCATAGAGGAAGTACAACTGATCTGCAAAGAGAGACATGCGGTTCTCCTGACTAGGGTAAACCCCAAACATTGTGAAAAGGAGTAGGCTGTAGTTTCATATGATGCTATCTTTTGGTTAGTAAGCTGGAGCTACGCAAGGTGAATTTAATTTTATAATTCTCTATTTAGTCCCTAGTTGGGGCAGGAGGCTGTCTGTCCCCCACTGCGTTGGCACTGCACACCACAGCAGGGCTGTGTGAGCTGTAGAGGCACTTTCACATCCCCCACTCAACATATCAGAGACTGGAGAAGCCCCAATGGAGAAATCATCTATTTGAAGTAGACTTGGGTAGCAGAGAACTGGCAGGGGTTGGTTTTTGCCAAAGAGGCGATGTGAAGAAGGGTAAGAGAAACTCAGGGACATGCTGAGGCCCAGTGGAGTGGGACCCAGCAGTGCATTGTCCCAGCCCTGCCCCTAGCTCACTGCTGGTGTGTGCAGCCCCGTCAGAGCTGTTCTCCAGCGTCTGGGCCTGGTGCCGAGGATCAACTGTTACAGCTCTTGCTTCGTGCGCCATCTCTCTGCTCCTCCAGGACCCTTGGCACTACTGGATGTTTAGAGATATGTGATGTTTAGAGATCGGCTCCCAGCTCTCCAGTTACACAGGCAGGGCTCTAGAGTAATTCACTAACTTGTTTTTTTCTTAATATCTAAAATAAGGCAAAAAAAAAAAGCAATTACATGAAGTTGGAGGGTCAAATTAGAGCGTGATTTGGAAATCTGATTACTGGTGACTTCACTGGCTCATGGTTCCTGTGCTGTCCCCTCCTTTCTTCCCCACCTCCTGCAACTGCTGACCCTGGGGCCGTGTGCTGAACTGGATCAGGAGAGCAGTCAGGGCTCGTTTCTTCACTGATATTTTTTTAACTTGGCTCAGTTGCCTGATCAAGTCCAGCATTCAGCCCCATGAAGCAGTTGTTCTGGCACTGCTCAAATGATTTGTGGGTGGGAAAAGAGGTGTGCAGGGCAAGGAGGGATGGTGGGAGCTACTTCAGTTGACCTTGCTGCCCGAAGGACTGTCAGCCATTCTTCCACCTAGATGCAGCACAGCTGAGAAGCGCTGCCTTGAAAATGCTGGTGCGTGGGCCTCCCTCATCACCATTTAGACTCATTATGGAGAGAAGAATAGTTTTCCCTGCAGTCCCCAAGCGGAGCGTTTCCTCTTTGGCATGAAGAAGCCCTTTTAAGAACATTAGCTAAGCTATTACAATGATGAGGATGCATGTAGGTCATAGTGGTCATTAATTCTCGTGTCCTCGTTCCTTTGCATTTCTCCTGGCCTTGCCAGTTACTGTCCACCAGGTTGTGCAAGGGTTTGTTTTTTAATATAGATTTCTGTTGCCTAGGGACTGGATTAGGAGTGCTCCAGTTTAAGTTGAGCACTGATCAGTCTCTAGGTAGAAATATCTATCATGGCTGGACGTGAGGCTGTGACCTTGGAAGAGCCTGGCTGTTCATAATCTTTCCTCTGAGCTGTGTCTCCCTCCTCATGTGTGTAATCCTAGAGTTTGCGTATTTTCCATAGAAGAGATTCCAGTTGGCCTTTGAAGTTACGTCCAAAATATTTGTAGAGGTCAGGTCAGCTCTTTTATACAGTGAGTGTTGCATGTGCTCAGAATCAAAGTGTAAATTATATCATTCTAAATGTGTGCGCCTACTCTTGAGTATCAGAGCTAGTCTTAAAATACATACTGCTCATGAAGCTTTTAGTAACATTATGAAGGAGTTTAATGTCAACTTAGAATAAGATCTTTTTAAGCCCTGTATGTGAGGAGGCTTTTTCCACCTGTGATGTCCTTGCCAATGGTTATAATACCACAGTATCCGGCAAGTATACTGAAAGATTGGAGTCTACCTGTAGTTAATTTGCAGTGCCAAGTGCTGTTACACCAGTTGGTAGAGATACCCTGAATATTGCAGAGGAGGAGAATGCTACATAGAGGCACATTTAGAACTAGATTTCTCAGTTTGCAATATTTTAAAGCTCATCCTTTCCCACAGTTGCTATCCAGCAGTCCAAGACAAAGAGGAAAGAGGTTACAAAAATCTGACTTTTGCAGTCTCAGAAAAGGGCCTTACATCTCTGTATATGAGCTCCGTCAGGGTGTTATGCAGCATATTCCCAGAAAAGCATGAAATTTGTAGTCTGCATATGACGAGCGATATATCTTTCAAAGGCAATTTTGTAAAGCTGGCCCTTGAGCTGGGCCTTTTATTGGGACAACCTGAATTTCCACTCACATCTTGGTTTTGGTGCTGAAAGCTGTACTCTTAAATGGTGATTTGACAGGGTACCCGTTAGGGGTGAGCAAGCCAGCAAAGGAGCACTAGCCCCAGAACCTGAGCTGGAAATCAGTCGTTTTGAATGCAAGCCCACGTGCCTGTATTGCTGCAAGAGGAGTTTTTGCGTGGGATAAATGCATTTTACAACTTGTAAGGAACAGTCTCTCCCTCTTCCTTTAACGATTATTATCCGGATACATAATTAGCCTAGTGCAGCTTTTAACTCGGTAGTAGAGTGGATTTTCCTGTGGTTGAAACAGTGCTTTGTCCTTCTGTCAGCGCATCTGACGGCGAGCTATTGCTTAGTTTCATTTGAGAGATTTCCCCAGTTTAGCTGCTTAAAAGCATTACTTTAGGAGGCTGCAAGATTTCACAAAGCCATTTGTCTGGCATTTCTCAAACAGTTTGCTTCCTGTTGATAGTAAACCGATGTAAAAATGCCAGAGCTGTAATAAACTATGTCCACTCGTGCGCTTCGGATCTGCTCAAGATTAGCCTGAAAGTCACGGGGACTGTGCACCAAGTACATATTTTTTCTTACTCTTTTTATTATTTTATGCAGCAAAGGGCAAAGCCAGACCGAAGGTCAGTTTATTTCTTCCTGCAAAAAGGTGGCGTGTCATTTTTGTGTTTGCCAGTGTTTAGTTAGGGGGTAAACAGACAAGAGAACCAGCATGCCAGAGAGAGCTGTGGAGCTGACCCAAAGGCATTCGGATCCCACAAAACTGCTTTGGGGAGAATTAGGCAAGCAGGGACTGAAGCAAACAGCACACTTGCCCTGCTAGCATTTGCTTAGGACATAAACATGGGAAGTAATAAACTTGTCACAAGGATCTAATGCTGGAAAATACAAAAGCGATACGTATGAGCATAGATTAGATCTGTTCTTGTCTTCTTTGGCAAAATAGTTTTGTAAGGCTGGCAAGACGGCTACGGGAAAAATTGGCCTGAGAGAACAGACAGCACAGCCGTTTGTGTTACTGTGCCCAAACTTGGTCCCAAACATGAGCGAGGGAGAGTTACTCCTCGTGTAAAAGTTTGTCTCCACCCTTAAGAGTTTACTTTGAACTTCACATACAGTGATGCGAAGGAGAAAGAGAGTATAGAATTGGAACAGAGTTGCATTGGTAATGTATAATAACAGGTAGCCCAACCAGTCTTTCGCTAGAGGAGATCAGCAGCGTGAGATATCAGCAGTAAGTCTACAGGTGAATAACTAGACCCTACTGCTAAATCTTTGGGCACTAGAGTTGTGTAGCTTGAGTATACACAGGAGATGTGAAACAGAAGGCACCCATGCAATAACTCGCACTGGCGGAGGCCTTCTTGGAGGTGGAGCTTCCTATCGTCTGGCCTGGGGCCTCAGACCAAAGTTTCTTTCTCACACCTTCAGAAGAGATGTTGTGTGTCAAGGTAAGAAGTTCTCTGAGCCAGGGACGGCCTTCGCTGTGTGTTTTTGTCATGTGTCGCAGCTGAAGCACCGGGCATTGGAGAAGGCAAGCAGGGCTTGCAAAAAAAAGCACAATGTGCCACGAGGAGGTGGTTATGCTCCTGCATTCTCTTTTTCATGGGGGACAAAAATATAATGTGGTGGTAGGAAATAAAAATAGCCAGCATCCACACTGAGGCTAAATAATGAAGCCATTTAATGCTCGTTTCTGATGTGAGAAGGCCCTGGCAGCGATGCAGTCCGGCAAGGAAGGCCACAGCCAAAAAGCTGAGTCCCAAATGTTTTTTGTGGATGTTGTTTAGCAGGGCAGGGCCACTCAATTAACGAGTTCCCAGTGTCTCTTTAACTCCTTCTGTGAAAGCGGCCATGAAGGAAGGGGAGAAAGAAAAGCGGGTAAGTTGGTTGTGAAGGCTGCTGAGGCAGGGCTTCCTGAGACAGCGCCCCGGCAGAAGGGGCTGTTCTGGAGGAGGCAGAGGGCAGCTGCGCTGGGTCATCCAAATCCACCTTTTCCTAGTAGTACTTAGAAGTAGAGCTGAGGAATGGCCACAAGTATGTCAGGCATGTAGGACATATTCAGCCTCCCAGCCTTTAAGAGTAGTTTTCTTTCTTTTTTTTTTTTCCCCCTGGTGTGTTCATAAAAAAAAAAAAAGGCTTTTTCTAGATGCTTGTGCAGTCTTACTTATTTACAAAGAAATATTGGAGCCGTATCAATTTTTCATGGAAACAAGACAGGAAGACTTTGAATTTTGCATACTGTTTGGGCTAAAAGGGCAACAATACGATGCATTTTAATACATGCATTTTGAGTTTCTTCTAAATAACAAGTAAGCAAGTTAAAAGAGCACCAGGGCTACTTCTGAAGCTTGCAAAATAGATAAAAGCCAAGAATTTAAAACATTCCATTAAAAATGAACCCAGAAGTTTTTTGAAGCTCAAGGTTTTGTTCTGCAAGCTCAGCAATATTCATTAACCTCCCACTGAAGCTTGCTGAACAGCTGGATCCAATTTCTGAAAAGATAATCATAAAGAAATTAGATTAATAGTCTTCAAGTGGAGCAGTTGAGGATCGGTTGTGGCAAGCTCTTTTATATGTAGCATGTCATTAGCTGTTTTCCGTGTGAAGATGGGTACTGCAGTCCCGAGGGGAATGAGGCTGTATCTCAGTGATACAGATATCAGTGCTCCTGGTCTGTGAACACAGCGAGGCACAGATAAGCAAGATTGCTGCTGGCTCCCTTTTCTCCTTCTTTCCTGTCTTCCTATTCTGAACACATCACCTCCATGACATATATGCATATTTGCTGCAAGGAAATCGCTGCCCTTTCAGTATCAAAGACAGCACGTCTCTGACATACCAATCAGTGCAAAAAAAAGCTGCTGCTGGCCCAAGTGAAGATTAAGTGCCTTTGTGTGGCGCTTTATTGTAACACAGAGAGGTAAATGTAAAGGATGACCTGTCCCTCCTAAGGCACAGCCACAAATAAAGTGGCATTCAGTACTTACTTCAGTCTCAGTGAATTAACTGATAAAACTCCACTGACTTCTGCAGCGGCTGAGTTGGGCCAGGGCAGAGCCCTTCTGAATCCTGTGTTAGGCTGTCCTATCCCCGCTCTCACTGTTCACTCACTTCAAACAAGCCTCACAAGAAGAGCTGCAAATTTTCTTGCGTTCTCAAGTCAGTGGCAGCCACCTTGGTGAAAACCCAAAAAACCTCTCTCACTCGGGCTCCCACAGCACATCCTTCCAGCAAACAGCTCCTGCAGAAATATGCATTTCCCTCCACAGCCCAGCGACACTGCTTCTCTTCACATCAGATGTGCCTCGTGCTTTCAGCCTTTCCCTGGCAGTCTCAATACTGCATTCACAGAATCATAGTAAGAATCATAGAATGGCCTGGACTGGAAGGGACCTTAGAGATCATTTTAATCCAACCTCCCTGTTGTGAGCAGGGACGCCACCTCTCGACTAGGTCAGGCAACAGGTGAGAACCGAACGGGAATCGAACCCGTGACCTTTGGTGTTTCAAGCCCACTGAAAAGTACCCTGTTTTTCACTTGCATGTGGCCACTACATTCAAAAGAAGCAAATACTGCTCTGAATGCAGGTGTAGGGCCAGTATCAGTGATTTCTCCACTCTGATCATGTTCTAGTAGCTTTCTCTCAGGTATGGAACAATCCAACAAGATAGTAAATGCAAGGTAGGAATTAAAGCATGTTCGTTTTTGCACAGGAGAGCATTCTCATGGTGAATGATCAGCAGAGCCGCTATAAGGTCTTCCCGGAGTCTTCTAGGCTGAACAAGCCTAACTCTCTCTGCTTCTCCTCGTAGGAGAGGTGTTCCAGCCCTTTCACCATCTTAGTAGCCCTCTTCTGGACTTGCCCCAACAGCTCCATGTCTTTCTGGTGTTGGGGGTTCCAGAGCTAGACGCGATATTCCAGGTGGGGTCTCAGAAGGGCAGAGCAGAGGGGCAGAATCGCCTCCCTCAACCTGCTGGTCACACATCTCTTGATGCAGCCCAGGATACGGTTGGCTTTCTGGGCTGCAAGTGCACACTGTTGGCTCATCTTGATCTTATCATCCACCAGCATGCCCAAATCCTTCTCCCCAGGACTGCTCTCAATCCACTCAGCGTTGGTTGCCACCAATCACTTCCACATTTTCCATGTGCCATAGCAGACCCTTCAGAAGGATCTGCTCCATCATCTTGCCAGGCACAGAGATGAGACTGACTGGCCTGTAGTTGCCTGGGTCTTCTTTTTTTTCCCTTTTTGAAAATGGGGGTGATGTTTCCCCTTTTCCAGTCAGTGTATACTTCACCGGACTGCCATGACCTCTCGGATATGATGGAAAGTGGCCTAGCAACTACATCTGCTGGTTCCCTCAGGACCCAAGGATGGATCTCATCAGGTCCCGTGGCCTTATACACCTTCAGGATCTTTAAATGGTCTTGAACCTAATCTTCACTTACAGTGGGCAGATTTTCCTTCTCCCAGCCCCTGCCTGTAGCTTCTACAACTTGGACAGTGCGGCTAGACCCCTTGCTGGTGAAGACTGAGGCAAAGAAGTCATTGAGAACCTCCACCTTCTCCATATCCTTCATGACCAGCTCTCCTGTTCCCTGCCAGAGAGGGGCCACATCTTCCCTAGCTTTCCTTTTTGTCACTGACATGCCTATAAAAGTTTTTCTCGTTACCCCTGATGTCCCTGGCTAGATTTAATTCTGTCTGGGCTTTAGCTTTCCTAACCTGATCCCTGACTGCTTGGACCACTTCCTTGTATTCTTCCCAGCCTACCTGTCCTTTCTTCCACTTTATGTAAATTCTCTTCTTGTCTTTAAGTGTCTCCAGGAGCTTCTCGTTCATCCACACAGGCCTCCAGACATTCTTGCCTGTCTTCCTCTTTTTTGGAATGCGTTGCTACTGGGCACAGAGGAGGTAGTCCTTGAATATGGACCAGCTTTCTCGGACCCCTCTTCCCTTCAGGGCTTCGTCTAATGATACTCCATTAGGTAGATGCCCGAAGAGGTCAAATTCTTCTCTCTTAAAGTCCAGGGTGGTGGGCTTGCTGCCCATCCTTAAGGGTTTCGATTTTCCTGACTAGGTGACCAGAAGCAGGTTGCTCTTGTTTGCAGTGTGGTTCACAGGTAGTTTACCAGCAATCTTTTTTTTTAAAAAAAGTCCAACATCACCAGCTTTCAGTCATCTTTGTTCTATAATTACTGAAATGATACATGAATTCTATGTTCGGTCGTTCCCTGGGCAAATATATGTCCTTTTATAATTATATAGGTTTTAGGGGTGAACTACTGCATCGCACCTTTAGGTGATGCCCTGTTGATGCCTTGGCTGCCAAATGCTCCAAGGTCATAGCTAAATGACAACCGTGGGCGTGCACTGCGTTTGATACAGGACACCCCAGAGCTGCTTCTTCCAAACCTGCCAGTGTAGGTGTGTGCCAGCCCTCGGGCCAGAACTTTGAAACACTACCTCTGACACTACCCCATGCGTGCACACACAGGCACGTTCTCTGCTTCAGTGGTTCATTCTTGGGCAGCAAATGGCATAAGCACATGCCTGAAGTTAAATATCCACTTAAACACTTCCTACCCCGAGTGGCGATGGGTCTAAGGGTCAGCTTGAGCTCTTCTCTGAATCAAAGTCAAGAGAATCCACTTTCTAGTGTGTCCCCTGCTGGTCCCATGCCAGAAGACCCTTTATTTTGAGGGAAACGTGGCAGCAGAATAGGCTGTGCCTGACTTTTGGCAGTTCTGGAAACCAGCCAGATCTCTAAAAGTGTTAGTCTTTTTCTTTGCAGCCTGAAAGGAGTATTTGAGTGAAGTGACAGAGCTAGGTAAAGAGGCAGAAGGGTTGTTTGTTTTCCTTTTTACTCAAACTTTCAATGCACACTTAAAATGTGACACTCTTGTCTGGTATTTTCAGTTTAGACAGAACGTGGTTGTTTCTTGGGTTGAAAAACTGAATTCCAGAAAGAAATAATGCTTCTGGCAAAGCAGACTGCATTCCAGGGCAAGATTTCATCGGGTAACTAGTCCAAGAGAGTCAATATTGGCTAATAGGACCATGACTGCATGTATTTCTCATTAATACTCATCAAAACTTGCCAGAGAATTCACGTTTTGGTGCCAGCAGATCACTCTTCCTTTCCATATATTTTGTAGTGTCATCATTCACTAACCCCAAAAGTCTCTCTAAGGAAAAGTTGTAATACAACATGCTGATCTCCTCTCATTGCCCACTGCAGAGTTACAGAAAGAGGCAGGGAGAAGTCCTTTAGCAAAGAAATGGGAAGTTCTTCAAGAAAGTGATTTTGTGAGTCCCTTGCAGGACCAATATTTTCTGGTGTGTACGAAAACAGGATTATAAATGAGGTCACGAACTGCAAGGCAGCTTTGATCATCTCTCTGCTTTCTCTTTCTACTTGAACTCATAGAAGAGTCTCACTGATACCTGATCTAATTTTTATATATGTCTGGCCCAAATTCCCTCAGAATGTCTCTTGAGAATCCTTAGGACATTCTCTCTTTTCTGCTGTGATGTGCCCTGGCCACTTCTGCTGCTCCACATTCCCAGCCGTGGACTCTAAACATGCAGATTTTGGAGCTTGCTTGCTATCTCAATATGTGGAAGAATGGGAACTCTCGGTGCCTCTTCTACCTGCAAGAGTCTTGGATTTGAAACAAGAGACGTGTAGTACATCGTTAAGTTGTCAGAGATGGGAGGACGCAGATGAAGATGCTGAAACAAACCATGAAAATAGGTCCCAACTCCTGAATTCTCCTGGTAATTAAGTGCATTTCAGTGTCCCATCAAGCAGCTAAACAACTTCTTTGTCCTCTGTCCCTAAAAAATGATTTAATTATATCTTTCCACAGGGACTAGTTAGTGATGAAACCACCAGAAAATTGACCCACTGGGGTTTTTTTGAAATTCCACCTGAGCAGTCTGTCACTTCATCAGTTACCATTCCTAAACATGTTGTCAGTACGCATCCTAAGCTTTGCTTTCTTGCTAATTGGAGGCTTTTTTAATAGGACCACTACAGTCATTTTCCTTACATCTCAACTGCTGAATTTTCATTATCACCTTTGACTCCTCCTATAGTGAGGAAGGAATAGTTTTAAAATTCAGGACTTTTTATTAAAAATACTTTTTTTAATGAAAGGACAATCTTCAATATAATAAATAAATCAAAATTTAATTTAATTAATTTATGGTCATTAATAAGTTAATTTTTAAAATGCTTTTTTTAATAAAAGCTATGGTTATGCACAGGTATGTATGTAGGTGGGAGCTCCTAACTCGTTAGTTTTTTCTGTATTTGGCCTGGCACTATTGCACATGGGTGTGCAAAGACAAAACAGCGGGGGAATCTAATCTGCCTAAATTCTCGTTGGAATCAATACAATAAGAGTAATATGAGGGGAAGAAATCCAGTTACTGCACACGCACCACTCTCCCCAGTGGAGTGCAGTAGGCTCATTATCCAGCTGATCAGATTTTATCTATTCCCCGCTCTATAAAATTAAGAGCTAAGTGACAAAGCTCCTTAATAGCACATCTATTATCAGCAGCGTTACTGTCATCACCTGTAGTGCAGCTCGGCTTTGGAGGCTCTTGGAGGCTGACAGGCAGCGAGTCAGGGGGAGCAGGGCAGGCAGTTTGGGGAGGATGCTCGTCCACTTCTCTCCCCTCCAGCAGCAACTCTCTCTGCCTTTGGGTAGCTTTCTCTCTAACGAGGATTTCAGAGGCGGGACATAGAGGAAAGCTAGTGCCTTTGTGAAGCATGGACCTGCAAGTGTTGAAGAAAGACGGTGTAAAGGGACAGGAGGAAAGAAAACAGTTTCTACAACCCATATGAGTAAGCTACGTGCCAGCCTGCAGACCCAGGCAATTTGAATGGTGTTTAAAAACCCAGCCCTCTTCCCCCCTGCATTTTCTCCCTGACATTTCCACTTAGCAACCGAAGACACAGTTACATCAAGTGAAGTGATTGTTTTGATTTATATGGCACCATGGATGGGCTGGGTGCTCTGCAGGACGTGTAGCGCTATTCCAGCTTCCAACTGCTCACAGCCTAGGGAGATGCAGGAGATGTGACAAGCTCTGCTGGCCCAGAGGACGGACTGCAGGGGCGTTCCAGGTGGGGAAAGAGGCAGAGCTGGAAAGCAGCTCCGTGATGTCAGGGATTCCTGTCTGCCAGAAATGAATCCCTCGAGTAGTTGCTCATTGCAACTGTCTGCAGCAGCGAGCCTGCAGGTGGGAAAAATAAAAGTAGGTGAAAGCCAACTTCTTTTTCTTTCACTTGGATTTGATGCAGAGTGCGGTTTGGCCTGGCTCTTCAGTGATGATGCTGAACCCAGAACAGAGCACTACGTGGCTCTCAAACCCCAGTCGATTTTTTTCAAAATCCATTTTCTTGTTCTGCTCCACGTGCACAAAGCCACATCAATCCCTCCGTGCTGGCTCCAGCCTCAAATTCCTGTCAGTGCTTTTTACTTATTTATTTTAGCTTTTCTTGAAACTCTGTTGTATGGCAGATCTTCCTGTGATAGCAGCTTTTGTCGAAGTCCTCATAATCGAAGGTCGGACATTGCGGTAGGTTAGGTTTGTGTTCTGATCTGTGCTGTGCTAGTGCTGCCTTTGGGCTGGAACCTGCAGTTTCCTTCAAGACACCGTCATTCTTTCTGCTTCTGTTTCTCAAAGCGTAAGGGTTTTGTAAGATCAAGTTTTCTATTTGTAAGTTGGTTCAGTGTCCATTTAGCTTGTGTAATGATGAAAAATGAGATGAGGTATCAAGTGAGCAGTCCAGCACCTCTCAGGAAAGTACCAAAGTACGTGCAGAACACCCACTAAAATCAGTGAACATAGAATCCAACTCAAGCATTAGCCCTATTGTCTCTGTATCCCTGGTTGTATTTTGGGGGGGTTTTCCATTTACTTGCCATCATTCTGAAACTAATTTGGAAGATAATGATTAAATATTGTCAGAAAGCATACAGAAGAGGAGGATAGGCCTCGCTAATTGTGTTTTGACATTTTTTGACATCGGCAATTCTTTTGAAGGAAAGAGAGAAAAGAAACAAAACAAATTCTGTTCAATCAAGATTTTCTGCTTTTTGTTCTCTTTGGCTAAGAAAAATCAGGTTGCAGAGAATCCAGTGCTGCAGAAACAAAGCTTGCCTCCCCAGACAGAGTTTTCAGGTACTCAGCTTCCATTTGAAGGCAGTTTTACAGAAATTTGCACTCCTGTGAAGCGACTGTTTTCTTTGTAAGTGATACAGCATTTCAGCTTTCACAGGACCTCAGTGCTTTGCACTGTCTCAGCAACTTCAAGGACGTGCTGCTAAGATTTGCTTAATAAACGAGTCTGTCGAAACACAGTAGGATGTCAGCTCTCTGCCCAGGTTTTGCATCACTAGGTAAATAACTTAGCAAATGGAATAGCACGTCTGTGTTTTTGTAAGATTAAAACCCTGGCTGAAAGAGACTGTTATATTGGTTCTTGCAGGGATGTGGCAAAACTGATACAGTATCTTCAACATGCAAGATACTTTCTGCGGCGTTATTTCTCTTATTATCATTTAAGATTGGTTTCAAAGATATTTTCTAAATTTCAAACCTAAACTGCAACAATAAGATCCTTAATTTAATGACAGAAGTCGGTTAGTGTGCAGTCTTCCATGCTTTGAAAGCATTCCCCCAAAGTTTAGCAGTGACTTCACACAGAAGTAAAGCCAATAACAAATCTAACACCTAAAGCAGGATTAATTTTTAAATTCCACTTTGTTGGGCCATTTGTTGGTTTTTTAAAAAAAAAAATTTGAAAGGAAAATGGAGCACTTCCAACCTTTTCTTACCATTACCTGTCAAACCGTAGGACTGAGTTTGTGTTCCTGCTCTGTAACAGAACTTGAGAAACTGCAGAAAGTAATGGAAACAGTTAAATCCAAAATCTTTGTGGGGAGTATCGTTTGTTCGCCCTCCTGCTGCTCAGCTGGAGTTGGTGGTCCAGTGCAGGTGGCTTTAGGGAAGCATCTGAAGCCGCAGTCTCTCCTCCCTCGGTATCAGTGCATAGCTCTGAGCTGGTACAGGAAAACATTACAGAAGCCTCTGAGTGAGCCACAGGGAGGTCTTGATAAATGCCACCACAAAGCAGGTTCTTCTCATCCCCCTCCAGCTTGCCTAAGGGCTCTCAGCACAGATTTCTTTCCTGTAGCTGTTAAGGGTATTATTTTCCTGCTGCCTGGTAAGCTTTAATACTACATCTTTCTTGAGTTTGGCAAGTAAATGAGAGCACAAGCTTCCATTTTTTGCATATAAATAAATTACATTAAAATGTCTGAATTTCCAATTGACTAATAAAACCTGAAATTTCCCAAGAGACCTAGGGCTTTTCACTAGGATTAGCCGCAAATGAAAGGGCTATTACTGTTTGAATAAGCCAAGTATATTCTAGATATCTTTTAAAATTTTGATTGAAAGTTAAGTGTACAGGTTATTTTGAAAGGCCATTCTGTTCAGATGTCGAGAAAGTGAGTTGAAAGGAATGAGTGACCGAATTTGAGCAGAACTGACGACTTTTGGGGTTTCCCACAAGTGGGATCTGAAACAAATCTGAACTCCTCCTCACCTGGAACTTGTGGGATGTGGTTTTGGAAGGGACTCACAGAATTATGTATGTACAGACAGCACAGCTTCTGGCACTTCTGCACGGCAAACAACGTTTTTGAGTCAAGCATCATTTCAAAGGAGAAAGAGACTTAAAACCCACAGATTTTGCTAATAAGCTGTGAGTAGTTTTCTGAAACCCAGGAACTGAAATCACATTCTATTTCCCTCCATGTCTACATCAAGGCACCCCAGTCACGCCTGTCAAAATGAATGAGAATATTTTGCACGTTAACTTGCTGGAGAAGCAAATCATGTGAATGAAGTTATTCAGTCACGTGTTTACAGAGCACCGTCTGCATCACGTGTACATTTGAGTTTCCAAATGTCCACAAGATTCGAACGTTTGCACATTGGTGCGCGTTAATTATTTCGGCGGTTTGAGTTTATCCCCTGAATGTGTTCCCACAGAGCTGAGTCCACCGTCTGAAAAACTGAGTTAGTACATAATGTGACACAATTTCTTAATAGTTTTGTAGTTCCTTAAAAACAAGCTTGAAGTGCAGATGGTACTCTCTCAAGTCATCCTTTGCTCTGATGAAGGAACTTTAAAGCCGTATCCTGTCTCATTGCCACGAAGCGCAGCGACAGCTCTGTCACTCACTGGGAAACTTCCTTCTGAAGTTTGGCTGTCTTTGCTGTTCGTTTTTTGGAGGCTGCTTTGTTGTTGCTGTTGTTTTTAATGGTGGCCTTTTCATTTCTTTTGTGCTTATGGATTTGTACATCCCTGGTGCTTTGCTGACGATCCCACGAGCCTGTGAGAAGCTCACTTCAGCAGCGTGTAGCTTTCTCCTTGCTGAACGCAAGCCGACAGTACGTCAGCTGTTGATGGCGAAGGGATATTCCAGGGAAAGACGCCGGGGCAGATTTCTTGTATGGTAAATGAGCAGGCAGCTTCTCTTGCTTTACTCTCCTGTTCAGATCTTAAGAACAATTTGCCGTTTGTAAGATTCCAGAAATTATTGTCCGCGGAGAGACAAAACTCTCGCTTGTTGAGCTGGCGTGCCAGGGCACATCTAAAGCACTTTTCTCCTGCAGGCACATTCTTGAGCGTTTTCCTCTCCCTGCCCAAAGCTAACAGCCAGGATCCCATCCCACTGTAATTTCCAGGACCTCTATTTTGTGCTTCCAGCTCCAACCCTGAATGAGATGTCGCATGGAGCAATCCAGCTTTTGTAAGCTGGCACGCAGAAGCTTGGGAAGTAGTTTGGTTTTGCTCGCGTGCATCTCTCCGCAAAATTAGGGACTGCAAAAGGCTTTGTGATTCAGAGCTGTATTAACAGCCAGATGTAGGAACTTTAAAGAAAGGCATTCTGCAGATTGATCACAGCAATGCTATTACCATCAGTGGTGTGTAAAGTGTCAACTGCAGCTGTGTTGAATTATTCATTATTTCATAAATACAGTGAGGTTTCCAAGGGCAGGATTTTTAAGATCCATTTGAAAAGTGAAATGAAAGCCCCTGTAATTAAAAACCATTATTAAACTTCATTTATTTAACTTCATTTCAACTTTTCCCTATGTGATTATTATTAAAGTTATTATATGTATTGATTTTGATACTCCTTTCCCTTTCTGTGCCAGCTAATGAGAAAAAAAGTGGTTTTGAATTAAGCAAATAATCTTGCTCTCCCTAGACAATTTTCCTGCGCTCTCATGTTGACCCCTGGAAAGAGATTTACTGGGTGATGCTCTTATTTTTGCTGATAGGAGACACTGTGCCCATCCAGTACAGGATAAAAGGAAATAAATTAAAAGGAAGTCTGAGTTTTGATGTGCTTGCATCTTAGACCCTTAAAACTGTCTTTAGGTTTGGAATGACTGGAATCTGCCCTGGGCTCAGTGGGGAACAAAGTGCAGCAGACAGAGAGCAGTGCTTTCTTGTTTAAGAGCAAGCGCTGAAGACAGAGTACATGTCCGATTCCATACAAACAACGTTACCTTCAGTTCATCTCTAGTAGCAGAACATATTTTCATCAGTACTGTGTCATTCGAGATAAAAAAAAAAGTTAAAAGGCCCTTTGATACCTCAGCCATCTTCATGGTCATGCTACAGTCCGCTTGAGATCAAGGCTGTGGTGTAAATACCTGTGCTGGCTTGTGTGGCAGGATCAGATGAGCACAGCGATGATGCTTAAAATAGCCTGAACTGAGCTCCACCATAGCAAGGGTCACCCATTTCCTAAATCTCAGCTACTCGTTTACAACTTGTGGGGGAACAAGTGATTCTGTGATATCCAGAACAGCAGCCAAGGACTTGGCGAAAGAGGCGTGCCTGTCCCGAGGGCTCCCAGCTCCCGTCTCCTCTGCCTCTGCCTCTGCCCTCTGCCCGCCATCGTCACAAGGGCCGCAGCAGCCGGAGGCAGCTCTCTGCGGTAGCCATGCAGGCAGCGGCAGTGATCACGGCAGCAGGTCTCACCCACCACCAGCACATCTTACCGCTCTCTCCTTTCCAAGCCCCTCACTACAGCCCGACTGCCCCTTCCCAGCTTCGCACGTGGCATTAGCACCAACCAGCCAGGGCTGGGGGCTTTCCTGCCGGCAGGATAGCTGTATGACACTTGCCTCCTGTGTATTATTAGTTATGGCTCTTTTACGCTTCAGTTTTCCTGCCTGCCTATTGGAATTATTAGTCTTCAGCAGTTTCTCAAGGATGCTGCAGGGCTGTATTTAGTGATGTTTATGGGGTTCCTTTTGACCCTACAACAGGAGTGCTCTCAAGTGTCAAGAAGTTACCAATTTATGTTGTTACCTTTATAAACACGTTCACGCAGCCCATCTAGCATTTGGCACAGGAATAAGGGTAATAATTCCATTTCTGATTAATCTTCCAGTAGTGCATTATTTCCCACAATTGAAAGCCAGATAAGAGAGATGCAAAGCACCATGTATCCACCTGAAAAGGGTGGTTTTTTTCTAGAGTTGGTTGTGCAGGACTCTCTTCTTCTGCTGATTGTGTAGTGCAGCCTTAATATTGCACCTCCGGGCATCAGAGTATCTTAGAAATAGAGTAGATTTCCCTGATTTCTGTGCAACGTGCCAGTGCCTCGCAGCAGCAGGACGGGTGCTCTATAGTTCATTCCAGCTCTGTAGGGAAATGACGCTGCAGGGCCCTGTTGAGGCAGAAGAGAAGATAAAGAATCTCATAGAAGAAGTTCTTGGAAAACTCCCTTTCACCTTCAGAGGACCAGCTCAACCAGGAGTTTTTCCTCCCAGCCCAGAGACAAGAAATCTCCTGGGGGCAGATCTCAGTGGGAGGAAAGAGCCCTCAGACCAACTCTATACCCCAACTCCAGATCCTTTGGGTTCTCCAGCCTTACAGAGCTCACTCATCCACTTACCACGTTTTTTTGAACGACTTTCCACCGGTTTTAGTTATTAGAAGTGAAATTCACGGAGTGAATTCAATACACGGATGAGTACTGAGGCAGTAACAGGCAGCCTGTAAAGGTTTGGGGGTGAAAGTCAGAGACAGTTCACGTTCCCTCTCGATTTTGTGACCGTCTGAACCCAGCGAAATGTGTCTCCTTACATGTGTTCTTTCTCATTTCTCATTCATCTTTGCTCAGTTATTATTGAGGAGTGAGATCATAACTGGAATTTATTTAGAGCTAAGGTCTCTCCACCCTGTTGGGTCCTTCAGCAGAGCAACTTTGGACTAGATGATCTTTGAGGTCCCTTCCAACCTTTAACATTCTGTGATTCTGTGATTCTGTGATTTCATTTCCTCCCTGTCTTTTTGCATAAACAAACAAAAAAAAAGTGGATGGAAGAACACGCTGGCAAAATGCTTTGGCAGAAGGCTCTTATTAACATCATAGCCTCACGATGAGCGAGAGCGAACGTGGTCGCTGAAACTTGCCTGCTGCCTGTCCCCACACGTGTTTCGTGGCCGGAGGGCTGGCTTCGGCTTCGAAGCGCCCGGCTCTGGCCTGGGGCAGGAGAAGAGTTTCACAGCTCATCCTTATCATGGAGTTATTTCTACCTGCTGTGAACCGGGGCCAGTGCAGAGGTGCCCAGGCAGCAGCTCCTTGCCATCAGTTGGACTAATTAGCTTGGAGGCAGCATTGGGCAATCAGCCCCAGTGGAGCTGGACCCGGTGTCTGGTTAACGTGTTCCAGCAAGGTTATGATGAACAGAGTAAGTGTGTATCTTCCTCCATCCACCACAGTGCACACATTTATTGTGCTAGCCCAGCGCATTGCAGTTCCTTTCTGTATCTGTCTGTGGTGTCTTTTTCTTACTTTATGATCTTAATTCCTCTGGAAAAATATCTCTATGTGTGCTATTTAAGTTCAAGCATTGAAACTTGAGTAGAAAAAAATAGAGGTATCCTGTGACACTATTGTGGGTAAAGTTTTTCATATAAGCACAAACTTGATTTTCAGCTCCTGAAAAAGGTTCCTCTAAATATTTTTTTTTTTAAAAAAAAAGGTAGTAATTTTATCATCCGTGAGAATGGAAAGCATTATACAAATAATTCAAACACCATGCCAAATTCAGGAAACCTGACATGAGACATAATTACCGATTTGCTGAGGTTTATTCACACTTGCACAAAACCTTTTACCACAGTGTTGGAGCACTAATGAAGAGACAAATAAAGGACCTCAACCTCCTACTTTCTTCCTTCAGTAGTACTAGCGACCTTTCAGTCTCTCTGATGGATTCCCCAGGAAACTCCCAGAATTACTGACTTTAGAACAGCCTTTGTTTCTTTTCTTGCAAATAATTATTCCGCTCCCCTTTTTTTCCCCTCATTGCACCAAACTTTGGTTGTTTTATGGATTTTTGTTTTAACTTTAACGGGTCTCCAAAGCATTTTCCTTGGTTCAGTGCTGGCACTATACTGCTGCTAGAGAGAAAAGCGACTGGATATTAAAACTGCGCCCGGGGCTTTGCGATAACACGGCAAATGCAATGGGCTGGGCTGGTACCACCGAGAACTGGAGTTTTGCCAAGGTGTTAATATTGTTAAGTGTGTGCAGACAGATATATTGATACACACCCTACCTTTTCTCGAAATCTGCATCCATTGCTTACACTTAGCGTTTAAAAGTGGAATGGTATGTGCCTGTCTTAAATTTCGTAGAACATAAAAGATCCTCCTGTTACTCCTTTGATGACAGCAAATCAGTGTCACGAAGGAATGCTGGTGAAAAATTATTTGCATAAATCTTTGAAATCTTTGTACACTGACAAAAGCACTTTGTGTCACTCTATTTCATTTGCTCTGTTGTTTTTACTTTATCATTTGCTTGGAGAAAGTAAACCGAGTTGAAATATAATGTCTTTTTTTTCCTCCAGTTTAGCTGGCATGCTTATAGTAAAATACAAATCTAACTGTGTTTTCTCTCTTTCTCTTTTCCTTTTTTCGTTTGACCTGGATTTGTCTTTTGGTGGCTTTGAAATCCCTGTGCGATCCTTTCTTCTTCATTACTTTAAAGGTAAGATCATTATTTCCTCAGTCGGTTTGATACATGTGTCAAAGGTACAGAAATACAACTTGAAAGCCATCTGGGGAAGAAGTTAGTAAAGAGGTAAAAGAATTGCCGGTCAGTTGGAGTGCAAGAAGTCTGATTAAGAAGTACTTTTGTATTTTGTCTTTGCTAACCATCGGCTGCGAGTAGGGATGCTCTCAGCAGAGGAGGCTTAGGTCGTGCAGGGCAGCCCCCCGACAGCGAATTGTGTGCTGTGCCAGGCTGGGCTTTGTCTCCCTCCTGCTACTTCCCAGCTCTGCCAGCGCTTCCCAGAATGCAGCCGAGAGGCAAGCAAAAGATTAGTGGGAGTGTTGGAACAGCAGAACTGCCCAGGACTGCGAGGAGCAAAACAAGCTCACTTGGTGTTTCCCTTCACACCAGAGTTGCAGAGCATTCCGTCCATCTTGAGGGAGCTCAGTAAATGTAAAGATACGTGTATATCGGCTCGTTTAAATTACAATAGAGAGACGGGATGCCAGTCAAGATCAGAATATATAGTGATAGGTGAACAAAGACAGGCAGAGACATTGTCTCTTCCCTGAAAGCTTGCAGTGTTTTTTTTCTATTGCTATGTTACGTCTTTGCTTTAGACTGCATTTTTCTGCCGCTCTCGGGAGTCTGCCAAGTCTGAGGTGAAATATCTCCAAAACGTTCCTTCCCAGAGCTTGCTGCCTTTTCATGCCTCTTCAGTACCTTCCGTTCCTCAGGAACCAGGACACTTAGGGATGAGAACATTTTGCAGGAGGAGTTTAGAAATGTTGGGAGGCTGGGCTGTGTATTTTCTGACAATTTCCAAGTACAGTATTTAGCTGAAGACAAGCAACACAAACTAAAGTAGGAAATTTTACTTTAATGAGCACTTTTGTATGTAATCAGCACGTGGCAAATAGTGAAGTCTTGATGCTTTCCAGCTTGCATGGAGACAGTCCTGGTCTCTGACAGATCTGGAAGATACTAGTGTTTTTCCAGATTTTATACTTCCCCCTGTCTCAGAGGTCCAGAAATATGTGCTGTAGTGTCTGGGTCATCTCTGCAGCCCTGCAAAGGCCTGGCTGTGTTCCAGAGAGTGACTGATGGAGAGGGTTGGACCCGGTCGCCTTGCGCCTCTCTCAACAATGGTAGGTTGCCTCCATTTACATAGTGACAGTGGAGTCGCGGAAGACTCAATGAATTTAATTTGTAGGAACTGAAAAATGTGTGTACTCATTATGTAAAACATGTAAATTTAACCCTTGAAATGGAATTGTCAATGACTCACCACTGTGGCTGGATGCCAGTGCCAGAGGCAAAATTACAGAAACTGCAAGTGTGTCACAAGAAATTAAATCAACTATGTTAAGCTTCCTGGGTTTTGTTGAGGAGGTGGTTGTTCATGCCCATTATAGACTAAAAACTTGTTAGGAATATTGGCTTTTCTCCATTAAAAAGTACTTTGAAGTGGGATATGTATCTATAAGAAAGTTAATTGATAGAAAGCCAGAAAAAAACGTGGAAGGAGTAGGAGGCACCACATACTGGATCTCTACCAAAGCCTGTGCAAGGAGTAAAAGGCCATAATAAACATTACACAATGTGTGGCCACCGTAGGAATACTCGAGGCTCTGATGGGTGTTGGGGTGCCAAAAAAATGGCTGTGAGGAAAGTTTTTACCTACCCAGTCACTTCAAATGTTAATTCACAGACCCTCAGGCAAGTTACATGAGGCTGGATTATCACTGTGGGATGCCCTGGGGTCTCATTCGGCCTCACTGTAGAGGATGTGGAACAAAGAGTTTCATGGTGAGCTTTAGACTATTGTTTTCAATAAGAAGGGAAGGGACTTAACCCTCAGGCTGTTGCTGACACTTCTGGATCCGGTCCAGGAGCGGGTGTGTATAGTTGCAGCTCTTAGGATGGTGCACAAAAAAGAATTTTTAGGGGTTTTTTTTGAAGCGCTGCCACTGTTGAAAAGCAGAAGAAAGGTTTCTTAAAGGCTCTGAATATTACACCTGTCATGTGGTAAATGAACCTCAAAGGCTCTAATTTTTCCATCCTCTCCCGGCGGTTGATGCAGCGCGGTACTGTAATCCGCATCAGACTGAAGCAGGACTGGGAGCCGAAAGGGGTGTCCCGAGGCGCTCGGGAGTCCGGTGGGGCAGCGCGTGTCTGGTCCGACCTCGCTTTGCAGATCTGGGTCTGACAGCAAGGCAGATACTAACCGAGGCTGGCAGGGCTGGGAGCAGCTATCAGAGGGCTAATCTGCTGAAATGGTGTTTTAAAGGAGAAGAAACGCCGCAGCTCTGGGAAACGTGGCCACCACCAATGGGAAGTACGGCCTGTTGTCGTGATTTTTTCCCGCCGTTGTGTGTGGCCTCAGTTTATTTACTCAGTTACTCCAGATTTCTTATTTTTTATAATTTATTTAAGAACTGCTGCTCTTAAGCTTGCTCATGCTCTCTAGGGATCATTTGATGTGTAACGTAGCTCTGCTTGGAGCCTCCCGCTCATCCTGCCCTTCTCTCCACAAACACGCTGCTTCCAGAAGGGGCTGTGCGCTCCCAGACCTGCAGAAAACAGACTTTCCTGTCCCCGTTTCCAAATGTCACCATCCAGGGGTTTCCTGTGCATGCTCCAGGAAAAATCATCTAAATTCTTCTCACATGCAGTCGCTGAGTGTAGATGTGAAGCCTCGCAGGCTCGAGACAAAGAGCCTGACTCCCCCCATCAGTCAAGCCCACCTGAGTGAGCAGTGAAGCACACTTTACAGAGCAGATGTAACAGGGTGAAACAAAAGTGCTGAGAGCATTGGAAGGGTAATTGGTTTCGTTCAGAGATGAACTGCAGCCTGAATTGTCTGTTCCTGCCTGTCCATGGAGACACCCAGCACTTCCTACCTGCCTGTTTGACCTGGCAGCTCAAGGTGAGCAGGTTCTTATCCAGGAATGTCATGAGTAAGATTTTTTTGTATTGTGATGCTACTATGTTTTCCCAGTCTTGCAGTCGGAAAGCCTGAGGCATTATTAGACAAGGATGTTTAACGAGATCAGAGTCCAAGATTATTCCAGTCTCGGGTCACCATGTCAAGTGCTGCTGTTGGCAACAGTAGTTTGAAGGATTTAGTTTCTTAATATCTCCAGTTACCTAGGGAGCGAGTTGGACTTGCAGTAGAGAAATGCTTGCTCACACAGAACTGCATGTCATTTTATGTCTGTGATTTACACCACGCCTTCAGAAGGAGTGGGGAAGGTCATCAAGGAAAGTTTCACTAAGTACAATAGGTTCTGAGAAGGTTCTCGCCACATTTTTAGTATCTAGAAAAAGTTCTGCTCCTCTTCCCAAGCCTTTCCCAGTGCTCCAGCAGTTCCATGGGCTGCGTGTGCTCTCCCGCCAGTTTCCATCCTCTCTTGCAAACCGTGCAGCACGACTCACCCACGTGCTTCCTGCTGGGGCTCCTCTGCCCAGGAATTTTCCTGACTCTCTTTGTTTGTCATTGCTGCCGTGGCAGAACAGCGAAAGGCGTGGTCCCTTCCTCTTAACCCCGGGCGCAGGGGGAATCTGTGGGAGTTAGGAGGAGTTAGGGCAGCCAGCCTTTCTGTCGGCAAACCAAGCAAGGCTTTTCCGTAGCCGCAGGTTTGCTCTGGGGTGCAAGGATTTGAGGATGTAATGTGACTGGGTGTCATTCTGAGGCCAAGGAGCCTGCCGCAGCAGAGATGACACATTTGAAAGTGAATCTCAAACTGTGTGAAAAGTACGAGAACTGACAGCAGTGGAGATCAGGGACAAGCAAAATCATTTCTTCAGCATTTTAGCTGACTCGAACACTGTAGGTCTCACAGTTGTCATCTTCTTGAATATTACTGGGCTTGTGCTTTAAGAAGGAAAGGAAAAATAGCCAAAGAGGAAAACATGTTTGGGGAAAAAAGGTGAAATCTCTCAGGCAGTCGAACAGCAAGGGCAGAGCACGCAGAGGGAAAGGGACGGGGAGTTGGGCTGTGTCACAGCACTGTCAAAGCAGTCCAAACGTTTGGAGGGAATACAGGCACCCTTCCTCATTTGTCTCACAGATCTTTGGAAAAGACATTTGCTTACGGAATGAAAGTCGTCTTTAAAAGTGAGAACACAATTATCTTTATGCACTGTGGCTTGGAGGACAGCTACATACTGACCTCCCCCACTCCCAGTCAAACAAATTAAGATCAATGAAGCTGATGGTTACAAAACCCTGACAGGCCTGTGAGCTTCTGGATTTCCCAGCACCAGCAACTGTACCACAGGTTTCCTCAGAAGGTGTCTCTGCTGTGCCTCCCCACTGACCGCCGCCTGGAGAGCTGGGCGTATCTGCTCCCACCACCATGGCTGGTGGAACTGCTGCAGGTGGTATTTGCCCTCTGGACTGAAGCAGTAAATGACTTACACATCAACTGCTAGACATGGACTGCGTCCCGGTACTGTTTTTCCAGTCCGGTTATAACCATGTGACCTAGAAGTCACTCCCCCTCACTTGCCACCCTCCAAGTGGATTACTTGGTTTAGAATTTTGACTCAGTTTTCCAGACCTTCTTACAAAGACAGCACTTGCGAAAACAGGAGCTGCCATTGCCAGTCAGCAAAGTCCCGTATTCATCTAGCTGCTGCCACTCATTAGTGGCTGCTAGATGATAATGAGATTTTGTTCATTATTGTTCTCCATCTGATTTGAACTCCTGATCCAGAAACCAAATGCTGTAAAAACTCGTTTTCGTTCCTGAGCAATTTTATTCCTTGTTTCTCAGCGTAACAGATTGTGAAATTTGTCCAGAATGTCCCCGTCAGTATTTTAATCTTTATGGTTGCTTCATTTATACTCTTTTTGAGAGAATCAGGCCGTTGGCTGAGATGGGATCAGTTAATGAGCACTGTTTGTATCTCAGACAGCAGCACGAGGCTCATCCTGACACCGTCTGAAGTGGGACAGGGGTTGTTAACGGGATCTGTTGCCGGGATCCTCCCATGTGAGCTGTACTACAGGTACACAACTGGTAGCCACCCAGGAGCTGTGACTGCATCTCCTGCAGCTTTGCGTGTAGCATTCACCCTCCTCAGTTCTGGTGTACACAGTTGGAGAAGGCAGAAAACAAATAGGGGAGTATTCATTGAAAAACTCAGTGCAACAAAAAGATGGGAAATCAGGCCTCGAGAGTAAACTTGCAGGGCACAGTCTGTTGGGTTCAACCTCAAGTCTCAAGGGCCACTGATTTGCAGTCTGTAAGGGGAACAGCAAGCTGGCAGTAGACTAATAAAAAGAGGAAGCTAGATGAGCTCAGACGAAAGATTGCAGAAAATTCACTGGGTTGTACTGGGTTGAGCACTGCTGAGACTTGTTAAAGTGAAGTAGGATTAGTTCAAGGAAGCATGCTGAATTCAAGGGAAAAATAAGTCATAGAAGTCCAATGGCACCTGTAATTCGGAAGTCAAAATTGCAATGTTTTTTGTGGTTTTCACTTTCTATGGATGACAGTGAGATGAATAAGTTCCTGATTTCACTGAGATTTGGTCAGGAAATGAAAATCAGTGTGTATCCTGTCACTTGATACCGTGGCATTGACTTAGAGAGTTATCTCCTCTTGTTTTTCATGGGAGAAGGACCCTTCACTTTGATTTGGGAGGCTTCTTTCCTGCACACGCACAGTATGAAAATATAAACCTAAAGGTTTTCATTACAGCTATGTCCAAGTTGCTGGTGTTTGCTTGTTTTAACAGTCAGGAGGATATGAGAGTTTGGAGGTACATTTACTAATTTCATGTCAGTGTGCTCTCAAAAGACAAAAGGAAACTAGTTGACAAAGTAAGCGTTAGTATTGAAACATAAGTAGACTAGTTAACATAAGAAAATGGTCTAAATCTTGATAGCTCCTCATCTACCTGACAAAAAAAGTGCAGCCGATCATCTCAGCAGGGCAGATATCAACAAGGAAAGCAAGAAGATGAAACGGTGAGTCAAAAGCAGGAGACCTCACTGCTTGGCCCCACCACATCAGGCTGCTCTGGAACCGCAGAGGGACACAAACTTCAGCAGAGGTTTGGGTTGTCATAAATTACACTAGTGTTCACTGTTGCAGCCAGGAAAACGTGCTTCTGAAGTCCCCGCATGAAGATCGACAAGAATCCAGTCAGGAAAGGGAGGAAGCAGAAACTAGGGATTACTCAGTAGCAGCATTTTCAAAAGCACCCTGCTAAATTGGGAGCCCAAGATCCCATGAATAGCTGTTGTCATCCCTCTGTTCACAAAATTGGCTTTTGTTCAACGTGGGTGCTCTCAGGAAGCCCACTGTAACATCCACCCCCTTCAGCTGAAAAATCTGGCATAAAGAAGAGGGCCTGGAGTGCAAGTAGGCTTCCAGTTCATCAGTAAAGAAGCTGGGAGTTACTGCTGCATTATCTGAGCCAAAAAGTACTTAGACCAGTAATCTCAGGCTGTTCTTAATGTGCACCATAGCAAGGGTTAAATGAACTGGAAAGCTCATAGAAAAAAAAGCTCATACAGTGCAGTTTTTGTTTATACTGAAATGTTCCCATATGTTTCAGTTAATGCAGAACATAATTGGGTCTGCCTTGGGATGGAGACATTTTTCTTACACAATTTCTCCATTAATCGGGTATGGGGGAGAGTCCACTTCACCAGAAATAGCTTCCTTTCCATTTTAGCCAAAACCCCACAGTTCAAAATCTCTTCCCTTCTCTCTTTCCTCTTAGTGCGCTCATTCTCTTCTCCAAAATGTTCTGCCTTTCTGCAGTGAAATAACTTGGTGGAACAGTTTCAAACGTGAGGAAAAATAGTTCTGCCCTAAATTAGCTTCCAGTTAATGTATTTCCTGGCTCAATTTGCTGAGCAGCTCACATTGCACATGGATGTTCCTAAATTAGAAAATCGTACATATAAAAGTTTTCTGTGTTTTTTTTGTGTATGTTGCTTCAAAGTCAGGATTTCTGGTTTTGATTTTACTACCTCAAAGTAACAGAAATGAATTGTGCTTGACATTAATTACATCCTTCTGCCTGCTTTATTATTATTAGAATAAACAAGCTACCAGTTTGAGGGAGAGAAAAGTCCACAAGGTGTTTGAGGTCTTTATTTCCTTTTCCTTTGGTAAACTTCCAGTAATTTAGCTTGCTTAATTTGCTACTGGAAACCTGCTGCTGGGAGTGCTCATACC
This sequence comes from Trogon surrucura, assembly GCA_020746105.1. Lineage (NCBI taxonomy): Eukaryota > Metazoa > Chordata > Aves > Trogoniformes > Trogonidae > Trogon > Trogon surrucura. The sequence goes on along the minus strand of CM036625.1, from coordinate 20,985,674 downwards.
TGAGAGACAATAAAATTAGTGAGCCGCAAGGAAAAATTCAGTAATGAGATGAGAAGCAGGGAAAATTTGGCTTTGTCTGTTTGCTTTCTGCATGTGAGTATACACAAAAAGCAGAAGGAATATTAATTGTCTGAAAGCGAGACAGTGAGCTGTGCATGAAATGGGCTGCTCAGTGATGTTTGGTGGTATGATTGGTCTGTTAGACATTACATGGTGTTTCAGCACCAGGTGGACAACGTAGCGTACATCTTCCATCGCCCTTCCAGACAGAAACTGAAGTCTTGTGGCACTTTGATCTGGCCTGGTACTAGGTGGGGGACTTAGAGTGGTGCAACTGGTCACTGACTTACCATCTCAGCAGAGGAGAACCCTCTTGCATCCCAGATTCTTTATTGTGGCTCCCCAGTGTTCATTAAAGGGAATTGGAGTGAGTTTCTCTCCATGCTGCCCCTGATCCCCTGGTGCTTTATTGGCCCACAGGAGCCACTGACAGCCTGTAAACTTAAGCCAACTTCTGTACTATTGCCATCTACTACTAGGCATAAGGCAAATTTGGGATCGGTGACATTCAGCAGCTACCTCTGGCCTTTTCCTGACCTGTACTACACATTTTTGATTGTAGCCACGGATGTGCTGTAGTGCCTGAAGGCAGGGCAGGTTGGTGATCGGTTCCATTTCACAGTGTACAAACACTTTATACCAAATGACAGTCCCATGAGCAATTGTCTACCTTGACTTTTTGAACCAGTGGGTTGTCAGTGTATCGAGACCAGTGAGAAAAAGCTCCTGGAAGGTTTGGAGAGAGATTCGTGTACTTCACTAGAGTCCAACCTGAAAACAGCTGCCCTGGAAGAGGCTCTCAGAGTTCCTCCTTGTGCGTGCACACGTGTACCCATGCACACAGGTGGACAGATATTGTAGTGCAGTGTTGGGCTCTTCATATGGGAAGAGGTCAGTAACTTCATTTGACATTTAGAAACAATGTAGTCTAATTAGTCCAATGGTTTTGGAAAGCTTCCTTTCCTCTTGTACTAATTCCCTTTCCAGATACCTATTCTTCGTTCCACACCGTATTTATATCAAGCATTTGGTTGCGCTTTAAAATACCAGGCATTTAGCAGTCATTTATGGGTCCACTGAGATTGCAGGTAGAACTTATGTTAGCCCGACAAATGCAGCCTGGTATGTGATCTTCAAGCCATGCTGTCTTAAGCATCATTCCTTATTGTGCAGATTCTGTAAGCCAAAGTATTTCCTTTGTTTCATATTTGCAAACTCTCTACATGCACCGTTTTCATCTTAGCACACCGTGTGGCTAACCAAGTACCAATTGGGGACAGAACTTAGTTATCAAGCTTAATTAAGAATAGTTGTATTTATGAGACACAAGACAAAGTTGACTTCAACTGACATGCTTGTAATTATAGTGACTGTGGTGCAAACAGTTGTAAAAATGCACTAAAAATACCTCAAGTCAGCAAACATGAAACCGAATAAACTTGGAGAGTGAATTTGTCTGCTACTAACTGCTGCTTTTCATAGCCCTGTTTCAGAGGAGAGCTGCAACGTCAGCAGCACTCATCACAAGGAACTCCTCTACTGCTGGGGTGCTCCTGCTTGAGACGTTTGCATTTTGTCTCTGGCTGTTTCCTGTTTCTCTTCCTTTTAATTAGCACAATTCCCTCTTGCCTAGCAGTCCCAATTGCTTAAATCTTTCCCTGTCACTTTGTAATCTGGTCCACTGCACCCATGTGCTTACAACCCCTTAGGGTCATCCAAAGTTTATATCATAGGAAAGAAATTGCAAGCTAAGGGAGAGAGAAGTGTAACCGTGCAGGAGGCAGAGTGATAAATGAGATTCTAGGAGGAGGCAGTAAGAGGATATTAGTTTTTAACAGCTTCTAGAAATCCTAGAATAGACCAGAACTGGGCCACAACTAACAGAAATCATGACTGCTTGCTGATGAGCAGAGGCATCACTGCTGTGAGAAGGAGGTTTGGCAGAGGACACCTCCTGCAGCTTTCGTGTAGTTACTAGAGCGAATGATTTGGAGCTGGAAGGATCCTGAGGCCCACTGCCAGAGTACTTGGAGTTAAGCAGAATGAGGTCAGCTTAATGTGGTGGAATTTTTCAGCTGGTCCGGTGGTTTTCCAGGGGCCTGAGTCAAATTTTCTGAATGCATGAATCTGGCAATTTGTAAATCTCTAAGCTTTAATAACCAACAGCCACAAACAGTATAAAACCCACTTTGCGTATACATGTGGACCAGAGGGAATTTAGGGTCAGTAGATGCCGCATGAATGAACTGAGACACTCTGGTGTTTTCATGGCACAGCGCTGGCTAAAATAAGAGGTCACAACTCTGCTAAGGCTTTTATTTTCTACCTTTCAGCTTCTTAGCGAATTAGCAAAGGAGAAGTGTTTAGTTTTCTTGGCTGCTGTTGAACAGTTTGGAGTCCCCAATGTGTGCGCTGAAGGCAATGGGATCAGCAGAGTCCCAGGTGACAGACTGGGCACAGAAGGTTAACATTGTGCTAATGGCAAATAAGACATAATTCTGGGGAGAAGACAGTGTTTGGCTCCCTAGACAAGGCTTGGCAATCACTTTTTTTTTCACAAGTTGTCCTTCCAAAGGATATGGGTCACTGCTTCTGTCTAAGGTATGGGATATGTGTGTTTTAAGGCAATCCCTTACACCGTGACTCCTCTCACGCTAACAAGGTATCTGCGTGGAGCAGCCCACAGCTCTCCTCCAGCCCACTGAAACCACAGCATGGGGTTCCTGGTGCACCCCTGGACATCAGGACAAGCTGTTTATCCCACCTGAGTAAGAGCTTCTGCATCTGATGGTGTAGTAATAGTGTAAGAGCACTGGTGGAGGTACAGGAAGGAAAGTACTGCCAGCTGATGGTGTTCCGAAGCTTTTTCTTTGAACATGAAATGGGAAGGGTCCACACATCCTCAATAAAACATACCTGCTCTTTTGGCGGGAAGGGGATACCATCATTGAGGTCCTAGTTGTCCCCTTCTGAGAAAGGCCCAGCATTGAAACAACATTGAGATACAAATTCCTGCTTTTGTTGTTCCTAAATTAGGGTTTGGGCACAAATGGCAGCATCGTGTGTGATTGTTGTAACACGTAATGGTGTAACCGTTTCTGTCTGCCTCTCTTCCACAGTTCTTGCTGTTTTTCTCTTCTACTCTGCTCTTCTCACTGTCACTGCTCCCGTAGGCTACCGTCCCTCAGGGGAGTCCCTGCCCTGGCATGAGTCCTCCATGGGCCGCAGGGTGTCCCTCCTTCCGTAGAGCGTGTCTTCAGCCCCGTGTGTCCTCAGCAGTCTGTCCCTCCCCATGACTCGAGTTTCTCCCCACATGTTTCTTCACGTGTCTTCTGCTGGCAGCTGTCACTCTTTCATAGGAGAGTTCATACGCAGTGGTTGCTTTGTCTTCAAAGAAGGCATTTGGCAGGCGGGCAGGTGAAGCATGATCCAAAATCCCTAGAAGGCAGTGCAAATCTTTCATCTGAGTTCAGGGAGCTTCGGAATGTGCCATTACGGAGCGAAAATTTGGCAGAAGAGTGTATGTTGTGACTTAAGAGTCAGGCAAAAAGATTTCAGCAAACCAACAGTGGCTGGAACAGCTTAAGATGTGTGCAGCAGGCCAAGCACGGGAAGGCAGACAGAACGGGAGAGGTCAGCACTGATGCCCAGAAAAACATTTGTAAGGAGAGTACAGGCATGTTTAGCCTATTAAAAGTGACAATTGACCTCTGAGGCGTTCAGCTTTCAACCCGCAACAAGGCCAGGTATGTTTGTAATTTGTCCGTGTTCATGGTAATAATTCGAAAAATTCTTGTTTCTCACTTTGGAATTAATGCAGTTTTTTAAGTAAGAAAGCAGTTTTTTAAGTAAGAACTGTGAAAAAATCCACAGAAAGAAAAAGGAAAGGTAGGGTTATAGTAGATACAAATCTAACAGTAAACCTTTTGGATGATAACATATGCAGCTAACCTCACCTCAAATATTGACCAAAAAAAAGAGAATTAGTTGTGTCATTTGCAGCCAGATCATCTCCTCCTGCGCAAAAGAGAGAATGGTTAATATCTTTTATTTTACTTCTTTGCAAGGGAAGCCCTTTGTCTTCTAACCAGATTGACCTGATAGTGAACTCAAGGCTGGTATGTTCAATCCTCTAAGTAATTTTGCAAATTTAATCTAACAAATTTAATCAAATTTAAACTTAAGAAATTTAATCACAACTCCTCTCAAGCTCCCCTTTTCTTGTCTTCCTTCCTTGTCCTCCCTATCCTGTCATCTGGATCGTGCTGAGTTTTTCTCGCAGAATATTTTGCTACTCCTTAAGGCTTAGACAGATGAGAATCTGTGTTTAACGAAAATCCGTGTATTCACTGGGGATGCATAAAAGCGTAGATGGAGCTATCTATTGTCAGGGTTAACCGGTAACTTTCTGATGAAGGGAAAGGGTAGTAAAAGCTATTGAAGCTTCTTCGGGTTAAAGAATTGCGATGTGATTCATAAATCTGCCATCCACCATCTTCAGTACCCAACCTCAAGACTCGCAGCAGCCTGTACAGACTCCCAGATGATGAGAACGGTACAAGGCACATCTCTCTTCGTAAGGGGCTTTTGGCACCCAGTTTCTGTAAGTGCCATCGGAAGCCTCATCCACAGAGTTCTGTGTGTTCATGGTATTAATGGGCATTTTGCTCTTCAATGCAAATAATCTCCCTTTTCTGACAATTTCATGTGAATTCCTCACAAAATATAATCCTGTTATTTTTCAAGTCACATGGACAGCACAGGTATTGCATAAAATATACTTGGGGTTTGTTATAAGTAACGTAAGCTCACGTTGAATTCCAGGTCCTATTCAGGAAAGTTGTCTCCTGTTGTAATAGACTTAAGTATACTTTTTTTTTAACTTTTGGAGCAGTATCAAGGATTGTCCCCAAACCATGGCAATAAGTAGAATCTTCCTGTGTATTTGGAACAACATAATATGTATGATACATGCTCCCATAGATAACAAGAGAAAATGTAGTTACTGTTCATCAGAATGAGGATCAGAGACTGTGTTTAATTCTGATTATGAGAAAGAAACATGTCCAGAGTCACATGTCTAGAATAGAGTTACTAGCAGATAGTTTTAGAATTTAAATCTAAATTTAGAATTTAGAATTTAAGATGCTGAATGTTCGCAGAGCAGTGCCATTCCCTCTCTTCTTCCCTATTTTCCCCTTGATTTTATTCTTGCTTTTGGCTGCAATTGCAATTTTTCTGACTAATCCTGTCACTGTCCTTGTTCACTGGAGGGATGGCCGATGAGTCATGGGAAGAGCATCTTTCTCCGTGCCCTCAGCTGTGAGGTATTGCCAGGCTAGGGTTCAAACAGGGAACATTTTGGAGCTGTGGTTTTGATACCTGCATTATTGTTGGCTTTCACATTTTTGTCAAGGGAAGTCGGCTGTCTTATACTGGCTTTTAAAGCAAAATAAAATAGATCTCTCCAGTCCTTCCATGACAAAGGAGAAATGAAGTTGAGTGAGGTGTTTCACTGCTGGTGTAGCCGCATCTCCACTGACTCCATTTGACTGAAGGGGCGCAGGCAGCAGGAAACTGTCCCTGTTCCTGTGCACATCATCGGAGCTTCCTTGCTGGTGTGGGAAAACACCGGGCACTTCAGTTGCATTTGCAGACGGTGAGGAAACTGTGTGTATGTGGTACAAATAACTAAAGTCTAAATCTGCTGGTTTCAAACTGAAGTACAGCTCTTCAGGAATGGGACAACTTCCCAGAGGTGCAGAGAGCAGACGCTTCCATAATGCAGAGCTCTCTGCTGTGGATCGTAACTAACTCAGGAAAGTAAAATCCTGAAATGGGTCCTAAAAATACCTGTCTGACAGTTCAGACACACACATAGCTGTCTGTCTGAAAGGTCAGCTCTGTCCTTTGATGTTTCTTGCGCTTGATTATGGGGGACTGTGCAGGAAGGACAGGAAAGACTCCAACTGTCACAATTATTTAAAAGATCTCTGGAGAAGGAAGGTCTTTATCCAGAGGAGGTGAGCTTTGTCTTGCAGGATGGAGACAGCCAGGCATAGCAGGGAGAAAGAGTTCAGAAGGACAGATACGTGTCAGACCCAACAATAAACAGAAATTCCTACTTATCTTTAATTAAGTCTCTTCCTGTCCAGTCACAGGGAAATAGGTCCCATGGCAATAACGTAACGGAAGTAAGTCATTGCCTCCGCTGTTAATTTAGTGCCCTCCTGGGGCAGACGACGAATATTGTTGTTCATCTGCCCTGCCAACAGCCTTCATCCCACAAAGAGGTTCTGGCTCTCCCCAGCACATCCAAAAGTGCCCTGAAGCCTCATCCTGCGGCAAAGGCCCCGGAGCATCCCCTGAGCAAAGAGACCAGGGGGCCGAAGCGGACCAGGGACCCTGCCTGAGAGGATGGGAATTGGGAAAAGTGTCTGCTCAGCCCCAGCTGGTACCTGCCCCCAAACAGCTGTCAAGCAGTGATGGAAAAAACATGCAGCACTTGTTTTTTGCAGAGGAGAACCGTGCTCATGAACTGCAGTGCACAAGGGCTAAAATCTCTTGGTTAAAACACACGTCGCGAGAAATGGGCAAAACCTAAGGTAAACAGTTTACACAGAGGTGAGCATCTGCTGATTGCTGATACACACAGGAAAAAATGAGTCTCTGTTTGAAAATGGCCTTCATTTTGCCCTTGCCTGCCTTTTTTTATAGAGTGAAATAACTGGCTCTTGAGCAAGGCAGAAGGCTCCACTCCGTATGTTTCTGCAGTGCATTTTCTCTCCCAAACAATGTTTGCTGCCCCAAGAGCCTAATTATCACCTAAGAGATGTTAACAGCCAGATCATTGAAACTTCCAAAAGGTTTTGATCAAATACAAGCAAGATGTAGTTTGTATTTTGCTGCCCTGTATTCCAGGAGCAGCCGGTCTCCTGAGGTAGTGAAGTGTGGACTAAGTTAATGAATTTAAATATGCTTCTGTTAGATCTTTTAATCATGAATGTAATTGCATCTGGTAGTCTTTTTAATTTTTAAATATAGAGTATGTGATTGGATTTCTTTTTTTTTTTTTCCCCCTTTCTGCTTTTTCAAATCTGTTGCTACTGTTACTCCCTTCAGGGAATTCTCCAAAAGGGAGGCCTTGTCTTGCCGGAGTGAACATTGTGAATCTTTACTCTACTGATTCTTTCAATATTAATCTTCTGTATTAACAATCCCTTTTCTGTCCCTCCCTACAACTGCTGCCTTTGCTATGTCTGGCATAAGGAGGACACACATGTAATAACAGGTACACCAAGCCCAAGAGTGTGAGTGGGAGGAATTTATCTTTGGTTTTCTTTATTTCTGATACCTGTCTTTCATGCCTACTCTGGCACTTGTCTCTAAGCTGAGTGGAATAACAGGATGTGCCACGAGCATCAGCCCAGCTTTTCAGAAAGACTAACAAGGGGAATTTAAACCCCAGTACCTGTGTCCCACAGTCAACTGAGAGATGTAGCTTTTTCGCATTTGCGCTAATTGATAACAAAAAACATCGTCAGGCTAAATGGAGCGAACAAAGGAAGCAGCACTGGCAGTTCCTGTGATGCTAAAACCTTTCCAGAGCTCTTGATTTCGCACACACACTCTCTTTGGGATGGAAAAATTAAATACACCAAGCTGAGATCCCACAGGGTATTCAAAGAAATGGATTGCAATATCCCTGCTACCTTCCAGCTTCCACTGACAAAATACTCAAAGAAAAGATAAATTCTTATGTGAAGAATCAGGGGATTGAATGACTCAGGGCTGTGGGATATGGAACCTCATATAACGCGATCACCAGCTCTCTTCCATCCCAGGCTGGTAGTGACTGAGAGCCTCTCCAAGCTCAGCAGTTTGCCAGTGTGTGTGGAAGAACGAATGGCCTCAGCCAGCAGATCCCAGTGGGCAGAGACTTAGCGCAGCATGCTCTAGGGATGTAGATTGCCACATTCTTACCTCCAAATTTACCAAACACAAGAAAGTTTTTCTCTGGGATAATTGTTTTGACAGAGAAACTAAGCACATGCGTGCCTTCAAAATGTGATTATTTCAGTGGAGCTGTGCTGATAAACCCCTTCTGGAAGAGAACTCACACTGGCAAGCATTCCTCTGCCTCTATAACTTAGCCCATTTCCCTGGACAGAGTGAGCTATACCCACAACTGTATGTACAGCTACCCAGAACTTTGTGCTGGCATTGCTATTTGGCTGATAATGTTCTTCTGTTACTCACTTTTCACAGTACAGCTATGCCAACTTTTCCATGTAATCTAAGCCTAAATGGGAGAAAACTCCTATGTAGATTTTTTTGGAGGTGATGTTTCGTAGTCAAGCCTGAGGCAGCGACTTAAGCAAAAGGCTCTGTAGATAGAGAAATGTAATCTCACTACGCAAAACCCAGTGCTCCGTCGTTATGTATGCAGCATCACCTGCAGGCCAGGGGCACTGCGTAGGTTTGTGTAAGGAGCGAATATATACTGTTAAATTGGAAATGTAAATACCAGTGGCAAGTACGGTAAGTCCCTCTGGAAGGAAGGCTGTGTGTGCAGGGAATTGTTGCCTTGGGAGGATGCACTCGTGCTGACTCTCACTCTCATACTTGGTTATGCCACCCCGTCAGAGACTGTGGTTGGTACCCAGCTGTGGTGACTCCAGTGTCGCGTGGGGCGCTGCCGGGTGGCACGCTGGGGAAATATTCACAGTTCCTGATCCCCATAGCCATTGTCCCCTACCAGCCCGGCTAAGCGGAATATACACTTGTGGCCTTAGTGTGTAAGGCATAAACAAATCCCAATGAGAAGGGAAGAAAAATGCTGCCCTAAGGGCAGCTTCCCCTCGCTGCTGGCCCAGGTGGCCGTGGGCTCCGCTGCGGTTGCCACTCGGCAGCAGGCAGGGGCCATCCAGCCCTGCCGCCGGGCTGGCTCTCGGGGAAAGCTGCGTCCTTCTAGCTTTGCGCTGGGATGCTGGGGTATTTGCACGCCACAAAAGGAGTAGTCTCACTGTGCAGTTACTTTGGAGATGCAAAGGGTTTTCCTGAGTTGAAAGCAGTGCTTTGAGGAATTCTAACCTACACTTTTAAGCAGATAATTCGACTTATCTGCAGTAGAGCTGCAGAGGAGCTTGGCTGCCCTTCAGCCAGCTAGACCCCTCCTCCAGAGTCCTTCAAATGGAAGGCAAGGCAATAACATTGGACTGTATTTAAGGCAAAAAAAAAGTCTCTCAAAGATTTATTAATCAAAAAGCTGCTTTTCAGAATCGCATTCAACAGATTCCCGCTATTTCTAGTAGTTCTAAGTGCTAGCCACAGGGGAAGCAATCTCATTTACCTCTAAGAAACAGAAGAACCCATGGTCTGTTAGGGCGTGATACCCCTTTTTCAGTGTCCCTGTGAAATACCCACTTGGTATCTCATTGGACCTTACATTCACTCCGATTTGCTAACTTTCAGCCTCATCATGTATTGATCTGAGAGATCACCCAGCAGAGAAATCCTGTGGTTGTTGATGTTTTGAGAACTCAAACGTCCCTCTGGAGACACAACCCACGAGTCTGATTTGTGATTCCTGTGAGCGCAGCTAAGAGTAAACGAGAGGATACCTATAATTAGAAATAGCTTTACTATTCCTTGCACCTCTCTCGGCAGTGCCTGGGACGGGTCCCTGTCAGAGACAGGATGCTGGCTGGCCTAGACGGATCAGTGATGGATTTGGAGCAGAACTTTCCAGCACTGCTCAGCTAATGAATTTTGCAGCCTTTGTTAACTTCCTCAGTATGGTGATTCACTTAGGAAAGAAATTGTTCCTGTGACCTAGACCATCACTTGACAATTCCTGTTGGACATTTCTGTATGCCTGCTTTAAATGAACTGTGGCTGCTGATGTTGGCAGAGAGTACTAGTGCTGTTTGGTATAAAATACCTGCACCTTGTACTGTATGTGTTTCATACTTTCCTTTTCTTTTAAGAAAGAGTATGAACAGAAGTGTTAATTGCGGGCCAGATCATGCTGTGTCGTTTTCAGGCTCAAGCTAAAGAAACTGAAACCAAGAATTAACGTGCTGTTTTCAGATCAGCAGTTTGTGGAAAAAAAACGAGTAATGATGCCCATGAAGTCTGCAGTTGTTCTGTCAGGAAGGGCTCGTATCGGTTACAGTCACGGCATAATGAATAGCACCTTCTTCATGGGGCTGCAGCCCTTCCTGCTGCCTCAGCCTGGCTCCTGGGGTGTTTTTGAGTGCAAACTCTAATCAGTTAGGTCTGACTGTGGGTGCTGTGTCACATGCAGAACCCTCTGCAACACAGATTTCTTGATGCTGGCATGGCCTGTGTGAAACCAGTTGCATTTTCCTGTGATGGATTTGTTGCGTACGGCTTTTAGTAATGTCTTGATTTCTCGGGAAATAATGTACTTTAGACAGAAGCCAGGCATCTTGTTACTCTTGCCAGCTGGCACCGAGGGGGGTGTCCGTATGTGCATAGAGACGTTTGATGTTTAACAATTGAACCTGGATATATCGAGGTTGGCAACGTGTCTTTCAGCTTTAAAGACGGGGCATTGTTGTAGGAAAAGGGGATGTTTTCCTGTGCTGAAGACAGATTTTTCTTCCCCGGCTAATCCTGGTGTCTGCAGCTGCTGTCTAGATATCACCTCCTAAAAAGCAGGGAATGAACTTCTGAACATCTGTAACAGCTACATTAAGTGGCGTGGTTTATTGTAGAATTATGGATGATGATGGCTGGATTACTAAATTGTAAATCAATCAAAGGCATTCTGATGATATTCTAAACCATGAGAGAGAGACTCATGCAGGAAGAAACAGTGATTTATTGCACCAACTGGTAACACATCCATCCCTAGTCATTTTTATTTATCATTATTTTCAAAATATTTCAACCCTTCATAAAAGCAAATTAAAAAAAGAAATCTGTAACAATGATAAAGTTTTGCGGTAATGAAAATTGACACTACCGCACTGATTTCTGGTGACAGGAAAGTGGAGAATAAGGAACTTAAAATACACAAACTTAACAATAAATTAGGTGAACAATTGCCTTTGTTTAATTGTCTTTTCCAAGCAAATGAAAGGAGTTTTTCCCTTCTATTCTTAAATCTGTTCCTTTGAAAGCGTCTCATACTCTCTGTAGTTTGAAACCATCGGTACCCAGGATTTTGAATGCTTAGCAAGTCATCCATTTCCAAGGCATTAGCAACACAGACAGGATTTATTTCAATCTCTGCAGTTGATTCTTTGATCCAGGGCTTGCTTAAGTGCATTCCAGTGCAATTAATTAGAAAAACAGTATAAGGCAGTGGCAACTCCAAGTGATCTTAACTGTAAAAGTGACTGATTAGTAGCTCTGCCTTCTTGAGGATTATCTATTTGTTTCTTGACAGCATCTGCTATTCCTGAGCAAGGAAGAATCAGTTAATTGAGTAGAGGGAGCTTTGGTACTCTTTCTAAGCCACTAATGTGACTATTGGCAAGAAAAGAAACAGTGTAGGAACCTTTCCCAGCACTGATTTTAAGAAGGAACGGGATAAATGGAATTAGGACCCGTCACCTATCCCGTGCCTGTACATGTTAGGTGTGTATGGCCGTCCGTAGCTCACTCTGATTTGCTTTGCTGGGCAGTAGTTGTTCCTTTTCGCTACCAGCCCTACCAGGCTCACAGAGGAGCGTTTTGGAAACCAGTCCTTGCAAGAGCGTGCACTGTGGCTGCTTCCACGCCTGGGGTTGTGCTGCTCACTGTGTTTTTTCTTCCTTGGGATGTCTTGTTCCTTGACGTACTCTGGCTGGTTGAAAGTTATGATGTTTACTCGTATGTCCAGGACACGTCAATCTAGTTTCAAAATTCTGTGCATCTCGATTCTGTTTCCTGAGTCTTCCCACTCGATCAGTGAAGGTAGTCATCCATCCCTTTTTGATCGGAACAAGATTGATCCGTGAGCAACTCATGGGTGTCTGTGTTGCAGCCGCAGCTGCGTGACACAAATATCACATCCCTTTCAGCTGAGGCAGGCAGTTGCCAAGGAATTCAATTGTCCTGCCTAAGCGATCAATATCTGCTCCTCCGACTACTCTTGCTCCCTTCATCTTCCTGTATGGTTTCTTTATAATTTAATCTTCTTCAAGGAGACATACTTCTTGTCTATCATGCAGTTACACTTCTCTTGAATCAATCTTGAATCTCACTGCCATTGGAGCTCCTGTGATTCGCGTGAGAAGCTGGCTTGCAGTTCAAAAGAAAATGCAAATTCCAGCCTATCTGCTTTGTTTGCAGCTGATTCGGATAAACATCTTTGCATATTGCATAGTTACTTCTGCTTTGTCTTTGTGCTATTTCAACTTGCTTCTGGGTTTCTTTTTTTCTGTGCGGCAATATCCCGATGGTTCTTTCTTCTGCAGCCTGAAGCATGCAGGAATCAGATGCAGAAATCCTGCTTTGAAATATGCATGTGTTTTATTCATTGTACCCGTCTTGACACCTGGGGAGGCTGAAACCCTGGCATTCTCTCTCTTCCCAGGACAAAGACAGTACGAAGCTGTGCAGATTTCCATGCAAAACCAGTGCATCTCTCTCAGTCCTGGTTGACGAGGAGGAGACTTAGAGTTCAGCCTCCCTGAGAACATGACAGCCTGCACTGGCAGTTTGTTAGGGGACAGCACTTACCCCCTGGAGCTAGAATGAGACCCCAAATGTTTTCCAGTTATCTAGTGATGGGGTAAAAACTGCTGTCTCGTGCTCCATATCCAGTGCAAATTGGCCTCCGACACAGAGATGAAAAATTCAGTGTCTCTTTGCAAATGTCTCATTACTCTGCAGGGGTTGATTTGTTTCTTGCTTGATCCTAATGTGTCTAACATACAGGGGAAAACTCAAAATAATAGTGGGTACAGTACCCTTATAGCAAATATTTTATAGTGACTGTGGCTGAAATGTGTTAGTAAAATCTGTGTTTTATATAATGCTAAAATCAGTAAAAATTAAAGCCTCTGCGATACAGCCAATAAGTGAGAGGAGTGCAAATCTTTCTGATGGAGAATGGCGATCTTTTTCATCCTGAAATTTGGTGACAGCAGGGGCAATAATAAAAGCAAAAGAATGCAAAGAATAGGCCCAGGTTGCAGTCCATATTTCTATGGTCTGTCTTGTGCCAGCACTGAGGTAATCCTTCTGGCAGCGAAACTTTCCATTGCAGTCTGGCAGCGTTCAGATGTGCTATTGATTAGTCGGTTTACTGAGGTCACTTAGGAATCACAACAAACCTCCTGAAACTTCGGAAAGGTAATAAATCAAAGGCATTTGATTTGTAATTTGCCGTCATTTTTGGTGCCTTGCTTCGGTAGAAGACAGCAGTCAACACTTCCTAAGCGCTTGATACGAGGAAGGTTATGATGGGAAAAAGAAAGCACTTGTTTATAAACGGCGCAAGTAACATAAGCTTTTAATGGGTCCTGGAGGAGTCCAAGGCTCCAGAGGGCTCTGGAATGCCTTCCTCTCCACCCCCATCTGCTCCCCTCACCCTGACCCCGACTTTTTTTTTTATAAGCCTTTGGCCAATTTTCATCACATCTGTCATTTTGAAAAATGAACTGGCGGTTCACTCCTAAGGTTCATAACATGTCACGTATCTTTTTTTTTGATTAACTTGTTTGCGAGAGACAGCGCAACAGGCAATTCTTGTGCTCACACAGCAGCTCAGTTTTCTTGAAAAGCAATAGCGTGTGTCTATTCTGCTAATTGGATATAAAACAGTCGTGAGACATGAGTGTGATGGGACCATATTTGTTTCCTGAGTAAAAAAGCCTATTAGTAGTATATTGCTAACAAATCTGAACCGGGGCTGAGCGTGTAATAATCTGTTCCGAACACAGCAAGTATCAGCACTGTGCAACACTGAGATCTAAAGTAAAAGCTTACCCTCATTTCGTTTCTGGAGATAATATTCCTGAAAGAGTCCATTTCTGATGGTTTCAGAGGAATTGATACCCAACCATACCTATCTTCGATTCCAGACAGAAAGTGCTCTCTTGTATTACTACATCTATCTCAACAGTATGGAATAGTCTGTACCTTGCTGTCCCTCCCAAGGTGGGTATCAAGGCTACGTGTGTCCTCCCACCTTCCTACAAACTACGGTTTCACCCATCTGCCCTTGAGTCTGGCTTAAATCCTTCGTACCTCCGCTCCAGCTCTGCGGCCTTTGTCAATATAATTCAGAAGGAATATCTGTGTAAAAGGAATATATACGTGATGGTTCTCCAACTGTTGCTCTGTAGACCTACCTTTCTTTGTAGGTCAGCTTTAAACAGACATCTCACACTGCACTGCAGCCACCAGGTGTGTAGAGGCACGTGCAGACACACGGCATTATTGCTCCTACAGATTCCAAAATCAAGGCTTGATCGCTGCAGGATGTCCGGATCGAGCACACGCATTGATCTTTCCTTGGTTTCATGCCTGCAGATTTCTTCACCACCAGACTGGAGAAGGCCCTTACGGTTGTGTTTGACTCAATCCCATGTTTTTAAAGCTGTGACTCAGAGCCCATGCGTGTCAGGCGAGCACCAGAAGGGAAGCTTTTGTTTAAAGTTGTTTGGAGTGGATGGAGGGGTGGTTGTTCCTCTTGTGAAATGCCTGAGCTGCTGCTTGCTCTTTTGTCTCCTCCTTTGCTGTCAGCTTCTGTTATCTTTTCTACTCCCTTTGCAAGAAAGATGTGTTGTGTTCTGGTACACGCAGGTACACACACGCAGGAGCTTCATGCTCCCTGGCTGGCACTGCAGTGTGACTCTTCACGGTATGATGAAAGGCTGCATCACAAGCATGCAAAATCCTCCACCTTTTATGAAATAATTGGGGAAAAAAAAGAGGGGTGTGGCTTTAATGCACGCCTACTCAGTTAAATTCTTTTTTTAACTCAGGGTTAAATGGTACTGGTTACACTTAAAAACACCAGTACCATTTAACCCTAAGTGTATCCTTAATGAGTATAACACATTTTAATTCCTGCTAAAAGATACAAATATGTAATAGATTCTGACTCTACAGCTATTTAAATCCAAAAGACCGGACCTAAGTAGTCTCAGGTTCATTTACACTCTGAAATCTGGTGCATAGCCTACTTACACCCTCAGCCAGTATTGTTGTAGTGGCTGGAATTAGAGCTGACTCTGTTTTTCCATTTTTAATCTGTTCTTCCCCAAGAAGTGAACAGAACAGAACACAACAGAGTGGAACGGAACAGAACAGAACATAACAGAGTAGAACAGAACAGAACACAACAGAACAGTTGGAAGGGGCCTACAATGATCTAGTCCAGCTGCAGTCCTCCTGGGCAATAACTGGACTGGACGGGCTGCAGGTAAGGCTGAAGCCCCAAAAGCCAAATAAATATTGCCAACTCTAGAAGTGCTCTTTTTTCAGGGGCTGCTGGTGCTCACACCCCATCGTGTGTTTTGAAAGGAGTTAGACATGTCACAATAGTGAGGATCCAAAGCTCCGAGCACCCAACAGGAGCTCAGACACTGAGCTGCCGTGCCAGGGTCTTCCCTCCTTACTCCACCATTGCTTTAACAGCCGCTGGGGGTGCAGATCAATGCAGAGCAGTTATCAGTGGTTTCTTGGAGCTGGCGTGACATGTGAGACTCCACTTTGCATATGCCTGAGATTAGGATAAGCAGGCGAGTGGTTTCTGGAGCATACACACACAAATAAGCATGCATAGAGCAGCTTTTTGTTTAAATGCTCTCAGAGATTCAGCCAAGGGTGTAGCCTTCCCACATCTCTGCTTCCTTTTCAGGAAGGGGAGATGGACTTAAACACCCAATTTTACCTGCTGAAACCCACCCTTTTGCATTTAGAAAACTGCACTTTGGATTGCATCCAGCCAAGAGAGCCTGTGAGACTTTAATTTTCCATTTGGAAGAAAAGCACGTCCGTTTGTCTGTGGTATGAGAGCGTTCTCTTCTGCCTCCAACTCCTGAAGCAGCCTGAGAATTGTTTTTGGGAATAGCTCGCGGCAGCACAGCCCGGGTCATCGCTCCATCAGGCATTGGCCTGTGGTGAAGTCGTGAAGATGTGGAGGGTGAGCAGAGCCTGTGGAATGGTTGGTTGTTAGTATTTCAAAACATCCTATCTTTTAATACAGCCGAGTCCCAAGAGCAGAGACCATCAGGCAAAACAAACACTGCAAAACAAACCCAGTTACCAAAGCAAGCGCTGACTTGCTGTAAAGACACCCCCCTTTGTTTACTGGAAAAGGAGAGCGTTGCTGTAGGTGTTTACAAAGTTGGAGTGCGGGCTGGTTGGCTTTGCTATTGAGTTTCTTGACTTTTGGTGTTCTGTGTGGCAACCTTTATTTAAACATAGAGGACAGAAGAGCCTTGTTTATTTTGTTTATTTGCTTGTTTGGGGTTTTCTTTCTTTCTCTATGACTTTTAAAGGGCTGAAGAGTTTATTGTGTGTGAAATGCAGGAAGAGTCTAAATGAACACCAGATGAGAGGAAATAGACTGAGGAAAATTAGGGCTATTTGCTACCAAGGGAAGTAATCGTTGTATAAATATTAAATTCCAATCTCTAACTGGGAGTACGTTTTGTTATGCAAGAAATCTGACTATAGACTAAAAAGGGAAACATGGAGTCCTCCCAAGTTTGGGCTTTAAAAGCGAGAAGCAGGGGTTTGGCATTCTGGTGGTAAATAGGGCAGGAGGCAGCTTTCACTGAAGCAAGTGGTGGAGCTGGCCGGAGAGCGTTCTGCACCTCGGAGTTTCCCAACGTAGCAGAAGATCATTTTGTAGCCCTGTGCAGAAGGGTGAAATAGTTTCTCATACGTCTGTTATTTAGGTAACATTTAGTAAGATTTCATCAGGAGACTTTAAATTCCTTTTAAACCTCCATCTGCCACAGTTTCAGCTCATCCATCATTAGAGACACCTGACTCGTTTTCACTTGTTATTTACCTGTAAGTCATTGCTGGAACTGCTCCTTTGGGATACGTGGTCCATTTTCAGTGGAGATACCTCCTCAAGTGCCTCTGTGGTGAGGGTTTAAGTGATCGCAGTAGGGGTGCTGACTGCTCCAGTTCTTCTTTCCTTGGTCCCTGCAGACTAACAGCAGGGTAGGTGCACGCTTTCATTTCACAGGTGGGAGGCAAAATCACTAGCTGTTTGTTAGTGCTAAACTATTTACGGTGGTAGCCAGTACAAATTGAATAGGGACCCTTACAAATTGTTTGAGGAGCGTGTAATACGTGGGGCTTGGCTTACAAAGATGCCTTTAGTCAGCCACAAATTCAACACAAAACAGTGTTTCTCGTTCGTGCATGCTGGCAGACACCCAGTTAATTCAGCAAGGACACAGAAAGATTTTTTTATTATTTTTTTTTTCTTTAGCAGTAGAAAAATTGTAGCCTGAGGGCACGTTGCTTTGACAGATTGGGGTTATATGGTTGAAGCTGACCTATGCAGCTTCCTTCCCCTTCCCCCTCCTGGCAGGCAGAATGAAGCACGTATGATTGGAAGTAGCTACCCTTTTTTGCTGTTTGTCTGATGGAAGGCCACCACAGAAGTCAAGAAGGGTTTGTTATAGATTTTGCTTTTCCTGTGAGGGATGCTTGAAATCTCAGTGAAGAACCTGTAGAAATAAAAAATACGATATTTTGGCTGTGTGGGAGGGAAGCATTTAATCACAGCAAAGAATAGGGGATTGCACAGTCAAATAAGCAG
This sequence comes from Trogon surrucura, assembly GCA_020746105.1. Classification (NCBI taxonomy): domain Eukaryota; kingdom Metazoa; phylum Chordata; class Aves; order Trogoniformes; family Trogonidae; genus Trogon; species Trogon surrucura. The sequence goes on along the minus strand of CM036625.1, from coordinate 20,967,862 downwards.
TTTTTGGCAGATTTTAGAGACCAGCAGTGGGAAGCAAGACGGGTGTATCGGAGTGTAGGAAAGCATAAATGGAAATGAACTGAAGAGACATAATAGCATCATATTTAGAATCTGTCGCTTTATCAGACTTACGTTGACTGGTTATTAGCAAAAGCAAAGGAATTGTTTTTTCAGAGGAAAAAGGGTTTCATTTCCCCTTCATTAGCTGAGGAACCTGCTGACAAGAATTAAGGCAGAATATTACTAAATGGGGGCTTCAGCCACTCCCTCCTGTCTGCAAGAAAGAGTTATTTTTAACCTAGATCTGCTCAGCGACTGCATTTGCTGCATAGCCTGGAAAAAAAACCCAAACCAACAACAACCCAGCAGCACCAAAACAAAACAAAAAAAAAACACCAAAAAAAAAACCCAACAAAACCCCCCAAACCTCTGCTGGCAAAACTAAGGCTGCTTTGTGCTGCTGTGTGAGAATGGGAAGGAGAGGTCCAGGGTGGGAATCTTGTAGGGCAACAGTGCCCCTGAAGCCTGTGTCATGAAAATATGCCTCAAGTTAACTATTGTCCTCTGACCTCAATCCATGCTGAAACACGGGCTTTGCATAATCATTGAAGGGGACGGTTCCTGTTCTAAAAGATGTTATGTTTTGAGTTGCCAAAATAGACAAAGGAGGCATTGTCAGCACTTAACACATGGGAAACAGAGGCAGAGAGAGAATTGTCTGGGGCACAGAGGCTAATTTTGACAGAGGGAGTACTTACACTCAAGTTTCCCGAATTCATTTGTGTACTGCAACTGCAAGATTGCCCTTCCTTTCTGTAAACTGGATTTTTTTCCTCCCCAAAACTTCAGTTCTAATACAGAGTTGTTTACCAAAAACATTATTTCATTTTGCTCTGTTTAACAAATAAGCTAGTGGTTCTTTCCTCAGACAAAATTGTGCAGCTTGCGTGCAGGTCCGAGTTGCAGTGCCAAAGTTGCCAATGCCTCAGGGAGCTTCAGGTGGATTTTCACATGAGGACCTCCAGGGACAAATAACGAAAGGAAAGGCAGAGGTGTACCTTTGTCTTCTGCTTTTCTTTGTCCTCCTGGAGATCACAACCCCATGTATATGTAGAAGGGGAGTCTACAAGAATAGTAATGCTGTTCTGCCCAGCTTCACATGGAAAGAAGAAGAAAAGAAATATCTTGCTAACTAGAATGTCCAGTTTTCTTGTTCAAGCTTGTTAACTCCAGGAAGGCCAGTGAGACTTGGCATTGCACAACCAAAGTGGGGCTGTTTGGGTTTTTTATGAGTCAGGCTTGAGTGGAACCATCTGGGCTAGGAGAAGACCACACTTCTGAAATGAGCTTTTAGGAATACTTAAGTTAAGTAGCTGTCTGGGGCACCATGCTGAAAGGAAGGGCACTCACAACAGCTTGTATTTTATGGGTTTATTTTATCTCTGATGACAAAAGAGGACTTACTAGTCATGTGGTTCCTCATAAATTTCAAGCCACTGCTGACAAGTGGCACTGCCTGTGTTCTCAACCGTGCTGGCACAAAGTTCCCCCGGCTTTCTGGCTCGTGATGTTAATAATGATGTTGCTAATGGATGGTGCTTTAGAGAGATGTCCAACTTCTCTCTGAACTTCAAGTCAATCCCCAAGTTAGTTACAGTTTGAGAATGGAAGTTCTGTATCTTAAGTACCTTGGGTGAATACTTCCACGGCCATTCATCAATACCCAAGTGGCTCATCTCTCTGGTTCCTGGGGCCCCAGTCTTCCTAAAGGTGTGCTCTTCACCTTCCTGACACCTGTGACAATCTGCACCTCCGAAACTAGCCTCCTTCCAGAAAGCTAAATATGGGTTTGGGAGCATAACTTTCAGTGTGTCAATGGTGGTTCTCATCTAAGGAAGTTTAAACTATTCTTTCGCAGTCTCTGTTTGGTTTGGGGTGTTTTTTTTATTTATGCCCCATTGGGGCAGCTTGCTAAAGTACCTCCAGAGGCCTGGTTCCGCTGCCTGTGTTCCAGTTTCCGAAGTTACATCTTATTTCTGTGTTAGGAGGCAAGCTCCCCTCTTTCAAGCACTTCTCTGTATGACAGACCTGGACAGGCGCACATCAAATTCAGTGTAATTTCAAAAAATGTAACCTGTTCTCCTGTGCTTTCTCTTCACTGAGTTGAACCTTAGAGAGAGCTCACTTGTGGTAAAATATTTACCCGTGTTTCACCTCAGCTAAGATAATAGCTCTTACAGTGCAGATGTGAAGAAAGAAATACAGAAATACTTGCTCCTTAACCTTTTTTTTAATCCATGTCCTGTTCAAGCTGTGTCTGTTTCAAAGGACCCTAGAAGCTTTGCATGATATTTATTAATCTGATTTACTAACAGACTCTAAAAGTTTAAAAGAGAGAGACGAGACAAACTGGACTCAGGCCTGCAGGAATCAGATTCACGCCAGCTCTGCCACAGGCACCCGTTTGATTTTATACACATCAGTTAATATTTGTGGCTTCCCTGTCTACAAAATGCAGATACTAATTCTTTTTTTCTCCCAAGCCATACTTGTATAGACTGCAGCTTTGGACAGGAATCAGTTCTTCTGTGTCTCTGGGTACCTCACAAATGATTCCCTGATCTTAGGTGAAACTTGTAGTTGCTTCTGTGAGCTACACAATAATAATTGGCTTCAACCTGCTTCAGGAAAAAATGCAACCTTTGGATTACATAGGTGTAAATAACAAGTCCACTACAGTTCAAAAGCCAAAAAATGCTTGTAGTGTTTAGCATCAATGTCTGTCGCTTGAACATCTGGCATTCATCATTGCTTTTCCTTTTCCTTCCACTGTCATATTTTATCCCCATCTGTTAGAGGTTTCTTAGCACTGTCTGTATAAATCATAGCTGCATCTCAGTCTGGATAGTTGAATCGTTACGGGCTGCAATGTAAATGAAGGAAAAAGAGGTAAATTTAAGGGAAGTGTTTCTCTTACGCACTCTGCTCCCCTTTTTTCTCCCCTCTCCCTACAGACAGTCCTAGACAGCATTAGTAGACGGCATGATAGCCTTGCTATGGAGAGAGGTGGAAAAGTTTCCAAAAATAGCAAATGTTTTTACCAGCCCTAGTTCTGGAGGCAGAAAGCAGGAGAGCAGTTGAAGCCAAGTGGATACTCATTGTCATTGTTGAAAAGATCAAAATTTACTGTTTTGGAACAACCCTTCAGCAAGTTAGTAATAAACAGGGAAAGCAAACATTCCTTAAGATCAGACTTCCCAGGCAACATCTTTGATCTTTTTTCTTAATTTACTCTTATTGCAGTAATTTAGATTACTGCTAGGAAGAATAATATTGAAGGTGCTAGGAAAACATGGGTGTGTTAATATTAGCCAAAGCAGATTTTTTTTTACTGTTGGTTTTTTGGGGTTTTTTTCACCAAAAAATGTGCACTGCCCTCGCAATGGCTATTGCATTCAGCTCTCCCAACCCTTGCCCGCAGGGCAGTGAATCCACCACCAGCCCTGTAGGAAACATTTCCAGCAGCACGTGTGCATTACCCTGCCAAAGCCAGGTGCTCCCCTTTGTGCAGTGTCACAGAGCCCTGTGCGCTGGGAGCACACGTGGATTTAATTCCCTGCCAGCCTTAGCAACAAGAGAAGGTCCTAGAAACACGGGGAGACACCATAGTCCCAAGCTACTGGAAGTTAGGCGAAGAAAGACCTATTTCCTTCTGTCTGGAGAGGGCTGCTGAAGGCTGCCACCGCTGTCAAACCCCGAACTTTATCCAGGCTGAGGGTGGGCTGAAGCTAGAGGGTTTCTTTGTATGGAATAGCCATCATGTTTTCAGTTCAAGGGACAGCTTGTATTGTTGGCGATTTGCTTGGAACAGCAAGAATGCCCCATGTCATTATGTGTGTTCTTCCTGATTGTCTGGCTTTTTCTTCCTTTTTAGTCTTGTGTGTCAAAAGCATCTTAAGTTTGTTTGAGGTGATAGCAGATTAGCTGAAATGAGAATAAACTATTGCTACTCTTGCTGGTTGTCAACTCCTGCCTTCTCTTTCTATAAAACATATTGCATTCCTGATTCCCTGTTATTTTTCATTCATATTGCAGTGGTGTTATCCTTCCACTCCTTGCAGATTACCGAATTTCAGCTCGGCAGCCAGATCAATTGAGCAGGAGATGCTTAGCTCAGAAACAGACCAGTTGCTGGGCTGTGCTTGCAGAGAAAGTCCTGGCTGATTCAGAGGGTGCACGGTCGTATGAGAGGCCAGGCAGTCCCTGGAGTCACAGTTGCTCTCTGAAGTTGGTAGATGGGTTGAATCCTGATGATTTGCTCTGACGTTGCAGTCTGTTGCTGGAAATGGGTGTCCCAGTGAAGGCGTTACTACTTGCTGAGACTAAAATGGTGGGCAATGAGGAAGAGGAACATGGGGCTAATGTTGCACAAACTGCTTCGTATGAGATATTTCAAGAAGAAAATAGTCCAAGAGTACAGTGGAATGAGTGATGTGATGTTGATTTACTCGTTTCTTTTTGATATCTGCACTAGATCTCAGCTTGCCAAGCATCTTTCGTGTTACTAGCAGAATATTTATTTTATTTTCTCTTTCTTCTTGTAGAAAATTTTACTACATCACACTGCTGAGAGACCCCGTATCTCGTTACCTCAGCGAATGGCGCCACGTCCAACGAGGAGCTACTTGGAAGACCTCCTTGCACATGTGCGATGGCAGGACACCAACTCCTGAAGAGCTGCCATCGTGCTATGAAGGCACGGACTGGTCAGGCTGCACACTGCAGGAGTTCATGGATTGCCCGTATAATTTGGCCAACAACCGCCAAGTGAGGATGTTGGCTGACTTGAGCTTAGTGGGCTGCTACAACATGTCTTTCATCCCAGAGAACAAGCGAGCACAGATCCTGCTGGAGAGCGCAAAAAAGAACCTCAGAGACATGGCCTTCTTCGGCCTGACAGAGTTCCAGAGAAAGACTCAGTACCTGTTTGAGAGAACTTTTAATCTGAAATTCATCCGGCCCTTTATGCAGTACAACAGTACCAGGGCAGGAGGGGTGGAGGTGGATAATGACACCATCCGGAGGATTGAGGAGCTCAATGACTTGGACATGCAGCTCTACGACTATGCAAAGGACCTCTTCCAGCAGCGCTACCAGTACAAACGGCAGCTAGAGAGGATGGAGCAGAGGATAAAGAATCGGGAAGAGAGGCTTCTTCACCGGTCCAATGAAGCGCTTCCCAAGGAAGAGACCGAAGAGCAAGGACGCTTGCCCACTGAGGACTACATGAGCCATATTATAGAGAAGTGGTAGCCTAGGCAGACTTTTATATTAATGATATTCTAGGGTTTCCATATGAAAGATCATGGAAGTAAAATTACAAGAACAACAAAAATATTTTATTTAAAAGCAAGTCTGTAAAACAGAAGATAAGTTGCTTCCTTAAGCATAGGGTCTTTTTACTGTTTCTTACAAGACCATTGAGATTCTTAAAAAAAAAAGTAATAAATACATAAAAATTAAAAAGGGGTCACATTACAATGCAGAGGTGAAAAATGCACAAATGCAGTTAACTCATTCCTAAGGCCAAATACAAAAGAATGTTTCTTATCCACACAATTCAAACACAAATGGCAGAAAGTAGGATTTTTTAAATATGTTTAACCCCTGAGCTTAATTATATAAAGACACATAATTAAAGAACAAGGAAACTGATGTTTTCTTTTGTGGGTGTTTTTGGAGGTGGGATAGGAATTCCAATGCTTGTCAGTAAATGATGACAGTGACTAAGTTGAAGATGCGCTATTCTGTCAGGCTACGACCTGAGCACGAGGGCGGTCACTTCGTTTCAGCTGGCAGCCACCACCAGAAAGTAGAGCACCATAAAAATAAAAGAAGAAGAAAGAACGTCAGAGGATGAGAAACATTAAAGCAAATTGACTGTGGATATGTACTTAGCACAGTGGGTTTGATACATTGCACTGGTATCACATCATCACTTCATCACAAAAATGATAGGGAATTCGTGCACAGAGGTCCCAGGCAGGTCCCAAAACAAGTTAAAAGCCGACAGAATTCCACATAGGCTCAAACATGCACTCACATGCCATCCTGTCACCCTACACAGCTGCCGCTATTGCCTTCATCAGTATTATGTGTTAACAGCACACGAAAACCCTATCCTACATACTAAAAGAAAAAAGAAAAAAAAAAAAGGAAGAAGTTGTTAAATAACAACACTCCCTCAGGGAAGACCCTGCAAAGAATCCGTCGTTAATGGGATCGTGATGAGGGGGTGATTTTGTTTTGTTTGTTGCTATGTGAAATATTGAACTAGAGCAAGCATACAGATGTACCCATATCTGTATTTTTTGTTATTTTTACTTGCTTTCACCAAGAGATAATGGGCATCAACTTGCTTCCAGTGAAGTCACTAGAACTGATTTAAGTGGGAACAGGATGGGGCTCTCTTCCAGAGCTGTGAAAATTTCTGACTATGGGTCTGAATTAATTATGAGACAGTGCGCATTGTCTTTTGGCAGAGTGCCTGTTCTGCAGCTCTTACTTTAAATGAACAAACTGTGTTCATAAAACTGGAAAGGGGAATCACGGATAATGTTTTTTTAGGCTCAGACCACTTTCAAAGCAGAACTCTTTCAATGCTGTTCTTTAGGGACTCATGTAAGTTTAATCCTCCAGTGTGGTGACAGTCTAACCAGGTTCTGCTTACTGACTTTTGAGTCATAGAACAACAATGACTTCTCTAATTCCTCTTCCCACTCACCAAATTAAAGTATGGCTTATTTTCTTGCTGTTGCAAGCACTTCTTTGTTTGGCTGGAAGCATGGAAATGAAGCAGTTTTTGCCTGTTTCATGTCTCACCCCGTTATTACTCAGCCTGCAAGACCTGAACCAGCTATTGTTTAGGGTAAACTATGAACTAAATGGAATATGATTTGATTTTCAAAGGCCATGTTAACAGCAGATCAAATATGGCATTGAAATCACTGGAGGAGAGGCAAAGAGCTGATGCATTCAACTTTAGCATGTCATTTTTACAGTGTCCCTTTCCCACCACATGAATCTGCTGAAGTGCTGCTTGTTTTGTATTTTAATTCTCTCTCTGCTTCTGTACACTGTTTGCAATGGTTTAAAATTCAGACTGAGTTTTGCAAAGGAGGAGCTGCCTTAAGCAGAGGAGCTGCCTTGTTTCTCCTGTGTACGCCCTGGGGGATACACCTTGCTTTTGGAGATGTTCTTCTCCATGAGAGTAAAGATGACTAAAAAATTGAGAATAGAAAATACAAACAGCACTCTGGGCTCAAACACAACCCTGTCACAGCCCCGATCCAAAGTCCACTGAAGTTGAACTATGTCTTTCCTATTGATTTCAGCTGGATTTGGATCAGGTCCGTATCCTGGTGCTGCGAAGTGCCCGAGCGAGCTCAAGCTCATCCGTCTAGAAGCTCGGTGGAATGTTGTTACCCACGTGTTCAGAGGGTACTTGTATTTGCTAGTGACGTCTCTGTCTTTAATGTTCTGCCATAAAATGCCCGTTTCCAGAGATGTGTAGCTTGGCCCTAAGCATTTCCTCCTAGCCGAAAAGTGAGAAGCAAAATGAAGCAATTTTCGGTTGTTGGCTTGGGGGCAGAACGTATTACAAATCCATTTGCTCATCTCTGAATTCCAAGACTGGGAGGAGTTATATCTGCTAGTTCCCAGAGCTTTTATGTGTTGCTGTAACTAAAGAAAACATTTATATTTTAAAAATGCAATTTTGCAGGCTTGTTTACTCACAAAACCGATACACAAGATATAAAAAGCAACTGTTTGATATGCATAGTTTCCAGCTTTCCCCAAAGGCTTTTCACTGTGCGTCCCACGTTATGGATCTGTAATGCACAAATGGTTACTGCAGCTAATCCATATTCGAGGTGCTCACCAGCGCGGCTCCGGCAGCGCCATGCGGTGAATGCCCAGGCAGGTCTGTGTATGCCGGTGCCCGCTTCTGAGAGCTGGTCTGTACCGAAAGCCAAATTCTGCTCTCGTTTACCAAAGGCCGACACAGTAAACGGGACTGATTAGTACTGGCATAATTTGGCGCAGTTTGCCTGAGTCGTTTTTTGTTTTATGGGCTCTGAGTAACCAGCTGGATTTTAATGGATCCGTCTGCAGCGTTCTCTAAATGAGAGGCAGCTTCTGACCCTAGAAGCATGTCAGTAGAAGACCTTGTTCCAACATTTTCTTTGTAATATATTGCAGTAACAAGCAAAGGAAATGAAACTACCTTGAAAACTGTCTTGTTAACAGTTTCACTTCAGCTCACAAACGGAGGGCTGACCTCAGCTTAGCACTGAGGCAGAAATTTCTATATTCAAATCCTTCACCCAGCAAATGCCTCAGTTTCTCCACCCGTACATTGGGAATAGCAAATTTACAGACTCTGAAGAGGTACTACAAGGTATGAAAAGCATAGGGCAATGTGAAACAGATACTAAGTATCAGAAATTAAGAGAATTACTGAAAAGCCATCCCTCACACCGGTTGCTGTGCTGGTCTGTTGACGGCCGCAGGCTGTGCATTAATTTATCGTTAAGTGCTGCGTGTCAGAGCACAGGTTGCAGGACCTACCTGGCACTGTCTTTGTCCTTTAGTGGGTTTAAGGGAACTTTTTTAACATAACGTGAATGTAGTTTTTTGTGATTTCTATGTACTACAGTTCACAGTGGTACAGTTTATTTTATTTTTAGGACTGATTATTTGATGCTACAATAACCTGAAAAATGTGTGTGTAGTTTTGAAATGAATGGAGAACAACGGCTTTCAGGCACTCCAGCAGATGTAGTGGCCAGATAGTACATTTGTGCTCGATACCTGCCCCTTCCACAATGTTTTTCCTGTGACTTCCAGACACACCAAGACCTTCTTCACTACATGAAGTGTTTCTTCAGGGGGCTTGTCAATGCACCATGATCCAGGTCAGGATAGGTGAATGCTGGGTACAGTGAGGGCAGGTGCAAGATTGCAGCCTGTCTCTTACTGGAGGTTTTGGGGCAGTTCCCCCTGAATTCAGATTTTACCTAGTCAGATGCTTGTCCATCCCACAGTGTTTATGCCATGGTTCCTGGGATACCACATGAAAAGCCATTACAAAAGCTGAGGCTGTGTAAGGTGTGTCTAAGGGTTTAGACAGTCAGCAGTGTTAGTGTGAGGGAGCATTTTGGGCTGGCAGTTGCCTCCTACCAGGCCAAAGCTGATGGCTCATAGCCTCTGCCATCTTCCGCTCTGCTGACCCTCACGCATCCGCAGTTGAGGGTGATGCTCTGAGTTGGGATTTCCTAGCAGACTCCAGCTTTGGGAGGGTGGAAAGGCCAAGGGCACTCTGCAGTGCTAAGATCTTTTTTGCTTTTAGTTGCCTGGACAGTGTTAACTTCACTGCTTGGTGGGCACTATTGCTGAAGAAAATTTTTTTATTGCTTATTTGTCTCATCTCAGCTTGACCTCTTGAAGGAGTTTGCCTCCTCCAGATTTTTCCAGACAGTTGAATGCCACCTTGTACCCTACCGAGCTCACCAAACAGTAAGGTCGCAGACCCAGGCTGTCCTGGTGTTCAAAGTAATCAACAAAAAAACCCTCTCAACAAAGGACCGGTGTGAATTTCTGGCTTGCCTGAATTTCTCCCTTTGTGCCCAACATTTTGGAACCATTGGGGAGTACTTCAGGTTGATGGGTTTGCACCCCCTAGCCCCTTACTTGCTTATAAAACTGGGGTGGCAACAGAAGCAGCACGAGGAAGATCCCAACAAGCTTTTGACTCCTCTCTCCCTTAGGAGCAGACAGGGCAGTGCAGTTGCTGGGAGTGCAAGCGAGACAGAAGGACCACGGCAGTGGCAGTACAGACACATGTCATTTAGGAAGTTTTCATGGTGAACCCATCAAATCACTTCGCAGAGACCACTGAGCAGCTACAGAAGGTAATGACTAACATTACAGAACAAGGCCTGACCGAGATTTATATCCTGGGGTTAAAAGGACCTCTCCCTTCTTACTGGCATTTAGAGCCACTCGGACCACCTCCCGTCCTGTAGAACTTTATGAATGTCACAAAAATGGGCAGCGCTACAGGAATTCACAGCACAGGCTATGCTAAACATTGTATTTCCAGGGCTGTAGCTTGGAATGCAACTCACACTACCTGCTGGATTCAAATCGCAGCGCTGGCTGTGTTATCTTTTTGTTCTCGTTTTCACTAGTATTAGCAGACCATGTTCCAGTGGCAGAAGCGAACGCAGGACTCGCTGCCTGATCAGCAGTAGAAAGTACAGGTCAGTTAGCAGCAGCTCAGGTAAACCAGCGAGCAGCGATGCTCGTGTCTACGCACACAATCTGAGCTATCTGTGGCTGTTTGTTTTGCCCCATCTGCAGGAGTTCTGCCAAGGTGGATGCAGTCCTGATAAGCACGTGTGTATTAAAACCTGTGTTGTACCAGCTGCAGGTGGTTTTCTTTGTAATTTTTAGCCATGCAAGCTGAAAAAACAAAATTTGCAAATGAGTCTGTCTTAGCCCTCAAAGCCCCACAATTCCCCCTCCCTGTTTTCCCCCAGGTGTCAATTCTGCAGACTGGATTGAGAGAGTTGTACTATAATGAATAATTTTATATTCAAATGGTTTACGGAGCATGATTTGTTTTGTACATATTGGAATATGATTTAACTTATTTTTATTGCCCCTTTTCATATTTTTTCCATAAGAAGACAAAAATCCCCACCTCTCTCAGTGTCAAGTTCCTCTGTGTTTGTGTGGCAAACATGCAACAGCCACAGGATTTCTCACCGTCCCAGCTGGTATCTGATTTTATTTTTCATTCTCATGTGTTTTTGTCTGAGGCTTTGCTTATATTGTCCCTTCTTTCCTCTCTGCTGCACAATCTGCCCAGAGAAGGGAAAGGGCAATGAAGGCAGCACTTTCTTTTAATTCCTCTCCCCTTTCTTGTGTGTTTTACCTACCAAGGAACTCAGTTCTTCTAGGAGTTGTGTGACTAAGGGTAAAAAAAAATACAACTGTCCCCCTACCCGCCTTCCATCCTCCATATTGTAGATCAAACAGATTCAGCTTCTCTGAAAGTGATTGTGGCAGGAGTCATTCCATTGGGCTGAATGTGTATGGTTTGCACTTTTTTTTTTCCCAGTTCAGGACCTTAAAAACAAGGAAAAAAATAAATAAAAGGCAACTGTTTAACTTGAGCCAAGTAACACTTAAAGCTTTATATATTTATTTATAGCATCTTACAAAAAGTGTTAAAAGGATTTTTTCTTTTCTCCACAAGAAAAATTGGATTTAAAGAAAAATCATCTAATTGTTTTTCGTCTAGATCAAGAATGAATGTTAGCAGATGAAATAAACCCTAAAACTGAGCATCTGTCGTGTGTGTTGTCCTTGCATTAGCCTTTGGATGCTGTTTCAGTGTAACACGTCTTGCCTTCTGTATTCAGGAGAGAGAAAACTGACTGTGGAGTTGATGGCGCGTATTTGTTTCCAGCGAAAAGAACAGACTCCTAACACAGAAATACCGAAGCAGAAACTGCAGTCTGTTTATTCCTGTTGTTACATTTCAGGCAACGTTACAAAAAGCCCTTAATGGTCTTAAAACCTATAATGTTTTAAAAATTACTTTGAATATTGTACAGTTCTCTTAGTTTTCTTTTTCAGTCATTGTAGTGAACAGATTTGCAGGCAATAAATGGTGGTTGTTACACCAAATATTACAAAATAATTAACGGATTTTTTTGTTGTTTTGTGCTCAGAAGTACTTTCACCAAATGGAATGTGAAAATGTTCTCCAGTTGCAGAGCTGAAATAAGCTGTGCCAGACCTGGTTTTCATACGGTGGAAGTTAATAAATTGGGGGGTAAGAAAATGATGATACAAGCATCCAGCATGAGAACAGCGAGGTGTCTGTGCGATGGTAGTGAGTAACGCCGCTGTTATTTCACCCAGGCATCATCACGCCTTCCACCGTGTTCGCGGGAGGCAGCGCTTGAGCCCTCCTGGCTGGGCTGTGCCTCGGTGTGTTTTTTTCTTAATTTTCCACCTGTGAAGGTAACCCTACTCGAGTTACTGGAGCTCCTTTGATTTTATTAATCTCCTAATTTTAATTACCGCCACACGAACCGCTCGACGCCAACCACGGGGGGTTGGGGGGAGAGGGGGCCCGGGCCCACACGGGCAGAAAGGGCGGGAAGCGCCGGTAGCCGCGCGCGCCCCCTCAGGCCTAAGATGGCGGTGGCGGCCGCTCCTCGGCCTCGCCTGCGTCTCCCGCCTCTCGGTGCGGCCCCGCCGGTAAGCCTGCTGCCGTCCCGGGTCCACGGGGAGGGCGGAGTAGCGGTTTCCCTCGCTCACCGATGGGCTCCGCCTTGGGCTGGGACGGGAGGGCCCGGCGCACCCGCGGGGGCAGCGGAACGAGGCTGCCGGTGCGCCAGGCCCGGCGTGGCCCGAGCGGGAGCGCCCCGCGGCCTCCGCCCTGTGCTTTGCCGACCTCGCCGCGGTGTGCGCACATGGCTGCGGCGAGGGGAGGGGTAGGCGTGGACGGCTTTGGGTGGTCGCTGCAGCCGTGCTGCTCCCCGAGAAGGGGCTGAGCGCCCTCCTGCAGTTTGCTGGCATCGCTCTTCCCGTGAGTGGGCACGGAAGAGCCCGGCCCCCCTGGCTCTGGCAGCGTGTGGGGGTGCTCTGGGTGTTCCTGTTGCTGAGGCCTGGGTGCTCCTGTGCCAAGACCGTCAGCAGGTTGGAGCAGCAGGGGCTGGTGGCCTCTGCTCCTTCTGGAGCTTTAGGAATCCTGGACACAGAGCTCTTGTGGTTATGGACACAACTTCTTGTGCTGCGTGGAGCCCTGTGCTGCTTTGGTGTTTCTCTTTGAACGTGGTTTGATTGTTTGTTTTTCTCATTCTTTACCTGCCTTTCCCAAAAGCTCCGAAGATAACTCTGTCATGAGAGGTCTGTGCAGGCAAAATGGTTTTGTGTGCATGTGATCTTTCTGCACCACCTTTAGTGTGGTTCTTCCTCTCAGTTCAGGAAAAGGAGGAAGGCGAGCTAGCAAGCAGATGGGAGAGAAAAGCTGCTTCTGTTGCAAGAACTAGAATACGAAGGGAAAAGGAGCAGAAAGGATGCCTAAGGAGGGTTAAAGGAAGTGATAAAATAAGTTACTGAGGGGAGAACTTCCAGAGGTGATTTGGGGTATTTTGTGTTTGTTTTTTTTCTTGGTTATACTCATGATTGTTCCGTTTCCTTATGCTTGAGTCCAGGATGTTTCTGTTCCTATTCTATTTCTTCATTTTACACTCTCCAGCACTGCCTCTGGGGGATGCGCTGCCTCAGGTTAATTGGAAAGTGCCCTCCGTTACATCCTGCTGTTACCCTAACAATAACCAGCCCCTGGCTGCTGTGCTGCCCCAGGTGACAGCCTGCTCCTCCTGAATGGAAAAGCTGATCCTGATGGTACCATATCAGAGGAGGTGGTGCTGAGCTCTTGTCAGAGGGTTGTGTTTTGTTTCTGGGGCTCACGCATTCACACAGAGTTACCTTAGCTCTTTAGTAATGTCTGTCTTGCCACTGTCTACAGGAGGAGGAAAAGCAGAGCAAGACTGCTTTAACACTGTCATGCCAAAGGCTTTCCGCAGTGGTATCTATGAGCAGTACAGACTCCTTTTTCCCTTGTGGAGGATTCAAGTCTGGGTCCGCATAATGCTGAACAGCCTCTTTGTCAAAGAGCAGAAAGAGGGATGGAGATTCTTGCATAATTAAATGTGTGTGTAGCAGGGACTGCATGTTTCTATGAATTTTGTAGAAGTGGGCAGACTTAAAGCCCCATGCATGGCAGTTCATAGAATCATAGTTCAGAATACTTCAGGATGCAGTAATTCAGGGGTGCTTTCAGTAGGGATGTAAATAGATTTATATGCAGATAGAATAGAATTTTGGGCTTTCTGCAGCTGGAAATGTTCATGACTGATTTGGGTGCATCAGCTCAGACTCCTGCAGGGGAAACTTAAGACATGTTCATACATCTACTCAAACAAAAAAATGCATTGTAGTCTTAACAGCAAAGCAGTTTGAACTTTACTGTAGTTATTATTTCATAAACTTCAAATTAAAAAGGGTAGTCAATGAAATATTAATGAATTGAACAGTATTTAATAAACTATTGCTTTGTGTCTTAAAGCAATCAGTGGCTGCAAGTGAGGAAGGCTTCAATGCATGCTTCAATTGATCTAGGAAGTAAGTGGCTTGAAAAAGAAACCACGTATCTTCATATTTTGCAAGCATTATCTATAAGCTTAAAAGGAATAAAATTATCAGTCTCTTAATATTAATCAGACCATACTGTAGCATATTCACATGCTTTGGTATATGATACTGTTTCAGAGGTCTTAGAAATTCATTGCCCAACATCATTTTACTCACTCCTCTCGTTGGTGGTGCTCTTCTCAAAAGCTTTTTTCACTCTCGATGTTTTCATGTCCCTGCCCTTACCCTTGCCTGCTCCCCAGTCCTACTACGCAAGTTTGTCCCCTGTGATGGAGGACACGTGATACCTCAAGTGGGCATCTCGTGCCCTTTGTGCAGGGAGCTGCAGAACTGAGATAGCCAAACTTTTTTTTTAATCCATCTCCAGCCAACAGCACAAGGGTAAAGCTGAATACCTGTTCTCCAGGAGCTGGGAGTGGGCAAGTGATAACAGTTATTCACAAATGTTTAACAAACTAGATGCTATTATTTCCCTCTTCCCACAAATAATATCATTCTGTCAGACTGTGGTTATGGAATCCAGATGTTTGTGTGATAGATGAGTAATAGTGATAAATAATAAACATGTAATTCATGTGACTTTAACATATTCCAGTTCTTACTGGGTTCTGTTTAAAAGCTTCTTTTTATTGGCTTAAACCAAATGTTATACTCAGTTGTGCTGTAAATAGTAAAGAAATTCCTTGTGGCCTAATCTAGTTAATTCAGACTGGATACCTGATACTGAAATGAATATGTGGTAATCAGTCATCAATTTTCTGGCATAGGCAGTGACAACATGTATAAATCATACGGCCTTTGTGAGAGAGTAAATAACTTCCCTATAGAGCCCTTTCTTTGGAATTGTATTATTACTGCCAGACATTGTTTTCCGAACAAGAGCTTGCAGCCAAATTAGTGAGTGCTCAGATGTTTTGCAAACTACAACAGCCCCCATCAGTACATGTTTCTACTGATTGTGTGTTCTTTTGTTTCATTAATTTCAAATATTTTGATGCTATAGGAGAACTCATAAACTGATGCTAATTAGCTACAACTTCTTGTAGGCTATTAAGTTGTACTGGGCTAATGCATGATCAAACCTTTTGTGTTACTGGAAATATTAAAGCCATGGTGCTTAGTGCTGTGTTTGCTCCTAGACTGGAGAACTTGGGTCTTGGAGAGCAGTGCCGCTGGCGGAGATATATGACCTGCACTGAGGGATCTGCCATGAGTCTGTTAAAGTTTCTTAGGTTTTGGTCAAGATCAAGTGAGGAATAGTTGCAGAGAATTCGAGAGTATGTGATGATGTGTTTTGAGGGCAGCCCAGCCTTCTGAAGCAGCTAAAATGACTGACGTTTGATTATCTTGGGGGTGGGAGTGGAGGCAATGGTCCTGTTTGAGGAGAAAAATCTTGTTAGGAACCTAGGTAATGTTATCATGGGCCCCTTTATCACAACTGTTGTGCATAGTTTTTCATGCATTTATTTTGAATACTGTTGTGAGGCAAATAATTTTCCTCCTCATGTGGAAAGCTTGTCAAAGGAAAGTGTGTGAAATTGGGAGCCAGAGTGTTGGCTGAAGACCTGGTCCTGCTGGGCATGGCCTCGTCTCTAGTTCTTCATGGTCACCCTGGGAGAGAGAAGACTGTACCTTTTTGGAAACAGTACTCAGTTTGAGCAAACAGTCAGGCTTCTTGTTCCTTCTTTGCCGTGTCTTAATAACTTGGAGATTGTTTTAACCATCTGACTCTGTTCTGGCGAGTGCCACATGCCGTGCCACTGCTGCACGTGCCACTGCTAGTGAGGCAGTGACAGGCACTGGCACAGTTGCCTTCTGCAGGGCAGGAACAAACCCCAGATCAGCTGGCCAAGATAGCACGCTAAGACACGGAGGGACATGCCTCGGTGGGCAAAAGCACAGAAGGGTCCTAACTGCTGGCCAAAGGGAGCAGTTGTGGTGAGACCTGTTTGTGGTACAGTGATGCCCTCCGGCAAGAGATGGCTGTTAGCCTGGCAGCTGAGTTTTGCAGATGTTGTTATGTGATTCCGTAATAAGTCTAGAGAGGATTCTCTCTTTCCTTGAAGTATTTTATTTTTCTGGAATGCTGGGCTTTATTTTGTATTCTTCAGTTCTCTATTGTTGTAAGAGTAAACAATGTCTGTATTAATAGTTCATTCTAGGTGCATATGAGACCTATTAATGAAGCTTTTGGTTGGACTTTATTTCACTGTTACTAAGCAGTGCTTGAGAAGTGTTTCTAGTTCTTTGAGATCATAAGTTTTGACTTTTTATATGTACATTTAAAGCCTTTCACAAGAAAATCAAACCATACATCTGCAGTGATAATGTGTTGGGAGGAACGATTATAGCAATAAATAACGTTTTCTGCTTATGTGCCAAGGTAACAGGCTTTACTGTCTCCTCATCAAGTGATCTGCCATTTGTTAGCAGTTGCTTGAAAAGGGTCTTTCTCCTCTAGACCCATTCTTGGTTTTTGCTGTATTTCAGTCGTCTTGACAAGGGAAAAAAAACACTATTAAGGAGAAGCACTTATAATTCACAATGCCTGTAACATCTGTTGCAGGACTAGAATTGCAAACCACATCAGCATATTTTACTTTTTTGTTTTCTCTCTGTTTGGGAATCTCATTAGCTGTTTTACATTTTTGTTTGTGGGTGGTTGGTTGTATTCCCTCACACCCTCCTGTGGCTTCTTTGTGAAAACAAATTGCTTTGTCTTTCTTCCTCATTCTTTGTAAAGGTAGCCTGCAGGTCTGGGTTAGCCAAAACCCACGGTTATTGGCAATGAGAGGATGCGAGGCAGCAGATACCTCTTCTGCTCATCTTCTTGAATAGGGAAGTGGGATGGGAAAGGGTATGTTCCTTACAGCAGCCCTTACCTCTGTCGTTCACTTCTTAGGTAGTCCAGAACTGCCTTTTCTCTTAAAAGTACTTGGGTGTGTTTTTCCCTCTCCAAAATCTGTTTTTCCTGTTATCCATAGTGTTTTCCCCTCAGCTCCTCTTCTTGTAGTGATATTAAATTTTTTTTTTATTAAGCATAAATGCCTTATAAGAAGAACTAGTAGTTTTGCCGGTAAGGTGTCTGATGCTTTCTGCATTTCCATATGTTCACTCATATACTAGCTTTATTAAAGCAGAGGTTTCTGTGACTGAAATGATGGTGAAACATTTGGAAAGCTGGAAAATGAAGATTGGAGAAGATGATCCTAAGGGTATAAAAATGGACAGGCTAATGGTCACCAAACCATGCCATCCTTCTTAAGGGTTGGATGGAACCCAAAGATGCCCCGTCGTTCTGTACTGGCAGCAAAGGCACCAGCATAGAAACCCCGTGTGATGTGCTGCCGCTTCCTCACCCTGGTGCCAGACCACACATGGGAGGTTTCCTGTGTCAGAGCCGGTGCAGAAGGCTCTGTGGTGGAACTTGACTTCAAGCATCTTCTTACAAGTCGTGCTGTTATGCTGTAGCATTAACAGCTGTAGCAAGATTGTTGACCTGCCTTTCCTTCAAGCCCTTAAAGAGAAATCTATAGATTCCTCTGTGCGCTGAAACATATCCAAGAAATGGCTACCACCTTCTGGAGAGTGACTGGGTTAAGCATGGATGGGTTCTTCGCTGCTCCTGCCAAGAAAGCTTAAGTGTCCATTACATTTCCTTCACTTTGTGCAAGGAGGGAGGTGACAGAAAGGCAGCACTCTCCAGTCATTGTTACAAAGAACCATTTCTTACACATTAATCTTTTTCTTCTTCCTCTACTTCTGAAAATATCACAATGCAGGTTTCAGTGTGGGATAGTGGAGAAGAGCCAAAAGATGTCTGTAGTTGCTGTGCTTTGGGCACTTTGCAATGTAGTTCATAGAACAGGTAATACAGAAAAGTGTCTGTCTACAGTTAATTGGAAATATGCCAAACGAGGCTGATACACAGACTGCAGGCATAGACTATGCTCTGTGCTAAAATAAATGGAATAAAATAAAATAAATGGATAAAATAAGTTGCTGACCTCTTCTCACTGTTTCTCTAACTTGATCTCCCTGCCATCTTGATAACTGCAGGCACATCTAACTCATCAGCCATGTCAGGTAGATTTCCATTTCAATGTTAAGCATAAGCCAAATTATTCTTCCTATGGTATTTCTTAAGGTCCTTCATGTTGTTAGATGGTGGTGTGTGGTAATAAAGAATTGCAGTTATTTCCCCTCTCTGCAGAGCTGGCTTAAAGAAACAAACAACTCCCCAAAAAACAACCCACAAACAGCAAAAAACCCCCACACTGCAGCTAAAAGGCCTGTCTGGTATGGGATTTTTGATACACAAAAATGCCATAGGTTTTCAGGTATCTTATTTTGAAATCCTGTAGCATTTGTATCCTGGTTCATCCTCACTGTGCCGTGAAAACAGAGAACACAGTGAGCCCCTGCTTCAGGATGCTGTACTTTATGTTGTGAGAAAGGAGAGTTGTTTTTCCTCACCCCTGGGCTATGGCGTAATCAGTAACCCCTGCGTTAACAGTAAGGTAAGTTTAGGTGTTTCTCACTGTTGGCAGCATGAGGACCTGCAAACTTGTCTCATTAAGAATAAGTAAAAGCTGGCTCTTGTCAGATCTACGTTTAGTTCCCTAAAAAGTGAATGTTACTAACTTCATAAAAGATTTTCCGTAAGCATTTCTTAAAATGGTCTGTTGGGGCATGTAAAAATACAAAACTCTTCCTTAACATTATTGTCACCCTGTTTAAATACCCAATTACTCTATCATGCTTCCCTGATGTACAGAGCAGGGAAGGAGCCATAATTTCTGAGGGAAGAATGATTTGATGACACTGATGGGGAAGACTGAACTTGCAAACTCCATTAAGGTGCATGAATCACAAGATTTTTCTCACAAGTTAATTAGTCTTTTTTTCCCAGTATAATGAAGTTCTGTCTTTGATCCTAGAACCTTCATCTGTCAGATTTATTATCTCCAGATGGACCCTTCTTTCTCCCCCCCAAAAAAAACTTTCTCATACTATGAGGTGAGGTTTTTATAAGTGTACAAAGTATTAGTTTCTTTTCTTTGAGTAAAAACTTGCCAAGGTTATACTCTATTTCACAGAAGTAAGGAGTTGAAACTACAGCTTGGAGTTTCATAGGCAATTATACACAGAAAATGATGAGTTCTGATTTACACTCTAGATAGAGGATATTAAAACCTGACTGAATACCAGTTACTGACTTAAAGCAGGAGATAATTCTGAACGCTGCTAATTGCTGCTCTCTGAGCGGCGCTGCCAAACGACTGCTGTGGTGCAGGAGCTGTGGAAGGTTAGGACCACATGTTCTCCTGATGTGTCCTTCCAAGTGAGGAGCACAGGGCTTGTCAGAGAGGGGAGGGAATTTGGATATTTAGTGGAGAGCCCTAGTGCTCTCACCTTCTTGCAGCCACTGCCTCCTGCCTGGGCTTCTGCAGTGCTGGTTGCTGGAGTTGATGTGGGATGTCCCTCCTGCAGCCACAGAGCTGCCTCGCCAGTGTGTGGGGGGACTTCCACTTGGGAAGGCCCTTCCGTGCTATGAATATGCTGTGAGCACATTTGCAGTGGGGGGACCAGGTCATGATCTCTCACTGTGCTGTTAGATCACAGGAAAATTTAGGGGAGTATGGCCTGGACTTCTCTTGGATGTAGGTGGGAGAGCTGATCAGAAGTCGTCTCTGTTACTAGCGGATGCATTGGGTCCAAGGGTTCTGTTGTTCTGTCTGTGGGGATGTCTGCTCTTTGTTTTGGTATTGTTGTAGGGATGTTTTCATTGTTTTGATGGAGTCTTTTTTTAAAAATGTGAGATATCTCAGGGAACTGGAAATGAGTTTCTTGGAGCAGCTTATCTCTTCAGAGATATCTTCCTTCCAAGTCTGCAGAAGTTCACCCCATCTCCTTACCCTGCATGTGGTTGAAAGATACTGACCCACTGTAACAAGCATAGGAATTTCTTGGTTTGCAGATCTTCTAACAGTGCTAGAGCAAGCTAAGTTTGAGTAACGAGTAGAAGTATGATGCAAAAGTTAATGAGATTTAGCTGGGAACTTTGCTTCTCACAATGCTGCCAGCACCAATTTGGCAAGAGGTTTTGTCTTTTTTTGTTTTGTTTTAATTCTACTTGATATGTGGAAGCATATGATAAAAAAAAGGAATTGAAATCATTTACTTAAGCAGAACAGAATTTTTTCTATTTTTTTTTTTCTGTTTAAATCCTCGGGTTGCAGAGCGTATCTTACACCCTAAGGACGCAAAACTTAAAAGGGTAGTGAAGAATGTGAGGATTTATTTTTAATTTTTTTACATAATTTTAAAATCCTGGGATTGAAAGTACTAGAGAGAGCATAGTTAGACAATTACCCAAAATCCAGCTGTCTGCTTTGTAAGCATTATGGTGTGATTTTAGTAAGCTGCCTCAAAGAAACTTGTTGTGGACCAGCTCTTAAAAGTGTGCATCTGTACGCTTTTTTGCAAGACAGGAGGAGGCCTGGGTGACTTTAAGGAAGGTGCATATTGTTGGGTGGGCAATGGCAGAGGACAGTTTGAGGGCAGTAAAGTTGTGCTTGGTGCTGAAATTTAGAGCAGCAAGTTTGAATATGGGACAGTGCCAGAGAAAAGAGAGTTGAGGAAAGGGAAGGGAGAAGTGTTCTGGTGAGAGCTGGAGAAAGCTGTGGGGAGCAGCCCTCCCTACGGATAGGAGAGGTCAGCGTGGGTGTGGGAGAGCCTGTGGGGGGAGGCTGTGATAAGCTGAGAAGTCCTGATGACCCCAGAAGCAAAAGTTCTAGCTGTAAAGCTAGACGAAAATAAATTGCTTCCACATTTTTGCTAAAGAATTAAAGTCCGTGTGCAGACTTGGACTGTTTTCACTAATCATGTTTGTCTGTGGCTGCTGATAAAAGGTGTGGGGAGCCAGACCTGCGCAGCTTTTGAATGCAAAGGAAGCATTGATAGAGAGGACATGAGCCTGTGCTGTTACCTCGTGCACGGTCTCTGTGAGGAGTGCACGCTGTGCCCAGTAACCAGCGTGTTCAACAGCACGTTACCCTACTGCAAGCTACCTGCTTATTTTGAGTTTCTTATCACAGCAGAGTTTCTTACAAATGATTGCTTCCTTGCTCCTTTCAAAGCTCGGGTTTCATTGCCTTTCAGTCAAAATTATCTGCTCTGTTTAATTAGCCTGTGCTTTTAGTATTATACTTGGCACAGCGTGCAGTATTGAAGGAATTACCAATCCACATTGACTTTCCTGGACAAAGCCCATACAGAAGTCGGGGGAATAAGTGAGTTTTCTGAAAGGTAAAGTGGGCCTGTGTCCTGTGGGGAAGGGAGACAGAATTTAAGTAAGGATTAGGCAGTGCCTGCTCTCAAAGGTGACAGTGCTGTACGGGTTACTCTTTCCATACCCCGCTGGAAGCAGAAGCTGTCCTGTCTGATTGCCTCTCCCTTTGGCGCTGCTCTGTGCAATACCTGCCATGTCTGTATCTCATCAGTGATGCCATGACAAGAGCAAGTGCTCATGCACTTAATGGGTTTTGTGCGACTCATGGCTTCACATGAGGCTATTCCTGCTGAAAGCTCACAAAGGCAACCAGTAATTCAGGGCTTCTCCTTGGGAGCCTTGAGGAAGTCTCAGTACCTGCTGGTTGTTGCCAAACTTGAAAACACAGAGGCTTGTGTTCAGTCCTCAAAGCATTTTGCCCAACTGGGACATTAGTAAGTGTACTTAAAAAGGAAAAGAGGGCTGAGAAATTACTCATGCTTCACTGTCCAGAAGTGTACTGGCGAGAAGGAAAGTGATCTGCTCTGGTTGGAGGTCCAAGGAGTAATCTGCTTTCCAGGTCAGAGAATTTCCCACACTAATTCTATGGAGGAGTTTGTAGACTGCTGTTCCGGTGCAGCCAGAAGGAGTGTTGTATTAAGGTGTGTGTTTTCTGACGCCAGGGAAAGGTGATGCACTTTGCTGCAGGACTTGAATTTTTTTCAGAAATCTTCAGGAAATCTGCATGTGATCTTGTGGAAGACCAGGGCCAACTTTTGTCTTGGGCTTCTGTCAAAAAAAACCCACTCAGCTGGGAATGAGAATTGAAAAGAAGAGGCTTTTGATTTGCACTGAGTATTTCTTGGGTTTGAATTTTGAAGGGGCTCAGTACAGGTGTAAGAACCTTTCCCAGAGTGACATCTCATACATAAAAATGCCGAGATCCTGACAGGGCTGCCAGAGGGAATCACGCACAGTTAGCTGCTAGATGTGTGCATGCATGAATGCCTCTCTGCTCTTCACTCGAAGAGGGAGAACAACTCTGCTCTGAAAAAAAAAAAAAAGGGAGGGGGAAGAAGGAAAAGTGTCTTTAAAAGCAGATTTGAGTAACTATCTTGTCTGGAAGCCTGCCTGCCCGTTCATAGGCTGCTGAGCGACTGTGATGCTGCTCTCGAAGTACTCGGGTGCACAGAGCCATGTGAACTTGGCTCATCAGTAAGGGAAGAGAGTGCAAGTCCAGCACTGAAAATTAGATCCTAAATCCATCTTTATATTGAGGGTGTCTGAAAAACTTTGTCAGTATAGTCTGATGCTTAATATATAGCACAAAGTACCTGGCATAAAGCCTGAGTAAACCCTTTTGATTTTATAGTCTGCGTAGAAAGTTAGTTCAGCTTTGAGTCAGTTACATAAAGGGGCCTTAGATACTGTGCACAGTGCAGTGCAGAATTGGGTGGGTTTCTCTGTAGCTCTGTTGGAAAAGTTGCTGTCTCGGTATATACCATGCGAGTATTGTGTTAGGTCTTAACAGGCTAGGTTTTAGGAAGCTCTCTTCTCCGATCCATTTAGTTTTGGGTTCTGCTCTCCTAAATAGTTGGAGACGAGTGTTTGTTTTTCTTGAAAACTGAAGTCCTGGTCTAAAAGCTATTTAAATTGTCAGGAATGATTTCACTCTGTGCAAAGCCTGCCTCTCTGTATCCCTGGGATGGAAGAGGACAGTTCACAAACATTCCTTCCTAGGCTGGCAAGAGCGGTTCTCGGAGCATCGCCCAAGGCAGCGGGTGCACATCTCCTAGCCATGCTATATTTCAGGTTATGCCTGAAAGTGTGGCTCTTACATTCACCTTTCCTACCCCTGAAGCCAAATCCTACATGGTAGAGTTGAGATTATAGCATTTGCAAGAAAGTGGATGAAGGCCCCCAAAGCACCCATCTTTACTGGGTGGGAAGGAGCTGCAATTAACAAAGCCTCTCTCTTAGCTTGAGCCTGGGGCTTTCTGTGATGGCCAGAGTGCTCTGACCTCCCTCCCTGCTGTCGGTGTCTGTAGGAGTCTGACCAAATGTGTGGCCTTGAACTTGCTGCATTACATTTTAGGAGGTAGAGTGCCAGTATTACAAAGACTTGCTGCATTACATTTTAGGAGGTAGAGTGCCAGTATTACAAAGACAAGCTAGAGCTACGTCAAGAGTTCAGAGAATCCACTGTGCATCTCTTTTTGTGGATATTCCCTACTGGTTTTGAATACAAATGTAAGCAAAGACACAACTTGGCTGCTGCCTTTGGCATGGAATCTCAGAGTCTGTGGATTCTGCTTTTAATACCGTAGGCTGTCAAGTCAGAATAACTAGAGTAAGATATTTTGATTTCAGTGTATCAGTTCACGTGACGCAACGTGCTTGACCAGTTTACCACAACTGAGTTGCAGCATGCAGCTCTTTGCAGGATCGAACTTCTTATAATTTGCAGCCTTTTATTTCAGAGGCTTGTTATCTGTTAAAAGTGACAGCCCCATTGTCAGTTTAAATGTGAACTGCTGAGAGTGGGATTATGGAGATGTAATGATTTTATTGAAGACCATTTTATTGAAGACTTACCCATTTTCAGATCAGGCCATATTTCTCCATGCCGATTGCCAAGGGAATGGTTGGAGGAGTTGGTATAACTACGGATTAAAGTGTTTTGCATGGAGTTTCCTAATGTGTCCCTGCCTTAATGGAGTGATTCACACCTCCTAAGCAGCCAGACTTTGCCTGAAGTGTTTTATGTCAACGTCTGTATGTTGGTTGAAGTACAGGAAAAATAAACCCAGGATGGGAGCGTTTTCAGGTAGCGCAGCTGTTAGCCAGGTGTCTCTGCCTGCAGTGGGAGACACGGATTGTCGGAGGTAACCCAGGTTTTTTATTTGCTGTGTTAGAACTGAAACGTGCTCCATTTATTGTGCACCAACCATATAGGTGTCCTGTGTTATAAACATACATTCACAGACTGTCATACATAATGGCGTGGTTTAGTATCTTGCAGAGCATGGATGAGCGAAGGAGGGAACTCCTAGTCACTGGTCAGTGTGAGTGTTGAGCTCTGTGATGAAATCCTTTCCTGTGCATGACTTCTGCACAAAACAGGCCTCCAGTAAAGCCTGATGACATGACTTCTGCTGGTATCTTCACTCGGGGAACAAAAGTTAATTTAGGACAAAAAGGTCATTTTTTCACTTGCTACCTGATGAGCTGTGAAGTTCTGCTTCAGCTGAGCAGTGTGAAATGATTACCTTAAAACTACTGATTAGACTGAGCTCTGGTTTTCATTACAGGCTCTATGATAACAGAAAAAATGGACATGACTTCTGCATCTGGCCACAGAAAATGCTTGGAAGCTGATGCCTGTTGATTGTAGCACTCTTCTCCTTGAGGGTAAGCAACATTTAACTCAGTCACAAATTGTTTCTACGTTGATTTTAAAGTAGTGACAGGACCCTGGATCCACTAAGTTACTTCACTTTGCTTTTTAACTATTCAAATAAATAGTTTCTGCGCTTGTGCAGCTCTGTCATAGTTGCTCTTGTGTTTGATCTTATCATTTGCTCCTTTCCTCATTAATTACCTCACAGTTCAATGACAATTAGCTTAGGAGTCATTCTCTCTGCATTTCATAGCAAGGAGTTGCTCTTCTGGATTGTGATCATACTTTGCTGTACTATATTCAAATGTATTTAAATAAGAGGTGGGGACTGCTCGACAAAAAACTTAGAACGTGAATGTATCACACGGCACCAGAGGAATACATAGGGAGGTTTTTTTAGGCTGCTTATTTACAGCTTCAATGGAACTAACAGTTGTTGATGGAGTGACTTGGCTGAGACATCTAGAAGTTCATTTGTATTCTCAGTAACAACTACAGGCTTGCTTCATTTAATTCCTTACTTTAAAAGTTTGGTTCTACATTGCATCTATTTTACATAATTTTAAGCAGCTGTGAAAAATAAGCTTAATCCCATCACGCTGCCCTCTCTCTGACCTTGCACTAAAGAGAGGGGGTTTTTTTAAAAATTTTGGGTTTTGATTTATCTGTTCTCACTGCTTTTCTTTCTGTTGCACGTAGTGATGATACAGCCTTAGAATCAGCCTGTTCAGAAAGTTGGCCTGACTAAAAAAAATAAACCCAAAACAAGCAAAACCAAAAAAAACCACAAAACCAACCAACCAAACCTCCAAATATTTATTCTTATCCGATCAGTTTGCTGAATCTGTTTGCTTTCAAAGTGTGTAGTTAATTCTGTGGGCAAAAGGAAGGGGGCTGGGAGCAGCCCTCTCTGGGACCGCACTCAAAACAAGATGCAGGTCAGACTGTGCCTGTGTTACCGGTACTCACAGGTACGATTGACTCACACTGAGATGTTTCCAAGGGATTGATTTACAACTTTGCAAATAATAATAAAAAGCATTACTACAGTGGTAGGCTGGCAGGGGTTCTTTTTAAATCGGAATTTCACCTTCTAAAGCAAAGATGTCTCTATTTTGTGTTCTCACTGTGTATTTTTGGCTCTGGTGCTCTAATTATGGTCACATATTGGATTTTATCTTCACCTGTACAAGTGCTTAGGAATCCTGAGCTGCTCAGGGGTTAACCATATGCTGTTAAAGGTTGCTCTCTGGCATGACCTTGGGCTCTGGTTTTTGGGGGTTTCTTTTCCCTGCACTCTTCACAGTGAAGCTGGATGATACTGCCGGGAACAAGCCTTTAAATGAACGGCGCTTCTGCATTCCCGAGAAGCTCTTTTGCTGTTGTGAAACTCCATTTCAAGTGCAGGAGAAGATGGGAGTTGGTGGATTGTGTGGTTTGTGTGGGTGTTCACTTTTTGTGAAAATGTTCTCATGAGCTGTCGCTCCAAAAGAGTATTTTAGCGCCAGAGGAGGTATTCTGCATGGGGCATTTGAACCAAACCTCTGGTGCCTGGATTCGCACCTCCTGGCAGCTGTCTGAACTGAAACTCACAACTGACTACTTCTGTTTGCTATTTCTCTGGAAATTAGGTCAAAATATTTTTATTGTTCTATAGGTTTGAACTAGTCTGTGTGTACTGGTCTTAGCTACCATTCAGAAAAAGTCCCAAGTGTAATAAATTTATAAATACTTCCTGGGCCATACAGACAAACAAAACTCAGTTGGTGTGACTGTGGATATATTATTCGTTGCTCTGCGTGATTAATAACCTTGTAACTTGCCAATGACAGCAAATCAGAGCCAAAAGGGAATGAAAAAGGACATAAATAGCTGAAATAAATAATGTATCTGCTTTCAGGGCATGAGTCCATCGTTTAAACAATACTGTTTTTTCTTTGCATTGTTTTTATATCTTTGCTGTTCAGGACTGCTTGTTTTTACTTGATCACTTTGCCTCCTGCCACTAGGTTAGAGAAGGTTGTGTGTTGATCTCTAATTAGATGGTGCGTTAATTCTTTCCATTCCTTTTTGGTTCTGCTTTGCATTCCTATTATCAGAGTAGCTTGGCTACTGATTTCGGGAAGACTTTAATTATTTACTTGTAGTTCTCCTATGACATATCAACCGAGAGCATGCAAAGCACTTGTTTAGGAGCACGTTTGACATCTCTGAATGCTCGCTGGAGAAAGCATAGGAGATAGTTTATGAAACTGCTCATCTTCTGCATGGGCATGTCTGGGTATGTTCAGATGGGTTGAGCAAACGGTGTCTTGGAAAGATACTTCGAGTTGTAGGTTCCTGCTGTGTTCCAGACATATGATTACTTGCCTCCTCCCAACCAATCTCAGGAAGCTGTAGATCCAAACAGAAGGGAGTTCGGATCTGAGTTAGAATCTGATGGTCATGCTGGGATTATGTGAAAAGGCTGTAGTTTGGATTCATCTCTGAATCATGCTAAAAAAAAAAAAAAAGGAAAATAAAAAAATAAAAGTATTTAAGTATGGTTTTTTTAGGACCTCTGTCTCTGTGGCTGCTGTGAGGTAGTGACTGTTTCTTGCTCTTTCATTTTTGTGGTAAATTCTATTGTCTTTTAAGAGAAAAGTGTGTGCTCATAATTACTGCATTAATTAACAGTTCCTGGGTGCAGTTTTTCTGAAAGTGCCCCTCCTCTTTGCCGTCCCCAAGGGCCTGTAGATGCACAGTTTCAGAGTTCAGCTGAATCAATCATGGTGCTGGATTTGAATATACCTGCCTGGAGCAGTTCTCCAGTCCCTGCAGCTGTGTGTTGTCTCCTGGTCCTGCAGACTTCTGCATCCTCTGGGGATGGATGCTTCAGAGAGTGAATGGAGAGGCACTGCCTGTCTCCCTTTTCCTTCACCCCCTCTACTGCTTATATAACTCTGTTTAGAGACCCTTCCTTCTAAACCCCAGGAATGCAGCTTGTCCAGCACCACGCCTGCCTTCCTGACGTTATTCCTTCCTCCCTTTGCCAGGGTAGGGCTGGACGAAGGTGGAAAGCGTGCAGGGCTTGGGTTGGTTAGTTCTGAGCTGAGAACAAGTAAGAGAAGGTGTGCCTGTTTCTCCTCTGGATGTGTAAAAAAAACTGTGTTGGAGAGCCAGAGCCTGGACAGCTGATGTGTCAGCAGACAGTGAGGATTCTCTAGCTTTTCTGGTCTCCATTTTCCATACTTGTTCTCATCCGTGTCCTGGCTGCAGGGCACTGGAGCATGTGTGCATATAGAGCTGCACTAGCTGGGCTCTCCCATGTTAGGATTTGCCAAATTTAGGAAAACAGATGTAAGATGAGTTATTTTGGTAGAGTTGTCCATCTGAAGGACATCTTTTAATGCTAAAGGGGCTGCAAAATGTTTCCCTGACTAGAAATGGCCTTTCATCTGTCATACTGATTCTGTTTAATACCAGAAGCTCAGAAGCCTTGTCTATAGTAGGGCTAATACCTGTCATTCCACAGTGTAATCTGGAATAAGAAAAAGATAACAAACAAAAAATATGCCTATTTTGAGGACTTTTACATTTCAGTTAATGATAGTTTAGGATACAGAGAAGTATCTAAAGCAGTCAATTTCTTCCTCAAATTCTGTGCTGTTTGCTGGCAACAGATGATTTTCTCAGAGCATCTCTGTTCCATGTGCACTGGTCAGTGCCTTGGTTAGCACCCTGAGCTGCTGTTGGCTCGTTAAGAGCAGCTTCTGAAAGAGCAGCTTTCTGCTACACAGACTTTAAGCTTTACAGCCTGAAGTAAATGAATGAATAAGCAAAACAGCTTTTAGGTGGTTGCAAGGTTGGGTCGCTATAATGAGAGCTTTTTAGTATCACATTCCTTGACACCTTCATCCCTAAAATACCTGGGCTTTTCTAAAGAGCTTTTAAAATCAACTTCCAGATGCTAAAATATTCAGCATGTGCTGGATGGGGCTGACGCTGTCTTCGGATCACATTGCTGCTTTTAGAATGCAGTTCTGGCTTTGATCAGCAAAACAAAGTGATCAGCTATATTTATTATTCCACAGATAGGAGCTGGCAGGAGGTTTCTCATGCATCAGCTGTCTCGCAGAGGGAAAGCATGCAAGGCAGGAACTTTGGCGATGAGGATGGGGAGGATTACATCTTTTTCCCAAGTGGGTTTGTCCAAAAGAAGTAAGCAGAAGGGCACTTGGAAACTTGGACGAAAAGATTTGCTTCAATGTGTAGACAGAGCATAGCTTTAGCTCTCCTGTGCCACTCGGATGAACGATTCACAACATATGCTCTGTTTTCAATGCTCACTCTTCAAAAATAAAGTAAATTTATCAGTGATATCAGTAAACAGAACGAAAGTCTTGAAAAGATATATTTGATTTAAAGGCTTATATGAGTCTTTATGTGTTCATGTTACTCAGGCAAAAGTGTTTCTCCGAGTGGGATGCGAGATGACAGCTTTTCTCGGAAATAAAATCCTCCTGTAAGAAGTACAGACTTTTGCTCTTATGCCCAAGTCCTTCCTGCCCCAGTGGGAGGGTAGGAAGGTGATTCTTGAACTATGCAGGGGTTACTAAATTACTTTCTACAAAATCTTTTTGCCCACTCTCACCAAAGAGCTTGTGATAGTTGTGATCAGATGCAAGGCAGTAGACCAATGAACCTGGTTCAGCGTAGTGTAAAGATGTCTGTGTTTACAGCCTGTTTCTCCTAGAACCAATCCGTTTTTGTGAAAGAGGTGTCCTAATTCTAGTGTAGTTCTAAGAGGGGGTGATAGAATTGGCTCATGATTTGCACTAGAAAGTTGATGGCAAGTGAAGTAAAAGTGGTTTCATGAGATTTTATTAGTAGTAAATAGTTAAAAAAACCAACCAAGCAAACAAACACCCACAATAGATCCAGAAGTGGATCTGTTTGGCTGCTCGTTTTTCTGGAAGCAGCTAGACCTTTTCAAGGTAGCGATATCTAAACTTCACTGAAAAGCCTGATAGCTTAATAACAGCAAGTCTGGCGAGTGTACCAGTACTTCGTAGAGATGGTGTTCATTGCATGTCTTAACATGCATGCAGTACAGCCAGCGAGCAGCTGTGGGCCATGAGAATGCCTTCTTCCTACTTGGGGCTGATTTGGGTAGAGATTGCCAAGCTCGTTTTTCATCTGTGGATTTTAGCCTTTTCTTTTTGCTTTTTTTTGCTCCCCTCTTTTTTTTTTTAACGGAATGCCACAGTAGACCACATGGGACAGATATTTCCCCGTTCAAAAATTGCTGGAAGGGGTCAGCAGGCACTTGTGAATATTTTCGGCAGTGCAAGTGCTCCATCTACAGGTCAAGACACCTGCTGAGAAGATGGTTATGCAGCATGTTCAGAGTGCTTTCCATCACTTATGTTAATAAAAGGACCATGTAGCTAAAAAACTCCCCGAACAAGTCCACCAGTGTGATTCTGAGTAACCAGCTTCAAAGAGAAAATTATGTCACCTACCATGAGGTCACCTTGCAAAGAGTAGTGCTTTTTTTTAAAAAAAAAAAAAAAAACAACAAAAAAACCCCCTTGGCTTGTTTTTCAGTGAGAAAGGGTGAAGTTGCTGGATGAGGAGAGGGCGGTGGCAGCGAGATTTAAAAAAAAGCTGTAGAAGTTAAAAGCAAATGTTGGTGTGAGGGGAAAACTGAGTGTGAAATTGCCATGTGAAAGTTTAGGTGGGCAACTGGCAGATGATTTCCATCACTGGCAATGTCGTGAGGTTTGAACAGCTTCCCAGCAGTAGGATGGAGAAGTAAGAAATCCAACGCATTTAAAGTTGTCTGGATAAATTGGGGAATGAGCTATTGATTAGTGGCTGTGGTATGGAGGTGCTGGATTTGGAGCCTTGGGTGGTGACTTCCAAGCCATTGGTCAACAATGTTGTTGGGACAAACAAACATTCAAGAGGGCAAAAGCATCCAGTCAGTCTCTTGCTTATTTTTGAGGTTTGGGTTTTGCTGGGCTTTTTTTTTTAAAGACGCCTCCTGAGTGGCTTGTGAAAACGAAACAATGTGTTCTTACAGAGATCTGGACAGATCAGCAACAGCGAGAAGCTTTCCCATACAAGCCTGCCAGCGTGCCTCCATTCAGAGTTAGAGACACATTCCTGGGGCAGGAGCACAATTCGGTCAGCATGTCTGCTAACTGGCCTCTGTGGCCGCCGGTACAGCAACAGATAAGGCCTTGTTTACCCGAAAGAGAGAAACAAAATCTTCAACAAATCCTGAATACAGTTCAATTTAAGGACAAGAACTAGACCATTAGGAAAACAGTTCTTAACTCGTTTAGCTTTGTTCCTAAGTGCAGATGGCAAAATTGTTTAATAAAAAGCAGCCGGGTGTGCTGTGTGTAAAAAGAATCGGAGTGATGCGCACTTGTTTATTGCTAGTAGTGGAATATCTTCATCAGTCGGCGCAATACACGTTAAGCAGCTGATATTTCAAGATTTTTCTGAAGGGAGAACTCGATAACTGGTATTTAGGAATAGCCTGAAGAGAGAACTGGGGAAATCATTGACCTGAGTTTTTGATAAACTGTGGAAGATTAGGCTCATGGTCCAGAAAAGTGCAACAAAGAGTTACTTGGCCAGACATCTGTCTGAAACAAAACAGAGAGGATGCTCCTAGGACATCAGTGGTGCCTTGAGAGCTGAAATGACTCTCGAGAGGATTTTATGGGATGTAATTCTTGTCAAATAAGTGTGACTTTGAGGAATTAAAGGTTTGGGTTTAATAGCAACGCTGAACATATAGGTAAATGCTTCACAAAAGACTGCCTTGTTGCTCCAAAATAATGTTACTATATAACATATCCTTAGAGCATGTGTTAGAAGGATTAAGAACTAGTTAGCAAAGTTTTAGCAGTAATAGTTCGTGAAAATCCCTATCAAGTAGGTGTTTGAGATTCTTTCCCTCTGCAGCAATCCGTGCTATTTGAGTGCTTTCATAAAGGTCTGGAAGCGATTGTGGTGACAGCTGTTCAGCAGTAGTGAATCATACATAGCAATGCAGATTTCTTGGGGCCTCTTTCTGGAAGGGAACAACAAAAGCATTTCAGTAAGGCAAATTTCAAATTCTACATCTAGAAATAAGAAACACAAGGACTTCCAACAAACAGGGGACTGTACTGAGTCAAAAAAGTGATTGTAGTGGACAAGCAGTTTGAAAGAAGTTCTTAGTGGGATGGGTAGAAGGCCTCCTGTCGTGCTTGATGGTATAGGAGGCAAATACTCTGTAGAAAGAGTGTGGCTGTACAGGTTGTGGAGCAGATCATCTGAGTGCCATCAAGTGGCAGGTAGAAGACAACCAGGGGATCAGGCCCAGCCAACAGGGGTTTAGGAAAGGAAGGTCCTGCCTGTCCAATCTCATCTCCTTCTATGACTGGGTGACCCGCCTAGTGGATGAGGAGAAGGCTGTGGATGTGATCTGCCTCAACTTCAGCAAAATATTTGACACAGTCTCCCACAGCATCCTACTGGAAACCCACGGCTTGGACAGGTGCTGGTTAAGAAACTGGTTGGATGACCAGGCTCAGAGAGCAGTGGTGAATGGTGCTGCATCCAGTTGGCGTCTGGTGACCAGTGGTGTCCCCCAAGGGGCCAGTCCCGTTCATCATCTTTACTGATGACCTGGATGAGGGGATTAAGTCTACCCTTAGTAAGTTTGCAGATGAAACCAAGCTGGGGGCGAGTGTTGATCTGCTGGAGGGTAGAAGGACACTGCAGAGGGACCTGGATAGGCTGGGTCGATGGGCCGAGGCCACCGGGATGAAGTTCAACGAGACCAAGTGCAGGGTCCTACACTTTGGCCACAATAACCCCCTGCAGCGTCACAGGCTGGGGAAGAAGTGGCTGGAGAGCGGCCTGGCAGAGAGGGACCTGGGAGTACTGGTTGACACCCGGTTGAACACGAGCCAGCAGGGTGCCCAGGTGGCCCGGAAGGCCAATGGCATCCTGGCTTGTATCAGGAACAGTGTGGCCAGCAGGAGCAGGGATGTAATTCTGCCCCTGTGCTCAGCACTGGTGAGGCCTCACCTCGAGTCCTGTGTGCAGGTCTGGGTCCCTCACATCAAGAAAGACCTTGAGGTGCTGTAGCAGGTCCAGAAGTGAGCAACGAGGCTGGGGAAGGGACTGTAGGGAAGGTCCTGTGAGGAGAGGCTGAGGGAGCTGAGGCTGTTTAGCCTGGAGAAGAGGAGGCTCAGGGGGGGGACCTTCTCGCTCTCTACAACTCCCCGAAGGGAGGTTGTAGTCAGGTGGGATCGGGCTCTTCTCCTGGGTAACTAGTGACAGGACGAGAGGGCACGGCCTGAAACTGCATCAGGGAAGGTTTGGGTTAGATCTCAGGCAGCCCTTCCTCACAGAGAGGGTGCTCAGGCACTGGGAGGCACTGCCCAGGGAAGTGTTGGAGTCACGGTCCCTGGAGGTGTTTGAGGAGAGGCTGGATGTGGCACTTAGTGCCATGGTCTAGCCAATGTGATGGCGTTGGGTCATAGGCTGGACTTGATGATCTCAGAGGTCTTTTCCAGCCTCGACAATTCTGTGATTCAGTGAAATACACATGCAAGCAAACACTTTATGCAGTGTTGATGAAATTGATCCTGGAATGCTTGGAATAATGTATCAAGTTTTGGTGTCAAGATTCCCTTTTCTTCATCAAAATACAAATAAATTAAACAACACACTACTAAGCAAACCAAGAAAACAGTCTAAAGGCTTTCAGTGCTGTAAGTCCTTACTATGTATTTATTGTACTCAGTAAATACCTACAGGTAGAGAAAAGGTTGGAGACCAAGAGTCTTAAAATCTGAGACCTGTTCTTTTTGGCAGAGAAAGGAGAGACAGTAAGTATGAACGGCAGAAACTTTCCTCAGAAAAGGGGAAAAAAAACCCCCAGAATTTTAGTGTTGGGGATTAATTTCAAGGAAACAAGCAGTTGGCTTCCTCCTTAAAGATACTATAGAACAGAGAAGCAAGAGTTCTACACAAGATGACTGCTTAGTAGCCGGGGAATGGTGAGGAACACAACAGTCCCTGATGAACAGGCGGTGAGACCAGTGAGCTCTGGAGCTGGTAACACAGTGCATGACTTGCAGGACCTCCCACCCCACCCCACTGTTCAGCTAAGTTACCAGCTGCCCGCTGTTGAACGTGAGTGTATGTCTTAGTCCTTCCCCTCCCCTCTGGGAGCTGGCAAAGGTCAGTCATGAGGGGGTTTGGCTTTCTAAGCAGTATTGGCAGCGGGTGCTGGGGTGCTTCCCACACACCCACAGGCTCAGCAGCTCCTCAGGGGATCAGTACCCTCCCGGCACAGTGTTGGGGTCAGGCAGGCCCTGCTTCTCCAGGTGTGTTTGTTGTCAGCTGTAGTAGAATGCTTGATTGCTTATTGTTAGTTTCCTGTGCTACCTGGGAGCGGAAGAGGACCCTGCTGTGCCATAATCAAGTATATTTCAGAGTTCTTTATTCTAGATTTTCATACACAAGAAACACTATACTCAGTCCTCATCAAGCTCCGAGCTGGCTAATAAAGGAACAAATTCAATGTATTCCAAGCACAAGACAGCCTGTCTTAGCAATGATCTTAATAAAGTCTAGTCAGCACTAAACCCTGGTAGTCAGACGTGATTTTCCCCGCGTGTCCTGATTAGGGAATGCTGTTCAATTATCTGGATTCCAATGAGCAGCTGGCATACATGCTGCAGACAGAAAGGGAGAGTTGGGGAGAGGTCTTTAATTATCTTCAAGTCAGCAAAGATCAGTGTGTTGAATCAAAACAGATGGAGTGTATAATCCACTAGCAATACTCGTGATTGGGTAAATATAGTTATATGGCAAAGAGAAGGAAGGCAAAGCAAATGGAGAGGAATTTCCTCATGGGTAGGCTTTGAATGCTGCTGTAATTACACTGACTGGCACCACTAGCCAAGGTGGAAGCGTGAGGTGTAAATACAGCAGCAGAGTGAATCTTTCTGAGATGACTTGCAAGTCTGCTCTGGGGAAGTGGCAGGGTTTGGGTAGGTCAGCTCCTGGAGGAACCTTGTGCTTTGTATTCTGCTGGCAGTGGCTGTGTTACAGATGGTGGATCTGTGAGTCTCTCGGTTCTAGAGGGCACAAGTTTAGCTCCTTTCCTGGGTTGCACTGCAGGCATTTCTGCAGTGACTGCAAATTAGGCTGGACTTGTTGGACGAAGTAAATGAAGACATTTTTCTGGACAGCTACGAGCTGGTGAGAGGTATGAACACCGTACGGCTGCTGGATGGAGTTACAATACTGGTAGGAATTCATCAAAGACCAGCAAAAACTTCCAACCAGAAGCCCCTGTGATTGCCTGCACTGATTTACAGGGTTTTTTTTGTTGTGATGCAGACTGTGTGTGTCTTCTAATCCTATGAATAAATGCAGTGGCCCTTTCTACTGGGGGTGCTAGCTGGTGGTTAGAACAGCACGGAGCTGTGTGTAGGCAAGAAGTCACTGGTGACAGGACAGGAAGGCTGAAGGTGCTGGGGTGTGCTCTTTGCTGAACTGCAGGGATGATGTTTGTATGCCCGGGCACTGTCACGTGTGTCTCGGATGGGGCCTCAGGCCAAACCCGTAGCCTACAAGAGGATCTCATCAGGCTGAGCAAAGCGTTCATGGAAGACGGGTATTGGGTCTATCTGCCACTACTTCTAAGCCCTCACGAGAAGGGCACCCTAACTATCATGATTTGTCTAACTCTGAAGTGTGTTTTAGTGACCTATTTTTTTTACCACTTGTTATTTTAGTGCAAGTATTTCATCAATACATGGAAGAAGGTAGCATGAGTAGCATCTGGAAAGGTGGTGTCCTCATATGGCTGTGTATCTGTTCCCCTGTTAGAGCCTGAATGGTATAAGGCAAACAAGAAATTAATCAAGTGCCTGTGATTTGTGTAGAAGCTTTTCCTCCTTTTCATCTTTCCTGTGTGGATACGAGCTGCATTTGTGCTACTGTCCCGACATGAGCCTCTCAACTATAGTGCACGGTGATGACAGTTTCCCCAGTATATTAATTCAGAGCAGGGCAGTAAGTCTGGCACTGGAAAAGCTGGCTCTGCTTATTGATGAGAGCTGGGCATGGATGCTGGAAATTAATTTTAAGATTGCTGTTGAGAAAATGAATGGGCAGGCTGGACACTGTTGAGTAATGCCTTCCTCATGTGGCAAGAAGTCCAGAGACAAGCCAGAACATGGTGGGCTTCTCCAGCAGCTGCCCTTGGCATGTTACAGCACTGAAGGAGACATCCTGCAACATGTGGCGTGATGGTCTCAGCTGGAGGAATAAAAAAAATCTGTTGTATTCAGGCTAATTCAAAAATGGGGATCTGTAGAAAAAGATTCCTAACTACTTTTTCCATCCCTCTCCCGCACCCATCAGTTTTTCTGATTTAAGCCAGCTCTTTGGGGGTGGCAGGAAATCAGTCTCAGACATAAAACCATGTATCAATGTACAGTCACATGCTTAAATATGTACTTTGAAAATTAAAAGGGAGGATGGTGCAAAACCTTTTATTGGTTGAAAAGACGAGGTATATGGCCTGTATTTATTCATTCTGGCTGTTCGAACAGCCAGCTGTAGAAACTAAAGACATTTTGTACAGCATTCAACTGAGCTTTCCGTGTAAAAGTATTTTTCTGAGTGCTAACTTTTAATATATGTATAAAACTTAAGCAAAAGAAGAAAACTCAAACAGAAGCACCTTATTTTAACCTACATAGTAGGTAAAGTTGAAAAAAGATATAAATCTACCTTAAACATAAAGTATTTCTTTAACAGAAGTGTCTCAGTTCAGGTGTTACTTTAATACCATGATTAACAAGACCACCTTGGAGGAGGAATTCTTTACGCCTCCCTTCTAGAAGCTTTTCATCAGTATCCCAAACACTTGAATACAAGTGAAAAAGGTATTCTGACCCATTCCACTGAAACATCAGTTATGAGACACAAAGTAACGGACATGAGAGGCAGAGGTAAAGAACAGAAAAGGCTTTATTGTTAGACAGATCTTATTGTTGCCGCTGTACTGGGAAACTTGCTGTAATTCAGTTCAGGTAACATTCAGTAGAGTGTAACTCCCAATATCTTGGGTCAGTACGTATCACTGCTACCACGTGTTATGAACAGATCACAGAAGATTTGGATATGCAAAACATTTTATATTTAACAAACAACAAAACCCCCAAGTTTTGGTTCCCAAGGTCGTGACTGGATATTTACTTCTTTGTACATGTCCCACCCCTTTCCTTTACTTTCCGACCCATCCCCCAATAGCTAAATGAAAGAGAAATCTTAAAAAATGTATTTCTCTGCTATTTTTTTCTAGTAAGGCAGTGAAATCTTTTTAAAATAAAGTACATGGCATGTTTCAGTATGAACTTTTTACTAAGAGGACAAGCTGCTTGTATCCAGAGATTGGAAACAGTGCCATCACTTTGCCACAGAAGTGGCCTTTCTAGTCTGAGGGATCCAAAATTATGGCTCCCTCCTTCTGTAATGCCTGGTTTCTATTTTTTCTTACCCGTCTTACTAGTTTACAGGAATAGACCATCAGTGGTATGATCAGAAGCAGCTGTATTTCAGTAATCATCTGACTCTTGAGGTTTTTTCTAGATAGAGCTGTCAAAAAAATTTTCTTCTAAGGCCCACTTGAGCACTAGGAGCAAGCATATTCACAGATCCAAAGTAAGTGACCATTCTCCTCTATGATTGTTATTCTTGTGTAAAAATAACTAGTGGCTTCCCAGGAAAAAAATGAAGTAGTTCACATTCAGAATGATTAGTACCACGTATATTTTATAATGTACTTGAGAACAGGTACAGAACTCTTTAAAAATGTCATGATACATGTTTTTTTTTCTTTATCAGTTGTGAATGCATCTGTGTTTTTTTCTTAAGGACCTGAACAGAAGAGCATGGTCTCTGTTAACCAGAGGGAACAAAAATACTCTTCATAGCTTGCTAAATTTTGGAATTTTTTGTAATAAATAAGTATGCAGCATGCATAAATAAACTATTACCATGGCGGAGCATAATTAAAAAAAAATAATTCTGTAACTGACATTTAATTTAAAACTATTTTCTCCTTATTCAGCTCCAAACAAGGCATTTTAAATACTTTGCTGAATATAAGAGGCTACGTTATTCTCTATCTACTGGCTTTTTGGGTGGGGAAAGCCAAGTATGATTCTAGATAGGAAAGGGACTTGTTTCACAGAAAACTTGCACTTTTCTTGTTGCAAGGGCTTGGCCAGATTTTCTTCCCCACCCCATCCATCCTAAGTTCTCCTCCTCTACTGCATCCAGCCATCCCTGGTTGAAAGCGTGGGGTCTGCCTGCCTGATCCTGTGCCGCCCCCTGTGCTCCAGAGGCATAAGTGGTTTGTAGCTGACCTCAGAAAGGGTAATCTTACATGTGCTCTCAGACACATTATTGGGTTTTACACTAGAAAAAAAGTCTTTCTAGTGTAAGTTTTCTTATCCTTAACTGAAGAGTTTTGATGGGAAGCACTTGTAATTTACAGAGCATCAGGGAGACTGAATGTCAAAGTCCACAAAGTAGAAAATAGCTAAGCTGATAACTCATACTCTAGATAAGGTCATGGTTTGATATCTAGCCCCCCATGTTTGCATAGCTTTCCCTCCAGAGAGGGGGAGATCATAACCTCTCCTTTCCACTAGCTTTATAGAATTACCCACTTTTCATACCCAGCAGAAGTGTGTTTGCAGTGTTACTGATGAGTTTCCTGACCTTATGACCAGTGCCAGCAATGTGTGTTTAAGGGACCCAGGCTATTTCTTTTAACACGTGTTTGTAAGAGTTTGGGTTAGTGATTTAGGCCCTTTCTTGAGCTGGCTTTCAGTTCAGTTGCCCTATTGAACAGTTTAATGCTGTCTTTCAGCTGCCCCCAAAGCATTGGCAGGATGGATAATAAAATATTCCAGAAGAATATCTTACATCAGGATTATCCTTAGTGTGAGGCTCCAACAGCACAGAACATGTACCTGTATAAAAACATGGGAGGCAGAAATGATCCTAGTTTGGATTTCTAAAGGAGTACAGAGGAGCTATATTTTACTATTAGAAGTACTATTTTAGTTCTCATACTTCAGTTCTCCAAAACTTCTTGGTGTTCTAGGGAGCAGACAATAATCCTACAGAATGAGGAAAACAGGGTTTGAGGATTTGTTTTAATTGGTATGTTCATAACACAGAAATGTGGCAGTGTCATCTTTAAAAATTAAGACATGAATGTGAATGATAAAACTAGGCCAGGTAATTAATCCTTGCACAAAAACATTCTCTTGTCTGTGCACAGAATGAAAACAAATGCAGGTAAAATTTTCAGAAACCCCACAATAAGTTAGGACTGTAATGTGTGCAAGCAAAATGATGATCAAAGGACTGAGTGTGAACTAAAGCTTAAGACCTAAGAACTCCGAAGTTTTTATTGATGTGACACCTCTGTCTGAAGAAAAATAAAGTTAATGAAATTTACATGATGATAAGTTTCCACAGATTTCTCATAAACAAAAAACATTCATAAATCAGTGAACCACAGCAACAGTAAGGCCCTGCCAGTTTTGCAGACTGATTTAAACCTTGAGCACGAAGGAAAGAGGGCGCTTTGATTCAAGTCAGATGGGCGAGGATGAACTGAGCTGTCAAATTCAATGTTCCGCTCACTTTGTAAGCTCAGGCATTTGTATTTGGATGGGCATTTAAACAGATTGTGGTAGCTTTACATTAAGCCAAACCTTCAAAAGTCGGGCAATAAATGAAGACAGGAAGTAGAAAACCTAAGTAATGCTGGATTTGTTACAAAATCAAGGGCATACTGAACAAATCTGAGAAGCATTTCCAACCATTTCAAAACCTGCAAATAAAACAGTATCCCAAATTCAAGGCATGATTCTGAGCCTTTTAATGTTACCTGGAAAAATTACCTCCATCAGGTGCAGCTGGGACTTACGTTCTAGCCAATGGCTCAATGGGTCTGCGATTTCCAGGCTCTCAAGTTAGATCTGAGGCTAACAGGATCTTCATCAGTGGTGGAGGTGTAGCAACAGCTGAAGGAACAGGCTGTGGCTTTTCCAGTGGATTTTGAAGTTTTGTTTCTGAAATGCTAAATTGCATCACGGGTTCTTTCATCTCCACCACAGGTGCAAAAAAACAGTAATGCTAATTCCAGCAATCCAGATCCTATTTCATATGCAGAAATTAACCCAAAGGCAAGTAATAAAAATGCATACATCATCCCATTCAATTATTCAGCAGTTTTGCAGACATACCGGAAAAAAACTAGCTTTCAATATAAAAATTGTCTATGAAAAAGTCTAACTTGAATTTTTCTCCATGGATCATAATTCCACATGTGCCGCTGGATCTGCAGAAGAGGAGAGAAAAATGAGCACTCCATTTGCATCTGCCTCAATTGTCAGATCAGTTTGAAAATTAGTATATACACCCCAAAGACGTGTTCTTTGCAAGGTTATCAGTGATGGAAGAACAATTCATCCCCATTATCTGTAGCAGCACTTAAAGGGTTAGGATAAGGCCAAGTGCATAAAATTGGAGGAGCAGGGAGGGTCTCTAACAGAACTGGAACAAGCATGCAATGTAGCTCTCTTGTTCACTGCATTTCAGAATCAGGTTAAGTTAGAGCAGCCTCACTCAGCAAGACCTTTCTGTCCCTTTAAAATATACTGATTATTTAACAGATTTTCCATGCAAGCCTTTGCAGGGTGCAAGCTTACAGTGAACAAGTACACATCTTAACCTCAGCCCAAACAGGGAGGAATAAAATCACAGAAGTAGGGAAATAGTCAGGAAGACTACCGTGTGTCTGTTGTCCTGGCATCTTAGCTGCTGTTCCGGTTTCTTTTTCTTTCTGGAAAAGACTATGGAGCAGTTTGATTTCTTGATCGTAGTCCTGCCATTCAGGAACTATACGCATTGCTGCTTGCAACTTGGGCTCTTTGGTCATCGGGTTATTACACTGCAAACAAAACATAATGAACTGTTCAGACACTGGTTGCAATAACAAAAGGTTTATTTACTGAATAGAGGTATGGTTCCCCCTGGTGGAATTAATCTGCTGGTGGTGAACACCACACACCTGGTTTTTATCTGAAGTACCTTGTAAAGTCTCTTTCTAAAATAATGCCACTGTTCCAGATAAGAGAAACACAGAAGCTAAAAGGAAAAACAGAATTGCTGAAAACATTTAAGTAACAGTATAGGATGAGGTGCCTAGATCTGAGGTAGCAAAGTGTCTCTAAAATTGGTCACTATATTTTCTTGGGATGTTAGAATGAGGGAGCCCCACTGCACTCACCAGATCAATGGTTTTTGCTCTCTTCTTTGAGGAATCATCACACCATGTTTCACACCACAGCCACTCCTGTGGGAGTGATTTAATTGGCACCTGATGGATCATGTTGTTAGGCAAATCCTATAGTGAAGAACAGGAGTTAGCAGCAGTTTCCACAGGGTGCAGAGGAGGACAAACAACACACCTTCCAACAACATAGTATTGAGAAGTTCAACTTCTCTAAGAAATTTTTTTTCCAGTGCAAATAAAAAGTGATGAATCAACCTCTCATTCCATTCCAAATGAGTTCCTCTGGGAAAAAAAGTAAACTGCATACAACTGTTAATCTTACTTTGTTGAAAATTAGTTATTTAGCAAGCAGTATTAAAGTAGTAATATGAACCCGGTATCAAACCTGTACTGAACCAGTTTGGAAGACTATTCTTAATTGATTAAAACCATTGTGTTATTTCTTTCATCCTCCACAGTACAAGCATTATTTTCATGTTATTAAGTCAGTGCACAGTAAAGCACTCTGAGCTGAATAGCTCAAGAAACAAGCACCCAGCTGTGTGATGTATTGGTCTTAGAGTAAACTGAAAAATTTGATAGTCTTAAGACATTGACAGGGAAGGTGTTGTTTCCACCCACAAGTTATATTTGATGCTATCAGTCACCTGCCTCATTTGAAGGCAGGGCATAACAGGACTGCTACTGGCATCTGGCTGTGGTTGAAGTTTGGCCATGAAGGAAAAGGTACCAAACTGCCATCATACCCCAGTAAAAGAAAACAAACACAATAAAACCACACCTGATCAAGGTTG
Organism: Trogon surrucura; assembly: GCA_020746105.1. Lineage (NCBI taxonomy): Eukaryota > Metazoa > Chordata > Aves > Trogoniformes > Trogonidae > Trogon > Trogon surrucura. The sequence goes on along the minus strand of CM036625.1, from coordinate 20,925,698 downwards.
GACAGACTGTTAGGATCCTGACTAAGACCCTGATACTGTCCTCTGAGTCGATCTCCAGCTGCGATCTTTCTGAACTTCTTCAGATCCACGACATACAGAGCACTACATGGAGATGATGCAATTAGTAATGGCATTTGACTGATGGGTAATTTGCTGCAGCCCCAGCAGACCCCAAGATATAATATGCTAAAACAATCTCTTGGTGACAGGACATCAAGCTTTCTAATACAAGGTAGGGAAGTGGTTCTAACAAGGTCACGGCATGTATGAAAAACAGTTTTCAACAAATCTGTCTTAGCTTTGCTGTCATGCAGTCCCTTCTTCCAACATTTGTTATTAATAAATGAAGATGTCTGGTTAGTTAACACTTCAGTTCTTCATCTGTAAAAGCTGTGGCATACTGAAAGTAACTTCAGTGTCCCTAGTGCTTCAAATGGACCATAGGCAATGGAACCTTAAAGAGGCAACAGTAAGCAAAAAGTGGTTCACTGCAGTGTTGTTATACCTCAGCTAGTTTTCTGCTAATTCTAAGAGTAGTAGCGAAAGCTTTCCCCCTCTATTTTGAAAAAAAACCTAAATTCTTCCGTACCTGATATGGTATTTTCTTCCAGCTAAATGACTTGCCCAGTAGCCCGATTTCCAGAACCTGTAGCCATCCATTTCTCTTCGACTGTCGCAGAATGGAGTATATCCATAAGGAGCACCATCCAGGTTGAAATCTCTTAATTCCTTTAGATCTGTGCGCACAATCTGAAGGGAAAAAGCATTTTATTTTCAAGTGTAGAAGCCTGCCATGGTTTATTCTGAAATGCTGGTCAGGATTTAATTCAAGATGAGCAAATGGTTAATGGAAGAATTACCCGTTATACTCTGCAGTCTTTTGCATTATGTATACATAGTACAATAACACAGCACAAAAGGTGTTGTCTCCCCTGCCCTTAGAGCTGGAGCAACTAAAATAGATCTTAAAATAATCTGATAGGGCTTGATTTGACAGCTGAAGTGCCTGATGGTTACTTAATAAGCAGCAAAAATTCTCACTCTACATGAACTCTACTGCAATCCTCTGTATCCTGTTCTCTTGAAAGTTTGCAAAACCTTCAGGGATGAAGGCTTTTTAATGTTTTCTTGACACAGATGTTTGGGGAGTAATATTACCCTCAAAATACCACTCTGGTGGGGAAGGAAAAAAAGCATTAATATCTTTTTTATGAACAGAGCAAAAACTGTCTAAACCAAGAATAGTGTAGATGGAAATTTATCCTAGGTGATACTTTAGCCTAAGTTGTAATGACTTTAACTGACGTGAGATAATGCTGCGTGCGTGTCAAAACACCTAAGGCATTTTATACTGAGAAGTAGGGATTATAAACATCTGAGTTTCATATATGGTTTTGAAGGAATATTTTTGGCAGTTCTCACTCCACGTGTATCCTGTACTTTTCAAACCATTCAGGCAGTAAGCACATGCAGAGCCAGAGTGACACCATTTGCTTTGCAGTAGGACATGGCTCTGTGCACAAGGGATTTGCCTTCTCGCTCCTCTGAAAGCCGCTCGTATCTGGCCAAGTTAGAAGCAGGTGGGTGGGAGGGCAGAGCATTTGGTGACTTAGGAAAACACGGTGTGTGGTAAGTGATCTGCAGGCTGGGAGAACAGACAGAACTGGAAAAATGGAAAGGTGAAACAAGAATCTATTTGGCAAACTAGCTGGAATCACAGTGAGCGAATGAGGAACCGGACAAAAGTCAAAGACAGGCCAACAAAACCGATCTTTGTGGGAACAGGCAGAAAAAACAGCACTCGCTGAAGCGGGCTAGAGTTACAGAATCAGCCTTCAGACGTGCCTGTGCAGGGCTCGAACTTGCAACCTTTTCAATAATACAGAATTGTATTCAAGAACATACTATTCTTAGAGAAAAGCAAAAAAAAAGAGAAAAGGAAAAGATCAAGTAATTCCAACCTCTGTGTTACCTGATCAGCATCCACAAACAGGATTTTATCAACAGCTAATGGGAAGAGCACATCTAGAAAGAGGATCTTGTAACCCCAGATGATACGCTGTTTCTCTGTTTGCTGATGAAGCCAGCGTGGCCATTTATACTGGACAAGTTCATACTGGAAATTGTACTTTTCTGCCATGTATGGGATGAACTCCTGCAGAGGGAGGAGGGGAAAAAAGTAGCTTATCTCAGTTCTTTGTTCCTCTGCAGGAAAAAGAAAAGTGCATTACAAGAGATAGACACTTCTGTCCTATAATAAGGCATAGAACATTAGAAAATGAAATACCATGAAGAATAACTACAGTTTCATTGTTATGTCAAAGGAAGACATAATGCCAAACAGAACAATCGATACAAATTGTAAAGCCAACTGTCATAAGACAACAAAGTACTTTGGCATTTTTCCCCATTTTTTATAGTGATCCACAGATCAGTTTAAAAGAATGCATTACTCAAATCATAGAATTTCGCAGACGGGAGAATTATTATTTAGGGCTGTACAACGCTGTTAAATGGGAATAATAAAACGAAAGAAAAAAGGAGAAATTTTTTACTAGAACAACTTGGCCCACTGTCAGATCGGTTTGCGTTCTCATCCACGGGGCTTCCTCTGACACCAGGAGAGTGCAAGGTTTAGCCAAGGGGTGATTTTGGTACAACACGGCTGTTGGGAAGGGCAGGGAAAGCACATTGTTGCCCCCCTCCAAGCGGTGACTGACAACAGCAGTCGCTGCACAGCCCACGGCTGCAGCAACAGGGATGCTCCCTTTGGTTCATGCTGAACAGGTAAGATGCTCTAAGAAATGCTACTTCCTAATACTAAATATTAGAAGTTGTAAATTCCTGAACATTTTGACATCGGTTTACCTCTGGGTTCTGTTTTGAACCCTGCTGTTTGTTTCATGATGTATCACATCTAATCAGCAAGCATTTCCAGGTGTGCTCATCTAGGCCTTACGCCAGTCTCTGCCATGAACCACTCATGTACTCTGGTCTGTCTGAAACATGGTTCTAATGGCTCCTCTCTCCATACCTGGGCGTAGGCATTGCTTCTCTGATAGGTTGTGGTTTTTTTTCCTATAATCTTTCAAACCTTTTAAGTTTATAGCCCTGAATTTCATCTTAAAATCTACACCTTTATTTTGTGAGTCACAGAAGTAAAAAAGTTCATATTCTTTCAGGCATGATTCTCCTAATATGTGCTGTTCTCAAATATTTACCTTCAGCACAAGTCCACTGTCAACCTGTCTTGTTATTTCTCAAAGCTTTCTAAGCAGAACCACCAGCTTATACCACCTTAATGCTTTGTCAAAATAGAAGATATACAGACAGTTTGATGCACAGGTTGCAACCTTCTTTTCTTTAAGCTCTTCCCCACTATAGAATAAATTTCTTAGTAACAAACCTTGAATGTAGGCGATAAGTAGTTCTTCAGAAACCAAAATTTTAAAGGAGTCTTGGTATGTTTCAGCACAGACAACATCATTATGCTATTAAAAGAAAAAGAATAAAGCATTTACAGGAACAACTGCCACCCACTAGAGATCAGCTGCACAACAGATTATAAATTGCTGGTTTACATTATTAGACTGACTGCAGTTTGTGTCAGGTAACTGATCTTCATGCATGAAGAAAAAGTGGGTAGCTTCAGCCTATTGCAAATAGCTTAATTTTATCCACTAAAGTACTAACGCCCAGAAAAATCTGTGTATTTTAACTAGTCAGAGAATACACAACCTCTTGACTTTCAGTCCTTTGAGAACCAAAGTTCAGATCCTTTTCCAAAGCAACTAGGACTTATTTTGTAACTTAATGATACGTTTGTATTTGGTTATATTGTAGTGAGAAAATTTATGGCAGCAACATACTACTACTAGACTAAGTAAATTTTGAACATACAAATGTTATGCAGATAAAAGTTTCTATAATACAGTAGATGCAAAATCTAGAGAACTTCTGCGCTTCTGAGAAAGGGGTTTTTTTATATATATTCTAACCTTTTTCCTTGTGCAAAGCAGGGCACATTACCATCTGAGACCCCCAGATTATAAATTCTGGACTAACCGTAGGAATCTTTCATACAGGTGTCCTGAAGCCACAGAGAATATATTTAGTACATCGTCTTTATCCTGTTTCACATCTTCATTCTTTTGTCCTCCTGTGAATCCCCTGTGAGGACAAACATATATATATAAAGGACAAGATCGTAAGGGCCAGCTATACAGGAAAGAGTACAACAGACTGTAAATTGCTACAGTGTTTGTTTAATATACTGCAGCTGTGGGGTTTGGTGTCGTCCCCCTCACGCTGGTCAGGGCCGAGCACTGCAGGCTCAAGAGCTTATATATGAACAGGTGTTCATATATACATATATTCACATATACAGTTGTTCCACACAAAGGTTGCTGGCTGACATGCAGCTCCTGGAAATGAGCAATGTTTTCGGGCTCCAAAGGAGCAGCGGGGTAAGGGAAGGTAAGCAGGTGTAAAGCAGTAGCCCAGTTCTCTAGAAGCAAAGGGGTCCTATGAAAGAGAGCCCTAAATTCAAGCGGTCTTAATAGATAGCTGTGGAATAGCACAGACCTAACTGTATCATCAAATAGTTATCTAGTTTCGAGAGACTTGCAGGTTATTACTGAATTAATTTTACCATTTGAGAGATTCCCAAAATCCAGATTCATTCTCACTGGTACCGTCACTTAGTAGATCTTCATTCATCATATCTAGTTTTTTCTGAACCTGTAAAGCATAATATGGCTTTAGTGAGTGGATCTATATATTGGGCTAGTGTTTTTTTGGCACTGTCTCTGTTTATATCCATTTCACTTGTGTCCAGTGAGCTGACAGGTAACCTAAGCTCTCTGGGGAAGAAGCTCAGTAGTGAATTGACTTTTTTAGAACAGATTCCAAAGCTGTTTTCAGACACCAAAGCCATGTTAGTCTAGATAGTTAAAATGCTTTGCTGAAAGGTGTTTAGAGACCATTGTAAAAAAAAAAAAAAAAGGTAAATCAGTATTCTCACCTACTGTGTGTCAGATTAATAGAAAATATATTGCCAGAGGAGTAAAGTTTATCTTTACCAGATAAAACAGTGGCTCAGTGGATACGTTGAATGGTTATTACTAGACCTATATAGGACATACAAAACTGACTGTTTTTTTTCTGAAGTCACAAACAGAACAGAGTCAGTAAAATGTGAGCATAATTGTTTCTCACTGGCATACCAAAAAACCAAACAGCAACAGGACTACAGGTAATTCTATTGTTGATACTGTGATGTGAACTTGGAGCAAAGTGGCTCAAATGTGCGCTTGTGGGGAGGGACGATCATGCCTTAATCAAAATTTCTTTCCCACTGTTGGTCAGTCTTTCTAAGAGAAACCTTAGTTTTTAAACTCACCTTTACTTTAATAATTTTGCTCTTGAAGTTGTTGAGAACAACAATAACTTCGCTGGCTTCAGGTGGAGAGTCTGTGCCATCATGGCTGAAAATACAGTAAAATACTGACCTTTACTGCAAAGCAGAAATACGTGCTTTATTTCTTCTACACGGTATTAAGTCTTAGCACTGTAAAACAGGTTTGAGACATGCGACAAAGTAACAAAAACGTATTTGTACACGTATTTACTGTTTGTTTTTTTCTGTGGAATTAATTTATGTAATCTGATGTAACTTACGTTCAGTATAAAATGTAATTTGCTAGCTGATTCACTACACTTTGATAAGGGAACTATTAGATTCCTACATTACAGTGTCTACCTAGTTCAGAAGTTTCACACAAAAAAAAAAGATTAGAGTATTTCTGATACTGTCCTACCTGTAGATTCTGTAGATATCCTCAGATCTGCCCTTTCTCAGTCTTAGAGTCCATGCACCAGGATTGGCTTTTAACTGGAAGTAACCCTGTAAAGCAAAACCAGGATTTGTCAGTTTCCAGAAAATGCAAATGTAGAAAATCAAGATTTTAAGTCATGTATTTTGATCCGCTGTTTTATATCTGAACATAATTATTTGCAAGCCAGCTGATTAACATAACCTTAAGGCCTTAAACCCCAGAGAACAGGAGAAAAAACCCAAAAGTTCCGTTCCAAATCATTGTTTTTCCGATAAGAGACAGCAGTATGAAAAGGTCCAGCATTATTTGTTACATGTGAGAAAGTCTTCAGGGTGTCTTGGTGGGAACAGTGCAATTCCAAAGGTGTTTTTTTCTGCAAAAGCTTCCCTTCCTGAAGGAGTGAGTGAATTACAGAACACTAGCTGACAACTACGTAACAGTGCACAAAAGTTCTTCCTACATAATAGAATTTAAATGAATTTTGAACCTCTGCAGACTGGCATTTGATCTACAGCAGGAAATAGTGACATAATTTATACGTTACAAGATATGTCTTATACAGGACTTAAAAAATGACAGTGTGAAATTCAGATAGTGTATACAAGTCTTCTTGAAGTTTCAGGTTCCAAATCTAAATACTTTCTTCTGTGATTTAGATTATTACACTTATAGAAGATAGAAACATTTGCACTGAGGCTTCAGTGTCCCATACAATTTTGTACTGTAACCCCAAATGCATGCAATTCCATACAGGAACCAGTCTGCTAAAAAAATAAAAATAAAACAAAAAGCATGGGGCATGCTCCTGGTCTCTTCATATGCCTTCACAGGATAGACACTGAACTGAGGAAGAGGATTCCCAGGTACCGCACCGTATGCTGTGGTATATACACTTTGGTTTAGCTAATTAGAAAAAAGATACCTTCAAGCCATTGAGCTTTACTCCCTAACATACACACACAGAGTGACTGCACATAAACTAAGGGTCATCTTCCTTTCCACAGTAAGTAACATTACATCATTATAGGATATACTTTGGCTAAAAGGCACAGAGAAATGAGAAAATGAGTGTAACAATTTTAAAATAAGCATTGGTGAACATTTCTTCCTTGCTTTTTCTTCGATACGTTTCAAGATGAAAAAAAATCCACAAAGGGCAGTTTACTCCAGTTCTGTGCTAACATATCAAGAAGATATTCCAGTGGCTAACTTCCCGTGCCATAGTTTCAGTCCATTACCTCTCTCATTGTCCAGTGCAGATACTGGAAACAGACTGATCCCTTAATGCAGCTACTTTATAAAGGCAGCTGCAGGGAACAATCATATGCTTGGACGTCCATCACCTTTTCTCAACTGAAATAAGCAAGTCCCATTCTTTCACACTTCCTTTATTTTCTAGAATGTTGACTATTCTTGCTGACTCTCTCCATTTGTTCCATAGATCTCTTGAAGAGATGGGTCCCAGAACAAGACAACTGTCCTCCTGAGGATTACAGTACCAGAGCAGATTGTCTAAGATGCACCTTTCTTAGAAAAAACAGAACTGTCTGTCCCTGGAAAGAGGTTGCTTAAGAATACTGGCATCATTTTAAGATATTCCAGAAGACCCTTCTCAGCAAGCTGAAGGGAGTACATCTTGAAAAAGGTAAGAAATGAAGAAGTGCACTGCACAGTTTTAGATATCAGTGTTGGGAGTGGTTCTGATATATTTGCAAGCAACTGAGGAGTGTAAGTAACACCACATGTCCATAACCTGCATACTAGAAAATGCGCCGTGGTTTGTGCATGCCGTGATGCTGACTGGTGGCCCAGTTATTTGTTGGCAGTTTCAGTCAAACACTTACCAAGTTGGCCATAACAATGGTGTCAACAATGACAGGACTGGTTGAAGTTCCCAGTGTAAACTGGAGTCCTCGAGGTGGCTGTCCAGTAGTAATATCATAGCAGTGTCCTTCCAGAAGCAGATACTCCAATTCATATTCTGCAGCTACAACGTTATCCACCTGGAAGGAAAAGATACTGCTGAATTCAGCACTGGCTCTGAAGTGCAAATTTGTAGTGACTCAGTTGCTCTCTAAAATAGCCATAGTAGTTAAATAACACTTACTTTTACCAAAGTAATTTTATTAAACAAATACCTAGAAAGTCTCAAAGACCTCAGCTCAGCCTTCAAGTGATAAACATCACATACATATTGTTAAGAGTGTACCTGACCAAAAAGATACGAGTCTCAACTGTTAAGATACTAGGAGAAGAAAAAGGAAGGACTGTTGGTCCATTTTACAATTATTTTTTTTAAAACATTTAATGGAGAAGATAGTCAAGGAAGTGTTCAGTTTGGCATATCATAAAAAGGTATATGATGGGTTCCCGACTTAGAATCTGAATCTGTTTAAAGGAGTCTCATCTAATATTTTCATCTGAAATAAACATTTTGTTTTGATCTGCACTACTCTTATATTGTGCTAGGGTCTGTCACAAATAACCAGTTCCTTTTTTTTTACACTGAAGGACCAAGAGAAAAGCAGAGAGAAGGAAAAAAAAAACCCAACAAACAACAACATATAAAAAACACAAACCCCAAAATCCTTGGGTCCCTACCAGGCTAAATGCAGATGCAGCCTTAGGACACTGCGTAAGCAAAATACAAGTCTGTAACTTCTCCCATTGCAAACCCAAGATGACAGTGTTATTGCTGCAGCACCAACAGATGGCATATTAGGAATTGAAAATTGTGCACCTGAGAAAGTAAAGCTACTTCTTTTTGGAGCCTCAGGGTGGTACTTTGAATGCCTGAAGCATTTAATCCCCTTCTCAGGTTTTCAATTAATCTAAGGGGGCCAGGGAGGGGTAATTGGAGGCTTGAAATACATAGTATCAGCCATTTGGTGGTTCCTGTATGGCTTTAAAGTTAGGATAAGAGATGGAAAGTAAAAAAAAAAGCACCCTAAACCCAAACAAAAAAAAACCACACAAAAAAAGCGCGCCGCAAAACAACACACACCCAATTTCCTAGATTTCCGAGTAATTAGTACAGGACTTGCAATGTCAGACTCTACCACTGTACTGCATCATATTCCCGAACAGTATCAGAGAGATGCAGGAGAGACCAGTAATACAACGTTCAGTGAGAGAGTAGTCCATGTTGTAACGGCCACAAGGCTGTACAGACCGTTCCTTTTCAAGAGCCCTATTTGTAAAGGGTTTGACAATCTCATTGCACAGGCACTAGACGGGTTTCTGTGCTGCAGGAGTCACCCACACAACCAGGGCTGGCTGGTTTTGGAGCCTGAACTTCCCTCTCGCCTCTAGAGGTGGTTCCTCCCAGTCAGGGTGAGGCATACCAGTGGGGAAGCTTGTCCTGCCACTGCCCGTGCCCTACCCATGCTGCAGATAAATAGAGGGCTTCAGCCTCTAGAGTTGTCAGCCTGGCATCTTTCACATTTGCTGGATTATACATATAAAATTACTGAGTTTAACAGATATCCACAGTTCTTCAAGGCCAACTAAATAATAGTTTATTTCATTCAATGTTTATTATTTAACATTGCACCCTGAAGTCTACAATTTTCTACTTTGTGTCATGCGTGGATTTTCTAACTTCTAATTTATGAGTTTTTAATGCCTGACATAACACAGTAGTGTAGTGCATTTTATAACCACTTACTAGCCTACTATTTCTGGATCTTCTGAAAAATATTAAAGTTAACTGCTAACAGCAAGAAGTTAATAATTAGCACTGAATCATCCATCCCATTAAAATTAATGAGAACCATCAACTTGTACATACAGATGTTCTGTATTTAATGTCCTTTTGCTGCTAAACTCCAGCCCCTTGGACTTTTCTTTCCTCCTTATTTTATCTCTACATATGTGGGACAGCACTGCCCAGATAAACATTCTAATCATCTAATTCAAGGCCTGTTCTAGTAGCAGTCAGGTCCTAAACCTACTGCAACTGAGTGGATTTCTGTTGCGTTGGTTTTACCAGTTTATTGATCCTGCTTATCCTTTTGTGGGCCACAGGAGTGTTTGCCAGTAATAAAAGCTGTGAAAATGAACAGGTAGCTAAAAACAGCTTGGTGGTTTCTCTGAGCAAGGGAAAGTAAGTAGAATTTACTTAGGAGAACAGGACTCTGATCTTAATTCAAAATTTCTAAAGAGGTTTTAAAACAATCTTATTCTTAGTTGTGACATTCAGAGCTCTGATCTGAAAGAATTTTTTAGCTAATGATTTGGAGAAGTTATTTAATGACCAACAAAGAGTTTCTTTGTTTCTAGCTCAGCACACTCTGAAATGGTATATATACACACACTCAAAACATCTGTAGGATCTCTTTCAAGCCTATGGTATTTTTCAACCTGTCATTCCGGCGTCTATGAGTAATTAAGAACGACAACCTTACTGTGAGCGAGCTTAGGTTTACCTACATCCCTCCTGGAAAACATTCAGGGGGCTGCAAATGTAAAAGCTGTTAATATCCACAGCTCTGTGTTTATTAGCGTTTTTAAATTCTGCATTTCTTTCCCATTACAAAAATAGGCCCTGGAAAAATGCCATTTAAATGCAGTAAAAGGAAGATATTGTTTTCTCTTACCTCCTCTAAGTAAATATTGTCAAGGTCATATGGGGTTCTGACAGACTCCACCATCCAGCTCTCGGGAGTATTCAGGTTCAAAGTGAACAGCGGAGACTGCGGCATATCCAAAAACTTGGCAACTGGTCCTGAAGCAAAGTTATTATCTGTTGTGAAAGAAATCTCCGGCTCCAAAACATAGCGATAAAAGCTGAAATTTCAGAAAGAAAATGTTAGAATGTATTTTGCCAAACTGCAGACATTTCACTGCCATTGAACTTGCTGATGGCATCAGCTTGCCCAGACCTCCAATGTCTCCAAGGCTTTGTCCAAAGCAACAACACAGGTTCTGTTAACCTTAGAACTGATCAGAATTTACATCTTGAAGGATCAGACAGAATGTGCAAGACTCAACCATTAAGTTATTTAATTTATATATATGTACAAATACACATATATACATACACATAAATATATAATATATACATATATAAAAATCACCCAAGTGTAAACCAGCAGAATTGCCTCCTGCTATCCACAAATTCCCAGGTTCTCCGTGGGAAATCATGCTATTAGCTAAATGAGCTCAGAGTTGTTACTGAGACTTCCTGTAGGACATTTAACCATGTCTCTGCGCTAGCACATTCCAACAGTTTCTCTTCCCTCTCTCTTTTTAACCCTGGCGCGACACTGCCATGGTACTTACCTTTTCAGTGGCATGTCAGAAAGTTTGGACTGGCAGTTCATGAACACTCTTAGGTTCATATTTATCAATTGGTTCAAAACCTAAAGTAATGAGAAAAAGACATCCCTTAAAATGTTAATTAGGAAAGCTGATTAGTTTTTTTTTAGGCAGGACCTCAAGGAGGCACATTACCGGCTCATTCTCTCATTATTTGCTTTACCACACCCACCTTTTAATCGGTGGTTACCTGCTCCCTCACATTGCAGGCATTCTTTTTTGGGATGCAGAGACTTTCTTCCTTAAGAACAGAGTCATTGCAAACTAAACCGTTAAAATGGTGATACTAAAAGCTATCGATACATCATATCTAAGCCTTTTCTTTTTAGTGTGTAGTATAGTTTAAATAGTTTTTCCACTAATAAATGCACTCGTGCAGCTCAGACACACCATTCGGCAGCCGTTGGTCACAACCCCGTCAAGGAGGAAGATGAACATTCCAAAATGACAGAACTGAGACAACTTTTTGAAATAGCCATAAAATGCATTACAGTGTTGTATACACACCAAAAGTAACGGAGCAAGTCTTTGAGCATCTCTGGTCACAGGATCAACAATAGCCACAACATCGAAGTATGTCTCCCCCTCTTTTGGTCTCAGTTTAACTGCACTAAACAGAAGAAAAAAAAAATTTAAAGTCTCAAATGTATGGATAAACATAGGAGAAACACTAACCATCTCATTCAAAAATCAAATTCCTAAATGTTATGCACCTTCTGAAACTAGATAGAGAAAACATACATATGTACATATATGTATGTATAGATAAGCAGACAAAACTAATTTCTGGAATCTCACTGTGCCCTGAAAACTGTTGGGAACTTTCCTATTGCTACTGGAAATTTTATTTATTTGTTTATTTATTAAGTTAATTGCAACATAAAACAATGGGAACATTAAAAGACAAGGAAAAGCATATTGCTCAGCAAATGCCAGCAATCCTATACCTGTATCGTTCTTCAAAAAATTGATACTCAATCCTTGCCTCTCCTTTTGGTTGAGCAGAAAGAAGAGCATCCACTTTCATTACCAAGTCACTTGCACTGAAGAAAGAAAAAAAAATAGTTTAGAGATACTGAGAAAATGTGTGTACTTGTCACATTTCCAACAGTTAGCAGCAAAAGAGGATACAGACTGAATTCAGAAATACAAAACAGCAATACTGTAACTTAAAGGTCTGTCAGCTTTTCCTGAATTAATTCTCAGATTTATAGCGACAGCTGATTAAATTGTTCATACCAAAACCACAAGCCAGGTGAAGTCTGCCAAAGTTCTACAGTGTTTTCCAACACAGCAAATAATTTCAAAAGCTTTTGAAAAACTTTGGCAGCATTCAAACCAAAAAAGCAGTGCTCTGTCCAAAACTAGCTGATGTTAAAACTATACCCTCTTCCTTCACCCTGTCACCTTTATTTCTCTTTTGATTCCCAACACAGCAATGCATGCAAAAGGATTTGGAACGCTGTTAAAACCTGTCCTCCTAGGATTCAGAATCACACAAGATTTCTGCACAAAAGACCTCATACTTAACTTACTTGACCAGCCTTTAGAAGTCCAGCAGCATCACGGAAAAATGTAATGCTAAATATAAGAGAAACCATCTTCTGAGCTATGAGCTCCAACACACAAACACACGCCTGTGGACTTCAGTTCCTTTGAACCTGAAGATTACTTTCTTCTGATTAGCTCACCTCTTTGCTTTTTGCAATAATTATCTAGAACTATGATTTTCATTTTCTTATCTCTTTGTCTTTTCCTATTGTTTCTCTTTAAAAAAGTCATACATAATTCCATAGTACTGACAGTATTACTAAAATAAGTTTTATATTCATAGGCCAACGAGCACTTGAACTGCAAAACGGATTCAGAGAGCATACTTCAACATTTCGTTTTCTCCCCTTCTTTCTGCTTTTAAATCAGTACCATGGTAATCCTACATATGAGTTATGAAACCTGACATACTGGAGGTAAATGGTTTAAAACGACATGTCAGCTAAGATTTATCTGGAGAAAAAACCCACAAGAAGTCTGATGGGCTTAGTATTAATGAAAAATTAGGTTTCTCTTCTGTTTAGAGGAGCAGAAAGGTAATCTGGTGCAGAATGCATTTTCAAGAATAAATGTAATAAGGTGCAGCAATTTGTGCCACTTTGTAACAGACCCCACAGCAGCGAACAACTCCTCTCTGCATTCAGACATCTTCTGTGTTAGTAAAACTGTCACCAACCACTGTCAACTAAACCCTGAATGAAACTTTATCTAGCTGAATGCGGCAATGAATTTAGCCAGCCCCTGCAGAACACACCACCACCCTTCTGCTTTAATTTTTCAGTCTATCTGTGTACCTCCCCACCCTCAATCCAAGAAACCACTTCCTGAAGTCCTCAGGAACAGAGGAGGCTGTTGCTGCCCGTGCTGCAGTGATCCAGGGACTGTCTCTGTCAGAGTGCCAATACATTTACTGTCTCATGCTCACTGGAACAGTTCTACAGTAAATTCCTACAGACTCAAGGCACTTTCCCCTTTCTACTAGATACAGATAATGAATCAAGAATCATGAACTCTGAGCGCAATACCATAGCAGGGCTAGGGGTTGCCAATACTCTCAGAACTGCCTCCTGAATCTGAGGGATACAGTTGCAGATCTGTACCTCAGGAAGATTGTGACTACAAAAAAAAGTCACAAAAGCACTTTAAACCCAATAAAGATCGATTCACATCACCTTCCTTTCTCACTTGCCCCTCTGAACAGCTGAGCCTTGACTATGCAAACACATCCGTGTTTGTTTATAAGCACCTATTCAGAGTGCACTTCATAAACCATTCTCCAGGCTGCAGAAAGTCACATTACCTGAGTACCACCACTGTTTTGTAAACCTCTGCACATTTACTTACAGATCTTCTTCGAATCCCAGCTGCTGAATCTGAGATTTGATTTTCTGTCCTGATGTCTTTAGTATGATATTCTCAAGGAGATGAAAATCATCCTGATTGAACATCTCACCATCCTCTAATGGGCCAATAATCTACAAGAAAAAAATCCTAAGTCATCAATATTGGGTAAAAGGCTACACTGAAACAAAATTCAAAGAGATATTAAAATAAACACTCCAGCCCATCAACTGTTTAATAATCAGTGGTATTTAAAGATAAATCTAGCTGTTCAGAGCCAAGAGTCCCAGACTAAGGCATAAAAATGCACGGTTAAAGTTTTCACTGAATGTTTGGTTTGCAAACATCAGGCATATTAAATTACACGTGCAATATTACATACGTGTTGACGGGGCAGTAGAACAGCAGGCCAATTCCAGTAGCTCAGCAAGACACCAACAAATGTCACTCCTCTAGCCTTCAGAAGCCTAGAAGCTACCTTGACAATTCTTAATGTTTTGCTAGTGAAACAGAGTATCACGACTCAGCCCTTGACATTTTTAACCCTTAGAGTATACAGTAACCCCTGGAACTTGGGTGGGGTTTTTTCCTAACTAGGAAGCAGATGACAAAAGAAAACTTAACACAGCTGGGTTTGCAGTGAAATACTGTTGTAACATCATGTGCCTAATCTAAGTGGCTGTCATAAAGAGAGCTGGTGGAAGAGACCAGGGCACCTCGGTCAGTGCAGATCCAGCAGCGATTTGCCCAATGAACTTGAGCAGCCCAGTCATTCCAATTTATCATCCCTTTCCACCCCTGCACTGCCAACATGGAAGCAACTCTGTTACCGAGACCTGAATTTGTAGAAAACGCCAACAACTAAGTGCTCACAGTACAAAGAAAAGGTTGTGCAGGTCTGAATAAATCAAACTGGAAGCAGGCCTAAAGACTGCTGAGGCTCTGCCTCTGATCCTGAGGCTCTGCTGCGCAAGCTCTGCTGCTTTCCCACGTGTGCCGCATCTCTTTCACTGCCTGCTGGTTGATCTTACCCTTCCATTGCTGATCACAGCCCTCTGCCCCTTCTTCAGTTTCAGAACGTCTCTGCAGTAAATAGCATGGGAGAGAATAAAATCCACCTTGGGAGACTCAAAGGCTTCTTTGAAAATATTGATATCCATACCCTGAAAGAAAAGAACACTTGATGTTGAAATGGGAAGAAAAGTACACCTCAGCATACTTTTTTTTACATGCACCTTTCTTGTTTCCATGCAAGAACATCTTTATATCTTGCTAAAAGTTATCCCCAGGCCCCTTTTCCTTGTGGTCTTAAAACTAGTTCATGCTTGTCACCTTCAAACATTATCCCAGCTTCTGATGTGAAGGGCCACAGCTGTAGTAATTGTTGCTATTTAGACCAGTTTTTACATTCCTTTGCTCTTAAATGACTCTTGCCTAACTTTTAAAAACTTCCTTTGAAAAATGTAATTTTTTTTTCCTCAGCTTTTAAAAAAAAGGTGAAAATTCTCTCTTAACCCCCCAAGAAATAACTGACTCACTTAAGCAGATGCCTGAATCTGCACTCTTTTTGACTTTTCGAAGTTACGTAGCTTTGATGTCTACGAGGATTTACTCTATTTTTAGATGGACTGTTAGATTTGTTTACCTTTCAGAGAAAAAAAAATTAATAAATAAACCACAACAGCAGAACCAACAGTGTAACTTTCCACTGTTACTGCATCTTTTGCATATGAACACAGAACATTAATTAAGGAACAACCCTACCTTTGCAAATGCCAAGAAACACACTTACCCCAACAGCAAATTCTAAGATGTCAGCTCCTGCCTCTAGTGCCTTTGCAATTTCTTCTTTTGCCATTTTAGTGATGAAGTTCTTGGCATTATTTGATGATTGTGTCTGTAGAGCTGCCCATATGGCTCTAGCGACAAGTGTATTCTGGCTGTTTGGATCTTCACTAGGATTATTAATCATGCTAATGCGAACATTATTGCTGGATTTCTGTGTTTAACAAAACATACATTGGGACAGTTTTAGATTTCAGGTGTGTTTTAAATAAGTCTGTTATAATAAACACTGTAGTGAAAGCTTTGTATTTCTTAACCAAAAAACCAAATCCCAGATTAGGTAAATAACAAGACAAGGTTAAAACATGTACTAACTGACCATCAAGTATTTAATTTACGTATAAACATCACTGTGACAGGAATCTTCTAGATAATACTTCCAGATAATACTTAAGATATACAGGACCATGGCCACCACTCAGAGTCTGGCAAAACTGTGATTTAGGAGCAGGCTATCTATTTTATGATTCCATTATCAAACAAATGAGACAGAGCAGGGAGCAATGCTCAATCTCCAAACCAAAACACAGACATCTTCAATTTAAAAGAACATCTTTTCTTTACTGTATTAGCATAGCGCCAAGAGAGGAGTCTGTCCCAGTACAAGGAGGTCAGCAATGTTCCAGCCCCCACAAATAAGATGCGGCTGGAAATGAGAGACCCTGCAGGGAAAAACCAACCTGCCCGGGTCATACAACAGGAATAAGCACAATCTCTGTTTTTCAAGGCTCTATCTACTGCTTTATTAGCACTGCTAACCCATTTACATGAAAAGATTACTTACCTGATGTTTAATTGCATCATACAACAGCTGCCTCCCTGAAGGTTTATCAAAATCACCAACAATCCAAAAAGTAACTGGCCTAACGAAGGAATCATCTGCGATTAAAAGGAAAAAAGGGTAGGAGTTATTTGAGGGTGAAGGGAAGGAAAGCTTCAGTTTTTCCTCATTTAGAGAAGAAGTATGCACATGCAAAGATGTCAAAAAAAGGAAAATTACATAGGAAAGCTATGGATTAAACTAAGCTAGGAAGTGTGGCAAGACAAGAATAACAGTATTGGTATTATATTGAGTTCCATTTACCTCATTCAGAAACCCCACGTGGAACAGCATGCATCACTTTCTAAGCTGGATTTTTTTTTTTTGTTTGATTTTTGTTTTAACGCTCTCCTGGTTTCACTGGGATGAAGTCATAGAATCAATTTTTTATTCAGGAAAGCTGCATTTTTGAGAAGATTGCAGCACCCAATTCAGTGAGAACAAAGTTGCTAAGGCACTTTGGTTTTGTTCGTGGCCAGCCACGGTGTGCAGGTGGGTCTCCGCTGTGATCAAGGTCTTTAGCAGGTTTAAGTTAGCTGCATGCTAAAGCCCAGAGGAGCAAAAGCAAAAGCCAGGGCAGCTGACCTCAGCTGGCCAACAGAAGTATTTCATACCATAAAGGTCACACTCCTATAAATGAGGAGTTTTACTGGGGATGGTCTCTTCTCCTGACGGCCACCAACCCTGGAGGGTCTCGCCCATCATTCCTCTCCCAAGGCCTGCTCTCCCCATGGCTGTGACCATCACGTTTTTGCTGCAGCCACGCTGCTCGCAGTGCTTGACTTCCAGCATTCACTGCAGCTCATGACCACTACATGGGCTGAGTATAACTCTGTGTACTTTACGTTAGTATTACATTTTTTTTTGAAATTAATTCATTTGATCTGTTTCCATTTCAATCCATCTGTCTCCTTTCCTTTTGCCAATTTCACTTCTGGGGAGGATGCGGGCAAGTGTGACAACTGGCTAAACAAACAGTACCTCTTAATTAAAGGAACCTACAAGTAACTTAGAGATGTCAGCTAGGGTACAGACATACTGCTTCTTCTTACTGAAGCTGCTAGTTCATAAAATCAGTTTTGTACAGAGAAAAAAGTGCCGAAGCAAACATGCGTCTAAACGGCTTTCTTCATTTCCTGCTGGTTCTAAGGCCAATGTTATGAAGGAACCAGAAAATCCCCAGAACAACAACATATGAAATGCTAAAGTATGAGTTACCATAGATCTCCTTGGAAGACATTCCTGGTCGAAAAGCAGAAAGGAAAGGGGGAAAGGAGAGAGACATTAATGACGTGATAGCAATCCCAACGTGTATCAAGAAGCTGCAGCACTGTACTGGGCGTAACTGGATCACTAAAGTTCAAGTCCAACAAGCAGCAAGTTTGCACTAATTTTATTAGGATATGCTTTGACTTTTTCTTCCCCTCAAATAGATTGATGCTTTATTTTCCTGCTACAGCACTACTTATACTACGTATTACCAGTTTCATACCACACCGTGAAGGCATCACTCTGACTGTAATCAGGTACCAGTTATTAAATCTCTTAAGTGACAGAAGAGGCAGTGACCCAAAACTGTCAAGCTGTGGGACTGAAAATTAATGCACACTTTCAAAAAAGCATGCGGAGGCGTAGCTTTAATTAATACTCTGCAAAGGGAAAAGAAATTTGTTCAGATCTAAGTGACTGAACATGAACCACGGGCAAATACAAGACAGAAGGAGCAATGGGAATATTTAAGGCGGTGCTGGAGATAGTACTGGGGAAACTAGTGAGAGTCTAGTGAACACAACAGACAGGAACAAGAGGAACTCGTTGACATGAGAGCAGCTTCTTTATGACACCTAATTGAAATGGATACAGGAAAGGCCTAGTAAAGCTCAGTGTTATGTCTGTGCATGCACTTCTTACATTGAGAAGTACTGTTGAGTTTTAACACTAACAGGACACTTTACGTATAACTATAATAAAAGAATATAAAGAATAAAAGCAGCACATGCACTAGAGTAATAAAAGCAGCACAGACTATGGTAGGTGTGGTCTTGTATAATGGGCAATAACAATTTTTTTTCTGAATTGATGTAACTTCTAATAATTTTTAATTATGAGACAGAAAGCTAGAATTCCTTTTGTATTTTTCTAGTTGCTGTCACTGCAGGATCAGAGCTTACACTGCTGCAGTTCTGGTGGTCATCTGCAATGCAGCAAGAGCAGGTTGGGTGGGATTTCATTATTCATTGGAGGCTGGGCTGGGTTTGGAACATTCTTGTTCCATGTAGATACCATGCCTTATTAAAAAAAAATAAATTAAAAAATCCTTTTTAACACTGTCCACAGGCCTGAGCAAGGCTCAGTGTGTGTTTAGTACTGTATATATGCTTGAAATATTGGAAATAAGATCAGATTTGAGTTCATAATCCACTGCAGATATTACCTTTCTTTGTTAGGTAGGTCATGCTGTTTGCAACAGCAGCTGTCTTATCTTTGGACTCCAATGTGGTAAATCGAGCAAAGTCATCCACGAAAAAGTTATCTGAGGAAGAGAAAACGTGTTAGATGCCAAAGCAACTGTTCTATGTAGAATGAAAGAACATCACTACTATTACGAGAACATTACCAACACATGCCATTTTGTTCCTCGTGATACTGCTTTTTATGTCTCATTTCCACTGTTAATAGACAAGCTGAGGAATATATTTTTGTTATCTCATTAAGTTACATTTTTGTCTCACAAGTTACATTAATAACTACATTGCATATTTGATATGCAGAAGTCAGCTGAAAGAATGGTTCAAGTCTCACTTAGCTGGAGTTAATTTAAGATACTTTTAAAGATCCAGTGTGTTACTGTTTTTCAAGCAGCTCAAAAAAGGTAGTTGTACAAATGTTTTCCCTATACTGTTGTTACACTGCAGAGTCACTGCTTTGGGTGTTAATACATTTAGCCACGAAAAGTTCTGCTAAATCTTAAGTAATTCCAGAGATAACATGTCACTCTCTGCTCAAAAGAAGATTAGAAGTAAGAAACAAGCTCTTGCATTATACATTACATGACTGTTCTTGGCTTTAGCTAGCATTGCTAATTTCTCCATTTCATGAGTCATATTCTTTTAAAGGTTTATATAAAATCAAAACTAATTCCTGGTTTGAAAATCCTGTAGACATGAATGTTGCTATTGTACATGTCTCCCCCAGCACCGGGGCCAGAACATCGCACAAGGTGCTGTTAATACTTTGCCACTAGCTCTCTCTGTTGGGACAGCAAAAGTCTTTGACTCATATACTTCATGTTTAATAAAATTAAAAGCATCCCTTACTCATTCCTGTCAGATCTAGGTACTCTCTGTCAGACATCAAAATTCTTGAGTTAATTCTTGGAACAACATTAGGCTGATTCATGATATACTCAACCACATCTTGGTCATTAGATAATTCACCCTGAGGGAAAGAAGAAAGAAGCAATATTTGTTACTTCACATGTATATTTGCCTTAAATAACTTTAAAAAAAAAAACAAAACCAAAAAAAAGGCGCAAGTTATATCATCTTGTGTATTACACACTCAGGGACTTTTTCTGTCATTTTATCCAAATCTTGTTTCTCTCTAGTGACAGCCGAACTCAGCACCTACCAGATACACAGCTCGCTGGAAGATGCTTGTGGTTTCCAGGATTTTGTGCATTGTCACCGTTTCTAGGTCATCAGGATCCAGCTGATCTCTTTGAAAAGGCATTCCATTGAACAGCACCACAGGGAGAGGCCCGACGCCCGTTTGCTCATAATAACCTCTTGCTGCCTAAATACACAGAAAGAAGTAGCTTTACCACGTCAGCCTGTGACCACAAGCATTCATAATGTTTCCATGCAAATCTCACTGGAGTCTATTCTAAACACACTAAGATGTCCTTCCAGCTTTTATATGATGTGGAGAATATCAATTTTAAGCAGTGCATAAACACATTATATATATTTAAATATATAAAAATGTATGGTTTTTATATATATATATATATATATATATAGTAAACTCTGAGCTGACCATAAATACTTATTTAAGTATTACTAAAAGTCACCCAGTGAGCTGCCTGGTTAGTAAGAAAACTGGGTCAAGAAATTTTACATAACTATGTTTTCAAGACTGTGTTGAAGCAAAAAAAAAAAAAAAAAAGGTGAAAAAAGCTCTATTTCCTGAATTCTTACTTTTCTATTTTGATCATAGGCAGAGTCAATTCCCAGGATGCTGTTGACTTCCACATAAGGATACTGTTTCTCAAGAACACTAACCACATGCTCCACTTTCAGGTGATCTCCCGTTTTTACTTTGTTGTATATCTGAAAGGAGAGATACAAGGTTACAGCTGCAAGTGTACAGCCTCTGTCCTTATCAAAAGTAAGGTGACCTATCACGTGTATTCCAGTAATTATAAGACATTAACAGCTAGATCACAAAACATATATTCATATTTATTAGCTGCAATAACAGCTACTGAGGACTTGAAGTACTTAGAATTATCTTCCTTTACCATGTAGTCATTCCAGTGAGATTGGAAGGAGGTAAATATAATTTATTTCTTTAAATTATAACTTGCATCTTTAATTAGAAAAGGTATTTGAGGGGTAAAAGTAGTGCTTATGGGAGAAATGGCTCAAGTAAAGCATATCCAAAGAGCTACCGTTCCTTTTAGAACTCAAGACATGTCTATAAACCTCGCAAGTAGGTAACTGCTTCCCTCTTGAAGGCAGAAGAGTTTACTTTGATTTACAAATACATGCTAAAAAAATGAGAATAAAAGTCATTGTCTTCAGGTCACCAGCAGTTTAATGTTACAGTATGGCCCAGCTTGTCATCAAACAACAAGTGAAAATGCATTTACTAGCACCTCTATTATCCTTTGATGTGCCAAAAGTATGTAGCAGGAACTGTTCAAAACAAATTATAATATTGAATCACAGAATCACAGAATCACAGAATGTCAGGGATTGGAAGGGACCTCGAAAGATCATCAAGTCCAATCCCCCTGCCAGAGCAGGAACGCCTGGATAATGCTACACAGGAACGTGTAGAACTCATTGACAAACTGAGCAAAGAGGCAGGATCCAAAAAACATGCAAAAGTGTTGTCACATTTAAATCTAATCTCACTTATTAAAGTTACATTAGAAGCACTTTACAAAGAAATGTGTATCTTGTGGTACTCTAGTACTTGGAGATAATCCAAATACTAACAGAATCAAAGAAAAACTTCTTCCACTATCTACATATTAACATAATTATACATGCATGGAAATACTAAAACATTATTTTTCCTTTTAAATTAATACTTACGGACATGACAGTCTGGAAAGCGTAATTATTGTCCATTTCTTGTGCCACATAATTGTACGCCCTAAGGAGGGCAACACCAGGATCCTGAAGTCCATCAACATCCTCCGAGTCATTAACCACAAAGACTAATCCTATCCTGCAATCAAACAAACCCCCAGATCATGAATCTGTTACACTAATAAATAACCAATTCCTCATACAACTGTCAGCGATGATCATCATAGAATCATAGAATCACAGAATGTCAGGGATTGGAAGGGACCTCGAAAGATCATCAAGTCCAATCCCCCTGCCAGAGCAGGAATGCCTGGATAATGCTACACAGGAACGTGTCCAGGCAGGTCTTGAATGTCTCCAGAGAAGGAGACTCCACAACCTCTCTGGGCAGCCCGTTCCAGGGCTCCATCACCCTCACTGAGAAGAAGTTTCTTCTCGAGTTTAAGCGGAACCTCTTATGTTCCAGTTTCAGCCCATTACCTCTTGTCCTATCAGTGGTTGTCACCGAGAAGAGCCTGGCTCCATCCTCGTGACACTCACCCTTGATATATTTGTAAACATTAATGAGGTCACCCCTCAGCCTCCTCTTCTCCAAACTAAAGAGCCCCAGCTCCCTCAGCCTTTTCTCATAAGGGAGATGCTCCACTCCCTTAATCATCCTAGTTGCCCTGTGCTGGACTCTCTCCAGCAGTTCCCTGTCTTTCTTGAACTGAGGGGCCCAGAACTGGACACAATATTCCAGATGGGGTCTCACCAGGGCAGAGTAGAGGGGAAGGAGAACCTCTCTTGACCTACTCACCACCCCCCTTCTAACACACCCCAGGATGCCATTGGCCTTCCTGGCCACAAGGGCACAGTGCTGGCTCATGGTCATCCTGCTGTCCACTAGAACCCCCAGGTCCCTTTCCCCTACACTACTCTCTAATAAGTCATCTTAGACCCAGGTTTCTTCTGGAATAGTCTGGTAAGATTTTGAGCAGAGCAGCCAGGAATCAAACTTAGGACATAAAATCTCTAATGGTGAGTCCACAAGAATCTTGCTTTTTATCTCTCTTTCATCCAGAGTTTCTTTTTAGACTGTTATGAACTCTGTTTTGCTGTAGCAAAAGTTTTATTTTAAAAAATAAATAAGAAACAGTATTTAATAAGTGCCCATCCCACCATTTCAATAGTGTCCCAGCAATGCAAATTTAACAGTTGCAAAAGTCACACAAATAAAACTGATGCAAAAAAAAAATCCCATTAAAACACAGCACTTACCTTAGCGGGATGTGGTTACTGAAGAACATCTCAGCCACATTCAGTAATTCTGCTGTGGTCTCGTGAATAGGATCTACTATCAGCACCTGCACACAAATTGCAAGTGAAAAGTTTCTGTTCCCTTAAGAAGTCAAGATACAATTTTTTTATTAGAGATAGCTTCATTCACATCTCGGTATGGAATTATCATCAGTTCTATTTTATGTACTGGCAGGGAGATGAGACCCACTAAGTAGTAGTTTCTTCTGAAGTCATAAAGTTCACTATCTGAAACACCCAGTCTAAACTACTCCTTTAACCTGAAAAGACCAGATTCCTTACGTACTTTACGTATTTATCTCAATATATTCCAGCGTCTCGGCTTCTGCCTCTGCGCATCCACAGCCACACACCACTAAGATGTGCGTGGGAGAGAGGCACTGAGGAACACAGCACTGCTCCGCTCAGCCCCTCGGAGAGCTGCTGCTGCCGAGGCGTTCTCAGAGCAAGCCCAAACCCAGGCAGAATCTGGCCATTCAGAATGAGTTTAGGACTCTTTATGCCACATGTTGTCTTTTTATTTAATCATTTCAGTGTTCAGAGTACTGAACTCAAAAGATAACACATTAATGCTCTCACAGCTTTAGGTGGTTCAAGTCCCTATTGCCACTAATCGGAGGCCACCCTGCTACAAGAGTTAGAGCACAGAATTTACAAACTCCTTTTTAGATCTAACTTTAAGTAGTTTACCTAGAGACTAACTGGACACCCAGGATTAAGCTGAGGGCTGCTGATCATTTTTTGAAGTCTTGGCACAAGAATGCTTTCTAAGTGAAAAAACTGAAGTTGGTTTTAACTCTGTTAAGAAGATACTAATTAACAAATTTGAGGGACTTCTTTAACCAACTTGAGGTATTATCACAAAGCTGAAATGCACCAAATTCTCACTTGTTCCATTGATGAAGCAATTTTTGGTAACTAACAGATGCCAGGGAATCATGGTCAATGATCTCCAGATCTCAGCCATACCTTTCTAGTACAAGTAGAATAAAATCTTTTAGAAAAGCATCGTATCTCAAGATACTCAAGTGACAGGGAATCCAGCATATACGTAGGTAAGTTCCAAATGCTAATTGCCTCTGCTGTTGAAAAAACAAAATACACGTTTCATTTCTAGTCAGATTACTACTTACAAAATTATGGAAGTTTTTTCTGATTTGTCTGATCACGCCTGGAAATGTGGGACGCAGCAGTTCTTGCACACTGGAGGGCCAGGAATTATACCTACTGTCAAATTCAAGATTGTTGATCCACTAAGAAAAAAAAAAAGGCATTTAAATGACTTACAGTACTCCTGTTCAGGTCTAAGACTGTAAAATATTTTAAAATGAGACACTATATTGAGAACTGTATGAATAAAAAGTTACAGTTTTTTAAAAACAGCTAATTATATTTATAACCTTACTTTCCTTTTATTATTCACTGCACTTTCAGAGCTGATTGTGAGGTAAGGACAAAAGTTCCCCTGAAAGCTTAAGAATGTGTTGCCCAGCAGCAAATAAGCTATTTCTTATACAAAACCACACGCACTGAAATAGCAGGGCTTCTGATGTCCACAGCGTAGTCGGAATCTGATGGCTGGATGTTCAGCTTGAGAACATTGTGCAGTGAAAGACCCTCGATTCCCAAGCTGTGCAGGCCTTCCATAACGCGGGCTTCATTGCGTAGCACATCAATCAAGCTGGAAGAAAAAAAAACCAACAGAGAGTTGTACAATGGTTTGGGATGGAAGGGACTTTCAAGATCGTCTAGTTCCAACCCTCCTGCCATGGGCAGGGACACTTCCCACTAGACCAAGTTGCTCAAAGCTCCATCCAACTTGGCCTTGAACACTTCTAGGGCTGAGGCTTCCACCACAAAATGTGGAAACAACAAAATGGTGAATTTTAAAACTGCAGCAAATAACTTCCTCGTATCCTCCTCTTATCCCAAGGGTTAACAGATCCAAGGTATAAACAAGTCTGCAATGTCTGCGCATTACTTCTTAGTTATCATCTATTTCTAACTGTCTTAAGAAACTTGAGATAACAAATCTTTTCAATTGTATTTCTAGGAAAAAATATATCTAATTTCAATTCCACATCAGTGAAACAAACCTTGACAAAGATATATGACGGTTTTCAGATTAAAAATGTACAGCAGTTTATCCTTTGAGAATCAGTCTAACTTCATAATAAAACCTGTATGTTGATGCTCCTCTAGACCAAAATCTTGTTAGTCACAGCATAAATCAAAAGAATAGTACAAAGGTGACTTCCCAGTCCAATCTTCAAGGGTATTCCAGTTTACGCATCAGCCTTTTTGTTAGAAATGAATTTGCGTTAGAGAAGGAACCATGATTTGCTTTTTCTAGCGCTTAACAATTAAACTGGTCTAGATACAGACTTTGTGAAGAAGATTCAGAACTGTCTAAATGACTTTATCATCCATGCACAAGCAGGATGCAACCTCCTAAACAGGATACAGTTACTCTGAAAAATAAAACATTCCTACCTAAATATGTCCTGAGTGTCTAAATCAATAAGTAGTCCGTTGATGAACAGGGCAGAATCTCCCGGTTGCAATCCTAATGTTCCTTTGAAATACTGCAAGAAAGTAGAAGGCCATTAGAAGAATGCTCTGCGTGCATAAAAATGACTGGAGAGTTTAATGTGTCAGACTGCAGACTTTTTTATCCCTTTCTGCATTGCATTACTTCTCAGCTGCAGTCCTTGCTGACTTTGGGCACACATCCAGATCAGCGGAAAAAACAACTTTCTACATGATTCTGTAACGCATTGGAAAGTCTCTGAGTAGACTTTTTAAAAAGGCTCAATAATTTAAAATGCTTGTGAAGCAATTTCTTCTTTTTTTTTTTTTTTTTAGCTGACAGTCCATCATGTAGATGGCATCCAGTTACCTGCCTCAGCTCTTCAACACATAAGTTTGTGCAGAAGGGACTTAAACTTCTGGACACTGCATGGCACACACTAGTGGGACTGACTACTGTGTGTAGGGTACCAATTAAGTCCTAGTGGCTGTGTTGTCAATGAAGAGCAGACGAGCTGCCACCGTAGTCCGATCTCCTCAAAAATCAGGCAGCACACAAATGGATAAAGTCCTATTAATATTTTGGAATTTCTTGCAAGTACCTGTAAGCAGTACCCCATTTGAAAGGATACTTGCCCCAAAATTGAGACATCACAGAGAACAATTCTGAATCAGAAGGGGTGAATAAAACAATTCTCCTGAAGCAAATTTCCCAACTCTTGCATGAAAAATTCTGTTTAAAAACCTGAAAAAAATGACATTGCTTTCTCTTGTCTTGCAGTACCAGTTACAAAAATCTATTAAGAGGCACAATGAAAAATGAAGGAAAACCACAGCATTTGGACTCTAACATCATGAAGAATGTGAGCCAAGCAAACAGAGGAATAGCAAAGTACGATGTCAAGTACCAACACAGGAAAGCACCATGTAATCAGGAAGTATTTATATACTTTATTACATAAAAAGCTACCAGAGAAGAGCCGAGTACATGCAGTGTTAAATTGAATTTTTTTGTGAGTAATCACATCATCAACTATAACTTCTTTTGGCAGTGAACTTCACTGTCACATGCTGTCCACACAACCTGTGTCACGCAAAGAATAGCTTTAAGGGGCCGGGTTAGATTGAGATCCAGTAGCCTAGACATACTTGGAATAAAAATGAAATCCACAACATGGGTTTACTTGTGGACCAGTCTGATCTAATATGTAACAGAAAGGCCACCAGGTCGCTTCAGCTCGCACTTATATTCTGTACTTTGTCCCTTCCAGAACCACAGGTGACAACAGTGTCAAACCACATCCTTCTTTTCTGATTTTACCGCTACTGAACAACAAGAGATTTCTCTTTCAGAAGACGAACCTCAGGGGGCATCTAAGTAGATGTCAGGTAATTTTGCGTTTACTACTAGACTAGCCAAATATAATTTATTAGTTTTTTAATAAAGACATAAATGTGTACTTAACATACTATGTATTTTTCCTATAAATACCAAGCGAGGCTGAAACGTGTGAATAGACTGGCGTAGATTATATAGCAAAAGCTGTCATTTGGCTTTGTTATTATTACCATCTTCAACTTCTATTTTGCAATCTATCCAGACTGCACTACCTGGTGTACTTTAATTGTATAAATTGTGTACAGAAGCCTGTACAGCATTTCCTAGTGGCTATTGGTTTTTCAGTTCTTCACTAATGCCAAATACACAAAAGAGCTGTTAAAACATTTTTCTGCAAATGTCAGAGCCTACACAGTGATGTCCAGAGGTCCCTCGTAACCTGGCTTTTTGTTACGATTCGTATTCAAAGCACATGTAGACTTAATGGGATAGCTGGTACATTTTATTCCTTCACTAGTTTCACTCTCAAAGCACCAACACTGGAACCATTTCCTCCACGTGCTATTAATCATTCTAAGTCATAGCAGAAGGTTTTGAGTTTATTCATGAGGAATTCAGGTATCACCATCTCAAATTGGGTAATGTGAACTAAGTTTCTTCTGCATCCTTAAAACCGTAAGGAGATGCTTAATGTGTTTGCTTTTCAAGCAACAGCTTTCTAACAAGCTCTGTTCCGTCAAACCAGCTTGGACATCTTACAATAATCCAAAATATAACTACATTTTGACTCTGATAACTTCCACTAAAAAGCACTTGCACTTTTAACATCTAGTAGCTTTTGAGAAGTTCAGAATACAATCAAAACCTAAAATTGGTAACTTAAAGCCAGCCTCTTTTTAACTATTACCCAAGGCAAATAGAGCTATGACATTGAGACTTTACACATCTGCTGTACCCCTCAAGCAAGAGCTGGGTCAGAGACTGAAAGAAGGTCACCCGACAGGCACAGTCCTACAAGAAACATATTGACCGTGTCTACACAGCTTTTGCTGGCAAGTCATCACAGCAAATTTATAACTTAGAAACTGTGACAGCTGCTGTGACACAGACATCCAAATCTCTACTGCTTCATTTTTGACACAGTCCTGTCCTGTACACCAGATTAAGACAGTCTGTGTGAAAATCCTGAGAACGCCTACACTGTGTGTTTTCTGTAAATGAACATTTTCCCCTGCATTAACAACGTATACTTCCATTGTATCTGAAGTTAATTTTGTAAACATAAATACAGTTACCAGATTCTGAGTTCAGACACCAAACAGAAGGTCATTTTGACATACATTACCAAGTGCTTGCTAATTAACTACCAGAACACTAGGCTACTGTGAACAACTATTACGGGGGCAGCTCTGTGAACAAAATCCCATATCGTCATTCCCCAACACAGTGATCTCACTCTTAAGAATTCACAGACAATATTTTCATATTTGAGGAAACAAGCTAAATTATGTTCCTAATCCATGTTTGTAAATCCACCACTTCTTTACTTCCCAGATGCATACTACAACAGAGCTGAGTGTGAAAAGTCATTATTTCGAGCAAAATGTGAACTTTTAAATAGAATCATTATTTCCAAAACATGAATTTATATTAAAACTTAAGTGCAAGATCACTATGTTACTTTCTGGAAGCATTACCTTTTGGTTCTCTTCAATTTCTGCTCTGAGTTCTGAAGAAACAACTGTTTTCGTTATGGCTCTACAGAAACAAAAATATCATGCTGTGAATCATCTTCCTCTTTTATCTAATGTATAGATTAGATAACTACTTATCCTACTTTTTCTACTTTATATATAAACGTATTTAGTCTCCTGGTATAAAGAGCTGCAGTCAGAAGCGCTTGCATTTCGGGGTACTGTTAAACAGGAGGATGCACTATTTTTTCTTGTACTATATAATTCAACAGAACAGAATGGGTGAGTACAGCTCACAGGTCAGACTAAAAAGGCAACAAGAGTGCAATGCCGACCTTAAGCAGCCATAAATAGCACAATCTTAACATCAGTTAGTGGGAAGTAGAATTCAGCTTCTTTTTACTCCCACGTATATCTCCACCTACTCAAAATGGAGAAGCTCCTATATCATCTTCACAACCCATATTTCTTTATCAAAAGAAATGTATTTCCAGACTGCATGGGCAGGCCAGATGATGACTAAGTTTCTTGGAATTTAATTTGAATATGCTCAAGACAGTCATTGACAAAGTGAATTGCACATCAGTCTGACTGGGCTGTTTGGCAAAGCAGATCCCAGAAGAGTGGAATCCAGCGAACAGATGAACCTTAAAGGCACCAGACAGAAGACCTGTACAATAAAATCTTGAGGACATGACACAAAAGGTTCAGAAGCACTTCACAACAAAATAGCGTGGGTAATTCGGTCAAATTTTCCACCAGTCCACATCAACTGCCATCCAAGAAAAACACTGAAAGATCCTCTTTGTAGTCACAGGCTGAAGAACTTCTCTGCATAAACATTCCCCACTGTTTGCTTCCAGCTAAATGGAAACTCGGACATGAACCCAACCAGTGCTGCCTGTCGCGGGTTCTGCCCAGGAAAAAAAAGAGTAAGAAAACTCCCTAGAACTCCGAGTTACCTGGCCTTTGTAGGAAAGTTCTGACTGAGATCTTTCATGACCATCAAAGCATCCACAGGGGGAGCAGTCAAAATGCGAGCAGCAGTTTGAAAACTTAAATCTAGAAGCAAAAAAACAGAAGTCAGGAACTCTAAGCAGAAAACAAGCCAATGCAGAGTCATCTTACCTTTACCTTTCCATTTTTTTGCTTGTTTCCTATGAAAACTCATTTTCTATCTGCGCCTTCTGAATATTTTTTTTCCCTCCCTGTATTCAACTTCTATTTGTTGCCTTGAAGTAAGTAACCCTTTCAAAACGAACCCACGTATCCCCTCTACAGGTTGCTTCAATGAGTTCAGACCATCACCTTTTATTCTGGCTGAGGTGTGAGGATCTGCCCTTCAGAAAGGGTCTGTGAATTTCTTTCCCAAGCTAGAAATATAAATGGCCATCTCTTGGAAGTAGGTAGATTCTCTGTGGCTACAACAAACGTTCACCATTTCAAATTACTTTTTTTTTTTTTTTTTCCCCAAGGATGAAAAGGCTTTCCATGGGCCTCTACAGATGATTTCCAGGGAAACGGGACACAGTTGCATGCGTACGCTTTTGAAATCTAGTTTTCCTTTGGTCTTGAGAAATCTCAGCTTTCCGTGCCAAGAATATAACCACAGGAAGAAACTTTACATTTCCTTTGCTTCTCTGCATTTAGCAGATCATACAAGTAGTCAGTTTAAGAGCAGGTGGCTTACTGCACTTCACAATATAGAAAGCAAACCTCATTTCAGAAGTCCCGTGTAACAATCTTTAATCTACAGGCTATTTCAGCAGGACTCTACAAAGACACTTTAGAAAATCCAGTATTTTCTAAGGCAGGAATTTACAGTCAAATTCTCTCAACTGTACACAGCCACTGGCAACCTTATTTGTGTAGAACATGAGAAGATACGGTTACACTAAAGTTTTTGCAGGGCAATACTAGAAGCCTTCCTACAGATTACCTTGTAACTGCCAGACTTTCAAAGGTGCCATTTCATTGGTACTTTCCACGAGGTGTTTCCTGAGCTCTTTCAGCTCTTCTGTCAAGTCAGGATACAAGTGCCTAAAAGGATACGAGGGTAAAACAATTTCTGTGGTTTGCTATGAGCAACTCTGCTGCATATCCAAAGAAACTAACAGATGAAAAGGTACCTTGCTAACACATATAGAAAACAAAAACACTGAAAAATAGTAATAACAGAAAGACCAACACCTCTGCATCAAGTTTTTGATATGACAAAGACCAACAACTTAAAACTGAGTTTTACCTTAGTTTTCCAAAGAGAAATCCTTGCACTTCATCAATAGGGTCATTTTCATCTATTACTGTAGCATTCACATCCGTGCCTGTAAACACACCAAGAAGTACACCATTCCCAAGCTATTCAGAAACAGTTCGTACATCAATTTTCATTAGTTTAATAAAACCCCACTGCAGTAACTGAAAAGAAGAAAGTGCAAGTTTCACGTTTACTTTTAAACCTGTATCCAAGAGATATTCCCTTCATAAATAAGCACAGTAACAGCTGAAATAAAACCAAGTTGGATTATTGAGAGGGAAAAGCTTAAGATGAGAGGAAATCTCGGAGACCTAGGCGCTGCAGAGGAATTCACTAGACCTAGGAGCTTTCAGGACGTGCCAGCTTTGTAGATCAAGTACTAAACTTCAGTTGTGAACAGAACCTTGATTTTAGCCCCAAAATACATGATAAAAAAACAGTCTCCAAGTAAAGTCCAATTCTGTGCTTAAACATTAAAAAGAAATCTGTGCAAGACTCACCTGATCTCCCAACTGGCTGGACACAAGCTCCAATCTAGATGTTTTATGCTCAAGTCTAACTAAAGTCCTGATCTTTTGGATGAGTGTTTGCTTCTGGACAAGCCAAAACAGCCCAGGCACGAGTAAAAGACTGCACAGTGAGAACACTCACAGAACCAGACAGCTGGATGAGAACCATATACCTCTAATGTGCAGCTTCCTATCCGTGAACTGTTTGTAGCTCATAGCAAGGCGAGTACAGTTTGTCCATTTTGTAAAACATTTTACATTCCTGCATCAACACTGGTATAAAACTTCACAAGTTCACAAATAACAAATCTGTACTTAGCTCCAAGACAAAAGCTGGAAATTCTGGGAACATCTAAATAGATATACATACACAGAGATTATCCTAATAAAATATTTTTGGCAGCTGCCTGAGAGTTTGCAAAACAGAGGTCAGGGCTCTAAAGAAAGCAGCAAAAGCAAAAAATCGTGGAGAATTCTAAGTTTTGTTTTTCCAAAGAAAAAGAAAACACATTGTGCTCTGAGGATGGATAAGCTAAAGCAGATTAAGGTAAAGGAATTGCTTTATATCTGCAGAGAACCTGGTTATCTGGTAAAAAATGAGTTGCATTAGCAGTGCCATTACTGAGATCTAGTCCAGAGCCTTGACTCCATTGTGCTCAGCATTTCAGACAGAAGACAAAGATACGCTTCATAAAGAACATAATCTCGAAAGAGAGAGGAAGAGAAGTGATTTCAGAGCTCAGACAAGAATATCTGCAAGAGAAATATTAAACTGTCTTTGCAAAGTGCTCACATTAAAATTGTTAAAATATTAACTCACCTTTCACCTGTGTATCATCCTTGGCCTTGTATTCTGTGCTTTTAATAGCCAGTTCCACACCATAGCCAGAGAGGTAGACTTTTTCTTTACTGGGATGCTATAAGGAAAAGCAAAGAGCACAATATTGCCTTGTTTTGATGCACAGATTAAAAGCTGCCATTTCCCAAAGCTAAGAAATCTCGAGCTGACACACGCTTCAGACGTAACTGGTAATGCATAAGTGAGAAACAAACACAATGAGTGATTCTGCAGAAAAGTGCTGCAATAATTATATTTCCCATTGTATTTTAACAAAGCTGTTTTAAGTTCAAAGAGCAATGCTATCTCTGTGAGCCAAAAAATAAAAAACACAAGAAAACCCACAAAGCAACACAGAACAATGTTTTCAGGGTTCAGCACGAAAGCCAAGTAGAGCAGGACAGATTCATGTCATCAAATCAGATGGAGGAGGGAAAGGAACTTAAACCATGACATTCAGAAATGAAACATCCACTGAAGAGTTACAACAGAAAATTTAAAGAAATGGAAAATCATTGATGGAAGAGACGCATAATTAATTCTGATTTTGACAGGAAACAAAGATGACCACTTGTGAGAAGTATTTTGAAGTACACAGGAGTGACACAACTGTATCAAGACCTATTGTTTAATACACGTAATTTAGAATGTAAGTACTCATCTCAATACTGAAAACCAAATTACTTTTTAAAAGGAAAATGGTGTATGCATTGTATGGTGTCATTTTATCAAAAGTGCAGATGTTGCTAGAAGTGAACCAGCTGATCTTTTTTTTGCATTCGAGTCTAGATGTTACCTACCTGCTGCACTGTGGGTTGTAGCAACATTAAGCAATATTCAGGGAAAAAGTCAACTCAAACTTCTCAGAGCTTTTGAAAGGTAGAATTAAACACTAATCCAGTGGTTATGGACAGTTTAGAGGAGGAAGATGGAAAACAGGATAAACTGCACTAGATCTGAACATGGTACCTTAAGGTTAGTCCCTGCTTTTCATATCAAGACACTAAGCACTCTGACTGTTGAAAGATCTATTTCCTATACTCTAGTATAGTAGAGCAACAATTTTTTAGATTAAACTCTAATTTATCTGGAGTTTAAATACGCATTTGCAGAATCAAATGATCCTGTTACTTAAACAATCATGAGATTTAAAATATTCTGAATTCCTCAGCTACGCGCAATAAAAAATTAACTTTGAGTACTCCAAATAAATATCAAGCAGCAATCCATTATGCAAACGTCAATGTAAAGGGAACAAACTAAGGCCGATTGGTTTTTTCCAAGCCCCAGGCCAGCTACTCTGCCCATGTCACATACCTTTGTTGCAATGCACAAACATACTTACAGCGATATAATGTCTGAGGACATAAGTGACTTCTCCTGCCTCAGCCTTTAACACAAGCTGCTTATGGTATCTGTAGAATTCCTCTGAGCCAATCTCGGCATAAAATATGACAACAGGACTGTCAGGGTTTGACGTGGGGTATTTGTGGTCCCCTTTGAACAAAAATGGCTTTGGCCTGAGACAAAACAATTGAAGATGATCACACTGTGATTCACAGCATTTCCTCACTCAGTGCAAGATGCAAAATTTCTTTTAATCACTCTTTCTGTCTTCACTGAATACACGTCAGGATATTCCCACATATTATCAAGGTCAGCAGCACTTGATGCATGTTGATAAAGCTTTGTTAGAAATAGACATATGAAACTGAAACAAGTAGCTAGGTGCTATTTTCAATCTAGTATGATTCTTATTTTTAAAATTAACCACTTCCTTAAAAATTTCAATTAACTTTTTTTCTGCCAATGGTGATTCATAAATTCTGTATAAAAAAATTAAAAGACTAACAAACCAAATGTTGCAGGAACTGAAGAGAACCTTGTCCATGGCTTAGTACACAAAAAAGAAAGCACACAAGAAGAGTATTTTTAACTTCTCTTTTTAAATTTTGTTGAAAACACAACGAAATATTTAAAATATTCCCAGTGAGTGAGAAGAATAGCATGTGAGCCATAGATGCCATATGGCTGCACACTAACACAAAACCCCTTCATGCTTACAAAACCCAAAACTACCAATATTACTATGAAGACACACCGAAATTTAAGGAATTTCTTTTCTAAAGAGGTGTTACATTTTATAGTTTCTTTTTGTTACTAAAATTTGCAATCAGGTTCTGTTCTTGTAAAGAAATCTGAATTTGGAATATATCATGGGGCAATAGTTTTCTTTGTTAATGCTGAGAAAATTATATAGGGGAAGAAATACTATACATGCTTCAAGGCATTCATGAAACTATTTCAGTTATATTAACGATCATTTTAATGTGCAGCCCCTCTCTTGCTGTTCTCCCTACATACTAAAGGCTTTACATATTCCTGAGAATTCCTACTGTCCTTCAACAAATGGGTTCCAGCTTTCCCATGCGCTTTCAAAGCACTCCTCCTCCTGGCAGAATATTAAAGAGTAAGGGCCAAGAAAACAACTGTTGCAATGTGGATTAATTAAAAAAAAAAAAAAAGGAGACTGCCACTTTTGTGCACAATGTAGAAACTACCGGTTTATGACAAATCTCTTTACAGCAGTAAGTCTTACTAGGTTAAATTTTAAGAGTTAATCCAGTGATAGAAAATTAAGAAATACCTTTCCGAAGCTGCCTGTAAAAGGTTTCCAAGAGAGTCAAATTCACATGTCTTCTCCCCATGCACAGAAAAGAAGAGGGTACAGCCCTTTGGCGGAGGTTCATCTGCTGCTATCTGCATTAAAAAATTCGTAATAAAGTAGGTTCAGTGTCTGCCCTTAGAACAAGTGAAAGCGATAACAGCATAGCTCTGTAGCTCTTCTTCGATTTCCTACATTCTAAACTAGTACTTCTTTCCTGTTTATTACATAATTTAAATAGAGGGTAAAAACTGCAAAATTAAGAATTACGTCTTAACTTATTATAAATAGTTTACCAGTCTATTACTATTAACTGTAATATTAGTTCCAGATACAAAAAGTGAAGCTTGCAGCTGTAGGGTTTTTAGTTGGTTTTGAGGTGATTTATTGAGGGGATTTTTTGCACAGCACATCAGAAACCTCTCTATTTGTTAAACATCAAATGATGAAATAATTCCAGGTGAAAACAGAAGTCTTCCAATATTACTTAGACAAAGCACGTTATAACGCAAGACAGTTTGCAATGAACTACATGATACCCAGAGTTTGAAACAGAACAGAGAGTACAACAAACCTCCGTACATGGGATCTAATCATTATCTTCAAGTAAGTACAACTGAATAATGGGAACAGCAGCAGCAGCAGCCCAAGTACCAACGGAGCCACAGGGATTTTCCTCATAAAAATCTTTACACATTTATACGGGCGGCAGGCATCAAAAACATGCAGACATTTTGAAATCCCAATTCCTTAGTCTGCTCCAGACAGATGGATGCAAATCTGGCACCCAGTGAAATCAGAACGTTCCTCTGCTCTCAGCTCAGATGGATGAAGCACTTGGATCAGTTCAAGATATCCGATATTCTCAAATGTCTCCTTACACAGCTCGCTCCTTCCTGGGCCTTAAGTAACGCCCCACAAATCATCTGAGGAGTTCTCCCGTGCTGTACTAACCTGCTGAAAAGCTTGAACTGTTGCAGAATAAGAGCGCAACGACAAGGAAAATTTCAGCAAATTCTGCTGCAAAGGTGACAGGCTCTGGCAGGCGACTTTCAGCATTTCATGGTAAGAAGAGTAATCGCTCCCTGCAAAGTCAAAAGAAGCAGCAGTTACCTTTCTATAATATATTCTCATTGAAGAGGGGCTTTTCATCTCAGTTGTGATTTATACTAACAGAAGCCCATGGCATTAACTGTAAATATGCACATGACTGTTCCTCCTCAGTTTTCACTGCAGCCAGTTCTACAGATGGATGAGACTGAACTTCAACAGTGAGCTCTGAGAGTATACTGCCATGCTCTCCTGAGGAGGCAAGCAGGCTTGGGGAGGAGGGAAACAGTTAAAAGCTCCCATTGAGAAACAGAAACACAGAAAAAGTATTTACAGTATTTTATACTTCACATTGAAACAGAAACTGGAAGTGAAATCTGTTTCAAACTCATCCACTAGAGCTTCTTTCTGTCAAATGGACATCAAAATGTCTTGAGCACTTCAGAGTAAAAAAAAAATTACTGAAATCAGTCCTCATTTGACTCCTACGATACTAACACAACCTAAGACAAAACATTTTAGGTTATTTTTCGACCATGCCGACTATCAGTCTTCATGAAGAGAAGGATTATGAAAGCTTACCATCATGTTCAGATGTCTTAATACTTTGACTGGCTTCAACAAAATTCCAGAATTTTTCTTGACCTTCTTCTGATAAAAATTCACTGAGTAAGAAGAGAAGAGTTAGCTACATCTGTGAATTTTCCTCTCAAGTTACAATTCTAATATTTTGTAAAGCTTTATGGGAAGTTAGCTCCTACCGTATGTTTTGCTGTATCAGAAAACTATCTGTTACTAGAGAAAAGCAGACGAGGAAAGCTAAAAAAGAAGTGCAAACAACTAATAGTTGCAGGCCAGGACAAACACACAGCTTGTAAGGCACCTATTAATGTGTGACAGGGAGCAGTGTATATCCTGGGGATCCTCATCCCTAATGCATTTTTTTGCTAGTTGTCTTTTATGAAGAACAATGATTTTTGTTTACTTTGCTGTAGCAAACTGTAGCTTGCTGGAACTACTGGCTTTGGTGGGTTGGTTTGATTGTTTTTAAACGAGCAAAAGGAGAAGTCACAGCTTCACATCACGCTGTTGTAATTCCCCATATATTAAGAATATGTTTAAGTAGTTATACAAGGCTAAATGGTGAAATAATTCTCTAAATGTTGCTAACAACAAATACTTTATCATGCCTAAACTCGTAACATGCTTCACGTGCTAAAGGACGTTACACCATGAGATCTGGAGCCCAGTACCTGCCACAGTACTTTGTGTGTCCATTCCCACCTGTCCTGACCTAAGGCCATAAGTACTTCTTGAACAACTGGGTAACGAATTGCAGCGCTGGGCTAAGTAAACTGAACAGCAGGAATGACTTTACACTGCAGTGCTGTATCGGGATGCATTTCACCCCCGATGAGCAATCCTACCTACCCAAAGTCTTTGAATATAATCCTGAGGTTATATGCCAGACCTTCGGCATGTTGTTTTGCTTATTTGGTTACCATTGCCCAGTCTCTGAGGGCGAGCTTTCCCCAAGCAAATGTCTCCCATTGTCAGGGTATTTAAATCCTGGCATAAACACCTTGAGTTTTGCATTGTAATGCTTAAGGATTTTTCAGTTTCAAACCCCAGCTTTCATAGAGAAGGTTACAGAATAGTAATTTCACCTGGGACACGCCTGTCCTACCCCCCAAAGCCACGTCCATCTGAATGAAAACCATCAATGCTCAACTATTATCGTGTGACCTGGTCTGCAGAAACACAGACAGAATTCCATATACAGCAACACCCTTCAGTGATATAAAATTAAACACATGCACACTTACAAAAAAAATATTATCTAAAAGCCTTATTTTGCATAGACATCTGCAAGTTGGAATACTGCAAAATGAAACGATGGGGACTTCTAAAGTGCTAAATAGACCGCCAGTGAAAAGACAGCGTTGTGCTTTTTTTTTTTTTTATCTACCCAGGCTGACTTGCTCAACTCGTAACAAAGCAGCTGATGTGAGACAGTCAATGCACAACTCACATTAACAAAGTGAAACTTGAGTTTAACCAAGCTAAACATATGCAAGCAACAGGTACGTATCAAAACCTACACTCACCAGTGAAGTCAAAAATCTTTTACTATGGGATCTTACAAGGCCATGCTAAACCTCTCAATCTAGACCTTTCAGTAAAACCTGATAAGGCAAAAAATACCTACTATGGAAACAGTGTTATTAGTGTTTGTTCTAATGCACAATGAAACAATTTGCCATGCAAAAAAATACTGTCTGCTTTAAAATATTCTTTCCACCTCCCCAAGCACAGCAATGATCACGTTCAACCGTTATTGCTGCTAATGAGTTAGTAATGACCAGAATCCAAAGCACCACAAAACAACTGAAAAAGAGAAAATGTTACTTATCGTGTTAGCATATTCTGATTTGTCACAATGCATTTACCTTGCTTCAAGTAATAAAGGAGTTGAAGACCACTTTGTAGTTAGAGATGTGGTCACAGCCTTAGAGTCTCCTTTTACAAGTGAAGAACTGAACCAGATTCCAAGAACTGCAATAAGTATTCCCATTTTACAGAAGCCTAAAACAGATGAAGAAGAAAAAAGTCAGTTTTGCATTTGTCTCTTTTGATAAATACAAAACATCTCACATACCCAAATATATTAAGGCGTATTTTAACATTCAGTGGCCCATTTAATGCAATCCATCAGTGAGGTAATCACAGTTTCATCTCAGTTACAAAGTCAAAAATATTATGAAACGACGAAGAGAGACAAGGATTTTAAGATCTGACTCCTCAGCTGCACTTAAACCTAAATCAGTTCCAGGTTCCTCTGTGTTTATGCTTTCAAAGAAACTTGCTCGCTTCTCTTCTGGGACACCCCCATCATGTGCTACCGACTTTAAGAAGAGGTGTTACAAACAGCCTATATTCCAAATCAGGCAGAAAACCAACCCACCGTTCATTGTACGGGAGGTACAGTCACGTTTTGTATTTGCACAGATACATCAGCTGCTGTACTAACCAACGTCGGAAGAGCCAGGCAGGGCTACGGTTCCCGAGTCAGCCCTTCAGGTTCTGCTGGGTACAGCGGCCTTCTCCGGGGAATGAAGAAACACGCATTTCCTGGGTGCGCTACAGACCACCAACTTCAGAAGCTGAAAAAAAGGAATGAATGAAATGATGAAGACAGACTCAAATGATACAAGTCACTGTGAAAAATGAGGGCACTCCCCCTCCAAAAAAAGGAAAAATTATGCCATTTCTTTATTGTCCTTCATGTGTACTTTCATGCCTGTACATTCTGTGACCTATGGAACACAGCTGAGTGGAATGTCCTTGACGACAGCTCTTAAGCTTATGGAAGATCCAAATTCTCCTGTCAGGTGTCCATTATAGTTTCCAAAAATTCAAGCTTTTGTCCCCTTTCTCTGACTATATTTACTACACAACCAATATATATACCCAAGCACTGTTTCACTTCTTATTTTTCTGGATAACTCCCTTTCCATTCTCCCTCACCCCAACTGAAAAAACAGCCCACTCAGATTCCAGGTATATCACACCCGACACC
Source organism: Trogon surrucura (assembly GCA_020746105.1). Taxonomy (NCBI): domain Eukaryota; kingdom Metazoa; phylum Chordata; class Aves; order Trogoniformes; family Trogonidae; genus Trogon; species Trogon surrucura. The sequence continues at coordinate 20,885,904 of CM036625.1, read as the reverse complement.
CTGTCAGGACCTAACTCACGTCTCCGTTTCATGAGGATCTCAGTGCAAAAAATTGTCTTTGCACTCACATTATATATCTGTAGCTTTAGCTCTGCCTGTATTCATATATTGATAAACAAAAGAATCTCATCTTACTCACTTCTCCAGCTAAAAGCTCAGCAGCAATCATTCAACCCATTGCTGTTTCTGTATTTTAGTGTCCTTTCTTTCAGAATAGAACCAGAATTGCCCTGCTGTAATATACAAAGAGCAAGCTGCTCAGCTGCACACGACATTTGTTTTACGGTGCACCTGGGAGGCGGACAGATGGCATCGCATGACACGGGAGCGGTTACAGCCACCGCTCGCTGCGTGCAGAGGAGGAAGCTCGGTCAATATTTGTGGAGTGAAACCTTGGCTCCCACCGAGCACAACAGAAAAACAGTGCTTGCAGTTCCTCCCACAATCAGGTCTTTCTTATTCACTGCAAATCACACACTGTAGTTTGGAACATGTAAACGAATATACTGTATGTACTGTGTTCTTGCAGCCAGAGCTCCTGTGCTGTTCTCTCATGCCTGCTTTCCTGTAATAAAGGTCTTTTTCTATATGAAATAGGGAAGAAAAAAACAGGACAGATTTGTCACCTAATGCCAGTTTAGCCAACTGACAACCTGCAGATCAGAAACATCTCCACTCCCTGAATAATAACAGCAGCAGCACTGTGAGGAAGAGAGGTAAGAGGCGCAGGAACAAACGTAAGTGACGCAAGGAGATCTGGCTGAGTTCTGTGCCAGGTAACGAGGCAAAACCCAATCTGTAAAGTGGATTCTTCAGACCTCATTTGTAAATATTTTCCCTCCAGTTAGCCAGAAATACACTTGCCAGCCTCCCGGAGAAAGGAATGAACCATCCCACGGTCACGGGTCCTGCCGGACCACGGACACGGTGGCCTCCGCCCAGCCCACGGCACAAGGGCCATCGCCCGGGCGAAGGTGCCAACTCCTCGCGTTGGGATCTGCCCGAACCGAGCGCTGTGAACGGCAAAGATCACCGGTGCCGCCCGGAGAGCCCCGGTGTAGCGGATCGGGCAGAACCGCCCGCCCGAAGCGCTGTGACCAGAAGGCGCCGGCGCCAGCGCGCTCCCTAAGAACCCTTCCCGCCGCACTGCGCCTGCGGAGCGGGGCTCGCTGCCGGCAGATGGCTCAAAGCCGTCACCCTGCAATAACGGGGCTGCCTGTTCGTTAACGGCGAGTGGCCTTTAACCCCCTCCAGCGCGGCCCCTGGCGCTTTCCCGGCCGCCCTCCGCCCTCCGCCCGCGGGCTGACCCGGCGCAGCGGGGCGCAGAGGCCGCAGCCCCGTCCGAGGGGCCCCGCTGCCACCGCCGGGCTCGTCTCCGCAGGGCTGAGAGACGACGGCGGCGCCCGCTCCCGGCCGCCCGCCCCTCCCCGCCCCGCCGAGCCCCGCGGCCGCTCCCCGCGCGGCGGAGGCGCCCTGAGGGGCGGCGGCCCCGGGTCCCCGCCGGGCGCTGCCCCTCCCCCCTCACGGGCCCGGGCCGCCCGGCCGCGCGCGCGGGTCGCCGTGGTAACCGCACCTGCCAGCGGCCGCCACGCTCCCTTCCGGCTCGCGCCGCTCCCGCCACTTCCGGGCGCGCGGACTTCCGCTGCCGGGCGAGGCCGGCCGCGCCGCCATAGAGTCGCAGCGGTGTAGGACCAGAGCGTCACCTGGCCGCCATCTTGGGGGTGGGAGGGGGGTTGGCGGGCGGCGGTTCCCTGCTCCGCTGCCGCCCCTCGGCGGGATGTCCCCTCCGTCCCCACAGGGGCCCCTGCCCGGTACCGCCGGCGCCTGGCGCTGCCCGGGGCGGGGGGGCCTGTCGCCGCGTCCCGCTGCGGCGAGGGCGAGGGGGGGGCGTTTAGCGGCGTCCTGCGCGTCCGCGGAGCGGCAGCCCCGGTAAGGCGGCCGGCGGGGCGCGGGCGCGTCTCTTCCGCGGCGCTCGCCGGAGCCCGTGGTTCCGACGAGCCGCGTTGAGCCAGCGGGGCCCCAGGGAGGCCGGCGGCAGGCTGCCCCGGGCCTGCCCGCAGCGCGGGGCGGGCGCCGTGCGGTCACCGAGCAGAGCCCCGCGCCCGAGGCGGCCCCGGCCGTGGCCCCGCACGGCTGCTGCTCCCGCCGCGGTGACGCTGCGGCCTCCGCGGCCTCACGGCTGGGCTCGTCGCTGCCGCACCCCCTGCGTGTCCCGGCACTGGGAGGGTCCCTCGTCCTGACACGAGAGCGGCCTCGTTGGGTCCGTGCAGACCCGTTCGAGACTGCGTCCCTGCCAGAGCCACCTGGGTGAAAGTGTAAGATCAGGGCCAACAGAGACAATTATTCTTGCAGAATGTTTGTGCGGTCTCAGTTTAAGAAGTAGGTGACGCCAGAGGCAAAGGTGGAATCAATGTGTTTTTCTCATTATCCTGCTGAAGGGAGCCCCACAGCTTGGTTGTGCTGTGCAGAGAACAGCTGCCTTCACTTGCTCATCTGCTTACAGTGTAGATGACGGGAAATTGAAAGAAGCACATGACAGATAAAGAACAGTTGTACTTCATCCATCTCATCTGTACCTTTTACAGCTCTCCATCAGAGCTCCCTGTCACCTGTCCCTTTTCCAGCCCACAGATGGCAACCCCATGTAGCTGTTCTGTACCCGCTCTGTGTCCGATTACCCTTGGTTGCATCATCTGCAGGTTTTGTATGGTTCCTGTGATTGTCTTGAGCCACGGGCACCGGGGAGCGGAACTGCTCCTCTCATTCGAGAGGTGTTGAGGGGGAATAAAGCTGGGAGTCCAGCCAGGACAGGTAACTCTGATAAAGGTAAAGGCAGGTCTCAGGGTCACCCTGCCGAGCACTATCCCTCAGAAACAAGCCTTGCCGCTGTCTCTCCCCAGAGTCTCCAACAACAGTTTGCGGGGTTGTTCACAACAGAAACCTGAGGGGTTTGCAAGGCAAAACTTGGGATTGCTGAAATGGGATTCTGTAATCTAAAGCTTTTCTTTTTTTGGTTTCATTTAAAAATATTACTAAAACGCTGAACACAACAGTTGTCTGTGTGGCTTCATCTCTGAACCTCGAGATGTAAGGACCTCAGTGAGAACGGTGCCACAGAACACAGCGGTGTTCGAGGTGTGTGTCATCAGACACGAAGCAGCCATGTGCTGGCAGTGTTTCAGAGTCACAACGAGCATTGTCACCGAGGTTTGAGGTTTTTGTTTAAATTTGTTTTTCGCCCTCTGTCCCCCTGAGTAGCCAACGTTTGTGCCAGAGACAACAGAGATGTTGAGGTGAGGTATTCATTGATTAAATCTGTTTATTGCAAGCTCCTCCTGACTTGGAGGTACTTCCTCGCATAGTCGAGGGTAGGGAGAACGAACGAGCCCCTTCCCGGACGCACCGGTTGTGTCTCGGAGCCGGTACCGCGGGCTGGGGCCTGGGATCCGGCAGCCGCCGCCGGGGGGGGGGGGGGGGGGGGGGGGGGGGGCGTGGCCCGCGCGTGGCTCCGCCCACGCCGCGTTTCCCAGGAAACCGCCCGCCAATAGGGCGCCGAGGCCACGGCACCGCCCCTCCCGCGCCTCGCGAGATCTCCGCCCGCAGGGGCGTGGGGGCGGACTACATTTCCCAGCACCCCCCGGGCGGAATGGCGCAGCCAATGGGGCGGGGCGGGCGGGGCCTACCGGGGCCAATCCGCCGAGGGCAACTGCGGCGGCGGAAGAGGAGATCGGTTCTCGGCGGTGGCGGCGGATCAGCGACGGCTGCCACGGGGCGCCCCGGGCACAGGTAACGCCGCGGGCAGCGCGCCCGGCGCCACCTCGCTCTCAGGGCCCAGGGCGGCTCCGGAGAGGGGCTGCGGGCGCGGGGCGGCGGCCGCTGCTTCAGAGCGCGGCGGCGGGGGGCGGGGAGCTCGCGCCTGCCAGCGGCGCCGCGGAGCGGAGCGGGGCGAGGGGCTGAGGCGGCGGCGACGAGGAGAAGAGAGGAGGGGCGGGGCCCTGCGCGGCGGCGGGACCGGGGCGGGAAGGGCCGGGGACCGGGGCAAGGCAGGGCAGAGGGGAGCGGGGCTGCGGAGGGCGAGGCGGGGCCGGGCCGGGCGCTGCGGGCCGCGCTCGGTGCGGGCAGGGACGGCCCCGGGCGCCGCCGCTCTCCCGGGAACATCCGGGCCCTGCGGCCCCTCACGGCGGCACGGCAGTGGGCGGGCCCGGGCGGGCACGGCCGCCCTTCATTGGCTACCGCCGACCTCCCCGCCATTGGCTCTCCGCCTCGTGAGGTCATTACTACGGTCGCTCCTCACTGGCCGCGGCGTCCCCCGCGCTGGATTGGCTGGCGCGGCGAGACCGCGCAGCGATTGGCGCGGGGCTGGCGGTGCCGCTAGCGCCGCGCCCAATGAGGTTGGCGGGATCGAGGGGCGGTGCCTGCGGGGGAGCGGTGACGGGGGGAGGCGTGGTCGCTCTCCGGGAGGGGCGGGGGTCGCCGGTGGCGTGACGCGCCGTGACGCAACGTAACGGTCGGCGGTGCCCGCAGGCGGATATGAGCTCGCAGCAGTTCCCCCGCTCGGGCGCGCCGCCCGCCGGCCTGGGACCAGCGCCGCCGCCCATCCCCCGCCAGCGGCTCCGGCGGGCTCATCGCCCCCGCCGCCACAGGTAAGCGGGATCCGCGGGTGGGCGGGGAGGGAGTCGGGCGCTGGGAGCCTTCGCGGTGCCGCCCCCGCCCCGCGTCCCGCCTTCCCCGGTGCTCCCGGGAGCGCCAGGGCGCTCCCGGGAGCGCCGGGGAAGGCGGGACGCGGGGCGGGGGCGGCCGAAAAGCTGCCGCGGTTACTGCAGGCGATCGGGGGAGCAGCTTCGTTTTCGAGGGGTTTTATATTTGTTTTTTCAGCCTGATGTTTAGAGAAATAATGCGCTAAATGAAGACTTTGTAATAGCACGTCCTTGACGTGGGAGTTGATGGGGGTTACTTAAGTAATGACGTGCGTTTTCTCACTTGAAAGAAGGAAACGAGCCAACCTTTGTTTGGGGAAGGTGTTTAGGATGGAGGTGACCCCAGGTTGCCCGGCGTTTTCAGCGTTGGCATATGCTTAATTGTAATTTCTTTTGTTTAGACCGTGTCTGATTTCACGTCTCTGAGCTGGGGATAACCGATGCAAAAGTGTTACTTCACCCTCTTCCTCACCGTTCTCTTGTTTTTTTTTTGCTAGCGAGCGATGAATCTAGTCGCGACTCAGAAGTTGCTCCTAGAGAGCACGTCGGCCCTGGCGGCTCGATCCAGCCTCGAGAAGAAAAGCAGGAACCCGTGGTGGTTCGGCCGTACCCACAGGTTCAGATGCTGACGCAGCACCATCCTGTCCAGTCTGGTGCCCCGGTGACAGTGACAGCACCACCAGCACATCTGACTCCAGCTGTGCCACTTTCCTTTTCAGATGGACTTATGAAGGTAACGGGGAGGTTTGCGAATCGTAGGGAGGGAAATGCAGCCTATGTTGCAGGTTAGACTGTCGAGCAAGAATTAATTACACCAAAAACTGCCCTGCTTTTGCTTCTTAAGGTTTCCTTGTGTGCTTCTGCTGACTGCACCCTGCCTCGAGGGTTTAGCTGTTCGTATCATATACCAAGGACTTCATAGTTCCACAGCATTATTTCTAAGGGGGCTAGTTTTTTGTTTATCTCTTAAGAGATACGTTTCTGAAATCTTCCCTGGTATTTCCTCCAGGTTTTCACCCGCTTCCGTAATAATTTCTGCTTCAACACTGAGCTCTCATTTGGAGTTCCCAACATTTCTGTCTTTGTATTTCTTGTAGCCTCCCTTGAAGCCCACCATGCCTAGCCGGCCCATTGCTCCCGCTCCGCCCTCTACTCTCTCGGCTCCCACAAAGGTTCCTGGGCAAGTTACTGTGACCATGGAAAGCAACATACCACAGGCTCCAACAATTCCTGTGGCAACAATCAGTGGGCAACAGGTCTGGGTTTGTTTGTTTGTTTGTTTTGTTGTGTTTGGTTTTTTTCCTGTTCCAGCTCACTGCATGGTCAGATCAATGTTAATATTGGTGTAACTGAGGTGGGCTCTTGCAGAAGGAGAGAAGGTAGAGAGAGCAGGATTCCTCATTCAGTGGCCACCGGTTGTTGAATCAGTTCTGCTTGGAGTATTAACCTCAGGCTCTGTTATGGCCAGGCCTTTGGAAAGCTGCTCATTTGTTGTCATCATCCAGCTGGCGCAGCGCAGTGGGGCTGTGGTAGCAGGGCCGTACCCAGAAGCTGCTGTGGTGTCTTGCCCTGAAAGCTCCTGCTGTTTCAGTATCGCTTGGAGAATTTCTGGTGTAGACAAACTGCTGACAACCATCACCGCAGTGTTCTTTACCTTCACTGGGAGCAGTTTGGAGGAGATCAGTGAACAGTTTATGGTTTTGCAGTACATTCTTATTAAATCACTAGTGACAAAGTATGAGGGGTGGGAAATGTAGATAATGCTTTAGAATATTTTTTTTTCCTCCTGTAACTTTTGACTGCAGAGCCCATCCTTGTGATTTGAAACTACTTTGGCAGAACACTCATCAACAAACCTCTGAAGTCTCAGGGTTTTGGTGTAAAGTCCCTTTAGGTGGATTTGAGTTAGGCTGGCTAAGGATCTGCAACAGTTTCAGTGGATTTTTATCCTTATTAAAATCCCTGAGAAGTTCAGAATCACAGAAGGAAAATAGAATTAAACTGTTGCAGTGTTTGCCACATTTCCCCCCATTTTCATGACCCATTTTCATGAGGTGGTACGAATCTGTGCCTGGAATGTCACTGGTGGCAGAAGGGCCATCTGTCAGGTTCAGATGTGGGTGACATCTGGCCGAGCGTCACCCATGTGCCAACCAGAACAACAGATCAGTGAAACGCATAAATGTTTCCCTCTTCCACACCTGGTGTCAGCAGGCTCTGTAACTTTATCCTGTAGAGACATCTGCCTCTTTCTCCCTTCAACTTTTGTACGCCAAGTATTTCTACAAAATCTCTGTCTTCGGGACATAGATGTGGTAATAGCATGGCTTTTAATTCTTGTCAGCACAGCTCAGAGTTTATTTTGGGTTTTGTTATTTCTTGAACTCTGCAGGGGCATCCTAGTAACTTGCATCATATCATGGCCACCAATGTGCAGATGTCTATCATCAGAAGTAGCGCTCCTGGGCCTCCGCTACACATTGGAGCTTCTCACCTACCCCGAGGTAAAGACCTGGCTGTCCTGCTCCTGCCTGCTGCTCGCAGCCTCTCAGGGGAGGTGGATCTGGCCTCCTTGCTGCTCGGGCAGCTGGTGCTCCAGCCGGTACAGCTGCCAGTGTGAGGAGGTGACTCCTGGCCTCTTAAGAATGATGTTGCTGTCGGTCATTTAGGGCAGAACTGTGTGACAGTATTTAAAATGCTGGCAGATGCCAGCACGTTTGTTATGTTAGTTCTGTGCTGTTAAAAAAGTGAATGCTTTCAAGAAAAAAAAAATATACACTGGTACAGACCTGTCCTGCAAAGTGTCGTGTACGTTCTTGGTAGTGAGCGTTTCTCACCTCTCACAGTTCTGAAGTGTATTCTTATACCCACTGCTCACAGGATCACTCGTGCAATTTTGTGCATGTTAACGTGCCATACTGTGTGCATTTGCATTTACTCTTGAGTAAATGCTGGTGGTAACTACAGGCTCTTGTCTCCTGGAATTTTGGTTGCTGTGGCTTACAGAACAGGAGATCAGCCTCTTAAAAGAAGCTCTGTGCTTGCCGAAGCTCTGACTTCTGACTGCAGTTTGACTTTGAAAAGCTTATGGGTTATGTTTCTAGTTCAGCTTTAAACTGATCTGAATTCAAAGTAATTCTTTGATTAATTTTTGTATTTGATGTTATTTGGTCACCCAATAAAGATCAATTGACATGAGCAAAGACCTAATCCTCTTTGATTAGAGGAGGTGGGAGGACTGTGCAGCTTTATTTGTAGCTGAAGTAAAATGTCGTGGTGTTCCCTTGATTCTTGCGGGACAGCTGCCACAAACTTTGTGTTGTCACTTAGCGTATGTTTTCTTTTTTCTTCCTGCTCTTTTTCTCTCAGCTTGAATATTAACTTTTGAGGTAATAATTGCAATTGGGGACATCTAGAGAAGCTGTGCAGTCTAGTCCATCAACTTATTTCAAAGCTATTTACCTTCTGCAGTGATTTCTTGTGATCAGGAGACAGTAAACAGGAGACAAATTAATCAAACTGCAGGTTTAAAAGTTGGGGGGGGTGGTTTTCCTTTTGGGTTTTCTTCTGTTGCATGTGTATCTTTCTTCTGAACTTCATCACATGCAGTGAGATTGTTGTTGGTATCCGGGGACTGAATTACACATTAGCCCAGCAATCAAAATGAATTGTTTCTACTGACTTCCACAGCTTGAAATAGAAAAAGATTTGTGTTTGCAATATAAGGATATTGTGAGGGAATGGGAAGTATCAGTCAAGACAATTCATTTAAAGTAATACCTACCTTTCCCCACATGATTTCATGAACCTTACGCATATTTGTTAAAAGCCTTTTAAACCAACACTGCCTGAACCGACATACGTGTGAAATGTGTTAAAACTGGAACACCCACCCGCTGAGGTCAGAGGGTGCCTCTGCAGTACCGACGGAGCCGTTTGGGCGCGCGGGGTTCTGACCTGCTCGATTTGTTTCCCAGGTGCGGCGGCAGCTGCAGTGATGTCCAGTTCTAAAGTAACCACAGTCCTGAGACCGGCTTCACAGTTGCCAAACGCAGCCACGGCCCAGCCGGCGGTTCAGCACATCATCCACCAGCCAATCCAGGCAGGTAGCGGCCGGGCGGCTTCACGGAGTGCTGAGCACCAGCTCCCGGTTCCTCCTGGCACTTACGTGTTGTATACAACCTGTAGTTGCGTATTGACTGAGCTGAGGCTACTGGCATCTCTCTTCCAGTTCTGTTTCTTGGGTACTGGGTTCTAATAGCAAGTAGTGAGATCATTGCATCTGTCCTGTGGCTTTAATTCCTCTGCAGACTTGGTGCCAGAAATACAGGTTTTAACTGTCTCCAAAGTGCTTAGAATCTGGGAAGAGGATTTAGTTCAGATACACTAAGTTTTTAAAGTCTGGTGCATTATGCTTGGGTTGATTTATTCTTACATATATGTATTAATGTAGAATTACAGAAAGAAATCATTTTAATATTCTTCTGGGTATATTAGCTTATGTACACATAGAAGATTATTGGTGTAATCTCCCTGTGATAGTACTAGCATTCAGCGTTAGGATGAAGGGTTAAAGATTTTTACTTTGTGATTTCAGTTAGGATCCCCAAGTAATTGCCTTTGACTTCTGTATATACCTGCATCAGAGTTTCTTCTCATTCTGAAGTGAACCGACTCTTGGGGTTTTATTCCTAAAGACCTTCAAGGGATCTGGTCCTGTAATGTTTTTTGGTTACCAATCCCTGTGATGTACATGCTTTGAAAACCAGGGCAGATCTGCTTAGGAGTTTGCAGATCAACTCAGGAAGTCTGGAAATGTCTTAGAATGCCAAAACTTAGTGATAAGGTGTAGGAAAACCAGTTTTAGCCACATAATTCCTAGTTATTCTCTGAACAGCAGAACTGCTTTTCTGAACGTATCTTTGTGACTTGTTTTTATAGTCTCGTCCTCCTGTGACAACTTCCAGCACGATTCCTCCTGCTGTGGTGGCAACTGTTTCGGCCACGAGAGCTCAGTCCCCCGTGATAACCACAACGGCAGCACACGCGACAGAGTCGACCCTCAGGTAAAGACGCTTTGAAATGTGCAGTGCTCTGACTTCATGGAGGCTGCGGGAAGGGAAAGCACACACGTTCATCATCCGTACGTGATAATCCTCTAGAGGTGGGATGATAAAACACAAATATAGTAATGCTTGCGCGGTGCAAATGCTGTCAGTTCTGTGGATAAAAACTGCTATTCAAACGTGAACTGCAGCTCCGTGTTCTGAGGAGGAAAGGCCTTAATGAACCAGCTCTGAAGTCCTGCTTCCTGGAGAGCAGAGTTTCTCTTGCAGGAACTTGTGACTAATTGGGCCCATCTCTATTTATGAAGACGCAGGGAGGAAAAATAACATGCAGATGTGGAAAAGCATCCCTGACAGTCTCTTTTATGAGCTGATAGGAGCTATTGATAAGGCTGCCCTCCTGGCTGGGTATGTAGGGCAGATGAGGACCCAACAGCGTAGTTCAGATTTCTCCCGCTGCTTCGCCACGCACTTGACGGCAGTGCTGCTTGCACAGTCCGAGGCACGATGTGTATCCCTGACTGTTACCTTTCATATTTGGTACCCACGTGGTTACCTTCATGAATGTTTTCCTTTCTCCTCAGTCGACCCACCCTGTCTATCCAGCAGCACCCGCCTTCTGCAGCCATTAGTATTCAGCGGCCTGCACAGCCAAGGGATACAGCGACTCGGATTACACTACCCTCTCACCCAGCTATTGGAACACAGAAGCCACAGCTCCACACCATGGCTCAGGTAAACTGCAAGAAGGAGGGGAAAAAAAAAAAAACCCCACAAAAAAACCCAAACCCTCTTGCTTCTTCTAGATGTCTCTTTTGTTTATATCTTGAGGGCTAAGATGAAATTTGGGAAAAGAGTTAGTATTTGGTTAGGAATTCATGTTCTCCACAGTCAAGGCAATGTGATTGCATATTAAGTATATATTTTAAATGTATTAGTCTTTTAAATTTAATGTTTTTTCCTTTCGTAGAAAACAATTTTCAGTACTGGTACTCCAGTGGCAGCAGCAACAGTGGCACCTATTTTGGCAACGAATACCATTGCTTCAGCAACCACAGCTGGTGAGTTACTCTTAATGCTATTGTGGGGTAGTTATGAGTGAGGTTTTTGTTGTTGCTTTTTGTTGGTTTTCCTCCTGAAGATGGAACATCAGTATTTTTGAGAAGGTTCGGGTTTGTTGTTTTTTTTTGTTTTGCTGTGAAGACTCTTTGGAAGTGCGTGAGGAGACTCCATGAGAGGATTACTGGGTTGTTCAGGGAGGTTGTCTGGGTTGGGGTTTCTCCCCTCTGTATTTGTATGTAGACATACTGGCATGATAGAGCTCTGTAGAAAGACCTTGTGTGGGTTGATTTGTTTTTTGTTCTCTTTAGGTTCTGTGTCTCACACCCAAGCGCCTACAAGCACCATTGTCACCATGACAATGCCCTCCCATTCTTCCCATGCTACAGCTGTCACGACCTCAAACATCCCCGTTGGTGAGTGATTTCAGTTTTAAGGCGAGTGTGTAAGTGATGCTTCGATTTTTCTGTTCATTCTAGCAATGTCTGTGCATAGTAGCAAATTCGGGGGGGACGGAAATCAGCTCAAGCTGGGAGAAACCAATTAACAGGTCTGCTGTGGCCTGCCTTCTCTTTAATACCAGGAAGACGTAGATGTTCTAGGAGGAGTAAGTAATAGGGTGGCTCACTACCTTAAATTTTTAGACAAATTTGGGCCTTTTTGGCACTTGAGAACTTGCATTGTATATACTAGAAGTTGTAACTGCTTGGTGATTAGAATATGGCGCTCTCAGTTGATTTTTGTAAGTTTCTTCCTGTGCTTCTTGAGACGTTAGGTGCAGCCTAGTTGAATTTGATTAGTGTGTTCCTTTGGAGGTGAAACACTAAGGTCTAATGTTGGGAACTTTATTTACCTGGTTGTGGAATTTCCCGAGATGTTTCCTACAGAACCATAAAAGTTTCCTTTTGTTCATCTCTGTTTTCCTGCTGACTTCCTTCTTGTTCTTTAGAAATCTTGTAATATCTTTCCCTACTATAAATTTCCAAGGAGTGAAGTTCTATCTCCATACATCATGGTTTCCAGAGAAACTTTTGTAGATGTTTTCTTTCTTTTCTTGGCCTCTATGTATGCTTGTTTGCCTTGATCTTGTTTCCCATGATCTCTGTCAAATTCTGCTTTGAAAACTTGGATAAGTAAGTTCTTGACAGCAGGAAGGATTGGGCTGATCCAGGAAAAAAAAAAAATTAACTTCATTCGAGCACTGGAGTACCTTACTCTGTTAGCAAGTATAGTTTATATATGCATTTATAATAGCCATCTGTTCTGGTATAAACTGATGAAAAACGCTTCACTTCACTTGTTTTTTCTGCCTGTTAAGGAAGCCTGTCATCACTGTGGTTAGAAAGTCATCTAGGGATGGGGTGTGTTTTGGGGGTCAAGGAGGAAGGGCATGTTGGGGATTTTGCCGGGAGAGTTAATCTTGGCTTTGCAGGTTTTACCAACTTTTCCTTTGACGACCAGCTGATTACATGTTTGTCTTTATGCAGCTAAAGTGGTTCCTCAGCAAATCACGCATACTTCTCCCCGGATCCAGTCCGATTACACAGCAGAGAGGAGTAATCTCATACCCCTCTCTAGTCACCGGGCGTCTCCAAACCCTGTAGCAATGGAAACCAGAAATGACAACAGGTGGGGAAATAATGGCTGGATGAATGAGAGTGTGTGTGTGAGTAGGTTTGGAGTTTTGCTGCTTTTCTGGGTTCTGATAAGCTGGAAATAATGGGGGTTTGATATGCAGGAAGTAATGGGGGTTTGTAGTGGTGGGGATTTGATAAGACTTGAATTCATCCTGGTAGCTGAGATGCTCAACAGCTTAGGACAGATGAGATACAAAACTCAGGGAGCGGCCCAGAGGCAGGGGTTGAGGATAAACTGTTGCAATGGTGTGTTGTGTAAGACTTGCTGTCTCTGATGCCTGTAGGCAGTCGGTGCCTGTCCAGTTCCAGTATTTCTTGCCAACGTACCCACCCTCTGCCTACCCCCTGACTGCGCACACCTACACCCCCATCACCAGCTCCGTGTCCACCATTCGCCAGTACCCAGGTAAGATGGGATTCGGGGCAAGCAGGCTCTGACGCGTTGCTCTGCAGGTGGCTCACACATGAGGTTTTGTGAGGGGAAAAGCCAAGAGGCTTTTGTGATTTGTCCCAAAAAGTCTTCATGACTTGAGGGGGAACACCTGTGGGCAAGAACTACTTCAGAGACCTACTAAATGCAGCTACTACCATTTTTTCTCAGGAGTTTCACATTTGATAGCCAAGGGTTTGTATCTCTAGAAGCTTTTGATTTTACAAATCGAAACAGTTCAACTCCTTCAAACCACACCAGCTCTTCAATGCGTCTTCATTCCCTGGTGTTCTGACCAGCCCTTTTAATCTCTTTCCACAAGAGTGTACAGTTTGAGAGAGAAACCTGAACCAAAAATGGAAAAAACAAGCTGCATTGCACACTTCTGCATTAGTGTTCCATTGAAAAGAATGGAGCAGTTAAGGTGTTTGAAGTGTTGTTGTAATTTTGCAGAGTCAAAAAATGACATGTAATGTGAGGCCACGTAGTCAACCCAAACTTACGTCATTCTGTGTAAAAAAAATTTGGAGTACTTTTACCTTTCTTGAGTATTCTCTTGTAGTGGATACTTTCCATAATCCAAACCAAAGCATGATTTGGATTTTCAGGGAATATCTGTATCCGCTGGCAGCAAGTTACCCGCGAGCAGCATAGAGACAATTCAAAGGACTTGGAGGTGGCAAAGGCCACGTGCTGCGTGCGAGACAGCGCACGGGGAATTGCTGAGTTACTGGGGCCTGGTCTTTTTGTTACTGAAAGTCCACCGAAAAGTTGCAAGTCTTGACTATCGCATCAGGCTTTGAGGTGGGCTCGAAGCTGATTAAATGACTTGCAAAAGGGACAAGTGAGCTTCTTTTTGTGCTTGGCTTAAGGGTTTAAAGGAGACTGTGCAGGGGAGTGGTGGTGCTTCGTGTTGCCAGGTGTGGTCAAAGAGTGGTTGCCTCTGATAGAACATGATTTGAGTTCCAGTCTGGGTAGCGTATTGGGGTGATGGTAGGCTAATGCTAATTTTTAAAAAAGCAGATGTAGGTTCTTCAGCACGAGGTCATGGCCAGAGACATTTTTCTTGTTCAATTGACTTGAAGCATCAGTTGAAGGTACTTGTTATGGCAGTGACTGGTGACAACTCAAAGCAGAGGATATCAGGAGGGACACGTGCCTTGCTGAGCTTGGATAACAGTACAGAGGGGGCTTGTTAAAAGATCACTGAGAAAAGGAGAGTTAATGCAGAATTTTGAGGGAGAATGCTGGATTTAGCTTTCCAAAGGCTGGTTGTGTTTCATGTAGTCTCCCAAAAGGATTTTGTTGGATAGAAAGTTCTGCAACAAGAATGCAAGAAAGTTCTGCAACAAGATGTCCCACTCTGACAATTAACATGCCATATTTTATGCAGAATCCATTTTCAGGGACCTAGCTGACTGATTTCAGGGTTTTGACAGCTGTTTTTAGAGTGTCTTGTCAGCACAAGAACTTGATGGAAATCCTGTGACAATGACAAAACCAGCTTGTTCTGCGATGAAAGGGCTCTCCTTTGTTAGCAAGCAAGTCCATTGTTGGGAAGTTCCCACTTGAATTCTGTGTGTGGCTGCAGAAATCGTGGCACTGTTCTGTAAAGACTGGAAATCTGGAGATCGGAAGCTGCAGGTAGTCTTACAGCGCAGTTCAGTGCTGCCTGCAAGAACCGTAATATGCAGTATAGCAGATCTGGAAATATAAAATTGTAGTTACTTAGAGCTGTAAATTCAAATAAATTATCTGAACCTCTCAGAAGAGGTGCTTCATTGGTAACGTTGTTGTGCCACAAAAAAAGATCGCGTGTTCATTTGAGCTGGGGGATCCAGCCTGTAATTGCAAGCCCTGTTCCAAGCCAGATAAGATTGTACTCAGCTTCAGAACAGTTTGTTCAATTGCCGTAGGGAAAGCTTTTATTATTATTATTATATGGCTGGGGAAGGTAAGTCTTGTTTTTAAGGCACTTACACTTGAATTTCCACTCTTGTCTGCTTGCTTTTGTACACTCAGAGATTGGAGTTTTTCAGTTGAAGTAATGATAAGCTCTGTGGCAATTCCATCTTTGGAAAGGAAATGGCTTAGGCTTTTAGTTCATGGGGGCTTTTTGGGTTTGGGTTGTTTTTTTTTTTCAGCAGGGAAAAGTTCCAAGTGTTGGTACTTAGAAGCACTGTAAAATAAGATAGTGAGCAAAAATAGAGCGTAGCTTTCTGAGAGTGGAAGCTGGGTACAGAAATGTAATTTGAATCTAACTAAAAGTAGAGTTAAGCTCAATCTTTTCTCTCGTGTTGGAATTGGAAAGAGAAAAAGGAACAGAAATACACAGTAATGTTTAATTCTTCTGGCAGACAATCTGGCCTCTCCATTCTGAATTTTACTAGTGCAGCAAGCAGGCCAGCAAATTAATTTTTCAAAGCGAAATAGTCTTTGAAAGTAAGTGGTTGAGTGAGAGGCGCTGTGGGGTGGGGGGAAGCGGAGGGACCCGCTGGGTCAGTGTGACGAGGTATCTGTCGCTGCTCCCAGTTTCAGCTCAAGCGCCCAACTCGGCCATCACGGCTCAGACCGGTGTCGGAGTGGCCTCCACTGTCCACCTCAACCCCATGCAGCTGATGACTGTTGACGCCTCTCACGCCCGCCACATCCAGGGCATCCAGCCAGCGCCCATCAGCGCCCAGGGCATCCAGCCAGCACCAATCGGTGCCCAGGGCATCCAGCCAGCACCAATTGGGACGCAAGGGCTCCACCCTGCCGCACCAATCGGCACGCCGGGGCTGCAGCCGGCACCAATCAGTGCTCAGCAGCCACAAGCCGACACCAAGACTTCAGGTAAGAGCAAAGCCCCTGGTTTGGGCCCAGTCAGGGCAGCTGAATTCCTGTCCTACTCGTTTGGCTTTTCTTCTTTTACACTTATTAATGATCTTGTTATAGTCCAGCAGTGGACATTAAATACATTCATATACATATTCTCCCAGCAAATATTTTTTTTTTACCTATTTCCTCCTTTATTTTTTTTAAGTGTACTGGTTTGAGTGTGTGGGTAGTCTTGAATGGGTTACTTCAGTGAGAAAAACTGGTAGTGCCTGAGCTTAAACAATTCTCTTCAGTAAGGCCTTGTGGGAAAACTCACAAGTAAATGATGCTCTCTGAACTGTTCTGGCTACACTTTAGATCACAGTAGCCATCAAAATACAGCCAGGTACTTTCAGTAGTTGGGAACTTGATCTCGGTCTCTGATAGAAACCATCTATCACTAAAAGTGATTGGTCTGATGAAACGCCAACAACTTACTGAAGAAATGGGATATGGCGACCAAAAGAATATGCTGTTGCAAAGCTGGCAGACATACTGCGTGGTGATTCCCTAACTAAATGCTCTCCATCAGTTAGTTCACCAAACAGGCTTTGGCAGAAGGTCAGAACATGAGCACAGATGATGGCACGCACTTGTATGTGGCAGGTATTGCCACATAGACTCTACCAGGAACGTTATTCTGCTGACCCAGTTGTGTTGATGATCTCCCTAGCGGTTTGTGCATTCTCCATTTCTTCTGGGAAAGATAATTTCCCTAGCAGCAGTTGTTAGGCAGGAGGTGGTTTCCATCCTCGCTGTAGAAGGTTCAGTGGTTGGATTGCTTGGCACAAAGGTATCACTTACAAAATAGTGTGAACGCCCTGCAGTTACAGACTGAGGGAGTCAAGGGGCTGTGGACAACACGTGCTCTGCAGACACCTGCCTGGCTGTCAACTATCCTTAAGTAACTGCTGCTTTTTCCTCTCTGTATCTGTTCTTTTCTCTGCTGTGTCAACATCCATCCCTCCCAGCAGTAGTCTTGGCAGATGGAGCCACCATTGTAGCCAATCCTATTAGCAACACGTTCAACACGGCTTCTGCAGCCACCACGGTTGTGCAAACCCACAGCCAGAGTGCCAGTGCCAGTGCCCCAGCCCAGGGCTCTTCCCCGCGCCCGAGCATCCTGCGGAAGAAACCGACCACGGATGGGTGAGTAGAATTGAAAGTGACACGTGAACGACGCTTCTGTGCGCTCTGGCCCAGCTAAATGGAATCATTTCAGTGGAGATAAGAAAAGTTCTAGCAGGTTATTCAGTCAGCAGTGATTGTGAGTGACCTGCTGATCTGTGAAGTGCACTTCTTTTCCTCACCCAGGGTAGGATATAGTTTTTCTCTTACTGTCAGAAATAAAATGAGGACAGTTTGTCTCCTAGCTCTTGAAAGAGACCTTTTGAGGGAAAGTGGATTTGAGGCTTTCTTGCTTAGTGTAATAAAACCAAAGAATTCATAATCTACTAAAATTAGAATTCTGTGCTTTGTCTTCAGTGCTTTTCTTGGAAGAGTATGTGGATGAGTAGAAAGGATAGGATTAGTACCCTGCTGTGAAATCTGATTAGGAAAAAGGGAGGCAGTAACTTAAAGTATTTTATATTGTCTGTCTAATTTTAAATGCCTGAATAAAGAGGCAAGAGTCAGCTTTAGAATTAACAATGCATTTCCTCCTGACTAATGACTGAAAAGATTTGGAACTGATGTGTCCTACGAGACGAAAATTGCATGTTTTTCTTATTTGGGTGGAAACCTTTTTTAAGGCAGAGAAGCTACAGGCTGTGAAGCTGAAACGGGAATTAAAGAAGCAGAGGTAGATGACTAAAGAATGTTTCCATTTGAGAGGCTGATTATTCTGGACAACAATTCGACCTCTAGCCCCACAGGAAGACTGAATGGTCTCCGAAATACTTCTCTGTATTCAGCCCTGTGCTGCCTAACATCCACACTCAGGGCTTGAGGTCTTGGAGTCGGGTTTTGACACAGTCTAGTCCAACCAAATGAAGCAGATGCTAGTCTGAGCACTGTTTAGTTCCAGACGATTTGCTCAGTCTCGAAATACCAGCGGAGGACGGTGGCATGGCCAGACCTCCCTTGGAGCCTGGCGGTCTCAGTAAGACGCTCTCACTGGCAGGATGAGGGTGAAGCCGCACTCTTGGAGAAGCCCTAAATGGGGGTGAGACTAGGCCAGAGCTACTAATCTTTTATCTTTACAGAGAACAAAACCAAACATTAGTTTGAAAAGGAGGGAGGTGGGAATCTTAGATCTGTCTGTCGGTCTCTCACAGGCTGGCAGTCCGGAAAAGCTTAATTCCACCTCAGCCGCCTGAAGTAGCCAGCACGCGTGTCGAGAGCACCATGCGAAGCACATCTGGATCGCCAAGGCCTGCTGGGTAAGACTTTAGGAAACAACCAGCTGCATCATAATAGCTTCATTTGTTTGATTTGTATTCTTCAGCTATTGGAGCGTTTTCCTTTCTTTTGGGAAACTTCATCTATTTTGAATTTGTCAGTGTGATGACTTGACTAGTTCTGCTGCCGTGAAGCTGAGGCAGTAGCATTTTAAAAAAGATGTGGTTGTGGGCTTTCATAGAAACAAACAAAACCCTCTGCTATTTTAAAAGACAGGCCTCAAAACTTTTTTCTGTAGTGCTTGGAAATCAATGCTGAAGAAAGGTAAATGGAGCTTCTACCCTGCTTCAGTTGAGTTTGGTGGCTTTGCAGTTTATTCTTCTATAACTGTTAGCCACAGTGGGAGCTTTTGCAAACAGAGGATGGGGCTTAGTGCAGCTTTGGGTAAAAGTTCCTCTTGTCTGCATTGTGAAACTGCCTCGATCCTTTTACAAGTATTTCAAAGTTACCTGGAATTAGTCATGAGATTTGCTTGTTACAGTCAGTGGAAGAAAACAGCATCTGTAATAAACACAAAGCATGAGAAAGGGAGTGGAGGAGGAAGTGTAATTGAGATGACACCTCGTTCTGTTGTTAAACACATTACACAGCCAGGTGTTCCTTGTGGGTACAGGAAAAACTGGATAGTCTGAATCCAGCTGGGCTCATTCCCCTTGTGCTGGGTGGTCACGACTGAGATGCAGTTACCTTCAGCTTGTTTTGCTTTCTTCTAATGTTACAGTGCCAAGCCGAAACCTGAAATTCATGTGTCCATGGCCACTCCTGTCCCTGTGTCCATGGAGGCCGTGTCTAATCAAGGCAGCGAGCAGCCCACCATTGCAGTCCCCCCGACCTCCCAGCAGCCCCCCTCCGCCATTCCAACAATCATCGCGGCAGCCAGCCCCACGTCGCAGCCCGCGGCAGCGCTCTCCACCATTCCAGGAGCTGTCCCGGCTGCGCCACCAACTTCTACTGCAATTGTGGCAGCACCTGCTCCTCCATCAACGATGAGCGGTGCCCTGTCAGCAGTGCTGGGTCCTGCGGTACCAGAGATAAAAATCAAAGAGGAAGTGGAGCCTATGGATATAATGCGGCCAGTATCTGGTAGGTGGTTGCTAATCATCAGGTTGCTTCTTTTGTTGTTGAGGCAGCGGAGAAATTAGAAGGATTTCAACATATCCATCCTGAAAATGAGACGTCTCTTTCATGGTGGCACAGAACACTAGTCAAAGGGTTCCCCATATGCCTTGTTACTCATAAAGTTCTTTGCCTTCTGCCTAATCTTCATTGAAATCACTTGGTACTGTGACTGCTTTGTTCACGTTCAAATGATTCAACTCCAAAGAGCCTGTGTGAGTGGCTTGCTTAAAACACCCATGCTCAGCAACAGTACCAATACACTGTGGATCAGTTAATTTCAGTTTTCTCACGAGTCCTACTGTTCAGGTCCAAGGGCTTTTCTTCTGTGTGAAGTATTAGTGACCAGACGAGGACTTCATAGGGCCCTCCTGTGATTCATGAATATTTTTTTCTAGAACTTTTTAAAATACTCATTATATTGCCCTACTTGTCCAGCTTGGACATAGTTGCTATCAGGTGGCATGATCAGTAAAATTCACATCTTTTTGGGTCTCAAGTCAGGCACTATACAGTGGCAAAATGATAGGAATGCATCCCACATTCACGAGTATCTGAGTTCTGGTTTTGCTGTAGATTTTTTCACTCTGCAGAAGTCTGTGTTGTCCTGTGATGGACCAAGGTGCTTGCTACCGTTATTTCTGGAGCAGAGACAAATAGCATTAAGCTTTTCAGGGTTCTTTTGTCTCTTACTGGCAATCACAACTATGCCAAATTGTCAGGACATCCCACCCCAGAAATTTTTTTGCTGTGGCCTTAGTCTTGGCTGATTGAGCTTTTCCTGTGGGACGACAAGGTGAGTTCCCTCAAGCTACGCACTGCTCTGCTGCCCACTTCAGAGGTGTGTGGATCGGGGCCGTAACCTACTGACGGGGTGCTGCTGACTTGGCAGTACAAGTAGACTCTTGCAAGTACTGCAGTCCCAATTTGATTGCCTCTGACTGTCTACGTACATTATGAAAGGGACTTGCTTGCTGTTGACTGTAATCCATGCTGACGAACATTCAAAGATACCTTTTTTTAAATTAACACAAGACAAATGTTAGCTTGGATTCCTTTTTGTAGCATCAAATTAACAGAAGCTTCAAATATGAAGGAACTGAGGGACACTGGTCTCTTCTCTCCTTTAGGCATTTGTATGTGAGACACTAAAGATCTTACTGTATAGATTTGTCCTGGCAGTTACTGCTGGCTTAATACCTGAACTTCCGTATGTGTAGATGATCTTGTACACTTCATGTTCCTCGCAGTGTGCTGAAATAGAAATTACTGCTGGAGGCAGTGTCCAAACAGTGTTAATGTGTTACCTTTATGCCGCTGATGGTTTGCGTTCTTTTCCTCTTTCCTTCCTCTCAGCAGTCCCTCCTTTGACTACAAGTACTGTGTCTCCATCTTTGGCGTTGCTGACAAACAACCTTTCAATGCCTCCAAGTGATTTGCCACCTGGTGCCTCCCCGAGGAAGAAACCCCGTAAGCAGCAGCATGTCATCTCCACAGAGGAAGGGGACATGATGGAAACCAATAGCACTGATGATGAGAAATCCACTGCCAAAAGCTTGCTGGTGAAGGCAGAAAAGCGAAAGTCTCCTCCTAAGGAGTATATAGGTAATGTCATCTCTGTTTTTTTCCTCTGTTCAAGTGTCTGTATTTTCTCTTCTGTTTGTTTCCCAGAGAAGGTGCTCTGTCATCCTCCTGCTTCCTGAATATTAATAATATAAAATCCAAGTTATCTGTTCCTCAGCACATTCTGTGTAGCGAAGTTCAGGGAAAATGACCTTTCTCAGCCCGTAGGGCATCGTGTTGTATGAGGCTGCGGTTACTGATCTTCTGCTGGAGTTACCGTGTCACGCCAATCTCCTGCTTTCACCTACTTAGTGATAGTAATGCAGTTCTCCCTGGATCCTTTTCTAGATGAGGAAGGTGTAAGGTATGTCCCTGTGCGTCCAAGGCCACCTATCACATTGCTCCGTCATTATCGCAATCCTTGGAAAGCTGCTTACCACCACTTCCAGAGATACAGCGATGTCCGGGTAAAAGGTCAGTCCCCTTCTTGCAGTTTGACAGTTTCATTTATCTGGACTGAACTGCTTCAGTGTTACCCATTCAGGGTGTCTTGGAGCATCCTTAGCTAGCTGGTGTTGGATGAACAGCCCCACAGAAAGGTTTTGTTGGCAAGTTGGAAAACAAGGCTTGGTCAAGTCAGCTAATGACTTTCATTAGCTATATACTGCTTAAATCTCTTTCCTTCTCAAGATAAAGGAGGAAAGAAGAGAAGGACACTACAAAGAATTAGTTATAATTTTGTAAAAGAGAAAATGGTATGGTTATTGAGAAATTTATTTATGTAGAGGGACAGAAATTTACTGAAAAAAGTAATTCTTAAAGCAGTGATGTGCTGTAGGGATACAGTTTAGTTTTCTGATTTTCTTACAATCTAACGAACTTGACAGTTTAATCAAAAACTTTCTAGAATTAGCGTAGCTGATTTTGTCAACTAACAAATGGGCTTTTAAAGACTTTTTTTTTTGTGTGTGTGTAATGTGAGGAAAATGAATACCAAATAGTGTGGGAGGTATGCTTTTTAGCCAATATCTTAGAAGTTTTTAAGCAGATCAGGTTTTCACCTGATTTTCACGGAGTTTGAGGAGTTTATCAAGGAAGGGAGTAGATACGTATTTCAGTGGTAAAGGACGGACCTTTTACTTTTCCATGCAGGGTATTTGAAACACTGAGCACTGCATTCTTTAAATGGGGAAATAATGGGATATAATATGATTTTCCTGCAAATACAGGTAACCTGTTGCTAAGCAAGAGCAGCAGGCAGATAGGTGGCAGATGGGTACCTTCTTTCCTGTCTCAATCAAAATATTGCTCGTTCTTGTTTATTAGGATGTACTGAGGACAGTATTTGAGTTAATGCTTTTGTTTGAGAAGAGATGCCTGGCAAAATCGTCAAATTTGAGTAACATATCTTTGTATTTCCTGGTGACAGAAGAGAAGAAGGCCATGCTGCAGGAGATTGCCAATCAGAAGGGTGTATCCTGTCGCGCACAAGGATGGAAGGTCCATCTCTGCGCGGCACAGCTACTACAGCTGGTAGGTGACAGGGGCTTGCCAGCTTCCTACGACGTGGGGGAACACGGAGTTGCGTGAGACAGGAGGATGTTTTTACAAACTCAGTACGTGGTCCTCTGACATTGGGATACTGTAGAGGAGCTGGTGTGTAGCGCCCAACGGGAGTGGGACATGCTTTCCCCTTTCTCAGGAATGTGGCTTAAGTGGCTTGGAAACTGAAGAGTGTTGATTTTGATCCAGACATAAGAGCTGATGTATTTTGTACAGATGATCAAAATTGGCAACTCCCTCCTGCTGATGCACAGGTCTGAAGAAGCGTCTGTTTGGGATGGTGCGGCTGATCTGAGGAGGCAGCACTGATCCACATTCCTGGATGCTTCTGTTTCAGGTTGGGGGTGAGGTAGGTGCTCTGCATTCTAGCACCAAACTCCCCAAAACCTCTGCATTCCTGGAATAGTATTGTGAGAAACAGGGGAAACAGTTCTGGTTAGGATCCATGTTTGTTCAGAAGTGGAGCAATCCTGTAAATAGGACTTTAGTAAGAATGATAGTGCCACACTCTCTGTCAGAGGCTCCATCTTCTGAATAACTGACATGAGCAGCCGAGAGGGGAACAGATTGTTGTCTTCTCTGTGTAGCTTTCTTAATGTGGGTGAACGTTTTCTGGCCTAGCAGTGAACCTTCTCAGGAAGTGCTCATGTCTTTTAGACAAACCTGGAGCACGATGTGTACGAGAGGCTGACTGCCCTGCAGGAGGGACTCATTCCAAAGAAGAAGGCAGCGACCGACGACGACCTACACCGAATCAATGAACTGATACAGGTGCGTTCCTGTGGCCTCTCAACCCAGAACTGCTTTCCCCTTAATTGCATAATATGTTGTTGCAGTTAGCAAGAGCTAAAGCTGGCTTAAAAAAACCCCACACAGGTGTGTCTCCTGTGTTTCCAGCATTATTAGTTAGGGGTGCATTAGGAAAAAGTACACTGATTGCTTAGACTAGATGGTCTGCGGTTGATGACGACAGTGTTTCGTTTCAGGGGAACATGCAGAGGTGTAAACTTGTAATGGATCAAATCAACGAGGCTCGAGACTCCATGCTAAAGGTCTTGGATCACAAAGATCGTGTTTTGAAGCTTCTAAACAAGAATGGAACTGTCAAGAAAGTGTCCAAATTAAAGCGGAAGGAGAAAGTTTAAAGCCAGAAGAATGACTCTGGAAATGGAGAACATGTACAGAATGGAGTTGAACCTTTTTGTAGTTTGGGTTTATTTTTAAGCAGAGCACCTGAATAAAAAGGATGAGTTTAGGGAACAGATGGCAACAGATGGACATGTGAAGCCTGGTGACCTGAAGGGATTGTCACTGATCTGTCATAACGAACAACGATTTCTCTCGGGCTCATCCCTTTTCAAAGTCTTTCCAGTCCCGTTGGTTTAACCCTCCTGATGTGTCAGTGCCTACTAATTGGAACTAGTGGTGCAATGTGTTCCCCTGTTCTGCAGCTTAGGGGTAAATGTACGTGGGGTGTGTATACACCTGGAACGCAGGAGGCTCTGCAGGGCACACCAGGAGGCTGGCGTACAGGTATTGACCCAGGCAGCGGTCGTGCTTCAAAGCACTGAAAATGACACCGCTTTTGGTTACCCCATTCAGTTCTTGTTCTTCTGACCTTCCAGTGTCCAAAGTAGCCTTCTTAAACCAGTGCCACTGCACTAGGAGATCTCCCACATCCAGAATCTCCAATGGCTCAAAGTCCTAGCTGTCAAGTTAAAGGAAAAAAAGAAAAAAAGAAAAAAAAAAAGTGTGGGGGGGAATCATTTCAAAGTGGTTTTGTAGTGTCTGTGTGCGCGTCTATGTTGGTGCTCTGGGATACTTGTTTTGAAGTACCTCTTGCAACAGAGGACTTCCCATAGCTGGTGTAATGTTAATTGTATGTACCACATACATCCTGAAAACATTAATAAAGGACTTGGAGGTTTTTGTATGTGAGCTGTTTGTATGCCTTTCTACTACTAAAACTACTCGACCTGTAAACTCAAAAACAAGTTAAAGCCTTGGAAGAAGCCTTTTTGGAAGAAGAAATAATGTTGCTAAGTAGTTAGCCTCTTGTGCTGCTGCAGGAAGGATAACTTAATTCATGTTTCAGCTCCTAAAGATGAAATGGGGATTGCTTCCCATGCACTTTTGCACTTAACCTCATGTTTTTTGGAAACTGGCTCATTTTTAGTCTCCTCAGCAGGAGGCTTCAGTTTCATGAACTGATTCTGTTTTAAGAATATACTTTTTTTTCCTCATCCAGTTACAGGGTTGTTCTGTGACTTTATTCAGAACTGAGTTCTTTCAGAAGTGAGATGAGGGGGAAAGTGGTATTTAATTCCTTATTTCTGATTTTTTTTTTCAACTAGAGAAGTAAGTAGGATGTCCACATTCACACCATTCTTGTGGTTTTTAACACATGCAAACACAATTTATTTCAGATTTGTCTGCATGGCATTCTCATTTCCACATTAGCTTTATTTTACTTCTTAAAAACTTTTTCATTTAGGATAAAATTCTAGTATAATAGTATTGTAACTTTGGTAATAGGAAAGTTATGATAACTGGCCAAAAGAGAGATAATATCAAAATATCCCTGCATTTTTACAAGCCTGCAAGGAGTGTGTGTGTGTATATACACATGTATGTTGAAGTGCACGAGACTGTGGCTCAGCACAAATTAAAAGGTGAGAGGTAAGACATGAAAAGGTGGGAATTGAGTAACTGTGGCTTATCACCTTGTCTTTCTTGTGCAGCAGGAACAGAACTGCACAACTGGTCAAGTGTTTGTTTGATATTGTCATGATAACGAAGCACCCACACCACCAGCAGTCCACGGTTCCTAAGGACGCTGCAAGAAGCTCACGCTTATAAAGTTGACTTTTTCTTAGAGCTGAGAACTGTTTTGCATTGTTGACAAAGGGCTGTTGGATTAAAGCCAAGGCATTACCCAGCAAAGGGTGAGGTATTCTGGGGGGAAGAGGAGAGAAAGATTCTTTCAAGGACTGCGCAAGTTAAAGACTTGTTCTTAATCCTTCCTTCTAGCCTACTCTCGTCTGATTCTTTGGAAAGACTCTTGTAGTAACCTTAGTTTTTCAAAAGCTGATACTCAAGACTGGCTAAAAAAATCACGCTATGCCATAATTTTCAGATGGCATTGTCCAAGTGCTGCAGAAACCACGTTAGATGCTGTAGGAAAAACAAGATCCACTGACATTCAACTGGATTTCTCAAACTGATGTTTTTGGGCCTCTTACTTATTTCTTTTACGCTTAGATCAGGACTGCTCTATAGAAATTTCGTGCTATGCCAGTTTGTCTCTTGAGGCTGGATGTGTAACGTGCTCCTACCAGGGTTTGCACAGTCTGTTCCTCAGTGGGAAATCGGGAAGCAGCAGCAGCAGCGTGTAGCTGACTCTACACTGCGGTCACCTCGTACGGCCAGAACACCCTGACTTGCACAGTAATCCTCAGCCCAGAGCCTTAACTACTTGACACCACCGGCTGCGAGAGCGCAGACTGAGCCTCGCTTTTTACACCGTGTCCTAAAGCCGCTGATGGAGTAACTACTTCTCTGCGGTATTTTTGATTGGGCTGCGCAGAGTGGGTGGAGGGAAGGACGGGGGTGTCCCACTGGGGACGCACGGCAGCCAGAAGTGCCGAAGCCGAGCAGATGTTGATCCTGTGACGCTCGGCGTCCCTGCGCTCCCGCCAGACCCGCGTGTTCCATCTCGCCGTAAATTAAACCTGCTCGGCGGCCGCGGCTATTTTTACCGCTGCCTTCGCAAGCGAAAACCACAGCGGCAGAAGCGACCGCCGAGCTGCCAGAGCCGAGCATCGCCTGGGGTCCGCCCTCGCTCCCGACCCGTCCCGCCCGGCCGGATGAGCCAGCCCGCTGCAGGGCCCGCCTCGGTACGTGCGTTCCCGCGGAACCGGCCTCGGGGTCTCCCTCACGCCCGTCCCCTCACCGGGAAGCTCCTACCGGCGCTGGGCGAGGCTGGGGCAGGCCGAGGCTGTCGGGAAGGGCCGCGCTGGGCTCGGGAGGGGCTGCGGCGCTCCTTCCGCCCTGAGGCGGCGGCAGAAGGAGCCCCCACGGCCCGAGCGGCCCCACAGGAGGGAGCGGCGGGACGGACCACTGCGCCCTGGGGAGGAGGAGCCGCGGGGGAGGGTCCCCCCCGTCCCGAGCCGCGGAATGGATGTTCCCGACCGCGCGCCGCTCCTCTGGGAGCCTGTCCGCGCGCCGTCGCAGCAGGCGCTGGCCAATCGGAGAGCGGCACCCCCACCACGTGAGGGTGTCTTCCCCCCTCCCCCCCCCCCCAAGCCCGGCGCGCGGCCGGGGGCGGGGGAGCCCCACGCGCCGGTGGCCCCGCCCGCCCCCGAGACTGTTTGTCCTCGCACGTGCGCGGCCCGTCACGTGATCAGGAGGGAACCCGGCACGGCGCGTCCTCCGCCTGGCAGCGGAAGTCCGCGGTATCTATAGTTCCGAGCGGGAAAGAGCGTCCCCTCGTCTCTATGGTCGCGCTGGCACCGCGGGGCCGATGGGAGGCTGGCGGACTATGTACATTTTTCCCTCATTACCTCACAAGCAGGGAGGAGGCTGCCGGGATCGCGGAGGACCTTCCCTCGGCCTCCCTCCAGTCCTCCAGCTCCCCTCGCTGCCCGGCGGCCCCGGGAAGCCCGGCTCCCGGCCCGGCCGCGGCGGGCCCCGTCTCCCTCCCCGCCCCGCCCGCCGGGCCCGCTTCTCTGGGGAGCCTCGCCCAGGCCCATGGCTCCATGAGGCGGGAGAAGGAGGCGGCGGGGCAGCAGCGGCGGCGGCTGGGCTGAGGCGGAGGAGAAGCCGCGTCCGGCCCGGGACGGGTGCAGGAGGTGGGCGAGCCCCGGGGCGGGGGGGAGAGGGGGGAAGGCACCGGCGTCCTGACCGCCCCGGTGGCAGCGAAGGGGTCAACCGGAGCGAGGGGTCCCGCTCCCTGCCGCCCCCTGCCGGCGGCCGCGGTTCTGCCCCACCGGGGGGGAGTGCGGGCTGCGCCCCCCCGGGGAAACCGGGCCGAGGGGGGCGCCGCGGCGGCTCCCCGAGCCGCGACCCCGGGCGCGTGGCTGGCGGAGCCCCCGGAAGCGCCGCCGGAAAGTTTGTGTCCGAGCGTGCGGGGCCGGTCCGGGGGCGGGGGGGGGGCTCGGGCAGCCCGTGCGGGTGGGGGCTCGGGGCTGCCGCCCCCTCTCCCGTTGTGCCGCGGGTCGGGCGTTCCGGCGGGGGCTCCCGGCGAGCGCCGGCACGGGGGCGTCGCGGAGGGTCGCCGGCGGGAGCTCCGGGTTCGGCGGCGGGCGGAGGCCCCGTGGCGGAGCCGGTGTCTCTTGGAGTCGGTGTTCGCGGCTGAACCGCGCTGTTCCGGGCTGGAGTTGCTCCCCCGGGCTGGGGCGAGCGCCGGGCGGGGGCCTCCCGCGGCGGGGAATGGTGCCCTTCGCCAGAGCCCAACAGCGATCGGTGCAGCCGCCTTTGTTAGGCCCTGGCTGCAGAGGATGGTCGGTGGAGAAGATATCTGTTCAGCCCCCTGCCATGTCTCCAATTCAAAAAGAAGTGTTGTGGTTTCAAGTAAATAAATAATTCCCCCGATAAATGCAAGTACCCTTCAGTGATAACTTGAAAAGGCTCATCTGTCCCGGCAGCTTCACTGAGCCACAGTAGGTAAATTTTAATAGGCACCCAAAACATTACATGTTGACTTTGTCGAAGTTATACTTTTCTTTTTCTCATTTATTTATTTTATTACAAAGGTAGAGATCAAAAGAAAAAAGGGTAGTTTTTACTATGTCTTATAGTTCATTCCGTATGCAGTTTATCTTAGGATTCCTAAGCAGAGTAAGTACTGCAAGTTTATATATTTTGTGTTGAGAGACATAGCAGTTCTGGTTCAGTTCAGGATTGTACGACTCTTACAACCGCTGATGAAACTTCACGGTTAAGTTTATGTTGTTTTGCACGTGCAGAGAAGGAAGGGAGTTGTCACTCCGTGAATCCCAGTGCATATCACACATCCCTGTTCTGTGTATGTCCTGTCAGTCCAGCCATCAATTAAATACCTGGAAGAGCTGGAGGGGTGCTCCGGTGGTTGAAGAAGTAGCCAGTACTCATAAGAGCTGAGTGACTTCCCCATGGTGTTCTCTATGACTTGTGTGTGTGCTTTCAGCCCCGTTTCACAGGTGGGGAACTGTTTCCCTCCCTCATGTTGATGATGGTATTGCACTTAGGTTCCTACCACTGACACGTGAGCCTTGCCTCTAATCCTTGTTCATTTTGTCTGCATAGACTTGCCTCCCTGTATTTGCTCCACCGCTTCTTGTGCTGCAAGAGCTAGCATTCTCTTTGCAAGTAAAATGCTGTTCTGTTTTAGGTTGTTTTTTTTCATCATATCCGTTTCCTGCCGTTCCTGCTTCCCTCGGCTGAAACTTTGCACAGTCCTCAGCTCTTCTCCTCCGTATGCCAACACCCTAAGACATTTACTTGTGAGCACTACTGATTTACTTAACCCTAGAAAGTAAATGCAGTTTCTAGTTCATGGGGTCTGGAAAATAGTCTGTTTAGAAAATGGTGGTTCAGTTTGTAGCTTCGTTTTGTGTCTTGCTTAGGCTAGTGCTAAATCAAGGGTAGCACCCTTGGGAGTCCAGTCCTGAAGGTGTTTTCTGGAGTTGTTGTCACTCTTCTCTTGAGAATGGGGAAGGGAAATGGACTTGTGTTTTTTCAGTAACTCATTTGCCATTGATGCAGGCATTGACCAAGAGGGAATGGGTGATCCAGAAAAGCAGCAGGTGGGGTTTATCTGTACTCCAGAGTCTTTTTGTCTTTTTTCTTCTGTGCTCCTGCAGTTTCCTTTGCTTTGTGGGAGGCCAGTTGTGGGGTTTTTGTGATGAGCTCCCTATTACAGTGTTCAGTACACCTCACCGATAACTTTAAAAGTATGATTTCATGCATGTTGTGTACAAGCTCTTTCAACACTCATTCTGCTCACTGAACTGGCTTTAGTTCTGTACTTAGATGCGCGTAGTGAGGGTTTTCTTGGTTTTGCTACAAAAGCAAACCCCTCTGACACCTTAGTGGAAGCAAGGAAGCAGCTGTTGGTTTTTTCACCTGTAACTATTTTGTGTGTTGCTTTTTTTTTTTCCTCCTGCTCCCTCCTTGCCAGGGTTCTGCAGTGCTCCGGGCAGCGAGTTTTGAAGCAGGATGGGAAAAAGACGCTGTGTTCCTCCACTTGAGCCCAAGCTGGCAGCTGGCTGTTGTGGGGTGAAGAAGCCCAAATTGTCTGGGAGTGGAACGCACAGTCATGGGAATCAGACCACAACTGTACCAGGCTCCAGTTCAGGTCCTCTTCAGAACCACCAGCATACAGACGGGAATAATGGAAGGGAGAACGTCTCTGACTTGACTTTGGGCCCAGGAAATTCCCCAATTACTCGAATGAATCCCACTTCAGGAGCTCTGAGCCCACTTACTCGGCCCAATGGAACTGCCAACAGCACCAAGAACCTGGTGGTGACAGCGGAGATGTGCTGCTACTGCTTTGATGTACTCTACTGTCATCTCTATGGTTTCCCTCAGCCACGACTTCCTCGATTTACCAATGACCCCTAGTGAGTAAAACCATGTGCGGGAAGAAAGCTGAGAAACCAGCATCCAGAGCTGTGGTTTGGTTGGGAAGGGGTGAAGGGAACGGGACAACTGGTATGCAGGGAGAAAGGGGGATGTTCTGCTGCTTACTCTGCCTACCAGAAACAAAAAGTGATGCACACGAGAGAGAGTAAAAATATTCTGTTATGTTTGTTGGTGTAGATGAGTGGAGCTTTGAAGAGTGGCCTTCAAGGGAGAATATGCTTAGCTCTACAGAGAGAGCTAGGCAAAGGCTGAGGAAGTGTGGTGCTTCTTCAGCTCACAGTCTTATGTGTTGCATGAGAAGTTGTGTGCTTTATCGGGGAGTACAAACCCACTTCATGATAACATTCTGTTAGTTTTCTCTCTCTGTAAAAAATTAACTGCATTGTGCCTCCCATAAAATTGTAGTAAAAGAGTGAGTGAATCTGAAATTCGAGTTTTCAGGAAACAGTAAAATAATGTTATCATTTTGAAGAGGATCCTGCTTCTAATGCCGGGCACTAACTTGGTGAAGGGACAAGGGGAGAGACTTCCTTAGGTGAAGCAAAAGAAGAGGGAATAAAGTAAGCAGTTGAAACCAATTCCTGGCATATCCTGAAACAAGTGCTGAGCTGGTGAGAATTGGACAAGTAGATTCACAAGGGTTCAGCTGCCCAAGTTAATGGATTTAGCGGGGGGAACTGAAGATTTCCCAGTTGTGGAACTGAAAAACTGCGTTACAGAGATGGTGCTAGTTGAGCAATGTGGGGAGAAATGGAGAGTTAACCTTGGTACTGTCCTTGCAAGTTAAGAAGAAAGGAGATGTGTATGAGAAGAAGTGAGGAGAAGGATTTATGAAGGTATTTTGCCTTGGTGAGATTTAACTAATGTTTATCTGAAGGTTGAATGCGTAGGTGTGGAAATGTTAATGTTGTTAAAATGTTTGGTGGAAGAATTTTATGGGAAGGATCAATGACAGATAGACCTTCTGATACTCCTCCAGGGCCACCTTCGGAACAATAGATAAAAGAAAAAGTTGTTGACATCCTTAATTTAAGTTAATGATTTTTAAATTGATGTAAAGG
This sequence comes from Trogon surrucura, assembly GCA_020746105.1. NCBI lineage: Eukaryota > Metazoa > Chordata > Aves > Trogoniformes > Trogonidae > Trogon > Trogon surrucura. The sequence continues at coordinate 20,854,827 of CM036625.1, read as the reverse complement.
AGCAATGGCTTAAACAGGTCAAGGACTTTTTCTATGTATTGAATGTCTCTCCGCCTTACTGGCTGTCAGTGTAGATGTAGGTTGTGCTTCTGTGCAGTTATTATCTGAGCAGGATTATGGATACATGTTCTGAATGCAGCCACAGACTAAGCTGTTTAATATTGTAAATACAAGTGAATGGAGATATGGTCTGGACTGGAATATAAAATAATTCCACGGACTCTCCAGACAGATATTTCTGGTGGGTTTTTTTTTTTTGTACCTGAGCTAAGTAGGCTCCTTTTAGAAAATTAGTCTGCTTATTCTTTTGTCACTTGAAATGCAGTGGTGATTTTGTTGTTGTTGTTCTGTTCTGAAGACAGTAAGAGAGATCATTTTATACAGATTCATTATTTTGGCGTTAAAGGAGATTTCTGTCTGAATTTTGTTGCTGTTTCTGTTGACTAGTTTAAAAAGGGCATTCTTTTAGGCATCTCAGCTGTTCCAGTTTTAGGCCCAAATTGGGAAAGTTAAAAATCGTTCATCAGGAATTTCTGTGCTGGTAATTTAAAAGTCTTTTAGATCAGCACTCCAAAGCAAAACTAACTCTTCTCTTTCCTTCTCCTTCAGGCAAATACCTGCCTGAATTTTCTTATGTTTCAGCATTTACGCTGTTGCTTCTAGCAAACAGTTGTACGTGCTCCAGGGAAAAGCATGGGCTTTGCTCTCTTGTAAAGCAGCACACAGGGATGATCTGTCACGCTGGAGACAGTAATGTAATGAACTTCAAGCCAAATGTTACCGAATACAAGATTAAGCAAAGTAAAGATACGTAAATATTTTGCGTTGTTGTCTTTTGTAACATAATTAAAGTAGATGTAAGAGACCTTTGAACAAAACAAAGGTATATACTGGAAGTCTCTGTGGACAAACAGAAAAGACACTGTTGGTGGAGGGAACAGAAAGATGCACAGGTTCGCCCCGACCTGTTTCTCAGATCTTTTAAATCGGTGCTGAACCCTAATATAAAGATATAATTAGTTGTGAAGGTGAGGATTCTGCATAAACAGGGAAATAGCATAGAAGTTACAGGGTTGTGACTTGAAAATCACTGTGAATTCGAATTAGCAGCTTGAGAGGATAGGCACACAGACAACAATCTTAACGGGAATTATGGGGTTGGTAGACACCTATGGAGTAAGGGAACCTTATGTGTGTGTTAGTAGTGACGTTCACAAATCAGTGTAAAGGAGGTGACATTGCAAGACTCATAGTTCTGTCTGTATTTACTCGATAAATGAAGAAAATAGTCCCTTTGCTATTCAGGTTACTGAAAACATTACAGTGTTGAATGTGTATGACATGCAAATAGTTAATTGGTTATTTCTTCCAATTTTGTACTTTTTTTTTAATAGTAGATATTAAAACTGGTACTTAAACTACACCATGCAAGTTTCTAGTTGCCACGCAAGACAAATAAGATACTTGCATCATAAAATCTGTACTGAATGGGTTTTTTCCTAGTATGATCTCAATTCTGATTTGAACAAACTATAGTTCCCTACTTTAAAATTCCCTTTGTAGTTGCAATTGGAGAAGCTATTTTTTAGTTGCTGAAATTCCCCTCTCGGCCTAGCAAGCCCTCGTCAAACACACCTAGGTAGGATGTTGTGGCTCAGGGAGGAGTGGTTGCCGTAATCTGCTGAGGATATGACTGCAAAGTACTGGTAAGTGCTTTTGGGTGAACACAGGCAAAAGATTGTTGTGACTTTTCTCAGTACATCTGGGAAATACACTTCTCAAGGAGGGACTGTGGAACAATTGACTTACTGTCAGCTGTACCTGCAGCTTGCTAAGCATGTTTATTCTTCAGATATAGAAACTGTCTTTTCCACAGTGAAAAACTTTATAATAGTGAAATTTTATATACTTTTACAAAATCATATATCTTTTTTTGTGCCTCAGTTGTTATGACCACAGTGAAATACTGTTTAACGTGTGCTTTAAGATATTTTAAAATGTGACAGCCTTCTAAATGTAATTATCTTGCCCTTTCTGGTAATATCTCTTCTATTATAGACACAGAAAGCTGTGTCACAGCTCAGTGGAAACTTTTTTTTTCCCCCCCCTTTGGAAGGGGCAAGAGGTGAATTGGAAATGTGAACCTGTAATTTGAATCAAAGAAGAGAAGGAACTTACTTAGATTTATATTCTGTCAGTGATGCTTTTCATTTTCTCCCTTCCCTTTTCTGTTTGGGGTGAGTGTCACATGGGCTAAGTAATTAGATTAAGCTAAATTTCCACTGAGCTTGTGACAGTAAAATTTCTCAGGAATCTCCTTTGTAAGTTTAGTATCTTTTTTTTTGTAAGCTTTCTAATGTATTTTCGTACGCTCTGTTTCTGTTTTCTGTTTCAACATATGGTAGCGAGGTGAAAGCGTAGATGAATGATGATATTCTGCAAGTGCCTTGAAGTGTCATTGGAAAACTAGGACAGTAAATCCTCTGTCTTGGTCAAGCAACCCTAAGGTGGCTGATGGTTGTAGAAGAATGTTTCCACTTCCTCTGGGCAAAGTACTTCACAATTATCACTATAATTGGTTATTTGCTATTTTGGGTAGTGCTTCTGCCATTGGTCACAGCTGGTATCTAGATCCTAAATGATGGATTTACGCTGTGATAGAGTTTTTTAATTCCGTTGTTGCTCTGAGGAACATCACTGGGCATTGCTTTATCACCACAGTTTAAATTATCTTCTAACTACTTAAACATAAGAAGCTCTGTTACCTGTATTTGAGAAATCACCCACACCCCATGCTGGTTTTGTTCTCCAAACCGAATCACTTAGGATTTTTTGCAATGTTTGCTGCAAAGATATATTGCTTACAAGAGTTTCAAGAGTTTGAGGAAAGTAAGTGTCTGAGCTCTGTTGTTGAGTCAGTTATTCTGTCTGTTTTAGAAATCCTGTCAATGGTTGTTTAATCTCAGAAAATTATTTTCTTAATACTGCATGTTTTCTATCCTATTTATCTTTTAAAGTTCCATAGAAATCCATAGACTGATGTGTGGAATCACTAATGACTTTCTCATTTATGCTTGGGCTTGAAGTGACCACATCCTGTATTTAGTACTCTGTAATCTGAAAAAGTAAGATCATTCATCTTGTTTTTATAATTAGATCAGCATCACCAGTGGCCTTGCAAAATTTTCCAGATGTCTGGACAGTCTTTTAGAGCTGCAGCCACCACTGTCCTTTCTTTACTGTTTCTCTCTACAGCTCTTTGCAATTTCACTCGCTTCTAACAGAAGTGAACTGTTTGCATTTAATATTCACAGTTGTCTTTACCTGTTTATCTCTTTGTAAAGCTCTTCCAAATACTGTTGTTCTGAACTTCTTGTTCTTTGAGGCTTAATCACAGCTTCTGGTTTAACAGATTGAAATGAGCCTGCTGAATTTCAGAATCTACTACTATGCCTGTAAATTCATTGTAGTAGACAGGAAAATGGAAATCGCTGTGATGTTTGAGTAGGAGCAATATAGTGATTCAGATACGTGTTCAACGGGAAAGAATATGTGTAAATATAAATCAAATGTAAGGTAAGCAAAAGATATGAACATAAACTGTTTGAGCACTAGGGACAGACCCAAAGTCAGATCCTCATGGAAGTAACAGGGAAAAAAAACCAACCTAGGCTTGCTTTTTATCCCTTTGGGGGAAAAAAAAAGAAAAAGCTTTTATTGCAAATCTGAATTATAGATGATTTGCAGAATGCTTGAGGATCTTTCAGGTTCAGTGGTGCTATAAATAAGTAATCTCGTTTGCTTCACATATTACATTTTCGATGGGCTGTCATGTAAACTAGCGGATGCTACTAAGTGAGGCCATTGCTCACAGAGGTAATCAGTGGGGTCAAATAACCATGTCGCTCATTACAAGACAGTGCAGAGTCTGGCCAGGAAAGCGTTGGTGGAGAACTTACAGAGCAGTGGTGGAGAGAAAGGAGTATGCCAATAAGGTAGGGGGAGGTGCTGGGTTTTGGCAGTTGGGGCTGTGGGTTTTCGTTATTGCTAGACAGTAGGTGAGAAAACATGCCTGTTGGGGTTTATTAGAGGGAGAGAAAGCAGGTGCGCACATACATTCTCTTTTACACCTTGTTGGTCTCCCCTTAGCAACCAATTATCTCTAGAGGCTGGAATGTTTCTCTTTTTTGCCTTTTCAGTCCACTCTTTGTGACGTGGAAGACGGGGCGAGACAAGCGGCTTCGTGGCTGCATTGGGACCTTTTCAGCCATGAATCTTCACTCAGGACTCAGGGAATACACATTAACCAGGTAATTATGTTGAAAATGGAATCAGTCTGAAGCTAGTTTAATTTGCTGAACATCTATAAGGATTCAAGATTTAGATATTGGGTCGACATAGTTCAATTTAATATGCTTCACAGTAAAATAACCTGAGGTACGTATGATAGTTAGGGCGAGGCAATATATCAGGGTTTAGTGGAATATCTTTACAATAAGTGAATTTTTGTTAACATTTTAAGGCTAATGTCGAATTTATCTTGCATACTAACAGTTTTGACATCTTATGCAGCACTGAATTTCTCTCCAACTGCAGTAAGTGGAGGGACAGTATCAGGAAGCTTGCACTGGTGTTTGCGTATTACAGTTCATTAGCTTAGGAAGAGACACAAATCACTTTCTCTGCAGCAGCAAAGAGAAACATGTTTCGCAGAGGGGAACAGTCAAGCATCTGACGCTTTAGTTTGGTGCTTGTATTAGGCAATATATTTCCTCTTTCCTTTAGTGCACTTAAGGACAGCCGATTCCCCCCCCTGACCCGCGAGGAGCTGCCCAAACTCTTCTGCTCTGTCTCCCTCCTCACTAACTTTGAGGATGCCAGTGACTACCTGGACTGGGAGGTGAGAACAGGTGCATTTGGAACTCTGCATCATTCTCTCGTTCCGTTCGGGTGCGGGTTAGTACATGGTGATGTGTCTCCTTCGTTACGGGGGGTATATGGGGATAGAAGAAATTTGGGATAGAAGAGTGGGGTCCGGAAAACTAGAGGGAGAGGAAGAGAACCTGCTAGCAGTGTGCTTTTGGTTGGGAGGGGATATGAATGGGAATAAGAGAGGCATGAAAGTGTTTTAGAGATTTGGCCCAGTAGGAGGTGGGTGTAAATACACATATGAAAACCTGGAGAGTATTTTGATGCTGTGAATAGAAACTGACAATAAACAGTAGTTAAGGCTGAAGGTATTAATCATTTTTAGGACTTTCTACGTGGAAGTGTGTTTAGTTTGTGAAGGATTAAATAGACGACGTGGTTGGGCTATTTTAGGCATGACTCTTGTGTGGCGATATTGTCTGTCAACAAGAGAGATGGAAAACTGTCAGATTTCTGACAAGACTTATTTCAGGAGAAGTGACAGGGAGGCTCGTTAGGCTCATCTGGGAAAGGCAGCAGAGGTTTTTTATGCTGCTCAGAGAGCTACTCGTGAGACTTGCTTGGCAAGGACGGAGAGTGGGCAAGAGAACATCCTTATGCAGGCAAAAGCCAAATTGGCCAGAGAGAGAGAGATACACAATGTTGTGGGAATGACAACTCGATCACGGGCTCAGTGCTAGCAAACACCTCTTATTTGGCTATTCATTTCCATCTATAGGTTGGGATCCATGGGATCAGAATAGAGTTCATCAATGAGAAAGGTGTCAAACGCACAGCCACGTATTTACCTGAGGTTGCTAAGGAACAAGGTGGGTTTGAGATGGCAGCCAAACATGTCAACACATTGTGTCACAGAATTGGGTAACATATATATACGGTTTTTGGGTTTGGATTGCAATGCTATCCTCATAGTAGTGCCATGGAGCCACCAGGCTTAATCTGGATAACTGACACCTGATACAGCTGCTGCTGGGCTTTCCTCTGGCCTTTCTGTCATCCCACATCTGTGCACAGTTGTATCTTAGTGTAAAAATGCTTTAGGGCTTAAGAAATAGAGGATCTCAAAGTGTGGATCTTCCAGCTTCATTCAGCATTGCATCTTTCCTCTTCTATGTTTCTCCCACCAACTAGGATAACTTCAGGCTGCACAGCACCAACAGGAGAGTCCCTTTCCTCCTCATTCTTGCTAAAGTAGCATCCTCCAGATGAGGGCAGGAAACAGGGCCCCTCTGGAGCACACTTCCCACTCAAATATAGTAGCGGTCACCATGGTAACTGCTCAAAATATTGCCTCCTTTCCTCCACCTAGCAGAGTGGAGTGGTGTCGCATCCTCCTGGCTCTGGGGCAAAAGACGAAGGTAGGAATTTTAACTCTGGTCTCTCACATAGCAGTGCACTGGGCTATCACTAGAGCATCAGGTTGATCCCAATTTGTCTGTGTAAAGAGCTACGTATTATTTTAAGGCTTAGCAAGCTAAACTTGAGTGGCACGTGACAAAACAATTTGGGGTCCCTGCAATGAAAGCAAGGCACAGACCTTTGTAAGAAGAGACGTCATTTGGAAAATGGAATTACTGTTTTATAGACCAGTTCAAATATGAGTTAAAAGGGGTTGGCATGTGCAGATAGTGTGCATGCATAAGGCCATGTATGTCCAGTTCAACACTGGTATTTCTAAAGCTCAAAGTTTCCTGCTTAGTTATTTGCTTTTCTAGAGGCCTTTTAATGCATCTCTTACCTTTTTAAAACATCATTTTTGTATTGAAAACTTTCCTTTGCTTCTGTTTTTCAACAGACTGGGATCAGATCCAGACCATAGACTCCTTACTCAGGAAAGGTGGCTTTAAGGCTCCGATTACCAATGATTTTAGGAAAACTATTAAACTCACCAGGTAAGTTGATATGTTTGTCATCTTTTAATTTTGCTTTATAGTGTTTTGTGGGTAATTTGAAGTATTTGTGCTTGATGTAAATCTTCACGCCTCTTTCAGATGAGAGATGTAGTCTGAAAGACAAAATCATAAATGCCGCGTGTTAGGCATATAACATGTGTGGAACCAAGCATGATACGTTCGGTCCATGCAGGATCGAAGTTAGCATTTCCTCAGAGAAGTGCCGCTGGTTTCAATATTATCATTCACATGAAAGACCTAAGAAACAGAACCTTTGAAAGTTAAAAAGGTTGATTTTTCTGTATCTTTTCAATGGACGTCGTTTTCTCAGTGTGCTCATCTGTGGATGGTGTAGCTATTTGGAGGTGACAGCTGTCTTCAAACCAAGCCATACTCAGATTTGGCTGGTTTTCAGAATTTGCTTCCTTTTCGGTACCCCCCAACTGTCCTATTGGTTTCAGCTCCCTTTATGTTGGTGAAAATTGGGACATTCTGGTTTCGTATAGAAACACTGAATTATCAGGTCGTTCCTTACCTCTGGAGAAATGAGGTGGCTATGCAGGGTTTTTTTTTTAACAGGAGAGGACAGGATGAAGGTTTTCATTAAAAGCTGGTGTACCATGGACTTAGTGAAATCCACAACCACTGTGAAGTTACCTGTTTTTGTAGCACGCTTTAGAAGCACCTGGAAATCCCTGGTCTTTCAGAAGGGACTTCACGTTTTGTGAATTCTGATGGTACAACATAGACTAAGTTGCATATATGCTATAATAAACCTCTCTTTACCAAATTCTCTATGCTTTTCTTTTGCTAGCCTTTCAAATATGAAGATAATCACAAAAGTAAATGATAGTGAAATACTAGTTATTTAGTCTCTGAAACTGAGTCTTCTTCCAGCAGACTTTTTCATGCTTTCCACAGCAAGTGGATAAAAGCAACACAAACTGATAATTTGTTTCCTGTGTGCTACTTCAGAAGTCCCCTTGATTATGATTGCCTTGAATAAGTCTCAGCTTTTAGGACACTGAAGCTAATTCAAGCTTAGATGGGTTAGTCAAACTACTGCATTGAGGTGTTATCAAACAATGTGGGTTTTGAAGTTAGCGAGCTTCTCTTGGTCATTACTGGCTGAGAGCCAAGAGGTGATCTGGGAGGAATGTTTTTATGTCTAGTTCATTTACTTTATTTTTTTCTCTTGCTGTTCCATAGGTACCGCAGTGAGAAGGTGACAATCAGTTATGCAGAATACATGGCTTCCCGACAGCATTGTTTCCAGAATGGCACCCTTCATGCCCCTCCCCTCTACAATCATTACTCCTGACACACGGCTGCATGACCAGTCCCACTCCCCAGTTGCTGCCAATGGCTACGACATCATTGGGGCAGATGCCTCCTCTTCCTGGTCCAGTTACTTCTATTACTGCACCATTTTATGATGCTAGCTTCCGTTGCCAAGTCTGCCTTCCAGCTGACCTGGGGGGAGGATGAGAGCGTGACAGAACTTCAGGGGCCCAAGCCTTATCTCAGCCTTCCCTCCGAATGAGGGTTCAGTTGGATTGGGGCTCCATGCCTACGAACTGTCGTGAGGTGCAGAAGACCTCTAGGAGTGAAAGTGCCACTTCGGACTGATCCGTTCTTGTGTGTTACCGACACTCTGGATACTTGAGCTGTTCGTTGTGGAAGCCCCCCAGATCAAGTAGGAGCATTCCCCTGGCAGCCTGGGCAACGGAGTCCAATAAAACATTTTTTAGGTTCTTTTTAATTTTTTTTAACCTCTGGTATCTGTTGTGTACCGAGAGCTGGTTGCAGTCCCCACACGTCACAGTCAGACATTATGGTATCGGGGAGGGTGGAACGTCTGGATAGCACCCCATCCTCACGGACAGAAAACACTTTAAAGATGTGAAAAACCTTTGGATGGTATTGCAGATGAGTCTATTATTTAAATAAACCTATAAGGCTTTAATTATCAGATCCCAATATAGGTTGGATTCTCTAGAAACCCTCTTGGTTTACAGTCTTCTGGATTTTTAGACAGTGCTTTGTGATGTAGCCTGCTATGAAATAGAATGCTCTTTATGCCTGTAAGAGAGCAACATGGCACATGCTGTGTATGTGAAGAACAAGGTACCTGGGTGTCCCTGGACAGTCTTCTCTGTTTTGCATTCAAACATTTGTAACGGAGCCTGATTGGATTAGGGTTGAGGGGGAATTTGCAGGGCACTGACTGTAGTCATACAAGTGAGACTAGTGACTGAAATTTGTTTAACATAAGCTAACAGTCTCGGGGACCTTCCTTTTGATAGGACAGCCACTTTCTCTGGTGTGACTATTGATCTTGAGAACTTTGAGTATTCCAGTTTATAGCAGGCCTGTGGAAAAGAGCTGTGTAGTTTCACTGGTGAGTTGTTATCTTGAACAGTTCAGTCATTACCACATCAAGGCAATGAGCTGGCAAACCTGTATTACCCAAACTGAGTGAAGCTTGTGTGCATTCTGTATTTCTTCTATCGTTGATGATTACAAGAAATACTCTTGTCTAAGAGGATAAGTTATCCTGTTGTTACTCTGCAGCGTCTTTGAGGGATGTCGTAAGCTCTAAGTTAGACACTCTCTCGAGGAGATCACCAGATTTCAAAATATAATTTCAGTTTGTTTTTTGTTTTGTTTTGTTTTCCAAGTTTTGGAGGGTCAGCAATGACCAGGAAAGAAAATACAAGTGCATAGTGGAGTAATGGCTATTTGGTCTCATATATCTTTAAAGCTCACTTGTGTGTGGTAATGGTGGCTTTTAAAAAATGGCTGGTGTCTCAAGCCTGAAATTCTCTCCTGGCGTAGCAGGGAATAGGGCTGGTAGAAAGCTCAGAACTGCTCAGCTCCTGCTCCTTCTGGTCCTAGAGAAGCAAGCGGAATTGTGCAGTTTTGCTTCCTGTTGGTGTAAAGTTCTCCTGCTGCAGGAGAGAGGTATGAGGGAAAGGAGGGGGTCCTGTTCTGGATAACAGTGCAATATTGACCCAGCTTCCCTCCTGTACTGGGTCACTCATACAAATTGCCACTTTTCCCTTGTGATGTTGTTGAAAAGCAATTGAAGATTTAAGGGATTGTTTCATGATTTCCTGCTGCTGAGAATAAATCAGACTTGTTACAAACTCGAGTGGTTTGTAATTACTCTCCCAGGTGCCGTGTAGTGATGGGGGAGGGTGGGGTCAGCTCTGGACATAGCTTTCACCTTTCAGCTGTCAAACAGTATGATGCATAGGGCTACACTCATTACTGTTCAAGTGTTCTATGTTCGAATTTAATTTCTAAAAGGTTTCAAAAAAGCAAAAAAATGGTGCTAATACTTCACCCCTGAGCACGCTCAGTGAGACTGGTCATGCAGGCATATAGTGCCAGGCTTTCCAACAATATTGTTTCTTTTTCAAATATTTGCCCTGTTCTGTGTCTTCAACAGTGTATAGTGTTTTCCTGATCTCATTTTATTTGAATAGGGGATGACTACGGGGTGGGGTGGGGAGGGTTAGCTGTCATTTTTAAGGAACAGAATTTTAGGAATGAGTGACTTGGTTGGTTTAAGCCTGAAGTGGGCTAGATGGTTTGGGACTGGGGAAGCCTTATCCTCTCCCACTTCCATTTCCCCACTTGGTCTGTTTAAGAAAAAAAAAAAACAACACAACAAAACCCACAAAAAAACAAAAATGCCTCTAAATATGTACTGTGTACTTGTCTTGTTGCAGTGAGAAGAGAAGGTAGCAAATCGGAAACACTGGTCTGCTGCCTAAGAAACAGGCCCTCTCAGCTTTAGTCCCATAAGGGTCCAGCTATAAAATCAGTTGAAAAGTGTGTCAGTAGTTAAGTTAGCTCAGAAAAAAGTATGACAAGGACAGGTGGTCTCAGGAAATAATCCCATTTCTAGATCATTACATGGCAGCTATGCATAAGGATGAAAGCGGTGAACTAGAAATAAAATGTACTTTGAGTTGCCTCAAAATGGAGGCAACCAAAATCAGTGACCAATTGATGTGAGAACTTCTCTGTAGTTACTTGGCTGGGAGAGCAGGTTAGAATTACTCCTTCTCAAAGCAACTGTTACCTGGTTTGGTCTGGATTTAACTCATCCTTAGAAGCAAGTGCCTTTTGGTCTAGAAGGGCTTATTCTCATGACAACCACAACTGAGAAATAATCTCACTGCAATTATGAATTGTCTTTGTTTTACAGTAACTACAGGAGAATGTCTTTGACCACTGGAGTCCGTCAGTGTTGGAATGTTTCCACTGTGAGGTTCTTAATTTTTTTTTTTTTTTCCATAATGTTCAACAGTCAATCTCAACTGAGGCCATTTCAGTTTAGGAACGTTTTATGGTCAAAATATCACATATCTACCATTTATCAGAACTGTAAGGAAACCTAAGGATTCAGTTTAACCTTTGCACACAATAATTTGTTTTCATAGTACATTAACAAACATCTGCAATCTTCACTGACTATTAGTGCTGTTTTCTGTTTGTATTCTGGAAACTACATGTTGTTTTGTCGGGGTTTTTTGGTTAATTTATTTCCTTCAAGCAGGAGACCTCTTCTGACCTTCAGTGCAGAGATGTCAGACCAATTCTTTGTATTACACTTGGTTGCCTCCTACCTATATAATAACTTCTGAGTGTAAATAATTGAACTCTATCCTCTAATGAAGTATTGTAGAGAATAAATCATAATGGATAAAGCTTATTTGTACTGTCCTCTTTATGTGGTTTCTCCCAGCCTTTACAGGGGATAAGATGAAACCTTTCTCATCTAGAAAGATGAACAATATACTATAGGTTTGAATGTGAAATCTCCTAAATTGCATTAAACATTCAGAACCAGGGACATTGCCAGCATGGGATGACAGCTGTCTGGAAGCACAGAAATAAGGCAAGACAGGCTCACTAGAAGAAAACGAGAAAAAGGAGTAGGAAAATAAAAAAATAAAGACTAAATATGTTTCAGTAATAATGGCACAGCAGCATCTTCGTATCCTGAAATAATGTTTGCTTGACAATAACTCTCTATTAGTTGTCATGAATATAAAGCACATACATACAGAATTCTGTATCTTACTGAAAATCCCAAATTTGTAAATGTGGTTTAAACTACTAAAGTTGTTTTGGGGGATTTTTTTTTGTCTTTTAAAATGAACTAATGAAAACATTATCTGTACTTCTCAGGTTGTAGTCTTCAGGTGATCTAAAAATTTTATTTCAAGAAAAAAAAAAGCCCATCTTTCTAGATTCTTAATAAATATTTTAATGTTTGCTTTAAGACAGGATCAATTAATTTGTGTAATAGTTTTGATATACACACCTCTGGCTTAAATGCTTTTTCTCCTATTGCTCATTTTTTATCTATGGCAGATGTATAGTTAAAGTTTCTACATTTTCTGTTTGTCATTCTTGGGAAGTGGGGATATCAGTGGGGATATCAGTGAACAGGCATAAGACCCCCCAAAAACCTCCAATGAAACCAAGGAGGAGTGTCGTTTGACTTAAATATGCCTGAGAAACTCATTCATTTCAGTGCAACTACAAAGCAAAAGCTTATTTTCGGAAAATATGCTTCTGGAACTAGTAAAACTAGAAAGTAAATCCCCTATGCAATACAAGGAGTGGGTTGAGGAGGACTCTGTGGCTGATATGATTTCCAAATGACTCACTGAAAATTCTGAATTTAACCATGTAACTAGCATCCCCCCTTGTCATGTGCCCAGGTACGTTATCGAGTGTATTCTCTCAGCTTCTTCGATGGCTAGGAAACACTGAATTACTGGTATATTTTTATCAGATACGTTTTTCCTTACTTGATTTTTTTTTGGTTTCACGTTGAATCAGTCAGACATAAAAATCTTTGTCGGGTGTGTTTCAACACTGGTTCTTTCAGGCATGTTGGTTTCTGTAACTGCAGGAACACTGGGCAGCTCACAGTGAAGACAAAGCCGGGTAGAAGGGTGTACCTAGGACTGCACACTGAATACTTCAATCCAGACTAAACGTAAACCAGGATAACTCTCCAGAAAACACTTTCTTCTGTTTTTTTTTTCTTTTGCTTCTCTTTGAAATAAGAATTGAAATGAACTAGTCATTTAGCACTCACTTCCTTCAAAACCCAAATTACAGAATGGTCAGGAGAAATTCCTAAAAGATACTTCAAAAGAATATTTGAGCATTTTTAAATTCTAAACATGGAATTTTATTTTTTGACAAAATTTATATTATAAGCTATCTGTCATCTAGAAATGCCAGTTCTTGAAGATAAAAATTAAAACCAGAACACTTTCCCATGATAATAAATTAATATTTATACTGACCTACGTATTACAAGGATTGCTCTCAAACTAGAGCAGTAGGATAGAAAGGTTCCTAAACTGCTTTTTGCTGCAGTCTGGGAAAAGATGGCTCGTGAATACGTTTGATGATCACTCTTAAAACACAAAAAGCCCAGAATACTATTGTTACCATGTTCCTGAAAACAAGCACGTAACTCTACAAATTCACCAGTATCCAGATTATTGAACCGTATTTTTTTTTCCTTTTTTATAGTCAGCTAGACTACTCATAGAATTAGAATTCTGACATAAATTATGTATTATACAACCAGTTGTTAGTATGTTCAGTCGTCAGTATATACGCATTTAAAAACAGATCATGCAACATTATAGTTTTGGATTTATCATTTTAAATGGAGTAAAAATAAACAAAGGTAAAATGGTATGAAAACCTAAGCCTGAAGATTTAGATTTGAAGAACATAGATAAAAATGCACATCTTGTGCAATAATGGCTATTACGTTCTGCGTATGGAGGTATTTGAAAGCTTTTTTAGGCTCTTTGTTGATGCAATTAGTTGTTCCTGGGTCTGTTTCTAAACTGTGGCAACATAAAAATTGCCATAGTAGGTCTAAGAGTCCACTACCTAATAACATTTTTCCAGCAAGGGTCAATACATTTTGTCCCAAAATATGGAATACTAGAGGCTCTGTTCAAGATAAATTATATTTGGCCAAGTTTTTTTTTTTTCATCAGTATATTTTAGGATATATCCAGGAAATATACCTGAACCTTCCTATAGTCATTCACTTTATTTTAGTCCAGGTCATCTTCATTTTTTATGCACATTTTGCAATCAAGTTCCTGAATGTTCAAAACAGTCATTATTAAGTGAGGAAGAGTCACAGAATCATAGAATGCTTTGAGTTGGAAGGGACCTTAAAGATCCTCTAGTGCCAATCCCCGGCCATGGGCAGGGACACCTCCCACCACACCAGGTTGCTGCAAGCCCCGTCCAACCTGGCCTTGAACACTGCCAGGGAGGGGCTGCCACAGCTTCTCCAGACAACCTGTGCCAGCGCCTCACCACCTGCACAGGGAAAAACTTCTTCCTAATATCTAATCTAAATCTACCCCCTTTCAGTTTGAAACAATTACCCCTTGTCCTATCACTACATGCCCTGATAAAGAGTTTTCTCCTTTCCTGTAGCCCCCTTTAAGAACTGGGAGGCTGCTATAAGGTGTCCCTGGAGCCTTCTCTTCTCCAGGCTGAACAGCCCCAGTTCACAGGGCAGGCGCTCTAGCCCCCTCATCATCTTTGTGATGTACTCTGGATTTACTCCAATGGATCCACGTCTTGCCTGCACTGAAGGCCCAGAGCTGGACACAGAACTGCAGGTGGGGTCTCATGAGAGCAGAGGGGCAGAATCACCTTCCTCGACCTACTGGCTTCTTTTCTCTTGATGCAGCCCAGAATGCGACTGTCTTTCCGGACTGTGAGCACACATTTCTGGCTCATGTTCAGTTTTCATCCACCAACACCCCCAGGTCCTTTTCTGCGGGGCTGCTCTCAATCCACTCACTGTCCATCCTCTAGTGGTGCTTGGGATTGCCCCAACCCAGGTGCAGGACCTTGCACTTGGCCTTAGTGAACTTCACGAGGTTCACACAGGCCCACCTCTCCAGCTTATCCAGGTCCTGCTGGATGGCATCTGTTCCCTCTAGTGTGTCGACTGCACCACACAGCTTGGTGTCATTGCCAAACATGCTGAGGGTGCACTCAATCCCAGTGTTCATGTCACCAACGAAGATGTTAAACAGCACTGGTCCCAGTGGTGTTCCCTGAAGAACACCACTTGTCACGGGTCCCCAGTTAGACATCAAGCTGTTGACTGCAACTCTCTGAGTGCAACCATCCAGCCAACTCCTTATCCACGGAGTGGTCCATCCATCAAATCCACGTCTCTCCAGTTTAGAGACAAGGATGTTGTGTGGGACAGTGTCAAATGCTGTGTTGAAGCCAGTGCATTTTAAGAATAACAAAGAAAAATCATATATTCTGTTATGTTTAGTTTGTTGCAGTAGCTGAAAAATATCTACTGTGATTTTTTTTTTAATTCCTAAAAAAAACCACAGACTTGTCTCTTACCTGACTCTCGAGACCTTAACCAAACACATCAGTGATAATGAACCTTTATCTTTTGTGATAGCCTCTTTAGCTCTACTTATAAACTCTTGCAAGTATCTGGCTTTCTCTTAATTGTTTTAGTTGTCGTATACTTAAGTAGAACAGATCCTTGGGGAAAAACAAAAGGGAAATTAATAACTTAAACCTCTGCAAGCTACCTACTGCTCTGAGAATCATAATGTTCTGAGTAGATGGATTATTTGAGAAGCCATGAGGCCTCCAAGTGATTCTAAATACTTCTTTCATCAATCTGGCAGGGATTTCCTTGTTTTCTTGTAAACCTAATTGAAATTGTTTAATTTGCCAGATGTTCCCTAAGTTATTTTCATTCCATCTTCCTGAATGTCTCTCTGCTTGTACCACTTGGCAAATTAGTTTTCAATCAGTTTCTCTGCCATTCTCATTTATCCAGATAACAAATATTAAAAATCTATGATTTGACCCCTTCATATTCTTACAGTGTATTTTTAATGCGCTCCTCTTCCCAGCATGTGGGACCCAATTCACCTAGGCACAGATGCAAGTTCATGAGAACGGGAGCGTTTTCTTCATAAATCCTCCAACAGTCTATTTTTGTCTTCCTTTAAGGACACAGGATGACACAGTAACGTCTGATAAGATGATTACTTTAAGAGTCTTAGGCTCTTTAGTCACTTACATGTGAGCTCTCCAGGGAAAATACTACTCCATAAGCTATTCTGCTGGCACTATTCCCACGACATAGTGTCAGGAGAGCCAGCATAATTTCCAGCCCGGCTATGACTTTTAGGGGTCTGTAGATTACCTCTGGATGGTGTGAAAAAGTGACCTCCCTTTCCGGGTGTATTATTTATGATATCAGTAACACCCCTTCCTCACAGACTGAGGTGTATTAATCACAGTGAGCCAGACGGAAATTCTGGCAGAGGCAGTTACGCTTCTCCCAAGGCCAAGGTTTGCCACCCGGCCACCCGGCCGGAGGGTGTTGCGGTAACACGAGGGACCAGGCTGCAGCGCCCTGACCCACTTCTAGCGTAAAGCCAAGTGAAGATGCTGCTGCTTCCATGCTCCTCGGGTGCTTCTGAACCAAGGTGTGATGCTCTGCAGAGTCTGACACGGGGGACCAGGACCAGCAGAGTTTTGAGTGATTTCCTAAAAACCGCAGTAGCCGTCCCCTGGCTTTGAAGCCCAGCGCGGTTCCCCGCAGCATTCCCTCCAGGCCAGCACTCTCGGGCCGCGGTTTAGACCTTGTAAGTCTCGGGGCCCACAACACCTTGGCCTGTCACAGTTTATTTGGCCTGTCTGCCCAGAAATAAAGCTCTGGCGACCCGCCGTCTTTCGTCTCTAGGCGCTAATGTCGAGCTCAACAGGGCCGTGCCTGAGGGAGAGCGCTGAGGCGGCCTGTTCCTCCGGCTCCCCCCCCGGTGCCCCGCAGCGGTCACCGCCCTTCTCCATCCCCTTCCCACCACCCCTCCGTGCCCTCCCAGCGCCTCCCGGCCAGCCGAGGCTCCGAACCGCCCCCGACCCACCTCCTGCCCTCAGCGGGCGGCTCCGCCGCGGCGGCCGCTCCCCCTGGCGGGCGGCGGAGGCTGAGGCGGCGCCGCCGCTTCCTGCCGGCGCGGCCTTCCGGTGCCGGTCGAAGCGATGGCGGCGGGAGGCGGCGATCCGCGGACGGCGGACGTGGAGGAGGACGCCTCGCAGCTCGTCTTCCCCAAAGGTGAGCGCGGGGAGCGGCGAGGGCGGGCGGCTGGGGGCGCCGGGCAGGGCAGGGCAGGGCCGGGCCTGGCGGCGGTCGGAGGCCGGAGGTGGCCGCCGCTCAGCGCGGGAAGCGCGTGGCCTCCCCTGGGGGAAGGAGCTTGTGCCGGCCCCGCCGAGCGGCTCCTGGGCCGGGGCGCTGCCCGGCGCCCTGAGCGCCCCGCGCCTGCACAGCCCCGAGCCTTAAAAACCGGCGATAACAAATCATTTACATATATACATATATATATATATATATGTATTTGAGTGCCCCATGATTACTAAGATACGGCTGTCCTCACTGATGCGGACCATGTACGTTGTTACAAGAGTTAAAAAAAAAAAATCAGTTTTCATATCGGATTATAGTGAAGAGATTCATGTTTTTTGATATAACCATTCCTTTTTCATCGATGTTTCTTGGCACTACGATAGTGCTGCGTTTTAGGAAGTCAGCTGTCCAGAGCCCGAGTTGTAACTGGGGATACTCACCGTCTGTGTGTTTTTTTTTTCAGAAAGCTGTTGGGTGTAAATTCCAGAGCTGCACTTCTGGCTCAGAATGGCCCTGGAAGAAGAGAGAGAAAAAAAAAATAATTAAAAAAAAAATTGCACCATGCTGCAGATTTGAGTTAAAAACAAAAGCATAGTCCTGAACGACTTGATTTTGGATGTTTTTACTCTAAAATCTGTAGCCTACCCATGTGCAGCCTGTTACTTTACCAGTCCATGAAGATTAAAGGTTGCCAGTCACCTTTTAGTGCTGCCTTTTATATCTGTCTGCTGTTACAAACGTGCTAAAGGACAAATCAGGATGCAGTCTCCGATCTTGCTGTGTTGCACAGCTCATACTGCTGATGTTGGAGGACCTTCTTGTTATTGGAATAAATATAGTGGTGATGATGATGAACAAAAACAAAGAGAGTTGACTAAAAAGGGGGGGAAAAAAATCTGTTAAGCTTAGGTAAAACTTTTGTTCTGATAATAAAATTTCAGTAGGCCAATTAAGCTTTCAAGCAAACAAAGGCTTTTTTAAAACTTTGAGCACCATCCACATTTACTTTAAGAACTCCTAGGCTTCCAAAGGCCATAGGTGTCACTAAACTTCTTCTGAATTTTTTGAATATTACAGTTCTGTTTTTCTAAACCAAATCATGCATTATTTAAGTCGTGACAAAAATGGGTAAAGAAAATGTATTGCAAAAATATGACAAATCAGAAGGTTAGGGCTGAAAATGTAAAATTTTCAATAGGAAATGCTGCCCAGTCATTAGCGAAAGGACTTGCACAATTGCTATGAAACGTGGCATTCATTTTTTTCATAGCCCAAAGCAAAACTTACATACAAAACCTCTGCAAATGCACTTTTTCATGCTTCACCTTTTTATCTGTTCATTCAAATGTAGAATTTGAAACTGCGGAAACTCTTCTAAATTCAGAAGTACATATGCTTCTTGAGCATCGTAAGCAACAGAATGAGAGTGCTGAAGACGAGCAAGAACTTTCAGAGGTCTTCATGAAAACCTTGAACTACACGGCGCGCTTCAGCCGCTTCAAAAACCGTGAAACCATTGCCAGCGTCCGTAGGTGAGTGGAAAAGTAGGGTGTAAGACTATACTGGAGAATCTGGTTTGCAATTTTGATGCTGCTTTATGAAAGTACAGTTTAGTAGTGTTTCCTGATTTGTGCTGTAATTCTGAATTTTGTCATTTTGAAAAGGCAAGAACTTTGATTGCAGTTCTTCATGGAGAGTTGTACTTTGTCTGGGTCAAGCTTTCTGAACTGCTTTGTGTTCAGGCTTTATATGACAGCTGATTGCATTAGATGGGAGGAATTTCTAAACTTTGTAAACAGGGAAAGTGGAGTTAAGAGGTGAGAGGTTTTTTTTCTCTGTGCAGTTATACAGTGAGTCTTTCCTCCTGAAAAAAACGTTGACTTCAGTGCCAAAAGCAGAATGAAAAAAGATACCTGTTTGGTTTAGTTTACCCCCTTTATATTTCTGTCTTGTCATTCCACCAAGTTGTCTTTCCTTACAGTTTGCTGCTCCAGAAAAAGCTTCATAAATTTGAACTGGCATGTTTGGCCAACTTGTGCCCTGAGACAGCCGAGGAAGCCAAAGCTTTGATTCCTAGGTGAGCACTTACATATCATAAAATGACTGCTTTATACTTTCTTGTGATCTCAACCCAGCTCTGGGCACATGCCATCTCTTCAGCCCAGCTCTGTTGATGGAAGAATTTTTGGTCTTGGTCTTTCTTGACCTACCCGTTGATCTGACAGTGAGGCACTATTTGTAAGTGTCCCTAATGCCCTTCCAGCAATGTTTACTGAACTAAGTGTAAACAGTTTAAATTAAGAGTTTTTAGTCCACCCCATTGTTTGTAGGTTGGTTGTTTTTTTTTGTTTTCTGTTGGAGCAAATGACAGTGCTCCTATGAACTGTTTTGTGTATAACATACGGGGGAGCAGTAACTTTGTATCTTGAGTTGTTACCTCGTGGCCTGAGCTAGAGGAGGGAACAAAACTTTCTTCTGAATTACAGTTTCTTCCTTATGTGCTAAGGTTTCATAACAAGTCTGGACTGGCTTATGAGCGTGTGGCTACGTGAACTTCATTGAAACCTGCACCTGCCTTGCCTTTTTGGTAAAACCTTTTGAAATTATTCAGCAGAAAGTTCTGGGAAAGGTAGAGTTTTGTCATTTAAGGAGAAGGCACTGCGCAGGGATTAGAGTTGTCCTTGTGCAGTGATGTTGTACACGGTTCCTGGTGGTTCCATGCAGTTAAGTGACAACGGTGTGGAGACTGATGGAAGAGAATTATAGCTGTCTGAAATAATCCACCAGGGGGGAAATTATTTCTGAAATCTTTAATGTACCCTCATTATTCTTATTTTGCAGCCTGGAGGGACGATTTGAAGATGAGGAATTACAGCAGATTCTTGATGACATTCAGACTAAACGCAGCTTCCAGTACTAAGGTTAACCCTCATCCCCTTTATCTGACAGAAAAACCTGGGAACTTTGACTGCTTCTCAGCCCTCTGGACCAATCCAGCTCCCGGCTGAGTGAGGGGAGTTGTGGATACGGGGTACTCCAGTGCTGGGTCGTCCGCAGGTGCATTCAGACTGGAGATCAGTGTAGTCCTTCTGGTTTGTTCTGAGTGTATGTTGGTAAGGATGCCTGTATTGTGAGAGCCAAAGAACCTGGAAAGGCTTTTCCCAGTTGCTCAACTGTTTGTTTCTTCCAGTTTCCTCTCCCTGATTTAGTAATTTTGCACGTTTCTGTTTTTCAGCAGAAACATACATGTGACTTGTGGGGTTTTTTTGTGACCTTCTAAAAGAGATGGAGAAACTCATTCTTGACGCTCGGAAGGTTTAACCATAGGCGGCATCAATTTCTGTGGTTACGTTTTTGTTTGTGTTTTTTATTGTTTGATCAGAACAGTGTATTTTTACAGCTTCAATAATTTTCTATTATTGTTTAGTGTAAATTAAAAGATATTTCTAATTAAGGCTGTGTGTTTTATAAACATTAGCTGCATATTATGATTTTATTAATGAGCTTTTGATAAACATATCCCGTGATTATTAACCTCTCCTGGAGATCTGGGGACCCCAAGTGTGTAATAACACTAGTACAACTTAAGACAGGTCAGACAGAGGTGTTATTAGCTGTGATCATAGCGAGAGAGCATTTGGGCAGCGTCTCCCTCTCTGCCTCGGTTCCCTGCCAAGTCATCGCAGAGACCTGCCCTGTATACTGTTTCAGAAAAGAAAAAGGTGAGGCAAACCAATAATAGTGATGTTAACAAAGCCAGGTATTCAGCCTGGGAGGGATGGACTCCTTAAGTAGCTTGTTAAGTGCCGCATTTCTAAGAAGGAATCAAATGTGACACTGTGGAGGGATGGCTCTTGGTGGAGCCTATGGGAGTGGCTCAACGAGTGCTGCCTTTAGCTCAGAAGTGGGAAGCTGGCAACAATCACAGACTTTTAGTTGAAAGGAATGTTCTCTTAATTAGGGTAAACTTCTTAGCCAGCCCTCTCAGATCTTAAATATTACTAATTCTACCGCCACACCTGGAAGAAGGAAAATTTTGCAGGGAAGAACAGCTGGGACAAAGAGGAAGAGAGGTGTGTTAAGTCAAGGTGCTATTTGCAGTGATAAGCGGTAGTTTCACTGATGTTGCAGAAGGGACAGAAATATGGTACTATTTCAGCTCTTCCTGGAAACTTAATGTTGCTGCTATGCTGAAAGGCCGAGATGGTTTGACAGCTAGTTGGGCTACCTCGACTGGAGCACATTACCTCAAATAGCATTTATTTCGGCGCTTTAGTGGCATTACATCTCCTGCAAGCCAATAAGCCAGACATGCCTCTAATTAACCACGGTAACGTAAACTGTATCAGAAAAATTTTAACTAAGAACAAAGATAAAAACAGGGTGAATCCTTATTTTATAAAGCCTGGTGGCCCCCTTTGATATGGTGTGTGCTTTCCCATGGCTGTTGCCACTGTAACTCGTTTATCCTGTAAAATGTTTCTGTTTGAGAAGCTCTAAGACATTTTCTTATTTTAAATGCACAGGCTCTCACATCTTTACTGACAACACGTTTTTTTTAAGAAAAAAAAAGGCATTCTGCACCTCTTTACACTTCTGGGGGAAAGGACAAACTAGGTGGGTGGCATTGCTACTTGTTGATACCTTTGTAAGCAAACACAAGACTCCCAAGGAGGAGTTTTAACAGACTTTAAGTGATCTGAAAGTGATCTCGCGAGCTTTGCGCCATCCTCCACAAAGGTAATCGTGAGGCCTTGACATTAGTTCTTCATTGTCGTCTTCTGAAGCCTGTCAGTTGGCACAGGGAAGAAGAGCGCGGGAGGTGCGGTCGTGCCATGGTGCCTGGCAGTTGGGTGAACACGGACCCACACAGAAACACGGGGCCGTGCCGCCGGGTGAGGCGCGCAGGGCGGTGCGGCCTGGAAGCAGCAGTCGGTCGGGCTGCCTGCGCTGCCCGTGCCGCAGAGCCTGAAGCCAGCACACACGGGCCTCGCTGGCCACAGGCCCTGGGGGGGCCGGGGGTCCAGCTTCCCCCTCCGCGGCGGGCTCATGCGATCATCCTTCCCCCCGCCCTCCAACGAAACGGGAGAGGGACGCCGGCCGCCACCCTCCCCAGCGAAGACGCCGCGGCCGCCGCCTTCCGCCCCGCGCCGCTCAGCGCGCACGCGCACGGCTCTTCGCGCCTCCACCCGCGAGGGCAGGGGTTGGGATTCCGGTGGCGCAGGCGCAGGGCGCGGCGGGAGCCTCGCGGAAGCGGCGCGTTCCCGCCCCTCCCCCCGCCCTGCGCCTGCGCGCCGGGTCGACCGCCTATCTCGCGCCGCCCGAGCGTGCTGACGTAGGGCGCGTGCGCCGCCCGGTCGCTGGTGGGGGAAGGAAGATGGCGGCCGGCCGCGGCGGGGGCTCGTGAGGCGGCGGCTTCCGGGGCCGGAGGGACGTAGGCGAGCGGCGAGGAGACGGGGCGCTGAGGCGGGCGGCGAGAGGGCGGCTGGACGGTGAGTGGCGGCTCGGTGCCGGGCTGCCGGCGGGGCGGGCGCGGGGGCGAGCAGCCTGGGAAGTGCGGCTGCCTTCCGCCATTTTTAGGCCACGGCCCAGAAGCGGGGTTGGGCCGGGGCCGGGGGCAGGACGAGCCCCGGCGCGGGCGGCCGGCGGTGGGTGCGGCGGCGAGGGGCCGCGGGGCCACCCGGGCTCCGGCGCCCTTGGGAGCGCGGGGCCCAGGCCTTGATCCGAGCGCGGGGCCCAGCTCGGCGGCGCCGGGCCCGCGGGGTGGGGTGTGCCGGAGGGCTGAGGTGGCGACCAAAGCTGGGCCGGGGAGGAGGCAGCCGGTGCCCTTTCCTGTCGGCTCCGTAGGGGTCTGGTTGTGGGCTCGCTCGGATCTCTCAATCTTACCTTTGTATGCTTTTTGGAAAAATACTTTTGTGCTTTTCTCCGCCTTGGGTTTGAGCGGAGTTGGGGTTGTGACTGTTTGAAGATCCGGCTTGGGAAGCCCTGGCCGTTACGGGGAGATACAGCCCTGCGCGGCAGGCCCTTGCTTGTTTTCGAAGGCTGGGTGCGTTTAGTGGTGTTGAGGTGGCCCATTCTGCTGATTGGGACTCACCAACCTACTGTTAAGGCCTGGGCAGCAAACCTAGTCGACCTGTTAAATTCGAAAAAAAAAAAAACTTCAGTATTTTTCAGTTGGAGAGAACTTTGTGCCTTCTTGAAGACAAGTGTTATTTCTCTCTTGCTCTTAATGTCTTTGTTATGAGTAGATAGCTCTATGCTTTCCCATACAGTATTTTGAAGTATTGGTACTCATTGGAGCACATTGTCTTACAGAAATTGTCATAGGTAAGTAGTTTTGTACTCTACTAGTTTTGTACGTCGTTATATCCTTAACTGCCATTTGTGAGCAGTATTCGGCAGTTTCTTTTCCTATGTAGATCATCCTCCTTGCAGCAGATGTTTCTTATTCAAGCTGTTCTATTCTTCCTTTAAGAAAGGTAGCATTACATACACATTTGTCAGAGTTAAAAGTAGGTAAACCGTATGGAGTCAGAATGCTTTGGGGTTCTGTCCTCCTGAATTCTGTATCAGCTAAATTGACTTTTACTTCTCGATAGTTTGCTCCCATATTCTGCCATAATCTTTAATATAAGAATATAAAATCATAAAGCATATTTTAAAAAATGGTTCTAAACATCTTGTTCAGTTCTGTAGCATTTCTAACAGGGAAATCTAAAAATGTAGTTAAACGTCTTATTTAAACACTCAAACTGATAAGAAAAATCTGGCATGTCTTTAATTGCTTTGCTGTTAGCATTTTTTGAGTTCTCTGCCTAACTGCTCTGTGGTTTAGAAAGTAAGCTTTACAGAACTTTCTTGCATTTGACTGTTTCAAAAGTGGATGGAACTACCAGATTACATGAAGAATGTCAATTTTGAGAAATAGATACTGAAAGATGGGGGAAAAGAAAAACAGGTCTCTCTGAGCTGCAGAGAATGGCAGTCACCGTAAACAGTTAAAGTCTTTCGCTGTTACCTGAAGTGTGAATCCTCTGTTGAATCCTTGCAACAGTACACCTTAGACTGTTCAGAGCATTGGAATTAAAAAATTCTGGTCAGTTTTCTATTCCTGTTGTTGGGAGAGGTTAGCAGAGGAAGTAATGAAGTAGTGATCTTAAATTGTGTTTGAAGTAGAGGTACTGGAAATGACCTTTTGCCAAGGCAAAGAGAGGCCTTGATCTAGCGAGGGGATGAAAAATCTTGTTTTATTCCCATCTCAGCAGATGTCTTAGTCTTCTGACTCACCTGAAAAAACATGTCATGGAGAAGACTTTTGGATGAGTAGGTGTATGGAAGAAGTAGATCAGCTTTTTACTGAGATGATTCCATGCAAAATATTTCACTCTTTGTGTCTACTAGCCACAGGGTTAGTATCTAGGGAATTTCATGAGTTGGTTCACTAACACTGAAAAGGAAAATAATTTTAGCCTTGCTCATATGTTACTCTAGCTTGTAATTTAGAAAACTACACATATCTTTGTGCAGGAAAGTTGTAACATGAAAACTTGATCTGTAGTGTGCTTGCAAAGTTTACAGAATTTGTTCTTTATTTGCCATATTTTCATTACTGATACTGTATTATTTTGTTATTGAAGGTTTTATACATAGTAAAAATAGAGATATGCAGGTTTGATTGGTATCATTAGTGAAGAAATATCACTGATAAATAAACTTCCATTAAACTGAACATTGTTAGACCTTAATGGTGGTGAGACGATATGGTAGAGATCATTCAGGGGACTAAAACCTTTAACCTTATTTTTCTTTTAATATAGAGAATCTCTGAAAGTAAAAACAGAAAAAAAAAAGACTTTTGGATAGCTAAACATTTTTTTCTTGTTTGTATTTTGTTATTATTGATTTCACTTTTTAATGTAGAGCATCCACAATCCCATATTTTTAGAATGATGCTAAACTTGCCAACAATCCATTCTTGCTCGCTAGTATTTGAAAAAAGTACTCAGCATTTAGTAGAATGTCGTTTCTAGTTCAACCAGCTCTCCACATTCTCGCTGGCTGTACCAATCATTCTGTTGTGAAACGTGAAATGTGATACGAAGTATGTATTTACCAGGAAAGAGAGTAAGCTAGTTTCTCTTCTGTTGTGCAATATTACTTTTGATAACCCATTTGCTATCAAGACAGTGCATGCATGGCAATGTGAAATACCGGCTAAATTTGTTCATTTTGTGGTAATGTAGACTAAAGTTTATGGTGGGAGAAAGTAAGGCCTGAATGTATTACAGCGTAAGAGAAGCCTGTGTTTTTGTGGAGGTTGTGATTAAAAAAGTATTGCAGCCCTTCATTGTTTTCTTATTTGGAAAGGCTTTACTTCAAGCTGCTTTCCCTTGTCTAAAGGAAACTTGATTTAAACCAACCGAACAAATAAACGTAACCCATAAAGAAACGTGAGAACTAGCACTTTTTAATAGCTTCAGCTCAGGTCAGAACATAGGGGTTTAAATCTGCTACTGATTTGGTATGTTCCCTTGAACCATTGTACTTCTTTGGTACAGCTCCTTCTTACGTGCTTACCGTGATCACCGTCACGATTTGTGAGGCAACCTCGGAATGTGGAGGAATACTAGAGACACAACTATTTTATGCTTTGAAACTAAGCTAGCTTATACTGTCTCTGCTTTACCTCTGCACCAAATTATAGAATGGAAGAAGTATGATTCTGTCTAGCAAGAATGGCCGTATTAAACAGATACCGGTTTATCTAGGAAGCTGTGTTGTCTGTTTTTCAGTTAAGGAAAAAAAACCAAAACACAGAACCAAGCCTTGTTTATTAAGATGCCTTGTTGAACAGGAAAAATAAGTGCCAACTTCCATAATGTGGGATAATCTTTAATGCTGAAAATGCACGTAAATATACTTAAAGGATTGAAAAATGTACCAAGTCTAATAATAATGAACTGTACTGAATAAGTTGCAGTGAAGTCTTATCAGGAATTAGAGGGTCTGTTCTAGGCATTGCTTGTATCACAGTTTCTCTCAGTTGTAGGAGGAAAGACTTATTCTACATTATTAAATGTTACTGTTGACTAACCATGATAAATCTTGTTGTGCACAACTGTTGTTTCAAACAATTACGTGGAAGTGTTCTTACACACATATAGAATATAAAAAAGTATGAGCAATTATTCACGTTCCTCAGGCAAATGAAAACATCTCTTCCTCTCTGAGCACTTACTGCATCAAGTAACCCTTGTACCTTTTTTTTTCTGTTTAAAAAGGAGTTAGAAGTTTATCTTCAACTTATTTTTTCATTTCAATAGGACTTTTTTTCCCCCATACATTGTTTGTTAAATCTGAACTCTTCTCATTTTATGTTTCATTTTAATTAATTTTGATATGAAGACTAACAATGTGCTTGTCATGAGTTCATTGCTGTTATTTAGTCTTCAGTATAATGAAATGTGCTGATTAAAAAGAATAATTCTCTTTTGAAACTTTGAAAATGTTATCAGTGGAGTTGTAAATTTCACGTAACCTAGAACTTTTAGTTCTTTTAAATGATTAAAATTACTATGTTCTGCTGCCTGTCTTTTCTTGGTACCAGAGTTCATACAAAGGGTCCTGTACAGCAGCCAACAGTATGATATTTGTTCATTTTTAGTCTGGCTCAGTTTTCTGTTTTCACCTGTGTCTTAGGAACACCAATACTGGAACTGGTGAGGTGGCAGGGAAAGAGGTGGTGATGGAAAATGCCCGTTTCTGCCATAGCCTTAACTTAACGCTGCACTGAGTAACTGTAACCGTGTGCTGAGAGGCAATAGGCACTGCTCTTAGTTAATAGGGCAGACATACCAGCTCCTTATAAAATACATCCCTTAATGTTTAAGATCATGTCTACTTAGTGCCAAGTTTTAATTTAAGGCAGCTGGTCACGAAGCTTGGAATTTAGATTGTTCTTAGTCACTCACCTGTAACTTTAGCCAAAGCAAGTACCCCTGAGTTGAACAGTGTGGCAGGACAGGCCAAAAGCAGTTTTTCAACTAAAAGTGTAGATATGTTGACACTGATCAGTTCTATAAATTAATGGTTTATGCACTTTAAGGTGAGCACGCAGATAATTGAAATAATCCATGTTTCTTGGGTTTAAACATTTGAGGGTTCCTTTAAATCATTTTCCTAAATCCAAAAGAAATATGATACAAAAAAACAAGTGTTCATGTGTCCTCTTTTCCAAAGGGAGGTCAGAGGCTGGATGGCAAGGAGTCCAGCATTTTATGGGTTTGATGTAGTTTTCGTGTTCATTATAAAGTTTTGGCAACATAGTGATTTGTATTTTACCACGGTTGTGTAAGTATTCATCTGCAGATTTGAGTCTGAGAGGAGCTACGCTTGGAGTTGGATTTTTTGAGTTGGTAGTGCCACAGCTCCAGCTGATGCAAGTGCTTGATTTACAACCTGAGGGCTGCATAATGGTACAGCTTTACCCTGCCCACTGTACATTTGCAGTCACCTAAACTGGCCTTGCAGCCCAAAGTGGTGCCTTCACCTGCTTCTGGTCATTTGTTTTTTCTCCTGTCGGTAGAGACATTTCTGGAACTCCATGGTCAGTTGGTTGAGCAACTGCTCTGGGTTTTAACTAATGTTAGCAAGAAGGATTGATGGAGAGCAATTTCTTACGTGGTCACCAGATGTTCATGTTGCCTTAGAGGAGGAGTCCTGTAGGACAGGAACACACAGTTGGGGTCAAGGCAGGACTGCATTTTTGGCGTCAGCAGTTTTAGGTTGGGTTCAAGTCACTATGGCACTTGTTCTCAGCAGTCCTCTGAACTCTTCCCACAAAGGTGAGGTTCACTCAGTAGCTGTCGCTGCGGTTAAATTGCATGATCACAGTGAGCGGTTGCGTTTCCTGCTATTGTCCTCCTTCCCCCTAACCCAAATAAAAATCACCACCTCACTTTAAAAATGCCTTTCTTTCCCTTGAGGTGTGTAAGCAAGCCGTTGCATTTCTTTGCAGAGACTAGTGAAATTTAATGATGCTATCACAAGAAAAATTGTAGTTCGCCCAAATTTGTAAGTAGGAGGACTGCAGACTGAGTAAGTATTAATATAGCATGTTTGTTCTGCAATATTTCCACAGTTCCTAAATTACAGAGTTTGGAGTTAAATTCATACTTGAGTGTGTCATCAAACCATGTTTTGCAATCTTTTTCTACTGGCGGGTGCAAATATTTTGGTCTCCTCAGTGAATTTAAGCCTAATAAATAAACTCTCTATTTCTAATAATGTCTTTTGTAGACTCTTGACTAATATAATAAGCCACAGTTGCCAAGCTGCCTGTAAAGTAAGATGGAAATACTGACCTGAAACTGATGACTGAAGTGCTGCTTTTGCCAGGAAGGCTTGCTGGTATTCTCAAGGCAAGGGATATGAAGTAGGAAAGAAATGCCAAGGGATTGTAGATCTTTGGAGAACACTAGTTTTCAGAACTGAAGCTCTCCTGCATTTCTTCTGAGTTATCATTCTCCTGGGGAGCTTGGCTCCTCCGGTAATTGGGGAAAATCTTATTCTGAGCCCTTGCTCTCGGAAATGGCTTTGTGAAGGATCAATGTATGTGAATTTGA
Organism: Trogon surrucura; assembly: GCA_020746105.1. Taxonomy (NCBI): domain Eukaryota; kingdom Metazoa; phylum Chordata; class Aves; order Trogoniformes; family Trogonidae; genus Trogon; species Trogon surrucura. The sequence continues at coordinate 20,826,130 of CM036625.1, read as the reverse complement.
ATTTCCTTTACCGAGAAATGCATTGAGAAGATGAACACATGCTTTTATTGAACAGTACGAAATCGTGAATGCGATGGCTGCTTGATAAATTGAGCAGCGTATCTATCTTCATAATCATTTACGGGCATTTGCGTGGCTCATAATTCATAAGGAAAGATCAGAGAAGTTGGCTGCCCAATTCCAGTTGAAAGAAAGTGTATTTCTATTTAACTTTGAGTTGCGTGACCAAGCGTATGCACATCAGCCATCAATTTAGAAAGTGTTCAAGTATTGAAAGTTCCTTTATGTAGAAGAATCGTCATGTTGACTATGTTTTAAAATAGTTGTTTCTAACAAAACTTGTGCAACTACTCTGTATACTGCTATATAGATTTTTAAACAGCTTGAAATTACGATAATTAGTACAGTTCATTTTTTCCTATTGCAAGCTTGGTTTTCCTTATATTAAACAGTTTCTAGTCTAGCCAGTAGGAAATGGGAATTAGGCATTGATCTTCCACACCAAACTGTGACAGAAGAGTATTTTACATATATGCCAGGCTTCTAGATCTTAGCCAGAGCTGTTGTTGAGAAGCTACACTTCTGAATTTTATTTTCATCCAAATAAATAACCTACAGTCAGAATATTACTTGATCAAAGTAATTTAGAAGTGCTCTTATCTTCTACTATTTCTGTCATTTAAGCGACTTGCCTTGGTCGATGGGATTTGTTTGTTGTGGGGTTTTCTGGTTTTGTTTTCTTTTTTTTTTTTAAAGAACTCCTCTGATTCACCAGTAACTCAATAATGGGGAGCATTGTTAGTGTAAGTATGGTTTGAATTTCTCTAGCAGGGTCCCTAAGGCTTGTTTAGCAGCAGTGTGTGATTTGATAAAGCTTTAATTGTTCTCTCCAGTTCCACTGCCCTTGCTTAAGGGTGTCTGTATTAACCATGTCTGGGTGTGACAACTGTAGGTATTAATCTGCATCTTTTGCTATAAACATATCCACTAATTTAATTGCTCAAAAACTTTGAGTTTGGAGGGAGGAGGGAATAACAAGCAAATCTGTCTTGTATGTATCTTTCTGTGTGCATCTGCTACATCTTTTTATCAGAAGAGAATCCAAAACCCTTGAGGAAAAACATCTCCTTGGATATTGAGAGTGGATAGTATGTTAGAGGGCATTTATTCCGCAGTGTGACTGTAAAAGTGTTCATTATCTTATTTTCTTACGCTGAATACATGAAGAATGTAAATAACCTTGGCATGTCCAGACAATGGCGACTCTTATCATGGAAAGCCTCTGCTTCTGGATGCGAGTTGGGGTGTAGGCATGGGTGGTAACTGGCTTTTACCATTAAAATATGCAATTAAATAAAAATAAATTATTTTGTCTTGAAGTGTTCTACTGAAGTATAAAATCTCTTTTTGGAGACACAAGCATATTTCAAAGATTCTTTTTCTACGTAACAACTATGGAAAAACATGGATTTTAACTGTGGGTATTTTTTACCTTCTTACGTTTTTTTCATGTGATCACAATGATAGCACTTTCCCTTCCTCCTGTTGCCCCTTCTGGCCTTCAGTTTCTTGGTTATTGAAACCTAAGACTATTTTTCTACCTTTATTTGGCCCAGAAACTGGAATGGCAAACAGCAGTGCTTTGTCAGAAGGCTGGCCTGGGTAACACTAAGAAAAAAAAGAAAACAAAACCGAAGCATGCTTTTGGTCACAAAGCAGAGGTTTTCTAAATTCTCTTTGGTGCTTTCAACATTTGCTTCTATATAAAAGGGGGACCTATAATAAGGCTGGTGAGGGGCTTTTTAGGATGTTGGATAGTGATAGGACTAGAGGGAATGGATTAAAGCTGGAGATGGATCAATTCAGATTGGACATTAGGAAGAAGCTCTTCACTATGAGGGTGGTGAGACCCTGGCACAGGTTGCCCAGAGAGGGGGTGGAAACCCCATCGCTGGAAGTTTCTAAGGCCGGGCTGGCTGGGGCTCTGGGCAGCCTGATCTAGTGGGGGATGTCCCTGCCCATGGCGGAAGGGTTGTAACTAGATCATCTGTAAGGTCACTTCCAACCCTGACAATTCTATGAAAGGTTGCAAGAGTTCTGTATATATTTGTTCAGCATTCAATAGATAATGGTTATGAAAGGTGAATCTTTGTCACAAATTATACAACTCTTATTAAATCCCAAGCTACAACTTCATCTTTGTTTTGCAGTTACAACTTCTCTGTGTGGATTGTATGGACTTTATCATCAGAATTTCAAGGCAGACTTTCAGTAGGTTGTTTCAGAAACTAAAGATATTGGTTGCTGCATTTCTCTACTTGTTTTGTCATGCAAACTGCTATAGTCCTTCTAGTCCTTTTCCCTCCCACTGATCATAAAATTCTCTGAAGGTCTTTTTGGTAGGATTTTTTGCCATGCTTTCTCCTCCTCCCTCCCACCTTCTCTGCTGTTTGTGTTTTATAGAAAAGAGGGCTTGAATTTTCTAAGGAGTTACCTCCTGCCATGAGTCAAGTATAGAGAAATGAAAGGAAAATATCTCAATTTCTCCCATCTGGTACCTAAATAATAATTTATCTCTAGATTCCACTAAAGTTTGTTTTAATCGTATGTGAGCTGAGGAGGAAAGGTAATGATAGTCTGGTGATTTGGCGTATGTACCTAAACAGTAGCACCTGAGTCAAGAGGGACCTCGATACACTTGGGGAATGGGTCAGCAGAAACATTCTCAAGATTGTCAAGATGTGCAGAATTTTCTATTTGTGGGCATCACCTCATGGATTTGTACAAGCTCTGGAGTGACTGACTGCATAGCAGCAATCTCACTGAAGAGGACCTGGGAGTTACAGTGAGTGGCAGATTGAGTATGAACCAACAGTATGGTCACTTCATAAATAAAGTGAACTGCACGTTGAGTGAAACTAGGTGGAGCATCCCAAGCAGATTGAGCTGTGATTATTTTTTCTTTTAACCAAGGTTATTGCTAATTCAGCAGGTCTTGATACAATAACCAGATGAAGAATATCTTGCTATTCGGGATCGGCAAGCTTGAGAAGCATTTTACTGCTTTTAAACCACTTCTCATTTGGTGTTTTTTTTTGTTGTTTTTTTTTTTTTAATATATGTTTGTCATGCGATTTAAAAGTTAGGACTAGAGTTTTGTTTCCTGCCCAAGCGATAGCTCTGAGGCAAGGCAGCATCAGTAATCACTTCAGCATGAAAAGCGAGCTGGGTGTATTTCAGCTAGTTAAGATGAATTGCTGGTGCTGTAATGACTCACAGTAGTAAAAGACAGTCTGGTTTATAAGCCAAATACAGGTCTTCACAAATGCTAAGCAGGAGTCAAGATAAAGGAATACATTGGTAGTTTAAAGGGAGCAATAATATTGTTTTATTATTAGAATATTATGAGTAAACTTTAACTTAAAGCAAAACTATGAAGTCAGTTATACTGAAGTCATGGCAGTGGACCAAACCCTGTGCATCTTCGAAGTGAGATGTAGGTGCACTCTGCCAACCATCCTCTCAGTGCAGTGGGTGCTTCTGTGTTTGGTTTGAAGTACGCCTCAAGAAACTTGTGGTGCGAGCTGCTTTTGTGAGGGGGCAGAAAGGGAATCGTTCTGGGCTGGTCTGGAAAGCAGTTTTCTCTTCTGCGACCGAAGTGGTAAAGCAGGACCTGTCTCTTGAATTCTGTGCACTGAAATTTTTTGGACTTTTTTCAAAATGTATGTAAGCACCTGTCTTCTGTAAATACATCTACTTTGGAAACAAGTTTTTAGTTTGAGCATAAAATGAGCAATGTTTGAGACTTGTTTGATTATTAGTTATTTGGTTAGCACTAGAAATCCTAAATTTGAGAAGGTGTTAAATATACATGTAACTTCAGTGCACCTGAACAGACTCTGTTCTCTGTTCTCTGCTGAAGATTGTCCCCCAGGCTCTGTAACCTTAGATTTGCAGACTGGCTCTTTGAAATTTTTTTTCCCCTCATGGCCCATTCTCCTGTGGGCTTTCAGATGTCTGTCTGCTTTCTCTGCTTTCTCTTGGGCATAGTGTATTTCAACAGGAAACATCAGAGGCATAGGGCTTGTGCCGATTAAGTATCAGCACTGCTTTTCTTCATTCAGAGAATAAACCCCTTGAATCAAAAATTGCATCTAAAAATTGTATTTGGTCAGGTCTTGCTCGCTGTACAGCAAAAGGTGTCAAAGAGTTACATGTTCTATCCTTTTGGAGTCCATATCGTGTGTGTATATCTTCTGGATCGTGCTAAGAATTCAAAGATTTGGAGTTCATGGGGAAACTGGGCATAGAAGTACAGAACTGAAGTTAAAGGGGAAAAAAAATATTAGTGCCTTCATAATGCCAGTGTTGTAGATTTTGGGCTGTGTATGAAACAAATCTTTGGAGCGTCTCCGAATAGGAAGAGGTTACAGAAACTTTTGGGCAGAGTGGTTTGTTTTAGCTTAGCCAATGATTAATTTAAGTGTGTGTTTCTGATGAAGATGTAAAGGATTTTTATTTTATTTTTACATTTTCTATTGGAGTAGAATGACTGGAATCAGGAAAGCTGCAAATCCTTTTCTCCCAACTTTGCATGTTCAGAGTTTAAAAGCTGTTTCTAGGAAAGTCCTGTTCACAAGTACAATACAACAGAGAATGGATGCTGATGTGTGTTGGGAGTAGAGTAGTAGAGCCCCGGGGAAATCTGCTTGCCGCAAAGAGCAGTAGTGTTGCTTAATAGCAGTGTTGTATAATATAGGTCAGGCTTTTTGTCTTGGGCTTTGTGACTTGAGGTGTTACCTCCAGCACCTGCGGAAATTTAAGGCCTGTTCTCAGTCTCTCTTGTTTTTCTTAGATTTAAACTTGCTGTACTCATGTCTGCGTGTCTCTAGAATTTTTTTTTAAATCTGCATATGAAAATCTGGAAAACTACATGGTCTTGCTGTACCTTACGTAATTCAGAAGTGGGAATAAGATGTTTAAATACTCCAAGGACAAGAACCTTATGCAGTTTGTTCTAATGTTAGAAGTTGGGGGGCGTTGTCTGCTTTTGACAAAAATAAATAATTTCATCCCCACAGAACTAAGTTGGTGAACTTTACACTTCGTTGTTGCATCTTGTTGTCCAATGCAAAGTTCCCTTATCGCTGGGGTATATGCTATTTTTACAAAAAATGACATTCTGTTAATGCTGTTCAAAGTCAAGATGGGTCACAGAGTGACTTTGAAGATGAGAATGTATTTTTTACATAGTTTTATGTTCCTGCTTAATACAGCCATTATCTGTCATAACTAGCCGTAAAGATCCCAACTAGTTATAGAACTGTAAATCAATAAAGATCCATAAACATTCTTTCTGGACTTGATATGTTTAGATGCAGCACTTTTTTGTTTGATGAAGCAGCTTTATATGTCTAAAATCTATGTTCTAAAAAGGGCTGTTAATATATGCTTGTGAAATTATTTGAGATTCTTCAGCACCTCCCAGATACGTAATTTTCAGACTTTAGTTGATCTTGTTTTGTCGATCTTATTAAATGTTTTTCCAAAACAGTAGGGAATTGAAACAAAAATCAATTCAACACATTGGTCGAATTAATATGTTCTTCACTAGATCTGCAAATGGTCATAATTTTTTCGTATTTTTCTGTGTTTTCAGAGTGGAATTATGTAATGTACTGTGAATGAAACTTATGTTCTTTTTTTTTTTTTTTTGAGAAATACCTGCATAGAGCAGAAGCAAAATCACCTCTACTGTTAGAGTTCAATTCTTGGCAAACACTCAAATTAGTTTCAGCAGATTTCACGTTTATCTTCAGAAAAATGCGGTGGAAGCTTGCTGCTCCTAGTGTTGTTTTTGCATCCTTTTTAGTAATGGGAGTCTCTGATGCTTCTAGATTATAAGCATATCCGCTTCAGTGAATGAAGCGAAGGAGTTTTGAATCAGTATTTCTGCATGTCATCTTTTGCTCAGATTCATTTCCTTTTTAAAAGAGGAATTATTTGGGGAATACGTAACAGTTCAAAAATACTTGGAAAACCATTCACTTTAGATTACATGGTTTTTACAAATGAATCTTTTTTTCTATGTAACCCCCTACCTGGGGAGTCCAGCACTCTTTTAAGCCCTTAACCAGGATGGCTGGCTTTATTCCTGTGTAAAAGAGAAATTATGTGTATACGTGTTTATATTTTCTTCTCTGAAACGTGAAAAAAAATTGCTCAAGATGGCAAAAAATAGAACATTTCTTTCCGCATAGTTCTTTTGCCCTGGTAAGAGGTATGATTCCCAGGTAACAAAAAAAACAAGAAAGAACTTTCCTGAAAATAGTGTGAATACTTCAGGAAGAGGAAGCTGTGAAACAATCCACGGTTGGTCTCCAGAGCAGAGATACATCTTCCTGCAAAGGATGAAAGAAAATTATTTCAAACTCGTTATCATTCTGTAGAAGAGGGAAGGGAATAACATGGAATTTTATTCAGTCTGGTTGTTTTTTCAGAAAAATTGCGCTTATTCAGGTGTGCTTAAACATTTCGTAATATACAAATAAAAAAATGCAGTGGCGCATTTTTACAGAGAACTGTTTGCAATAGGATTTTTGAATTTAGAGAAATGTTACTAAAAGTAAATTACCTGTACCTTGTTAGATGTAAAGGTGCTTGTCTAGTCAAGGACTGATGCTACCAATATATGGAACAATAAACTTGTTATGCTAACTTTGCATTATGGTGTTCTTATACTTCTGCCTCAGAAAGCTGGAATGGTTCTTGGCTTATATTTTGTCTTCTTTCACTGAATGTCCTGAACCATGTACTGTCGCAATGCAAATAATTGTTGTTTTCACTGTCTGTGTTACTCTGTAAAAACTCTTACTTTAAAGCCTACATTTATTTTGTTTAATATGCATTTAAATAAGTAGTACATAGATATTCTCAGGGAAGTTTTAACACTTGTTTTCTTTTGCTGCTGCAGCGTGTTCTGTTGTAGTGGGCAGCAAAGAGTTTACAGAGTAACTGGCTGCTTGCACTCCCCTGGAGAACAGCCTTCTGTCTGTTCTACCATTTGGAAATGGGCTTTTCTTTTGATGTTCCCAGGTTATTACTGTACTGCACTCAGTTTCAATTCAGTGAAAAGTAACTGTTAATTAGGCAAGCATGTTTTAGTTACCAGTTATTGAACTTCATTGATGATAATCATTATTTCTTTGGGTAAATCATATAAATCTCAGCAAGATTATGCATAAAACACGCTGGTTTTTTAACTTGTAGTACTGATCTATCTGTAAGAAGTGATGGTTTTAATATAAGCCATGGCACTGTCTCCAAGCTTTACCTGATTAAATCAGTGTAGAAGGATCCTTTGGTGTTCTAGTTTTGGTTTGAGTGGCCTAATTTGTTTTCTTTTGATTTTGTAAAGTTATATGTGAACTGATTTGGTTGCGTGATTTCAGGCAGCAAAGTCCAAATCTGCCAGCTCTACCCAGAGGAGATGATAAAGTAACAGTGTTACTAAATGGAACGCTGGTATTTTCTTTGTAGCCTTACTCGAATACATGAACTAAGTGGTAACCATTTTCTGTAATGGGCTAATACTGTATGTGAGTTTTGTTTTAAAAAGCAAACGAACTTCACAAATCCATCTATCTTCAGACACTGTGCTGTCCTGGGTATAAGGTTATCTTCAAATTTTTTTCATTGTTAGCTCTGTTCTGTAGCTGTGTCCTTCCTGATAGCATTAGTAGACTTGGTAGCGTTAGCAAAGCTGCCATCCTTACGGCGCTATTAAGAAGGAATAAAAGGAAAATGTATTTATTTCCTGGCAGGTAAGGAACAGTGATGGACATCTCAGGTGCTGTCAGAAACTCCTTGCTGCCCAGTTCTCTCTCAGACAAATTCTTTTTAACTTATTTTTTTTTTTTTTAAACGTGTCTACTTGTCGAATTTCTCAGTAACTCTTTCTTGACTGACTTTGCTCTCAATGTTTTTGCTTCTGTAGTTACTCTTTCTTTTGCTGTGTTTCTTCTAACCTGTCTTTGGGGTATTTTTGTCTATCTGGTCCTAATCCTGCCTGCCATTTCGTGTCAGTGATACCAATACGATTGCATTTTCCAGGCTTCCTTTTGTCATCTTAGCTGAAAAGTAAGCCCAGTTACTCATCTTCCAGTATTTCTTCATGGCCTTGTCTTTGCTCAGTGCATTTATTATATATTCTCTGTATATCTCCAGATGTATTTACCCCCCAGAACATGTGGAAGCTGGTGAGTTTTGAAGAAATGTTTGAGGGGACAGAAAGGGGGAGAGGGACAGTTAGCTCTCTGAAAATTCCTGTTTCTGTTGCAAACAATAAATATACATGAAGAAATGACATACAAAAATGCAATCCGCAATTCAAGTTGTGATAGAAATATAATTAAGAGAATCAGAATCAATTAGTATCCTTACTATGCAGAAACAGAGTAAGAGCTGACTTATGCTTAATGATGGAAAAAATCTTGTGGTTGCTTCTAATTTTGTGCTAAGGGGAAAAAAAAAGAGTTTTCCATTTAAACTGTTGTTAATGGACTCTAAAATAAAAACAAAGTTTGGTACGTTGCTTAAAATAGGAGACTGGACGTTGGTACTCGGGATTACATATTGTCCTCTAATACTTGTTTGTAACTGCAGGTGGGAGGCTTTCTGTAACAGAGGCCCTGACCTCAAAAGCTGGAGGGACAGCTTAGAATATAATCGAAACATAAACCTTTCTTTTTCCTAACCCTGCGTCCTCGCCTTTGTCCTGTTGTTGTAGTGTCACATATTGACATAATCATGAACTTGGAAGGGTCTTGTAGGCATGAGGAGGTGTAATTAACACATTCATGCGTTTGGTCACCTCCCAAACAGTAGTTTTTGCTGATGTTCGTTATGTGTTAAGTGGATATTTATGTAGTGTAAGCTGGACGCTAGTTTTGGGTATGTCTAGTCTTAAATTGATCCATGTCATAACTAATGCTTTATTTACTTATGTTAGTAATTGAAGAATTTTCTTTGGGAGATTTTGTTTTCTGAAAGATGAGACTAAGTGGTTAATTAACTTGTTGCCTTTTTAGAGAAACACTCCAAAGCAATTTTATGTAATGTTTTCATGCAAACATTGATCAGTTGATGCGTTCAGACGCTGATCAAAGTGTCTTTGGAAGCCCCAGCATATATCTTGGCATTCTTGGTCTTAGATCTTGAAATTTTGGTTTTGCATTGCCTAGAAGAGAGTACAGATGTGGGGGTTTGAAAAAATAACTTTTTCCCTCTGCTTTAAGGCACTGGCTGGTATAGAAGTGTGTCTTTAGATTTGAGAGAGATTAGTACTGGAAAATTTTTAAAGTGTTTCCCTCTCTGCCCCCCCCCCCAGTAATGAATAAGTATTAAAACGACATTGAGAAGACTTTGTTAACAGACTTGCGTGTTCAATGCCAACTTGCTTTGCTCATTTGAAGAAGCTACCTTCTCTTTTTCAGTAAGATTCTCCTGTAAGAATTTTGTAAGAGAATTGTAAGAGAATCTTAGATAATGTTAGAGATACTTGATGTACTTCCTGCACGAGAAAGGTTTCATACCTTTTTCTTGTTTCAGGGGAATTTGGTGTTGTAGTAACTGTGTTGTTACAGTGGAATTATGGATGTGGCAGTAAGTACTTAGAGGTAGCCACAATGTCTTATTAGACCACCTGGTATTGAGCAACTTTCAGGCAAATGAGCCTTTCAGCGCCAAGATGAAAGTTTCTTTATTTGGAAGCTGCTCTCTCTTTCCAGTTCCGTGGGCTGGTCTAATAAAAGATGCTGCCCCTGCCAGGGGTCTTAAATTGCCTTACCTCGTTTAAGGGAATGTGCTGGTTTAGTTTGGACTTGTGTCTAGAGTGGAGAATAGTTGTAATGGCTTTAATTTGTTTTTTAGCCCTTGTTACGTCAGAGTTGTTGTTGTAGCTACCAGCCGGGAGTCATGGATGGTTTGTTTTACAGCTGGCCTGACACTCTTTCGCTTAGTGGAAAGGAGTGTGTGACTTCCAAGTTTGCAAAGCCCGTGTAAATTAATCCCTGCTCTGTGCCAACAAATTGTCTGATATTTAAAGGCTAATCTTCTCCTTGAAGCTATAAAGAACCTCTTTAAAAGAATCAGGTTATGGACTACTTTTAAACTCGTATGTCTAGCATTTCCATCTTAGCTTTATTTTGCTGTTTAAAAAATGAAAACGTATTTCAACCGTTGGGATTAAAAAGGCCATGATAAAATTTTAATACTAGCAGTTGAAACAACTTTTGCAGGATACAAATATTTTAACCAAGTAGGGAAGTACATTTGTGAATTTACAAATAGGTTATTTCAACTTAAAACCAAAATAATCTGCAGTTTTATTTCTCTTTTTATTAAATGCACTTAAGACTCTGTGTAAACACTTTAACCTTCGTGCAAAAGAGGTTTTCTCAGCCTTTTTACATTCCCTTGATTTAAATTTTTCAAACTATCAGTTCAGGATGGGAGTGGAACTACAAGTTGAAAATTAAATGTGAGCTTTTGCTGTTTCAGAGCGTGTCATTGCTGAAGCTAATATATACTTTAATGACAAGGTGTATTGTTTACATTATTTAAGGATTTTAGACTGAAAAATTAGGTTTTGCACTCATTTCTCTGTCAAAAAAAAAAATCTAAATATTGAAATATTTTTTTCCCTGTCCCTCACATTTTTCTTAACATTCTCAGTGGGTCTTGTTGGGAGAAAGTGATGTTCAGCTACATTTACCGAAGTCTCCTAAATGTATGACCAGTTTATTTTGTTGTAATGGTATTGGAAGTGTACCTACAGGTAGAATGTGATCTGTGATCTATTTCCTATAAATTGTGTGGAGAATGTAGTTTTATTTTGGGGTCTTAGAATTAGATTTCGAGGCAGCCCTTAAAACTTTTTTTCTTGTTGCTGGTTGCTTTGTAAGTAATGTGATGTTTCCTGCTGTACACTGAATCTGAAATACCATCTTCTATTGAAGGGTCTTAGTGTCTTGCTTTTGCTTCTATAATTTTTACTGAGGACATTCTTTTTGCACACATTTCTCATTTAGGGATGGTAATGCAAACCTTATAATGATCTATTTCAATAAAAATTTCCTCTTGAAAGACACCAAAGTACTTAACCACTTTAATGTCAATGTTATGTGGCACAGGGGAAGAATAATGATAGTTAGAGGAACCTGCAAGTATTTTTTTTCCAATAAACAGTGCTTTCTGAAGTTATTATTCATCCTTGTAAACTTAAGTTAGTGGAGATACTTATGTTATATATACTTACGTTATCATTGTGTTATAATGTAGTGTTTCACTTTTTTGCAGACTTTCAGAAACAAGATAGCCATGGCCACAGAAATTGGCTCCCCACCCCGATTTTTCCATATGCCGAGGTTCCAGCACCAGGCACCTCGGCAGCTGTTCTACAAAAGACCTGATTTTGCACAGCAGCAAGCAATGCAACAGCTTACTTTTGATGGAAAACGGATGAGAAAAGCTGTGAACCGAAAGACCATAGACTACAATCCCTCTGTAATTAAATATTTGGAGGTTAGTTAACTTTCTGGTTTTGTTTGAAAAAGATGGTTTTCCCTTCCTGAAATTTGAGATTGTGTTTTTCAGTGTCCGTAGAGCAGTCTGGGATACAGGGAGATGTACTGCTGCATTTTCAAACTAAGTGACAAATGCTTGTAAATATGTTACACTGTGGACACAGAGAGGTTTAGTCCTCCATAACAAAACTGCACATAGACACAGCTGGTTTGGTAGTGGGTGTAAACACCAGTTTTTAATTTCTGTCTTGAAATTCCAACCTGGAGTGCAAGGGCGTGTCTTATGTGATATTCTGACTTTTCTGTGAATGTAAAATCTCATTATGTAATCACTGGTTTTGAAATGGAAATTTCATGAAATACAAAATAAACCACTGTCACTTCTCCAAAACCTGAGCAGTGCAACTTACACTGTGATCTCTGAAAACCCCTTTCTGTACAGTTAATAGATACAGAACAACTTGAGAGGAAGTTTTATTGAAGAAATGCCTCTAAAAATGCTTATATAGCTTTCCTGATGAGTTGGTATTAATTTCTTCAGAATTATTAGTTTATGATCAAGATTTACTGTACAAGTACTGAATATTAGCTCAGAAGAAACAGAGTGAAGTGAACACAAGAATTATTGGAATCTCAACAGCAACATTTAAAAAACCCAACATGATGAAATTAATTCAATCTGCTGTGGCCAGTGCATGAATATGGTCTGTAGGTGTTAACAATTGCAAGGTTTTCTTAATAATAAATTTAAATTATCTTGTAAGATCAGTTTAAATACCAAACATTTAAAACATATTGCTGTATTTTAGGAACGCTCCTGAAAAGATTCTGACTGCTTTAAAAAAAAAATATTTTAGTAGTTCAGGACTTCTTGTACTGTACCAGAAAGAAGCACCCTCAAACTTCTGTCTGTTAAAACAAACAACAAGAGAAAAATCAGCCCGGTGTGGTTTGGATGCTTACCCAAAATTAGGGTGTACCAAAATTCCATTTCAGTCCTCGCTTCAATACTAATGATTTCATTTGATCTGGTTCTATAAAAAATGAGAAAAAATGTAGTTTACTCTTGGCTTAAGAAACTAGCAAGCTGTAGTAGTGTATGCTGGACATGTTTCACCTAGAATTTTAGCTTATGTTTCTGATATGTGTGCAGATCCAAACTGATAAATTCTACAGCATGAAGCTGAAATAATTGTATTCTTAATTTGTGTGATTTTGAAAATGTTGTATCTGACGACTTGCAAAATTTAACTAATTCAAGGTATTTTTAATCCTTTATTCTTCTAAGTGGTATCTATTGGAATGCGTTATTACCTTCGTGCTTCAACCACAGAAGTTTCCTTTCTAGCTCGTGTCACTGTGTGGGATTTCAGTTAGAGTTTAGCAGCACAGCTCATAGTGCAAATGCTTATCGCAACATAAAGCTTTTGAAATGATTGAACGTGGTTCTTGTAGAGTACGTATTAGCCTGGGCACCACAGTACCGGTTGTCTTTGTTACAACGGTGGGACTTATAACATAGCACTGTTGCTTTCATATGTGTAAGCTGCCATTTTAAACAAACTGCTTTAGTTTCATGAAATTAAAACTTCAGACATTCTTGACTCTCTTGCTTACACTCTACAAATGATACAGGTTTCCTGAGACCAAAATCTTTATTCTAAAATCTTTGTAGTGCTTTCAACCCTGATTTCCTAAACAGGCTGTCAATGTGTTCCTTATTTTTCTGTTCTTTAACAATGAAGTATAGTGCTGTTACGAACTGAGAATTGTTTTTCTTCTTTCCAGAATAGAGTATGGCAGAGAGACCAGCGAGATATGCGAGCAATCCAGCCCGATGCAGGATATTATAATGACGTAAGTAAAATCTCTCTATTCCCTGATGAAGTTATGTGAATACGTTTTTTCCAGAAAATTGGAAGGATTCTGTCTGTCAACTGAGATTATTTTTTTTGTCCACAAGAGGCCTTAAAGATACAAAGGGTATCTTCATTCTATATTATCTTGTTCTGTCGGACTCCACGTCTACAAAGAGAACCTGAAATTGGATGGGCTTTTAGTTTTGGATTTAAGAACTATCATAATGCACTGAGCTTGCAAAGCAGCTCTTGAAGATGCTGATTCTGGATAGATGAGGTGGTAATCATGTGACATTTGAACACTTCTACCATTTTACTTCTGATAACATCCCTGTAAATGAAGAACCTGCTTTTCCAGAAATAGATGTTCGGAATGTATGCTGTTCTTGCAGCTTCTGGTTAGAAATGTCATTTCTAATCTTTGTGTTTCTTGTCTCATAGTTGGTCCCTCCTATAGGAATGCTGAACAACCCTATGAATGCTGTAACAACAAAGTTTGTTCGGACATCTACTAATAAAGTAAAATGCCCAGTATTTGTTGTCAGGGTGAGTATAGTGCTGGATTAACTTAGTTGTATTTTCTTAATTTAAGTTGAAGTGATATTCCTAACTGAAGAAAGCAACAAGATAACAGTTGAAGCATTTCCGGATAAAACTAGCATGTGGAATATATGGCCTAGTCTTGCATGTAGGCTTTCTGTGAAGGGTTTTAGAAATTAAATGGTAAGATCAGAGTACAAAATAATTTTACTCTGACTTTGAGGTGCGCTTCCCACACTTTTTTTTTTGTTTGTTTTCAACTTAGGAGGGTTAATATATCTTGACTCACAGAAAAAAAGGCAATTTTCTGTGCTGGCTGACTCTTCTGTAGCACCTTTTAATAACTTTTCTGTGATGTCAGCAGTGTTAATCAGTATAGGATTTGTGTGCTAAAAATGTGTTGATATCAATAAGCTGTTTCTTTTCTGCGACTAGATTTTTTCATTGCTTTTACAACAGGCTTTGTCCTGTTGTTACAAAAGTCAAAAGCCCTCTGGCATGGCTCTGCTTTTTTTTTTTTATTTATATCTTGCATCCTCTAGAAAGGCATTTAGTCAATTCCAGTTCTGCAAATTCCCTGGAAGAAGGTCATGATTTATTTGGAGGATTGTGAAGAAATATTTGAATGTTTTATTTGCACAGTTTAGTTAAATTCTTCTTTTGCAGTGGACTCCTGAGGGGAGACGCTTGGTCACTGGCGCATCTAGTGGAGAGTTCACATTATGGAATGGACTGACTTTCAATTTTGAAACAATATTGCAGGTAAATTCATCTGTCAAGATTTCTGTGTATTTTCTTGAGGTTTCGAAGCATGTTTTAGGAACACATCTTCACCTTACTCATCATGGGTGTGTGGTCTAAGTATGGTAGTGGGAGCCTTAGAGGTCTTGTATTTTTTTCGTTTACTTTTTTTCATTTATATTCTGCTGTGGCTACAGGCAGTTCATTTAATGCTTCTCATTCCATCTCCATATGCTGTTTTAACTGTTCTCAAGAACATACTATGAGTATTTGTGATAATAAAGAAACATTTTGGAAACCAAATGCAAATACTCTTCATTCATTATTTAGAAGACCATTGTATACTAAAGTAAGGGAATTTTATTGTCCCCAGAATGACATATTAAATCTTACATCATCGTTTCCATTTCTCTTTTGCAGCTGTTAAGTAGGAACTTCACTAACTTTTGTGCTTGTGCGAGTCAGGCAGTATTTGAATATGTTTGCTAGAAGTTTTGTTTCTGAATTTACAGGCTCACGACAGCCCTGTAAGGGCTATGACTTGGTCACACAATGATATGTGGATGCTGACAGCAGACCACGGGGGATATGTGAAATACTGGCAGTCCAACATGAACAACGTCAAGATGTTCCAGGCACATAAGGAGGCGATTAGAGAGGCCAGGTTTATACACAATATACCATTTTCTGTAGTACCTATTGCCATGATTAGACTGTTCTCTAAGTGTATTCTGGGTGCAGACATGCATGGGTTCTGTCAGATTCTGGGAGACTTCCTGCACCACATAAACACAATATTTTCTTTTGTTTCCACATTCTCACCGTTTTGCTGGCACCTTTCTGAATTAGTATTGTCCCAGTATCCGCCTCTGCAATATGTTAGAGATGTATTTGTCTGCCGCATTTTGCACTGGTATTCTTTTCCTTTTTATATGGTGACAATGTGTATCAGTTATTCCTTTTTATACGCACTGTGTAAGACAACAATTTCATTCCAAATAAAGAATTCAGTCTTTAATAATCTAACTGAATAAAATATAAAGCCTTCAGAAATAAAACACCTGCATAGTTCTCACAAAATAATAAAACGCTAAATAAAGTGAAGAACTGCTTGGCTTGGTGAAGCCAAGACTTCCAGTAATACTAAATACCCACGCAGACTGCCACGTACAGAAGTCTAATGTTAATACTGAATGGGTTCTTCAAACTTGAAACTGTGAGCAAGCCATTGAAAAGAAGACTGTAGGATATTCTCTTGGTTCAGTGTTGATGCCTCAGTTGTGCAATGTCTATTTATATAAAAACTGGAATCTAAAGTGGTACTATCAATAAGATGTAAATGGAGGATGTTTCTAAAGCAAACCTGCACATAGTCTTTAGTGAGAGATGGAAATGCTTTTAAAGTAAGCCTGAAGAGAAGCTGCAGATGCAAAATGAAGCTAAAGCAGTGTTTCTTCGGGTTCAGGTGCTGGCCCTTGGCAATAAAGGTTCACTGCCACGAAACCACTTTCCATTAAAGTCACCATTTTTCTTTGATAGGGTGCAGCATTTTCTGCCAGAGCTTGGTTATGAGAAGTGCTTACATTGGCTTCAGTTACTGTCTGACTGTCATGGCCATACACTGAATTTCTCTACCATTTTAAGCCCTTTCCTGGTCTCAGAGATCTAGGATTTCATGAGGGCTTCCTCATGGTCTTTCACTGCACCCGAAAGGAAGTGAGTGCCTGTCAGTTGCTGGAGATGTTGTGGCCCTAATCACATGGCTAAATAACTGCTCGCTTTTCCAGTGACTCGTCAAGTGATACTTACTGACTGCTCAGTCTGGAAGCTGCTTCTGTGTCTGTAGGTTTCTTTTAATGGTGTTGATGGGGTGTAATAAGAAGGATTTTTCCCAAATTACTTTTACAATAAGTGGTACACTTGTTTTATGTACAGGTTTTTTTTCAACAGTTAATCCAACTAGCATTTTCCTGTGACCAGCTTTCCCTTAGTTTTGCTTCTCTGCTGCAAAGCACCTGTGGTTGAAGAGGAGTTTTTTCCCTAAGAACTGTTCTCCTATGCTTCTACACAGTGTCACTTTCTTACGGTATTACCAAACATGAAAATCTAGGGTGACAGTTACCAAATCGTATTGATGCTGCTTCTCATCCTGCAGAGAAGGCGCTACCGTGTGCAGTCGTAGGTAGGAAGGTGCTAAGAATAAATTCTGGATTTTTTTCCTCGTTTGACAGGGGACTGCAATGCAATAGTAACCCTATAGTAAATTCATGTCTTGCGATGAAGTGTCGTTTGGCAGGCACTGTATTCACTTAAAAGTCCCTATGTTCAAATGCATCCTTCAGTGTATAACACATTACAGTATAATTTTGCCCTGTCTGAGAAGCATAGATAATCTGTTAAATGCTGACTTCTTTCCCCTGCTGTGTGTCTTCATGTAACAGTTTCTCACCCACGGATAATAAATTTGCTACATGCTCTGACGACGGCACTGTTAGAATCTGGGACTTTCTACGTTGCCATGAGGAGAGAATTCTTCGAGGTATGTGTACCAAAAAGTACTGATTGGGGTATTTCAAGAGGGGGAAAAAAAAAACAACCAACTTTTTTAACTAGGTGTTCACAATACAGAAGTATCAGCTTGTCTACATTTTTGTATTACATCCCTGTCTTAAGTCTTCCAAACAAGTTTTTCTTAGGCTGCTGCTGTAGGCACCCAATAATACTCAGATAGGCTGCAGTTCACGATACTGTTACTCTGTTTACTGTCCACTTGAGCTCTAAATGGTGGAGGTGGATATAAGGCCATTTTTTCTACTGCTAATGTTGGTAGCAACAGCTGTTTCTGGATCAGGAATACATTTATCTTTCTACAAAACTTAATCTTTATGACCACTTTTACTTCAGAACACGCATCATCATCCAGAAGATTTCGTTCTTTTCCTGGGAGTGCCTTCCATTCAGAGGCAAGGTAGTTTCTTTTTCTCGCTCCTTAAAGAGGAAGAGAGCATTTAGGAAGGAAAAACAAGTAGATTTTGATCACATCATGCACAACACATGCAAATAATCCTAGCTTTGGTTCAGTAGTTTTCTATCCCAACATCTGTACTCTAACTTCTGGTGCCTTTCCCCTGGTCTCCTTGAGCTTTCTCGTTTTCTTGTTACAATCTTACTGAGCAATAACAAGGGCTTCTGACAACTATTCCTTTCTTGGAGATATCAAAGGTACATAACTTAATAGGAGAATATATTAAAGCCTGCCATGAGCTCGGGAGTTGTAGGTGTGCAGATAAACTGAAAAGAAAAGGTATGCAATAAAAATCTTTAATTTCAGTTTTAGGTGCGTGAGCTTGTTCAGTGCTTCCCTATACTAAGGATTTTTCTTTTTTAAAATAGTGCTTCCAACTTTGACCCACATTATGTATTTTATGAAGTAGAGTTCTCCCTGTTTCTCTTGACTCTTACACTCTCTTCTTGTTTTACTAATGCAATACTTTAAAACACCGCTGCTTTGAAAAGACGTTGGGCTCCAGCATTCTTGCAATGATGATATTCTAACACAATCTGCACGTAGATGTGATGGTAGTTGTCTTTACAGGAACTGGCAAGCAAATTTCTATGCTCTGTCATTTACACTTGTTATTCTGGAAGGATCCAAACAATTTTGGGCTCTTCTGCTTGATGCTTTATAAAAGAAATAATTTGCACTAAACACGTTCTATACCCTCCTGCAGGTTTGTACTAACTACTCATTTGAACAGTGTGGAGGAAATGGGAATTGCCTTCATGCAGAGTTGTCAAGATTGTAAAAATCCCTTTAATTCTTCTACATCCTTTTAGTATTGTGCATAAGTAGGAGTAAAGCATTTAATTTAGGCCATAGAGGACAGAACTTGCCTTACATTTCCTTCTATTACCGTGCATACTTCGCAAATGTTATGATGTGACTACATCTCAGAGTTCCACTTCAATTTCTTATAGTTTACACATATTGGTATACAGTTTTAAGTTTGCAAAATAGGTGTGTGAGGAATACCTTTGCTTCTGTGTAGATGATCTACCCACAATACACTTCATCTTTTATCTAAGTTGGAAATACTTTGAAAACTTTACATCCTTGGATAAAACTGGAGAGGGTAGATTATTCCTCATTTCTGCTGTCAGATAGGCAACATTTCCCTCCTGCAAAAACCACCACTAAAAAGTCTCCAACAACAAAACAAAAATGATACGTAAAACCCTGAGCATTGGGAGTGGGGAGATGTTTCTGCAAAACAAGCAAGTTTGATATGGTTTTTTTGTCTCTAGCACTGTAGTTAAATACTACCAGAAGACTTATTTGAAAGAGCTGTAGAGGTGACATTTAAGTAGCTTTCTTGGTGGAAGATACAAACTTTCATTTTATTTGGAGTTTAGAGCTTTGGCTTTAGGAAACTGACCTTCAGCTTTTTGCTTCTTCACATGTGTTTGCTTTCACATGTTTAGGAGTGTGACCTGTAACACTTTGCTTGGTGCAACCTTCAATATGTTTAAATACACATGCTGTTGCAAAGTTCACAAACTGTAAATTAAAATTCTGGTGGCACTTCACTGAAAATAGTGTTTTGTTATGTACAAAAACTGTTTAGATGAAGTACCGTGCTAAGGGATGTTTTTTATTTCCTACATTCACAAACTGTGCTTCAGCTGTTCTGTAAATATCGGTACAGCGAAGTTGAAGGGATTCTACAGTAGCTTAGATCCAAAGTTTCACTTTGTGTTAAGATACTCTTCAGGTTATCACTGAATTATAAAAATCAAATAAAGCTGTCAATTTGCAGACAGATGAAAAGATTATCACTCCTGGTGGGGGATACAGCATCAGTATATCATTATTCCTGCTGATTTTTCAGTAACAAATTAAGGAACATATTTTGAACAACAGACTTGAGGACTGTAATGCTAAGGAATGTTTTTAAAACAATTCTGTAAAGAACATTGAAGGTACATTGCTGATACAGAAAGGACAAAATTCTATAGACTTGTTACAGATGCTTTTATTTGCACTGAACTAATAAAATTTATATCTATTGTTTGATTAAATGGTTACCTCTATTTAAAATTGGTCTAAAGGAACAATTCTAGTCTTACCTTCCAAAGAGGATTGGAAAAACAAACTGGAAGTGGTAAATTTCATAGACCTACTTCTTGAGGTTTTGCTGGAGTTCTTTGTCTGTCTACAGTAGGCTATATATTTTTTTTTCAGTAGCTACAGCCATGAATATGTGGGCCGCATGAGAAACACTAACTGTCCAGCTTTGTTCTCGTTTATCAAAGTGAAAATAAAAAGGACACTCTGTTTTGTTCTTCCCATGTAGTACCAGAAGTTATCTCTCTTCTTCTCCTTAATCAGGCTCAGGGTCCCTTTGCCCAGCTTTTTGCTACTTTATGTTGCTGCGCTGCTGTTTCTACCGTCGTGGCTTTGCAGGCCATAGGAGGTGGAGTTGGGGTGTTTTGTTAGAAGTATGTGTAAATTTATCAGACTCCTTTTTAATATTGTAAAGAAATAAATAGGAATAAAATCTCTCATTTTGGGGGGAACCATTTTTAATTCATCTTCAGGCGAATTATTTTTGAAGAACGTGAAGGTGGGGGAAGTAGCATTGGCAAGGTCACTTACCTGGTTGCTTCCACTCGCCCTGATTACTGTCTGTCTTTTCTCTTGAAGTAAAGGTGCTGTGCTCCTAATTCTGCACTGGTAGGTTTTGCCTGTGTTCATTTCTGTAATGTTACCGTCTTGATGGTAGCAGGTACTGTTTGGTGCACTTGCACTGGTAGGAATTGAACGTAAAAACGGTTTTGTTCCAATAAGACGTGGAAAACAGTCTATAGTTTAGCAATACATTGTTTTCATATGAATAATATTACTCTGAAAGGCATTTCCAATACTGGCATTTGTAACAGTGCTGGCAGGTCTTCGGTGAAGTTAATGCCAGGACTCATGTGAACAGGCCCCGTTTCTGTAAGAACATACACACTGATGACTTCTAATACTGCTAGTTACATCTAAGGAAAAATTGCATGTAATAAACGCTTGGTGTCCTTTCATTTCTATTGAGAAATGAATGTCACTGCTGAGGTGACTGGTGGCTGTGAATTTGTCAGGTCAGTGCTAATGTATCCCTGAGAACATTTTGGGTACATCATGAGTAAACACATGACTTCTGAATTGTTCTCGACATGAAATCATGGGTTAGGAGGCTACAAACACAGTCTGATGTTGTCGGTTCCATTGTCCTTCTCCTTTTCGCAGTCACACACACAAAATCCAGTAGAAATGTGTGCTTGGGAGGACTGTACAGTTTCCATTCTGAAATCTAGATGAGCGGCATGTTCCCAGGATTTTGAAGGTTGCCTGTTTTAAATAGGTCTTTTGGGGATGATGGCTGTATCCAGCTCTCTGAAGTATAGTAGCTTGGGATTTGATAAGATATTTTATAGAAAAGGTTTTCTTTTTTCCGGCTGTAGAATAGAGTAATACACTTAAATGATCTTCCAGCCAACGTGGTAGATTTGGTAAAAGATTTTTCCTGTACTAGTTTGAACAGTTAGTAGCAATCATGATTCTTTATACTCAGTCTAGATCTAAAATGTGCAGTTTAATATGTAATTTCTTACTAGTGTGTGATTTACTCTGAGGAAAGTCTTTTGCCTGTCTTTAATAATGTGATTCTGTCTGGAATTGCCTGTTCAGGCCTAACACCAGTGCAAAACTTCATCACTTACAAAATAACACGTAGGTTTGTTCGTGCAGGCGAAAGTCACAGCGGTCATGGTAAACTTATTTTTAAGTTGCTCACAAGTTCTGAAAAAGTGTCTCTATCACTAGTCATACTGAAATAACTGGAGAATTTCTTATTTCTTCTTTCCTTCTACTCTGTTTCTGGATCTTCATTAGCAGATATAATACCACAAATTGTATTTAGTTTTTTTAATCTGTAGTATGATTTGTATATTCTGCATTTTCTGGCTGAAAGAGAAGGATTTATTCAAAGGTTTTGACATCTGGTTCCTCGGTCAAATGATGAATTCTGTACCTAAATTTCGATGATGTGTTCAGTAGTTAAAAGAAACATGAGAACCAGAAGTACATCTTCAGTTTGGTCCTTCGCTTTTAAACACACTTAGTGTTCTCAGCCTTTGAAGCAAGTAGCTTCTAGAACTGTTACCTTTTCTGGAATATAATTGAACTCTACACAGGATAATTTAAAAGAAAAAAAAAACCACAACAACTAGTGTTGGTGTTTCCATCTTTCTTCCCTTGATGTGAGGTTTTTCTTTTGTTTTCGTTGGCTCAGTAGAGAAAGAAAACCCAACCCAACAAAGTCAAGAAATGCATATATGTTCATACAGTGTTTCGTGTAAGGAGAGGAAGTATTTAAACCTTCAATTTGTTTGTGGAGGCCTGTTTGTACTGTTAGAATTTCAGGTATATCTGGTATGTCTTTTTAGTCTCCTCATGGACCTCTACATGAATATTAGATGGATTTTTCCTCAGAACAAAAGCCCAGAAATGAGATTAGGTATGGCTGATACTGGCACCAACCACGTCATTCTAGAGAAGGAAAGTCCTTGAATTTTTGAACTTAAAAAACATGAGCTGTTTTGAAGTGCTGCGATCTGTTAAATTTCTTTGTCGGTGGGTTTTAGCGTGTCATCCTGTGCATGATCTGCATGAATCTTATTGCCATTGCGAAGTTTGGGGTGGAGAGGGGTAAGTTGCAGCTAAGTCTTTTGAGATACAGCTCTGCTCCAAATGCCTGTGCATCGTGCTTTGCGTGTGTTCTAGGCAGAAGACGTGCTCAGGAACTCGCTCACTAGGACACCGTAGCGAATCTTTGAGGGGTGTGTTTTCTGCACCAGCAGTTCACAAGCCTCGCACGGTTGGTGCTGCAGGAGTCTCTTTGTTCTGCTGTCTGTGCTGTGCCAGCCCTGACGCTGCTTCTTTGGGGCTGCGTGCATCGAGGGCTCTTTATGCCCTCTCATTCACTTCTTCACATCATGGGGAAATGTCTCTGTTGTCTTTGTGAGATTAAGAGTTAGAAATAATTGCATATGATTTCTGGCTTCAGAAATGGGAATTATAATGCAAAGTACATTCTCCTAGCATCTTTCTCTAAGCTTTTTGCAGAGTTAAGTAACATCAGGGACTTGAAATGTGAATACATACACACCTTCCTGACCTCATAGATAACCTCAGTCATTGCTGCTTGTTGGAGTGGTGGGTATAACCTACATTACGTGGGAAGAATCCAATCTCTTCTTGCTTGAGTCTCTTGAACAATGTTTAGGTGTCATCTAGCAACTCAGTTTTATTCCTGAGAATTACTTTCAGGGCCACAGCATCTTGGTTCACTCTGTATAAAAAGCTTCATTAGAGTTAGACTTCAATAAAATACCCAGTTCTCTTTGTGTTAAACGTAAAAACCCGTCTGAAAGTTGAGAAACTTCTTGCTGTGTTTGCTTATATCAGGTTCCTATTCATGAAGTGTTCTGGATTGTACAAAAATTTTACTTTGATCAACTATGTTTGAGGTCCTTGGTTTCTGTGATTAAAAGGTGATGATTAAGAGGTAGCTTCGTGATGCCTTTACTCTCTAAAACAATGCTGGGAGAATTAGAGGATGCTGAAGACTGCTCTTGAAGCTGGTTGCATCTGATATGGCTAAAAGCATTTAGTTTCCATAGCAGTTCACTTCTCGGTAACGTTCAAGTGCCACATGCTGAGTTCTGATTCTCATGAGGAATCTAGTGTTTTAAGAATCCAGAAAAGTTACTGAGTAAGAATATCTGGTGTTCTCAAAGAGTAAGTGAAAGAGATCGTGGGAGATGAGCCACAGCACCATGCTATAAAAAAAAGTTATACTGGATACTTTTTTGTCCGTGCTTTTCATGAGACAAGAATGAAGAGGCACTGTGTGAGAATGAGATTTCGGATTCAATTTTGAAATCTCTCTCCCTGAGTATTGTCCTGGAGCTGAAAGTTACATAATCTCTCACATTGAGTTCAAGGGCAAATTTTACACTAAAGAAGCTAATATTTGTAATAAATCTATTATTTTAAGCTTGGAAGAATATTGAGTAACCCTAGTGTTCCACAGGACAGCCAGCGCTGAGGGCTGCTGCAATACACAATACTTAAGTTCTGCAGTTGCACATTAGTATTTCTTGCATCTGCTTCCTTTTATGTGTTTGATAATTGCAAAGGGTAGATAAATACTGAAGTAGGTGAAACCTATATTGCTTTTTTTTCTTGCTTGTTCATATAAATACTTCAGTGGTGAGAACTCTACTTTAATCTGTTGCGACTACATACAGAAGTCAATGTAATACGAAGTCATACTCTTATCGGTCAGGATCCACCTACAGTGAGAACACCTGATGCAGCAGTGAGCTTTGTCCTCGAGCCCTGCTCATCTTTGTTGAGAAAGAAAAGCACCATTTTAAGCAGATTGGGATTTTTTTCAGTAGCATCAAGGCAAACTGCAGAGGCATTTAAATACTGATGCTAAGATGGCATCAGTCTTGCTTTGTCAGCACAAGTAAAAGGGATGCATTAAGAATGGGGGCTCCCTTGTATTTACTTACCAGTATTTGTCATATCAGGGGTTCCCAGTAGAAACAAAAACATCTGAAGTTAGTCTTATGTGCAAGTTATGTTAGTAACTCATCTTCTGAAAAAATGTTATGCAGATAAATGCTCAGAATTGGGCACTTCATTATTTTTTTTTTTTTAAATGGAAATTTGTGTCTGACACACCATTTCCTACTAAAGTGTAACTACAGAAATAGGCTATTTCAAAATAACTACTACAAGACTCCAAAAAACAAAACCCGGTAATTCATGTCAGTCCTTACAAACTTCCCTTGCAGTGATTTCAGTGGGAAAGTGCTCCACTCTTCTTTTGTGTGTGGATTAAACAGACCACTTTTTACTTTTTTTTTTTTGGTCGTTTTCTGTAGTTACTTTACTAAAAGCTTTTGTGCACCTCGGTAAGCACAGACTTTGCAAAGCATTTGATATTTTCTTTGTGCCATTTCAATTCTGCATACTCACATTATGCCCTGTTACAGTACCTTTAGCTCTGAGTGATACTCTGGCCCTTCAGTGACACACTTTTGCACCAGGTTTCATCGTATGAGTAACGTTGCAGTTCTCACACTTCAGATTGCAGGTTCAGATGGACAGCCGGGCACTGGGAGGTGAGGGGATAGCTTGCAAATGCTTTCCTTAAAATACGGTGGTGGTTTTTTCTCTCTCCTATACTTGCCTGGCCTTACGTTCTCAAGAGAAAGCTAGTCCTGCTCATTACATGTTCTGTTTGTAGGAAGACACAGAAAAAAGATGGGTGAGAGGTGGCTGGAAGTGGGAAGCACAGCAACACACTTCTCTGTGTGGGCTGTGTTGGTATGGAAAATCTTAATAAAACAACAGCTGGTGTAAGGGCTGAGAAAAGATAGTGGCAGTGTGAACAAGGAGATGAGAATGAGGTGGTGGAAACTTAACAGGAGTTATGCTCCTGGCATTGGGGATAAATCAGGGCAAGCTCAGTTGCTGGAGCAGCCAAGGAAGAGGCTGAGTTTTTATGGCTGAATGATACACTCAGACACCAGCAGTGTCTGTATAAATACTGTATAACGTCTGTGTGGAAATGCATAATAATAGTACCCATATACATACACAGAATCTTTTTCCCCCCCAATCTCTTTTAAATTGTGTTCTGTCATAACTCTTAAATACTCAAACTGATGTAAGTATGAAGTGCTATTTTGGTGAGCGACTGATGCCATCGTTCCTGCTGTAATTCTCACTGTCTTCACCCGTTGATTAAAACTCCTTGTGTTTTTAATAGTCCCTAAGAAGTAATGTGGATCGTCTACTAGTTGCTTGTAGGTCCTAAGGCTAGGTCTGGATTGCTCCAGTTGAGAGTATAATCAGCATGTATATGTGCTGCACGCTTCTGCAAAAAGTTGATTAGGTTAAGCATGTAAACATGTAATTCACGTTTATTTTGATGGTATAGTGCCAGAACTTTTCAAATGACTGATACTCCTCTCACAGTGACAGTACAAACTGTCATTTAATTTTGCTACTCAGAGATAAAGGCTTTTGTTGAAAACAAAACACTTTTCAATAGAAGACATTTTGATTTCTGTTGCTGAGAGTGTATTTGTGTATTGCAGATAAAGTAACTCTCTTGGCAGTTTTTCTTTAAATTTATTTTAATGGTGGAAAGGATTTTTATGTTTGGGTTTTTTTTTTAATTAAAAAATGATTGGGCTGTTAAGTGTCTTGGCTTCAAAGAATCATGGCTTTGAGCATCAGAATTACAGCTATATAGGAGAAAACTTAAAACTTTTCAAAATATTTTTGTGCTATAAAAACTTTGTCAGACTAAGTTTAACATTTCTTCATCCCAGATAGTTTTGATTACTATTTGTAATTACTGTCTCAGCGGAAGCACCTGATATTTCTAGTTCTACAAGACATTATTTTGATACATTTCACAATCCAAGTTCTGCATTCTGTTAAGCAATTTAAATCATGAGATTGTTATGTATCTTTTTAAAAAAAAAACGCAGTATTTCCCTAGCATTTGTCATATTGTGTATAAAAGGCATGTTAGTAGGTTGAGGTGTTGTAAATATAACTATAGCCACAGAGAAGTGGTTGTGTGACATCACGACAATTTTCTGGTGTAGTCAAGGCAAGGACTGCAAGTACCTTGCCTACATTGTGTTTGAAGGCAGGAAGTTATCTTTTAACTTGTTTTCACCATTCATAGAAATTGTGTGTGGACTTTTTTTGCTCGCCAAAATAAGCTTTTGAAAAGAACTTATCGTGGCTGTTTAAATATGAACCTGACCTGAGAAACTGAAAGTTAACAGGCCTGGAATAGATGATTCTACCAAGTCCCCGAGATCCCAGAGTAAACTTAAAATTTCCGTTCAAGAGAGCTGAGGAATGTGTTCCCTTGGCTGCTTAAAATTGAGCAATACAATATCTTGTAGTAAAAAGCAAGGCTGCCTTACCAGTGTGTGCTGGCAGATGCGTATTTTCTACCATACGTGGCCATAGCTTAATTCTTTGGCTTTTTATTTAGAATGATGGAGTGTGAAAATATTTTAAATTATATTAAAATTCTTCTAAAGAGAGTCATAACACTTGATAAATTAATAGCTTAACTGTAGGTATTCTAACCTGCAAACAAAGAGTAGGATGAATTGATGAAAAACTGCGACTCAGGATCCAGTCTATTATTACTATTATTATATGTTAGATAAAATCGAGTCTAAATATTTATACATTTCTACATTGGAACTTCTCTTTATAGCTGACTTCTTTCTCTCTTCTCCAAGATGACACTATTCTGTGGGAGTGTTTTTTCCCCGTGTGCATAAAGATTTAAGGAAGGAGTAGCTCTAATAAGTATTTACCATCCTCAGATTGAGAATTTGTGTAGCAAGACTTCCAGCGTTCTTCCTTAGCACAAGTCCTAATGCTCCTTGAGAGCTGTTTTTCAAAGGTCAAGATTCTTCCTGGCTTTATAAATAATCAGTACACTTAAGGATTAAAAAAAATAAATCTGAGTATCTTCATTCAATTCAATGAAAAGCTGATACATTTCCCCCACCCCGCCCCCCACGCCAATGGGAGAGACTTATCTTGAGATGGAGCATTGAGTTTCAGATGAAAGTAAAACATTTTCCTTTGAAAAGAGTTCTTTCACGATTTTTTCCTATTTGAAGATACATAGCACAGATTGATGTGCAGATGGTATTCACAGGTAAGTAATTTCTCAGCTAAGTACAGGTCTAATGGGTATCCCCAGAAGTTCAAACTCATTTGATGTTCCAGGTATGTCGCCATTAGAAAAATATGTATTATGATAAGGTTAAGTTCTGAAAAAAAAATATTTTAGTTTATTTCCTTCTCTAGTCCAGTGGAAAATACATTTAAAATGCCACTTTTAATAGAGAGATGGAGGATTTTTTTTTTTGGTGGTGGGTTTTTTTGTTTTGTTTGGCTTTCTTTTTTTCTTTTTAGCTGTTCTCTTACTAGTGTGGTAGAAAAGTGTGAGTTTTGCCTGATTTTGCATATTGTGCAGCCTCTGTCCTTGGAGGTTTCCAAAATAAAACTGGATAAACCCATGCGCAATCTGGTCTGACGCAGTAACTTTGAGCAAGAGCATTAACAAGGGACTTCGGAGGTTCCTTTCAACCAGAGACCCTGTGATCTTATGATCCTGAATTCCCTTGCTTTGCCAAAGGGGAAACAAATAAACAAAAATTCCCGATTTAATTTTTAGTTACCTTTAGCTGTATACCAGCATAAATGGCGTAAGGGACTAACCTTTATAAGGCTGTATTAAAAATTCATTACTTATTTTTTAGGGGTTTTTTTTTTTTTATTCCAGCTTTTAACATGCTTGAGGAAATGTGCACTATCTGTTTGGATTGGAAAGGTTTCTTAATTTTTAGTGGAACTTTTTCTGGAGATGAGAAATGTTTAGTCATTCCATAGTGACTAACAGTGGATTCCACTTAATCATTAGTGAAGTTTAAGTACTTGCTTAGAGCCCTCCAACAAGGGAAATTAGATGTAAGTAAGGTGGAAGATGCGATAGGGTGTCAGTCTTCAAAGCTCTTTCTGATTATGTAGTAATGGTGAGGTAAAAAGATCACTCTACATATGCAAATGTATATAATTTCAGTCAGTCTCTATGAGTCTACTGCCCTTGTAATATGCCCAGTGGCACATTTTAAGGATTTAATAGTAGTTTATTGCTTTCTTGTTTGTTTCAATCTTACACAGTCCTGAAAGATTGTGCAGGCAAAGTTGTAAAGCTCTAAAGCACATGTGCAGTTCAGATCGATTGAAAGTGTTTGCTTTAAAAGAAAAAGAGAAAAAAGTGATTTAGGTAACTGCTTTACTCCTTAATCTGAAGTTTAAACTTGGGTTTGTCCATCTGCTTGGTCATTGCTGTTCTTGAAGGTGCCTTCCTCTAGGTGATGTTTCTAAGTTCTCCAAGAGAGTTTTTTTTTTTCCCTTTCGAGCAAAGCTGGTCTACATAATGTGTTTTATTGTTCCTTCCCATGCCTATCCCAAATCTTGACTGACCTTTATGTCTTAAACCAAATGTTTTAATTAATTTCCAAGTTTAAGCGTATTAACAGAAGATTGCACAATATTATATATAGTTTTGAGACTTGCGTTTCTGCTATAGATGGGCTTAGAAAGAAGTAGCGACACAGTTCAAAATCTGTAGGCAAAATTCCCCCTTGTAATTCTAATTAATAAGCGGCAAGGAACAGTAGCACATGGAAAGTACTACATGGGATGGCTATCAAGTGTGCTTGTATATAGCGTGGTTAGAAGGTGTGAAAATGGTTAGCAAGTCACCTCTGTTCTCTGAAGGTTGACTAGGGCTGCAACTTGATTTAGTGCTGAGTGTCACTGCTTGCTGCTTGTGCCTGGGCAAGAATTCTGCCTTTTCTCTGTGTCTGCCTTCTGCTTGCTCTTATCCACACATAATTTGTTAGGCAGAAATCATACTTCTACTTAGACCTGCTGATAGAGTTAGTAAAAGGGGTTTGGGGTTTTTTTTAACCTTTTCTTTTTTCTTTTTTTCCTCTCCCCCTAAAAGGCCACACCAACCTAACACAGATCTTGCTTTATGCTCTTAAACCCTCAAACAGCAACAATTCTTTGTTGCTTCCCTGGCAGGAACTCCACCTACTTAAAACAAATGTATAAAATGTTTTCTCTTTGGCAATACATATATTCTCAAAATAATTACTCTCTTGGCTAGTTTGCTAAATATAACTATTGGGAATATCGATAATGTTGACCAGTATGGATTTCTGTGGATCGCCGTTCACCTCTTGGAAGTCCCTGTTCTCCAGAGACTTACAAGTAAGCGCATGGTATTAAGACAAAGAACACGAAAACTGAGATTCACTCAGATAATTCTTTTACTACATCAAATTGATCAATACTCTGCAGTTGAATTCTGGAGATCTTTGGGCAAAGGTAGGTTCTCTCTCTCGCACTGTCCCTAGCTTAGCAGGAATATCCTTTGCTTCCAAAGGAACGGAGAAAAAATACCTCATTCCAGTCACCTGCATAAGCGTGTTAGATTGTCATTTCTCTAGTATGAATTGCATTTGCTGGGCTTTTATAAAAATGCAGTAAGACATTTTAATGCCAATATTATTCAGAATTTCTGCATTTACATTATAAAATTGGAATGGTGAAGGCTTTAAAGAGCAGGTACAATCCTGCCAGTCACTTCGGTGGAGAGAGAACTGCTGCTTCCTGGCTGAGAAATGCACCCTGCTTGCTCAAAGGCTGCTTCACCCGCTGCGTGCTTCTCTCCCACTTTGCCATTTACTTTTCACTGCATCGCGGAATTCTTCACAGAATATACGGTCTTTCTCTCTGAGAGCACTTAGTATGTACGTTTCGGCCTACAATTTCACGATGAGGATGTTTGTTCCTAGGAAGTCTGGATGGAAATGCTGGCAATCAAGCCTGTGTGTTGCACAGTGGTTGGGGTTGCATTAGTTTGTGCAGAACTCTTGTCGTGTTGAGTATCATCGCTGCAGCGCAGGTAGCGAGCCATAGCGCTGCGCTGAAGTTCAGGAGCGGTTCTAAATAACGACGGTTTATTCCACAGGAATTATTCACTAGAAATACCAGAAGTTACTTTTAATCCCTTGCACAACATTTTACTGACCAAGTTAATAACTTTTGTTCCAATGGAATGTTGGTATTTGAGTAAGTTTTTTCACCTTTTTGCAAGATGTCAAAATGCAAGTAAGGAATAGGCATGAGACAAGTTTTCCTGAAAAGTACTCAGTGGTAGCAATTATCACGAGTATTTAACAAACATAGTTTAGTAGTGGTATTTGAAAACGAAATTTGGGGAATTTTAATTAGAATTTCAGTTGACTTGTAATTTGAAATGCCATACTGAAAACCTTAGAAAATGATGTTGCATTTAATAGACATGAAAAGTATCAGAGTATTTTTCCTGATGTATCTGCTCTCTGCCATCCTTGCACAGAAAGAAGGATTCAAGCTTAGGAGCGGAAAGTGAATTAAATTTTCAGTTTATTACAGTCCGTGGCTCTTTACTGCCAATTGCTGTGTGTTGGACAGCATGGTATACTGCAAGGTAGCAAAGGGTAACCCTGCTGATTTAGGTAACGTGTTCTACTGACCAGATTGGTGATAGTTCTAGTTCCAGTCAGTCTAAGTGAATTACCTGCCAGGGAAAGCTGATGAGTGGCACTAATCTTCTAGAAAATCTGTCCCTCACCAGAAAAACTTCTCTTCGCACAGTAGCAGAAAAGGCTTCATAAAACTGTATCATAGATAAATCAGGCTTTCATTTAAAAAACACTGTAACTTCCATGGGCATTTACTCATTTGTACGTGATAGGAGGAATAAGGGGGTTTGCTGCTTGCTTTGCCATAGAAGGCACGTCATGCATCCTGCAGCTCGCTGTAGGCGTCACGTGAGAGAGCTTAAAATCCCGAGTGTTTTCTTTTCTGTGAAAGTGCATTGATACAAAGGCACGATGAGCCTCCTTGATGTGCCGCCTTGAGGAGATTAGGACGCTGCGGCTGCAGTACAAATGATTAATGCCAAGGCTCCAATAGATGAAGAATCTGTTATTCTTCAAGCCAGGTGTTTCTCGGCCTGCTGTACCTTCTTCTCCAATGTAGTGCTTGTGTCGCAGCTGATCACATTCATGGCACATTTGACGCTTGTAACACTGCATCTTCTAGCAGCAGGTAATTCACAAGGGGATATGTATTCAAAAAATAGGGACTAGTCTAATGAAGGTGTATTCTGTGTACTTGAGCAATAACTGTATTTTAATTTGCACTGAAAATAAACTGTTGACATGGGATTATACCTGTTAAAGCTTCCTTTTTTTCTTTAACTTTTTAAGGCTAAAACCCACACTTTGCTCCCCAATATGGCGTTACTGTATTAACAAAAATACTAAAAATCAAAATGTAAATTTGGCAGAACTGTTACCTTGCATCATTTTGCCAACAAATACATTTTGGTGTTTTTTGTTTTCCTCAGTGGGTTGCTTCAGAGACAATGGCATGCTCTTACGTAGCCTTCACTGAAACATCTTTTCTGAAACATCTTTTTTTTCCCTGTGCTTCTGTTGGTGTTTGAGTGGACTGTGTGTGGAGATTTATCTGTACAGTTGAAGAGAAGACTTTACTACCTCCCCTATAGTCACTGACTCAATTTATCAGTAATTTTATTTTACAGAAGATTTCTAAAGTCCAGCCTCCTAGAAGAGAAATACTGCAGTTTCCCATTCCTTGGCTGAGCTCTTTCTACACAGCACAGACAGCGCTGTAAAAGGTGTTCCATTTGAAGAGCACGGCTTGGTTCCACTTAAGGGTCAGGATTAGCAACATCTTGCTGGTGATGATTTTTTCCCTCACTGCTTATGTTCCTAACCTACTGTTCTTGCTGTTATTTTTTGAATGTATCCCATTTTCTCTAGAGCGCTGCTTTTTAGCTTCTGTCTCCTGTCTCTGTAGTTTCATACATGGACCCAGTTCACTGTTAGGATGTGGACTGGTGTGTACATTTCTGAGGCTGGAAAGACACTTCTTATTTCCTTTCTCTTGCTATGTGTAAGATAAAGCTGCTACAGAAAGCACTGAGAAATCTAAAGATTCCCTAGGAAAGAGACGCTTTCTGAATTGCATCTACTCAGAAAATGCTTGGTCTCTTTTGCCTTTTATTTTAAATTTATTATCTAGTTGGCATTTTCCTTTGGTGTTCTTGGGAACCCATGTTTTTTACACAGCTACAGATGATTTGCATGATTGAAGATGAGCAGGTACCTTTTGTGGTGGTGTTTTCATATGACCAGTGATCCAAACCCAAGGAAAAAAATGTTCAATAGAAAACTTGTTTAGATTTTCAACTTTTATTTCTATAATAGTGATAATTAAAATCTCTACTATTAATATAATTGCTTTTGTGCTAGTCTTTTAACAAAGGCTGAGTTAAAATATTGCAGGCAAGACTATTGTTTCAGAAAATTAAGTTTCTTTTTTTTTTCTCAGCCTTGCTGAAGAGATGGTCCAAATTGTTCTTTTTCTACTGTGCATGCACTTACCACAGGATGGAAATTCTCTGCCTTGGATTCTTTTGTCCACATAATTCAGTTTTTTATATATTTTCTCGAATTTTTTACAACTCTCTTGTAAAAGCTTTTTTAAGACTTTATTGTAGAGTTCAAAAAGTATAACTCTTTTTTTACTGGGAGTTTTTGACTAACAAAGCTTCTGTTTTTCTTTTAATTGGAAAATTGGAAGATGTTCATTTTGAAATATTAGCCAGTGTTTCTGATGCTAACATAGAGCGCTGTGCAGTGACATCCAGGAGTTATTTGCTCCAGGTGTAGATGTGCAGCTTGAATATTTTCCTGCTTCCGGGGAGAAAATTTTCCTGTTCTAATCAACTTGTTTTCCGTGACAGTCCAGCTGAATTCATGAGAACGTACACTGCAGTTAGAATTGCAATATGCTTATAGGATGCTTTCCTGCAAACCTCTGCATCATTCATTTATGCTTATTTTGGAAATTTTTTACATGCTACTGAGTGCATCTGCCTGTAGTTTCCAATATACATTCGGTCATAGACTGCACCACAGAAGAAACACCACGATTAAATGCCGGTACAATGGCCATATCTTGTCTGATTATTTTTTATTTATTTTTTTAAATTCCTTTGAAATCAGCAGTGAAAAAAAACCTGACTGGCAGTCATTTCAAGAAGCCCAGGGTTCAAAAAACTATTCAGTGGTGTTGGGGTCTGCTTAATTCTTGTTATCCTCTGTTCTGAGACTGAAGGAACTGTCCCTTAGTATGTTGACATAGGAAACCTCTTTCACATGTTTTTTTTTTACGTGAAGTAGTAGTATTTCCCCCCCCCACCCCCACCCCGTGCTTTAAATCAAATACCACTTGTTTTGTTCACATCTGCTCGTGATGTCAGTAAATTAATCCGAGAACAGCACTTTCCCCTAATGGTTACCAGCACTTTTTTTTCAGAACCCCACTTACACTGGTGATGGGCCCTTTTGCCTTTCTTCTCATATGTCGCCTTTTACATGTTCTCCATATTTTTTTCCTCTGGTTTTGATATATATATATATATATGTATATGAGTTATTTAAGTACTCTTTGGATTGTTTTATCCCATTTCTTCCTGTTGACATCTCTCCCTTTCTTTGTTAGGTTTTTATCGCACAAAATCCCTGGTAAGTTTTCAAGACCATCTTTTTCCCTGTCTCTGTTCGATCACATGTGAAGAGCTTTACTATTTGATCCATTCATGTGCTTGTGGAATTGGAAATGGAACACGGGGATGCACAGTGTTAGAACCTCATAGCTATTTATACAGCCACACTCTACACAACAGCTGCTTAGTAGGGGACCTGTTTTTTGAATTGGAAGAGAAATAAAAAGCATTTGGGTTCTCCTGCTTAAATAGGGACTTCAGAATTATCATTAAACCTGAAAGAGGAAAAGATTTTCTTAAATTTCAAAACTAATAGGTGGCAGGAAAGAGGACTGAGTCCACAGCTGTGGTGGTCATATAGGAAAGCACAGGAAAATAAGAAATAAGAGGACTCACTGATGGTGCAGAAATTTGAAGTAAGACTATGATAATACATTCCTTCTTGCTGTCTCTTGCCTGAGCTCATCTTTTCTTTGCTGCTTGATTGAAATTTTGATGGAAGGTATTATCTCTGTTACGTTTCTGGAACACTATTCAAATCATTGTTTTGCTCCCGCATTTTAATTACATTGTTGCACTGATTTTTTTTTTTTAATTGTTTTCATTTTGCCGTGTTTCTTCTCATTAGCTGTGAGATCACCGCTAGATTAGACATGTTCGTAAGTCGCTGTATAATGTTACCTGCTGATTTTCTTTTTTCTGTTTTAATTCATGATACTCTGCTCGTTGTGTCTGTTTCTATCCTCATAACTTACAGCTCTTTCATTATCAGTTGCTTGAAAATTGGTACTTTTATGCTTGAGATAAAAATTCTCCTGTCTGTTCAGCTTCCCCCTGGTGTAGAAAGAGGAGTGCTTTGGAGCTTGGGCCAGTATTACGTGCTCTGCTTTCTGCCAGCAGTTTACTTTGGTAGATCTCCTGCTTCCTAATTTGCTCAGTCTTGGTGGTACCGTAAAATACAAAGAGCAAGTTAAATGGCCTCTAGTTGCATATCCCTTCTTGGATCTCTTATGCTTGCTAATTGTCTGGATTATTGACTGACACAAATCTTTTCCTAGAGCTTGCACAAAGTTTGATAATCTCCATTGTCCCCTTGCCCCACCCCTGGGCAAGCTGCTGTTTGGTTGTTACTGAGAGCAGGTACTTGTGCAGCATTTGCCCTAGAACCAAAAAAAATAGTTTTCCTACCTTCTATGTACCTGAACTCATTATTTTTGTGCTTTAACATGATACTGGGCTCGATCATCTCGGATGTTCTGTGTTGTTAAACTGCCTCTCAAAAGTAGCTTACGTGGCTTTTTTGGTTGGCAAGAAGGAAAACAGCTTTCCTGCAAATCTGCTGTCCCTTAAAGTGAGAAGCTGGCTGGACAAGTGTTCTTCTGTGACTGGCTGTCTTTAAAAGTAGCTTACTTGTCTGGCAGAGAAGAGAATTGCTAGTACCTCTCTTCAGTGGGATGTTAAAAAGTAGGATCCTGCCCTGTATCCATAAAAACACGTTGCAGCCTGTTACTCTGATGAAGGAAGATCAAGTTGGCTGAAGTATCTTGGTAGTCCTTCCGTGCTGGGTGTCTTTATTAGAAGATTCTAGGTTCGCTTGGGAATAAGTCTATTTCAAGTTATATAAAAGACTTCTTGTAACTCTTTTTGCTGGGGTCCACAAACTTTTTCCTTAGGTTTTAGCAGCTGGCTGAGAGAGATGTCTGCTCGTGTGCCAGACACTGCTTTGAAACTTGGATTAACCTCTCGACTGAGTAGCTGAACTCTGCTTTTCTCTCACAACAGCCATAATCGCCAGCAGAACTTTCATGAACATCCAGCAGGATGTTAAAGGAAATAAGTGCTGAAAATGGTTAACGATGGTAACTCTTAGCTTTTCTGGAAGTATTTATTCTTTTCCCTGCATTAGGAACAAAGTATTCCAGCTCTACCGCTCACAACCTTGACTGAAATTATGATCAGACCACAGAGCTTGGGGCAAGCTGGCACCAAGTTCTGCAGCGCATCCCCCTGATTTTCCTTCCTTTTCTCTCCTTGCACTAAATTGCTGTGCTGGATTTTAGGATGCACCGAAGTTTCTTTATTAGCTTCACGTTAGTTTATGTCTAAATCAATACTGTGCTTTTGAAATTCCTTCTTTCCATTTTTTTAATATTTACTACAAATGTCAAACCGTGTCTGGCTTTGCTTAGTTGTGTTTCACACGTGTAACAGGCAAAGCCTTGGCAGGAGTCTGCAAGTGGAAAGGCTGAGGATTTGGACACCTCGATGGCAGCAAGTGAACACATAAGTCACATTTTCAATATTAGTGAAGAAAAATGGTTTCTTAAGTATGTATTTTAAAAACCCCACTGAAGCTACTTTAGGACCAGCGCGTCTTAAAATTATATTGCTTACTAGAAGCATAGCTTCAGGCACCAGTTTTTAACACGTGCCTCGCTCTGTTCTCAGTTCACAAGATACATGTTATGACTGAGCAGTAGTTCAGTAATTACTTTTGAGATAAACTGTCACTTGGAAGCTTCAAATTATTTGGCATTCTAATCAGATTGATGACTTTTTATTTTTTTTTATTACGTTGATGGTACAGGCTCTGAGCAGACTCCAAAGAACTTGTTTAGCTCATGTTTGGAGGACCTGACGGGGAACATTGTAATGTGAAAGCTTACGCTTTTGGAGGATTTTTTTTTCGTATTGTTTTTTTTACCAAAAAAAAAAAAAAGGTGCCACCTGGCAAACTAATTCTGTGCCCAGATAGAAAGCAGCAAACCTATGGGAACTGCAGGCTAATGACTGACGAAATCACTGAATTTCTCGTCTTTCTAGTTCACGCTTTCTTCCCTTGCAGCACTGCCAGATGTTCTGTCCCGGGACGCAGCTGTACTCCCTCCTCTTCTGTACAGCATTAGGTAGTAATTCAGATCACTCGTGTCTGGTGGCTTAGGACAGTAAACACGCATCAGAGGCAGTCCAAGCTCTTTCAGATCCAGTGACTAGTACCAGATACTTGAAAGGGAGGTGCCAGAAAACAAGCGATAGAAAATCGTGGGACAGTTCTCTCTGAGGAAGTGGGTTTGTTTTTTTTTTGCTCCTGTCAGCTATTTCTGTTATGAAGTCTGAGAATTTTTCTTACAATTGCTGTTTGCTTTTTAGTATTTCTTGTACAACATTTATTTTTAATATCATTAAATGTAAATACCATTGTAAAT
Organism: Trogon surrucura; assembly: GCA_020746105.1. Taxonomy (NCBI): domain Eukaryota; kingdom Metazoa; phylum Chordata; class Aves; order Trogoniformes; family Trogonidae; genus Trogon; species Trogon surrucura. The sequence goes on along the minus strand of CM036625.1, from coordinate 20,788,868 downwards.
AAATATTTTCTGTCAATGAAAAGCAAGTGTGTTGCTGCTTTCAAAGAAGGCTGGCTAGTTTTTGAACAGAAAAGAACATCTAGTCCCAACTACTTTACGGATAATATAACCAGAAAAAAACAAGGATGTTGTTCTACCTTTTACCATCTAAAAAAAACCCTCTTAATTCTCTGACGGATACCTGGGATGGAATTATAAGTAATACGCCATGAGAATTTTAATAGATAACTGTGCCTACGTGCAAAGTAGAATCCAGTCTGCTTTTCATAAATATTTTAACTCTGTGATGAAAATCTGCCTTTGTCCTTGAATTCAACTGCTGTTACTGCTAAGCACTAGCGCATATATTTATATACATTGAATAGGAAAGTGTGGGATAGTTCTAATGTGGTTTTACACTCTCTGCCCTATTTTTCCTGTTGTTTCTCTTGAGCTAGCTCTGACCTTCCTGCTGGCTTTCTGTTCAGGATTAATAATGACTTCTTAACTGGAAATAATGGCTGCTGTATCGCACTAAGCATTATGCTGCATTTTAAAGCATCATCACATAGGTGAATGCTCTGTGACAGATGCACTATACATGTGCATTATAAATAGATTTTTTTTTTAATTAAGTGCATTAAAATGATGGTAAGTTAGGAAATCTGGACACTGATTAAGCAAAACTAATGAAGATTTTAAATTTTTTTTACATATTAAAATTCTGATCTGTGATCAATCTAGATATTACTGAACTATGTCTTCCCATTAGAAATTGTGAAACATGCATACTTAATTTATTTTTGTGTAGTTTTCCCTTCTAAGAGAATGTTAAACAGCTCTTGGCTTGTTACAGATGCTGATCCCGTTACTGTGCTCTTGCACAACCAGCTGTCAAGCTTGTTTCTGGATGTATTACAACTTATACAGGGAATAAAGTGATTGAGAGTAGGTAGTGATAATGCTCAAAAGTAAATTCATGAATTAGGAAACAGCAAATGGTCTGAAAGGAAAGGTAACTCTGTAGTGTTTGTAGATTCTGGCATGAACCTGCTCAGTGATTTAAAAGACAATTAAAAAAAAAAAAAGACCTGATACCAAAAATCTAAACCAGTAGATATTTTCAGTTATGTAATGCTTGTTCAAAGCAATGCATTTCAGCTTTTGAAGTTGCTCAGCATTCTACCTTCAGTTCACTGAAAAATTGAAACATTTAACGTGTGAGTAGTCCCGTTAGTTAAAGACTAAACCCTGCGCGACCCAGTTCCCACGTGCACTGGGACCCAGCTGGATTTCTTGCAGCAGATGTGAAGAATTCAGATCAGTACATGCCACTACATGTAATATAACAAGATTTTTTCATGATTCTTTGCAGTGCATTGGCTGTTACACAGGCTGTTCAAACACACTGCCAGTACCAAGTTCAAACTTTTTTTGCTAGTGTTTTAGGATTTTGTAGAATTCAGCCTATTCACCGAGTGCTCTAAATTCAGTTGGGACTAGCTCATACAAATTCTAAACTCATTTATGGAAACACGTTTTGGGGGCTGATTATCTGTTCCGAGTAATTTTGGGAAAACTCATTTGTTCACCAACCCCTGTTACATTAGTCTTTACTGATTAGTACCTTTTTTTTTAACCTACAGATTTCACAGATGGTAAAAGCAAACTGTCCTGTTACAAGAGCTTTTATCCAAGAAGAAAACTTATTATGATTATGGAACTGGAAAAAAAAAAAAAAAAAAGGCGGTGGGGGAATTTGTAAACAAGGTGTAATTATGTCCCATTCTGGTGCTGGTTTAGAGAAATACTGATGATCTAGGAGACATTCCCTGTAGGTGGATTAAAATTCTAGGAGTCTCTCTAGATACCGTTTTTAATAACCTACCAGAGAGCTAGAGAAGGACTGTGAGCAAATAAAGGAAAATAAAACTTGAGTTTGTGGGACAGAGGTCTGGAAGTATGGTGGGAGGCATTGTTCTTAATTCACTGAAGACTGAAAGGAGCTTTTCCCTTAATTTCCTATTCACCAACCTCCCACATGATGCTGAAAAGCAGAAGCGTGCTGTGTATCTGTAGACGGAGGGTTTCTGTGATAGTCATTCTTGGAGTGGAGAATAGAAGGTGAAAGAGCTCATGGGACAGCTTTCCAGAGGAGTATCGTTCACATACTGTGGTAGAGCAAAGAACACTAAATTACTGGAATTAAAATATGTTCTTACCCTTACTGCTAACCTGATTGGCGTTATCAAACCAGTCCCTTGGCTCTTGTAGATATGAGGCATTCAGTTCCTAAGTGATCTTTACATAGAAGTAGGGAATGGGTAACTGTTGGGTAACATGTTAAAACCCTTCCATAAAACTGAAAGGGGCAGAATAATCTGATTTGCTTGGTAGGCTGGAAGCAACTAACAAAGTCTAAGGGAATTTTATAGCAAACTTGGCGTGTATTTCTGCTAACATGTTTGGTTTTCATTATCTTTGACTTGCAGGTCTTTTTTTCCTTTTTTTCTTTTTTTTTTCCTTTTCTTTTGAGGGTAGAAAACTTTAGCTCAAGTGGTAGTAAAACCTGTCTCTTTGCAAATCCCTTGGAAGTACTCCCCTATAAAGAGCTTGCTCTTCTGAAAGGTGTTCTCCTGTTTTGGGGATGCAGGTTACAGGAAGGCAGTTGTTACTGTATCGTGATGAAAAGCCTTCAAGTCTGACCAATTCAATACACAGCTGTATTTGCTCCCCATTTAAAACAGAATAAGAGAACTGTGTGTCTTTTATAACAATAATCTGAGCAAATAGAATTCTCTCTAAATGAAAATCAATATGTTGCACTTAAATGATTATGTTCATTCTTTAAAATATATATAGTTACAAGTATTTTTTTTTTTTTTAGGACGTGGATGTTAAAAAAGTGTACAAGAAGGTGCCTTAAGAGTGTCTTCTCAGTATGTGTATATGCATCCAGATAATTGCTGAGAAGGATCTAGAAATTATATGATACCATCTAAAATTCTCTTTCCAATTTGTGTGCCTTCAGAGTGGGGCTTATTCCTAGGAGAAAGGCTGTAATAGCAAAAAATTTAGCTACAGCGATAAACATGAGATACCTGTAATAAATAGTTTATACCTGGTTGCATTTTAAAATCTATAGATATGTTACAGACTGTAGTAAAAAGGCAATATTCCAAATCAACTTTTTTTTACACCATATGTGACTAAGTCTTATATAGGAGAGGGATATCAAATCCTTAATTTGTGTCCCTTTCCAGACTTGCGACAAGCTAAATTCAATCAGACCGTATTACACATAATCTTTTATAGGTTGTTACGCCTTTCACCAGCCAGTATTTATGTTCAGTGTCTTTTAAGGAACAACCCTTCAAATAAGTTGACTAGAAGTACTATCAATCAGTATTTTAATTAATGAGGTTGTAACTACAGTCAGTCACTCCGTTCAAAAATTAATTATGCATATGAGAAGTATTATTAGAGAAATACTTTTGTACCTGAATTTTTTTAAGAATCTACATATGCTTGGTTTTAATGTATTTTTCTGCAGATTTTGTTTAAATATAAGAAAAAGTTGTAAAACTAACAAGTGTTAGTATGTTTGTTTATGCTCATCAGTAATTCATGATTTTCAAGTTCAGTTCATCACAAATCTTTACCTTCAGTCTTTCATTTCAGTTTGTTTGTAGTCATTGCCATGACTTCTAAACAATTCACATTTCGTTTATCCCTAAAGCTTTCCTACGAGATACATTGTCTGTGTCCTGCAAGGATATAAGCCCTGTTGAGAGAGAAATTCCCATCCTGGCTCTCCTAGGTCACAGAGACGTACGTGTGACTGTGGAAGTTATCTGCCAGGCTTCTTTTTCTCTGGAGTTTTATTTTAAATCTGTCCTGCATCATCTGTCTCATTACAGATAGTACTATGTCCATCTGTCAGCAGAAAGAAGCAAAAGCAATATAAAATGTCAATTGCTGAATTAAAAAAAAAGAAAATGAGAAAAAGGTCTGCTTAGATGATGCTCTTCAGTTATCTAGGTTATCTTGCATAGTTGTTCGGAGTTAGTTGGTCCCTTGGGAATAGTTAATTTAAAGCGTATTTGTTGTAGGAAGGAGTTTTGTTTTCTCTGGGAAACCTCATTGCATTAGGAATCTATAGCTAAGTATATGTGAGGATCCCGTTTGGTGCAGAACTTTGTCTGAGATGCCTCTCTTGATCTGTCCTGCCCTCATTTTTGTTAGGTTACAAAGGAGGGTCCCCGTTTCCCCCCACTATCACTGTAGTCCGGAGCACAGTGGTTGAAAGATTGTTCTCTGCAGAAAGTTCCCATTATCTCTCAATAATGGTTATCTTTTCAAATACAAGTCTTTTTGATCCCTGTGATCAGTTTTAGCGTGCCGATGATGGTCAAAAACCTGCTGGTAAGTACCTCAGGATTTACCTGCTCTGGTTACAAGTTCTGAGTGTCTTGGCATCTTCTATTGCCTTTCAGCTTTGTGGTCTGGGGCTGGTGCGTGAGTGACGATCAAACCTGGCTTCTGAGAAGCCCGTCAGTCTGGTGCTGTCCCATCACTGTCCCTCCTTTTTGAAGACTTGAGAGACTGGGTGCCTCCGTTGCTCCGTTTAAGAGCGTGGCTCTGAACTTGGGCTGCATTACCCACTCTGAGCCTTTTGTCCCTCGGGATACGTATTTAGGCTGGTTTAACTCAGGTTAGGTATCAAAAGCAAAGCCTAAATCGGGCCTCGCATGGGTTGAGCTGTGATCTGGAGATGGCCTTTCACCAGTGTAACTTGTTTTCTGGATGCAATTTTACTGACTCCTTTGTCTCTCAGCGCTGTTTCTTTGCCAGTTACCTTTATGTCAGGAGCAGCAAGGCCGCTGCAATTCCACTCCTTGTGGGTAGGGGTGTTTTATCGTTTTGCTGGGCTTCGTTTTTTCATATTTATGATAGTACTCAGATATTTCAGTCTAAACACATTTCCATGTGGTTCAACCAGTTGTTAACTGCAATGGAACATTTCTTTATCAGGGCCTATTTTTGCCCTTGAATTAAAATCCCATGTCTTTCCCTGGAGGCTGCAGGATAGCAAGTACATACAGAATCTCATCAGCTCAAATCCTGCAACATGAATTGCTTTCCGCTACGGAGGAAGAGTGCTTTCTCTCTTAATACAGCCCGAATCAGTCCTCTGAAATGAACACTTGGGAGCAAGGTTTGCTCAGCATTCAGCTTCATGTTTTGGTTAAGAGAGAGAAAAGATTTAATCAGGCAAATCCAGATGAACAGCGCCTTTCGTTTCTTTCTGCATTAAAAGAGCCGGGGAGAGGGAAGGACGGCACGTACCCGAGTGCTTCTCTCTTGGTAGGACAGACGGCCGGAGCGCTCGCTTGTCAACACATTTATAGTCTTTGCAACTTGAGGATCCTGCTCTTCCCTGAGACTCTGCATAAGCCGAGGGCAGTTCTGCCGCTATGGCTGGAGGAGAGTTGGGTTCCTTCATCCGTGTCATCAAGCAATCCCTAAAGCTGTTCCCCGTGTACTTAACCAAGCCTTGTATTTGTTCATTTGTGGGTCAACAATCTGTTCCCCGTCTGTCTTTTCCAGAAGAGAAGAGGAAAATTGCACTCGTATGATGGAGAGAGTGCTCTGTGTGTCAACATCTTGCTTTTAAGACAGAATTATATTGCTTATTCTAGTTTAATGTTTCTGTGGCCTCAGGAAAACTTCAACTGATATTAATTTTTAATGTCTTGTCAAATTGAGGCCTGTATTAAGACAGTTTGAGCTGCTTAAGTTATGTGTTCCACCGTGTAGCAAAGCAGTACTTGTGGGAGGTGTTGGACTGATGGGAACCCTTTGTCTTTCATGCAACATGCTACCATTTTTCCTTACTGTTTTATTATTTCCGTGCCTTTATGTTGCAGACAGGTCTTCCTTCCTCATCTTGCTTTTTTCTTTAGTTGCTGCATGCTGCCTCATTTTCTGGCATTGACTGTTCTTGTTGGCTTTCCCTTGAAATGGGCTGGCATGGAGAGACATTGGAGAAAGAAATTATCGTTTGTTATTTCTTCTCTAAATCCTGACAGTTCAGCTCAGAAGCCTCATTTTGTGGTGTAGCAGGAACAGACAGGCATTTATTCTTGACAGATTTTAGATCATCTGTGCAGCCCTGATTATTTTTCAAGGTCAGTCAGTCTTTAAAATTAAATGGTATCACAAGCGTTTTTCCTCTCCTAACTCTTGAGTTTTAGAAAAACCTGAATCCTTTTGACCTGATAAGAGGTTACATCTCTTAAGATTTCTTTTCATCATATGCTAATTTAGTTTGCAGATCCATAATTTAATTTATTTGCTTATATTCTGACAGGACAGAAAAGGACAGTACTGATAGGATAGGAGCAAATATGTACTTGCCTTTCACTTCTACAGTATTTCACAGAAAGTGCCGCAGTGTCATTTTCTCTTACCACCTCCATCCAAAAGCTTCATCAGTATTATGTTTAAAATATTGTGTAATAGTGTAGGGCCAAAGCCTAAAGACAAGTACCGGTTTGAGCAGAAATTTCTTAGAGAATTTTTGTGTTGGTAAAGTGAGCTTGGTTTGGGGATGTAATCTGAGGAGAAGATGCTCCAAGTAATTAGTGGGAAGGAATGGAGCCTAAATAACTCAAAAGAGTTCGTATTTAGTTTGATTTTATGTCTTTTGACCTGTGCTCTGTGATGTTTTTCATGCAGTTTTACATTACAGTTATAAAGTGTGCATCCTTTAATTTTTCAGTGTCTTTTCAGTGTCTGTGAAATCTCAAAATGAGCAATTTTTATCCTGTTAACAGGACATGGAGCAGATGTGAAATGTGTTGACTGGCATCCAACAAAAGGGTTAGTTGTATCAGGAAGCAAAGACAGCCAACAGCCCATCAAGTTCTGGGATCCAAAGACTGGTCAGAGCCTTGCCACGCTGTAAGTTCTTGCTTGGAGACTTGGACTTGCTCAAATATAAGCTAACTTCATAACATTTGTTTTTTAATTCACATCTTTTCAGCCATGCACAATTGTTTCAGATATGAATCTAGTACCTTAGCTGTGCCAGAAAATCTAGAGGTTAGACCAAGTCAAGTCTATACTTGAAAAATCGTGACTTCCATATTCCTTATTTAAATTTAATTTGTTCTCCTTAGACCTGCTAGTCACACAGGTTTCATCTGGAAGACGGAATTGAGGTGTAGAAACACAGAGGGGGTGTGTCATCTGGCTGATGAAAAATTTCTTAGGCTGCAATAGAAACGTGCACAATAACTGAACACTGTCTCAGTGAGCACCGTCAGTTGCTCTGAAGTATGAAAGGACAGAATTAAGGCATAGGGCCTTTGCGCAGAAAGCCACAGCCTTCTCGTTTAGTAACCTGAAGGACTTTGTTACTGAGACGAATATTGGTAAATTATCGTGGTTTTGTTTGTGCCTGAGAAATCAGTGTCTGGACAAACAGTCTGTCTTTCTCTGCTTACAGACATGCTCATAAAAACACAGTGATGGAGGTGAAACTGAATCTGAATGGCAACTGGCTGCTGACAGCTTCTCGCGACCACCTCTGTAAGCTCTTTGACATTCGGAATCTGAAAGAAGAACTTCAGGTCTTCAGGGGTCATAAGAAGGAGGCCACAGGTCAGAATTTGTTACATTATGTGGGTTTTTATTAATAAATTTGGATTAAAAATTAAAGTTCTGAGATCCTGATTTTCATTCGTTAGAAACCGAAGTGTTACACTCTGTGATTGTGGCTTATTTTGTATTTCAGCTGTGGCCTGGCATCCCGTCCATGAAGGGTTGTTTGCCAGCGGAGGATCTGATGGCTCACTGCTGTTCTGGCATGTCGGGTATGTGGCATTTTCATCAGCACAGTGGAAAAATGTTGGTCAGATGTGCAAGCTATTATACTAAACATAAAATACGCTTTTCACCTTTGAATCTGTATTTAACATACACGTTTATGGCATAGGTTTTCTCTGTACCTGAGAGAGTTTTTACTTACGCTTCACTGATGAAGAAGATTTGATGTGCAGATGTCTTTTAAAGGATACAGTTGCTTGCACAGAAAATAGTCTTCTGTCGAGAGGGTGATGATGGTGGAAACTCCCAGTTTCTTCGAGCTTGTTCTGAGATGATGTAGTTCTTTTGTTTCTAAATGTACAGTGAAAATTCCCTACGTTACTGAACTCCCTATTAAGAACAACTGGGAATGATCAACTCGCCCAACAGAAAAATAAGAGGCTTAAGTTTAGCAAAATATGGGATAAAGGAAGAGAAACAATTGAATAGCAGAAGTTTTGTATTGTATCTGTAGCAGATATTCACCTGTGTGATGACTGATTTTTTTTTTTTAAATTTTTATTCCTTTTTTGCTACGTCAGTGTTGAAAAGGAGGTTGGTGGAATGGAAATGGCCCATGAAGGAATGATCTGGAGTCTGGCATGGCATCCCCTTGGACACATTCTTTGTTCAGGCTCAAATGATCACACCAGGTATTTTCAAGTATTTAAAGGCAAGGTCTAAAGGAATGTATGTTCATTTAGAAACTAGAAAGGTGCATGGCATCAGTGAAAAAAAAGGGATTGGGATGATTCTGATACACCACCAGTGAGCAAAGCGGAGAAACAGACTTATCTAAATGGGAAGGCACTGAATTTTTACATTAAAAGGTAGAGTCTAACCTCTAGTCCTTCATCTATAGAAGCCTTAAAAAATATTAGAATTTTGGGTTTGTGTGAGGTTTGAAATCTCCTAAAGAAGTGGGTTTTGGTTTTTTTTTTTATTTTATTAACAGTTGTGGCTTCTTGCTGAAGAAATATTCCTACCTCCACAACAATTTTTCTCACAGATCGTCTATTGGTCATGTCTGTCTTTTCACATTACAAACATGTTTGGAGGCACATAGTTTGTGCTTTTGGGTTGAGCATGCTGGAAACATGAAATGTTTTATAAATGGACTAGATTTTTCTGTGTGGATATGTGTATTGACAAGTTTAAGTGTATATGAAGAATATATTTGAACTGAGTGAGAAGTTTTTGGAATGGACTAGAAATCTATCTGTTCAGAATCTGATGCTGATGTCTTGTACTCATACCTCTTATACTTTGAAGTGTCTTCTGAATTTTAACTGTATAATTGAATATGATAATTGTTGGGGGCTTATTTTTGGTTTGAACCTCACATCTTGTGTTCAGATCTAGCACTGAACTTGACTAAGAATTAAATCCTTATATAATCAAGACGGCATGCTAAAAATTAAAGAATTAGATGAAAAATAATTAAAATTCTTGAACTTTTATTGAGATGATATAATTTCCTTTTGACAGCAAGTTTTGGACTAGGAATCGGCCTGGAGATAAAATGCGAGATCGTTACAACTTGAATCTCTTGCCTGGGATGTCAGAGGACGGTGTGGAATATGGTAAGGCAGTTTCCTGTGATGTGGAAAAAAAGAGGGTTGGGGTCAGGGCCAAGCAGAAGTTGTTAGCTGACGCTAGACTGCAGCTTCTGAGTAAGACAATGAGACAGTGTTATAGCATTGGTGGCTACCTAGACAAAGATATTTTTCTACAAAGATGATTTTACTTTCCGTGTTATCAGCAATCACTGTTCCAACCATGAGTTTTCTTTTGTTTCCACAGCTCCAGGAGGTAAGACCTGCTCTGTCAATCCCAGGAAGGAGGTTTGGCTTTCCCTCGGGCAATGTCTCCAGTTTACTTTTCTTCCTGAAAACTTCATTTGACATCAACACTTCCCACAGTCCTGAACTAGAGCAGGAAAATCTTTCAAGTTATTGAACTTGACTAAAATCTTAGTACTTTAGCATCTTTTTATTAGGCTGCTCAGGGTTGCTCAGCTCTGTGGCATGCCTCAGCAACCTTGTCATCTGTGGGGTTGTTTCTTTAGATTTTTGAATATTGGCTCTTTTCTGTTTGGGAATGTTAATTAAATTGCAGCACTTCCATCTAGTTTGTTTTCAAACATACAGATTTGTTACAGTAAAAATGGGAATGGCTATGGGTTGTTATTTCCTTTTCTGAACTTCTACTCTAAATGTAAGTTTCCTGAAAGGGCATCGTTTTGGACCTTTTGGGATGTATTTATGAATCTGAATTTGCAGCTCCATTCATGTATGGAATCAAAAAATGACCCACCAGTCATGAAATATGTAATGATAGTGATGTTAAAAGCACGTGTGAGAATCCAAAGGGATAAAATGATAGTGTAAAGAAAAATGATCCGAGTATAACTATTTATTGTTTTTCTTTTAGATGATCTGGAACCCAACAGCCTAGCAGTTATTCCTGGGATGGGAATACCTGAACAGTTAAAAATAGCCATGGAGCAAGAGCAGATGGGTAAGCAGTAGCTATGGGGAAGCATTTTCCTGAGCTGTTTAGATACTGTGTGACTTCAGTTCCTTTCATATATTTTGGTAGCACAGATGCTTTTTGCTAAAGTTCTGTGCTGCGCATATTTCCCATGGAAAGAAAGAAGAGCTGAAAACCTCTTGCTCTCTTTTTTGCTAAATAAGCTGTGAAGAGAGTAACAGGATTTCTCTGTAAACCTGCATTGCTCTGACTGTTTGTCTCCCTGGTGCTAAAGGGAAAGATGAGTCCAATGACATTGAAATGACAATCCCAGGACTGGATTGGGGAATGGAGGAGGTAATGCAAAAGGACCAAAAGAAGGTGCCACAGAAAAAAGTCCCCTATGCAAAACCAATACCAGCACAGTTTCAGCAGGTAAGTACCTGATTAAAAGTGAACAGGAGAACAACTTGTTATTTTTCCCAACTTCAAAAAGTATGTGGCTGCTGAAATGTTGTGGCTTTCCAGTATCAGCTTGTTTATATCAACACCCAATTATCACAGTAGTTTAATTACTATTTAAGCATAAAATATTTGGTAAAACCCCTTGTATCTGTACCTGGAAAAGAGACAAGATAAGAAAGTTTTATTCAGCATTGGTTTTAACTTCTGAATATCCGTACTACACAGCATTCCAGCATATTCTGCGTACATGATGTTTCACAGAATTTATCTTGTGTTTAATGTCCTTTGTAGGCATGGATGCAGAATAAAGTTCCTTTGCCTCCCCCACCTGAGCCATTGAATGACAGAAAGGAAGATATTAAGCTGGAGGAGAAAAAGAAGACGCAAGCGGAGATCGAACAGGAAATGGCAGCACTTCAGTACACAAACCCACAACTCCTGGAGGTATGTAAAGACAGTTATTCTCAAATTTGTTTTAGTGCTCTATATGATATATTTGGACCTCAGTACTAAAACATGTAGCTTGCTTTTGCACTACTGTTTTCACCTTTGGAAAAAAAAAATAAATAAAACTAACTGAACAGGGTATTGGAGTTCATGCATGATGCTATAGAGCCTTCAGTGAGGCCCCACACTGCAGTTATTTAATACTGATCTATGAATCCCATTAGTTGTATTTCTGTTAATTACGAGAAAAGCACTAAGTCTTTTTTAACTCTGGAGAAATGAGATGATTGCTTCTGATTTTTAGTTGTTATGCATACTTCTGTGCTTAGTTGATTTTCTGGGTCTCTTTTTTTTGGACAGCAACTGAAGATTGAACGACTTGCACAAAAGCAAGCTGAGCAAGTGCAGCCGCCACCTCCAGGAGGCTCGCTTCATGGACCCCAGCCTTTTCCAGGGCAAGGCCCAATGTCACAGATGCCTCAAGGATTTCAGCAGCCCCTTCCACCTCAGCAGATGCCAATGAATATGCCTCAGATGGGACCTCCCGGTCCACAAGGACAGTTCAGACCTCCGGGACCCCAAGGACAAATGGGACCTCAGGGTCCTCCATTACACCAAGGAGCTGCAGGCCCGCAAGGATTCATGGGACCACAAGGGCCTCCAGGCCCCCAGGGGCCTCCACAAGGAATGCCACGGCCTCAGGATTTACATGGACATCAAGGAATGCAGAGACATCCTGGTCCTCACGGGCCAATGGGGCCTCCAGGCCCACAGGGTAACGCTGGCCCTCAAGGCCACCTAGGACCACAGGGTCTGCCTGGGTCTCAGACTCATTTAGGACCGCAGGGTCCACCTGGCCCACAAGGTCACTTGGGTCCTCAAGGTCCCCCTGGTAGTCAAGGAATGCAAGGGCCACCTGGTCCGCGAGGAATGCAAGGACCTCTTCCTCATGGCATGCAAGGAGCTCCAGGATCTCAAGGGATGCAGGGCCCTATATCTCAAGGGCCGTTGATGGGACTTAATCCAAGAGGAATGCAGGGTCCACCAGGACCTAGAGAAAACCAGGGACCTACTCCACAAGGGATGATGATGGGTCATCCACAAGAAATGAGAGGTCCCCATATGCAAAGTGGTTTACTAGGACATGGTCCACAAGAGATGAGGGGCCTCCAGGGACCCCCGCCTCAAGGTACAATGTTAGGACCGCCACAAGAATTGCGTGGGCCACCAGGTCCACAAGGCCAGCAGGGACCTCCACAAGGCTCTTTAGTGGGGCCTCAAGGAAACATGCAAGGACCTCAGGGACAACCGAACCCTTCACGGGGGCCACATCCTTCCCAGGGCCCTCTGCCTTTCCAGCAGCAGAAAACGCCTCTGTTGGGTGATGGGCCTCGTCCCCCATTCAATCAGGTATGTGTCGGGCTGCGTAAGAAGAAGCGTGTTAGGAGTGGAGGAATGATAACGGCACGCGGTAGAAATGCAAAGCAAGAGCTGAGAGGCTGGAGATTTGGTGTACTTGCAAGGCCTAAGGAAAACTTAAATGATAATGAAAAGAGTTCCGTAGTTTGGAAACAGCGGAGGTAGCTGTAGAAAAGGGATTATTTGGTACAGAAATCAGTCTGCTATGAGTATACATAACCTTAAGATAAAGTCCAGGGTTTTTTAATTAAGGATGTTGAAATGTCTTAAATGGGGAATATCCTAGGGAGTAAGCAAGTGCTAATAAAAGCTGGATTTAAGCAAACTGAATATAAGTAAATCCCCATGTGTTAATTAAAACAGGTTACTGACAACTCAGTTGTCCCAAAGTAGTTAACTATGGGATGAATTTACCATAGATGCTCACACACCTGGAATCAGCTTAGGTCTGGCTGAACTTACCAGTTCAAACTAAGTTCTTGGAACACAGCTGTCCTGCTCTCCCTACCTCAGCGTACAAATCATTTAACCACCTTGCTACTTTCTGGAGCACAAGTGAGAGATGGGTGTTGCACACCATTAAGCCATTACCGCACCAGTAGCCGAGGAGCACGAGAGGGAGCGCAGGCGTCGGACACGTTTGGGTGGGACTAGCCCAGGTCTGGTAAGGGCAAGCGCTGAGCTGGAGCTGCCGAGCACGACCTGGATGCGCACTGGCAGCCGCGCTGCCGATCTGCTGTCCCTGCATCGGGCAGGCTTGGTGCTCGGCTCCGGGAGGGCTCAGCAGCTCGGCAATGCGCTTGCGCTTAGCCCACCTGAGTGCTGGAGAGTGCAGCTTATAGACACGCCACGGAGTCCTGCAGGATCCAGGTCAGGCTTTGATCCCGTCTGATTTAGTACCAAGTGCAACCTGCTCTGCCCACTTCAGCATCTTTTGTAACAGGCTTATTCTCCTGAGCTACCACAGGTAATGCAGAGTTTTTTGTAGTTATTAGCTCTTACAGCTTCCTATTTGAATGACACCAAGTCTGTGCTTGATTTCTCTTGATTGTGGTGAATTTTGAAGGGCTGTTTGAAAAGAATCTGCTTAATTTAAACATACATGTGGGCTTTTTTAAACAGAATTAACTCTTTCAGACTGACCCTCATATTTCTAGTTAAAGCTGCGGATGGGAATGCATATAGCCTTTAGCGTTTAGTCTTACACCAATCACAGTGAGTGATGACATATTGAAATGAGCTTTAGTTCGGTGATTCCACTTCAGATTGATCCAAGTAGCCTACAAATTGTGGCTTTATTTGAATATTCTTTCTGTACCAATCAGCCATAATACTCTCCAGAAGTCTGTCAATAGAACACTGTTGCTGAGATTTCCAAAGCATCAAAGTTAAGCGAACCAAAGTTGATTCTACAGCTAACTTGAACTAGCATAGTGTTTTTCATTGCTGTCCCAGGAAAATTAAAATTTCTGCATTTAGAATAATTACCAAGCTTCTGAGTGTATAAACGTTTGTGTATGTTTGCATACATGTGTGGGCTGTCCTTGTCTGACCCCGCTGTTAACACTCTGGTGAGAATTCAGTGAGTTTTGACACGTGGCTAGTTATTTTCCATGAATACTGCTGTCCTGAAGTCTTTCACGGGTATTTAGAAGAGACAAAGCAAGGTATTTTTGACCATTTTTTCTTCCCTGTGCAGCTTTATTATGGTAGTGTTTTAAAAATGAACAGATTTAAAAACTTTTAATGTCAGATTTTGCTCCAGTCTGCTTCTTTGTAATGTAAGTATGGTAGTGGTTCCTATTTTAAAAGACCCTCTCTGTGATTTTTTTTAAACAATAGGCTTTAGCTTGGGGTTTTTTTTTGTTCCGAATTTCACATTTATCTCCTGTAAACTTGTACAAATCGCTTGTCTTCCTGTTTCAGTAGCAGGAGTGTATGAATATCTGCTTTATCCAGGGCTTGTAACATTAATATTGAACATGTACACATACTTGTAAGGGTTGATCTCCATGTAAGATACTGCTGTTACCTGCATCTGCTGTGTGCTGGGAAGCGGAGGTTTACTGCAGAGCGAGTGGCCGAGATGTGTGTCTCTTCCTGACCGCCAGATCTGCTGCCTTCCGCAGATGTCAGATGGAATGCAGAACTGTTGGAGGCTGAAATTGCCTGAGATACGATTGTCAAAATCTTGTTCTGGAGACAGGCATGTTGATACTAAAATGCAGATGGTTAAATAGAACATTCCCAAGTTAGCAATAGTACTTTGGAGCTCTTTTGCTATTTAGGTTTGATCTCGCGTTCCTTTTACATGTACTGAATTTCTTCTCACTGGCTGAGCAAGACACGAATAGTTCAGGCCGAGTCTCTTGTCTGTATAGAGACAAAGTTTAGGAGCTCGTGCAGTATTTTAGACGAAACGCAAATTTTTTTCTTACAGGTGGATAGAAAGAATTCTTTCCCTCTTCAGTGCATAGTTTGAATTAATACAGATGGCTGTCACAATTGCTGTGCCATTAGCATGTGTAGGGCAGATGTGCCAGTAACGTGGGCAGTTGCGTTCTGCTGCAGCGGCTCGTGCACAACCTCAGCCCGCGCTGGGGATCCCTGAGGTGACAGTGGAGGTGACGGAGGAGGTGGTGGAGGTGCTCCAGACGTACCCACCGCAAGGTGTGAGGTACATAAGGCCATTTACAACTTCTAGTGCGGTGTCGCCTTCTCAGCTGTACTTACTTGTTTTTCAGTGTTGAGCCCAGTTTGGGGCACGGAACGGATTTTGAAGTGAAAGGCCTGTGAAAAGGCTGTGTAATGGCTCTGTCTTCCTGTCTCGTCAAAACATGATTTGTGTGGAATAGAGGTTTCTGCTAAACGCTAAAAACTGCTGCTTTGGTTAAACACTAGTGGCATAAATTTAAGAAGTTCAATAAAGTTTAAGTGTGCAGATGTTAAGTATGTTGACAAATCATGGAACCCCACCAAGGCTTTGGTTAAGAATGGCAGAAGCAGTGCAATAGCTGGATCTTACCTAGTCAGGGAATTTGTTTGTTCTGGACTTAAGTCAACAACAATGTGTTTTTTGGGGTGTTTTTGAATAGGCATTGAACCAGGCCTTTTATTTTACTTCCCTCTCCCAAGGCCTTACAAAACTACTTGGTGCAAATGTGATGTTTGTAGTACATATTTGTGGTTTTTTGCGTCTGTCACCTATATTGCAGTTGCATAAAATGTTTAATTTAAAACCAGTATTTCAAGATCTGATGGGAAAAATACACAAATGAACTAATTGGATCTCCGCAACCAGAAGAAAAAATAGCGTTTCACAAAAATAAATGTAGAACATGAAAATCATTTGATTCGTGGAGAGATTAGGCAATGTAATCATGAGTACAATGGCAGTGATAGAGCATAGGTTTTCAAGTCTGGAAGGTTTTTTACAGGCCAATATGCAGGCTAAGTCTAAATCTTACGTATTATACACGTCTAGGAATAAAAATATGAAGTGTTTAGGGTGTTCTTGTATGGGGTTTGGTGGGATTTTTTTTTTTTTTCTTTTTTGGGGATGTCGATTTCAAAATATTTTGTGTAGCGATCTTGCACCTTTCAACTCTGTCTTGTTCACAGTGATGCATTTTTTTTGTTGAATCTCATTGCTATGGTGTAAGTAATGTACCTGCTCCTTTTAGTTCCAGTCAGGTACAAACCCCAAACTGACTTTTCATCTGGCCTTTGCTGTTTAAAGGCAGAATCAGACATTTCAACTACATTGTTTCCCACCCAGTGCTACCATAGTGGGGGTCCCATGTAAACACATACCTGTAGAAATCTTTCCTGGGTCTATGACAGTAGCGGAATTTAAAGAACATTATTTTATCCCTTAAAATTCACAAAAATGAGAGAAGATAACACTGCTGTTTCTGCTTGAGAAAAGCAGATGACTGTGTCTTCTGCCTTTAGCCCTGTCATTGCTTAATAACCCATTAACAACTCTTCTCTTGGTGCTTAGCCAAGTATTAGTGCTTTCTTTTGATCCTAGAATTAAGAAAAACAAACTTTGCCAGTGTGTTGAAAAGCAAACTCATGTATTTCCACGTTAACAGTTTACAAAGATTTATAGGAGACATTCCCTTATGGCCCTGTTGCTGTCCCTCCTGTCCCAACTTTCTTTCTTGAATCTTTAATTTTTTTTGTTTCAGTTTTTTGTTCATTTCTAAGAGAAGTCTTAGGTCTGTGGAGCAATTTAACTACATCGGTACCTGGTATTTTTCAAACAAATATACACAGTTTCCTCATCATGTCTAACAGACAGCTAGAACATGAGCTTTATCATCTCTTGTTTTTACAGGTAAAATTGTCGTCCTTGAAATGCTAAGTTTCCTACAAAATTGTGTGTGTCTCAGTAACTGAACAACATTACTGATGCGAATGTCTGAAACGTTAGGCTGAAAGCACTGGAAAATCACCTGTTTCTACTATAAGGCCTGCAGAGATGCAGTCCTTATGTAAAGAAAATGGGCTTGCCCCCTTACAGAATGGTGAAAAGTAAATATGCTCACGCGTGGCAATTCACGTGGCTTTTCTTATGTGCTCATAGGACGGACAGAACCCAGGTCCCCCACCACTGATACCAGGACTGGGGCAGCAGGGAGGACAAGGTCGTCTTGGCCCTCATAACCAAGGACCTGGTCTTAATAAAGGTAATTATGTTGTTTGTTCTTCTGTGAGTAATTCTCCTGCAAGAGGCTGTCCCAGGGCAGTGCCTCTGGACAGAAAAGGCTAGAGCAGAGCACAGGGCCTTGGCTGAGAACAAAGCTTCCATAGAGTTGGGCTGGAATATAGAGAAAAAGCTTTGCCCCCAAAATTATTTAATGTGAAATGTATGGTGTATGCTTTGTAGAACTGTACGAACAAGAGCATCCTAGAGCGTTTTTTAGAAAACGTTACAGAAATTTGCTATGATTTTTTCCCTCAAGGTGACTCCCGTGGTCCACCAAACCATCACATGGGCCCTCTCTCAGATAGAAGGCACGACCAGAACAGTGGTGGTCCTGATCATGGGCCTGAGAGAGGGTTGTTTCGAGGTGGCCAGGAGTGGGGTGATGGTAGAGACAGCAGGGGCATGCCAGATAGACGAGGACCTCACCCAGATTTCCATGATGACTTTGATCGACCAGATGACTTCCGTGACGACTTCCATCCAGATAAGAGATTTGGCCATCGATTACGGGAATTTGAGGGGAGAGGAGGCCCACCGTTGCAAGATGAGAAATGGAGACGAGGTGGACCTGGGCCTCCCTTTCCTCCTGATCACAGGGAATTTGAAGGAGGGGGTTCAAACCGTGGGCCTCCTGGTGCTTGGGAAGGACGGAGACCTTCAGATGATAGATATCCACGGGATCCTGAGGATGCACGGTTCCGAGGAAGGCGAGATGAGAGGTAAGAATAAATCTACTCATCTTTTTTTTCTGGGGTGTTAAAGGGTAAATGGAGGGAACTCTTTCTTCCTGGTTTCCTTTTCATTGAGGAGTCTATCTGTTTCAGATTTATAAACTGGAAACCGATAAGGAAATGAAAACTCTAATATACCTGAGTATAGAGTCCATAAAAATCATTCAGTAATAGAAGAAAACTTGAAAAATGGTCATTGTACACAGCAGCTTCCGTGTCTTTAAACAGTAAGTAAAGAGAAGGGAGGAAATTTGTAGAGAAGATCCAGTGACACAGGATGAAGATTTGAGACCGTTTTGATGAAAATTGAGAGGAAACTTGGAGGTTAAAGTGGCAAACTTTTGAACACTAGAAGTGGATTTTGAGACTTTGTCTCCAGTCGCAAACTACAGCATGACTGTAGAGACAGTAGAAGGAGGTGTAAGATACTGGTAAGGAGCAGGAACAGTGATCCGGCTGTCAAACCTGAGAGGCAGAGCTACAGCATCTGTTGGACTGTTGAGACTATTTTCTCATGGTTTTGCCTGTAGAAATTTTATTTCTCTTTCTGACTAATTTCTTAATGCCAAGCAAAGAACTCAAAAGCTATCTAATTTACGGCAATGTCCCTGTCATTGCTGACCATTTCCAAATGAATCACAAAGGGATGAGTTCGCTTCTAGTTACCGATGTAAACGTGGAGGAATTACGGCAAGTCAGCAAGATTAACTGTCATCGAAATTGCTCCAGATTTATGCTAGTTTAACTGAGTGAAATTTGGCCTCCAAAGTCTAAGCCTCTCACTGACCACCAACTCTATGTATAAGAACGTGTACTTGTACAAATACATTGTGGTCTCCACGTAATGTGAATTTTGTGTGTTTTAGTTGCCTTTTTAATCATTTTCTTACATTCCTTTTACTTTGCATCTATACAGCTCTTCTTTTAGCTATTTTCTACCTAGCTCTGTAAAGATGTACCTTCCTTTTGTGTGAAGAGTATGAAAAGAAATGAACAGTAACTAAAAGAAGGTAACAATTAAAGCCATTTTTAAAAAAGTAAAAATAGAAGGAATCCAAGCTGAATGGTCTGCATTATGGAGTTCTAAAAGACTCAGCAGACAACATTTTTATAAACTCAGTAGAGATTTTCACATCTTATATTGGAAATGCTTAGGGACTGGAAAATATTTTATGATGATCCTGATTTTTAAAAAGGTTTCAGGAAGAGAGGTCAAGGACCTTGTGACCTGTAATTCTGAATTCTGAAGTAAAAAGAGTCTATTTGTCAGAGTACGGGTGGTTGTGCAGCGGTTGGCTTGTAAGGAATGAGCACAGGGCTATAAATGGCTCGTTGTGCTTGCAAACTTAATGAATTCCTCTGATGAAGGCGAATTAGGTGCCACGTACTGCAGATGCTGAGATGAACGTAAGGATCCCAACCACTTGCGTAGCTGACTTGGTCTGGTATTTAGATTGCAACTGCTTTGATCAAGCATGAGAGGGAAGTGTGTGTATGTGTGTTTCTCTCTAATTTCCCGTCCTTTTCATCCCTGTCCTGTTCTTACTCTACCTGTGCATATCAACACGATGCTTCTACCGCAGAGACCTGCCTCTTCCTGCCTGCTAGTCAGCACAGTGGGTAGTTCTGTGCATTAAGGTCCCAGGCCTCAAGGAAGAAGATCTGAGAGCAGTGAAACAGGAATTGAGCCCTATGCAAGGCAGGGTTTGTTTTTTTTTTTTAACGTGCCTGATAAGAAAAAGTGAAAGAGGATATACATAACACAATATTAGGAGCTGTGGCTACGTCAGGCGTAGGTACGATAGGTTTCAAAACTAAACTGTGTCCATAACGTTGCCTGGAAACGAAAGGAAAAGCCCTGTTCCTGCTAGCCGTAGGACCTTGTGTTGCAAATCTTGGTGATTTACAAGCTAAGCAGAATCACACCATGTCAGTATTAAATTGGGAGGCCCTCTAAAGAACATCTAGAGGACTGTGCTGTTTCAAGGCTAAACGATATTGCTCTGTGACTATCTGAACCATTTGTACCTGAAACTGTCGAGTTTGTTTTCTCAAATCATCCAGGTTAATGTAAAATGGTTCATTGTCCATATACAGCACTCCCTCCATCCACTGTTGTACCTATACAGGCACAGCAGCCTCCTCTCTGTATTGTGTTTGTTTTCTGGGAGGTGGAGACAGACCTATTGTTTTTAATTAAAAACAGAAAAAAAAGAAATAAATGTAAAAGTTTAAAAATATTGTATTGTGTTATGACTACTGTTAAAATATTTAAATTTGTAATTAAAAGGTTAATGTTGTTAAAATTCTAAATAAAAGTATCTAAAGTTTTGCTTGTAATAGGATGCACTGTGTCGTTAATGAGCTGGGGAAGGGGATGCTGCACAAAGCCAACACCGTCTGAATCTTAACGGTGGTTCCGGTTTGACCAGTGTGGAACTGGGAAGAGAGGGGAGGTGGGGGGCACAGTGTGAGCGGGCAGAGTGCTCGGCATTATCTGTGCCGTCGCTGACGGGTGGGCAGCAGCAGCGTGGGGTCACACTGTGAGGAGTCCTAAACCAGAGTGCCTGCACCACCTAAACATCTCGCCTCGTGCTCGCACAGAAACTGGGCCGTGACCTGAGCAATCGTAGTAGCCGGTGCCAGCGCACACCCTGAGTCGCAGTAACACACAGAACACGTGTGCGCTTTTACAAGCACTCCCAAGTGTTTAAGACGGTGATGTGAAAAGCAAAACTGCTAGTATTCTTGCAGCCATCTACAGGCTTACCTCAAATGGCACCGACAGTTCATTAAGAACCATTCTTCTCTCTGAAGACCTCTGTTAAAACCCCAGTGTGATACTGGAGGAGCTGTGCTCATTTAAGATGAGATGCAGAACCCAATCATACCAAATTACTGAGGATGCCCTGGTACTTACTAGAAGGAAGTGATCAACTTCAGTGTCGTAACTACATTTTGCAATACAAAATTCTTCATTATGGCAGTTGGATAAACTGCTCTTCGGGCTGCAGAACGCCACTGTGCGTGCTGTTCAGCAGTCATCATCCCTGCAGAGCCAAGTGCAGCATAGACTCGTTTGCTAAAATTGTAAGCTTAGAAGAATGGAATGAGAAAGAGAATGTTCTAGCAAAAGAATCCCAAATCAATAGGAATTAAACACTAGAATGTTTTGTTATAGCTGTGACTCTCATTGCTTGTATTTTTTCAGTTTGATCACTTAAATAGAAGGGGAAAAAGGGAAGGGGAAAGTAAGACCACCACAGTTAAGGGAAACTCACTTGCACTTTTCCTTACCTTACCTAATATCTGTCATCACTCACTGTTTGTTTTTTTTCACTGTTTCATTAAATGAACAAAGTATATTTAACAGTACTTTTCTTGAATGGAAAAAACACAATCAACAGAAGGAACTATGAGGGGGCAATGAATAAATAAGTGCTCAAAAGGCAGCAGATGAGCACTTTTCCACCTGCAAATCCTATTCTAGTAACTCTATATGCTATAGCATTAAGTAAAACAGTTCAAGTTTATCAACCTAAATTCTGCCTAAAAACCACATTTGTACCATGTTCTTTCTTGTAGCTTCAGAAGAGGAGGACCCTCGAGACATGAGGGCCGGGGACCCAGGGGGAGAGATGGTTTTCCTGGCCCTGAAGATTTTGGGCCAGATGACACTTTTGACTCTCCAGATGATAACTCAAGAGGAAGGGACCATGGTGTTCGGGGGCGAGGTCGTGGTGCCCTTAGAGGTGAGGGGAACATTCTTCCACACCGAAATGCAGGGATAAGGATGCAAAGGCATTTCTTGGGCAAGTCTTTTCATGAGTACAATGTCTCTTCTCACTCCTGTCCCCTGCATCTCTTACTGCTCAGGAGGCCGGAAGGGTTTACTTCCTACTCCAGATGAACTCCCACGCTTTGAAGGAGGGCGGAAACCAGAATCCTGGGATGGAAACAGAGAGCCAGGTAAAAACATGGGTGAGGTTTATTTTAGATAATGGACTAGACTTCTACAATATAACCATCAGTTTTTCATGTACCTCATATGCTCACTAACAGTCTTTCATGATGAGAAAAGCAACATGTAGTTGTTTGGACTCCAAAAGGAAAAAAAAAAACCTACAGAATTTAAGTGGCTCTAAATGCAACTGTGTTATGAATAAAAAATGATTGTGGCCTCAAATTCTTGGGTTTTTTAAGTTGAATTCTTGTATAGCCCACAACTGTCTGTTGTTTTCACCTGTGGATGACAGAGGCACATATATCTTATGGGTTTTGGGGGTTATTTACACGTGTATTAACGTCAACAGTAAATCTTTTGGATCACATCTTCTTTCTTGTTTGCAGAAATAATGTTTTCAGCTGCCATGCCCGATGGCTTGTTGACATTTGCATTTGTATTACTGGTGGCAACCCCATATGGGGCAAAAATGAGTTTTAGAATGTCATGGGGAAAAAATAAGCACAAATGACCCATGAATAAAAGATGGTGTGATCATCTCCTAAAATATATGAAAATATTTTATATTGAAAAGAACATTTTAGATCTGTCACTTCTTTCTTTCCCATCATATTTTAAATCTGTTTTACCTTTAGCTTTCTTACAACTTACTCATCTAATGTTTGTTTGTTTGCCTGTTGGGATGGGGGGAAGTTTTATGCAGTTTTAACTTAAAATTGTATGCCATATAGCGTGGAAAGTGTGTAAATTCATGTGACTGCCTCCAAAATAAGGATCAGATGAACATTACTTATCCTATTTTTTTTTTCTTCATGCTCAGGTCCTCGTTCAGATCACCCTCCTCATGATGGGCATTCTCCAGCTAACAGAGAACGTTCTTCTTCGCTCCAGGGCATGGACATGGCCTCACTGCCACCACGTAAACGTCCCTGGCATGATGGACCAGGGACCTCTGACCATAGAGATATGGATGCTCCAGGTGGACCTCCAGAGGAGAGGAGCAAAGGTAAAAAGCCCCTTGTATTGAAAATGTTACATAACACTGGCACATTTTTCAACAGTAGCATTATCCAGAATTCCTTATCTATTCAGAGGGGATAAAGCTGAACTCGTAAATGTTTGATCTTACCAGCTGTTAAGCTGAAGGGACCAGTCTTACAGGAACATAAAAACAGAGGGATCTTCTGGGACATCAAATCCAAATCTTCAGTTCAGCATCGTATAATCCTCTTCTTTATTCCCTGTTCAAAAACAGTTAGTTTTTGGCTCAGTGTTACTCCAGTTGGAAAACTCTTGTAAGAGCTTTTTTTTTTTTCTTTTGTTTTCCAGAATAGTTATTTGTTAATATTCATGCCTTCATTCTGTTGGACTTAATGAACTCTGAGTCGTTTTTAAATCTTTCTTTATGAGTTTTTTACTTGTAAGAGTGTCAGCATTGGCCATCCACGATCAGATCAGCGGTTCACAGAGCTCAGTAGCTTGTGTTCCACAATAGCCAGTAGCAGGTACCGAGGGAAGTGTTAAGAACGTGAAGTCTCTAGTAATATATCCCTGAAATGCTCTCTGGACCTGTGAAGAGCTGTAGTTCAGTGACTTACTGAAATAACATTTTTGTATTTAATGGCTTTTGAGTTACCTTTAGACTATCCTTTAAAAAAAGAAAAATGTTTATTTCTTGGTTTAAGCCTATCATTCACTTACTCCATTCAATGATGTCTCGTGTTTTAATTAGAATGGTTTAAAGCTGATCTGTTATTTCTTAATGCCACCTCTGATTGCACTGAACTCCCTCATTTCCAATCTGAACTAGCTCTTTTCTAAGTCAGAGTTCTAAACCATTTAGTTGTTCTCTCTGTGAAGTTCTGTATTTTCTACCATCCTTATTACTCTGTATGTACTGGAAATTAAACAGGGTAACTAGGAATTGCACTTACTATTTAAGATGTAGTTTAACCATGGATTTCTGTAGTTCACTTGGTTTTGTTCTGGTTTCTCCAATCTTTCACAACAGCTCCTGATGTCATATTTCCCTCTTTTAATTAACTACTAGTCACATGGCACTGCCATGCAGCCAGCTGCTGTAACCCCCCAGCTACTTTCTCCTGGAGTTAGTAGGTGGTTCAGAGCCTATTATTGTTTGTGTCCCATTTCCAGAATCATCCTATTAGCCTTGCATCAGTTCCTGATCCTTTTTCTTGTTATAAATCTCAGCACTGCTATTGTCTTTTTTCTTTTTTTTTTTAATGTTGTCTTTTTTTTTTCCATTTCCTCATATTGACTACCCCCTGTTAAGCAACAGTCGGTGACAGACATCTTATCAGCTGCTTCCAAATGCTGCGCTGCCAACCTGTAGTTGAATTTTTTGTTGGTAAACCTGTACTGCGCAGCTTTGCCTTTGATGCCACTGAATTTCATTCCACTTCTCTTTTATCGTTCTCCTGAAGCCCATTTAGTTTTAACTGTATGCCCGTCCTCCTCTGTGAGGACTGTATTTCCAGCGTTGTATTAACAGTTTAATAAAACTCTGCTGGTAAACTCCCTCTATATCAATACTTTTCCTTTCAAAACTCTATGTTGTGTTTCTCATTTAGCCAGCATCTTACTAAATCTGTAAGGATTCATTCTCCAGCTTCAATAATAATTTGTGATGCTCTGTCAGATTCTTTATTGAAGTTAGACCAGTTGTTAACTACCACACTTTTTGTGCCTGGACAACTCATTAATGTACCAAAGAAAGTTTAAAAGAATGGCAGAAAGCCCAATAACCAAAACATGAACAATACTTTTTCATATATGGGCTGTGTCACCTTCACTTGCATTGGTAAAGTCCTTTTAAGATTAAAGCTTCGTGAATTATCAGCTCTGTGGAACAACTCGGTCTTTATTTTACACAGAACCAAGCACAGTCAACAAAAAAATCACTCTTGCTAAAACTGAGCAACAATATCCTAACATGTAACATGTGCCCATAAAGTATTGTTACCAATTTTTTTCTTTTCAAAATGCTGCTTGTTATTTTGAGATAATGACTTCAGGGGTTCCTAAGTTCATTTACCGATCAGTACTAAAAAGATGTGCAGCAAGTAGAAAATCTTGTTCCTGACAGTAAGAGCTCATGTAGTTTATGTTCCTGGTTAGTAATAAAATAGCACATTTTCCCATTATTACTAGCAAAAAGTAAGGATTTTGCAATAAAAATATACAGAGAACCACAGATGGTGTTAAAGCATAAGACTTGGGTACGCCTGGCAGTTCGGAGGACACCATGACTATCGCTGTTCTAATTTACTTCGTTCGATTGCTGAATGTATCAGACATAATCTCCTTTAATTCCCAAGTAATTGCTCGATTGCTGTCCATCTTCTGGACTGTAATGGAGACACTAAAGCTACATAACAAAAACCATATAGAGGGAGGAGGCATAAAACTACAGGTTTCAACTACCTTTGGTCTGTGAATGATTACACCACAGAAGAACTAGCTAAACATGTGCTACGTCTGCAGAGAGGCGTGGCTTAGACTTTGGTATCCGTAACTGATTGTGCTTCATTTTTAGGACGAGGAAATTCAGGACCTTCACAAAGAGCTGCAAAATCTGGGAGGTCTAGTTCTTTAGATGGAGACCATCACGACGCATTCCACAGGGATGAAGCTTTTGGTGGAGGCCCTGCAGGAGGCAATAACCCTTCCCGAGGAGGAAGGAGTGGAAGTAATTGGGGAAGAGGAAATAACATGAACTCTGGTCAGTCGAGAAGAGGAGCATCTAGGGGTGGTGGAAGAGGCCGATAGAAGAGGCTTTGACTGGGTCACACCCAGTCCTTGCTGGACAATATTTAAATAGACTGCTACTCTGGACTCATAAAGTAACCCTGCAACATCACAAACCTGGATTCTGAACTGGGATAAATGAATGTGCATTAGTTCCTAACAGGGGTCTTTTCCTAGATCAATCAACTGCTACTAGCTGCAATATTGTAGCAGTTGTTTTGTCCTTTCCACCCATTTTCCTCACCTTCTTTTACCTACTTTGTTTTGTGAAGAGCTGGAATTTTTTTTAAGTGTTGTGAGACATGGAGCACCTCCACAGATTTCAGTTCACCTCCAGACAGAATCTTGTTTCTATATGTACAGTTTGTCAGAAGAGTTACGTTGTTTTTGTATGAATACAGAATGTAATTTGCGCAAAAATTAACAAAATATCAACACAGTGTGTGGTTCTTTACTCACCTATTACTATACAAAGAGGTGTCTTTAGGCAAACTTGTGTATCAGATGGAGCAACAGAACTACCTCCTGAAATCTCCACCGTTTAGAATACCAATAGTTCATTCCTAGTTTTTTGGTTTATCATGTATAGAGAACTTTCACCTTTAGCCACAGCTGTCTACAGATTACAAGTGGTGCTGATGTTAAAATTCCAAAACACGGGCAGTCACTGCTGCTTGCTAGTTTGCCATCCTGAAAGAGAAAAAGGTGGAACACCGTTTAGAAAAAGTTGTCATAGATACAGTGTGAGTTATAACCTGCACCGCTAGCAAAACAGTCATTCTACACTTCTGCTGGGCGAGTCAGATATTTTTGTTCAAAACAGCATCTGTTTATAGAAACGGAGGAAGAAAGAAGTTTAGCAGCTTGATTAATATGGGTGCATATGTTTTACAATGGCTATAGGATGCACTGCCTCAAAGGATGGGTGTTCAGTAGTCTGGTGCGTTCAGATGCTGAAGTGCAAACCTCAATAGTTGATAATTTCACCTACCATTTTTTTAAAGTATCTTTTTCTTTAGACTGTTGTTTCCTAGTTTCACTAGGGGAGGGAAATGAGAAGGAGGGGTTACTCCCATTTCCCACATTTCATAATAAAGCTGCTTACCAACCACGTGTTTCTGTTTTCCCCCTAAATCATTTGTATTAATTATCTCCAGTTACCACGTTATCCAATTTGAATACCTGATTTCATTTAATACCTAAAGCCTCGACGAAAATTTTATCACATAAGTACATATTCTAAAGCCAACTCTCAGGACTGTCCGACATTAAAACTATAGGATATAATGTATAACGAAAACTACCACTACCCGGCTTCCCTCCCTGCTGCTTTGAATTTCCCGTTGTAATACTCAGCATATGGCAACGTAGTTCTACAGCTGACAAGGCTCCTGCAACGACATAGTGATACACGGCAGCTTTTTTATCTGACTTCTTGCACAGTCAAATTTACTAAAGACTGGCTTAAGTCTTGATGACCTATCTTATTTAAAGAGATCAAAGCACAGGTGCTTAACTGCTGTTCTCTTGGTTCAGTCACAAGTAGGGTTGTTGGGTTTGGATTTTTTAATTCGTAGTGTAGAAAACTGCATTTGAAAATTATAGTAATTAACTGGTCATTAGCCTATAAAATCCTTGTCATTGGGGCTCTAGAGAGACAGAATGGTCTTAAAGGAATTAACTGCACTTGATATGGTCTCTGCTTTAAGGGGGAAAAAAAAGTGCTTTTTATCTCTTGAAGAAGGGCTTTGGTCACTTTTGGTGTGTCTTGGAGTTAGTTTTCTTTATAAATACTAATGATTTTAATCATTAGCAAAGCAGAAAGCTTGCTTCTTTTTTTTTAAGGGACTGAAAGTGACTTTAGTCTGATAGTGAGAATATGTGATTTAGAGGATGAGCTTTTAGTCCTTAATTAAACCACAGTCCTCTACCAAAACAGGTTAGTGTGTACCTAACAATAGGAAACCCAGCTCTCACTAGCCAAAGAGAACATGCTTGGTTTTCCTCTGAACGTTAACTCCTTAAACCACTGTGGTACTTGTTAAGTAATAGTCTTCCTTAAGGGGCAGCTTTGTTAATTAACTTACATTTTGGAATATTCCATGATCATGGACAAGGCACAAAACATCATAAGAAAAGTTCTTTTGCGAGTGCTGCATGTAGAAACTTCATGCTCTACGTGCTAGCTTACAACTCCACCTTGTCTAAGATGTGTTTGATAGTGCTGTTAGGAGTAAAATTAACTTCATACTCTATAGCTTAGAAGTTGTAAAAATGAGAGAATTTAATACTATTCAGACAGCTCCGATCTACACTTTTAAGGCAAAAAAGTGACCATTAGTGGAATGTCTATATTGACATTTGGTATAAAGAGTTTTATTAAAGCAATCTATCTACATTTAAGTACCCCCATTTAACAATTTCAGTTTAATTCAGAGCAAGCATTAGGTGAGCGTGCTAAACGCTGAGTAGCGATAGCAGATAAATATTGCAGTGTTTGGCTTTATTTTGTGTATGAAGCACATATACTGAGACCCTCCATTGAGCTCTGAGCAGGTTAATCCTGATAGCCCCCCTGACCTGCAGCAGTACACTGCGCAGCCCAAACTCGAGTACCAAGCTCTCAGCAGGGACTGTCAGCCTGAACCTGGCACCTTCCTAAGGCTGCTAGGACAAATAAGCAATTCTGGCTCAAGCTGAGAGAGCAAAAAGTGTGTGTGTGTGTATATATGTTTAAAAAAAAAAAATTAGTTTTGAGAGGTGAAGCTACCCTTTTAAAGCCCAAGTATGTGCTACCTTATGGCAGCTGTAAGACAGCAATACCTGCACAGGCCAAGGCTCTTAAGATTAGCACCTTTCGACCTATCATCATCATGCAAGAAGACTATCCTTGCAGTTCTGGGTAGTCTTGGTGACCCACAGCCCCAGCAAAGTTTGCTTCACTTACTGGATGTTATTGTAAAGATGGTTTTTAGAAAGAAATACAGTTCAGTGGGCACAGCATTCACTGCTGGTGTGACGTGGCTGGTGACTGCCCTATACAGCGATTACAGTATGTGTTCGGAGTGTGGGAGTCGGCACAAAAATGAATTAAAAGGCACTTAACGTTTTCTGAACGAACAACCCCGCACTCGATCAGGTTTCACTCCACTGTCTCCGTGTTTCAGCATCACTCAGCCCTACCACCTCAGCTGTCAAGATACTTGTTTCCACTGTAACGGGCAAGTCAATAATCACGTTTCATCGGCTCTATAATCTCACTCACGTTTTGAAGTAGGCTGCAGCAGCCACATGGTCCTATACTGGAGGTAGGGAAGCGGGACGCTGCCAGCTCCCGCCAGAGCCGGACAGACTCCGGGTCACGGCCACGGAGCGCACTTTGCAATACGGCAAAGTCCGGCGCCGAGGGGCGGCCCGGCCGGCTGCCGCCCCCCCGCTACGCCCGAGCGCGCCGCAACCAGTTCAGAGTCCCCGGTGCCGCTCGCCGGGCGCCAGCCGCTGCTTTTTCTGGCGGAATGAGCTGGCGAGGAGAACCCGGCAGGGAGGCGAAGGAGGTGAAGGGAGGCGGCGTTAAGGCGGCGCCATCCTCGTCCCCGTCTCGGTGTCTTCGTGCCCCGGCTGGCACCGCCGCGCGTCCCTCCGTCCGAGTCCCGCCGCGGCTCACACCGGCAGCGCTTTGCCTCCGCGGCGCAGGAGGAGCCCACCGAGGCGGCGCAGGCCGGCGGCGCCGCCGGGCAGGGCGGCCAGGGCGGCTGCGGCGACGGCTCCCACCTGGACGGCGGCGCCCAGCGCCGTCAGAAGGGTGCTGCGCAGCCCCAGCGCCGCGTACAGGGTGCCGCCCAGGGCGCCGAGGTAGAGCAGGGAGCCGCGGCTCGGCTCCCGCAGCAGCCGGACGGGCCCGCGGAGCAGGGCGGCGGCGCCCAGGGCGCAGAGCGAGCCGAGGGACCAGAGCAGCGCGAACTTGCGGGCGCGGAGCAGCAGCAGCGGCACGTAGAGCGCGGCCAGCCCGAAGCAGAGGGCGGCCAGCAGCAGGCACAGCCCGCTCCCCGCCAGCCGCTGCCAGCGCGACAGGCCCGGCAGGCAGGGGTCCGCCTCGGCCGCCCACGGCCAGCCCGAGACCGGCACCGAGCCGGCCGCCGCGGGGGTTGCGCCGCGACCCGGCGGGAAGGGGTTCAGCGGGCCCAGCCAGGCCCCCAGGCCGCCGCCGCTCGTCGCCTCCTCCTGCGAGCAGCCGGCGGGCGGCGGCGCGGGGGCCGCGGTGGAACCGCCGCCGGCGGCCGCCTTCGACTGCGCGAGGTACTCCTGCAGCTGCCGGCCCAGGTCCGCCATGGCGGGTCCCGGCACCGCTCGGCGGGACGCTGGGACACTACAACGCGCCGCCCTCCGCCGCCATCTTGCGCAGTAGCCGCATCCGGGTTACCGGCCATCTCCGGCGGCCGGCGCGCGTGCGCAGAGGCCGCGAGGGCTGAGGCGGGCTCCGCGCGCTGTGCCGAGGGGCCGCCCTGCGCTCCCTGAGCGCTGCGCCCCGGGGGCTCAGCCTGAGAGAGCGAAGGCGGGTTTGTCTGGCGAAGGGAGCTGAGGAGCCCTTCGGGGGGTGTCATGTCGGCGCTGGAAGGCGAATCCGATCGAGCTGCGCCTCATGGAGCGACTGAAAGGGCTCGGCAGCGGAGGGCAGTAACAGCTGAGTAGTTTCAGCAGCTGGGAAGAAGATGGTGCCACATCCACAGTGTGGATTGGAAAGGGGAAGGTGATGTTTGACATGAGGAGTAGTGTGGCCAGTGCAACCGGGGAAGTGGCTTTACCGCTGTACTTGGCCCTGTGAGGCAGCACCTCGAGTGCCATGTTCAGTTTTGGGCTCTGCACCACAAGAAGGACACTGAGGCACGAGGGATGTCCGGAGAAGGGCAACGAAGCTGATGAAGGATCCAGAGCACAAGTCTTAGGAGGAGCAGCTGAGGGAACTGGTGGTGTTTAGCCTGAAGAAAAGGAGGCTGAAGGGAGACCTTTTCACTCTCCACAGCTTCCTGAAAGGAGAGTGTAGGGAGGTGCGCGTCGGTCTGTTCAAGTAACGACAGGGTGAGGAAATGGCCTCAAGCTGTGCTAAGGAAGGTTTAGACTGGATATTAGAAGGAATTTCTTTACTGAAGAGGTTGTCGGGCATCACATTGGGCTGCCCGGGGCAGTGGTGGGCTGCCGGTCACTGGAGGTGTGTAAGAGTCACGTAGACACAGTGCTCAGGGATATGTTTTGGTCAAGGACTTGCCAGTGTTAGGTTAGTGGTTGGACTTGATGATCTTAACGATCTTTTCCAAGGTGATTCTGTGATTGGTAGAGCTCGCAGGTAGTCCCACGGTATGCAGCAGGAGAGAGGAAGGGGTGCTCAGGGTGATGGCCTAGCGTTGCCCTGTCTGTTGGGCTCCTCCCGGCACCCTTGGCAGCACCCGGGGCCTCCCGCTCACGCGTTCAGTCCAAGCAAGCTCTGCCTCTCTAAAGAGCTGCAAGAGTGGAGCTGTTGTGGTTTGTCAGCCAGAAGCTATTACACCAGGAGAGACTAGAGATGCAGGGAATGACTGAGAGCTTGTCTCTTTCTTACTGTGCGCTCAGCCAAATCTGATCCATTGTTGGCTGTTTATTAATGATTACCTTTCCTCAATCAACTGTTAAACCAAAATAGGAACACCTAACTCAGTTCTTCACCCTGGTTTAAACAAGTAATAAATGCTAATTTAACCTGTAAGATTCCAAATGTTTACTGCAGGGCTGGGAAATAAGATGTATGGACACCAGGAAACACAGAGAACGTAGAGTTTCCATCGTCAGTCCCAAGAGTGCAATAATATCTGTAGCAATAGCGAGTCACATCGTGATAGGCAAGCTTAAATGATGCAAATGAAGTTTAAAACCACTTTTTGGGCAGAAGCTCCCTGTCCCGTTTGGTGGATTGCTCTAGCATTGATACATGTCAGAGAACATAAAACTCTCCAAGTGCTCGGAACAAGAGTTCAGTCGTGGCAAGACGGGATTATGTGTTACTGTGTGCTTGGAGGGGTCCTCGTTAGAGAGCTTGGTCTCTTTTCCTTCTAACCTCTTTCTGGGAGACGCCTTCCGGACTGTCTCCCGCCGCCCTGGGGGTCTGTGCGGTGCTTTCCCCCGGCCTCGGGGACGCGCAGCGAGTGCTGCCGGTCGCGGCGGGCAGGCAGCGCGGCTGCCTTGTTCGCGGGGAAAAAATGTCACGTCAGTGAGACAAAGGTCGGATATGAGTGAGACATAGGTCAGATATGACCGCGCCAGGTAACGGCTCCGTGACAGACCCGTACCGCCGGCGTTTCCCCGCTCCCTCGCAGGCTCAGAGCGGCCGCCGCAGCGTTTGCCACCGGGCGGGGGGCGAAGCGGCTCCCGGGGGCGGGAGGCGGCCCCGCTGCGCCGCTTCCTTACTCAATATTTCTTTCCCTTTATAGGAAAAGTATGCGTGGGGCTGTTGGCGACGGGGGGAAGCGCTGCCCTGAGTCACCGGGGGCTGCGGCTCCCGCCCACGCCCAGGGGGCCCGGGCCGCCGCCGGGCCGGGGCGGGGTTTGCGCTGCCCGCCGGGGCCGGAGCCGCCGCGCCGAGCAGCCCGTCCCGCCTCGCAGCCCCTCCGGCACGGCCCGCAGCCGCCATGACGGGCAGGTAAGGCCGGGGAGGTCTGTCGCTCGGCGGGCGGGGGTCGGTCGGTCGGCGGAGGGAGGGGGAGCTGGGAGGGAGCGGCTGCGGGCCTGAGCAGTGTGTGACAGCCCGGCTGTGCCCCGCACTTCGGGGCCCGTGTGGCTGGAGCAGCACGCTGCTCCTCTGCCCGCACAGGCTGCTCTTGTGCGGGCCGACCTTGGAGTTACTTGTGCCAGGAGCTGTTTAAATCTGGAGCTTAATTCTCCTCCCACGCTGTCTGAGAAGTCTAAAGTCGCTTAATTGACAGATGTCGATGAGGAAAGCCGTGGGGGAAAGCATTTACTGACATCTTCCAAAATGCTTTAGTGTCTCTGATCACTTTGTTCTCCCATCTGTAAAAGAAAACTCAGATGATATAAGGCAGTTTGTGAAAATAAACTTGCTTTAGTGAAATGTCTTGAAGATGAAAAGCATGCAGAAGTAATATTGAAGTTAGTAGGGTGCCTTTTTTAGGGAAGTTGTCCTCCTGAATCCTGCTATCATTGCCGTAACCCTGTAGCATTGCTCTGCACGACTGGGAATGCTGAAATGGATCTCGAGTAGTTTGTGCATAAGTGTTCATTGTTCTTTTGTGGAAAGTCTTGATGTTTGCGTTGTGCAGCTGCTTATGGTTAGTCGATGTCGATCATGTTTGGTGGGTTGTTAGGTATAAGAACGTGCTGAATGATTGTTATATCCTCACCTGTGATTTGGGTGAGAGTTATTTTTGCTCTCTGTGATGATGAATTTATATTGATGGGTGGTTGTACGTGCTCAAAACGCTTCTGGGTTTTGCCTCCTGTCTTTAGATTACTTCGTCTTTTCTGTCCTAATGGTCTTTCTTTTGTTCTTCTGATGTGAGACAGATGTGTGTTTACAAGTTTACATTCATTCCCTTAGAAGTAGGGAAAGACTCAAGAGTCTCAAATGTTCACAAGTCATGGGCACCCATGCAGGTTTTAAATAGGGACAAGATGGGGAGGACCTGGGAAGAACTGTGGCAGGATGAACCCAGCTGATTTTACTTTTATAGAACTGTGGTGTAGTACACTTCAGAATGACATTTCACTCATGTGAGATCACTGAGCTGCAGAGGACACTGGAAATGCCTACGGGCAGTAATCCTTGTTGTCTTCTCTCAGTGCTTCCTTGGAAAGCTGCCTGTCAGATACAACAGTGTGTTCAGTGAGAAGCTCTGACATAAAGCATGAGGCTTGGTGGAGAGTTCCAAGGTAGTTGAGACAGTGGAGAGTGTGCAGTTCTTCAAAGTAATGTGGGATTTCTACCTCTGCAGATGTACTTTAGGGGGTTGTTAAAATGAGTGGCCTTTGGAATTAGCTTTTGAAAAGTGAATGCAAGTGTTATTTAGTGGTTTTGGTAGTGTTTGTCCTGGAAAGTTTGACAGCTCTGAAAATTTCTAAATTCCTGTCTGCTGTCATTCCTAGGACAGAATGATTAACTGTCAGAGACGTTTATCATAGCTGTGATTCAGCTGAATTTTTTCCTTGGTAATAGCGTAATATATTTAGGGTAGTGGTTTCCCAGCAAAACACTGCTCTGCTCAGCACCTTCCATGGCTGATGCCATTTGACAAGCACTGCCTTTAGTGTTGTTTCCAGGCTGGGACAGACCCCAAAGTCATTAGAAAGAATTCAGCATCGAGAATGTATTTCCTTAGATCCACCCACAGGTCACTCTCCCGAACTGTGGCCAGATCTTGTTTAATGTGTTGTTGTTGCGTAGCAGTTCTTAAAATCTGTGACCTTATGGAATCAAATGTTCTCCAGCTTTTGAGATTCAGGGTTTTCAGGATTCTGGGAGGAAATGAAGTGTTTAACAGCTGGAGCATCCCCACAGTATCGATCAATGGGAACCTTCCAGAGCCAGGAACGTGACACAAATGTGCCTCTGGTCCTGAAACTGTGGGCACAGGGAAGGGAATGATTTTGTTGTGTCACAGCGGGTTGAAGCCAGGAACACTTGAGAACGCGAAGTGCCGACACATTATTCTTTTTCACTTCACCTTTCTTGTCAGATAGAAATACAAAAGGACTCGCTTCTAGGTACTGTGGTTACTGATGCATTACTAGTAATTAAGATAGGTGAAAAATAGCTCCACTTTCATTTTTAAATATTCTGTTCCATTTAGCTGCAGAGGGTGTCTCCTGAATTTATATAGCTGCAGTAATGTGATATACTGATTTTTAGCAGTAGGGAAAAGTATAACTCCAGAAAATACAAAGAAAGATGTGCACTTCTATGTATTCGTAGTAGAGAATTATTAAAAATAGGTGACTATTTAGCAAATGAAGTTCAAATATTATACGTATCGTGGGTTACATCGTTACAATGTGAAGATTGTGTTTTGTTAGAGAAAAGCAATTAGTAGAGAATTGGAATTTACAAATAGTAATTCTGACTGCCATGTCTTGGCTGAGCTGCTTTATTTCTGTCTTGACTAATGTGACTGATATAGCCCTGAATTTCAAGATCAGTCTCTGGTTTGAAGGGATACTGTTAATGTAAAAAAAAAATAAAATTTAAAAATCACTCTTTCTTTGACTGTATCTGTTCCAACTAAGATCAAAAGATAATAGGACAGAAAGAAAAAAAAGATATATATATATATACACACACACATGTATTTTAGTTTTACTAAGTTACATGTTGTTTGACTACATTTGGGAAAAAAAAAAAGTCTGTATTTGATATTGTGTTAGATATAAAAATAGCATGTTCCTAAGCAGCCTTTCTGTATTTTGCAGCGTTGAGAAATACGATTTCTGTGATTTTTGGTGCTTTAGAAGTACACTGTGTACTCCCTTATCAATGAATAAGTGAAGACTACTTTTATAATTTGTATTTGATCTCTTTGGTCCATCTTTCCATTTTAATTTTTGTCTTTTCAAGGACTGTTAGCGTTTTGAGGAGGGGTGTATTTTTGTTGGGTTTTTGTTTGTTTTTTTGTGGATTTGCCCTATTTTCTTCATTGTTTGTCATGGACTTATTCCTAAGAGAGAGGATCAGTGAATGACTCGTGAATAAAACATTATCAAATGCCCAAAGTAGAAAATAAACTAGAATTGAAGATAATTTCCTTTAAGACTTCCCTGCTGTGGTGTTGATTAGAAAACATAAAGGTGAAAAATGCCTGTGCTGTTTTATATTGCCTTTAGAAATTAACCTAATACAAAGCCCAAGGAAAAATGTTTCCTAAGTGCATGCTTCAGGGCATAATTATTTTTGTAAGAAATTTTTGTTATCACTATATTTGGTCTAATTGGGATCTGGATACGCCTATGTACTTCCTGCAGTCAACAAAAGAAGAACAGCTGCATTTACAGATATGCTTATTGATTGCTCCTAATCCAGTTGAGGTAAGGAATAAGAGTATATTAATTTCAATTAAGCTAGTGTTTGCCTAGATGCTTTTTAATTCAGTAGAGAGTTGCTGCTCTGCATGTGCTCCGTTTTATGAAGCAATTGCAAGTAAAATGGTTTGGATGAGGAGGAGGGAGTATAAAGGTCGATAATATTAAGGGAGGTTTTTGGCGCTGACTAGAAAGTACCTGCATCAAGCTAAGGGATGTCTCATCTGAGTTATAAGCAGCTATTTCTACTCTTCTGTGTTGAAAAATGTGGGTTTAATGTTATTATCTTTCCATCTAAATCTTCTCTTTGAGCCTCTCTAGATAGATTTTAACTTGTTGGTGGGTCCTTACTAGTCTGTTCTGAGGACACAGAGCTGCTTCTCTGAGGAGAACTACTTGTTTAACGCCTGAAAGAAGTCTACCTGCTTTCTTCTCTGCTTTGGCTCAGAAAGTAAGCAGCTGTAAGATTTTGGCATTGACTCTGTCTCTTAAAAGCAATCTGTCAAGAGGGCGAGAAAAACAAACCCATGGATTTTCACTCTTCGTGTGCAAGGCAGCAAGAGAGGAGTGAGCAAGCTTGTGTTGAGGGATAGGAAGCCAGGATGGTTATGGTTTTGGTGGTTTTTTTCTTACCTTCAGTCCCCTCATCCGCCCTTTTGGAGAAGATGGTTATATTTTTCTGTGGAAGAGTAGCTATTTGAAAATCAATAAAATACAGTCGTATGAGTCAGAAGGGTGAAAGCTTTGGTGTTTGAGAGAGAAGGAGATTTTTAGCCAGATTGCTTAAGGTTATGAGAGATTAATGCTGCGGTGATTTAACATTTTGCTTTGTGCTGGAAGTAAAAAGATGATTTAATATTACATTTTGAAAGTGGTTTATTACTCTACAATTTTAAAGGGTAGCAAAAACACCCAGTACACAGGACATTTTTCTTCTTCAGTTTCATTTACTTGATAAAGTACAAATAGATAAAGCACATGTGGAATCTGAAAGAAGCAGTGGTGGCAGATTGCTGTCGGAGCAATCCTGATGAAATGTGGGGTGAACTGCAGACTTTAAAGTTACTGATTTCTGGTTTTGAAAGTATGATGTTCATTATTTGTGCCTGTTCTGCTGGGTCACAGTAAAGCCTTCTGGTTTTCTTTAAAGGTCAGAGGGATCTCTACTGCCGGTTAATTCTCATTTAGTACTTTAAAGTCATCACTTCTCCTGTCTTGGGTTGGTTTTTTTTCGCTCTATAGCTTGCCAGGCTGTAGTCATGGAAAATGTTTCATTCTCATGATACAAAATCCTCTTTTTTTATATGATTTAGTAAAAAATAATTTGTTGGTAATGACTCTAGAGATTCATGGCAATGCTGATCAGATGACACTGACTCAGATGCTTCCAGTCCTTCACTCTTTTCCCTTAAAAGCCAAGTTCTGTATTCTCAAATTTTGACTTTTTTTACCCCACTGCGCCAAGCCTGAGCCATTTGTGCTCTGTGATATTCTGTCTCTCTTGTAGGGGTGGGTGGAGGGGGGAGTGTTAGAAAGGACAAACTCCTGTGAGGAGGCCCTGTTCAGTTCCCGGCAGAGAGCTCTGGAGGCTGGAATGCCAAGTATGTTCCGTCTCCCTGCTGCCTGACCCTCCACTGCATCCCGCTTCTGCAGGCTGCAGTGCGTCCGAGAGCACAAGTCTTCATGGTTCTGTTTCTTGGAATATGCTTTACCCAAGTGGAAGGAAACGGGTCTGTTCTTTGTATCCCTAAGACGTTGTGTGATTGAGCAGCCTTCAAGGAACCCCCTTAGGGATGCCGGGGTCGGATCCCGATCGGCAGTAAAACTAACGTGTTCGTTGCCAACAGATCTAGTAATTTGTTTTGCTTCTCTGTGTTTCTCTGTTGCTTTGATCAGAAAGTCTTCTTGAATTAAGTGCATTAATTACATGAAGACTCAGGATTATTAATTTTGGTTTTTTTAATCTCACCTACCAAGTTTATACAGATACATTTTGCAAGTCTAACACGTAATGAGTTGCTGGTGTAGACTCCCAGTGCGCTGGCTTCAATAGGTAATTACCAGTGGAATACAGGAAAGAGGTTGTCTGATCTTTAAGACCGTAGCAGAATGGCAGACGAGCTGGAAGAAACAAT
Organism: Trogon surrucura; assembly: GCA_020746105.1. Classification (NCBI taxonomy): domain Eukaryota; kingdom Metazoa; phylum Chordata; class Aves; order Trogoniformes; family Trogonidae; genus Trogon; species Trogon surrucura. Next base: position 20,750,849 of record CM036625.1, on the reverse strand, counting down.
GCTCCAGCGGGGATCTATGCATCCTGCTTCAGCTCTTTTAAAATGTAAAGGCAACTCCCAAAAGGAAGGTGACTCAGTGAATGTCAGCGTTGCCAGTGGTCGCTCCCTCCCGTTGTCTCTCTGCATTCCCCCTTCCCAGGGGCGCTGGGTGCCATGGCCGGCCTGAGGCTGCGCGGGCTGGCGGCCTCCAAGCTCTACCAGCGCCGGCAGGATCGGCTGAGTGGCACAGGGTCACTCCTGAGCAACAGGACGGATACAGCAGCTGGGATGCCTGGGTACGTCTCCGAGATGAAGGGAATGGTATTGTTGAAGCATTTTCCAGGGTTTAATAGATGGTCGGGGTTGGTGATGGGGCTTCTTTATTTAAAGCAGGAATGGTCTGCACACGGCCAGAGGAGATGAGGTCTGTTTATTTTTATTTTCAAGTAGATTACGAAGGAAAGGACTTTCCTGATGAGAAAGCTTTCAGTTTTTAACAATAACAGGAAAGCAACAATGGAGAACCTTTCCCGTTTTGAAGCACTGTAATAGGCTCTTCAGAACCAGCGTTAGTGCTGGTGTGGTTAATGGTATTTAGGCAGTATTGGAAGTATTTAGGCACTGGGGGGTTAAAGAAATGGTGGGATGCAGTCATTTTTTTAAAATTTTGATAAAATTCTACTGTTCCTTCAGTTTTAGGGCTCAGTAGTCTATTTCTTAATCTATACTGGTAATAGCGAGCTGGTTGATTTTAGTTTTTGCGAAATAACTCCAGTTCAGCAGAAACTGAACTTCGAGTGTAGCTGCATCTTGAGACTGTTTAGAACATGTCAACCAACACTTTTTAAATCTGCCTAGATTGCTTGATTTGTTCATCACTTGTCCTGTGCTTCAGATTAAAATTTTACTTCTCAAGTTTCACTGAGGTTAATTTTGGGCAGGAGAGAAACTAAGTTTCTTGCATCGTGGGGCAGCGATGAGCTGCAGCAGCAATATGGGATCTGCAGTTTGTGTCACTGGGGAGAGCAGTGAATATGCAGGAAAGGGGATTTTTTTTCTAGAAGTCAGAATTCTTGTATTTCAGTAATTTCTTAACAGGAGATAGACCTGATACTTACTTGTACTTGAGCACTTGGTTTGGCTTCCCAGCTTAAGCTGTGGATCCCTCACTAGAACCGTAGTTTTCCTACTATTTACCTTTTAGCCTTTTACTACACAAAGTTGTGGGTGTGAATGTATGAGAATATAGTGAGGAAGGAAGGAAGAAGGCAGTGAAAGAAATGGTGATGCCCTTGAATGGAGAGGATGCTGTTCAGGAAGAAGGAGCAGAATAGAGGGGACCTGTGAGAGAAAAGAAAATAAGCATTGAAAAAGCGGCAGTGGAACACAAACAGCAGAGTGTGAGCTGAAGATAGGAAGGATCAGCAGATAAGTGCCAGACGTAGTCATCTCACATTGGCAAAATGTAGTTTGCTTTCAGCTGTTTAACTGTGTTTGTTTCACTGTAACCTGTAAAAGCCTTCCAGAAAGAAGGTGAAGGCACAGTATTTTCCTCCCATGATTTCCAATTAGTATTTTTAATATATTTTTTTCTGAGTTTGTAAATGCAACAAGCTTTTCAAGTCTTGATTTTTGTTTTTTAAAAACTACAGTTTAAAATTTCTCTTAAGTAGATGGACTTAATCTGCTATGCAGAAGGGTTGCCCTTTCCTGATCAGCGTGTTTTTAACGCTCAGCACTACACCGGTATGGCTTTCCAGGAGAACAAAGTTCTCATCTGCCTCCTGCACCAGGTAGATTTCAGGAGCTGGGGCTTGGTGTTTGGAAAACACTCATCTGTACCAGACCTCTCTTTTTAAACCTACGCTATCGAGCGTGCCCTGTGGGGCTGCCGGAGGCGCAGTGCTGCCATAGCAGTGACCGTTCTGCGTCAGGCCTGGGCACCGTAGTAAGTCTGGGAGGAGCGGAGTAGGGCGAGCAGCCCGAGCACAAGTGGGATGTGGTGCTGGGCAGGAGAATGCTCGGAGGCTGATGCTGCGCTGTGTTGAGGGAAAGAGGCTGTGAATGTTTCTCTGGTGACACATCCACGCAGCAAGGCAGACCACGCTTGCGATTTAACGCTACGCTGGCAGGATTTTTAGTAAGGCCAGGTGGGTTGGGAAGAAATGACTTTTGTAGCTGGCAGAGTGATTTAGGGGGAAAATGCCTATCTAGGTTTATTGGATGCGTTGTTCACATCATAATTCTTAAAGCAAAGTAACCATAAAGCCACATATTTTGGCTTTACTCAGCAGATGACAGAAGATCTCTTTGGGAATTTTGAAGATCTCTTTGGGAATTTTGCCTCCTGAATTACTTGCATTTGATCCACAGCTTTTGAGCTGCTGATAGTTCTTGCTTCTCCCTCCTGATAGGTCCCAGTAATTTATGTCCTTCCTTCAGGCAAGTGAGAGTAAACCAAAAGTGGTGTTGCTTCTAGTTGATGATAGTTGATGAACACATTTGGGAATGATCTGGCCTATCAGTGCTATCAGGTAAACAAGCATCACATTTTAGGTCCTTTTCAAATAATGTAAGGGAAGAAGAGGAAGATTAAATGTATGTAAGAAGTTATTTGTCAAATAGACATTATGAGTGAAGTGGTAAGTGCTTGTTAATAAAAGGGTGTTTTTCTTGTGTAAAAGGTACAAAATGTGTAAAACTTCTGCATTTCTTTATATTGTTTCCCTGGGCTGAGTGAACACTGCTAGATGTGTGTCTTTGTAAGTAATTGGTCATGATTTACTGGAAATGACTATTGCATTGTATTGAGACAAACTACCAAGTACCTGTGCCATAGGATTATTTTTCTGTGCAAACACCGACAGACTTTCATTGCTGCTGCTGGTCTTAAAGGTCTGCCTGATTGTGGTTTCTGAACACAGGCCCCTGTATTCTGTTCTTAGCTGAAATGTGTGAAGGAGTGGGTTATTTTAAAAAAAAACAAACCAAAAACAAAACCAAAAAAGTGCTGGCTTGTACTACTAGCAAATTGGTGTTGCTGGCAGGCTGAGGAGAGATGAGGAGCCAAAAAGGTTTTTTTCCATATTGTAACCCTAAGTTGCATTTGTATGTTTGTCTTAATTTTGGTTATCGCTGTGTAGTAAATAAGGACAAAAAGTGGTTCCTTCATTGAGAGATTGGAGACTGCGTGGTAGAGGAGGATATGCTGAGAGAAACACTATTCATTTCTGATTTAGCCAGCTGAAGAAAAATATTTAAATAGGGAATGAACTGAAAATTCAGTGCAAGCAAAAGGAGGCATGCTGAAAATGTTAATGCAGGTAGTTTTATCAAATGCACAACAAATCATACACTGAACAAATGGGAGGGTTTGTGGGTTTTTTTTCTCCAACATTTTATGAGAAGTTTAGGAATAACCTTAAAGAAGTTAAATCAGTTTGGGAAAGTTTTCCAGGTAAAAGTCAATGGTAGTGAAGAGAGTTTGAAAGAATGATAAAGGTAGTTGAGGGCTTTTTTTTTTCAGCAGAAGTTCATGAACTGATCCCCTTCCTCTTTTCTTTATGTTAGTCCTTGTCTGTGAAATGAATCATTAAGTCTGACATTGTCCTGGCAAGTATTTTTTTTTCTCTTTGTCAACGTTAAGGACTTAAAGCCACAAATCCTCAGCCATGCTGTGGGGATGGGAAGAAGCCCTGGAGAGCTCTGCTTTTTATCTTAGCTACTGGGATCTCATACCCAAGTGGTGATGGCTCTCTAGGTTTTTGACTTTTCACTATCTTACATATCTGTGTGTGTGTGTGTACATATTAGAAACGACTTTGTTATGTTGTGGTATCTTCTGCATACCCTAGTTTGTACCGGTAGAGCAGAACGAGCAGAGAATACGTGTATAGGATTCCCCAGCATAAGGACGGGGCCTCTCTGCTGAGGTTTGGGCAGTGCCCTGGCCTCCGGTGTCTTAAAATGTTGTCTTGCTTTCTTTTTGTGGTATCTCTGTGGGTTTTGATCATCTCCCTATTAAAGTAATTCTTCATTCACCAGTGTGATGAAGGAGAACTCTCTTTGACAACAAAACCAAAAAGCTTTGGAGACGAATTAAAGAAAACAGGGTTTTTCTGACTGGACTTTCCTGACAGAAATGCTCCTTGCGCCTGCAGTTCCTTTTCCTGCACCGGATAAAGTCTGAGACTTCATCTGTTCCCCTGGTTGTCTACCTATCTGCTTCCCTTTGTCTTGCATCCATGTTTAAGATACTGAATTCTACTAATGTTCTTCTGAGAGCTTATGTTCCGCTCTCTTAGCAGTGGAAGTATTAGATTTGGGTTTCTTCCCCCCGATCTGTAACCATTGCTAGATCCCTGCGGATAAGTGTTTAAAAAAGGAGGTGACAGCATAGAAGCTGTAGCATTTTAGCCAGATTTCTTGGCATTTAAGTCCAACCCTCTTTTTTTTTTTTTCGTTTTCTACAGTAATACAGGCCTAATTTCCTGAACCTGTATGATAATATGATCTAAAATTTGACATTTGCTAACCCAAATGTATATAAATCCACTGCTTTTGGAAATGAGATCCATATTGACTATAGTGATAAGGTAAAATGCTTTCAAATCTTTGTGTAGTACCTGTCTGTATCAGTGACACACAACAGGTCTCCCAATTAACTTCCACTTCTTATAAAGAAGGATTTGTTTTTTATTCCAATTTGAGAAGAATGCTGATACTTCGTAGTAAATACTTCTGAGAAGTCAAAGCATGAGAAACCCACAGCTGCTTATAGTGATAAATAACTACTTTCTGTACATTAGGTACTTTGTCAAAGATAATTTGTTAAAGAGGCGTCACGTAATGGCGAAAGATGGAGAAAAGCATTGTTTGAGCGCTGTTATTTTTGGGGTCGCACAGGACCGGATAACTTCAGGAAGTTTTAATAGCCTTTCCTGCCTTTGTGTCCCCAGCTTATTGTTAAAACAGAGGAAGATTCTGTATCTTACTGAACTGCAAAAAATCAGTGAGCAAACAGAATACAAGCGCTCGCCATTAGGGACTGTCCTTTGTGGGACAGTTTCAGAGGTAAATATCTTATGACTGACCCAGCAAATCGAACTTTTGTCGTCACTCTTGTCACCACCATGAGAAGGAGGATTTTGATGCTGCTCTTCCTCCTGCCATGCTGCTGGCAGAAGTGGTTTCGCAGTAGTGTGGTAAAGTAAAACATAAAACTATTCTGAACCTTCCAGCCTTGGTTAATTTTAACCCTGGTTTGGTTGAATAAATGCTTGTGTTTTTCACAGGGAAGAGGGCACATGGGGTTGTACACTTGAGGGAGATTAATTAACTATGGAATATGTGAGAGTACAGCTTTCTAATAAATGCAAAGTCGTACCTCGAGGACAGTGCCGAAGTTGTAAGTTTTAGCTTGAGTGTAAAGGAATAAAAGATCAGTAAAAGTGAATGCCAAGTCATGAATGAAAAGAGCAGAAAGGTAAAACTTGAGCTATAATGTCAAAGAGCCACGGCTGCTGTTTTCTATTAGAGGAGACAGCATTGCTCAGGAGCTGTGATTCAGTTGTCTCCTGCAAGGGTCTCCTGTAAGGGTCTCCCCACCAAGTTTCAGCTGGGTTATAGTTGAGGTAGAGACTGTGTTATTTTGTGTACAGGTTCTTTTATTTTTTCCTGGCCTATTAGTTTCTTTCATGTATGAGTAACAAGTCACAAGACATTAGCTCATTTGCATTGTGACTTTTCTTGTACAGCTCAGACTGTATCACAATTGTCTTTCATGTGCCTTTGAGGAATTTCTTTCAGCATTAACTAAGTTCTTCTAGCTCAAATATTTAGAAAAATTTTTTAACAACTTCAATTTCCAAAGCTTTGAAGTGCTTGTTCTGTGCTGTTTTGCAGAGTCATTACTGATTTTTCGCTGTGTATCCCATTCTGTTGTTAAAACCGTTTTGGATTATTTTGAGCAAAATTCCATAGCCAGGAGTTAGAACTTTTGCACCATGATGCATCAGCAGAATGGTAAATAAACTCTTGGGACTCTTGGGGTTCTCTTGCTTTTGCAAATGAGTGAGATTAATTTTTTGAGAGGTAAAAGTTGTACTTCATACTAATGGAACACAGTGGGAGCACAGAACAGTGCTGTGCTTGACTTCCACTAGGATTTTCAATTTCTCCATAGATTTTTGTGTTGAAGTTAGTTTTTACTGTGGGATTACTCTGTCCTGACAGTTCTCAAATGCTGATTTCAGAGTGGAGGCTCCTAAAAGCCTTATTATGAGTGAACCCCTATGTCTTCATTACCTTTCTCACCAACACAGCCGTGGCACCTGTGTCATAATCTCTCTGGGGATGACTATATTCGATAGTGTTTGGTGTGAACTATCGCACTGGTGAAGTTGCACCGTGTTTCGTACCGGAACAGGGCTGTGCAGACCGCGGGCTCTGATTGTTGCGGGCTGCTGTCTGTCTGGGTGGCAGCTCTGTTGTTCCAGAGCTCAGCCAGAAGGCAGCTGGGAGTGGCAATGACAAATACCGTTCCTTCCCTAGAGTGCTACTGAAGTGCATTTGAAGAAAGGAAAAAAAAACCCTCAGGATTTTTTTAAATGTTGATTTCATGTTTATAAAGCAAAAAACCCAACAAACACAACCTGAGGTCACGTTAGTGTGTAGGGTGTCCTCCTTGCTCTTGTGTAGGAAACCGTGGGACTCGCTGGAGTGCCACCCAGAGGAGCTTCTTCCCTGATGTTGACCCGAGGCTTTCTTGGTCGTGGCTGTTGGCTCACTGAAGGCTTGGAATTGAGTCACCAGATTTTTTCAAGACGGGGAAAAAATACTCGATAGGGAAATTATATTTTCAAGTCCTGATACACATTTGCACGATGTAACTAGAAGAGCGGCAGTTGAAAACTAAGCCGATTAGGTCTCTCAGCTTTACTGCAAACACTGACGTGTTTGTGTTGACCTATTCCTTTGGTACTCTGCCGGGATAAAAATATTTCTTTAACCTATGATCTCAAGTTTATGAAATTACAGGATTTCCTGCTTGTCCATAATTCCGGTCCATAACTGTTTTTTAGAGCTTCTTCGTACTGCAATAAGGAAACCAGCTGTAACCAATTCCTGCTGAATTGGTACTGCATTCTTGAATTTATTACCGGCTCCCTTGGTCTTTGCCATCCTTGGAACTGCAGTGGCAGAAAGAAGGTATATTTTTTTACAGAGCAGTTACTGCAGGTCACAGCGCAGGATATTTGTAGAGGCTGCAGATGTGGTACGTTTGGCTCAGCTGAAGCACGGGGCTGGTTTTGTTGCCTCAGGAGTTTCTGCTGCCTGCGCTGCCGCCGGCTCCTTCGGGTTGCGCTCAGAGCACAAAGCCCTGGGATACCAGCAGTGCCGTGTTTTTGTAGGGGTGTCTCTGACCAAACTGTACCTTGTGCTGCTGAAACGTGTCTGTTGAATTACAGTTCTGTTTGAAGAGGTGTTGGGAGTACCATGTTCAGGTTTTAGAATAACACTAATGATGGAAATTCACTTCAGAGCAGCTTTGAATATAAAAAGAAAGAAACAAACCTTCTCAAGCAAACCAGCTTTCATTTTATGTACACGTTATGTGCTTCGGGAAAACTGCTGCACAAATATTTCAAAGATTTTTTTAGCATGCTGGAATTTCTTCTATAGTCTCATCAATAAAACTACTCTCTTTCTAGTCATACAATTCAGAAGGTGCCCAGAAAGCATAAAATAGTTTTTTCTATGTCTAGAAGTGTAACAATATTGAATTTATATATTGTTGGATAGTCTGGTGGTTAAAAGAAAGATCACATTGCAACAAGAAATAGAGAGTCTTATAATTCTTCCCTCCCTGTTTGGACATGAGATCCACTATTTTAAAACTACGTTCTGGTGTATAGAGAGCTTATATTACCATGATGGCAAGTGTGAAGATTTTGTGAAAGAGGTTAGGGTCATTCTGCATTTTAAGGGAGATAGAGGAAACATCGTCTATATGATTTCCGAGTGTGGCTTTGGGGGTTTTTTAGCCTCACTTTCTGAGGAAATTAAGGCGGTGCGTTTGCCAAGCCAGCCAGGGAGTCTTGTCTCTTCCCATGCATTTTTAACACTCATGACAATTTCAACTACTTTGTCAGGAAAACAGAGGCATTGTGTGCAGTTATTTTCCAATGAATCTTGCGCACATAATCTGCTGGGTAGAGGGGAAAGTGCCCTGGTAATTCCTACAGGAAGAGGAGACTGCAGTGGGGTGCCAGTGCTGACTTCACATCAGAAAATGCTTGGAGATTCACATCCTGAGACCAGAATTCCCAAGAGGTCAGGATGGTTGTGTTTGCCGCTCTCTGAACTATTGGTTTATTTAAAATTGTGGATATCTGGTATGAGCTATTAGCAGGGTGATATGATGGGCTGAAAGACTGGTGAAGCAGTCAGAAGCCTGCAGTAGGTAAGTCTGCTACGTGAGCTCGTTCTGCCACGCGTGAGTTGCAAGAACATTATTTCTGACTGATGTCAGGGCTGAATTGTCTCATTGGTCTTTTTTTATGTAAAAAGGAGTTTAAAGCAGTGGAAATGTTGTGTTCATAGACACTGGGGGAATTTGGATGACATAATTATACTCATGTGGTTAGCTGTGCCATTGCTCATGTTCTTACTCTTGTCTTTATTCCAGTAATATGTCTGATGCTCTCGCGAATGCAGTATGTGAACGCTGCCAGACGCGATTTGATCCTGCAGAGAGGATTGTGAACAGCAATGGGGAGCTCTACCACGAAAACTGCTTTGTCTGTGCTCAGTGTTTTCGCCAGTTCCCAGATGGACTTTTTTATGAGGTGAGGTCTCATGCTGTGTGTAAGTGAAGAGAAGTAGCTCCATTAAAATTCCAGGAATTGGCAGAAATTCCAGAATTTTGGCAGAAACACAGATTACCACCTTTCTTGCATGCTTAATTTCTTAGCACTAAACCTTCGTTGCAGTTGTTTTTAGGGGCTTCCAACTTAATTTCATTGGTTTTCTTCTCACATACTCCTTCCTATACACCAGTAACAGCAAAAACTGTGTGCTTGCTCTTTGAGTAAGAGGAATTTAAAGAAGAAAATGGAAAATATTTCTTAATATGTCATTAGACACAAATGAATTTTCGTCTTTATTTTTAGACATTTTGTACAAAACTTTTCTGATTGGGCAACTGAAATCGGTGAACCCATTTAAAAATGGAGTTGTAATATTTTCACAGAGTATGTGTGAGCACATATTTTGAATAACACATTATTTTAAATATGCTGCATTCTTAATTTGTTGTGAGTTTTAACCTCGTGTAGGAGGAGCAGTTCCAAATTACTTGAGTAAAAACAAAACCGAAACAAAACTGAAATTAAAGCCAACTATTGGAAAAGAGTAGACACTTCAAGATTTTTACTGTCTTGTAGCAGCATTGCCCTTAATTTAACTGTTTGCTACGCACATTCACCATGAGGCTGAAGCTATATCTGGATATTTTTTCTTTGAAAAATTGCTAGGGGATGAGGGGGTGCTGGAACTGGAGAGCTGAACTGACCTCGATGTATTGGTCATTTTGATGGGAGAGCGTGCTGAACTATCAGGCTGTAAGAGCAGTTATTGATGAGGGCTGCTTCTCTCTTGTTTTGTTCACAGTTTGAAGGTCGGAAGTACTGTGAGCATGACTTTCAGATGCTGTTTGCTCCTTGCTGCGGGGAATGTGGTAAGACTTGGTGCATGCCAACACCGTGGGGTAACAGCTACAGGTCTGTGCAAACGACCCACAATTGCAGTGGCATCTTGCCCCGGGCTGGGATTGTTGAGGTCATTTTAAGGAGCAGGAGCTCTGGAAGGAGACAAAGAGTGATATCAGCAGCAACCAGCGATCAGTTGGGAATCGGTCCTGGTTGTGGGAGCAAATTGGGATTTTTTTCAAAGTCAGACTGACTTAATTCCACTTCTTGTGGAATTAAAGGGGAAGGATTATGAAGGGCAGTAGACTTTTGATATGATTGTTTTCTGCACGCATCTCAAGGTGTTGCTTTCCTTTTGCAGGCGAGTTCATTATTGGGCGTGTTATCAAGGCAATGAACAATAACTGGCACCCAGAATGTTTCCGCTGTGAGCTCTGCGATGTAATACTTGCGGACCTGGGTTTTGTGAAGAATGCTGGCAGGTGAGGAAGCGCGGGACCTCCGAAAGTTTCATCAGTGTGTTAGTGATACAGCAGTCAAATGTTGAGAGTGATCAGTTAGTTGTGCACTGGGAGGTAAAGCTTGAAAAGGTGCAGAAGAAGCTTTAAGGAATAGCCTGTTGGGAAATGGGAAATGCAGTGAAGCACAGTATTCTTCATCCAATGAAACATATGAAAAGCAGAAACTCAAATTTAGTAGCTAGTGGATGGATTCTGGAAAAGAAAGGGATTTCAAGCAAAATGCTGAATAGCAAGTGGGAAGAAGGGATTATGTGATCCCGGCCAGGCTATTTGTCAAGTAAGCTGCTGAGTGGCAAATCAAGACATAGCAAAAGGTCAAGACGATAACCCCAGGAAAGCAAAGCCTGTTTAGCCCGTGAATCCCCTGGTCTTTGGAAATCATTCATTTGATATACAGAAATGTATAAACGAGTCCTAAACGTTGATTAATGCATTTAATTAAGAAGTAAGAAATGAAAACATAAAAAAGAACTTGTACAAAAGCATACCATGCTAAGAAAATAAAACAATCCAGCAGTTAACAGGCTATGTTGCACAATTTATAGTTAATTTCAGGCTTTCCTACGTCTTCAGCAAAACCTACTAGTTTCCTAGAGTTTATATTCTCACTAAATAAATGGTGAAGAGGAGAAGGAAAGGTTATAGACTTGTACCCTGTCCAGCAGGGAGTCCTCTCAACTCGCTTTTCTCTTCCGTCCTACATGCAACTTCTGTGCCTTATTTTCTGGAATTGGATATAATTGATTTTCTTTTGACACCTAAGCTTGTTAGAATGGGCTGTTGCACTTGGGGTGTTTTGGGAAAGCAGTCGGAATTGATACAGTTGATACAGTTTAAGCAATTTGTGGACCAAATCTAAAATGGTAAGGAGCTCATTTCCAAAAGCATAGAAAAGGGTTTTGTGTGTGTGTGTATCTGTACATAAAAAAAATGTAGTTCACCTGTCATGTGATTTCCTGTAATATTTGTCTCCACAGCACAGAAGTGGTTGGAAACTCCTTGGGTTATTTTTCTCGCGTCTCCTTGCACCTGGTATTCCCTAGTCTACCTGTCTTTTCCAGACATATTCCACTGGGTGCAATTTATATCAGTGAGGATAGTGAAGAGAATCCATACTTGGTCCATAGTGAAGGAATAGTCTTGCTAGATAAGTGACAAAAAAAATTGTAAACGTGCTGTCTTTTCCTTGGGCAGATCTGTCTCAGGAGCGGTTCTCTGCTGTTTGCACAATGTGAAATTTTGAAGTAGGCTGTATGCATTGTGCCGAGGAAGAGTCGTTACTGAATGCTTTGGGAATTCAGTTATTTATTTTTTTAGATATTCGTTTTCACTTAGTAGTGTCTTTGCTCCCTTCCCTGTTCCTAAGTGTTCAGTCCTCAGTTTCACATCTTGGAAATCTGTAGAACTGTACTGTTTACAGTTTCAGTAAGACAAGAACATGTGATCTCTTTTGTCAGAAGGGTTCTTGCTAATTACAGTCCCATAAAAACAACAGAACTTCCCTCCTCGGGATGAGTTTGACTCTGAGTAGACTATCTCACTGCATATTTGTGCTCTCAGCTGATTTTGGTGGAATAGAGCACTGTTAAGTCGAAACAGCAGCGAGAGTTATGTTCACAGTTCAGATTTAGCACTTAGGGAACTTTCGTTTGTCTTACCCTCGAAAGTTTGAGGCAGCATTACAGTCTTTTTAACGCAAAACAGATTGCACAAAGCCTCACGGAATTTCTCAGCTACAAAAAAATACATAACTGGGTCAAAGGCGCCATTTAGACTCGTGAGGCAGGAAGTGATGCGGTTACTGAGGGCTAGAATACGCTGTGTTTCACAAGAAGTTTTGGTCCCGTTGTAGTGGAGAATATAAATGTAGCGATTGACGTGATAAGGTACAAAGCAAATGAGAAAGATCATCAGGACCATGATGATCATTTTGATGGCTTTTTCCTTCAGGTGTTTCTCGACTCTGTTGCCACTCTTGAGGCTTCGGATGATTAGTAGGTAGCAAGTCACTGTAGTAACGAACGGGAAGGTGAATGCCACCGCTAAGGACACGAGGGCGTGGCGCGAGGCCTTTTCCCTGTAGAGCTGCAGGCACACGGTTGTGTTTTTCATCTCGACTGTCTGCACACTGAGCAGCAGGGGGGCCATCGCAGCCCCAACTATGACCCATAGGAAGGCACACGCCAAATGGGCGTAAAGCGACCTGCGGAGCTTGATGGACTTCACAGGGTGCACGATGGCAAGGAAACGGTCAATGCTGATGCACATGAGGAAGTAGATACTGGCGTACATGTTGAGGTAAAAAAGGAAGCCGGTGAGTCTGCATGGGATCTCGCCGAACGGCCAGTGATTACCCGAAAAATGGTACACCAGCCGGGTGGGAAGCACCAGCACGAAGGACAGGTCAGCCACAGCAAGATGCATCAGGAAAATATTGGCAGGCGTGCCTGACTTCTGGTCCCGGATGAAGAGCCAAAGAGCCAGGGCATTGCCAACAAAAGCCAGGATGAAGTCCAGGAAGTAGAAAGTGGCAAAAAGAATGTTCTCGAGGTGTGTCTCTTTGCCACATTGCTCTGAGGTTTCCAAAGAGAAGCTTGATTGATTTGAGCAGTTGAAAAGTAGGCTTGAGGAATCTGCTGGGCCATTCATTTCTCAACACAGTTTTGAAGGAAGATGACCCAAAAACCTGAAAGAATTGAGACAGTGTATTACAAAAGACAGTATATTACTGGGTTTATGAAGGAAAAAAAACAACACAGCACAAAAATCCACTGGTAAAAACACCCATGGACGTCAGTGATGTCTCTTGTTTGCTAGTGTTGATATTTAATACAACAGGTCGGTCTCAGGTTTTAACCCTTATATTAGAATTCTGAATACATCCTGCTCAGCTGGGTTTTCCAGACTCTTAATTCTTGTTGAAGGAAGCCCCATGAAGAGCTACCTGGCTGGTTATGAGCTTGTCCCCAGCCTGTGCTGAAATCAGCTGAATAACAGTCATGAAATGCTTCTGTGTCTGGTGAACAGAAGAGTGGAAGTGGGTTCTGTGTGTCTAGGTAGAAAGTATTTGCTATGTTTAATTTGAAAGCCTGATTCAAAACTGAAGAGCCAGAACTCTCTGAGTCAGCTTTCCTGAGCACAGGTATCTGTTGTAGGGTGACCTAGCTTAGAATATCTGTCTTGTTCCTAGAAGGGACGAAAGACAGGTCAGGTATTGCCATTACTAAAAAAAAAAAATTTGCAAGGTCCCTGAAAATCTTAGAGAATTATTTTAGTCTAAAATCATCTAGTTCCAATGTAGGAGGAAGCTTTTCAGATGGGTAGCGGCGTTTTATTTGGACAGCTTAAAGCACTGAATTGACTCAGAAAAGATTATTCGTAATGCCCATACTGTTGGTTACTTGTTGAAGTGTCATCTGTCCTGCAACCTTTTTCTTCTCTTCCTCCCTCAAAAGCCTGAACTCCGCTGTAGCTTATCTAGAGCCTTTTCCGAGTAGCAAGAGAAACTGAGCTTAGCTTTGCCAGTCTCTGTTGTCTTTCTGCAGGATCCTGAACAGCATCAACAAAAAGTTAGAAGATTTTCTGGGCACCTACCTATGTCTTTTTATACATTTCTCATCTGTGGGTGTGTGTGGCAGGGAGATGCAGGCAGTCCAAATTTCTAGCATTGTCTTTATTCCTTGGATTCCTCAGAGTGTTACAGTGTGTGTGGCAGTACCTCCCTTGTGCTCACCACTGCATTTTGTACTGACTGACCGTTTCTCCATAATACTTAGTATATCTTTAAATACATCCATTTTCCTCTACTGAGATTACAATTTTAAGATTTTTGCTGATGTTCTTAGGCCAAATTTTTAGTCTCAGGCGGATGCTCTGCTGTGTGCTGAAGTCTTACATCGTTAGACAGTTGATCCCAGGCATTATGCAACCCATCCAGCACTGCGATAGAACTGATTATTCAGATGTCTAAAAATGTTGGTGGCTGAGAAAGTGAAGTGAGGTTAAGAACAGACCAATATATTGGAAAAGGTAAACAAAATTCCGAGGTAGCTACCATCTTTGGACAGGCTGGAGGGCTGGGCGGGGAGAAATCTTATGAAGTTCAACGAGGGCAAGTGTAGAGTTTGGCACCTGGGAAAGAATAACCCCATGTGCCAATATAGGCTGGGGACTGCCCTGCTGGAGAGCAGCGCAGGGGAAAGGGACCTGGGGGTTCTAGTGGACAGCAGGATGGCCATGAGCCAGCAGTGTGCCCTCGTGGCCAAGAAGGCCAATGGCATCCTGGGGTGTGTTAGAAGGGGAGTAGCAAGTAGGTCAAGAGAGGTCCTCCTGCCCCTCTACTCTGCCCTGGTGAGGCCACATCTGGAATATTGTGTCCAGTTCTGGGCCCCTCAGCTCAAGAGAGACAGGGAACTGCTGGAGAGAGTCCAGCGCAGAGCCACAAAGATGATGGAGGGAGTGGAACATCTCCCTTATGAGGAGAGGCTGAAGGAGCTGGGTCTCTTTAGCTTGGAGAAGAGGAGGCTGAGGGATGACCTCATTAATGTTTATAAATATGTCAAGGGGGAATGTCAGGAGGATGGAGCCAGGCTCTTTTCAGCAGCGTCCATTGACAGGACAAGGGGCAATGGGTGGAAGCTGGAACACAGGAGGTTCCATAAAAATATGAGGAAAAACTCTTTTACTGTGAGGGTGACAGAGCCCTGGCACAGGCTGCCCAGGGAGGGTGTGGAATCTCCTTCTCTTGAGACATTCAAAACCCTCCTGGACGCGTTCCTGTGTGATCCTGCTCCGGCAGGGAGGCTGGACTAGATGATCTTTGAGGTCCCTTCCAACCTCTAACATTCTGTGATTCTGTGATCTTTTGCTTGGCTGCTGTCACTTTCAAGTGGACAGAAAACTACAATCCCTAGAGATTAATATGCTGGACCATTTCTGTTTAGTTCACAGTTGAAGAGACAAAAGTCAAAAGAAGGGAGACTGAATGAAATTCAGAAACTGAAATTTCTTCACTTGGCCGCAGAGGGGCCTTCTCACTCCGTGCGTTGCCTGGATACCCTGCATGTGTATGGCACAAAAAAACACTCGGGGCTTGAGTGTACGGGTCTGCGCTGCCTGTTGCCAGCTTCTTTCTAGTCCTAGAGATGGCAACAAATTATTATCCTGAAATTACTAGAAGTGTGTGTGCAAGGAGGACTGTACTGTCCTTTCTTCCAAGGGATAAGATAAAAATACAAATGAAGTCTTGTTTTCTTGTACAAAAGGAAAATTCCTTGTTGTAGTTTTCCTTGTGAATTTCCTGAGTTTGCAGAGGAGCCCACAATTTTTCTTTACAGTGTTTATCTGTCCCTTACAAAGTAAAACGTGCAACTACTATTGAACACCAGATTGTGATGTTTCTATGTGATGGTAATGTTGAATGCTCAAATAGTTGTCTTCTGTGGTTGGAATTAGTTTAAATATTAATTTTGTGTTGCATGCCAAAGGACAGATATGATGAAACCATGCCTTTTTAGTGGCTGTGAATTTGTAGTCGTACCTATCACCTGATGTTCTGGCTAAGTAGCCTTTTTTTGTGTCAGGCACTTTGCTTAAATCTGCTTTTCATCTGCTGCAAGTGTAATCGGGTGATCTTTGTATACACACCTGTCAGCGATCGGGTGGTCTGATGGCTCAGCATTACTCTGTACATGGTTGTGACACCACTGAGAAGGGAGTAAATGCTGGCTTGGAGCAGCTGAAAAGGCAGAAGCAAGGGTTGCCTCATGGAACAGGCAGGGACATCTCATGTCTTAATAATTTAAGTTGGGAAGCGAAGCAATAAGCAGACTTTTTCCCTGTTTACAAGCTCAACATTAAGGGTTTAGCGGCATAGTACATTGAACTGATGCTGTTTGAGCTATTTCCTAAGGAGGATCTTTGGGATTCAGATTCAGCTGAGTGTCAGTGCCAGACTTGGAATATCCAAGAGTTAAAAGTCAAGAGTTTTGTCCTCACGGATGGCAGTGTTGAGTGTGCCGTGGATTTCTATCTGGATATGCTTTCTCTGCAAAATACTGTGCGGTGGAGTAGAGAGGAAAATATCAGAGCAATCGAGAAACCCAGTGTGTCAGTGTCAGAAAGGGAGAGGCTTAGAACTAATGATAAAATTGAAATAGATTCAGTCTTTTCCAGTGAATGCCTTTCTAGGAGAGCTGCTGTTAGGCAATTTACTTTTTAAAGCAAGGTGAAGGGAGGTGTTTTTCATTACCTGGTCAGAAATCATAGAAAGTGGAAGTGGGCCTCTTTCTAATTTTGCTTCGGTTTTCACTTCAATGGGAATTTTAATGAAGTTTTTATTTTTTTTTACAATTCCTTTTGTTGACTTGAAAATTGTGGTGTAGCACTTGAGTGGGTAGGAAAAAAGCTGGCATGTCACTAGAATGAATTGTTGAGCTTACTTTTAGAATTAATATGTTTTCAGCAAAATGCTACAGCTTTACAAAAGTTGCAGTTCTTTGACAGTGTTCTGTAGATGGTGTGGAAAGTTCTTTGCTGTTATTTACAGTTCCATTTCTATTTTGCCTAGTTTTCCTATTAATTTTTAAAATAAATGCTTTTAATTTTTAGTTTTTTCTATCTTTTTGGTGTGTTACGCTTACAAAAAGCACTCCAAGCCCTGCAAGGCTTGTTTTACGTGTCTCTGTGAATGCTAAGAGCAAGCTAGAAACCTTCCCAAATGACCTAGAATGCGTAGTTTGTGCGAAGCTATATGGTGCAAGAGGCTTTGACTCCACAGACAAAAAACTCCTTTAGGAGTCTGGCTCATGACCCAATAATTTCCGCTTGGGTTGCACTTTTGGTGTTGTGAGAATATTTAGTGATTTATGTATTGCTAAACAGAGCACTATTCTGGAATGAGCCATTATCCCAGGCCTCCCATGGCTGAGCTCTAATGGGGATGTCACCGCTCGTTTGAAATGCAGGCACGCTGACCGTGTTTTATGCCCCGTTTCTCTTCTGCACAGAAACAAGCAAGATAACAATGCACGAGGCTGTCAGTATAGACACAACCTGATTATTCTCTCAGCAGATGCTCTGTCTGTCATTAATGAAACAATTGGCAGAGGAAATATTTGACTCCTCGTAAGTTAGCTACCTGGCTCCTCTGAAGCTTTTGTTATAATGCCCACTGCAGATAAATTTGAACCATGTGTTATGGTTTGCAGTAGATAACAGAAATTCCTTCCTGTTCTTGCTCTCAGCTGGAGCAGTTTCTGATTTGGGATTATGTTAATTTGTGTATTTTCATGATTATGCGTCTTGTCAAATGGGAGTGTCACATGTCTTTCACAGAAAGCACTCTTCGGTAGAAGTAGTCCACTTCTGACTGAGATTATTCTCCTGAAAATCGCTCCCTGCTGACCCTCCCACTCTTCAGCTGAAATACTTGTTTATTGTGAGCACCAAAGCAGTGTCAGAGAGCACTGGACATACCATACAACTGTCATTTCCTGGCACAAATGAATGTACATTAGGTACAGAAGTTTGAAAACTTCTATGTTTTGGAGGAGCGATGTAAAGACGAGTGAGGAAATTATTCTTTGACAGTCAAAAATGCTGCCAGTTCTTAGTTTCAAACATTTTCATTATATTCATCTGCCTCTAGGTGTGTCTGGGTTTCCACCTTGCTGACACTGGGTAAAACTAACGCCATTAGGAAAGCTCCTTCATTACTCCCCTAACAGAAGTTTGTCTCTTACCTCCTCACAGTGCAGTCCCGTGGGTGGAGTACAGGGTCCTTTGAGGGAAGACCACAGGGAACTCCTTCTGAGCAGCAAACCAAATAGGAGCAGTAACAGTGAAAACAACGAGATGATCCAAAAAGAACACGCAGTTGCAGAGTTGCTGAGGGTGGAGAGGGGAGCCCCTCTATATAGTGTCCTTCCAGCTCTGATAGCGCATTATCAGCTCAGTCACACAACGGAGCAGGGGCGAGGACACCCCAGCGCTGAAGAGCTGTCTTCATCCCAGCTGAGCTCTTGGCACTGGGGTTGCTGCTGCTGTTATAGATATGGCTCTGCTGTATGAATATTCCAGTGTTTGTGGTGCTTACTAAAGGCTGCTACTGAACTCCCGGCGGCGAACACAGGCTCCTTGGAGTCCCCTGATTATTTTAGGAGGGTGGAGAGAGGCATTGTTTGGGGGCAGTCTGGTATTAATAGACACAACAGGACGTTTCAGAATGGGATAATTCCATAATGGTGGAAGCGGGGAGGGGGAGAGGGAGTGGGGCGGGTGCTATGGTAACAGCTTTGCCTGTCCAACACTTCCCTTCGCTTGCAGTAGAGGAGGGTCTATGGGACCGCAGAGAGCATTTGGGAGTGGGGAGGGGTTGATAATGGTTTATCAGTGGAATGGCTGAAGGCGTCTTATTCAGCTGAATGAGAGGGGTCTCTTTCAGGACACTTGCTTCAGGGTCCCTGTGTCCTGCCCCGTATAATTACTCTGCATTTGACAGTGCCGAATAAAATTGATGCCTTTATGCCGAGATGAGCACAGCTGCATGTTTCCGTATAATGGGGTGCTGTCTGCTTTTTCTGGACTCCGTCTGGGCAGACAGTAGTTCCAGCCCTGGAGAGAGACACTTGCTGACAGGAGGACTCAGATTTGGAGAGAATAATAATGATACTTAGCACTTAGACAGGCGCCT
The DNA here is from genome assembly GCA_020746105.1 of Trogon surrucura. Classification (NCBI taxonomy): domain Eukaryota; kingdom Metazoa; phylum Chordata; class Aves; order Trogoniformes; family Trogonidae; genus Trogon; species Trogon surrucura. Next base: position 20,731,947 of record CM036625.1, on the reverse strand, counting down.
GCCAACTGAGGGTCATAAATGTTTGAGGTCTCACAACAACATCTGTGTTGTATTCTTATCCCCATTTTACAGATCTAAGGGTAAGTGATTCATCACAGCAGAATTTTGGAAGGGAGCCTGCACAGAACGCACTATTTCGACCATAAATCTACCCTTTCCATTTGAACTTTTCCTTTTGTCTGGTGTCTTTTGAGAAGGACCCGTAAATCTCAGCGAGTGTTACGCATGGTGATATAGTGAAAGGAATTAAGCAGGCTTGTGTGTTTTGTGACAAAGAAACCCACAGAAATCATTCCTCTGTCATTTTTGGTTTATCATAATTTCTTTCCAGCCCGCAGCATTGCAGCTAGAGGGGAAGGTAACAGGCAAGTAAACTCAAGAGTTTCTCCTCAGAGCTCCTACATGTTGCGGTAAAACTGGTGGATTCCATCAACCTTTACAGAGTTTTTTTTATGCCTTTGCTCAGGCATTTCTACCACAGACTTGGCTGGTCTACCTGTTCAGGACTGTACTTGTAATATGTTCTAGAACGTGTGATAGGAACACAGTTACATTTATTACATAAAATTGTGAAATCTTGTAGTTCTTTATTTTCTTTAACTTATGACTAAAAGGAATTTGTAGAGCTGGTCTTCAATGGCCTCTTGTTCGTCCTAGCGATTGACGACTAAGGAATCCAGCCATGGTAAAGGCACTCAAGCAATGTGCTTTGGTTTGATACTTTTTATTCTGTCTCCTCAACTCTCTGCCAGGGCTGTAATGCCCTTGTTGTGGCTGGATCCTATAGTTAGAAATAGAGAGATGGTGTTGCCGCCTTTCCTTGGCCCCCTCTCAAAAAGGATCTAGAAGAACTGGAAAGGATACCCAGAAGAATGACGGGGTGATATCCGTGATGATTCCCTCGGTGAATGCTAGAGGAGTATTCTAAGGAAATACGACTCTGTGACTGCTCTATCCGCATATTCTTGTCTGTGCAACTGGTGTGACAGGCAGGATACTAAACTCAGTTATGTTTAGTCTGACCTCAGACGACACTTTTGTTACATAAAGTACATCCCACAGCATGCACTATATTTTAGAAGGAAGAATTTCTTAATATTTTCTTCTTTTTACTTTGTTCAACCAGGCATCTGTGTAGGCCATGCCATAACCGTGAAAAAGCTAAGGGACTGGGCAAGTACATCTGTCAGAAGTGCCACTTGATCATTGATGAGCAGCCTCTGATGTTTAGGAACGATTCCTACCATCCGGATCACTTCAACTGCACCCACTGTGGGTATGTTCTCATATTCTAAATTCTGACAAAAAAGGAGAAGGACAAACAGTGCAGTCACCAGTGCAGTTCTTTCCAAGGCCTAAGCTTCGCTGCCTTCACATTGTTGAACAAACAGAAATGGTGTGAAGAGAAATTAAAAGATACATGGAAAGCCTATGGGAACTTTGGTTTTATTTTGTCATTCAATGTTATTTTATCCTAAACTTGAATGACACTAATTTATTGTGAAAATGAAAATAGTTCCTTGGTATGAACTTACCTGAAAGGCTGTGTGCGGAATACCCTAACAGTGGTGGTCAAAGATAGCTGTTTCCAAGCTGCTTAAAGTGATTTCACTTTGCATTCCTGGATAGAGGTTAAAAAAAAAAAAAAGAGATGAGTTGGTGACTTGTCTCAACCTTTTGGCACAATCCATTAGTGTGCTGGTCCCTGTCTGACCTGAATTACTTACCCAGAAGTCGATCTAACCGGAACACAGTGCTACCCTGGAGTGGGGAACAGTGCTGAAGGATAAAGCCAGTGGCTCAGGACTGAGCATTACTAGGACGGTCCTTGTACCTGAGCTGTCTCATTCAAAGGTAGCTTGAGTTTTTGCCTGACACTCCTCTGTTCCGTGCAAGTGCATCTTGTATTTCTGCCAGAGTGTCTGGCCAAAGACGTGATACCTTCTCTATGATCTTTTGTCTGGCAAACTGAGAAAGCAATTTTAGGAAGATGAATTGAAAGTAACTACCTTGATTTAATGACTCTGCCATTGTAGCACGAATGTTGCCAAAGTATGGTAACTTTCAGGTTGATTTTCCGAATCTTTGTCTTGGGCACTAAAGAGCTCGCTCCGTGCACTTAGTTCAGCGACGTGTTTGTGTTTTCAGGAAGGAGCTGACTGCCGAGGCCCGGGAACTGAAGGGAGAGCTGTACTGCCTGCCCTGCCACGACAAGATGGGAATCCCCATCTGTGGAGCCTGCCGCAGGCCCATTGAGGGGCGAGTGGTCAATGCTCTGGGAAAGCAGTGGCACGTTGAGGTGAGGCCTCTCTGAACCTGAAACTTCCTTTGGGAGCCATGTGGGGAGAGGAGTAGTGCGAGTTGGAAGCTGTAGATATTCACTTGATCTGTAATATATGAATTCAGACAAAAAGTAATTGCTTGTGTTTCAGATAGTCTTCGCCTTATGTGAGTGACTGAGTGCAGCAGCGTCATCAAGGTTGTCTAAGAAAGCTAGGCTCTCACAACAGTCATAACCTTAATTGTAAAATGTCTGAGTTGCAGCGTAATGATTTTTGCAGAATATGGTTCACTGAACAGCATTTACTTACTGATGAATTTATATTTTTACTGTGATGCCAGTTAACAGGATCCTAACAGTGTTAGAATTTGTAAATAGGCAGAGCCAGTGCAATTCTTACTTCTTAAGCCTTTTCAACTCATTGTTTCCGTAAGTTTCCACCGAGTCATCACAGCTTGCTCTGAAGCTTTTTAGTGATTAATGTTTTTAGTGATTTAAGCTTCCTAGGGCTTGAACTGAGAGAGATGCTGCTGCTTTTTGAAATGCTTTCATACCAACCATGTTTTATGTTCCTGTTTCTCGTCTCTGAAACAAACAAGATAACAGTCCACAAATCTATCAGTATAGACACAGAACAATTGCCTTTTCAACAGTTCTACCTATCTTCAATACAATTCTTAATTAATCTAGAAGACTAAATATTTCCTCTTTTCTTTTACTTCCATAAATATTTTCATCTCTGAGTTTCTTTAAAGCATTAAGAGGTAGCAATTTTAAACTTTTTCTTAAAAAACCCTGTTTTTAAATGGCTTTAAACCATTAAACGCCTTTTCCCCTCCCCAGAAGTGTCCAAGGCCAGATTGAATGGGACTTGGAGCAACCTGGTCTGGTGGGAGGTGTCCCTGCCCATGGCCGGGGGGTTGGAACAAGGTGATCTTTAAGCTCCCTTCCAACCCAAACCATTCCATGATTCTCTGATTAAATGTCTTATACCGAGCTGTGATTTGTAGCTGTGCAGGTTTTACCCTGGGGTTGGAAAAGTCACTTTGCCTGTCATTGAATGTCTTTTTTAATTTTACAGCATTTTGTTTGTGCCAAATGTGAGAAGCCGTTTCTGGGGCACCGACACTATGAGAAAAAAGGACTGGCTTATTGTGAAACTCACTATAATCAGGTAAATTCTGCCATCTGTACTGTAGGTATTTGCTGTGACTGGCAAATGCTTTTTTCATTTCACATGTGCAAAGCTATGCAGATTTTGCATAATCTGAACTTTTAGAGGCAATGCAATATTAAGAGATTGGTGAGATTTAACAGAAAAAAAGTAGTTTTTCTTGGTAGATGTGAAAAGTGATGCTGAGAACAGAATAGAAATGTCTTGAGGATATTGATTTTCCTTTGTGCCATTTCCAGAAAAAAATACTGACCGTGGGCTGTGATTAAAATTGCTGTAATTCTACTCCGAAACTATTTGTGTGGACTGCTTTGATAATTACTTGCTAACATAAATGTTATGCTGTCTAAAGCATATTAGAATTATGCTTCAAAGCTGATCAAAGTGAATTTTTTTTCTGTATAACTCTACTGAACAGCAATAAGGTTGGTGTTTTCTTCTGTCACATAAATTAGTCTCTCTCTTCAGAGGTGTTACTGTTCAAAGTAGCTCTAGGTTTTGTTTTGATCTTTATAGTTGAGCATCAGGAGATGTTTGTTTAGAGTAAGCATCATACTCTACCAATCCTTTTTTCTCCAAATTGCCACATGTACAGGACTTCAAAATCATATAATAGAGGTAGAGTGTGAGGCATCAACAAAAAGGTTTTGTAGTCTGTAGTGGTGTGAGATCCAAAGGAACATAGACTACTTGGCAAGTGTATGAGAAGTTATTCAGAAGATATAAATTGGTATATTTGGGGCTGCTGCGATGTCTGGGAGCTCTCTGATTGTTAGAATTTAATGTTCACACCAGCTGTGTGATTTGGGGAGCATGAGTAGTCAGTAACTTGAGTTCCTGTTCTTATTTCTTTTGCTGTGCAGCTCTTTGGAGATGTCTGCTACAACTGCAGCCACGTGATAGAAGGAGATGGTAAGATTTGTTCTCTCCTCCTTTCGGGTTGCTGTCCTTGTTACATTTGTTGGTGCAGCTGTTGCAGTTGCACATTTGCAAGGCACCAGTGTTTCTTTTCACATCTGGCCTCATTTGAATTTGGATACAAATCTGAATTCAGATAATCCGTCAGTTGCCTCTTATTTTGTGCTTTTGCTTTTGCAGTGGTATCAGCTCTTAACAAAGCCTGGTGTGTGAATTGCTTCTCCTGCTCCACCTGCAACATCAAGCTCACACTGAAGTAAGTCAGTGTTTGTCTTGTGGACCGTGTGCGACGTTTGTCCCTAAGGCAGGGTGTCAGCCTGGGGGAGCCGTGGACCAGTGCCTGTCTAAGGGGCAATACACCTTTTCTCTGTGGGAGCAGGTGCTTATAATTCTGCTGATTTCAACACTCAAAGGGAGCAAGTATTCAGCATCCTCTCTAACTTACTTTCCGTGATTAATCTGTTGGGTAAGAAGAGAACTCATTCAGCAGTACAGAGGGAAGGCTCTAAACTTCCAGTAACTGCCTGTCCTGAAATACCTGCAGCCTCCATGTCTCCCCCAGTGCTCCCCTCAATTACAGTATTCGCCATTGCATAGATTGTTTTCAAAGAAAATATTATGCTAGTTAGAAAATATTATTGCTAGTCCCTCCAGTATGTAGAAGACAGAAAATAAAGCAATCCTACACATTTTTCCTTTCTCAGGTTCAAACCCTTATCTTATTACGCTGTGTTGGCCCCACTGGCCTTGCCTGAGAAGGAATGCTAATTCATCACAAAGAGGATCTTTGAAGTGATGCCTCGTTTTATGAGAACATTATTATTCTAGACTGTTGCATTCAAATATGTAGCAAAATCTTGCTCCTTATTTGACTAGCAGTAATGAAGACCCGAGTTCCCAGATAAAACCCAATCTCTGTACTCACTTGACCAGGTGAGAAAGTGAAATGTTTTATACATGCAGTACAACACAAACAACAGCATTTACATAGGTGCACGGAGACTTGATTTAGTGAAGCGTAGAGTTTGCAAATACCCTTTTCATAACTCGCTGTTCTTTTTGTTATAGGAATAAGTTTGTGGAGTTTGACATGAAGCCTGTTTGCAAGAAGTGCTATGAGAAATTCCCTCTGGAGCTGAAGAAACGCCTGAAGAAGTTGTCAGAGCTGGCATCCAAGAAGGCACATCCCAAAGCTCTGGATTTAAACTCTGCTTAAACAGGTCTGTCAGTCTACTGACTGCACTCTTAAGAGTCACAAGCTGCTGCTCACAGCAGCTGTTGATTACAGAGGCAATTACTAAGAACAAGTGAAACCAAAGATAAATAGTACCTTCCCCTGCTTCTGATAATGTAGTTTGCATCTTGACTATCGTTTTTCTCAAGAAATTGTCTATTAACACTGGCAGAAAGAGGAATATGATTTCTGCTGGAGCAGTTTACAGGCTGGTTATTTGCTAATAACAACTATTTGCTAATAACAACTTACTCTGCCTTTGTGGAATTGGACACAGTCTTCCATTCCGTAGTTGAACTCTAGCTCTGTCTCTATTCCCCTATAGTCTAAGGAATTCAGAAACAGTGGTTTGAGTGTAGGGTTGGAAGAAATGCATGATTTGCTGTTTTTCAGTTAAAGTATTGTACTGGGTTCAGCTGGGATAGGGTTAATTCTCAGTGAAGGAGCTATCTGGGCATAGGGGGTCGCTAGGATATTCGATACCATCGTGATGTCATGCTCGGGGTATATATATATGGAGCGGTCGGGGTGGGCGCGTGCGCTTTTTTCCCCGTTTCCGGTCCGATCGGGCGGTGAGCTCCGCGTTACACGTTACTCGCGTTATATCTGGTTAAACGTTACTGTTATTTCACTGTTATTGTTACCATTTTATGTTCACCATTAAACTGTTTTTATCTCAACCCCTGGAGGCCTTTGCCTGAGCCCCTTTCGGGCTCTTCCCCTCACTCTCGGTAGGGGGGGGAGGGAGCGACCGCGCGGTTCCTTTGTTTCCTTCCCGCCGGTAACTCGGCTCGAACCACAACAAGTATAAAAATTCCTCTTAGCCTGGGTGAAGACATGAATTTTTTTATACGTAGGCAAATATTCTGAAAGCTGTCACTTTTTTCTACATGCACATTTTTCTGGTCTTTCTCCACATTCCTACTGAGCATATATGGGTGCTATACAGTCCTTCTGGTTTGCAGGTTTACTGGAAAAGCCCGGAAAGCAGTGGTTATGGCATCTGCACTGACTGCTTGTCTGGCTTAGGTCCAGTGTTAAGACAGCTGAAGAAGTTTGCTTTTCTGTTTCAGTGTTCAATACTAAGGAGATTTCAAGTTGTCAAGGCCACGTCAGCCTCTCAGAATAGTTGGGCTCTCCTTAAAGAGGAGGTGGCTATGGGAGACAAAAGATTTTGTTAGATACTGACAATGTAATTTTCTCAGTTTGTTCTGTACTACAACATGGGTACTAGAGCTTCTGGTGGCCAACACAAAACTGGTAATTCTTGAGGCAATATGACTGGAGCCTTGGTTATTCTTCAGAAATCAAGTTGATAATGTGGTACCGATTTAAGCACTTCAGTTTCCTCATCCTTCTCGCTTTATGTGAAAGATGGGTATGTGCTTGTTGGTCACGCTCCCGAAAGCCCAATTACATCACACGGTTTCCAGTATTTACAGTTAGTAGCAGTTGTGGCCTTATGCAGAAAAACCCACAGAAGTGTTTTTGTTAAGTTTTCACCCAACTAAGAGTTTACCATCACCTTTCTTCTTAAGACCTGAGTGTACTTAAAGAGGGGACCTCAGACATGAATCTGTACGTGTTAAGCGTATAGTTCTGCTCAGTAGTTTTGCCTGTCAGTGATGAACTTCCACTGGTCTTACTGTCTCTGCTAGTACAGCCCAAGGTGCTAAGAACATTCTCAGTATTTTTTAGGGGAGCACTATTAGCGGTGCTCTTCCTGAGTGCACCTGTGTGTTGTGTAACCACGGTGAGCTTCTGAGACCTCTGGAGGTGTCCCCCATGGTTTCCTAAGCTGAACCTAAGCTGAGCAGCCTGAAAATCCCTTCCCATGAATAGCTCGAGACTACGCCTGTCCTTTTACGAGGTTGACAGCGTGAAAGGCGCTGGAGGACTGCTGCCCCTTGCATGATTTAAATCTTCCAAAACCTGCCACATAAACACAGCGGTTGGGCCTGGGCACCACCCTGCAGCCCTGGGTGATGCCACACCAGTGGTGGGAAATGCTGATTAACTGTGTGCAGAGAAGAATCCCATGTGCAAGACCATCTCTTAGATACTTACTGGTTTTGCTGATTAAATTTCCTTCAGCTGCTTTGCTTTTTGTTGCCCTAAGTTACCATAAACTTTTAACTGGGATATACTGCATCCACTATAACGCTGATGAGGGCACAGGCCTATTTTTAACAGTAGAACTCTTCCATCCTCTTCTAACCAATATGAACTGTAGGTGACAGTAATAGTAGCTGTTTTCTTCACTGCTTTAGGAGAACACGTGGCTCATCACTTTTCTCTCACCAGCCTTTAAATGGTCTTTTTAGTTACTGGCACAAAGAGCAGCACTTTCAGATTCAGCAGTGGAAAATGCATGTATGTGGAGGTGAATGGAATTACTTTTGTACTGCGAGTTGAGATGTAGTGTGCGCTCTCACTTTGTCTCATGTCAGAAAATCAATAGACCTAGTAAGCTTCAGTGTTCAAAGGACAGTTGATACCATTCTCTTTGATAAGATGTTCAGCTCTCTAGGATTTGAATTGTGTCCTTATCTTCGGAGCATTTCCCAAAATTAATGGGGAAAAAAATCATCATAATCCCCAATTTCTATATTAGCAGAGGGTGATGTTCACTTACTATCTCTTAAATTATTAAGTTTTCACAATTATTTGTCTTATTCTCCCACTGCCCGTGCTTGCCATGTGCAGAGTTACCATAGTGAATGCTACTGTTACACCTTTTGTGGGACAGTGGAATTGAAGGAGAAATAACTATAAATGGTTTAAATAAATGCATCTTCCTCTAATTATTTGAGTCCGCTTTTAAAAAGCTAAGTAGAATATAATGCAGATAAATGTATTCTCATTAGTGTGTTGATAGGCTGACAGGTTGGTTTTTTGTATATTGTTGATTTATAATAATGTCGAGGTCTCGGTGAGAAATAAGCTGCATGCTTTTTTCCATTGCTGTAAATAGACATTCCGGCCAAATTCATCCTAGGTATCACACCACTGAAGAGTATAGAATTATATCAAGGTTGAACTTGGCTCAGAAGTCTACACTTACTAAAAGCTGTTGTCTCGTTATATACATTTATAGTTTACATTCGTATTTATACATACTGAATTAGAATCACTAATATTCACTGAGTACACTTGAAAATGGTTTTGCTTTTAGAAACCACAGTATGTGAAGCTTGTTTGTGTTCAAAGGGTAAGTTAATCACTTGCGATCTTTCTTTATGGCAGCCTGACCTGCTCTCTTGGTTTGCATCCTGGTCTTTATTTTAACAGCAGTCTGCACAACGTAGGCAAATATTGCTGGACCTTCTGTATACAGTGTTGCTGGATGACGCGTGTTTTGTATTAGGTGATATGACTGACACTTTTTTAAAAAGCGGTTGGACGGTGAAGGAATAGATTGTAGACAAACATGCAATAAAAGCAGTTGTACTAGTCTGTAAGGCACTATTAAGTGCTAAGGGTGGTATAGACCGAGTGAAAAAATGAGCAGTTACTTGCCTTAGTTCAGGCCTTGATGAGCAGTGTGGATTCTGCACCATGCAGAGCTCTCATTTTCTCACGCGTTGCTTGTGCTGTCTAACCAAAACATGTAATTGTGGATTGAAATGTTGTAATACTGTACCTTTGTATGTTCCCGTAATAAAGTCAACTATGATACGTTTTAAATCTTCACACAAAAAACAGTTGTAAGAAGTTGTATATTGTACGGCAGTGCTGAAGCAGAGAGCATTACATGATCTGAGGAACTCTGGGGATTGCCCAAATCTGATGCACTGTCATGGTGAATTCACATTTTGGGTCTGTGCTGCTTTGGTGGCGATGTGTTGGTTGATGAGGATGTGCACAAAGGGATATCGTCCTTCTAGAGGCTGTGCTACACAAATGGTGTGAATGACGAGTAGATGGGATGCTATGATGATTTACAAGTTATAGTGGATGTTTGGTAGATTTAGGTTACATAGATCTAGAGTGAATATTGAGTTTTCTTGTTAAAAAAACCATTGTGGTAGAGTTTTTGCAGTTTTTATTTAAAAACAAGAAACGATACAGTTTGGCTGCAAGATTTCTTTTTGTACAGGTGAAGTACTGAATGCTTCTCAGTTATAGCCAGTTAGATCAGACATAGGAGGACAAAACAACTCCAAGCCATTAGTCTCAAACATTTCCATTGCCAGCAATGGATGTTACAGCAGGAATATCTAATTGCATGGAAAAGGATCGACTATTCTGACAAGTGTGGCACTCATTTGGATGCACAAAAAGAGTGGGGCTCTTCCCTGCCACCCATGTACAAAACTCCCATTAGCGTTTGAGTTTCACACACACACAGAGCTGAGGGAACAAGAGAAGCATTGTGCATACGTTGGCAAATTTGAGAGATCTAGCAGAGCTGCTTTTCCAGCACTGCCGGATCGTGTCTCAAGGAACTTGGTGTGAATGCTTTAAGACATAACCATATTTCACTGTGAGCAAGGGAAGGCTCATCACCGAGGAAGGGGTACTTGTTCTCTGATGGGGTGAACATCTACGCTTACTGCCACCACCGTGCGTATGTGCTTTACACACTCGGAGCACACTGTGGTTCCTGTAGGACCAAAGCTGTGTGTTTACAAGGGTCTGAGAGATGAGCAAGTGCTGAATCAAATTTTACCACTCAAAGTGCCTGCTAAACAGGAAATAGGAAAGATCAGGAGAAATTAAAGCTGTTATTCTTGTCTCATGAACGAATGTCTGCATAACTCCAAGCTGAGAACGTTTTTGTAGAGCAGAAGAGTCTCTTTTCAATAGATGTCTGTTAGACTGAGTTCTTCTATTCTGATTTGCACTGAATAGCACATCTGTAAGTTGAAATAGGAGTAGAAGTAATGGACCCAAAATCCAGCTTCATTTTAGAGTTTCTTTTTGCTTTCTAGAAACTGCTTAGCAGAAAGCAGTTGTTAGTTTCCAAGTGCATTATAAAATGAGGAGGCAAGAAAACTATTTAGTTTAACCAAGGCAGTGGTAAAGGAGTGAACAGCTTTCTAACTGAGCAGCGCCCAGGAATGACAGTTACATTCTGTCAGTAACTGGCTGTCATAGGTTACTGTGACTTGCAGTATGTAACCTAGTGATAAAAGGATGAAAACCAGCATCTTACCTTTCAAGGTGTCCACTTATCCTACTACTAAAGGGTGTTTCTCCACTCTTAGAATTTCCAATAGGAGGAAAAAAAAAACTATTTCATTTGTTTGCATAGACTCAGGGAGTTTATGCATTTGGTAATATACAACTAGGGGACATTTTGTTTCCAAAAGGAAGACAACTGTTAATGTGTGTCTCTCTTTCAGAATGAAGTTTTAGAGTATCAGAAGAGGCTCTCATATTAGGGTTCCTGTGCCTCCCGCCATACTACATTAAAATCCAGCTAAAGTTTCTCTAAATCCAAAATCTGGATGGATTTCTAAGACAGGCAAGTGTTAGAGATATTTGAAAGCACATGCTCACGTGAGCTTCACTTGCGGTACTATTCCGGCAAGACAGTTCACTCAGTGTGTGATCAGAAGACTGATCATCAAGATTAATATTTTTTAAATGGCATTTCTTCTGGGAGATGACATTATGGGTAGTTTGGCACAGATACAGGTGATGGGTTCTGTTTCAGCTCTCAGGCTGGGAGGTTCTTTTGCTTGTTTACAGCGTTCATTAGGAGGCGTACATAGGATGTTAACAGGTCGTCCATTTTGTAACCCTGTCAAAAAAGAAACAAAGTCTTAAGTCTCTCAAAGAGCTTCAGAAGCAAAAATTACTATAATTTCCTCCCTGTTTTATCTTCTTAGGTTCTTCCCTTCATGGACATGTTTTCCAGCTGCTGTCACTGTTTTGAAAACTATTTATGTATTCCTCCCTTTACTTTTCCCTTCATAGATTTAGGAAACTTTGCAGAGTGTAGCTCTACTGTCTCCTCCTCACTCATTCTGTATCTTGTACTCCAAGCTTTTCTGTGAGACACGCTAGCCCTTAAACATTTTCATCTTTACAAATTTACCTTTAAATATCAGTACAGTGATGCTTTTTTGAGCCCGTGGACAATATGAAATGAATTCTTAAAAAGATGGTGGTATCACTCATTGAAAAGTGTAAAATCCCACAAGGATGGTGTTACTGCAAGAATGGATCAAACCATGGAAGACAAAAAGCTTCTTACGTAGCTTTGTGGGTAAGTGCAGTGTTTTCTTAATGTCTTAGAATTGTGATGTGTGGGAAGAATTTGGGAAATTACTGCTTTTCCTTGACTGTGTGGCTTATGTCTTTTCATCAGAAGGCTTTATAGAGCACTGAACCAGCTGTAAACTGCAATTTTACTGATGTAGTAGTGATGCTTTTTGTATCTGTGCTGGTTTTAACATCTATTTTGTCACCATTGCTTTGTAGCAATTCTAGATGTAAAGGAAAAAATAGGAGTTTCTTGCATGTAAGTTGACAAAACGCTTCTTACCAGAGATGTCTCACATAAGATCCTGCTTCCTCGTACCAGGTTCCCAATTGTCATGTGAAAGTATGTGCTCCCACTGCTCCAATTGGAGATTTTATTGAAGGGGTAGACTATTAATACATCCTGTAAGGAGAAACAAACTGATGTGTAGGACATTTCTCAAGCAAGAATAGGTGGTTATGTAGGAAAACCTGTAGAGCCAGGGCATTTTTTTATTTCTCAATGAATGTATAAACACAGTGGACCAAGGTAGGTCTTGGTGTATTGTGTTTTCACCAAGCAGGTAAGTCCTAATCACTTTAATGAGACTTCTTTTCATTATACCATCTTTGCCCTAGCACCCTGCCACTATATTCCCAGTAATGTAAAACTCACTGAATGTTTTTTTTCTTGTTAAAAGGAAATAGTGATATTCTTTTGCCTGGGAACTTGGTAAGACGAGACTGTTTAGGTTAGAGAGCTTGTAAACATCGTCATTTGACCTGATCTTTTAGACAGCTTGAGTTTCCTACAAAGCGTTTTTCTGAAGTGGGTTCCCTAGTGCACTGCCCATCCATCGGCCTGATCTTATCACTTTGCCCAAGTCCATCATGATTACCGCTTCTGTTTTTCAGAGATGCTCTACACTGTTTCTTTTCCAGTGTAGAAACTACGATTTTATTTGAGGCAATAACATTTTCTTCGGTTTCACACAGAAACTGAATAGAGGGACTCTACCCTCTCCTGCCATTCAGGGAGAAGGTCCTGCTGTTGTCCCTAAGTTAGCACAGTCCATTCAATCCTTCCTTAGACTCTTGAGAAGCAACTGTTACCTTTGTCTTCTGATGTATCAGTGAGACTCCTTGCTTGTTGATTGCAATCAGCACGATCTCTGGGAAGTTTGGCTCTGAAGTTTGCTATAAACCAGTAACAGATAAGCAGAAAATGAAGAAATAATCCACATGAGGTGCACAGTGACTTTTTATCAGTGTCTGGTGCCACTTGTTCTCCTTACGAAATAAACACTGAAACATAGAGCTCTTCGATTTTATGTAACTATTGCTAACAATTGCTTTTTTGGCCATATACTGATGACTTGAGCATAAAAGCAGATCAGGGCCATTATTTCTTAGGCCACCTGGTAATAGGCTTAAAGGTTGGTTGCAAACCAGTTCAGAGCCTAGTGAGGAGAAATTAAAGGTAGGAAGTGGGAAATGATTCATGGAGGTATCCACTGCAGAATGAGAGGATTGGTACCGTTCTGTTCTGAAGGAAGAGCACCCAGAGATGCAAGATTTGGCAGCATTTTCTTGTGGAGAGTAATGAGAGGACAATTATTTCCGTAACTAAAAGTCACCTACTACAGCCACTGCATAGATGTTACAACTGGAACACCAGTGTAGCCAGTAAGTAACAGGCATAGTTCAGAATGGGTAAGGAACACTTGCCAGGAACTAAGTTTTCCTCAGCAGATGCTGGGAATCGAGCTTTATAACATATTCTCACTTAGACAGGTATGGAATTGCAGTCAGTCCATATCCCCCAGTGCTGGTCTGCTACTAAAGCCATTCGTACAGACTTTTAAACCTACCTTCACCTCAAAGAAGGCTGATCCAAACGTTGGCCACCGGTGTATCATTTTCAAGAAGGCAATCTTGGCCTCATCCACAGTTTTTCCTTCATATTTGCTATATGCTGCAGTAATGCTCTGTTTAGAAAAAAGAATACACAGCCTGTTCAGTTGGAGATGAGCAGGTGTCCAGTGTCCAGCATTAGCACTAAAGGCACCAGGTCATCACCAAGATCAGCCTTTTGCCCACAGCAACAGGAGACTGTAAAAATTAAAATACCTACTGTGCCATGGGGCAGGGTGTACCCAGAACCTCCCCAGTGGTTCTTACTAATGATTTGGGTGAAGGAAGTCCAGGAGGCCAAGTGAATGGATTTCAGGGCACGGCGGGGTGATATGGGATGAAATGAAATTCAGAAAGCCGGTATTCAACAGCCAGAGACATGTATCACATTTTCTGCTGAAACATGTAGGGTCAATTTTCCTTTTGTATTTGGAAGCGTGTCCTGGGTCTTCCTCAGTGGACCAGGTGATAAGTACCTGCTGAGACTTTCTTTCTTTTTGGTGAATAAAAGAGCCTTTTGCTGTGAGTAGCATGCACGTGGTGCAAGGTGACTGATTTGCTGGCCAAACTATCAAATATTTAAGACACATCCTAATTTTCTGTTTCTCTACAAGATCCTCAAATCCCCAGTCCCATCCCTGACTTTCCTATTTCTAACTCTTCTTCTGAGCACTGACAATAGATTAGTATCTCCAAGAAAAACACATCTCAAACCAGTTGTCCAGACTTGCAGATATCTTTCAGAGCTTTGACAGAGAGGATGCAAAATCTGGATTGTAAGAGGCAGAAGAGCCAACATCCAGTAGCATCCCTCCATAGTGCTTTCAGAGACTGTCAGATGCAAAATGTAGCTTGGCTTGACGTCTTCTCTTGAGAAACTCTGCGGAAGTAGTACGATTAATGAAAGCTGATGTTCTTACCTTCTTCCACTCATCTGGCGAGATTGCTCGGAGCAGATTATCTGGCACCAGCTCCTTCAGGATTTTGGGGATGGTTGCCAGCTGTGTGCGGTCATTGTTGTAGCGCACTTTATAAATCAGCCCTGCCAGCTGGACAGCTTCATCCTTGGAACACTTGTGGTAGCCTCTGAGGTATTTCGGCAACTCCTGGAAGAGACCAGCTCTGAATTCAGGCAGAATGGGCTGAAGCAAACACTGGCTCACACATTCAAAGTCTGTAAGGTCAGGATGTGAACCTTGCCAAACACAGTCCAAGGACATCCCAAGAACTTTTGGCTCCTGGGGGTTTTCTGGATAATCTTTAAGGTCCTTTCCAACTTAAACCATTCTATGATTTTCCATACAATTACGGAGCAAGACAAGTGCCTCCAGGGAACAATTAGGTAAGGGAGCTGTGCTTCTAACATAAGCAGTATAGCTAAGGTGTGAATACTGTGAGAAATAAATCCACTCCTGAGGCCAACTCCTCTGGAGGCTCTATAACGGAGGCCTTGGCGAGGGAGACAGTAACACTCCAGCAGGTGTACTTTCTCAGGAGTGTTTCTTGGATCACATTGCCTGCTGTTGTACTTTACGGAGCTGGTTACCTGGTGGTAATGAAAAATGGAGTCAGCTTTCAGATCCTTCCCAGGAGTTACATTCAGCCACAGCTTTCTCATGAAGTACACCTCGTAAGTCACAGACATGGCAGCCCCTAAGGAAACATCATCTTGTTAGTATTCTCTGGACCATCGTAGAGTTTTGCAGTTTTTAAGTGGCTTGTGAGCTTCTTCAAAAACGTAATTCTGGTTTTAATAGGAGCAAACAAAATTATTGAAAAAGTACAAAAGGTCATTTTAGGTGTTTAAGAAAGCGATTAATTGTCAGTTCCTCGAGACGGAGGAAGAAGTTGAGGATGCCTGTAATATGAGCACTTGTTATTTCTTGGTGCTCATGAGAGCTGCCTGCTGATGTGCAGTACATCTGAATTCTCTTACACTGATGCATATCCATGCCCTGATGGCTGTGTTTACAGAAACGAATTGCGATTTATTGCACCTACATCTTTCTGCTGTGATTTTCAGAGGTCCTTGTAGCTGCATCAGCAGTGGGGAGAAAGAGAGCAGTTAGAAAGACTTAGCTATGTAGGTAGTGCTTCAGGAAGTTGAGTCTCAGCTGTCCTAAAATAAGCAAAGGTTAGGATAAATGAATATAAAGTTCGAGTGGAGTTTGACGTAGATTTCAGGATGTATGCTATATATGGGGGAAAACGCAAAGAATTGCTGTCATTAGTGTTGTGTTGTTTTATTCTAACAAATGTTCCCTTGGCAATACAACTTGTGTTTCGGTATCACCAGGTAATAATCTAGATAACAATTTTCCCACACCCCAAGGAGTGGGAATGATTCTGGGTACAGAACTTGTTTACATGTGTTGGCTGATACCTGTTCTGTCAATGCATGAGCCTTGGCCTGTAAAGAGGATCAATCTGTGCAACTTGTGTGCATCCAGCTGTGTGGGTTTGGTGCAACAGGTCAAAAAATCTTTGGTACCAATTTAAAATTTCTGGAGAGATCCCTCTATAAAGCTGTTCTGGTGTTTCTGCTAGCCAGTGCTTGGCTGCATCAGGTCCCTGGATCTTACTGCTGGTGCAGGCAGTAACTGTGTATATACAAACAAAAATGATATAATGAGGCTCTGCCATGCACTTCCCAAGATGGAGTAAATCCTATTGGATAAATTTGTTGTTTCCCCAGTTTAGTACAGCATCTCGCAAAGCTGCTTGTCATTCTGGCATTCTCCTTACCATCTTTCCCAGGTTTGTTCCTCTTGTTCCAGTCTGTCACCTGCCTTAGTGAGTCAAAGAAGTAGTCTGCTTCATTCTGACTGATCACCTGGAAAAGACCAAGCAATCAGTGAAGGGGGAAAAGGAGGGATTAGCAGATCATGTAAAATACCACCTGTGCCAACACACCCCAGTAACAGGCTGAATTTTCTTTCCCTGTCTACAGTGAGAGAGCACAATTACAGCAGGAAAGACAGAGGCAAGGGGAAAGAAGTAGAGAAAGAGGAGGAGGAAGGCTCAAATGATTTACATTTCATATGGGGATTTTTATTGCATCTTCTGTTGCTTTTTTCTTTCCAACCTGCTTATTGAAATCAAGCTGAAGATGCCTACCTTATATTCTTAGTCATCTCCGCTTTGTAAAATATTGGCATATACTGGCTTCCTCTTCTCAGGAACACAGCACATGAGAAATTCTCCGTGCTTGGCTCCTGGTGCTGCTTTTGCTTTGATCACAGTTCCAGAGAGAAGGCAGCCAACCCAAGCTTCAGCTCAGGTAAGGCAAGCTTCTGAGAAACTAGAGAGCAATCAGCTGATGCTGCTCAGCCACCGCTCTCTCTAATGCTAGTGGGTACTCTACAGGTGCAGCACATCTGCGCAAAGCCTGAGCAGCAAAGGGCTCAATCCAACAGTATGCAACGTGCAGTTTGCTGCCATCCCAGCAGACACAAGACAGCACGTGTCCCTCTGCTTTTAGTGCCACCTCTGTAGCAGCAGACTGAGTGAAACTGCGTCTCTGCCCCAACGTCTTCAAGAGACTCAATTGTCAGGTGCTAAAAGTTTGAATCTAGGTTGTATCCTCTCAGTAAGACGGAAGAAATAACGACCTGCTCTGTTGCTTGGCTTCGTATGTGGTTGTTTTGGTGGTCTGGTAAGTTAGTAAGAGAGGAGGGGGGAGTCTGGCTACCCTGCAATAGTTGAGATAAATTACCTTGTCTGCAATCTTCACAAAGAGACTAAAACCTTCCCAGGAGCTCAGCTGCAATTTGGAAGCGATGTTCTGACACAGAGTCCGGATTTTGGTGTTTGTTCCCACATCAAATGTCTACGAGATAACAAGATTTTTGTTGACACAGAGGAGAGAAAGAAATGAGAACACTGGATGCCTTGAAACATGCACATGCATGAGTGCATCGTGGCTGGGAAAATGGACAAGACTGGGAAAACAAGTAAGTTCTCACCTGCTCTGTTTCGTTGGGGAAGCAAATCTTGTGTGAGATCTTAGTGTTGTTCTGTAAGATGGCCTCAACCTCCACAGGGTGAGGTGCCCACTTCCTGGAGCCACTCCTGGAAAACGTCAACGCCATCATAAGTGAGGTTAGTGCTGGATGTCTAATATTTGAGGAGCTGAATACCAGCATTCCATCCAAACAACAGACTCCATCCAAAATGCGAGTACTGTGTGATGGGGTGGGCTCCAAGGGACCTTCACCCCAGTGCAAATTCACTCTATTAACAGCAAGAAACTGAGGGTCTTGTTAGCTTGTATATTAAAAGTTTGTTCTGCTCTGCAAGGAGGTCACATGAATAAAGCAGCTTCCTAGCCAGCACAATTACCCCTTCTATTCAACAACGTTTTTCTTCACTGTTATTAAAGTGTGAAGACAGTGGCCACAAGAACAAATACATTCTATTTAATTCTTGCATCAGCAAAAAGATATGCATTTGGGAGGCAAGCACCAAGAAGTTTAGAGGGCCGCTTGAAGCATTAAATTTTATATGGGAGCTGGCATGTAATCACTGACTCAAGAGGTGCTTAAGCTGTACAATTTCAGTCCTTTGAAATTCTACCTCAGAGCAGAGCTGCCTTTTAAAACAAAAGAACTAGCCCTAAAGTCTGAGTCATGCAAAAACCTTGATAAGTTAAAGTGAGGACAAATCTAGCACATGGGCTGGTATTTTCCTGCCCTCAGTGGCACAGAGCAGGCTGCTTGAAGATTTTGTGCACCATAGCTTATGGACCAAACTCTGTTCTTACACCAGGCCAATCTCTCAGGAAGCGAGCTTAGGCTGGCATCCAGGTTTAGTTGTGTGGATTTGAAAACTAATTTTTATTATTGTCATTAAAGTAGCAGTTGCATTTGGAGAGGGAAAACCTGATTGTAACCAAGTTGAACCACATGTGCTTTGGTTCTGTGCAGGCACTGTAAGGAGTGTGGACTTGCCCTTCTCAGTCATCTGTTCCTGGACTTGCAGCAGAGGAGGCCCTAGGAGACCAAGGAAGGGTGGCAGCTTGGCTGGAGGACAGGACCATCTCTCCTTGCAGCCTCAGCTAGGAATTCATTGTCAAGGCAAGATCTGCTTAACACCCATCAGGGTGCTCTCTGGTTCCTGGCCGGGAGTCTGAGGATGAAGCTGTAAAGCTGTTCATGGAGCAGATGCACCCAAGGGCACGGCTGGCTTCCACTCCATGTGTTGTAGGTCAGTGCTTTCAGCTCCCTGCTCTGGCCCTTCTGGAGAGAGCAGGCTACTTACAGGGAGAAGTTGGACTAGATGATCGTTGTAGGTCTCTTTCAACTGAACTATTCTATTCTATTCTGTTCTGTTCTATTCCATTCCATTCACAGGTGTGGGTTTAATCTTAGGGAATGCTCTTAGAAAACAAGATTTGTCTTTGTTCCTCTTCCCATCCCCCAGGCTCCCGTTTAGCAGATAGAATTCTCATCCCAAACAGCCCATTCTGCTTCTCCCTCCTTGTTTCCCCACTCCAAAGAAGCTCTGTACTGCTCAACAAGGCTTAGAGCATGAATAGCTCATGATATAGGGAGGCAGGAAATTTCCAGTCTTCTCCACAGAAAAAATCAATGAATAGCATTCCTCGCCATGCATTTTTCAGGCACTTCAGAGGCGACTTCAGTGTGCGAGGACATTTTCCCAGCAGTGCCAAAGCCCATCCACTGCAAGGGGGCAGCCACTGTGTTAGCATTCCACTTGAGCCTGACCCACAGGGCTCACACACCAAATGAAGGGCCCAGCCTAAGAGAAGGGGGAATATGGAGGAGCTGGAGGGAGAAATTATGGGGCAGCTTCTTTACACAGGAGACCTGTGGCAGGCAGGTGGTGTAACTCACAGCAGCAACAAATGTGAGAAGGCTTGAGTTAACCATGATGCCAAAGCACTGTGTTCTCAGAGCATCAAGTGATTCCAGTGCCTGGAGGAATCTAGGGAAACCTTCCCCCTACAGTCAGTTGATCCTTTTTGAAATCCTGGTAGCCCTCCCATTCTCTCTGGCTGCGTCACGTTCATTACACCAACAAGGCATTCAGAAGCTCAGGAAGCACCGTGCTTTGTTGCTTCCACCCTCGACAGGACTGAGGACTAAGTGCCTTGCTATGAACAGCCAAGTCAGTGTCAGGGCTTTACTCATTTGCGTTGTGCTGATCCTCTCTCCCCAGCATGGATCTGCTTTGCTTCACCATCAAAGAACCAACAGAGCCACATTAGCGCTCTGCAGATGTCAGCAGTGCCACCCCACTATGTGTAAAACCTAGTATTTTTAGCTGCACAGGTGGAGCTCTGTGCTGAGATTCAACAAACTCCAGACTAATCCTCAGGCACATGTAAGGGGCACAAGGACATGCTGCCTCACGAAAAGAAAGCAAGGTCAGGACCTCGCCAGTGACAATGCAGGATTTCATTTCAAGCTGCATGTCCTTCAGAATGTTTGAAATAACCAGCTCTGGGAGTCGAGTGATTAGAGATGGTGCTGAACTTTTGAAAGTGTTCCTAACTCTGTGGAAAAAAAGAAGTAAAACTGTGATGCAGACATTTCTTTGTGGTTCAAAGTCCCTAAGAGAGGTAAAAATAATAGTTATTTGGGAAAAAAAAAGGATGTAAAGAGAGAAAGGAAAATAGGATTCTCAATATTTTAGCCCATGTGGTTTTTGGCATGATTTTTGAGCACTTTGAGCTGGCTGTATGCCGGATCATTTACCTCATGACTGTCTGAATCCTCCGACTGCACTCCAGGGCCAGTGTTTCTTTCTGACGTGTCTCCATGAATTTCTGGGCATGTTTCAGCAGTGACTTGCTGGGTGGGAACAGGCCAGTGCAGAGCCAAAGGAGCTGCCAGCCCTTGGTCACGCTGTACCTGTGAACACAAAGCAAACGGTTCTGCGGTCGCCCCACACGGTTCTTTGTCTGACCACACACCAGCTACAGGGAAGAGAAACACACTCCCATCATGGCATGTTGTGCCATTCAGCAAAGAGCTGCAAATCCACAGAGCCTTCACACAGGATCTGGCAGCTGTTTTCTGGGCAACCACCACAGCCCATATGGGAAGACAATGCAAAACCCTGGCGGATAAATATTCATGACAGTTGCAAAGCTCATGAATAAACATGAGCTCCAGTTTAACAGTCTTTTTTGCAGCGGTGACCCTGGTGCCATCCTCGGAGAGCCACCGTCAATTTGCTGTTCAAGCTCACGTGTGTTTGGATCGTGCTTTAGAAGCTGCTTGTTTTCACCTGCTCTCTGTGCTAGCCAGCTTTGCTCCGGGCACAAGCCCTTTGTGTACAGTTGGCTTCCCCTTACGCATGCTTCTGCTCTGAAAAATGAGCATGTAGATGGCATTGTGTAATGTGTTACAGTTCTTAAAGACTCCAGATGAAGTTTGTGCAATTTTCAGGCAGAAAGCCAGTTCTTCCAGCCTCTGGACTTAAGAAATCTTCCAGTTTAAGCTCTTCTGGCATCTCATCCTCACCTCTGCAGCCAGGAGGTGGTCAGTCATTTTACCTCCAAAGCCAGGAGCAGAAGACACTTGAGCTGTGCCCCGAGGACTGCTCTGAAACACTAAATGGTACGAAATGGGTTTGGTTGGGAAAGTCAGCAGATCTGCCTCTGAATGGGCACCAGACTCTATTGAATAAAGAGGTCTTAGCTTCTTTATTCCCATTTACTTTTCTAATTTTGCAGATGAAGACACACTATTTTAATCCCATTTATGCTCTATAGATAGTGGTGTTTGTGTCTATGTGAGAGCAGGACATGGTCCACAGCGCAGTAGCCTGGGAAAGATGAAAGATTTGTTGCTCTGGCTGTTCTAATGAAAATATATGGAAATAGCCACCTTTCAAGCATTGTTTTTTCCACATCAGTGATCCCTCTCAAAACACTGAGTGACCCACAGGGCTAAATGGGTAGAGTACATCAGGCATGGCCCTGGCACCATGGTTACAGACTGTGCATTAAATAGCCTGTAAGGTTTACTGCACACAGGGAGATTTACCATGTCATAGTTACACAAGTGGTAAAAGTTCCACTAAGTTTAGTATTTGTGGAACAGTAAGAAAGAAAAGAAACAAATAGAAACATCTCCTCTAACTTTTGCAGTGACACAATGCAGCTAGACAAACCATTTTGTTAATATTTAGTAATATTTTAAGCTGCTTTTTTGCAATTCAGTTCCCCTGGAAGTAGGTCAAATTATCATTTTATGAGAGGGGAAGAAAACACCAGCCTGTTTCAAAGATTTATGCATGGGCAGGGGCCTCTGTAACCAATCTGTTCTGCAAAGCAGTTGTGTAACCTAATATAACTTCTCAAAAGTATTTACTGGTGGTAAAAGATCTAGGGTGAACTGTGTGTTTATAGGAGGAAAATACTGTCATTGGGAAATAGGAAACAGTCACTGAAAGCATGCAGGAACTCTGTGCAGGGCTGGATTTTCCTCACAGACTGCCTTGGGAGTAAGAGGGTTTCGGTAACACCTTGCCCGCCTCACACCGTACTGCACAGAGCTGAGCACTGAATGCTGGTGGGAGCAAAGCAGCACCTCAAGGGAGACCAGTAATGGTCCTGCTCTGTGGCCTCTCACTGCCAGTCAGTGATTCTGAGCGCTCCACCAAGGAGAGCCCCACAGCACTGCCTGCAAAAAGGGGAGGTGTCACTCCAACATCTGGCCATCCTTCCGCTCTGCCCCTGCCCTCTCACAGGTGTAGCAGGGGTTCCTGATCACCACCTGCGCTTGAGCCCTGGCTCTCCAGAAGCAGGGTGTCTGCACCAGGTGAGTACCTGTTTCTGTTCTCAGTCAGTTGCTTCATAATCTGACAGTAGATCTCATCCCGCAGGACCTCCTCCTGGATAGCTGCTACAAATATCTGGTCAGTGACTTCCACAGAGGAGTGTGTCTGTTTTGAGGGGTAGTCTCCCATGAATTTCATGATGGGTGAATGTGCTGTTAAGGACAAAAGCAGGCCAATTGTGGAAGGTAAATGGGAAAGCTCACCTGAATCCTAACGTGTCAGTGACTCTCTAAGTAGCAAGTACTGGGAGGAGGGTCTGGAACACGTTCCATGCCTGTCTCCTACCCCGTTTCCCTGTGCAGCCGTCACTACTTGACTGTGATTTGTACAATACTAGCTGCTTGCTCTGGGCACTTGCAGTAAATCTCACTCCCTCCTAAAGCTATCCTCAGTTAAGTGAGCCACCAGGAGTTGTGGAGCACTGGGAGGGAATAGGGACCTTTCCCCCTGCCGACAAGGGAAACAGAGTTGGTAACCCTTACTTTGATGTAAATGTGTCCCCTGTGATGTGGATGCAGTATTTTCTTGATGGAGGTGAGTTTAGTGGAGGTAGCTAGGCCTTCCTTTCCCCCACAGATCCCAAAGAGAAGAGTGAAAGGATATCAATGAAGGCCTGACAGGCCAAATCCCGAAGCTCAGGGTCTGTGCACGCTCTCTTCAGCAAGGGCTGTTTCAAGGGCTCCTTAGAATGCGCCCACAGTTGACTGCGCCCACGGGATTTCTGGAGAACAGCTTTGCTGATGGATTCCTTTTCAGGAGTCCTGAATGAAGACAAGTGCAAGACAAAATAACTGGATCGGTATTGCTCTGGATGTGGGAGGTCATTATCACAAAGACTTATCTCTAGGCATGTTCTTTCCCAAGACAATGACAACATATTTCCTTTGATTATGCAGCTCGACAAGAACAAGAAAACATAGTTTCCTGTAGATCCAGAAGGGAGAGGGCTTGCAAAAAGAAGACAGATTTTAGAAGACTAATTTTTCACTTAATCTCTGAAGCCTGGGATGTTGTGTATCTTCACTAGCTGGTAAGTGCTGAAGAAAGGGTGGGAAGTAAGAATAGGGCCTGCTGGAAACAGGTAAGTCCAGCTGGTGTTCTTCTACCCTTCCTTTGCATTTCTGCAGGCAAAAGATACCAGTAGGCCACATGCCAGAATCTCCGCATGTCCAAGGTCACACTTTGGAACAAAGTGAAGAAACTTAATCAGAAATGGGAGATGATGTTGCATCCTAGGCTTTAAGGATCACTGAAGATCAACAAGAACATTCCTAGGGTGCACACTACACAGTGAGCTTCACCTGAAATGCTCATAGGAGAACTCCTCCAGGGTGTAAGGCTTCACTTTGAGATCCTCTTCATCAGGCTCATCCGTGAAGGAGTTCTGTGAAGCTGTCCTCCTCTGGTCTGGAGACATCATCAGCAAGCTCTGGAATGACAGCCGCATAGAGATGTCACATGGTCACAGGTCTCTGCACAAGTTATCAGGTGTTACTCAGCATATAAGCACAGATGGTGTGTACTAAACTTGAGCACTTCATGCTGCAGGGAACCTTCTGTCCCCTAAGCAGGATCTTCAGAGGTTCAGGAAAGACTTGGGAATAGTCGACTAAAGGAAGTCATTTCCATAGACCCAACAGTAGTGGCCATCAAAGTGTGTGTGATTATCCAAAGCATAATACTTGTTAAAAATGCACCTACGTATCACTAGTGTGTTTTCCCCTGACTTCTCCAACTTTTTCTTTGTTAGCACAGTATCCAATATACTGAATTTCCAAAATTGAAGACAAAATTGTTAGCAGAGTGATCAATGGGAAATCTTGACTCCCTCAAGAGCACATTCTTTTAAAGTAAGAATTACTGCTGCACTTAGAGCTTCCTTTGAGACATGACGTATGCTCACCAGTCAAGCCTAGTGTGAATGCATGAAAATTCAACTGCACACCCATTCCTATTAATTGCTATCAATTCAGGCACTGAAATTCCTAATGGCGGACTGTTTTTTTGAAAGTTACTGCCTTTGTGCAACTCCAGTCTTCTCGTTAGAGTTTGGGTGAGGTTTAGTTTTGTTTTCAGACAAGACAGAAAGAAATGCTTTGCTTCAGTGGGAGGTATAGAACTTGTCCGACTTTGGAGGAACAGTTAACTTCTAGTTATAAATTTAATCATATTTAACACTGTTATTACCATTTATCTTCCAATTTCTTCAAAGAGAGCACTCAGCTCTTCTTACCAGCACTTGACTGGAGGGTTTTGTGAGAGAAGGAATGATGTAGATGTCTTCCAAAAATACATTCCCTGTTTTGCCGGTCCTTTCATTCTGGGCACAGATCCAGCTGGAGTTTGCATCCAGCCTTTTGTCTTCAGTGAAGATTAGCAAGTCTCCCTTTCTGAAGGACAGGATGGCAGGGTCTTCTGGAAGACAGAATAAGGCAGTACTGTTCAGGCTTGACAGTCCAAGAAAATGCAAAGAGATTGCAGTGTGAAAGTCAAGGGAATTGTATTTTGAAGTCCTGAATTCAATTAGCAATAGCAAGTGCTTTGTGTAAATACGTCTAATTATCCAGTAACACTTCAGAGGAATCACTTAAATATTCTCTGGCAGCCTGATTTTGATCCACTGAGGGCAATGGAAAAACCTCATTTGATTCAAATGGATGTGCCTAAAACTGGCAGCAAAGCATGGAAAGAAACTCAGTGGTTGTAAGTAGGTGAAGTTAATGTTTACTTTTTAATCTTCTCTTGTCTGTTTCAGCCAATTATATTCCACAAAAAAACTCCAGTTTACCACCTCTGTGAAATTCTTCTGGAAGTATTCCCAGGGAACCCACATCTAACTTCCTCCTACGAGCAGGTTGAGTTGTTGGACACTGTACTATCAAAATAAAATATGCAAAGAAGGAGAAGGAGGAAGGAAAGGTAATTTGTAGGCAAAGGTCTTGAATCACATTGCCTTGTGCTCTGTGTTGCAGTGCTGATCTCTGTGTATCCCTCCTGGAGCAAAGGGACTCTCACTGAAGTTCTCCCTCTTCTCTTTGAGTTCTTTCAAACAAGTGTTGTGGGTTCCCCCAAGATTTCTTCCCTGCCCTGTAGAAAAGTTCTAAGGCTTACCTTGGGACTTTTTGTCATGCATTGTCACAGCGAATCGTGATCTCTTCTTCAATCCTTCCAAGAACATGACCACAAGTTCAGCAATGACAACACTGTTTACAGATGTCAGGACAAACTCCTCGGCACGAAGTGTGATGAGAGTGCAACTCTGTCCAAATGACTTCACTGCCCTATGTGTTATTAAACAGTTTGTTACCAGAGCATCTGAAAAACTTACAGACCCATCTGTGATCACCGCCAAGGCACCTACGCTTCCTTACAGTGAGTGTTGGTAGTTCTTAATTTCCCTTCTCATGAGTTGGTAGGTGTGAAGGACTGAAGCGGTTCAGGTTCACTCTGGACTCCACCAGTTTTTGTACAAAAGTGCTTCATTATAGACAAAAGAACACCTTTCTTTTTGAATAACTAGGCAACTAATTAAATCTGTGAGAGTCCCTACAGAGGTATTTTTTGTGTATATGGGTTCTTATTTTCAGAGTGACCTGATGCAAGGATGTGTGCCCTGGTTGCTCTCTTTCCCTCAGTTATCCTGTTCAGGTCCATCACGCCCAAGAAGTATGTGAACTCCCAGCATACATAACAGATGATGGCTTAACCAAGTTATATATTTGGGCCATTCTTGCCTTGATGCATGTCTGTGCTTCCTTATCCTGTTATGACTGGGCAGGATCATCCTTCCTTCCACCAGCTGGGCAGATTCAGCCATTTCAGTATTTCCTTTACAGGCCACTCAGAACTTGTCCCTTTCTATTTCCCAGACCTAGGTTAAACCACCTTTCCAGGCTCAGATCAAATCACCTAGGCAGATGGCAGAGGAAGCACACCTCCCTCCTACATGGAAGACCCTTTCTGAGTATTGGCAGAGATGACTTCTTCAGGTCTTGTCTTTCTGGAGCACTCACCTGTTGGTGTGGATGCCAGTTATCTCTGGGAAGGTCAGCTCAAGGAGCCGCTTTTCTGACTCATCCAAGAAGCAGATACCTTTCCAATTCACAGCAACAATAAAGTGGTTCTTGGGCAAGCTGGGACCTGAAAATGCAGAAAAAAAACTTATCAATGCTATACAAGTTCTCCTCTACTGATCTTATATCTGTCCTCTACTCCCAGGCTCTAGGTATTACCTGAAAACTTAGTGACTTCAAAGAATCGGGAAAAAAGCAAAGGCCACTGAAAGCGAGCAAAATCTACAAGCTGTTCCTTCACAGTCTGATGGGAGAGACGGTCCTGTGTGTATGGGGCCTGCAGTATAAAAAGATACCCAGGGTTTTCTCAGTAAAATCTGGTTTGCGTGATCTGAAGACAATAAAAAGCAGACCTGATCCCAGAGGTTCCCAACAGCCCTCTGCTGTCACTGGTGCCAAGGGTATCTGGAGAAAGTCAAATCAAGAACAGCCTCCAGGGGCACAAGCCACACGCAGCTGAGGTTGCCTGCAGGCATGTGGATTCCAAATTTTCCTCAAATCCCCACTGACTTATCTATTCAGAGTGTAACACAGTTTGGGTGCCATGGAAATAATTCAGGTAATCAATTTCCAGATCAAAACCAATATTCCATCCCATGCCCATCCTGACTCAGTTTTCAGATGGGAGATGGGGAGCTTTAGAAGATACTCTATTCAGAGATTTAAATCTACTTTTTTTCATTCTGTCCCCACTGCTGAGTGGAAGGATTCTCTGCTCCCCCAGCCCTAATTTACTATCTGGGATATACAAACTGAGATGTTTTTCCTTCTTCCCTCAAAGGACTGTTCATAAATGGAAATGGTGAAAGAAGCATAAGCTGGTGCTCGAGAGCGGTTACCCAGCAGTGCCAGACAAACCTCTTACCTTAGCATGTGCATAGGTTATAAGGCTCACCCACTTTTCCAGGGGCTTGGACTTCAGCTGTTTCACTGGGATACAGTCATGGAGCACCTTCTGCACAAGTTCATTGTGGATGGAATCTCCAAACTGGATGTAACAATATTTTGCACCTAGCTCCACCAAATCCTCCTCCTGAAACAATGAATCCATTAAAAGAGGCCTATAAAGATGTCACAAAGGCCAAATAGCCTTGTTCAACCTTGAAGCCAGTTTAGGAATGGGGTTTTCTCTATTTTTGTCTGGCTAGCTCTTGACAGCCATCCACCAAAAGGAGAGATGAACTTTACACAATTATAGAATCAAAGAGAATATTAGCAAAGATATTTTACAAGGACCCAAACTGCCTCTAGACATGCCTCCAGCTGCCACATGAACTGAAAGTTGCAGAAAAACCCCAGAATTAATTACAGCTGCTAGACAGGAATTTTTCATTAAGGTGAGGAGGTTTGTTCACAGCCACAAGAAACGTCATTCATCTTCCTGCTTTTTAACGTGCAAAATGTCGATGCATTTTTGTCTCTTTCAGAGGATGAGTTAAGGAGACTCACTTTCTCACAACGATACTCTCCAAACCGGATGCCACGAATGACTTGGTGGTAGATGAGATCAGTGCTGATAGGATCCTCCTGGGAATTGTGCCAGGGTGTGAAGATTTCCTTCCGGAAGTAGAGTCGCCAGGGCGCATTGCGTTCATGTGTGCCCCGCTCCTTCGCTAGCTGTTCGCACTGAGAGATGGCATCCAGGACGTGATCTCGGCCCCCACCCAGCGACCAGACCTAGGACAAAAGGAGACTGCATTTATGGGCATGGCTGCTTTGGATCTCAGTGACAGACAACAAACCCAAAGCTCGTGGTCTCCTGACAACAAGAAAAACTCCAAAAAGGTAAGCAGATGGATGTACAAGTTGTGCTTTGGTAAATGTGTGTACTTTTACGCACAGGGATGGTATTGAGAAAAATAAGTTGAAGTCAAGACAAAGCAGCTCTGGTTTGCAATCTTCTGTCTCCTTGAACTCTGCTTATCCCCTGTATATCTCTTTAACCAGATGCATGAGTGTTGCTAAACAAAAATGCCATCTCTGAACTAATTTCTATGCTAGTTGATGCCTAACTCTGAGCGCCTAGATATCATCTTGCTGCGTATGTCTATTACTGTGTATATCTGTTACTGCGTTGCTGTGTGTGTTTGCATTACTGTAAAAAAACAAAGCAAAGGGAAGGAGAGGCTAAAATGCCAGCACGTGAGCCAAGAGCTGGCAAGGACCTTGGCTTTCAATCCCACATGGTAGGGGCTGCACCAGCAGCACTGTGAGGCAGAACAAGCAAGTAACGTGCAGCAATGCAGGTGGGAAATATGTCTTTGAGCAGAGATCTGTAGTGTGTGAAACCTGCTAGTCTGACTCTGCTCCAGCAGTTCTGCAGGGCCCCATGCAGGGTGAGCAGGTGGGATCTTAGAACATGGGGGAGACCCTAATGCTGCACTGCCCATGCATGGAAGCAGGGACACTGCCCAATTATGTGACCTGGCAAAGGAAACCTCACAGGCCTGCAGCTGGGATTGCTAAGTAGCTAATCAACAGAAAGGCAGAATAAGATTATCAGGTCCCGAGATTCAGCTGGGAGTCAGAATGATTTGGTTTGAGGGTAGGGCTGGGATGGAGGTGCTTCCAGAAGTCAGAGGGTGAGGCTGGGTGGACAGCAGCAACTCCACAGAAAGACAAGGGAGCTCTCATTCTGTCTTTCTACACTTTACCTTATCAAACACAGCAATATAGAGTGAAAAACCAAACACATCCTTCAGTTTGATTTTATCTGCTATGAACTGACAGATCTCTTTGGCAATGGAAGCAGAGTCTGCAGGGACAGTGATGCTTTGACCGTTCATCAGGGTGACATTAAACATAATGGGTTTCTTCTGCTTTGTTGCCTGTAAGACAGTTAAATAAGAGAAGTAGATTATGGACAAACCTTACTTTCCTATGAAGAATGAAGAAGGCATTTAGATTTAAGATCTCCTCACACTGTACACCCTAGTCAACAACCTTTAAGTGAATCTCCAATGCCCACACAGTTTCTTCAATGCATGGTGAGACTTAAATATAAATTATGTCCCTGGAGCAGCACTGGACTTAAGTTCTTTCATCCCCACAGCTCAGGGCAGCTGATTATCACTTAACCGTGTGGAGTGCTAAGATTGTGAGCCTTCTTTGGCCTGATGACTTTTGGGTACAGCCTTACACACATCAGTGGGGAGCTGGCCTGCAGGGAGATGTGTGTTAGGCACCAGGGTCACTTGAAAGGGCGAGGGGTGTGTGCACAAGTGTGTGTGTGTGTGTGACTTCTGATTACTAGGGTGACATTTAAAGGAAGGGGGAGGGTGATGTAGCCCTGTCATACATGCTTCCTCCCCTCATTTTGAAAGGATAAGCCCTGCTCAGCTCTTTCCACAAATGACGGTAAGAGCTTCCCTCAGGAGGTGTTTCTGGCCTGTGGCTACTGAGTGAATGGAGGTATCTCCCTGCAGCTTTTAACTTGCATCCTCCACTGAATTTAAGTTAACTCAATAGCCGGAAGAGGTGTATCTAAGAAGCTGCTCAGGCCAAGGCAGCTGGTCTTCGCTCCCCTTGTGCAACTGATTTCCACAACTGGACTTGGGAAGATCTGTTAGCACAGGTTAGTAAACACAATCCAGTATAAAATGACAGAGATCAATATAATTAAGCAATATAATTAAGCAAAAAGCGAGTTACTACCTGAAGTTCCAGCCAGCTCGGAGGTTCAGTCCGTGCTCCGTTGACATAGGTACGTCTCAGACGTTCAGCACAATATGGTGCGTAGCCTGTGGGCCCATGGTGGATGAAATTCAACAGGTACTATATGCACAGAGGATAAGAAAGAGTGAGCAAACACTAATCCTCATAAAACATTAGAAACCTTCTGCAGTCGATATACTAGGTTAGAGTGACCAGTCAGCTTACATTTCACTAGAAACTGTTAAAGGTTACCGTTAGAATTAGTGTTATGAAAACGGAGTTTTGAAACACCAAGGTTTTTCTCATTCTGCAGAGCTTTTAGTCTAAAGAGGAAGACTTGTGTCAGTCTGTTCACCATGTCTATCTACACAATAAATATTAGACAATGGAGATTTTGTTCTTTTGATGAGGTTAGAACAAAGATCAGTGTTTCCAGTTGAAGAGCCTGAAGTCTTGTGACATTCTGTCTGAACAAAAATGCTGGGAAGAGGGCTAATGCAGGACTGATGACAATGGTGACTTTTAGTTTTGCTAAGTTCTCTGACAACATCAATAGTTGAAGTCCACAATTATGATTGGGCATTGGAAAAGAAGGATTGGATAAACTGAGCTTTTGGAGTTTGTATGGCTCTGATATCTTGGATGACACGGTGTAATCATGGACGAGTATTTAGATACTTAGTGCAAGCATGGGCCAGTCACTGGTTATTTTAATGATTAAGAATGTTTCTAGAGATAGAGTATGGTCATGTCTTTCATGAATTTTGAATGGTTCACAGGCTTTAGACGAAGACTGGTGTCAAAATATGTCTATGGCTTGCGTCTGGTTTGTTCCAAGTAGTGTTGCTTTAGCCGCGTTTATGATTAGATTAATCATTTGAGCTAGGGTGTCAGTAAAGCAAGGCTGAAGATTCAGGCATATTTATGGATTCTGTTTGCTTCTAATATCTAGAAGGAAGGCTGATGTCAATTTGGAGCCTCAGATTGGTTTGGTTTTGTTGTTGTTTTTTCCCTGTAGTGAAGTGGATTCATCATCCATTTAAATTTGGAAATTAACGAATGATGGAAAAGCCCAAATCTCTATTGGATTTTGTAGGGCTTGGAAATATAGGGTAAGAACCAGTAAAATATGGGGAGTGATTTTATATTGGCCTCCTGAATAGATTTAATCACTAGGATTGTAATTGGAGACACCCTTTAAATGTAAGAAAGGCAGATTTGGGGAGGTTAAAATTTGCCAGATTCTTTGCAGATTACAGATCTGCAAAATGAGGGCTGTGATCAACAACAGAATCCAATTTGTATGACATGTAATGGAAAAGAATTTGAGTACAGCCATCATTTATTTAAATTCCCAGATAAGCGTATGAGATGAGATAATTTCTGCTGAAATCACAGCACCAGCTGCCATGGCAGCCAAACGGTTTATGTGGCTATCTGTATTAAAACATCAAAATACATGAGAAACCAGACCAGCTAAGACATTTAAGCTGCTGTAGGAGAGGTTAGCAGTGTACCTTCACAAATGTGTCTGAAGGAGGAAAGCAACCAAGGCAGAGCGACAGAAGGATCCAGCCTCGAGCATAGCTGCTCCTGTTGCTGTTTTCAGTGAGTTGTTTGCAAATCTGGCAATAAATCTCATCTCTGTAATAAAACATGTGAGAGCAACAGATAGTGATTCACTCTCTGAACTGTCTTTGGCTACGTTTCCACTGCAAGTTTGGCATGACTGCAGCACGACAAAGTAGATCTGAGCTAGGTTTAACCACGTTAGCTAAGAGACCACCTGTAACGTGCCCCAGGAAATAACGGTGTCATTGGCTTCGGCAGGAAAGAGGCTCAAGGCACACTTCATGCCTTTTGCCACCCCTTGTTACTGAGGCAGTTCAAGTGCCATTCCCATGCTGGATAACCTCCTGGGACAGGCAGGGGAACGCTGCAGGGGTGACAACTGCCGGGTCATCCAGCTGTGAAATGGCATTGCAGTCCCTCCACAAGTGAAACTTGCTGTAAGCTCTCTATGGTATGTGGTTTGTATCTCATGGCTGTTGTCTCTCTGCTCATATGTGGATTTTGGGGTAAGGATACAGGGACACTCTGCTTAATGTTATATTTTGAGTAAACTTGGAGTGAGTCCTTGGACAGGAACAGAGGAAAGGGCACTTCAGAATTAGCTTCTGAAAATACTAGTTGCCTGCAGCAAGGACATTTGGGAAACAGATGCAAAAATTCGCATACAAACAAAACTGCTGTTTAAAAATAATCTTAGATTTTCTGCACCCTTGGAACACACATTTGGCAGCTCC
Organism: Trogon surrucura; assembly: GCA_020746105.1. NCBI lineage: Eukaryota > Metazoa > Chordata > Aves > Trogoniformes > Trogonidae > Trogon > Trogon surrucura. The sequence goes on along the minus strand of CM036625.1, from coordinate 20,699,390 downwards.
GATGTGTGAGCACCCAAGGTGGATGAGGTTTTTCCTCCCAGGTAGGACGTATGATGAAACACAGACTAAGGGAGTAGATACTTAGCCTGTGGCTGTTATGATATGCTGATGGAAGGCAATTTTTGCCAGCCGATGATCTGCTTCAGGGAGCATCTTGACTGAAACAAAGCAACTATAGAGAAGGGAATGCAGCCCATGAGGTAGGGCCTGTCCCTATGTGCCTTGCTACAGAAAAGTGCTGCATAAGCTAAAATTGAGGAAATAATTCATGGGGTTCGATCAGAACCAACAAGCTTCTGTCTTATCCTCACACTGTGCTTGGCCCAAGGTCCAGCCTCACACTGCTTATGAGCAGGATTTCTTCCTCTAACGGCTGACAGCAAGCCAGAGCTTCAGCCATCTCTTGAAGGCTCAACAACAGGCTATTGGGAAACCGAGATTAGTAACACGTCTCATACACCGAGTGTACGTCAACTCCATATTTCTTACTCTTCTGAGTGTTTCTTCTCCCTCATAGTAGGGCTGTGTTCCACCTTCAGGTGTTACTGAGTTACAGGCCTTAGCTCTGGCCCATTGCCTATCTGTGGGATATGCAGAAAGCCATACATGGAGGCAGTTGTTCTAAACTACAACGGGAAGCTATGAGAAAAGGCAGTAAGGGAGTTGTTCTCTGATAAGGGTGAACCATCCCCAGAAGAGCTGTGTGGCTTACGGTTTCAATTCTATGTGACTAGCTTGGGCTTTCAGTCAGGAGTCCTCAGAGACATTTCCAGCATTTGGAAGATGCCCCGGGGCTGTGGAAAGGGGAGACTGGATTTCCTAGATGTCATGGGTGCCTGATCCTAGAAGGGAGGTACAAATTTCTACCTGATGGCAGGCCGCAGAATTGCATTGCCAATAATGAAGTGCACTTTTTCTAGGTTGGACATAGGTCTCTCAGAGATTGAGTTGTCCTCTTGGAAAGCCTCTTCTCCACTTCTCAGCTGGTCTGTCACCTGAAAGAAACCGAGCAGAACCCCAGACTGTTCTAGAAAGCTCCCCTCTTACCAGGCAGTTCTCCCAGAAATGAAAGACATTCCTTCTCTGTCTTTCTGGCTAAAACTTCTTCTGCTCAGTGCAGGAGCAGTTAGGAATAGGCCATATTTCTCCTCCTTCCCTCTCAAACTAACTCATCAAATGCAATGTTACAGCTCTGTTACTGTCTAGGAGAACTTTCTTATACTGTCCTGTACAGCCCTAAGCACATGCTGTTCTCAGTCTGCTCCGGGCTTTGGGCAAACTGTTCTATAATACCAACAATTCTCAATACTAAAATGTTCCCCGTGTTCAGGAGTCACTCTCCAGCAGGAAGGGGTGGAGTGACTCTACCAGAGAATGAGAGACAGCAGTGCACACAGGGACAGTTTCAGAAGAACGGTGCATCAGGTATCCCACAGAATCATAGAAACATCAAGGTTGGAAAGGACCTTAAGATCATCAAGTCCAACCTACAGCCCTACACCACCGTAACAAAATCCCCAAACCCCATACACAGGGCTGCACGGGTTGGGCAGGGGAACAAGTGCCCAGCTGGGAGGCTGCTGTCACATGACATCTGTCAGAAGGTGAAGACAGGGTTCCAGGCAAGAAGTCTTAGGGGAAGCCATTGATTTCCCCCTCTTACCTTCCCTGTCAACTTGGATGACCGTTTCAGCTTTAGGGAAGAGATCCCCTTTGAAATCTTGTTATCTCTTCTGCTTTCTTTCTACAACAGACATGACCATTATAGAAAATTAGTTTAATGCACAGCAAGAATGACTCACTAAGAACAGAAAGATGCTCAAATGGAGATGTTTTTGTTTTGTCCCCTCCTGCTAGAAAAAAAGCTGCAGTGTCCTTCCAGGACTTATGGGCCTTTCTGCACTTTTGGCATTTCAAGTGCGGTAGCATGAAAGGGTTCCTTTGCTTTTCTCACTCTTGGTAGAACAGCACAGAAACCAAGGAAATCAAATGAAAATACAGAGTCTGCTCCTCTCACCATATTTGGGCTGTCATTCCTGAACTGGATCTGGTTTTTCCTACCAAGTGTGTCATATATCTGTGTCATCACGGAGCTGCTCTTGGTGGTGGCATTCTTGGCAAACATTGCTGGCTCCGGCAGGTCCCCCATGAACCTCAGGATGATAACCCACACAACTAGAGAAGCCTGTAGTGGCAGAAAGCACAGTCAGACACTGCCAAGCGAACCAGTGACCTCATGCAGTTTCTGCCTGTTTAGATAAGAGCATTTTCTTCCTTTACCCAGTTCAAGTTGCTAAAAACCCCATCTCCCCCCACCATTTACACCAGGAGTTTACTTTCACATCAGGCAAAGTGACAACAATGTTCGCAACACTCTAGTGCTAAAGAGGGTGCAGCTCTAGTGGAATGTCAGATTTGCTCTGTGATTGCCGAGCCCTCAGCATTCCCGTTACTGGCACCTTGCAGGTGTGCTGTGGCTGGAGGGAGACAAACCTTGGCTGAACTGTACGCTGCACTTACCCACCTGCACAGATAAGCAGTGGAGTGAACTCTTCCAGGGGCCCTCCCACCTCGAACTGGAAAGCCAAGTAATACTGAAGTTTTTGCAGCATGGGATCCTTCATTCCGCACGGCTGCTTGGCATCAAGGAAAACTCCCCTCCTTAATCCCGCTATGGTTCAACAGTTAAATCGGAGGCCTGTGCCTCCTCTTTCTGTCCTAACTCACAGACCAGCAACCCTAACAAGAGCAGAGAGATGGGTGAGCTCTGATACTTCTCTCCAGTCCATTTTTGTCTCCAAAGGGTATATGGAGAAGTCAAGCATCAGAGTTCCCTCTTCAGGCAGAGTAAATGTCACCAGAGATCTTATATTGGGCAGGTATCTGCATGAAGTGCCTGCCTGCAAAGTGCCAAAAAATGCTGACGGGACGTACTACTTTCATACAACTGCTTGGGACTATCTGCTTGGCTCTAAAGTCTCTGGTTCCCAGGGCTGTGCCAGAGGTGGGGAGACCTAAGGATGAGGGAAGCTACAGAAGCCAGGGCTGTGGAGAGAGCAGGTTCAACAATAACAAGGAGCAAGATACCAGGACGTTGTCCTTGTCATCATGGTAGAGTAATGGCTGCCGCAGCTGTCTCCGGATATGTGTGTGTGTAGAAGACCCCTGGAAATAAGTAGCTGCAAACTTTGCGAAGGTGTACTCTTCCAAGTCATCTGCTTCCTCTTCTAGCTCCACACTCATGGGAACCATGTCCAGGTCCACCTCATCCAGCTTATTAGGCTTTGTTTCCAAGTCCTGTGCAGAACATGAGGAAGAAGTATATTTTCTTTCCCTGTACTCTGATATTCTTATTTCACTTTTTTTTCCCCTTGGCCATAGGTCCTTCAGAATTTGCCTTTCCAGCTAACCCCAAAGCCATTTCCAGATGCTAACAACAGGTCATTGGGACTCTGAGCTTTTTCTTCTGAGATGCCTCCATTCCATATGACCTTCTCATCTTGGTCTTCAGCAAGAACATTGCCGATAGAAGATCCAGGTGTTATTTCATTGCTCACATCCTGAACTAACTCAGCCCATTCTACTCTGCCAATCTCTCCCTACCCGATTCCACCCTCCGCAACTGTCAGGACCAGTATATCTCAAATTTTGCTTTTAAGAACATGGGGTAACTTGAGTCATGAACTTCCAGCTTGTTTCAGCCAGAAAGTCACTGAGAGCACAATCAGCAGAGTGTGCAATTGATGCCAAAATGCAGACGATGGCACTACTTGGTGAGGGTCTGCTGGGCCAGAGAAACAAATGTGCAGCGTCTTTTGAAGACACATAGTCCTCAAACTGCATGTGACCAAAAACTTTTGGGAACTGACCTCTGAAAGCCGATCCCAAAGAGATTGTCTGGATGACTAATTTGGGTGATTCTTTCACTGTACAAAAGTTCATTAAACAGAATTTACCACTGATGGAGTTCCAACAGTCGACAGACTTACACAAGAGATGAACATGACCCCATTACCAGTCTGCAGGTTTGTACCTCAAAACCCAGAGGAGCCTGTCCTTCTTGGCCTCCGATCATAGAAGGTAAAAACCCAAAAATTTTGTCCACCATTTCTTGGTCACTGATAACATCGTGATTCGTTGGTTTGTTGTCAAGAACGTTCCTCCTCTGTCTTGCTTCTGCCTCCTCTCTCTCCAGAGCAGCCAGGTGTTCCTTAAACATAGAAGCTGGTTAGGTATGACTGGAACATCATTCTGCCAGAATGAATGGGTGTGATGATGAAACACTATTACAAAAGTGTTATGACACTGAGGTCCGGCTCTGCTAACACAGTGTTGGAATGTCAAGTCAAATGTTGCTTGTGCTATGCAGTCACAAAGACCAGCAGCAGCAGGGCCTTGCTCTTACAGCTGCTCTCCTAGACTGCTGGCCTATTGGTAATGATGAGCAATTCTTCAAGAACTTTATCAACATGAGATAATATGGGAAATTCAAAGAATTCTTAACAGCAGAAACCCCCACGTTATTTAAAATTTAAAAATGTTTTGTGTCAAGGGGCTGCAATAGTACTGTGAGTGTTTGGCTGAAGGGCCAGCCCACGCTGCAAAGAGAAACGTCCATGTGTTTGCCTTGTCCGATTTCTAAAGCATTGTTACAAATAGTTTTACAACTATATCTGCTTTTTATTAAAACATAGCAGGGCTCAGATCATTGAGCAAGTCCACAGCTGTAAGCTGGGCAAGCTCTCTTGTCAGCCAAGGAACTCAGCATTCAGTGTTCCTCTGCCAGCATACCTACCTTTTCTAATCTCATTGCTTCTTCTCTTGCTTTCATTGGTCCAAGGACTTGGATGAGACGTTTCTCTTCTTCCAAGCGGATGTTCCTGGCTTCCGTCTTGCACTTGTTCTGTGGAAAATGGGACCGTTCTGTGACCGTTTCCACAACTGCTGAGCCAGCTCCTTCCTGCCATTAACAAGCTGTCCACACCAGGAATTTATCCCAACAGGGACTCAGTTCTAGATTAGACAATTTCGGCAAAAGACTACAGGCAAAAGTCTGCAAACTGACTTCGTCCTGTTTGTACAGCATTAGTACGGAAAGGAAATCATAGAAAGGCCTCCTATGTGCTATGGACCACCAAGGTAATAAGTACAGGATTTTCTCTGGCAGCGCATACCAAGACACACTGCATTAGAGTTCCCTTGTGAATGGATCCATAAGTGACATTTTAAGGCTTTGCTGTAGAAATTGATCTTCTCTTGCAGGAGTGACTTATCTCTTTTCCTCCCTTCTGTCAAAAACATTTCAGCTCTGTCAGTGAAGTTTTGATCCGTGATAAACACAGAAAGCACACTTGAGCAAGTTCAGTCTGTTTAAAACTCTGCTTTCATACTTGACAAGAGCTCAAAATAAAATCACCAAAAATAAATACCCACATCCAGTGCTATGCTATGGCAACACTTGCTGGTCATTAAAACTCTGTCAGAACTTCACAGAAACAACACGTTCGCAAGGGGTCTGTGAGCGTACCTCTCGCTTCATCCTCTGATAGATTCGGCGAGCAAACATGCCCCTTGCATATGCCTGTATAACACATACAGCCTTCTTCTGCTCTGCTATCTTTTGACGCATTAGATAACCACGACACATGGCTTGAAGCCTGATGATATGAGTCCGGGTTGCTTCATATTGTTTAGCAAGCTGCCGGCTCCGGTAGAGTGCCTGCAGGCGTCCAAAACCCAGCATAACCTGTAGGAGGTGGAGAAGAAAGAAGTAATTATGGTTCAGAGCCATTGAGACTGGGAGTAAGTTGGGATGAGTGGAAGACAGCAAAATTCAGTAACAGGATAAAGACACTGGGAGGGGCTAAAGCGATACTGCCCTTTATGTTTTATTTTCTGCCAGTAACAGGCTTTTAAAACTAGGTTTTATGGAATTCTTTTGGGAACCTGTTCCCAGGGAATGGCTCCAGGAACCAACAATGTAACCTGGGATTATGACAAAGGAAGGAAGAGAGCACCCACGAAGCCAAGTGAATGGAAAAAAAAAGAGGAATGTTCTTGGAGAGACGGATGTGGGCAATCCTAGGAGAAGCAGCAGAGGAAGATGAGGTAGAGTGCAGGTTCTTCAGACAGGAATTGCATCAATGTTGAAGAATATAAAATATTTATGACTGAAACTGGCCCCTCATGAATCGGATGTATGGGATATATTAATAATCCTGCCAAATGAGGACAAAATATGTGAGTGCCCCTGACATGGTGTAGCTTTCCAGAAAACTCACCATCTATAGAAGATCAGTCAATATTTTTAATAATGTGAGACCAATATAATGATTTTTCTGGTACTTTTTTTACAGATTTCCAGTTTTCCTGTAACAATTATGGAAGACACTTTACTCATAGCATGGTAGTGATGCACAAATGCTGGCCTTGGACTTCTGACTGGAAGAAGCGTGGAATCACTCAGGTTGCTGGAGCCAGGCCTGCCAGAGGTTAGTTGGGTTACTGTTTTTCTGGAAAGCAGGAATGGCACAGGTTCAGCAAGCCCTGAGAGGTTCCACAGCCATTCTTGAATTTTACACTCTTCTTTACACCCTGCATCTTGCCTTTCCTCCCTTCAGTTGTGAATATCTTCATTTCTACTACTCCACTCATTCTGGCAGGACATAGTATATAAACACACACACACAAATCTATAACTATATATTTATGTGTATATATTTATATATATCTTACCATTCTGAAATCCTTCCGGCAGCAGTAGCCTCGCCAGGCTGACTGAATGGCTACAGCAGACTTCCTCTGCTTCAGAAACTGCTTCCTAAGCAGACAGATGGGTGAGGTGAGAAACAATAGGTTATTTCTCCTGCTTCTTCTGATAACAGTACAGAATAACATGGCATTTTTTTTTTCCTTTTATGAGATCTCTGTAGTCTAATTGCAGCCTTGTCTGCTGACTAGGAACACCAAAGCCGGCTCAATTACTGGCAGACGTCTTGCCAGGGCAAGTTTGAAGCTCAGCAAGAGGGGTTCTTCCTGCTTCTGAATAGCCCAAAAAAAGCATTATGTTGCAGCAGAAAGATTTGTCCGGTCAGATGCTTTTGTACCACATGCTTCAGAATGATCCCCACGCAAACATTTTGTCTGCTTACATGTTCCCCATGATGATGGAAAGACCAGAATAGGCAGGTTTGCCTGACCTTTTCTGTAAATAAAGGCCCTAGGAGATTTCGCCTAGGCTCAGCTCATTCTGCTGTGAAGCAGCAACCATGGATCAGTTGAGCTCACAAAATGTTTTCCTATTTGCTTTGCTATCCATTTACTAGTAGAAAGGATGAGATGAAAGTATTACTAATCCACCTTGATGCATCTGAGCTGGCTTTGCCCTTAATGCTGCAAAAATAGTCATAGCAACTTGCAGACCAAATTCATTGCTGTGGTAGGAGAGCTCTGTAAGAACTTAAAAAACCCTCGCACCAAGCCTGGATAAGCTCATTCCTCCATCTGACAACCACTGTGTGGTGACACTGCTCCCCAGTGTCCTAACTGCCAGGACTAGGAACCCATCTGAGCAAGATGAACTTGCCATCCTAAAAGCTGTCACTCTGTGGCTGTCAGAAGTGGTACATAGCTCTGATGGTTTAAAAATAAAAGTGAGGTGAGGCTTTCAGGGAGAGGTGATACTCTGTTAGATAGCAAGCAGAGTTTGGAAAAAAAAAAAAAAGCGGGGGGGGGAAGTTTTGGGGCATTTGTGTCACGCTTTTTAGTTCTTGCTTCTCTCCTGTTGCGAGTATTTCTAAATCAAACCAAGATTCAGTCCTATGTCATGGTTCTGGTCGGGGGGATACAAGATTAAAAGCATTTAATGAAGAGAATATTTACCTGACAGTGGCTAAATTTAACTTCTGAAGATATTTCAAACTAGACCAGACAAAATGCCAGAATTGTGCGTCTTTGGCAAAGTGAAAGATTGGTTAGTTTCTATCTGATTCTTTTCTATGTCTTGCATCAAAGAAGCATCCTGAATACGGGAGTTTTGTAGCTCCAAGAAGGACATAGATTCCATGGGTGTTTCCTGCTTTCCAAATGCCTACATTTTACTAGAAATATTAAGTGCAAATCATGCTTCCAGCCCTTCCTCTTCATACAAGCTGCATGTGCCACAACCCTACATTTTGAAAAGCATCATAAAAATAAAGAAACTGAGCCAGAACAGATCTTTGTGCAAAATCTGCATAGACACACTGTGCACTGTTACACAACAAACACTGAATTTAAGGCGAGTGGCAAGTATGGATTGATACACTTCAGACTCAGAAATGCTTCACAGCGTTGTGTTTAACTGCACCACAAAGATTACTGCTTCAAAGCAAAGCAAGTTCCCTTCTGTAAGATCACTGACCTGTCCTTCAATCCTCTCATCACCTTCTGGATAAGAAGAACCTTATCTGTGAGTATATTTTGGCGTTGCAGCTCCAATACTGTATCATGATGATCCTGTTAAAAGAAAGCGTGGATATGCCAGCTGAGCAACTTTTGAAAACTGGACACAAGGTCTGAAAGAGACCCAAAATCAGCAGGAGGTAGTGCAAGATGTGATTTAAAATGCATTTCTGGAACTGCAGTAGGAAGAGCACACACCATCTGACCGCACCGTGTCTGGCTACAGCCATAAACAGACGGAGAATATGCCTGCAGTAAGACTGTGTTTAGCTGGGCAAGGTCCCCTGTAACAGTGTGTTGGTATCCAGTTCTTTTTTATGCTCAAGGCTTAAGGAGAGATGTTGCACAGGAGCAGGATCAGCTTCTCCTTCACCAAGCTGTGTCCATTTCTTGGCGTTCAGGAAAAAAGATCGAGCCTCAGATTCAAGAGAGAGTTTATAAGAGAAGCCATTCCTTCTGGGTCACCACTCTCCCACAAGCAGGTCAGCTACACAGTGAAGCACCCAATTTTTCAAGGGAAGAGATAATAAACTGTCCTTTACTTACTTTAAGGAACATCTTGGTCCTTCCAGCTTGCCAGCTATTATCCTTGCCCAGCACTGCTTCGGAGATGCTGATACAGCTCTGTCGAGCATCATTCTTCAGCTGATGTGCAAAAGCATCATCATGTTAAGGCTTTGTTGTGAAACACAGCACCTGTACTATATAAGGATCTATTGCTCTGCATTTCAAAGGGTGAAGAACTGAAACAGATGAGGTCTTACAGACCTCTGGGCTGTCAGTATAATGAATGAAAGTGGTTCAGCTCAAATGGTCAAGAAGAGGGGGATCATGACTGCATAGCCAAACATTTCGGAGTTCGAGTGCAAGGAGGATCGTAGTGTCCTCAGAAGTGTGTGATTACAGAAAAGAAATATCTGAGGGCAACAGAGATGCCTCCCTGCCTGGGAGGTCTTTGTGGAGCAGGTCAAGGATAGCTGGATGTAAAAGCACCTCTACCATTTCAGCTGCGGTTCAAGTGAGTATGTATGTGAAGACAGCCCTCTCAACTGTGCCAGCAATAACCTATGACCTTTGTACTGAGGGAAGACTAAAGCCTCGTGAGAGAAAGTTAGATTAGCCTTAAACCAAGTTTTTGCATACACACCTGCTCTCGAAGAGACCATGGCAGGAGAACTCTGTATCTCTCAAAGAACTCCTCAAAGCTGTAGCGAATTGGGTAGCCGGCTTTCCTGATCTGAATGGTCTCCATCATCCCTGAATATCGCAGCTGTTTGATACACAGCTCCCGGTCAAACAACTGAGAGGGAAAGCAGACAAGGAGGGGACTTAGTGCTCAAAGAAGCCACACATGCAGCATTCCTCAAAATGTATCTATTAACCTCCAACTTCAGAGTGCCTGCAAAATGGCCTGCTAATCACAGAATGTTAGGGGTTGGAAGGGACTTCTAAAGATCATTTTACTTCTTATTTCTTTAATGCACTAAATTAACACATTACAGCCATAAACAAGTCCCTCCAAAGGGTTTTCAAATTTGTGTTCATGAGCAGTGGAAACAGACCATTAACTTCAGTCTGGCTATAGCAAGCATTTTCTATTCTAGAACTGCAGTTTCAGAAGAAAAATGTTCCTAGTATTTTTCAGGTGTGTATATCTGCAGTAGCAACTTAGGCCCTTTGGGCATAGCGATGCAAAACACAGCGTGCATGCTGCTAGTTTTTGTAATGAAGATTAAAAATAGGTTTATTAAGCCACATGCAGTACTTTAAAAATTATTAACTCACTTGGCCAGCACCATACAAGGTTTTAGTGGAGAACTGGGTCATGATTTCCTGAGTTCCAACCAAGCATCTTGATGACAAACTCACTCCTCTCCACAAAGTCACAGGATGGTTTGGGTTGGAAGGGAGCTTAAAGATCATCTTGTTCCAACCCCCCGGCCATGGGCAGGGACACCTCCCACCAGACCAGGTTGCTCCAAGCCCCGTCCAATCTGGCCTTGAGCACTGCCAGAGAGCAGACATCCACAGCTTCTCTGGGCAACCTGGTCCCCTGTCTCACCACCCACACAGTAAAAAATTTCTTCCTGATATCTAAATCTACCCTCTTTGAGTTTAAAGCCATTACCCCTTGTCCTATCACTACGCTCCCTGGTGAGGGTTCCTCCCCTTCTTTCCTGTAGCCCCCTTTTAAGTACTGGAAGGCCACTATAAGGTCTCCCCGGAGCCTGTCCTCACAGGGGAGGTGCTCCAACATCCTGATCATCTCTGCGGCCCTCCTCTGCATCTCCTTGAGCAGGTCCATGTCTTTCTTACGCTGGGGGTCCTAGGGCTGAACACAGAACTGCCGGTGGAGTCTCACTAGAGTGGAGCAGAGAGCTCTTCTCCTGTAGTGTCAGATTAAATTATATCAACCCTCTCCCAAACACCAACAGCTCTCCTATTCTCTCTCAGGCTATTTCATAGCATGATCGTTGTTGGATCCTAATGTTTTCCATTTGTTTCCTTGCTGAGGGCCTAGGAACTCTCCAGTTTTGTCTTTACAGGAAAGGCTTTTACAACTCCTCTCAAGAATACACCTATGTGCCTTTTTGCCGTCTATTACTCTATGTCACTTTTTAGAGATGTTTTTGTAAATTAACAACGCTATATCTTACCACTCTTTTTATTGCAGTAATAGCCTGTACTCCAGCTCTTTTTGGCTGAAGTACAGATATAAAATGCTACACAGCAACTGACAGCTTTTTCTCATTAAAAGGTTTACTGAGTACAAGAGCTCATATTATTAAAACATTACCAGCGGTTTCTTGTAGTCATTTGGCTTGATACAGCGGATGAAGTATGGCTGGCATTGCTCAAGGATTTTCATTAGTTTTTCCAGGGATTGCTTGAACTGTCCTCCCAGAGTAGAAAGCCGTTTGGTGGTATCTGCACCCTGGGAAGAGTAAGCACATGCTGACTAATATACCATTCACTGTCAGAAGGCCAATAAATAAATCTTTGTAATTTTGTAAAACGTAACGGTATTACTGTTACAAATGCCAGAAAAAAGAAACAACAAACCCAAACTGAAACAAACCCTACATGGGAGCTAAATTGGCCATCTGCATCCTATTAATTTGGGTTTATTCTTGAAAAGAAATCCCACTGAGCTCTTTCACCTACTTGGGCACCAAGTTGTAGCAGCAAGAGTGGCTACAGTGGAAACAATTCTGCCCACGTGAGCCCACCCAGGCTTGTCTGTTGCAACCAAGGCTGCATTTAGTGTGGGACCTGGGTGCCAGGCTGTTATTTGTGTGTGCACCTGGAAGCCTGGCAAGAAACAGCCGCTCCCAAAGCAGTAATAACCTCTAGGCCAGACATTTTGCTGCCATCTCAGAGGTAGCTAGGAATGCCAAAGATCCAGAAGAGCTCATTCAGTAGTGATTAGGTTGACTCATCGCCTTGCCCATTAACCCTACAGTAAGCAGGGAAAAAGTCAAACTTTTAGTGGAGAATAAGGTAAGAGCTACTCCATTTATGGCTGCATATAAAGTGCCTTATGTCTCGCTGCTCTTTGGTTGAATTTTGCTGTCAGCTGCAATAGTGTAACCCTGAGGGATTGCACTTGGCTGCAGTGAGGTCCTGACTTCTCCAGCTTTTCTGAAAGCACAGTTTCACCTACGTCTTTTTCACACAGATCATCACAATAGGCCTAAGCTTCCATCTCCTGGTATGTTTTGAGGGCACATTAAATTATGGTGACAGCAGTGCAGATTCCAAGTCACAAAAGGACTCCACTGGCCTTTTACACACAGGCCCAGAGCTAATCACTGCAGCACAGTACAGCTAGTTTGCTTGGTTTGTGGTTTTTTTTGGTGGATTGTGGGGTTTTTTTGTTTTTTTCCAAGTAAATAATTTAAAGTCCAGTGGCTCCCCTGACTTCCATGGTCCTTATGGTTCCTCATTCTGCTGGTTCTTACGTTTAAAGTGCCCTAATTCTTAATGCTTAAGTTGCCACCTGCTACTTTAGCTACAGGGCAATGCTGCCCTCCAGCGACCAGACACTCCTGCCTTCGGAAAACAGTTCTGGGAATGTCTCGCAGCAGCTCTCATGCACCTAGAGCTATCATGCGTCTGTCTGAAGTACGTATAATAACAGCACATGCATGTCCAAGCTGTGTAAGAGTTAAAAGCAGTAGGTGCTCCCAGATCTTGGAGGCCTTTCTTCCGAATCAGTAAATCAGTGGGATGGCCACGCAAGTCTGAAGCCCAGGCCCTCATGATCTCACGCATACAACATTGTTAAAGCTGAATTTGTTGTTGATGTGGTGGTGATTTTTCTTCCCTGGTGTGTCAGGAGAGCAACTCTGAGACCTCAGAACAGCAAAGTTTTTTTTCTGGTATTTCATTCACTATTCTTTTTCTGCTTCTTAGGCTTCCCAATGGTGGCCCAACCTATTTAAAATTAATAGGGGTGTTTTATCTTACTTCTATTCATTTTGAAACAGGTAGTAGCCCACATTTAGTATCTCCTTTCTTGAAACGCTGCTGTACTTTCTAAATATAAGGAAAGGTGTTTTTGTAAATAACCCAACCTTATTTATGGAGACAAAAAACATTAGAGCAATATAGATAGACCTGATATTTAACCTGAAGGTATTCAGAGCATTTAAGAGATGCTAAGCCAGTTCTCTGTTGCTGCTTGTACCACTTCTGACATTCTTCTCCCCCAGGATGTTTACCTGTCCATGGCCAGATGTTCTGGACAGCAGAAAGCCACAATGGGACAAAGACTGAAGAAGAAAGGACAGGATCAGAAAACAATGCCAGGAGAACAGACAGATAACAGGTAAGATAGCAAGCTGACTCTTTGTTCTGTACCCTGACAGGACAACTCAAAGATACAAAAAGTGAAAGCAAAAGTACCTTCCTGCAATGATGACACTGCATAGTTAAATGCTCAGAAATCAAGGTATGTGAAAGTTGAAGCAGGGCAGTGAACTTGAACTCTACTCCATGCTGTTTCCAATCCACTGCGATTTAAAATCTCATTTTCACTAGGCACAGGATAAGGCTCCCTACACCAGTAGGCACAGATGTTTCTGTGACAGCTATCATGAACTTTGTCACAAAACCTCTGGGTCAGGAGGGAGAGCTAAGTTACAGCAAAATGCTGGGCAGCGAGACCGTGTATGCCCACTTCACTGGGCGCAGGAGACAGAGTATCCTTCTGGGACAGCACAGCTATTTGCTCCTTTGTGCTAACCTCTCAGAAGGAAAAGGGCAGGACCCACCTGCCAGTTGCCCAGTCAGAACCCTTGGTGCTCTGGTCCCAGCAGACGTGTGCAGTGTAGCAGCAGTTTAGCTACTGGTTTTGGTACTGGCTTTGCAGAAGGGTCTCTGGTTGGTGCCTTGTTGCATTCCAGTGAATTTTTGAACTAGAGTTTCCTCCTACTGATTTACACCCATCCTGGTGATGTGGATGCAGTATGGATATCCAGGAAAATGCACCCAGTTGGTGTATTGTGGGGAGGTAGGACAACTCATGCTTCTGTGATGGCCTGCAGACATGGCCACACAGAAGTCCGGGGATGCAGTCCTGGGCTGACATTACTCTTGTTCAGAGCATGAACACCAAACCCTGACTTTTCCTGCAGACTCCTTTGCAGAAATGAGTTGAATGAAAGGGTTGGGGATTTGCAGAGACAGTGCAAAAGGAAGAGGAGGTCACAAACAGCCAGAGCCTTATGGAAGGGAGGAGAAATTAGCTGTTTCTGTCACCCAGTGCCAGTAAGCCAACCTTGTAGGCCTGGTCAGCTCCAAGATGTCGGATGGTCCCACGTCCCAGACTAGGTGGGGTCGTTTCCACATGGAAAATCTCTCTCAGGAATTTGTTTTTGGAGGAATGAACAACTTGCATTACATTAGCACTCAGTGTGTCCCGATTTTTCTCCAGGAAATCTACAGGATGGAAACAAAATGAGCTTGTCACCTCTGCAGCCTGCTGGCTGTAGCACGACTCTGTCTAGCTAAAATCCACTTCATTTACAGTAATTTGCAAATTAGTTTAGAGTAATCCTCCTGATCTCTTGATCTGACTTCAGATCAACACTACCCTGCAGTGCCAGGCACCCGAGGCAGGTCATGCCCTTCTCCTCACCCTCTGGATCCAGCAGAAACAGACTCACCTTTTGATTCATAAAAGACAACCCCAGCAAAGTGGTTGATGCCGAACTTGGTGTCATGGACACTCTTAGGTGGGATGTAGACTTTACTTTTGCCGTGGAGGGAATTGATTTTGACAAGCATGGTGGCATCTGTGCCCTAGAAACAAATATAGGAAAAAAAGAGGACAGTTAAGCAGATTCCCTGCAGCACTGGCCTGTGCTCAGCAAACAAATAGAAGTGCTGGTCAGAGAAAATGTTCAAATTCTGAATTCTGTCCCTTATTTGTGTGGTAGATCTGGAGGAAGGTAGTGCCAGAAATGTCTTCCCTTTTACACAGACCCTTCTCTCAAGCATCAGGACAGAACGCACCACCAGAGCTTAAGGCCTGGTATTTTAGTACCTTTCTCTCTTCAAGGAGAAGAGCAAGCAAGCTGCAGCCCAAACCAACAGCAGACCAATACTCAATATGCAAATTCAAAGATTTCCCAAGAAGCCCTTTTATGAAATGATCTGGACTGCTTCTTTCTCTGTCTGGAACAGCTCTAAGTGTTTCACCAGTGAGGTACTGGGGCAGCAGAGAGTGAAGCATTTGTGTAGTGAGCTATTTTAGAAGAAACATCTATAGGAAGAAGATATTGCCTCTCGTAATGTATCCAAAAGCCACTTCTGCACTTTTCTGTGTGTAAAGCCAAGCGTTACTTGCGAATTATATGCAAAGCCAGGCATTACAAGTGAAACCAGACATTTACCTTTGGGAACTTGCTCTCTTCATCAATGAGGGAGATGATATTCATAGGCTTGACTGCAATGACTTCCAGAGCCTGGCTGTTATCAGTGAAGTCAATGCTATTCCAGGCAATGTGCTCCGCACGGTATTCCTCTTGCTCCAGCTTGAAGACATGGTGCACGAAGAATTGCTGAAGGTGCTCATTGGCGATGTTAATGCAGAGCTGCTCAAAGCTGGGGGAGGACAAGATGGGAACCCACGGTCATCCTTGGACAGTGCTGCATTACTCTATGGTATTTGCTTATATATATTAAATACATACAGAAATATACTAGTGCTATATTCCACAGTGTTAATGATCCCCACCACTGCATGCTGTCAGTCTTAGCAATATTAGCGATGCATCTTCTGCTGTGATAAATATAAGCAGAAGTGAACCAACTGATGTCGCTGAGTAAGCAAGGAAAGATCTTGTAGGTGTTTCAAGAAACTCTAGAGAAAAAGGGGAACATACATCTGTGACAATAGCTTGAGCGTGTGAGTGTGTGGTGTATTTTTACTTGCAGTGGTACTACCACTTCTTTTGTTAGTTATTCCTTAACGATGCACTTGAGTTTCATTACCTGGTGATTGCTGTGGCAAATTGTGTGTGGCTGTGGAGTGCTCACCACAGTGAGGCCCCATGTGGATTGCAGCCTTGGGAGAGAACACAAAAGATAGACGATGGGCTGAACAGATCTTAAACTGTGTTCCAAAAGTCAGTGAGGAGTATTATCTTGTTGAAAACAAGTGAGATGCATCAGTTGAAATGGATTGGAAAAGACTGTGGAATATGTGCTGATGTTTTGTGGAGTACTGATGATATGGTACCACACCGCTGAGAGAACTGGTGCCCCTGTAGAGAAGGGCAAACAGAAATGGTGCTTTGGGACTGAAACCACCAGCAGAAGTGGCAGTGGGACAATGGTATACTGCCCAGCTATTTTGCTGACCTGTTCTTAAGAGTAGAGAAATGAAGCAGCCTCAAAAAAGGGACAGGAGAACACTGAACAAGATGGGAGCATGAGCAGAAATGGAAAACACAACATGGCCTCCTTGTACTGTATGCAGAATGTATCCCAAGAGACATTGTAAGAAAGTTTGGTAGAGACAGGGGGATGCACACCACGTCCTCACATAGTGGCTGCCTGCTCATAGCAGCTTTATAGCCATGTCCTCTGAGAAAATTCCTGAGGTTTTGGAACAGACATGTGCAATGGCTGCACCAAAATGAAGGCTGGGGAAAGAAGCAGAAATATGACCAAGACTGAAGAAAAATAGAATCTGTGCACGATTATCACTGGGAAAATTCAGCAATGGAAGTTTCACTGCTTTTCTGAGAATTGGGTTGATAATGAAAGAACATGTGTCTGTTTTTTTCATTCTTTTACTTTACATCAGCTGCTTTTCAGCTTCTCAGTGGAAAGGAATCTAGAGCCTCCTACCTGTTGTTGTTGAAATTTTCAAACCCAAAAATGTCCAACAGCCCAATGGACTGACGTCTGTTTTTTGGCTTCTGAGAAGTTGGGTTGAAAATGGCTGAGTTGATCTTGTTCACTATCCATAGGAAGATCCGTCCATATATACCCTGAGAAAAAATTAAAGAGGGATTAGAGCCAACCATTACAGTCTTTGGACATAGCTTACTGCTTGCTGTTGTGCTGCTAGAATGCTGTCATGACTGGAGCCCTCTGGGTGAACATTTGCCACGTAAGACTCCTCAACCAGTAGGACAGACAGCTCTGAAAGCATCCCCAGTCTTTAAGGAGAGAAGATGTAAGCATTAGTACCTTCACAAAGGCATCCCTCCCATCTGCAGCTTGAACTAGGTTCAGAGGCCTGGACACACTTTCTCCTCGGACAATGATGGAGAGGTTCGTGAGGCTGTTCTGGAGTTCACTGGAGTCCACCTGGAGGAACAGTTATGACAACCGGGTCATTCCAGGTGGATAAAGGAGATCCAGCAAGATCTGTCTCAGGAAGAAGGCCACGACAAACTGCCTGTCCATCAGCATTCACTGGCAGCCTTAACAGTCCCAGTTAAAGATTTCCTAGCTCAGAGAGACATCTGCAGCAGCATCACTGGGGTGTCAGCAGGAAGAAGGAGACGTGCCCATTATATGTGCATCCGTCCATAAACACTCCACAGAGACATGCTTTGTCAGTGTGCTCAGGGAGCAAGGGTGACGGAAGGAACTGGTGGGAGAAGATGAGAGTCCATTACCTCAAGCAGTTTGGTTGCGATTGAAAAATGTGGTGAGTCCATCACGTCAGAGCAGTCCAAGTTGTCGTACACAGCCGCTACAAAGAGGAAACAGTCAATCTCAGGGTGAGTCATTTCTGCTATGGTGGGGGGCTGTGCTGTTATTGCAGCCAGATTTCTGGAACCCTGCAGCTCTGGAAATGTGGCAAGGCAGTAAGTTCTCTGTTGAAACTCTCAGGTTTGGTGATTTTACTAAGGAGAGTCCTGATATTACGCAGGGATCCAGGAACGTACAGGGCCCTTATGACTCCAGAACATAAGACAAAACATGGCAGCAAAACTGACAAGGTTATTAATTTTAAACAGCAGGTATTGGGGGTTTGGGAAAATGGTACTTGAATTGAGAAAATGTGTTTCTGGAAATATTTTCTTCCAGGTATCTTGCTTGTGGGAAATTCAGACAATGAAAGGGAATGAGGGAAATCCCTCATTTTAGCAGCCAGCGTTACTCCAGAGAGTAATCCAGGCGTCATTACTGTATCGGGCCCTCTGTATCACAGTGAGAAGGAGTGCTTTTCTAAAATGTGAGAGCTTCTGGCATCCCACTGGTGGCTGTCTTGTGCTGTGCCTGTGCCATAGCAGAAGCTCGCTTCTGCAGGTGAGTGTTCACCAAATCTAGCAAGGAGAGGGACTGCTATCATCTCCCCAGCAAACATTGCTCAGCTGCTCCTGTGTTCTCTGGCTTGCACAGCACAACAATTTGCAAGTGTAACATGGCATTACATTAGCTTTTGTTTCAATTAGCATGATAAGGGCCATTTATAACCATGGAAACCTGACGGTGTGACAAAATAATAAGATTATGTTTTTCAAAGCATCAGGCAGAGGAGTCACAAAGCAGAATTTCACGGTGCTTGTCTGCCTGCCCTTCCAACCCTGTTCACCTCTTTATACAGGGCAGAGCAGCACAACCTCCTCCGTACAGATGGAAGCAGGCAGCACCTTTAGGCCTTCACCATCGAGTCAGAGGAAAGGCCAAGCGCAGACAATGCTGAGTTTACCTGTGAACACTACATTCCCCAGGTGCAGGATTGCAGCCAGCAGCTTGCTGATGTCCCAGTGCTCAGAATCTGAGAACATGAGGATCTTCATAGCCGAGCGGATGTGGGCATAATCCTTTGCGTCATTCCGGCCGTCACAGGACGTGCAGTTGCCCTGCAAGACACCAGGCCCACAGGTAAGGAAAATCCTCACAGGATCCATTCAAGGAAGGAGCTGCAGGCTGACAAACCCTTGTACTCTGTGTGGATACCCCATGAGCCACTTGCCACAAGACTCAAGGTAAAAACCTATTTAGATATTATCTATCCTCTTCCCACGGCTGTTTCTTCCTGTGTCTCTACTCTCAAGAAGAACCCATTAGCAGAAGGCCAAATAATGCATTTCTTCAGGGCTAGACTGAATAGTGGGGAAGCCAAAAGCAAAAGCTGAGGGGAAGGCTGCTCTGGAGCATGACAGGACAACAAACTTTGACAAGGTTACCTACCCTTACAAGGCCATGCCTGTCTCTTTGGTTTCCTCTCTCTGTCTTTTAAATGGACAATCAAGAGCTCTAATCTCAAATCAAAGCAGGTAAATTTGGATCAGTACTAGAAGGCAAATCTCAAAATAAGAATATTAGGTTCTAGTGGAAGGTAGATGGAAGCATTCAAGGCAGCTGGTTGAAGAACCTTCAACAAAGCCTGCACAGAAGGTCCTAGGATGCTGCTCCTGACAGAAACTATTTTCAGCCTTAATGGAAACAGGAAAATGCCTTTTGTATCCCTGCTGTTACTGACTATTAGTGTGATGATTACAAAAGCGAAGTATTCCTGGACATTTCAGTTTGCATCACGTAAACATGCCAGCTTGTGCCAAAAGCTGATGTGAACAAATCCTTGGACATGTTCTCCGTTCATCTAATCTTTCTGTCTCTGTGCTATAGTGTCCTACTGCTGACCCAAGGAACATTTTATGGAGTGGCCAGTGTGTGATTTGTACTCATCAGCTCTTGCTGCAAGATCACTGCTGTTTTGAAAACATTAAATCTGAAAGAATCTACAGGAACTTAATGGTTTTGCTTTTGAGATTCCAGAAGCAGCTTTACAGGCTTGATTTAATTTCCTCTGAAACTAGTTGCCCAGCTCCCATTAACTTCAGCAGAGGCAGGAATTAGCCCCATTTAATCCATAGCTGTAGGTCAGCCCAAATCAAGCCAGCTGACGTATTTAATATGAGGTATCTGCACAGGCTAAAGAACGGGGTTTTCATTATGGCTTTCATGCCCTAAACCAACCAAATTGCTATCTTCAAAAATCTCATCTATGAACATCCCACTCCTGCCACTATGGCAACATAAACCCAGACAGGGACATTAACATCAGCTGCTGGAACGGGATTCTTGGCAGTGTTTCTGCTTATTCATTTTCCTTTAAGGTATACGTACCCAATTACTATTCTCCCTGGCATGAGATCCCTTGCATTCATCTGAAATCTGAGTGCCTGTGAAAGTGGGGGATATTTCCCACCTGCCTTAAGGTATCCTTTATGTTTCTTACGTCTGACTTTGATAGAAAGCTTTGAAGTGCCACGAGCTGCCTTCCACTGGTGGACATTACAGCAAGTCCCTGAAACTGAGGTTCACGGAACTCTTGGTGTTACTACTTCTGGTATTCTAACGAAAGGACTGTACATATTTGGTAACCACCCATCTGCAGTAAGCGCTCACTGGAAGAAGCACATAGCAAAGAGATAGTGGAGAACAAAGCAGAGAGTATTACCATAGTGAGATAAGTGTACTCTGAAGCAGTGCCCAGATTCAGCATCTTTTTCTGCTCTGTATTCATTCCCATTAGCATGCAGTAGAAGATGTGATAGTTCCTCTCCTCTGGAGCCTGAAAGCAATAAATATGCCAATGGGCAGCGTTTTCAGCAAAAGCTTGTAGAACGGGAGCAGGCTGAATGTACCTCTGCCAGTGCCCTCACCTGTCGGCAAACCCGAGACTTCTCCAGAAGAAACTGTTCTATCCGGGCTCCTTCTATCACACCATTTTGGTTGAAGTGGATATCAATGTATTTCCCAAAGCGGCTTGAATTGTCATTTCGAATTGTCTTGGCATTTCCAAAAGCTGATGGACAAGAGACAGAGATAGTATCCGGATAATTACAGTTAATGAATACTGAGTCTATTTTTTATACCCTTCTTTCTTTTGTTGCTGGTATTTTACATGTTGTGTTCCAAATGACAGTGCTGACAAGTACTGAAGGATGTGTGATCTCAGGCTGCCTCCTAGAGAGAGGCAAGCATATTGTGCATGCAGATAATTGAGTACTAAAAGACACACTGAAATGATCCAACTGTGGCCTATATCTGGCCAGCCAAGAGAACATGGCAAGTCTGAAGACTTCCAGAAGGATTTACTGGGAACACATTTGATCCCTCTACAAAGAAATCTTGGGTGTCTTAGGGAGCTCCCCTGTAGATACATCCATGCTTCCCAGTCACTTTGCCAATATCTAGCACAAATGCTAAACCAGGGGTCTTTAGTTCTGGGTTACACATGATAGTAGCACTTCCTCCTACAGTGTGGGAGCTCTCATGGACTTAATGGAGACATGGCAGAAGAGTATAGAGAACTTCTACCCTGCATCACCAGTGTTTTAGGGCTTTTAGCAGTTATGGAAACATAATGGGTCAGAGTTCTGTTTCTGAATTTTTTATGCTGATACAAAAATCCTGAGATAAAGATGGTAAATTAGGCATGTTTGCTAAATAACCCACCTTCCAGAATGGGGTTGGCCTCCAGGATTTGCTGCTCTATCCAGGAATGCTGGCCACTGACAGCTGCCAAGAACTGTAGTATCAGCTTTGTGCTTTCAGTCTTCCCAGCTCCGGATTCTCCACTGCAGTAAGAAACAACATCTTTACAGGTTTCCTTTCTTCTTTTTTTTTTTTTTTTTTTTTTTTTGTCCAGGGTGGCAAAGTGGCAGATCAAGTTAACAAAAAAATAAATCTCACTTATGTTTACCCTGTGAATGGCAGATCAGACTGTCTTCCATGAAGAGCTGGAGAATTTTAGTCTTTCTTCATCTTATCTGCTAAAATTTGTTTTTTTAGACTTAGGCTGAGGACTAAATTCTCTCACTGATTAAAAACAGGCAAATGCATGGAAGACATTCTGTACCATTCCAAATTAAATGATCACTTGCTTTCCTTTTTTACTGCATTGCTAGATTTTACATCATTACCAGATGACTGCCATAAGACTACGTGGTTCTTCACACTGATGATTAACAGAAAATTGATACATGTTATGTGTTTATAGGATGAAGAAAGCTTCCGTCTGTCTTCAGGTTAGCAGAGGTTGTTTCTCTCCAGGAAATCTCTATTCTCAGAAAATACATGTAATGTAAGTATCATGTCCTCAAGGTAAAACATGGCCTTATTATCACACACGCTCATATTTTATGTTTCTTTATGTAGAGACCATGTGCAGAATGTATCACCACATTCAAAGATTCTGGAGGAAAACCATGGACTTAGAAATCCCTTGTTTATGTTCTACCTTTTGCAGCCCTAACTGAAAACAAAGTAGCAGAGGAGAACAAAGTAGCAGGGCAGAGAACATTTCTTTCCAGTTATCTCTAGTCTTATCTGTGCCCTTCCGTTTGGAAGGTCTGTGTCAGCAAAGGTGCCCTAAAAAAATGCCAGACTTGGTTTCTGCTGCTCATCCTCTCTGAGTCCAGTCACCTGATCACACAGCACTGGTCTCTCTTATTCCTCTTCATATTGAAGTAACAGTTGTCTGCAATGGCGAAGACATGAGGTGGTAGCTCTCCAATCCTCTTGTTACAGTACAGTCTGATCTGATCCACTGTGTAGAGGGGCAGCAGCTGGTATGGGTTCACTGCTACCAAGATTGAGCCTGTGTAAGTCTGGAAGACAGTTGTGAGTGTTACCTCTAGCAGCAAATCTCCAAACAAGAATACAACCAAAGGCACTTGCAGTGTAAATCTAAACAGAGGCAGGAGGGAAGCCTGGGAGATCCACAAGAGCACTTAGATGAGGCTGGGAACCTGGTTCCCAGCTCTAAGCTGCTCTTAAATATCGCAGGCTATAGAGGTTTTTGCAAAAGGAAGAATGCTGGCTATAATCTCCTTGCCAAATCAACAGCTCAGTTCACTGTCTCAAGCAGAAGCACAAGAACATCCAATCTGGCCTGGCATTTTTGTGTGTTAACCACTGTTCTGTAGTGTTCTGTTAAGCTGATTTTTTGTTCTAGTGCAGTTGTAGCTGAACTTTGCTAATGGGCAAAGTTGCGGTTGTGTTATTTATACAGTCATTTAGTAACAGTTGTAACAACTGCACCATTGAAATGAAAGAGGCTGTTGAAGGCTGTGGAAATGTAAGGCAAGAGTATTATTCAGTAACTTCTGCACAAGACAACTGCAGACTGCTACAGACTAATATAACAGGTCTATCCACGCATCTTGGTGTGTAGAATGGAGAGAAAAAACTATGTTGTGTCTCCTTGGCACCTTCAGTCAGCAAAGGAAGCAGAGGGCCTCATGTACGAAAAGGCTTGCTCAAGTCACTGCACTAAATGTGTAGTAGATTGTTCCTGAAAGTGCTCTGTCTGGTGACCTTGGCACTCACATAGATTTCGTGCTTCTGGTGGCGGATGAGGAGGTTGTGCACCATGCCTGCTTCATGGAGATCCCCGAGGCGGATCATGTCTTCCACCCCTTGGACAGAGGAGGGGTGCATCAGGCGCACCGTGTGCATGTTCCGGGCCGTGATCCAGTGTTCCTGAAAAAGGCCAGGCGTCAGCTTTAAGGTGTTATGCTGTTGCTCGGAGGCAAACAAAGGAGAACCACGTTAGACTGGAGCGAGCTTTGGTATAATCCATGCTCCAACCAGCATGTGCTACCAGTTGGCTGAACTACAGAAATTAACTGGTTTGCTGCTCCCCAGGACCAGATGATTTGAAACACTGCATGAAGCCATCTGAATAGATGGATTCTGAATGTAACAAATTTAGCATTGTTCAGAGCATATCTCTGTCAGGTCATCACAGCCAATATTGTGTGAGGTAAGGATGAAACCTCAACCGACTTCACTGAGACCGTGATTTCACCTAAAGCTCCACCAGATTTAGGGACCGGAGTCTGTTCATTTCTTCTTCTTAACTACATAGATGTAAGCACCAACTCAGGAAGCTCTAAAGCTACATAGTGCTAGGAGCTGGGGATACTAGGGGATCACCCTATACTTGCCTTATTTTTGTGTTCTTTCTTTCAGTATACCCTGTCAGACATTATCAAAGTCAGACCCTTTGGCTAGATGGAGCTTTGCTCCTACCCAGCAGGCCTATTCTTTTGTTCCTTGTACTTTTTACACAAAGCCCACCTTTCCTTCATCATCCTCCAGCAAGATCCGTCCTGAGTCAGAGTCCTTCACAACTGCCCCAATAGGGACATTAAATTCACTGTTCTGTTGAGTGTCCAGCCACACATGATCACCCTGGCGAGAAGAAAAGCTGTTGTCAAGTACAGTGACATGTTGATGCTGTGTAGCTCACAGGTGTACATCTCTTAGTCTTAAAATTTTAGTGATTTGATTTCTTTAGCAGTGTTTAACTGGACAAGTTCTTACTGCTCACAGGCAGTACAATCTAATGGTTATAGTATCGTGACCTCAGAGTTCTACTTCCAGCTTCACAGCTGATCTGGAACATGACTTTGGACAAGTCACTAAGCCCAGCTGTTTCACAAGAGGAAATCAGGCAACAACTTTTCCAAGGACAGCGATTACTCAGCTCCCAGAGACTGGCAGAGGGCACAGTGAATGCTGGTAAAGTGCCTTGGCAGACTGCATTACCTATGGTATTCTGTCAGAAGAGATGCTTGAAAAGATTACCAAGAAAAAGAAAAACAGATGTATAGACTAGATGCCAGAAAATGTAGAAGGCTCTGTTGCAAGAGTTTTTAGATATATATTTTTTTCTGATATAGCTGAAATCACTTAGAAATGTGAGTGAACCCATGAACTCTCTTCAGGGAAAAAAAATAAAAAAAGCATTCTTCATCCAGCCCAGCTCCTCTCTTCACATTTGTAGCAGTATGGCAACATCCTGCCTCTCTGCAGAGCAAGCAGCTGCAGAACTGCTCAGCTGTCACCAGAAGGTGTGAGCTACGGCTGCCCTTTCCTAGAAATAAACCGTGTCTTGGTGTTGCCTGCCCCACTGCCCTGGTTATACTCCCCAGCTCCAAGCCCCCAGGAATACCTTGTCTTGCTCTAGACACTAACAGAGATTCAAACAGAGAACTACTGTAATGGCTGGAACGAAAACTGCACAACACTGTAGGTCAGCTCTTCAGCAGGTAGTTCATGCTTACATCTGCTCAGGAACCAGTTTTCTAGCCGAGTCTCTTGCCATATACAGCTTTTACACACTGTAGCATTTACTAAGTTGAAGTTTTTTATTGAAAAATTATTTATTTTTCCCCTCAAAATATTTTATGGGCTTACATTTAAAGTCAAACAGCTGTAGTGTCAAGCATCTACAAGCATCGCAGAAGGTTATGAAGAATGTTACAAACAGCTCTAATTTGCACTGAATAAAACTCCAGAGGTAATCTGTGTAGTTTCAGTGCCACACCTTGTGACAGAGGTCACCAGCTCAGTGTGAGCACAGCCAGGCTAGGCAAGACACCTCTGCTTATCTACTCTAGATCGATATTGGTTTGTACCTTGTCGATACTGGGTTATTGCTACTTTCTTCTGAGATGGACCATGATATTAAGGTAATTTTCTTCTCTTTGGGCCTCAGGCTACTCAGTTAATCACAGCAAAGAATAGGACTTACCTTTCTGAAAACCACCATTTTGTTTCAGATCACTGTATGTAACCTGCAGTGCCAAGAAGAACATAGTATTAGGCCAGACGAGGGCTCAGGCTTTGATCAGAACAGACAGTTCTTAAATAATAATTAAAATAGCTATATTTACATATTTCATTCAAGCAGGAGTGATCATAACAAGCTATATCCAATGTAGAAACAATGAAACCATCTACCCAAAGCAAAGATCTGCAGCACTGGGGTGGTGGTCCGCTCCGAGTTCCATCACATAACGCTGGTGATGCTCTGAACCCTGGAGAAGTCACTGTGCACGTTTTCATACCGAATAGCTCCCTCAGTCAAATGTTAGGTACATTTGTTGGCTGAACTTCAAACTTGGCTCACAAATAAAAAGACCCCACAATGCAATATAATTCTACAACCTTTGGCTGATCCATTGGACCAGCAGTTCAGTTCCTACAAGGGACTAGCCCTGTGACACAGGTTGAATTCACATCCTGAGGTGCTCAGTTCCCTCAGGCTCTCACAGCTTGAACCTACCACCATACAGAAACTGAGGTTTAGAATTCACCTTTCTTGCCTGGAATGGAGGAATTGCAGTGAAGGCCTGAGCAGCAAACTAAGGAATTGGAAGGAACAACAATAAAATGAGGAGCTCACCAGCAAGAATGCAATAGTGACAAGATTGGTGTCCAGAAACCTACATCAGTGCTTCGATGAAGGGATGGTACTGTTTAGGTTGTGATTCTTGGACCAACCAAGGAACCAAAGTCTTCAGAAGTTGTTTCCCATAGGCTATTTCAGCTGGATTTTGGGAGTGATTCCAGGACTTGGTGTGATTTACTGGATCTCACTCTTCCTGCAGCGGAAGGCTGCTGTATGCCTTCTACTGCGTGTGGGAAATCACAGGCAAAGACTCTGCGAAGTTGCCTTTAAATGTTTCCCAAGTTTCAGAGGTTTTTTCACTGTTATCTCTTCCTACTAGCAGTAGTCCCTGCTTAGCCTGTTGAGTAAGCTGTGATTCAGTAGCTGCCGTGTGAGCAGACGTCAGTTATTAGCCCAGCCTCATATTCACAAATTTCTCACAACTCCATGATCCATTCTCCTCCCTCCATTTCTCT
Organism: Trogon surrucura; assembly: GCA_020746105.1. NCBI lineage: Eukaryota > Metazoa > Chordata > Aves > Trogoniformes > Trogonidae > Trogon > Trogon surrucura. The sequence continues at coordinate 20,672,807 of CM036625.1, read as the reverse complement.
AAAGGATCGCTCCCTCTATGCATTGTTCCAGCATATCCAGAGAAAACGCTTGCTCAAAGCTACAAGCTCAAAGATAATATGAGTGAAATGCTTCCAATAAGCAAAATGCTCCATAAAATGCTAAACTTGGAGTGAAAACCAATTCGCTTTTTACCCTTTTATGATCTATTATCCATGACGTTTCCTTATCATTTTATCTCAGACAGATTTTACAACTCATGCTCAATGAGGACACACTGAATCATCTTCGTCCCTTCTGTATATTCATGTTTGACAACAAACCACTTGGAAACTACTTACAAGAAGATGAATGGTCACTACAGGATCGGAAATTGATCTTTGGCATTTATTCCAGGCAAGTTTGTGAGCTCTCAGAACATCCCCCATGAAGAAAAGAGACACCTGCTCCAGTTTTACATTGACACTCAAATGCAAATTTCTTATTTTCTCATAACCTTTTGAGATGTTATTTTGTTCTGGCCCAAAATAATGTTTATCTAAGTTTTGGACAGGTTCTCCGAAAAGTTTGAGCAAAACATGGAAGTTCCATTTTCTGCCTATGCTATACAGAAAATCAGCAAAATCCCTGTATGCAGTACTACTAATATTAGTGATTAATAGGGTACTTCTTAAATAATTTCACTGAATTCCTTGAGGTTTCTTCTATCGTGTAAAGGCTTTAAAATCTTACATTTAAAATTTCTGGTAACTGTTTACAATTCTGTGTAATATGGATGGTCTATCTCTTTGAGAGGTACCCAGTTTTCATAACTTTTCTGACTGAATCATTTAGATCATGTTACAACTTATCTTAATTTCATTGTGGAGCTAGACAAGTTTCTGAGGTTTAGAAATTTCCAGCTAAATTATCAGAAAAGTGTTTCAAGTCACCACTTTATTTTTGGAAGCTCATGCTCTTGAAGAGTAAAGGTTACCATTGAAAAAACCTCAAGGTGAAGTTTGGGGATAACACTGTTTTCTCCCTTTTGTTTTAATAAACTTCAGTGTTAGAAGAGAACATTTCCGTAAGAGAATTAGGGCTCATTTTATCACTTGCTTTCCCATAGCTGCCTGCTTTTTTTTTTAATTGGTGTTATTTGGGAAAGTATAAATAGCTTCCATAAATCATGGTCTTCTTTAAAATCGGTGAGTGCATAAGCAACCTTTTCTTTGGACTAAAGGGAAGGAGTAATTATACTCCTGTATCCAAGATACTGCCACTGTTGTGAGTTACACCAATGTCCTAGCCATAAGGACGGCTTTTAGGGGAACAAAATGGAAACTAGGAAGTGCTTGACAAGATCTTTGTGGCCTAATTGTGGCTATAAAGGGCTGCCCTGTAGCATGGCTAGAAGAGGGTTTCTAAATAAGCCCAGAACGATCTACCACTTTAAAGGCATCATAAGATATGCTGAAATAATCATCAAAATTACAAAATGTAATGGGATCCCAAAGTGAAAAATAACTAGAAACTTCAAGAGATGATAGACTGCTGATGTAGAAGCCCAATGCTAACACACATTTTAAAGCAGGGATTTCAAATGTAATTTTCACGTAGGTGATTCAATGGCGAGAAGTGGACTGTCACACTTAAAAGCTGGCACACAGAGAAACTGCAAAGGCTTTGCCTCCAATTTAACACCTCCTGACTACATTAAGACTTGATTTTCCCAGTGAGACTAGGGCAGACTCCAGAGCTCACCAACACACATCTACAACACCTATGAAAATTTAGCAATGCAACATGAATGTGTTTTTTTTCTGTCTGCTTGGGCTTTTTTCTCATTTTTTTTACACTCTCTCATGAAGGAGCTTCTGTCTTTCATGACCAGTGTTTGGTCCTAAACAATTCTACGATTCTTATGGCAAAGCCCTCATGCTCTTACTCAGGACTCAGGAACTGGAGATGTGTTTCAACTTCAAGAACACAAAGGCCTGTTTCTGTGAGCGATACAAGGTAGTACAGAAGCATAGTATTTAGCAAACACAGGCCAAAGAGGGACCGTGGTCAGGCCCAGGGATTCACAACTGACAGATACTTTTTCGCCTGTGCCAGAAACCAGAATACTGCACCAGAGCAGAAATGTCTACCCAGAACAAAGAAGGAGTGGTACATGCAGACACAAAGCACAGCCATACTCCGTCACTGCAAAGCTACGGCTAGCTCTGGGTCCAGTCTGTGATAGCAGCCGGGAATGCACATGTAAGGAGAAGATCCTGTATAATCCTGGGATCCACCATTTCAATATTTAAAATGCTTATCCACAGGTAAGTCATAAGTGGCCAACCTCCCCCCACCCTGCCACCTGCTTGAACGGCTGCTTTCTGACAACGCCTGGCTCTCTTTTTTGCTTTTCTTTCCAAAATAACGCACACCCTAAACCAAATTGCACCCCACAGGATGGGAGATTACCTCTCCAGAAGAAATCTTCAATGTCTGGCTTTTGCAGTTCAATTGCCTCCTTTTCATAAGCACTGGAGTACGAAGGAAAAGGAAGGTGAAACTGGCACTGGTGCCATTAAGGAATCTCTCACCAAGTGCCCGTTTTCTGCTGTGCAAAGAAGGAAATGACTGAAGCACGGTTATTTATTACAGGACTTTGCTCCCAGTTCAGTGTATATGTCATTTCCAAGTCAGGTGTTCCAGTAAGCAGGAAGGCTAATCCTTGACTGGGTGAACCTTAAACTTCAGTCTCTCTGCTGTGCCTGAATCCTTTCAGATTTCTGGAAAGCGCTCCCAGAAGAAAACTCTTTAGCATTTGGTCTTATGCTGCTCAACCACTACTGACATCTCTGGGGTTCTCTGCGAGTCACTCTGTTAGATAATAGGAAAATCAGGCCCTAGTCTCTCTCTCATCTCTCCCCCGCGGTTTTGCACAGCTCTTTCTGCAAAGTCAGAAAATGCACATAAGTCTTAGTCCTACATGGCCTGTGTTTCACAACACCTAGAGCTCAAAGCAAAATAAACTCATGACACTTAACTTTGATTGATAAACACAGACACGGGTAAAGGAAAAAAAAGTCCTATTTTTGTCATCATTAATTTATCCCCCAATAAACACTCTGCTCCTGTGTTCCAGCATCTATGTGCATGTTAACTCCTTATCTGTCTACTTCTCTCTTTCCAAATTAGGACTTGATGACCAAGAGCTTCCCTCTTTCTGGTTGTTCCACACGTACTCTCAGTAATCCTGTGTCCTTCTTGCACATCCTGTTAAATTCCAGCACTAGTTGTTCTGTAGGGAAAGAGACAGAAGTGTAGCATACCTGTAGAGCGGCAGAGGCCCAAACGGTGAGGATGAAATTTTTTCCATCTACCTTAACCCAACTGTATAACCTTCCTCCAGCGCACTGTACACAACAGGTGCCTTGCCTCACTACACCCTTTATTAAACAAGCAAATGAAGATGTGCAACAACAGTGAACATGTGCTAGTACACCTAATAGCTTAATTCTTATTTTCTTGTTTTCTAGATTCAATCTGCACCCTATGACGGGAAAGATAACGAAAGGACTCCGTGTCAAAACAGATTCTTGGGGCTCCTGCTGTAGTTCCATATCCAAATCAGAGGTAAATATTCAAGCACAGCAATAAATAGTTGGGAATAACGTGTTTATTCATGTTACATATATGCGTTTTAATATCAGCCTCCTTACCTGAAAGTATTTTGTTTAAGCTTTATAGCAGAAATGAAGATACAGGTGCAGAAATAGAGCGTAGGCCCTTCACGGCTCAGAGGCTTTTAGAGAGAGGCTGGAAGCCACAGTGCAGAGAGGAGAGCTTTCTTAAAGTTTGTAACTGTGCAAATCATTCTTTTTTGCTTAAAAGTTCTGATACAAAAGGATTCAGAAGAAGTCTATATGCTGTATATGTTTCAAGTGCTGATGAAGGTCAAATATGGGCAAATAAATCAAAGTGTACATCCCTTTACACTCCCAAAGCAGATAGCTAAAATAAGAGCCTTTTGTATAACTAGACTGCAGGGAAAAAGATGCCATGTGTATTTCTTCAGCAAATGAAACATACCTGCTGAAATTCCACATGGAATATGTTTTGGGGTAGAGAATTTCATTCTAAAAATACACACATTTTTAATACTTGTGACCAAGGTGCAGTGGGGGTGCTAATTCAGAGACAAGTACACACTTTCTGTCCTAGTACAGTATATAAACCGTATGAGATGGAAACGTAGGGAACTCAAAGGAGTCTGAAAGAAAAGCATGACTTATTTTATGGCTGAAATGTGTATTGGAAGGGAGGTGGATTTCCAGTTAAGTCTAGACATACTCAAGAGCCAGAAAACAGAAGCTGAAGAAATAGTGACTTGATACACCAAGTGGAAGCAGCCTAGATGCATTGTAAAGCACGTGTACCTAATGAGAGGTGAGCAAGCTCCTTGGTAAAGGCTTCTTCAGAGAAGTGCCTGTGAATGAATAGAGGGAGCTCAGGTTCGGGAAGTCCCTGAGCCGAGCGAACAGGGAAGGACAGGAGGTTGCCAGGGATGAGCAGCTCTGTTTACTGCTGGAGACAGAGCGTGGTGAGGGGCTGCACGGGTCAAGGACACATTTGTAGTTGTAATTAGAGGTAATTTGTAGTGTGGTCTACACTGATGAATAATGCACCAGGAAATGCAATAAATTAAAACTGGATAATCCCCGGTGAATTTAATCCTGATGTTGTTCAGTACAATAGGTCTCTCCGGATAGACATGTGTTAACAAAACTGCCTCTTCCTGACAGCTTCCTAATTAAGAGATTGATGTCAGGATCAAAGGGTTTAATTTGTACATGGCGCTATCTTTCACATTTCCTCTCCAGCTAAATCAGAGTGGCCTTGTCTTTTCTGCATCACTGAGTCCTAGATGCTAGGCATCATTTTATATTAAACTATTTTTTCCCTGAGGTTTCTGGTGGAAGGTGGATTGGATATAACAATTTGCAGTTTAAACTGCTCATTTGGAAGCTCTCCTGTCTACACTAACCTCCTTCCCTTCCTCTAAGCAGATTTGTAGCTTTAAGTCACTGATGTCCGTTAACTCTGAAAGGCACACTGCAGGGAACAAAGCAAACTAAATAAGAAGTACATACCAATAAAGGATTTCCAAGTGCATCCCTTGGTTGTCTTCAGCATTCTGTCCCTCAGGGGAAGGCTTATTTCATTCCAGCCAGTTCATGGTGTCGTACGGAGAGGCAGACTGGTGGGGCTCTGGGATCTGTGTCATTACACACCTTCACGAACGTCAAGTGGGCGCTGCTTACTCTGCTTGCTAGAAGGCAGGTCACTCTCCCCCACTGTGCAATCCCATTATGGTCTGAGTGTCACTCCATCCTTCCTTTTGGGATGCAGCCAAGGCGGTATTACAAGAGTATATTACAGGCCAGGAAGTGCCAAGTTCTGGCTCTTGAGGGACAAAGACATGTGCACGTAAGCATGCACGCTAGTGCACACACACGTTACCTGCGGAACAGCTGGCAGAATTGATGCCCAGTTTTTCAGCATTGCTGAGGTGAGGCTAAGACACAGGTGCACCCTCTCCTGTGGCACATGTGGCATGTCACAACACAAGGCTCAGAGTCGGGTTTTGTCTCAGAAAGATGGGAATTTATAACTGTTAGAAAGGAACCCCTATGCCTCCTCCCACTTTCAGTAGATGCAGAAATTCTCTGTTTTCTCATCAGTGCAGCCTCAGTGAAGCTGGAATTTGGGACAGTGGGTTGCCATCACTGCAGAACATGACACATTTTTAAATTACTTATTTCCAAGGAAGGTTACCATCATACTCTGATCCTGCTTGGAAATGTAGAATGTGATAGACTTCTGTGTTTTCCAGGCGCCTAGCTACAATTTCCAGGTGTCTTGGTACACATCATTCAAATTCTTTTTATAGTTTCTATTTGTTTCCCCACGTCCATTATTTTCTGTTACATTATTCCCAACTTGTTATTTCCTACCTTAGTATTTTCTCTGCAGAGTACTTTATTTGTTGTGTTGTAGTGAGTCACATTAAAGTTGTCAAACTGCCTTCTATTTAGTCAGTTGTAGAGAGCGATTACATTTCTTTCTGGAGGTCAGATAAATGAAACAAAGGGAGCCTCCCATCACATACCTGCACATGTACCTGCTCCTTCCAGCCCAGTGTCAAGAGAAATTACACAGTACAAAGACCTCAAAGCAGTAAAAGTCATACAGGAGGAGGAGAAAAAGACCTGGTACCATTGAAGAGAATGGTCCTGGGGATGACCCAGGGACCTTTGGGGCTATGTGGAAAAGACCTACAGAGCTGGAAACAAAGAGAAATTCGCTGTATGTTTTATATATGCTACTTTAAGGGGGAGGGGGGGGGGGGGAGAGGTTTTTCTGCATTTTTGCTAAGAGTATAGGACTATATCCATGAAACAGATTTGATTCCACTGCCAGCTTCCCCCAGGTGAAACACTGTGGGAGATGGTGAGTACTGGCTCAGGTCAGAGCGGGCAGCCTCCTCCCGCCCCGCACGCTGCACTCCCCGCACTGAGCGCTCGGCCGCTGCCTGGGCGGGTGTGTGAGCTAAGCGCGGATTAACCTCTCCCCGCCCACTTTCCGGTGCCTCCCGCAGCTCCCGCCTCCAGGCCGGGCTCAGCCCCCACCGCCGGCCCGGGCCCTGTCTGACGGGAACGCCCCCCGCCCGGCCGGAGGAGGCGCCGGGGCCGGCCCCGGCGCCTCCTGCGGCCGGGCGGAGGCGTTCCCGTCAGACAGGGCCCGGGCCGGCCCGGGCCGGCCCGGCGGGGGGGGAGGCGGGCCCGGCGGGCCGGTACCGCCGCCCGCAGGACGCGGGCATCTCTGCCCCGCCAGAACCCCTCTGCGGGGCGGTGGGGCTCGCCGTAGGCTCCGCAGGGAGCCGGGCTGTCCCCTGCCCCGTCCCCCGCTGGCCGGGAGCGGGTGGGGCAGAGCAGGCCTAGCCGTGGGCCTGCGGGGCCGAGAGGAGTGCGGGTGCCGAAGCCCCCCCTCCTTCCTGCACAGCGGGGCTGTGGAAAGAAGATGATTCCATGGTTCTATAACGGTGTGAGAAAATAGCAGGAGGTTGGCAAGGAGAACTGTAAACTCTCAGGGGACTTTCAGCTGAGGTGTCGAAAACCACATCTATCGTTGTAATTGTTTGCCCTTGTGTGTTTGAGCCGTGGAACGTCTGTGCTCAGCTCACAGAGGCCTTTGATAGACTCAGAGGCACCTGCCCTGCTTGTGGAAAAGATCAAAGCCCAGTGTAAAATGATGCCTGTAAAAATCCCAGGTGAAAGCAACAGGTTCGGACGCTTTTTTGCTCTGTAGCAATGACTGAGCTCCAGGGCCTCTGCCCGGGTGCTGCTGCAGAGCTGGCCCCAGCTTCGTGAGGTAACGAGAATAAATCTACTCTGCCTTTCTTCCATGGTTTTGTGGTTGTTCCTGCATTCTGCCTGTGTCAGCTCACACAAATAGTTTAAAAGAAATTCTTTTGTGTGAGAAAGACCAAAGAATTCTTCAAAGAACCCTTGCCATCTGTCATGGTGTTTTTGGAAAAAACAGAAAAAGAGAGGAATAGCCTTCGTGCTGTGTTCACAATGGAAGAATTTTTGCTAGACTTGATCGTTGTATCAACTGATATAATACTTGGCTGATGCTTTGTAAGAAAGCGTGCACCTAAGAATTATCTCAAGAATGAGTTCGTGAGCACTGATTTGGCAGTGTGTTCTCTTAGTGCGTGTAGGCATGAGCTGCTTTCCCACCTTTTATTTCCTGTCCTACTTAGAGACTTGACTTTGCAACTCAGTGTAGTGACTTACAAACCTAAATGGCTTTAGTAATCTCTGGTGTTCTTCTTTCCTTGAGGAAAGAAGAAAACTTTGCATATTAACTTCAGCAATTCTTTGGGGATAGGAACAAACATAAAACTTCAAGAAGCATTAATAGATTGAGAAAAAGAGGCCCAGTGTGCTTTAATGGGATCATTAGCTCCCCACGAGCAGTCCACTGACAGTGGTGAGACGTGTTGGTGAGGGATGCTCAGCAGTGTCAGTTAAATGTGTGTGTCTGAGATGGTCCCAGGGTGCTTGGAGGGGAGACCTTTGGGTTATGAAAACTGACTTTGGCAGTTTGGGCCCTGTGAAGGGGAGTCAGCCTGTTAGAAGCTTGCCTGTGGTTGCAAAACAGTGTCTCTGTGTTCTTTCCTCAGCATTCGGCCACCAGTGGAAAATCCTGGTAAGGCTTGACCAAAAAACCAACAATCAGGTAATGCACATCACAGAAATATTTAATGTGCCTGATTTTTCTAACGTTTCATGTACCTTAGAAAACTCTAGCTTTTGTACTTGAGCATTTTTACCAAAACTGGCTTCTCAAGCTGTTCTTTCCTTCTGGCCATCTGTGTATCCAGTGCTTCGAGGGAATGTCACAGGGCCCAGCCCTGCACATAACAGTGGTCACAGGAGTTACCTCAGTTACACTATTTAACAAGCAGTGGGAGTTCAGGTTCCCCTACTTGTATGAATTTGGGCTGCTTTTATTCTTCGGAGATGCAGTCATGCTGATCTAATTAAGCACCTCCGTTTTGCCCAGTGGGGATTGACTCGGAAAGGGCTAGCAAATCCAGGGTTGACAGTCTGCAGAGTGATGTTCAGTATGAGGAAAACCAGGTGGTTTTCTTACATTGCTAGCCCAGATTCAGCCAAGGAGGAGATGCTGTTGCAGATGAGAGTCTTTTGTACTAACAGGCCTAGTGGTTTATTTGCATTCCTTAATCAGGCTTAGGTGGAAACATCCATATTATGACCAGTTGCACGCACAGCCTGGACTCCTGATTGCCTGACTCCAGTCTGCCTGCCTCGATTTCTCCCTTTGCTGTTACTTCAGTTGCCTTTGAAGTCTCTTGCCTTCAAATTCTTTCAGGCTCCTGACTTACTTGCCTTGCTATGGAGAAAGCCTCCTGTGGTTGGCAAAATGCTCGTAACGGCAGCTGACAGCCGAGACTGGAGTTCTCTCACCTGCATACTCAGGGTGGCCAGCAAAGATATGATGCTGTATTTTTCTTTTGGTAAGCTAGTGTCTTATTTTACATCTCAAGTTTATTCTTTGTGGTACAGGTCCTTAATTTCTACATGAGTCTTCTGGTGGGAAGGAATAAGAAGGAAGGCTGTCCAGCAGTCCATGCTTTTAGCACTTTGTCTTATTCCAAACTAACATCTGGGGGCTAAAAAGCATTGAGAAGATGGATGAGAGATGTGGATCTCTTCAAGCAGAACCTCGTCTTAGTACCCCTTCGCTTCACAGTGCGCTGGGCACTAGTGTTGTGTCAAAATGGCTTTTTTTTTTAGCATTAGATGGGGAGAAAAAATAAGCAAGAGAAGTCATTTAGGTTTTGGGGTGTGTGCAGTGCAAGGTTGTGCTTTGCCTAACAGTCACTTCTTAATAACAGGTCATAGATACCAGAAAGAAGACCATCACCTACTTTGACTCAGTGGCACAAAAAGGGGCAAGATTTGTGGAAGTAGTTACTTAGTCAATGCTTTTATGTTGTGAATTGTGAGAAGGTTCTTGGATTTTGTCCCTGTAATATGACTGCAAGTTTTTTGCATTTCTTGTAGATAGAAAACACAAATCTTTAATTCACTTGCTGTGAGTTGTGTGACATTGGCTACTGATCTAGTCCCACATCGTCCCCTGCACCCAGAGTCTTGGATGCCTGGATTCTACCACTTTCCCACTAGGCATTGGTGTCCCAGGGTATATACAGTCTTATCTGTGATCAGCTACACAGGTACTTTTACTCTTTATTGCTTAGCTCTTTTATCCTTTTCTTGTCCTGAGACTGTTTCCCCCCCCACTTGTATCATAGTATCATAGAATGGCCTGGGCTGGAAGGGACCTTAGAGATCATTTTAATCCAACCTCCCTGTTGTGAGCAGGGACGCCACCTCTGGACTAGGTCAGGCAACACACGTGAGTGAGAACCGAACGGGAATCGAACCTGTGACCTTGGTGTTTCAAGCACCACACTCAACCCCCTGAGCTAACAGTGAGCTATGTCGCATGCTTCTCCTCAGTGTGTCTATACATTTTCTATTCTGTATAGTGTTTTAAACAGAGGCACTGTATTTCCCTCCAGCTTGCCCCAGCAGGCTGCCCTCGTGTCCTTCCTGCCTGCGTGTTATTTGTGTTTCTCACTTTCTCATTCAAGATGGACGTCTTGTAGCAAGCTTTCCCAGTTGTATCAGCTGGCATGGCATACATCTCCAATGTGAGGGGCACAGCTTTTCATGTTGTGCAAGCCAGCCTCGTTAGATGTCATTGCCACTGATTTAGAAGCAGTAAAACCCCTCAATCCAACAGCTTTGTAGAGCAAGTGCCCCACAGAGACCGATCAAGTGTTGTTTTAGTCCAGTGCCCTCCTGAAGAGTTGATGCCTGGGAAAAGGTGTAAGAACAATTCTGTGTCAGATAATTTTTTCCTCAAGAGTTTTCTTCCAGCAGCTGGTGGCCTGGGAACTTCCTCAGCTGTAGGTATTAGCCTCAAAGCTTTTGTGTTTGTTCCTCTGGAGGAACACCCTGTATGTGGGATTAAGGCATATGGTGAAATTACAACACTGTGCTTCTTTGCTTGGTTTTTTGTTCTTCCTCTGATAACACATGACTAACGTCATGTTCCTCCCCAGTGCTGCATTCATGACACACCACCAGATCTCCACCTGGCCCCTGTGTTGTTCTGGGCACCAAGTGGTTTATCATGGCTCGTTAGCAACATTAAGCTTTGTGATTTTTCCAGTGATTTGTGCATATAACACTTCCACTATAGTCACACCCATGAATTTAAACTTAGTCTTACGTTAAGTTCTCAGTCTTGAGGGCATCCACGGAGTTATCTTCCTGTACAGACAAGGGATATAACCAGCAAGTTGAATCATCCTTAACAGCTCTGGATACACGAGTTCTTACACAGGAGATTGATATACTTGTGCTAATTACTATCAAAATGAACATAGCTTTGTATTGTATTAAGCTTTGGATCCAACCAGCCACACCAACTCCAAACCAACTAGACACCTTTGAAAGCCAGCCATTCATCGATTCTCAGAGTTCACAGGTGTCTGCTGCCACTTGTCCTATCTTCTTCAACTGGATGTTAAGATCCTGGGTGGCCTCTCCTCAGCTCTGAGGGAAAGACAGTGATTTTGGGGACATCTCTTCTGTCACTGGGCATGGTCAGCCTTCACCGGGCTGCTCCTTGCCTGAAGACCTGCTCTCCTGGGAAAGCTGATAAGGTGGTTTATCTCTGGTGTGGGTCAGCAGCTGCATCAATCTTTGCTTTCAAACTGATCCGCTTAATCTGTCACAAAATAAGAGGCGATTCTCCAAAGACAGAACTATTACAGAGGCAATCTGTTGTGTTTTGTCCTTACAGGAAATACTCAGTCATCCCCGGATCTCTGAGGACTTGAAAGATTTTAGCTGTTTATTAACACTAGGAGCCAGTAGCTGAATGCTCTCCCACCCATCTTTTGTCACGCTCAAAAACCAGAACAAAGGAGAATTAGTTCAAGCCCTGTCTGGTGCAGCAAGGCATTCACACACACAAGGACTGCACTTTCAAGCCTTCTTATCAGTCAGATGAACTGCTTTGTCCCTACAGCATGTGGCACTGACCTACAGTGTTGTCACAGCTATTAACTTCTTTGAGCAGATAAGGCCATCCAAATCCAAACCAGACTGAGAACTGTTCTGGTATGAATCCAGCTCAGCATTCAAAAGAGCACAGCCTCAGTACCAAGGTGTCGCAGAACCTTTGAGACCCCTCAGAAAATGCGCCAGTGCCCCAAAAATGCCAGAAGTGAAGTGTGTTGTCCACAGTCATACAGGGCATCTGTAGAGAAGTGGGTGGACAGAGCCAGGAGAGAAGCATATTTAAAACACCCTATTAAGCCAGTTAAACAATTACTTTGCAAGTGTATTTTATAGTATCTCTTTTGAAAGGATGTGCTCTTTCACTGAATGCGGAGCCTCCTTACAAATATTCCCGTGTCTGTGTTGGATGATGCTATCCCAGGCGACTCAGCCCTGCAGCGAGCTCTTTGGGTGCTGATGGGCGGGAGGGTGTCTTGGCAGCCTGGAGAGGAGATCCTGCTTCTGAACTGGAAACACAGACTGCACCGGCTCCCTCTGGGGGCCTTCAGAAGCAGCTATGGGGATTTTTCGTGCTTCACCAGGAGGACCTCAGTGCTTGGCATGTGAAATCGTGGCTGGAACGACACGTCCAGAAACGGCAGAAGGGATCCCACATGCAATTATTGCCTTCAGGAGGGGTTGCAAAGCTATTGGGAAGCCGGGCTTAGAATAACAAGTCTTTGCCTTAAGGTGTACTTAAGGGGGGTCTGATGGGGAGCGGGGTGGCATGACTAGGAATGCTGCCAGTGCCAGCCGCCGAAGTAGCTGACAAAGACGATGAGGACCGTGTTGCTGGTCTGGAAAGGGTACAAGGAAATCGGGGAAAGGGAGGAAGTCAAGATCCTATAACTGGTCCCCCATTGCTGAAATATAGTTGCAAATCTAGTCAGCTTGAATTGCTCGTGCTGTCTCAGCAAGAAATCACATGTTGGACAGTGCCAGAGAAAACTGGTCAGGACAAGATGAGGAGTCAACAGATAAAACAGCCAAGGATAAGGATAAGGAATAATTTGAAGGATTTGGACAAAGTTGAAGACAAGTTTTTTTCCTAAAGACCATGAGAAACTCCCGGAGACCACCAAAGCCCCTCAGAGATCCAAGCCGCATGTTTAATGACCACAAATATGACAGTATCAGGAAACAGAGCGGGTACGTGTGATTATTCCAGAGAATCTAACGCATCTGCATCTGAGGGGATGCCCTATGCTCTGGCCGGCGCAACACCCGGTGGACACGTTAGGTGGCAAGACACCCCATGTCCCCGGCACCGAGTAAGCCAAACCATTTTCCACTTCGCTGCAGCTCAGTCAGAGCCTGCGGGGAAGCGGTGAACAGGCTCCGTCCCGCCCTCACCGGCACCTCACCCCGCCCCTCGGAACCGGCCCCACCGCCCGCCCGCGCCCTCTAACGGCCCCGCGCGCAGCGTAACGACCCCGCGCGGCGCCCCCTATCGGTGGCGACTTCGCCCCCCCGCCGAAGCCTCGCGAGAGGCGGCGGCGGAAGGGGCGTGGCCGCTCCGGGGCGCACGCGCAGAGGCAGCCGCCGGCCGTTGCGGGGGAGAGCGGCGCCATCTTGGGCCTGTGCGGGGCGGGTGGCGTCGGCGGCGGCGCCGGGAGGCGGCGGGCTCTAGCGGCGAGAGCTGCGCTGGGGGCTTCGCCCCGCCGCCAGCCCGCGGGGCCTCGGCGGGGAGGCGGGGCCGCCCACCTGCCATGGAGAGCGAGTACTACGGCGGAGACCAGTCAGGTTAGCGGCGCGGGATCCCCGCGGGAGGGGGACGCCCGGGGCGCTGGGCCCGGCCGGGGAGGGCACCGGGTGCGGCGGGGATCGCCCTGACCGGCCCGGCCCGGCCCGGTCCCGCCCGGTGGCCGCTCCCGGCGCCCTTGGCGCTCCGCGGGGGGAGCGGGTAACGGCGGCGGAGCCCTGCGCGGGGCCCGGCTCGGCGGGTGTTCGGCGGAGGGTGCCCGGGCCGGGCCGCCCCCGCCCCGCGGGTGGTCAGTAGCCGGCTCCGCGGGGGCCTGGGCCGGTCTCCCGGCCTGATCGCAGCTCAGCGGCCGCGTCCTTAGGAGTCGGGTGTTTTATTTAGCGTGTCAGTCGCTGCTTGCGTGCGTGGCGTGAGCAGTTGTGTGATCTCCCGGGGGGGGCAGCTGTGGTGGGATCGTTCCACGCCTCCCCCGTTTCTCCGTGTGAGCGCTGTTGAAGGTGGCGCTGGCAGGCTCCTGGCCGTCATCTCTGCCGGGGCTCTTTTAAAGGCCGGGAGATGTCACTGAGTTTCACTTTTCTTTTCCTGACTTGGGACTAGATGATGGTGGAGCTACTCCAGTTCAAGATGAACGAGATTCAGGGTCTGATGTTGAAGATGAAGGAAACGAGCAACATTCTGGATCTGAGAATGGAAGTGTAGAGCACCATTCCGAGGTACTGCTGGAACTTTATCTAGATAAAGATTCCTCTTCTATAAATCCTTTTTGTTGTTGTTGTTTTTCGTTTAAAGAGGCATTTTCTCTTAACTGATGCATGTTTGTTCAGTTGTTCTTAAGGGCATAACTTTACTTCCAGGAAGAAATGTGTTGGATAATCTCTTCACCAATATGTAGGACAGGGTGTCTTATTTTTCTGTACTTGGCACTGGTGAGGTCACACCTTGAGTGTTGTGTCCACTTTGGAGCTCTGCAATACAAGAGAGATTTCACGGTGCTGGAGCGAGTGCAGAGGAGGACAGTGAAGCTGATGAAGGACCTGGAGCATAAATCTTATGAAGAACGATTGAAAGAGCTGGGGCTGTTTAGTTTGAAGAAGAGGAGGCTGAGGGGAGACCTCATCACGTTACAACTACCTGAAAGGACATTGTAGAGACGTTGGTGCTGGTCTCTTCTCACAGGTAGTTAGCAACAAAACAAGAGGGAATGGCTTCAGACTGCAACAGGGTAAGTTTAGATTGGGAATTAGGAAAAAAATTTCACGGAAAGAGTAGTCAGATAGTGGAATAAGCTGCCTGGGGAGGTGGTTGAGTCACCATCCCTACTTGTGTTTAAAGGTGTTGGGGGATATGGTTTAGGGGTGAGCTTTGTAGACAAGGAATAATGGTTGGACTCAATGATCCCAAGGGTCTTTTCCAGCCTGAACTGTTCTGTGATTCTTAATTGATACAGTAGCATTCACTGTTCTGTGCTAGAAAAAGTTTAATATTGCTGTATTGGATTCCAAGAAGGTGAATTTAGTGGATTTGAACTTCTAAGCAATGAGAGGTTTGGAATTTTACCTCACATTCTGCACAGTAAAGCACAACTGCATAGATGTCCTTACCAAAGAAGAAATGTTCTCCCATCATCCATCTTTCCTCTTAGATGTGAACGTCGACCTCCAGGTCTGTTTTGTGCTGTGTTTTTCACCTTGTCATTCACAAAGGAGCAGGTCTTGCTGTGGGGCAGGTTGAGGTTCCTAAAGGGGATCTATTCTTCCTCTGGTTCTTGCTTCCAGAACCCTGCGCCAGGAGAGAGTCGCTTGTGGATTGACTATTTTGGTTAAAAAGCAACGCTGATGAAAGCGAAGGTTCTCTTTAGATTTCTAGCAGAGTTTTGAAGTTAATCTTAAATTTTGAGGAATTTTTTTGTGTCTTGAAATAAAATTACATCAGGTCTTACTAGGAAGGAATAATTTTAACCTGTAAACCTATGTTGTCTGCCGGCAAAATTGTGTTATGGAGAACTTTCTGATACTCATAAAGACTGTAATCAAAGACATTTCATTCTGTTCTGTGCGTTTTGTTACATTTCATGTAAGGATCCAGATTGACTCTGGGTTTTCCTGGTTGTACCTTTTAGAAAGTGCTCACAATGCATGATGTGATAGGTTGTAGCAGGCTGATGTGTCAGAAGGCTCCACTGTGCTGTGGTCTCAGTTGCAGTCCTTCCCCCTCTACCCCTCCTTGCTTTATTGAATTCATACTTTCCTTGGAGTTAGAAAGTAGGTGAAGATTTTATATTTGTATAAAACGAAAGTTCTTTTCCATGTATTTGGATTTAGGTGTAAAGCAGATTTGTTATTTACTCTTTTTTTTAAAGGTGTTGATAGTTACAGTGGAAGAAAGTGATTTGGTGTGAGGCAGCATCTCCTGTGACAATCAGGATTTCAGTGTGGGACAAAATAGGCTTTTCTGCATGGGAGAAATAACTGCCTTTTGGAGGATTTAGTACTTCTGTTTTAATGAGGAAAAAAAAAAAGCTGAATGCACGAGAGTCGTGTTGCTGCAACAGTAGTACTAAGCTTTTTCTGCCATATATCAAAACTTGGTCATTTGTTCTTCTATACTCATTTGAGATTCTAATTTTACTTACGGTGGTGAAGTAGTTGGAAGTTTGGCCTAAAGAACAGGTAGTTGACTTACATCTTTGATATGTCTTTTTCAGATTTAAATAACCAGAAAGCACTAGGACCTGTTATCACTGCTAACTGATCCTCTTCACGTGCCTGCATTATTTTAAGGACTTTATTCTGTGATGGCTGTTGAATATTCCTCTGTAGATAAAATGCCTCAGAAAGTCCATTAAGAAACAAAACAACCCCAAAGAAAAACAAACAAAAATATCTTTCTGCCCAATAGTAAATGTGAACCTTCAAGCCTTGGTGCAGTTCGAATCATGAATATTTGAGTATTTTGTTTTATTATGAAGTCTTACACGCATGCAACTCAAAATGCAGTAATGTGGAGGAGCTGTCTCTGGAAGGAATAGCTTTCAGTGAGTTATGGTATTATTTACCCTAAATATTCTCTCAACCTCTTATTTCCTTCATCTTTAGGAATATGTGGGAGGAATGACACTCAAAGGTAATAAAACCTTTGAGACAGCCTAATCAGTTAAGTCTATTTAATTGCTATTTCGTCTCTAATTTAGAACTCGGATGTAAAGAACTGAGGTTTTAAACTTTCAAACTTTTCTTTCAGGTTCTTAACTTTAAAGAAAAGGGGCATCCTGAGGAATTACTTATGTAGGTCTCAGGTATGTGCGTTTTTCTTTTCCACAATTCTTTTCTGGCTTTCCTTCCCCCAGTCCCACTTTATCTATAAATGTTCTCCTTGATGTCCTTACCAGTTCTGCTTTAGACAGATAGAATTAGATAACACATAGTTTTAGTACAGTAACGAATATGAAATCATGTTTACAGTGTTTGCACAAGTCAGGCTCATGGAAATCTTTAATGACTTAGATTTTTACACTTTCACCAAGTTGCTGCTGTCTTCCTGAATTAACTTATGGTTTGACTGTGACTGTTAACAAACATATTTCTGAAAAAAGACACGCTGATCTGCCCGTGATGTTTATGTATGCTGTAGTTTGACAGTTGTCATTCATGAGATTGTAGTGGATGGGTCAGTTTTGTTGAACTGAATTCTCAAAGTAGTACCTCTTAAAAGTGGCTGCATGTTGATTCAGTAATCTACTTGCTAACTGTAAGTTTTATGTAGAAGGATAACACTGTAAATTTGATTTTGATGTATTCCTTATTTTCTACTGTACTAAAGACTCATGTTATGGAATTCTTTCAGTTAAAAAAATTAAGGACATCTTCATTAAAATGTTTATAGATAAAGAGGAGGAAGAAAAGAAAGCAAAGGAATTAGAGAAAAATGCAGTAGCAATTACCTGAGACCTACTTGGTTTTGAGAATGTTTGATCTTTTATTTTAATTAAGTGTTTCGAGAAGGAAAAATAGACAACACCAAAATTGCATACTTGATTTCTTTGAAAACATCTTTCCAGAGACGAAGTAGTAAAAAAAAAAAAAAAAAAAGGTTTGGGTGGTGGTGGGGAGACTGTTCTGTAGTCATCTTACTGTAAAGTTGCGTGCACTTTTTCTATCAGGTATATTCCAAACTATTCACAGATTCCTTGACTGTACTGAGAAGACCTTTGTGCTGCGGGCTGTGGGTAGGGCCTGTCTGTTCCGTGGAGGCTCCGAGCGAGCTGGCGCTGTCTCGGTTCTGCTTTGGAGCACGCTCAGCTCCATTGAAGTGCTGAGTCCCAGGTGGTGCGAGGCTTTGTGGCTCGACACCGTGGCTTGGCTCTGGGTGTGCTTTCCAGGCTCAGGAGGAGGCAGGTGGTGCCTGTCTGCCCCGTCCCCGTAGGGGCACCTCTGTCATGCGCGTGGTTCTTCTGCAGGTGGTTCTGTCACAGTCGTGCAGCGGCTGTAACCGCCGGGGTTCTGTGGAGCGAAGCGCTGTATCGCAAGCGTGAGCTGATTAGGACGCACGACTGCTCTCCCTCCCCAAAGATCTGCGTTCTCCAGAGCGGTTGTCAGTCAGCAGTGACAGATTAGAGGTTCAGCGTGTTATAAAGTGCTTTAGCAGTAACGCTGTGTAATTAGAATGACTTCTTAGCAAGTCTTTTGCATAGAAGGTTCTTTGTAATTTAGTAACAACTTCTGAAAGGGTGGATATCTAACCTGCAGCCATGCTTCCAGCCTTAGAAATATTTAGGAATTGTTATGGATTCCAGTTGTTTCTTACTTTTCTTTACTTGTTCACTGAAGATTTTCTAGACTGCTAGTCTGGAAGTTCATGAGCCTAATAGTTTGAACAGGATTATTTGTGTTGTTTTTCTTGGTTTTGTTTAGGAAAATCTGTTATTACTGTTGACATAACTATGAGTATCTATTTAGCATTAGCCATCTGAAGTCAAGAGAAAATGGACAAACTCATCAGAATTTAAATGATAGGAAAATCATGATTCAAGATTTTCTGTTATCAGTATAAATTTCATTGTAGACCTCTGCATTTCAGTACTCTTCAATGGCATTACCTGTAACGCTGCTGTAAAATGTTTCCCGTTCTCTTTGTAGCTGCAGTTTTCATTAATCTTGGACAATATTGTCAGAGAAAATGGATCACATACACATTTTTGGTTTATATGGGAGATATTGGGCAGGAGAGGACAATCAAATTAATTTTTTGTTAACAAAAGAAGTAAATAAAATGCCATAACATGCTGAGAGCAGTTGAGTGTGTCTGTAGTCTTCCTCTGTGCATCCACAGTTCTGCATCTTATTAATCTTCATGTTTAAGTCTTTAAAATTTGAGATTCAGGTTTTAACAGAGCTATGTTTCCTTTCCGTAAGGAGAGAGGAGAAGTACTGAAATACCTCCAGCATGATTCGACAGACTGGCATCTTTGCAGAGACCCAGACAAGCAGTTGAGAGAAAACTACTCAGAATATCACAGCAGCTGTTTTGTAACTAGCATTAAGTAACAGGGAAATAGTTGAGCTGTATTTGAAGTGCATGTTTTAAAATTATATAGTCCTGATTAATTTTCCATTGTGCAGTAGCATTCTATCAGTGGTTCTGCAGTTATCAATATAAAATTGATAGTGCAAGCCAGAGGAATAAATGTGTAAGGTCCAGAATCTTAAAAGGTGATGTTATTTACCACTAAGTGTAATTCTGGAGGGAGTAGTTCCTAAAAGCAATAAAAATTTAAATAAAATTCCTTCTTGATCCTACATTTGAAGATGAATAGTGTTTGTTGTAGGGGCAGCATAGGTACACCTGCATTATTTTGTATGGCTCTGAAGGTGGGAAATGAAATTGCTGACAAAAAATGGTTTGGAAGCCTCAGGACATTTGGGTCTTTAAAGTGTCTCTTAGGACAATAAATACTCAGTTTGTAGATATGCTGGTGGAAGGAGTCTATGGCTGAGATAAAACCACCTCTCAGGAAAGTCTGGCTGAAAAGTGGAATTGAGTATGTAGAAAAAAAGTTCTTTTTATGGTTTTGTTCTTTCCATTTGAAAATGGGGTTATTGTGACAGTGGCTGTGAGAGGTGTCCGGAGTTAATGAAATGAATATTTGAGAGTCTAATTTTATTTTCTCAAGTAAATGCAGTTGAGATTATTCTTTTTTCCAAGAAGAAATTAGATGTTGTAGGAAAGATAAAACGAGATGTTATCAGGAACTATATTGACAGGTGGCTTGTGCAAGGGTTTTGCAAAAATGGAGCGTGTGGCTCAGTATTTTTTGCCATGTAGAAAAAGACATGAAGGGTTGTGTTTCAGTTCTAAAGTTTTAAGAAGACCTGTGTATCTGTGCATAGGTTATCCCAGGTGCCTGGGTAGGCATGGGAGCTATCAGCTTAAGGGAGAGAAGCATTTAATATGTTGTTACACATTGAAACACAAAACTTGTTAGCGATAACATTCTGAAAGGTCTTACTAAAACTTTATTCCTGCGTTTTGGTAGGCTTCTGGTCTTGGCGTGTTCTTCAGTAAGTTTCCTCGCCAAGGAAGGGAAGGGCACAAACTGTCTTGAGTTTCACTTGGAAAGTAATGCTTGTGCAGTTTCAGTAAAATGTATTCAATGCAAAGAAAAGCTGTTTGAGATTCGAAGAAAAAGAAAATAAGTGCAAGATACACTTTTTTGCTTTGTTACTGGGGATTTGGACTAATCTGCTTTGAATGCCTGACTTTTTAATTTAAAAGCACTAAGCATTTACCCTCGGGGACCTGGACCCCTTTTAGACGTATTTAGTTGAGTGTGTTCTGAATTCTGTTACTGTTTCCAAGATATGACTGACTTCCATTGATCTCTTAATATTTTTCTTGATCTGAAGTGTTTGATAGTCCTTTGATGCAAATTGTCTAATAATTATTTCTGTGTAGAAATTATTTCAGTTTACAGTACCTTGGGTAATCAGATTGGAAGAAGGACAAGCAAAAATTCAAAACAATTTTATTTGCTTTTAATTTATTTTTTTTTGCTTAGCTGCCTGAGATTATTTTTCTCTTTCAGAATGAACACAGTGATGGGGAAGATGATGGGCAAATGGGAGAGACTCATATGACAGATTCTGAAAATGAAGATATCCCAAGGCAAAAAGACAGTGACTCAGATAATGAGGAGCCTCCAAATCACAATGTAAGTGATTCAGACAATGAAGCAACTCATGGAGGGAAAGACAGTGATTCTGATATTGAGGACCGTCCAAATCGGCATTTAAGTGACTCTGAAAACGAAGATGCCTTAAATCATCGAGCAAGTGACTCTGAAAATGGAGAACCTCACAGGGATCACAGTAGTGATTTTGAAAATGAGGAACCACACAAGCAGCTGGCCAGTGACTCTGAGAGCGAGGAGCCCCGCAAGCAGCCGGCCAGCGACTCGGAAAGCGAGGAGCCCCGCAAGCAGCCGGCCAGCGACTCCGAGAGCGAGGAGCCCCGCAAGCAGCCGGCCAGCGACTCCGAGAGCGAGGAGCCCCGCAAGCAGCCGGCCAGCGACTCGGAGAGCGAGGATGTTTCCAGACACAAAAGAGAAATAGACTCTGAGGATAGTGACGGGGAGGACAGGAAGGAGGAGCCGCAGAATGATTCTCATCATTCAGATAACGAACCTGTAAGGGACGGATTTCAGGGCTCTGACAGTGAAGAGGAAGCTCCTAAGAGGCGAAAAATATCAGACAGTGATGAAGAAGAGAAAGAGGAGGAGAAGACGGTGAAGAGGAAAACCGCTATCCTTTCTGACAGTGAGGACGACAGTGAGAAAACACGTAAGGAATTAAAGCATGCAAATAGAAATGTGATGTGGCAAGCAGTAGTGTTAGAGTTAGATAATTGGTTTTATGGGAATAAAGCACATTTGTGTGTTTGTTTTTGGAACACAACTGCATTTGTAGAGGCTGTTGTTCTAACTGGATTTCTGTGTGAATGTGTATCTAATACTTTTGAATAATAAGTAGGTCTAATAGATGTAAAAAAGACTGCAGTGATCTTGCTCTATACTGTGTTCTGTTGTCATGTTGATTATTCCTGTTAGTGATTTCTCTTTGTTGTTATTTCTCTAGTAATTTTTTCCTTTTTTATTTTTTTTTTTTTCCCTCTTTCATATACTGAGGGTGAGTCAGTTCTGAATTTACAAGTTTTTAGGGATAGGTGTGGTGTATGGCAACTTCTGTTACTGATCAAGAGAGATTTTAGAATGGATTTTTTTAACAAATGAGAGTGATTTTTGTTTAGGAAGGCTGGTCAGCTTTCCTCTTGTCCAAATTGAATTTGGGAGAATAGTTTATTTTGAGAGTACCAGCTGTCACCTCTGTTAGGAGGGATGTGTCGTAATGCTCCTTTCTGTTGGCAGCTGCAAAAAAAGTGCGAATGCTTTCTGATGTTGAAGAATCAGATAGTGATGCTGCGTCAGAGAAATCTGACAAAAGGAGGAAAAATGTTGTATCGGATAGTGAGGAAGAAGAAGAAGAAAGAAAAGAGAATGCTGGAAAGAAAAAAGAAGAGAAGGATCTGTTTGGCAGTGACAGTGAATCTGGAAATGAACAAGAGTAAGTGCTTCTGGGAATATGAATTCCTTCAGGGTTGCAAATAGTGAGACTGATCATGGAGAACGGATAAATCTCAGCCAGAGAATGATTGTCCGCTTTACTGGTGGTGTGGAGGGGAAGGTCAGTAGTAGGCGGTAGGATGAAAGGTGGGTCATTAGAAATTTTGCAGGAAATGCCCTTCTCACTGTTGCAGTCTGAATAAATAAATGTTACTGTTACCTTCACAGGAACCTGATTGCAGATATATTTGGAGAATCTGGTGATGAGGAAGAAGAGGAGTTTACAGTAAGTGTTCCCGTGGATGTGTGTTGTTCACTTGCTACATCTAATCTCCATGGGAACGTACTGGACAATGGTTGTTTGGCTTTGAGCTCTTGTTCAAGGATACTCTGTACCAAGAGGGGTGCTTTGCATCTGCTGGACTCACTGAGGTAGTCTTTGGCTTGAATAGCATTTACAGCTCCTCTGTTAGGAGGGTTATTAAAGTCACAGGTGGAATTGGGAAGCCTTTGTTCCTCTTCTAGATCCCCCGTGGACTTGCTGGAAGCTTTCTGAGTATCAGTGTCCAGTGCCTGAGCAGATGCACGGTATTAATTCGTACACTGATTTGCCCTGTCTTCACCCATCAGGGTTTTAACCAGGAAGATTTGGAGGAAGAGAAAGGTGATGCAGACATGAAGGAAGCAGCCGATGAGTCGGACTCTGACGATAACATCAAAAGAGGGAAGCAGTAAGTCAGCATGTTACGTACTCCTTTGTTAATATCAAATTTTAGTGAAGGGGCTCCTCCAAGGACTGGTGGTGAAGTTTAATGCTGGGTTGGCCACTGTAGATTTATTGGAGAATTTGGAAAGATTATGCTAGCAGAAATACAAAATTGTTTTCTATAGAGACACCCTACAGATCAACCCTGTTCTGACCAGCAGCAAACTCTCTTCTTGCATTTCAGTATGGACTTCATGTCAGATTTTGACATGATGCTGCAACGAAAGAAGAGTATGAGTGGCAAGCGTAGACGAAACCGTGATGGTGGAACTTTTATTAGTGATGCAGATGATGTGGTCAGTGCTATGATCGTGAAGATGAATGAAGCTGCTGAGGTGGGTATTTTAGGCTCTAAAGACACCTTAAAATCCAGTTCCATTTTGTAGGAAAATCTTGTGATGAGTGAGTGAAACACAGAAATCTGGCTGGTACTCAGGAGGAGTAATCCATATGCTACGGAAGGCTTCCGGTATTTAAATAACTGTTTAAATGTTATTATGCCACTCTGAATCAAAAGATTGCTTGTGTTAAAATTTGGAGAAAATTTATTTATTACTTTTAAAAATTAAAATTAATTAACTCGCTAAACTTTGATCACCTGAAATCAGCTGTCTCCTAGGGATGTATGCGTGTTCTATAAACCACATAAATAACAACTGAGAAAGGAACTGTGTTTTAATTTCATTATACAGTCACTAGCTTATGTAGTGGTTTAATGTTTGTTCCCGAGAAGAATCTTTTTCTAGAATGACAGTACTGTGGTAAATGATGGCGGAGCGACAGGATTATGGGATTTTTGCCGTGGCAGATGGCCTTTTGGAGGGAGTCTTGTTTAATATGTTCCTGTGCGAGGTTTATTGGGATCTTGCCTTTTGTCAGGTATCTTCTGTTGAGGTTGTGGTTTTTTGGAATATCAGTCAAATTAATGAACATCACTGTGGAGCTTGTTATAAAGGGAAAGAAGAGGAATAATCTCCTCCTTTGCAATAAAAAAGTCATTGTGCAGAAAGAGCTTTCGGTGGATTAAAATGACCGGAAAGGAGTTACAGCAGCAGGACATAGAGCTGTGGTTGAAATGGATCTTACTTGATCCAGAAGCCCAAATGCTGACAGATAGTGACACCATGGCCGTGGATGACAGTCCCTTTGAAGCCCAAACTTTGCTCTTGAGTGTGCTCTTCTGTTACTTGTGCTATGCTGCATCCTAAACCTCTGGATTATCCATTTATCTTCTTAGCTGAAGTGTATCTACATTTTTTGAGTTCCCCTGCTGTTGGTTAACTATTTTTCTGTTGTTGAGGTGAGATTTTACTAACAACATTTTTAGGTTATCTGTGCATAGCTAGCCTGGAGGACTCTGGAGACCTCCGGCTTATTGTGATCAACCTAAATCACAAAGTAGAAAAAAGACATAATTTTAGGGGGAATCTCCTAATGTGATGCTTTTAAGGAAAATGTTGACTAAGATGGGGACCCTTTTTTAAGAGAAGTCATCATGTCATGTAGTTAGAGGCTGTAGGAAGATAGAGCAGGGTACAAAGTTAGTATAATCCTGCCAAAGTTGCACACTTTGTGGTAGACTAATGTTTTGCCTGGAAATGTTGTAAAGGATGAGATGCTGATTTCATCTTCTAATTAACTTGTGCTAATTCTTCAACTCCCTACAGGAGGATCGACAGCTGAATACACAAAAGAAACCAGCACTAAAGAAATTAACTTTGCTACCAACTGTAGTTATGCATCTCAAAAAGTGAGTTGTCATTCTCAGTTGATTATCATCTTGGGGAATATTGGGGATTTGGTAGATTTCATGGAGTGATGTTACAATTGTACTGGGTATGCAGTGAAACGCTTCTTACTTCCAAGTAAATGCTGGAGCTAGGTGTCCTCAAAACCCTCGACTTCTGCATAATTTTGGCTGTTAATTTAACAGGAAAAACCCTCAAATGTAGTGTTGTGCTGAAGGACCATCACGTCTTTTAAGATTTTGATGTATTACGTGACTTTGTGGCTTCTCTTTACTTTAAACTTTCCAGGCAGGATCTTAAAGAAACTTTCATTGATAGTGGTGTTATGTCTGCCATCAAGGAGTGGCTTTCTCCTCTTCCAGACCGAAGTCTGCCAGCACTAAAGATACGAGAGGAGCTTCTGAAGATCCTGCAAGAGGTTTGAAACTGACTTTTAACCATATTTGATTGGTGGGTTTTTTATGGTTTTACATGGTTAGGGAGATGTTGCAAGGAAGCCAACTGCAAAATAGGTATGTGTGTTTGAAAGTTGCATCATGTTAATGAGTCTTACGTTGTAGACATGCTGTCAAGCTGAACAGAGTTTGGCTGGGGGACTTCAGGCACTTAAGCATTGTTAAGAACGTTTTGCCCATGTTTACAACAAAGCAAATAGTTTTGCTAGCAGCTGGCCAGAAGACCTTTCCAAGAGTCTCGGGTGAACTACAGACATTAAGTACTCAGTCTTCTCTTAGGGAGTTACGTGCTATGGCATTTCTGGATTCTGGATAAATCTAAACTGCTCAGTCATTCCCTTGTTCTCAGTGGCTCATACATTGTGACTGGTTGCTTTAATTTGTCTTTGCTGTGTCATGATAGGGAAGTAGAAGTGCAGTTTTTCTTGTCTCACCAGCAGTTGGCTTTCTTTGAGTGAAGCTCTAGAAATACTCCTTGCTAAGAGTTGTGAGAGTTCCACCTCTACTTAGATTATTTGGTCCTGCCTACGTGTTTCAGGTTGATGTGCAAAGTTTAGTGAGGAGTCATTTGCTGCATATCCCCGAGTGTTTCTTTCTCATGGTCCCTTCTGTTTTCCAGCCTCTTGAAGTGTGTTGTGCGCTAGAAAGCCCATCATACTCAGTATAGACTTTTAGTGTTTGTAGCTAAGCTGATTACTGTAATGCTTTGGCCACCTAAGTTTTTATCTTCTTAAATATGTTGAAGGCAGTAACTCAGTTCTTGGATAATATAAGCAACAGTGTTTGAAGCAAATAGTTCTGGAAACTTAATTTGTGTATCAAACCCAAGAATGTTAAGTCAAATTTCTAGGATTTTGTGTTTGATACTTTAACCAATTCTAAGTGGGGTAATGAAAAATGTTTATTTTTTCAAGCTTATTGGGAAGGTGAGTTTTGGTCTTTTTGCAGAGTTCAATGCCACTGTTAACATTCAGGCATAATTTATTGTTAGTTTCTCACTTTTTCCTTTATCCTGCAGCTGCCCAGTGTGAGCCAGGAGACTCTGAAGCACAGTGGCATTGGACGAGCTGTGATGTACCTCTACAAACACCCCAAAGAGTCGAGACCTAACAAGGATATGGCAGGGAAGCTGATCAGTATGTAAAGCCCCCTTTGCCTTGCGTCAGTGAGATTTCACTGGTGATGTAATTTCTGCGTCAGTTTTTATGTTGCGTGTTTTTTACTATCATCCACAGTAGAATGAATTCTGCAATGTAGGATTTCCATGGATCTGTTTCATCGCTTTCTTTGTAGAGCTATTAACAAACACTGTTACGCTAAGTTCTACATGCACTTTTTCCTCTTTTTTTTATTGTTGTTCTGAATCACGAGGTTGACATTTATTTTGCCCAGAGACTTCACGTGTGTGCCACAAAGGCAGGAAGGTGCTGCCAGAAAACCCGTTTATTCCATGGACTTCGGAGAGATCTCAGATTACTGGAAGTGTACTGTGTAAACAGCTGTAGTCTGTGTGTAGTGCATTCCACGCTGAATGCCTCCAAACATAAACTTGTGTTCTTTAGGAACTATTTTTTCATATTTCCAAAATACCATTTGCTGTAATGTGCAGGACTTCCTGACACCGAGCATTCTAAGAACTGAGAGAGATTCTGAAAGAGCAGACAACAGCAGGAGACTTTGGGGATGAAAGTTTTCTTACTGTCCACATGGCTGGGTTTCCCTCAGATGTTAAGAGCTAAAAAATACTTTGCTTGAAAGAAAGCATAAGTATTTGCCATAAACTTTGAAAGCTGTATTTGATCACCAGAATGGTTTGGAGATAAAGCATTCATTAACCAATATTTATTTTTTTAATAGATGAATGGTCTCGACCTATCTTTGGCCTTACCTCAAACTACAAAGGCATGACAAGAGAAGAGAGGGAACAGAGAGATTTGGAACAGATGCCTCAGCGAAGGAGATTGAGCAGGTAGGAGTAGAGGACAGAAACATAAATTCTTGTTTCTTTCTAAGACTTCATTGAGGAAAACCAAACTAGATTGAAAATAGAAGGGAAATAAGAAAATCGTAAGTTATGACCTCTCTATTTTACCACACTGTCTTTTAAAGGAACTCTCTCTCTTTAAAAGAGCTCTCAACTACACAGTTATGCATTAAATTTTAATTTTCTTGCAGCTCTGGTGGACAGACCCCCCGCAGGGACCTGGAGAAAGTGTTAACTGGAGAGGAAAAGTAAGTCGGAATATTTGGTTTTAAAATTTTGATTAGGAAAAAAGTATTTTAGTGGTACTAACAATATGCAACTTGTTTTGAGGTTTTGAGGCAACAGTTATGCAGTGTCTTTCAGAGGTGGAACGTGATACATTGCTTGCACTTCTTCCGGCATAAGATTTGTCTCTAGCAGTTGTTTTGTTTTGTTTTTAATCCTGCAGGGCTCTTAGACCTGGAGACCCTGGGTTCTGTGCCCGTGCCAGGGTGCCAATGCCCTCCAACAAGGACTATGTGGTCAGGCCAAAGTGGAACGTGGAGATGGAGTCCTCCAGGGTAAGCAGCGTCGCGTGGGACAGCTTAGTGACTCCGTGCGGAGCTGTCTCTGGCTAAGCCTGGGAAATCTCACCTTAATGCTGTCGTTACTGTACAACGCGATAGTTCTTTTAACTCTCTCTTCTACGTTAAGTAGACAGTAAGTTCTGCTATCAAGTGGGCTGCTTTAAGCTCATCAAGTACTTTCACTCAAGTGTTGTTGTTTGTCTTAGCAAGAGATGTTTGTGTTAACTGTTCTAGGGTTTCTCTCTAGGGTAAGAATCTGATTACAGGCCTCTTACGTTAGAGCATTTTGAACTAAAGCTGCAACTGAATAAGTGTGTCACGGATATTTTTATACCTCTCCCAGTTCTTTTAGTATTATTCTAGTTTAGGAAAACTTTGAGGTTTTGGTATACGTTAGCAGTTCCAATAGAAGCTTCTGCCTTGTTTTATTTGGTTCATCCATCTATGTGTTGCAGTTTAATTAAAAAGCAGGGTACATGGTAGAACGCGTGTACATGGAAGAAGTCATAATTACTGTGCTGTCTGCTGTTATCTTTCCTTCTGTGCATTAACTGAGATGTTGTTTCTAGCCCGGGACTATTAAGAGAGGTATTAGTCGCTTGGAAAAACACAAGAGACGGTTTGCTGAACAGAAACGACTCAGCAAAGTGCATCGGGCCATCAAGTTCAGCATTGAAGGCAACAGGATGCCCCTGTAGCCATGACACTGCCTTCCCCGAGTTTGCGAGGTATCGCTCAAGGGAGGTGTGAACAGTGCATGTGCTTCAGCTGTTGGCAGTTTGCACATACAGGAAAGGAGTGTCTACACCCTAACTTAAACTTGGAAAACTCTCCTCGTATTCTCTCATGTCTGTACTGTGACCTAAAAGGGAACTCGTACAGGAAAAATAGGCTGTGGCACACGACATCTGCTGGGATACCTGCCTCGACGGCTTCAGGGTACCCACGTGACAGGCGTTAAATGAAAATCGCTGTGCTCAAAAATAGCTTTGCGCCACCTGTAGTTTTGGATGCTGTTCTGGCTTACTAGGTTCTCCAGGTTTTCCTGAACTGGCACACAGGAATTCTTAGCCCTTGGTACAGGGCCTCCTGTCACTGTATACCAACATCTGTGGCTGACTTTTTTTTACTGGTCCTAAGTAAGATTTTTTCATACCTACTTTTTCAAGTAAGTTGAGTGATGAGCGGCTTGAGGGGTGGTTGAGAGCAGTGAGACTTCTGCAGAGCAAGGGAAGAAGAATCCCCTGCTGTGACTGTGGGGTGGAGGGAGATCAATGAATGACATACATCGGTGCGAGAATTGTTTTGGCAATTTCTAATCTGCATTTCGGTTCTGGGAGCAGGGATGCCACAAAGTGATAGTGACAGGAGGCTAGCACAAATGGTAGATAACCATTGAGTTTAAGCTTCATATTTATTTGTTTTTTAAAAAAGTATTTTTTTAAAAATCACTGTGAAATTCCAGATATCATCTCAATGAATAGTGAATAGTTTTGGAATAAAAGTTTATTTAAAACTAGCGTGTTGGGTGCCCCTTCCTCAGTGATGGGAACAGGAGGTTCAGTTTCTAATAGATGCTTTTTGTCAGATACGAAGTAACATGTTCGGGATATCTCTGTTCTCTCAAACTTAAAAGGTGTGAATTTTCCATCATTTATTGTTCCTGTTTAGATAGTGGAAAATGCTTTCTGGGAAGTAGTGGCTATGACTTGGAAAGTCCTTGCTGTTTGTCTTTGGCCTTTCTCTACAGAATCACTGTATTTAATCTGTGAAAAATAACTGCTGTGTCATCTCGGTTTTTCATTTGCAGTTAAAATACAGAGATGAAATGCAATAACTCTTCTAATAACTTGTATATTCAGTTCAGGCATTTCTTTTGCTTCCCCTACACCCCTTTTTTTTCCCCGGTAACCTCTTGCTTTACAAGTACTAATCAGTGACCTTTAAAATAAGTAGCGGTTTGGAATTGGTGCATCACTTCAATCCACATAATTTATTGTGTGTTTGTATGCGAAACCCTTTCCCCCGCAGGAAGGGGCAGGGCAGTGTGTTTCTGACACCAAACTCGAGAGTGACACAAAACTCTTCCAAACTGTATATTCAGCCGGCATGTGAACAACTAACACGGTTACTAATCCCTGTAATGTGGAAGCTTTACTGTGTGATCTCCCTGAGTGTGACTGCCTCCGGATATGTGATGTATATACTGGGCGAGCAGTATATTATACACATTACGTGCACACACCCCCCCACACCCCACCCCAACTGGGACCAGTAGCTCCATTGGCTCCCTCCTGCAGGTTTAACCTTGCATGCATCGCTTCTCTTGAACCTCTGGGACGTCTGCTTTTTTTCAGTGATAATTATTAGTTTTATTTTTTAAGTTCCAGGGGACCTCTAAGAAAGGGGTGAGTCGACTGGACAAACAGATGCGGAAATTCACAGATATCAGGAAAAAAAGCAGATCGGCCCATGCGGTGAAAATCAGCATTGAGGGCAATAAGATGCCATTGTGACCCTTCACAGAATACCCCATGATCTCTGCTGTAAGACAATACACACATACAGACTCTTTGGAGACCTTTAAATTTTTTAATGACTTGTTTGGGTTTGTTTTTTTTTTTTAGTGAATCTTTTGAATTGTTGGTTCAGGTTCTGGTATGAGATGTTGTCCGAGGACTGTGAATATGGGGACTTCTTTCTCCTGATTGTATTTAAACTTGCTCTATTGTGTCCTTTGTACAGATCACTTATTTGTTGTATTGCAACACTTTAGACAATAAAACATCTTCTGTTTTTTTGGGGGGCTGTCTGTTGATTGCTTAAGAGAATGTGTGTGTGGATGTCCTGGTATGTGGGAAAGCTGCCGATTGTTAATTTCTGTTTATCCGTTGTCCATTTCCTTTTTATTCAGTGCTTTATTAATGAATTGTTCTGTCTTTGGAGATCTACGTATATTGGTTTTGATTAGAAATAGTGACCGTCTATTCAGAAGATTTCATTTGTTACGAAAGCACGATGTAAAAGTCAAGAGAAGACCAGCAAGACCCAGCAGCACTAAAAATTCTACCGGCTTCCAGCTGAAATGCTCCGCCCCAGCCAGCCAGCAGCGTTCCACCCCTGGGCCGTGCGTTCCATGCAAAGGGCACAGCCGTCAGCGGTGACTGCTAGTGGAGAACAAAGGGCTGCAGCTGACGGGCTTTCTGTGATGTGTGGCAGAATAGATAATTTTTAAAATAAGCCAGGCTTTGCAGTCAAGGTTAGCGAGACTGCTCGAGAAGACCGATTATTAGATTGCTGCACACTTCTTTTTTGGGTGCTTATGCAGCACTTGGATGGGCTGTGTGATGCCTTTGCTGCAGGGCTCAGTACTGCTGTCACTTCATTTTGTAGCTTTAAAACCCATGTTTTGTTGGGTTTTTTTGGTTGGTATGTGGGCGGCTCAAATGTGTGTCGCTCTGGAGCCCAGCAGTGACTTTCTGAAAGATTTCTTGCACCAGTGGCGAGGAGAAGGTTCCCATCTCTGTGTGAGGGAGCCAACGCTGCTATTTCTTTGTCCCTGCTGTGACAGAAAGACAGCAGAGCAACACTTTGTACCTCTGCTGCTTTACATCTACCTCTGAAAATGTTTTTGTCTGCTGAGCTTGCCTACAAGAGGACTCCTCCTTGCACGGACAACTGGCTGTTGGGACGTCAGTCAGGGCTTTGCCTTCGTCGCAGAGGAGCGCAGCCCGTTTGCTGTCGTTTTGTTCTGTGGGTCTGGGAGCCCTTGGAGCTGTGGGGATCTTGGTGTTGGCTGACCTGAGGCACTTGGTACCCCTGGCAGCGATGATGGGAGTGAATGTAAGTACGTGGATGGTCCCATTTCAAACGTGCTCCTGGGAGACCGACCATAAAATCAAGCTTGTGCTGGGACAGGAACTTGGAAGTAAAAATGGAGGATGCCTGTGCTGGGTGGAACCCGTTAAAGGAATTTGGTGTGGAAGACCATGTCACCTGCTCTTGCCAGGTATGCTTATGACACTGTAACTGACCTTAGGCGTGGTGTTTTCAGCACGCTGAGAGTTTCAGGGGTTTGGGGAATTTGTTTCCCCATGTTTAATTAAGAATTGATTGGAAGACGGGGAATTCCTCCTGCTGTATTGGCAGTTGCAATTACGTGAGTAAGTGAATGGTGTAGACCTGGTCATTATTAGGTTCTGGTTTGCCTTGAAGGTCAATGGGTTAGGATGGGCGCTTTTTTTCCTTTTTTTTTTTTCTTTATTTTTCTCTCTTCTTTGTTCTTTTTTCCTCTTCTCTCTCTCTTTCTCTCCTTCCTTCCCTTCTCTTTTTTTCTTTTTTGTTCTCTCCCCCCAACATTTTTTGTAGCTTTAGTACTGCAATGATGGGGGACAGTGGGCTACTTTTAAATTCTAAGCAATGTTTTCTTAAAATACTGACCATGGTGGTTTGGTGCAGTCCTAATACAGTTTCTTACCATACAAATTAATCATAATTACTCAGCATCATGTGTTCTCTGAGGCACACAAAAGTTCTGGTTCTCGTGGAAGGGTAAGTATAGACTTCTACAAGGCTTTGAATAAAGCTGAGGAAGAGAACCACTCAGTGGTGTGACTTTTTTTTTTTTTTTAATTAAAAAGTCATAGTGAACTCTTAAGAAATGTCACTAAAAATCAAAACTTTGGACATAGGTCACACAGCCCAACTATTAATTACAGCAGAGAAAGGCAGTTCTTGGCACAGGTACTCCCAGGGGCTAACTGGCTGGGGGAATATCACTCTTGCTCACAGATGTTTTATTTCACCTGCATTTTTAGCACTGAGCACGTGTGGGGAAGTCAGCCTCTTGAGGGGGATGCCTTGGTGCAAATGATTGTAAATGATAGGAAAAGTGATTTCTTTCTGTGTTGGGGCGTGTGTTTTCCCCACCAGGTGTGTTCACAAGAATCTTATATCTGAACTACTGGTTTTCATCAAATCTTAGGCGAGGTAAACTGTGTACATGAGGGGGGGTGCCTTCAGAATAAAGAAAAAAGGGCTTTCTTAGAAGAAAAAAATAAATTGAAAAGTGGACCTTTGCTACTTCCGTAGCTCTGGGTTTTGTAGTTCTGCTGCTGTGGTAACTGCCCAGAGCCAGAGGTGGGAGGAGGGAGCCCGTCCCCTGCCCCTTAGCGTTTCTCCAGCTATAGCCCTGTGGAGTCTAGTGCAATTTGTAATATAGAATTCCATACAGGAAACATTTGTTTTAGCAAACTCGATTGTACTGGAGGTAACAGTTGTACACAGCGACAGAACTGAGATCAAGCCCCCTTCCTGGTAAGGATTTGCATTAAGAAAAGCTGCAGGTTATTTGGAGAATAGTTCTTTATTATACACAAGTATTTTACTCAGTAATACTTGAATGAACAATTGAACCATTTATGGTAAACAGACTCAAAATTTATTTGAAGCTAATTTGATAATTTTACACCGTTAAGGACAGGAACCTCACTGTGTCTTAGACCGAAATACAATAATAATAGAATTGTCCTCATTTTTAAGATGGAATTAAGAAAAGTTAATAGAAAAGTTTCCTGAATCCTCTACACTTTCAACAATCTCTTTAATCCACGGGATGTAGTTGGATACTCTCGTGTACACACCGTATTTTCCTTTTTCAGCGCAGCCCTCGCCCCAGCTTACAATCCCCAAGAGATACCAAGTGTTGTGGTAAGACATGGTGAAAGGGCCACCGCTGTCCCCTTTGCAGGCATCTCCAACCTCCGAGTTGTGACCTGCACAGAACATGTTGTCGGTGACCAGCCTGTCCATGGAGCGCTGGCAGGTCTCCATGTTCACGATGGGCAGCCGAACTTTCATGAGGAAGCGCAGAGTCGAGCCGCTGTCGTGGGTGGCGCCCCAGCCACTCACCGTCCCCACTCGTCCTTCTTCAGAGAGCAGGGCGGCGAGGTTAGGGCTTGGGAGGCAGATGGGAATGACGTACTCGTTAAAAGTGACGTCGCTGCTCAAGTACAACAGGGCAATGTCCCCGTTGTAGTTATTTGAATCGTAATGCGGATGGGTCCAGCTCTGTTCCACGCTGATCTTCTGTTCTTTGAATTCTCTTTGATATTTGTCAAAGTCTCCTGGAGTCAGGACAAATAAAAAATGTTAAGCAAACTGTAAACAGCCTGCATGGTGTCGTCATGGCGGAAGAGCAAGGACAGGGAATTAATGCTTTGCCCACTTCTCTGAAGGCGCAGATCACAACAGATCCTGCTCTGTAATAATGTGGTTTTTGTGCTTCTGATCCTGCAACTCAAGCTTAACAGCTTGTCCTTTCAGGGCAGAAACCAAGTTGGTGCCTGGATGAGTAGATACCCGCAGAGATTATGGCTTCTGGGGATTTTACCGTAACTCCTGTCAATGCTTTTTCAGTAAGCACTGCAGCTTGGGCTGTGTGGTCCTCCCTCAGGAACACTACATGAAGCATTAAGCTGCAACCGTGGATGAGGCTGAAGAATTGTTTCCTGTCATTAGCCAGGACTGGGCTTGGTTTGCCCCTTGAATGCCTCCACTGCAGGTTTCAAGCACAACCTTGTGTTTATTGCTGTGCTCCTGCTGCAAAGGGGTGGAATCCTGCTCCTGGAACTGGTGCTGCACAGCATAACAAGGGTGGGGGGGACATTCTGCTCTGAGGCAATTAGAGGCAACAAGAAGCTGGCAGCACAGTAGGAAGGCTGATGAAAGTACAGAACTGACTTGAGAACAAACCATCCCCTGCAGGAATCATTCCTTCTGAAGTGTATGCTGAGGTGCCCTCAGTCTCCTGGCACTGTGAGTTTGCCAAAAATGGGTGAGAGAAAAAGCTAAATCTGTGCCTTATGCTCCCAGGTTCTCCATGAAAACACAAGGGACCAGCTGAAACCCCTTTGCACAAAGGGTTCTGTAAATCCAGGTCAGGTTGGATGTGGCTGTTTCTCAACCACACCTTTCTGTGTCCATGTAGAAAGCACATTTTAGGTAAGAGATTACCCCTGCGTTTATAAAAGCAACTTGTACTCACCCACGGTGACATGGTGTGGTCTGACGAGGTCCAGGCAGTGAGCAGCAGTGACCACCCAGCGACTGCTGATTAAACTCCCTCCACAGAATCCAATATCTTGACTATTCCGGATCAAAACCTGTGTGAAAGATGAAGGACGCCGTGTCGCCAGGGCTGTGTGAGGTACGTACACACGCTGCCCGCCTCTCGCTGGTGGGCTGCCAGCTTTGTATCTTGACAAGTAACACCTCTGCCAGGAGTGACGACAGTGCACCACACCAAGATGATGTTAGAAGGGCAGTAAAATGAAACAACTGCACATCTGTGACAACGGAGCAGAATATTGTGCTCAACTAAGCTTGACAAAAATCAAATAGGAGTAGAGCTATGGGGACTGCGATTCTTCTAAGGAAGTATTTATGACTTGGATTTTTTTTCACATTGAGTCAAATTTTCTTTGGGGGGAGGCAAGAACAGTACCTCAAGGTGTGTTTCATTGATAATCGGATTAAAGAGAGTGTGATGTTTGTCCACATAAGCAAAAACTGGAAGAGCTTTTCACTTTCCCAGCTGTTGAGTACGAGTGGAGATTCAGAAACCATTATTTTTCTTTTATTGGTAATTGATACAATTTGGAATCATCTACAGAATAGAAAATGGAGAAGTAAAAACATGCTGCTAGGTGTTAGATGTTTACTTGTCTATTCAAAATTCTAAGCTCTGTTAATGTCCTCAGCATCTCTTCAGTTAAACTCCCTTTCATGTGTTTTAAACTAAAGGGAAAGCTTAAATTCGGCTGTTCAGGAAAGTTAATAGTTAAAGAGAGGGAAAAGGTGGGACACAGTCTGGCCTCCTGCATTGATGTAGTTTCTGGAGTAATGTCATGTTTTACATAAGCCATTGCGACTTAATTCTATGTGCAATTGATGCTTTTAATTCTGCTCAGTAGTGCCAGAACAAAACACTGAAAAGTATCAAAGAAAAATTACCTGAAAATTCTGTCTTAGGTTATGAAGAACTGGAACAGAAAGGGTTTGCAAAACTCTTTTATAAAAATAAAACATGTATAATAAAAGAATCATTTACAAATTGCCTGATGTAGTGAAATTTTAAAACTTCTCTGATGGCAACACTTTGTTTCAAGAAGAAGCTCTAGGTTAGGCAGGAGTCAGACTCCATTTCCCGTCTCACAACCCACACGAGGTCTCAATCAGGAGGAAAGCAGCTGCTGTTCCTCCTGGAAGTAAGATGCAGAAACCCCCAGGCACTGTCCTAGCAGTGACATTTCAGCTTGCAAAAGGGCACAGGTGCAGCCTATGACACTGTTGCCCGTAAAACACCTACTGACAGGTGGAATGGAAATACCTATTTCTGCCACAGCAATAAAACAGACTGACAGGAACCTGAGGGTTTATTTTTAGATAAAGCTGTTAACTTCTGATGCACAAGCTCCTAAATAGCACACTGATTGAAACAGAGGCAGTAAGTGAAAATTAATAAGGACACACACATAAACCCAACCCAACACAAACAAAAAACCCACCCCACAACCCATATCCAACATTAAAAAAGCAAAACAAGATAATAAAGTAAAAGAACCACTTCAGGGAGGTTCCCCTACTTGCCACGTGCCCCTCGCCTTCACATTTGAGCCCTCTCAGTTTTATCTTCCTTACCACAACGTGTACCAAAGCTCAGCGTGCTAATGAGGAATCTCACCTGGTCATAGAAAAAAATTTGTGAAAAATATCACCAGCTATTCCCAAAGGAGTCAGAAGCACAGCTTTTCACCAAGAACATTTAGAGACAAAAAACCTAAACAACAGCCGGAGAAGATCTATTTGATTGATGTAGTTAAGTGAGAAAGGAACTGAGCTCACAAAAGCACATGCACCTAGGGTAGGGGAAAAAATGATAAATATGGCAACTAAGACACATGTCATCACAAAGACATGCGGAAGCGTGAGCACTGCCTGTGGTTGGATGGCTCTTGACCTGAAAAAAACCTTTATAATTGCTTTGATGAAGTGCCCTAGGTGGAACGAGTGATGATAAAGTAAGAAAGCATTCAGGTGAAGTGTGATCGGCCAAGCTGGAAGAAAAATGTTACCTGCCAGGGGCAGTGTCCACGATGACACAAAGTTCCTCCCGTTATCCTGGTGGAGTCACTGGGCTCTAACGCAGAGCTGACGTTCATTGGGACGAGCTGAGGCGTATCTGAAGCATTTCCCCCATCACTGCTCTGACCGAGCCCATCACGCACGGTCTCAAGGGCATCAATAGCCCCTGTTTTGTTCCAGCCAGTGCCCTCTGCTGTTTGGTTTTGCCCGGTAGCATTTTCCACCGTGTCTTTCCATCTGTCAGCAGCCACCGTGGTCTCGTTCTGCCACACAGGGCCCTGGGTTGACTCTCTTTGGGGCTGGCCAGGCCTGGCAGTCCCCTCTGCTGTCCCACCATGCTCCAGGACACCCGGCGCCTTCCCAGCAGCACAGTCCCCTGGTGGCTTCTGGACCACAGAGCCCACCTGTGTCCTGTTCCAGCTCAAAGCATCTCCTGCTGGATCCATTCGTCTGGTGTCACTCTCCACTGGCACATTCTGCTCCCAGGCATCCTTTAAGGTCTCATTTTCCTCAACAGCGTATTGTTCCAGCTCCGTTTGCCTAACCCTGCCCTCTGCACTCGCATGCCACCCGGCCACGTCGCCCCTGTCGTGCTCACGCAGTTCCCTCGGGAGCCTTCGCTGCCCCCGCCGCTCTTCCTCCACAGCCCGCCTGGCTTTGATCAGCCCACACGGAAATCGTGCTGGAGGGAGGAAAGACAGAACTAAAGATTTGAGCTTAGGGTGCGTGGTGTCGTGTCAAACTCCAACACAAGAGCAGCACTTTGCCTGTCCAAGAATGGGCTTCTGACCCTCCTAAAAGAGCCCAGAAACATCCCCGACACTTTGATGTCAAACTCCACCCCTGCAGCATCTCACCAAGGTGTGCAGCACTAATTACAGAAAAACACAGCAGACAGCTTCACCTCTTCGGAACCACAGGCACCAGCCACAGCCGGTGACGCCAGGAGCCATCTGCTGAGGGCTCTCATCAGGACAGAATCCAAACCCAGCGCTCCCCGTGTCGCTAGGATGCCTTAGCACAATGTTCTAAAGGCCCTTGTCATGTCTCATCACTTCCTAAGGCTGCGGTTTAGCTTCACAGCTCCAAGGTAGGTTGATCTGTGTCTGTTGGAGGGAACAGGCCCACCCAGGTCTGCACTGCTGCTCCTTTACCCAGTACGTGCTCACAAGGGCATGGGATGAGAGAGACAGAGAGACACCTGACCGAGAAGAACCTTAAAATTTAAAATAAATTCACAATATGTTATAAACAAGCCAGATTGTTTCCATAGACTAAGTATAAGCTGCAGCAGCTGTGGTGTGCGAAGCTCTTCTGCAACTAGTGAAAGGGAAAAGACAGTTCCTTGCAAATCAGCTCTTCAGCTGAAGTGACCCCGAGCTGAGCGCGCTTTACCTGCTTGCACGCATCTCTTCCCATCCTCGTGCAGGGCATAATCCTTTGCGCAGGAACACACCACGTGAAAGGGGCTGCTGCCCTCCCTGCAGTACTGCCAGCACCCCCCCGTTCTCATACCAGCATTCGAACTTCTCTGCGATGGAAACACACAGGCATTCCTTCGGTTAATGCTGCGTGAGGACAGCTGCTAGCACTATTATTTTGGTTTTTTTTTTTGGTTTACACTGAACTTCCACTAGTTCACCAGGGACGATCACCAATGCAGGCACCCATGGCAGGAGCTGCTAGGCTTGATACCACTCTGATGGGATAAGAAGAGGTAATTCCCTCTCCTTTCTTAGGGGAAGGCAGGAGGTGGCCACGTGCCCTCCTCAGCGCTTGCACGGGTGAGTGCAAGAGCCCAGAACTGCAGCTGCTGCAGGATGGGGGGTGGTGTCCCTCCCTTCTTCTGCACAGCAGAGCTAGAAATAGCTACAGCCGCTGTCACGAGGTGATTCCCTTCCTCGGGTGGCGGTGCCCCAACATTTGCACAAGCAGGCACTGCTCTAAGGTATGAATTGAAACAGCCGCCTCGTCCTGTACCAGACAAAGTCACTGATGACCCCAGTGAGGAGCTCGTGCAAAGGCTGAGCTCGCGTATCCAAGGAGCAAATTCCAGCCTTAATCCCTCCTTCGCAACGAACACCCGTGTGTCTGCTCCTGTGCTCACCTTTTTCACAGTTGGGTCCCCCAAATTTTGGGGGGCAGATGCAAAAGTAATTGTAGCGCCTTATTTTGCAGACTCCACCGTTGGTACAGGGATTTGTACTACATGGATTCAAACCTAGGGAGAAGAAACAAGATGTAGTGTAAATCCAGGAATTAAGAGAAGCTTGGCTGTAAACTGCCACGCAATTCTTTGTACTCAGAAGGGACAGAATAAATATATATTTTTTAAAATTTGTTTTTTACCTACCTTTGTAATTGAACCAAAATTCCATCTGCAAGAAGAAATCATAAATGAAGAAAACAGTCAGTAAGTGGTCACATTGGTTACGGAAGATACAACTTGGAAAACTGTTTTTGTTAGGGTGTATATTTTGATTAGGTGCACACTTTGATTAGAACCATAAAACACATTCTGAGAGCAGATCTCTCCTCACCACACAGCTCACTTTTGTTTCCATCAAGGACCAGCCACAGAGTGCAAAACCTGAGTTGTAGCGGAATGAAAATTAAACTGAAAGCTCAGATCCTGAAATGCTCCAGCCAGTGAAAGGTCTGTGGCACCAGCCTATGACTCTCAAGTGACAACCCTCTCAGTGCAAGGTCCTCAGCACCAACTGCTTCACTCTGAAGAGCCATTTCTACCGCAGCACTGCACTACCTGCTAAGGAAGGTACCACCTAAGCAGCTCAGGTTAGACAGAAGAGAACTCAGGCACCTCTATTTAAAATTGCTGTTCAAACTCCTGCTTCAGCAGACGCTCCCGGCAGAACCCCTGCAGCCCCACTTCCCAGCCGGGCGCTCTCGGGCCGTGGGAATGAGGGTCTCCTCCTCCGCATTTGGAGGAATCTGACCAAGCAAGTTGCCGCTGAAAATGTCAGAATCACCGTGCTGGATTGAGAGGCTCAGAGAAATAGGTTTTGGATACTTTTAAGGAATTGTGTTTAATGTTTACACGCTAAATGAGAGTTGCTTAGAAAGTGAGATCTTGCAGCCACCCATCCTGACTACCGAGCTGCAGAATCCACAGGCACACACTTGCCAGAGCCATGCCGGGTGGCTTGGGAAGGACTACTTACAGCTCATGGTTAACTTTCCTCTGTTTTTCCTAAAATAAAGCTTCTCACCGTTTTCTCCTGCGAGTGGAAGATCTCTTTAGCCTCCTCAAATGAACACTTCTCCTCATTGCACTCTCTCTCCAAGTTCCCTGGACGAATTTCTTCCAGAAAATAGTTAGCACGTTTATGGACTTTCAGCACCTCGTGTGCTTTGTCCTTCCTCATAAACACTAGAAAACCAAAATTGAACAGTTGATACTGGAAGACAACAAACCGGCATCATTACAGTCAGAGTCCCGCACGCTTTCACCTGAGTAAGGGAGTGGGAATCTACATAAAAAAAAATTAGTCTGGATTCCAACAAGATACATCAGTAGTTTAAGCTTTCTTTTAGTGGATTAAAAGACCAACTACCAAGACTTTAAGATTAGCGCAGAAATAATTTTTTATTCCACAAGACTCTCAAGTGTTATGTCTACCTTGTGTAGACGTTGTAGTAAAAGCAGCATGAGGTCCGAGAACACGTTATAAGTGTCTAATTTTACCTTCCCAAACGGGAAAACTTTGCCATGCAAAAGTAATACTTTCCCACGTGATGGTGGTCTAAGTAGGAAGTTGGGAAGAAAGGCTGATTTCTCTTGCAAATATATATACGAACATTGATTCTCTTCTTGTGCATTTCAGGAAGTGCATCTTCAACCCACAGGACTTTGTGTTCAGCTAAGAAATGTAGCTTCAGTTTAAATGCCAAGACGGCCACAGTAAGACAATTGGGCTAAAAACATAATTCAGAAATACCTACGTGAATGTGACAATGGACAGCTGCTGTTGATGGAGCACATCAGTAGGAGAAATAGCACACGTGAGGACCTGCTCTCCATTTCAGGGAGTGTTCAGAGCACTCGGCCTTCCTGCCGATTTCCTTCAGAGGGAAAAGAAGAAAGAAATGGTCACAAAACCAAGAAGGATCAATTAGCTTGCGAAAAAGATGAAGTAGTAGAACCAAGAAGACAAGCAAAGGGACAAATAAAGCAAATTCTACCCAGTTCATTTGGACCTGATGTGCATTGCTCCTCCAACGGGAATCCCAGCGACGTGCAGAGATGGACCCAGCCCGCGATGCGGTGCGGGGTCTGACCCAAAGCCCACAGAAGTCAGACAAAAAAGCTCCAGTGAACACACGCAGCACGGATCAGGCCCAAAGTGAGCAGAAGGCAGTTCCAGTGAGAGCCTTGTCTCAGCTGCAGAGGCTGCCGGGCCGAGCCGTGGGCTTCAGCCTGCAGCTTCTAGCGACGGTGGCTGCTGGGCCACCGCTCGTGGTCTCGTCAAGAACGAGCGTATGCGCAAACCCCAGTGAGGAAACCATCCGCCACCTATCTGGCGCTAAAAATTGCAAGACAGAAGTTTGTATTTCTTCATATTACCCTCCCAGACTAAAAATTCACCAGGACTCGACGGCACATACCTCTTTGCTACCTGTATCATTTTTCCAAAACCGCAGGATCCAGAATGCATTCGTTTTACACAGAACCATGCAATTATACTCACTTTTTCCTTTATTTTTTTTAGGGAAAGACAGGAGAGAGATTTGGATGCACACCAGGAACAGCCACGAGGTCAAGAAGTTGATCATTAACGAGTCATAAATATTGACAGAGGAGAGACAACCTTCTGGATTCTGTGAAATACATTTGAAATCCAAAATCAGAAGAAGTGTGTGTGCGCACACATACACGTGTGTATTTAAAGCCCTTCCAAGAATAAAAGCTACTTCTTTGCAACAGATTTCTTCAGGAAAATCTGAAATCTTTAGGAGAAGATTTCTGACACTCTATTGTCTTTCAGTAGGTAAGACCAACTGATCTGGAAAATACACAAGCTGCTCTGTAAACATCTGTCGAAACACACAGAGCTGCGAGTGTAGGAGGATTCACAGCAGTCACCTGCAGGAAGGCAAATACTGCCCCACAACAGTCACAGCTGTTCACTGACATTGCAGTTTCTACCTTTAATTAGCCCCAGGTTCTACTGGCTTTGAACACAACAGTGGTTTTCCTTGTAATTCAGCCTTCGCAGAAGAGAAAACGAGGCAGCGGCACGGAGCTGGCTGGCTCTTCTCTTCAGTTTCAGCTGAACTCCAACCCCAAGCTCTTAACGCGATGGCTACTCCTTTAATGCACAAATAAACTTCAGCACTTGCTTAATAAGCATGTAAGCAGCTTTTAAGTCAACAAGCCTAAGTCCACAAGTTTAAGGGGTATTAAACCACTTTGCTGACACCACACTGAATATCTTACAAATCCCAGTACAATTTTGTTGTACCTGTTTCTTGTATTTTTTTAGTTTAACAATCTCATCGCAAGAGCAGACTGCGGTTCTTCACTAATCAAAATGTGGGTCCAAATCCTGACGGAGCTGTTGGAAACACGCAGAGCTAGCTACACTACTTTTCTTGTCTTCAGGGCGAATTATATTTAGCAGGCTTAAGTGCTAAGATTAGAAACAAGTATAAACTGTGCTATTAAACTTCATTTTGACTATTGCTACTTCTTAGGAACTTATCAGCACTATGTGTCTTTATCTGATTTACTCCAATACACACAGATGCAAACACACACACACACACGTTTATCAGCTGCACCAGCTTAGCCTGCAGCCCATGGCACTCACTAGAACAGGAATGACCAAAAGTGTTTGCTTAGCTTGCTAGTTAGGAGAGATTTATGGACCTTGGGATAAACAGAATATGCAAAAGCTTGGAATTAAACCTTTTTTTTTTTTTTCCGAATAACACCAGAATTCCCACTGATTTTTAAGGAAGAACGAGGGCAGACAGAGATGTAAAATCAGGCTTCAAGTGTGCAAATAATAGAGAAAACAGAGACGTTCTATTGACCTGTTTGATCAACTTCACCTGTGAGCACTGGAGCAAGATGTGAATGAGTGGAGGCAGTGATATGTTACTAAAACTTCACTGTGTTGAAATAAAAATTATGCAAATACAGAGCAAACAGTTACTGCAGATAATATGTTAGAGCTGAGCTGAAATGACAGAACTGTATGAGCACGGTGATTGCTAAAACACTTTTCTCTGCCCCCTCCTGACCCCTACCCCAATCAGCTGAGTCATTTTACACTCCAAAGAGGGAGCTGTCTGACCATGGGATTTCTCACTTTCTATGTTACACATTTCAGCGTAACAGGGTATTATTTCTCGCCTGTAAGGACCTGAGGAGGAGCATACTACAAATAAATAACAAAACCTGGATACTAACCAATGTAAAAAAGAAGTAAAAAAAACCCCAAACCAGGCGCCAAGGAAAACAGTACACAAGGTTGACATATACTCAATATTTAATACTGAAGATCTGACAGTACATTACACTGCACACTGTCACTAGCACAGAGCCACCACATCCCAGATTCTCCGTATCACAATCAACCCTTCCAAGAAGGTGACATCTCATCTATCTGGCGCTGGATCCACTCAAGGTACTGACTAACTTTGGTGTAGACTCCAAATTTCTCCTCCCTTCCGCAGCCTTCGCCC
Source organism: Trogon surrucura (assembly GCA_020746105.1). Lineage (NCBI taxonomy): Eukaryota > Metazoa > Chordata > Aves > Trogoniformes > Trogonidae > Trogon > Trogon surrucura. The sequence goes on along the minus strand of CM036625.1, from coordinate 20,629,450 downwards.
CAGCTCACCAACCCTACCAGAAACCAAGTGTCCTTGTATTTAGTGAACATAGGGCCTCCACTGTCCCCGATGCAGGAGTCTGTTCTGTCTCCTAAGCTGCCAGCACACAGCATGTTGTCAGAGATGGCAAATCGCATCGCCTCGGCACACTCGTTCCGGGGGACGATGGGGATTTCAATGTAACTGAGTAAAGTAGAGTAATTGCGGTAAACATCGCTCGTGCTGCCCCAGCCAGTTACCACCACCTGTTTCCCACTTCTTGTCAGCTCCTGCTCTGCCAGGTCCCGGGTGGGAAGACAAATGGAGAGCGCGTATTTGTTATACATCACGGGCTCGGCCAAGTGCAGCATGGCTATGTCATTATCGAAGGTGTCCTTGGTGAAATTTTCATGGCTCACACATTTATCAACCCAAATAATTTGCTCATCTACCTCAGTACGGAGACGGTGGAATTTACCTGGAAGAGCAAACAAGAAGATGACAGATGCTACCAAATCCTCCTTCACCTTGAACACCAAGGCATCCGGATCACATGGGGGCTTCCCTTGTAATACAGACATTTGTTCATTTTATGTTATAGCTTGACAGTGTTTCTACAAGATGGACAAATCCGTAAACTTTCCACATTTGCCTAAGAAGTGATGAACACACAGAGGACTAAATGACTTAGTACCCTGGTGGCATGGGCACCAGTTGGGAAACTGAAATGCCCGTGCACTGCCCTGCTGTGTTGATGTTACAGTACACTTGGGCAATGCGAGAGAACTTCTTCCGGAGGAAAACCATCTTACTGGAGTCAGCACTAAAAGTTGGGAGAGCAAGCACATAGCAAAGCAAAGGCATTTACCACAGTACCGAAGCTTTATGCTGTATAACCAGTGCCTGAGCACCGGTGAAATCCTGAACGTCAGGATTTATAAGCTAAAGATGACTGACTGTAAGGTTACTCCTTTCTGAAACCTTGCATCTGCATTTAAAGGGATTTTTGACTAATTAAAACTTCACAGTTGTTATTTGTGCTACATGATCAAGGCCACTTTGCAGGCCAAGTGGTTACGGAACAGTAATCAGGAAAATAAGTTGAAGAAGGCCAGAAAGGCAAGAGCAAGTCACTTGTGATACACTGGAACAGACAGAAACAGATCTCTCTGGTAGGATGTGAAGAGATAGCCCCAAGAATAATTATCAGTGGCTGTCACACTTCTGGACTGTGCTGTTGGCTAATTTAAGCTCCATATCAGGCCTATTTCAGCAGGTACTGCAGCCCCTACACTTCTTTGGACAACTGTCCATTACACACACTGGAGCTGCAGGCAGGCACACGTCCAAGCACACGAGGTGACAGGATTTCCAGGCTGACACCTCAGCTCTGCCCGGGCTGCCTGTGCGTGACAGAAGTGTTCTCTCCTGCTCGGTGTCTCTATAAGTGTGTTGGAAGCTGCTCTTTGTCACCGCCTTTCACAACACTGTCCTTCAAATTTGTTCCCTCACCACCCCGTTAACTTTTGCCTTCTTTCAGTCTTATTTGAATCCCTCCAGACACAAACTCTAAAGCCAAGTTGCTCCGACTTTGCGTGAGCGAGGTCTTCTGAAGTCACTCGCTTCAGCGCCCCCGTGCCTGAGCCTGTCAGTGAGGTATCGCAGCTCCTCGGGATTTTTCTTTCAGTGAAGACTCAGAGTCTCCAAGTGTAGGGACTTTATGATCCACAGTAGTTCCAGAAAAGGATCTCAAAAGACCTCTTAAGTCCAGTGTTGGATCTTGGGACTTCCAGACCCATTATTTTTCACAGAGTCATAAAATTTCTGGGTCTATCCTCTTGCTCCTCTGCAGACAGTTGATGGACATTTCACAGATGGCCACAGCAGATGGCTGAAATTGCTCTCACGGGCACCTGTATTAAGAAGTACCAGAACCTGAAGGACTTGCTATGATCAAGCCAACACTCACAAATCTGTTGGTTTTTTTTTCTGGTATCACAACCTCTCTTCTTTGTGGCGACAGTGTCTGTAACACCCTTGGGGAACATTTCCTTGCAGCCACTGCAGCTGACGGCTGACAGGCAGATAAGGGCCAGGGGTTATTCCTATCTTCACAGACACAAAATTTGCTCTGGGCCTCAGAACTATCTCTGGACTCCAACGCCGTCAGACCATCTCCTCTGAGGAAGGCAGTTCAGCTGTGTAGGAGCACGCTTTCTGCACACTTACACGTGCCCTTTGTACAAGCACAGCCATGATTTGTCTGTATCCTGAGACGCATCTGGTGCTACCGTATCACAGAATCACAGCATCCCTTTGGTTGGAAGAGATCTTCAAGATTACCGAGTCCAACCATTAACCTAGCGCTGCCAGGTCACCACTCAACCATGTTCCTAAGCACCAGATGAACACATTGTCTAAATATCTTCAGGGAAGGTGATTCCATCAGTGCCCTGGGCAGCCTGTAGCAACAGCTCCCTCTGCCCCAGACCAGGATAAGACCCTTTTAACTTCTGGTCATGAATAAGTCCTTTCTCAGCTCAGTTATCAACTCCAAGAGTTTCGTATTCCAGAAATCATGCCCACAGCTGGACATACGGAAGGCTGTGTGAAATGCATCTAGTTCCTTCTACATGATAAGAAGCAGCATAATCTTGTTGCTGGCAGAAAAATATTAACTATGAAGTTCTACATAAACAAGGAAGTTTTGAGACCCGTGCCCTGAAGGGATAGACAATATTTTGAATTGAATCATTCCATTCACTCATCTGCTCTGTTTTCTTGGATCTCTGAATATGCTTCTGGATGCTCTTAGGCTGGAGATGCAGGAACAAGAGCCACAAACAAGAAAACTGGCTTTTTCTCAAATCCATCCTCCAAATCTTCAGCACTCTGAGATCTAACTTTTCACTTCAGACACTAAAAAGCCATGTGAGTCCTGCTACAGGACTACTCCCCAAGCTCACAAGAGCAAACCCAGATGCCAGCTTCCACTCCAGTTTTGTTCTATGGACAGCAAGCAGATTGCTGCAGTGGGACATGTCCAGAAGAGTGTTGGGTATCGCAGTCTGACAGAGGCAGGTCGAGTATCAGCTCTGCAGCCTCAGCACCAACACCCTATTACTGCCATGGAGCTCACACGTGCCCTCACAGCCATGGCAGTGTCTCCACTCAGAACTTCGTCCCATGCGCTTCACAAGACGTCCATAGTGTTTACAGCATTTTTCTGCTGAGAACTGTTTTTCTTGTGGCAGTAAATGCCCAAAAGATACATGCAGAGGGGCAACCGTGTGATGTTAGTCTGGGTCTTAGAACGGTTCCTTTCTGCTTGATGTGGAGTATCATCTGGAGAAGAATCTCGTCTCTTGTTGAAGTCTCAGGCTGTAAACATCCCAGTCCCAGGACCCTTCTCCGGTTCCCATCTCACCACAGTGATATTGTGCAAGACTGACTGAGCAGGGCTCTTCTCTCATGCGTCACAACTCCCAGTCCATGACCACACACTTGCTGCTTCCTCTATTAATAAAGAAGGTCTTCTGGGGAAACTAGGAGAGCGAGACATATTTGAGCTCCCACTGCTGATCACCCTTACACTATAAATTACTCTGTACACACACTCCAAATTTACGTGCTTGATGTCTCTTGAGTTTCATTTAAGCAAAAAAACTCCACAAAAACCTTCTCAAATCAGGGTCCTCAAGTGCTGACACTTTTCTTCACCCACTGAAATTCACTTTTTATTTGGACAGCACAGGGCTCTCTTGACAGATCCCACACCTTCTTTCTTTGCTGCAGGGAGATCTCTGGGCACGGCAATCTGAGCTGGAAGCTTGTCAGACTGCACAAATCTCTACCATGACCCACAGTACAAGGCCAGGGTGGAATAATTTAAGTGCAGACTCAGTATTTCCCCTAGTTACCATCTTCCCGCTGACCCAGGCCCTTCCAGTTACACTCAAAGCTACACCTAGCACTGCACAGCATTCAAACACCACACCTGATGGTTGTTTTTCTGAGACCCTTTGCCAAGCAAATTAATCACTTGAAAGGGGAAAAAATTGCTTAAGTAATGGAACTGCTTGGAGATGTGTGGTCTGTACACGTACTTCCAAAGTAACACACGCACTTCTGCTTTAATATCCCCCTGTGGAAAAGGGGGATATTCTGGCACCAGAGGACCCAAGGACTTATTGTCTCTGTTCTCAAACATCTGGACATCCACAGTGTATATGGGACGTGCACACAGACAATGTACTTCCAAGGCTATGTGCACAGACGTATATAATACTTGCAAGACTTTCCACAATTACTGGGAACAACTTATCTTTTCACTAAGAGAGAAAGCAAGCAGTTGAGCTGTTACACATCTGCCACCACTGGTAGACAGAAAACACTAATAAAAAAATAAAATTCTGCTTAAGCAAGAATGGAACACTAATTATTTTTTGTTATTTCAGCAACAGTACTGTATTTGATATAGATTTTTCACATCCTCATACGCAGCAGTGCCAGTAAAGGCAGTGTTGCCAGTCCACAGTATCTCTACTTCTCTACTGAAACTCTTCTTAAGTAATGGTGTTCAAATGTATGAAAAGGCAGTAAGAGTCACTGCGACATTCTCCTCCTGGGATCAAGACTTTTTTTTCAGTATTGGGACGACCTTGAGTATTTTCATCATCAGAAAAACAAAAGCAGAAGAGACTAAGTCTTTCTACTTTACAGACAAGCAGCAGTGCTCAGAAGATACCAGCTCTCTTCCATAGTAAGGTTGACAGTGGCTCAAATGAAACCAGATTTTTACTACACTTTTTTTGGTTTGTGCAAAGATGCAAATTAAATACTTCCCAGACAACCTACTTCTACAACCAAGGACTTTTGTCTTCAGAGCCTGCTAGTCTTTCTCTTGAGATGATAAACCTTTTGAGTGGCACAGTTTTATTTAAAAGAACAGGGACAGACTTTTTTTCCATACCAAGTCTTACTTTGAGCCCCCCTTCTGCCTCAGTGCAATGTGCTGCTGTTAGGACCCAAGATGGATGGATGAGAACACCCCCACAGAGAAATCTCCCTTTGGAATTTTGCAGCATAATCTGAAACAAAAAGAAAGCACGGCTCACAAAATATTGTACACATTCTTCTTTGTGGTGCCCAGATGCGTCAAGCACCAAAGCAAGTCACAATCATCGAAGCCAAAGCTTTACAAAAGCACTACCAATAAGATGTCCGTGGAACACCGACAAAAAAGCTTTGAATATTCTTCCTGAATGAGGGCTTCATCCCAATCAGCGTGTGATGATGCTGGTCACTACGAAGAAGCTCTTTGGAACTTCAAGGTTTTAAAACAAAGAGCTCAAATGAAGGGATCATTCTTGTGTCCACGGCACACCAGAACCTCTGTGTCATCTCAGGATGTGACCCTCACGCTACCGTGTTAAAGGGCCTTTAACATCCAAGAGAACCAGTCCCTGACTATACACATTCACTAGTTTCACAACAAGCTCCATGAGGTCTCCTTCTCCTCTGTGATGTCCCAAACTGCTCTATAAAGCTATGGAATATTTTGCTGATTATATATAACTTGAATTTATGACAGGTGAGGCTTATAAGCACAGATCCATGCAAAAAGGGGGAGATTACCTCAGACCCCCACGATAAGGCTGTCACAGTAGCTGGAGCACGTATTGCACAGCACGAGCTGCAGTGATCACAGAATCACAGGTTGTTTGCAGTTGGAAGGGACCTCGAAAGATCGTCTAGTCTAAACGCCCCACAGGAGCAGGATCACCTTGAGTAGGTCACACAGGAACGCGTCCAGGCGGGTTTTGAAAGTCCCCAGAGGAGACTCCACAACCTCTCTGGGCAGCCTGTGCCAGTGCTCCGTCACCTTCCCAAAGACGAGCAACAGAGCAGGTAATGGAGCATCATCACTACCCTCTCTCTTGACGTTGTGGGCAAGGTAAGGTAAAGAATTTGGCAACAGTGACAAGGTCAAGAGTCCTAACAGATATTATTTTCTTCCTGTTACTGCGAGTTTTGAGTTGCTTTGAAAAAGCTAAGGGAATCTTAGCTTCCCATGACACTACCACTAGTAACGTAGGAGCTTCTCTGGAGCAGTTAGGCAGGCAGAGCTGTTTGGGAAGAGCCTGAGCTATTTGTGGTGAAAAACTCTTTTCTCCTTACCTGCCAAGGACTGTCTCCTCTTCTTCCTACTTTTCCCTCAATGAGCCGAATATTGAGTACTGCTTTGGTTTCAAAGTAGTCCATTTTCACTCTTCCACAGGGAAATTCCACTACAGGACATGCAGAGAATTTAACTAGTAAAGACCAGATCACCCAATACAGAACCTCTCTCTAAAGCATTCTCTCCATCTCTCTAACCCAGGCAACACAATTCAGTGGCTTCATGGAATTCTCTCAATATTTTGCAGAGGAGGCAGCTCCCCGATTCCCCTGTAGGTCTCCATGAGGCAAACACAGTTTAAAGGCCATAAACTGGGTGTAGAGTTGGGAAATGCAGGCACGGAGTTACTCTGCACGCAATTGATATTTTAAAAACTAGTACAAAGTGCATTGCAGACAATTCTCCCATAAAATCCTCTTACTACACATTTGAATAATCCTCTGTCAAATACAGACTATGAATAACCTCCTCTCACCTACAGGCTTGCACATGGTATGGTCATCCATCAGCTGATACCCAGAGGCACAGCTGCAAGAGCGGCGCTGGTTGGCAGGGTCATCCCTACAGAAATGTTCACATCCTCCATTGTTGACAGAACAGTTGGTGTATTTGATCTCTGCAGAAAAAAATGAACAGCAAGAGAGGCGTGAGAAGTTGGAAAGCCAAAGAGTCACAGGAAGGTAAAACGGCAAAATGATATTGTATTATTTGGGGTAACAGTTGTGGGCTTTAATGGCACTCAGGACCTGAGACAGAAAACAGAGTAAGGCAGTGGGGACAAGGAGAAAAAAGATTCCTGTCAGGGCACGTAGACTGAAGAACAGAAAATTCACTGCCACTGAGCGCAAAGCATTGAGGATACGTGACATACATGCTTATCCCTAAGTATGCTATCCAGCTTTTGTCAAAGGAAGAAATCGTCACAATAATGACAATCAAATATTTGCAGCGGATTGTTTTTTCTCCTGTATTGTAAGATACTTCACCATCATCCCTCTGCTGACAGTTCTAAAGTAACTAAAGACCCTGCTTTACAGAATTATTCCCAGTATTTCTGTAAAATAGAGGTATCTCAGATCTCCAAACCTCTCCCATGGTAACACAAAGTTCATTTTGCTTTAGATAAGCGCAGATAACCCTTCTACCACATCATGAAGCAAAAGAAAAATCACACTAGTAGAGAAAGTGAGTACACTGTGCAGCGAGACAAGTGTTGATTCCGATTACAGAGAGATCCCTGTCACAAAGAAAGTTATAGTGGATTAGAGGCAGTATTACCATAATCGCACAAAACCCCCTCCCAGCCTTTGTTACAGATGCAGGAAAATTTTCCAATACTGTCCTTGCAGGTCCCATTGGTACAAGGCTGTGGGTCACACTGATCTCCATCTGAAACAAGAGGTAGGAAAACTCAGTCCCTGAATCATACAGGGCTCACAGATCAGACAGTAACACAAACAGACCTCCCTGGATTCCCAAGCATCACCCACAGCTCCTGCTGCCAAACGGTGATACCTCCGTTGGTGCTGGCCCAGAGGCAACAACAGTTGTTTGGGTTCTGAATTACAGCTGCCGAGTGAGTGGAGTGGGCAGAAGGGGAAGAAAGCAAAACCTGAGGCAGACAGGGCAGAGGCAGGTTACTGTGCCAGTGAAGAGCACGGGGATGACTTCTCTTTTGGACCACGTCAGGCAGGGTTAGAGCATCAGAGAGGACTTTTGACCAGTGCCTTAGCTCTGAGGAGATGACTGGTGATAGGCACAGATGCACCTCAAGTTTTTTAGGAAGGTGGCTTGTATGATAAACCATTCTTTGCACATCCCATGTAAGAGAGAATGAGAATTTGAATCAGTACGTGATACGTGGCAGGGGGATGGCTGAGTACCAGTTACTCTTGAGGAAACAGAAGGAATTAGGGGAGTCTTTTACTTACCTACATACTTGCTCCAAAACTCTAGCTGTGGAGAAACAAAACTTACATTAAAGCTAGAAGCAGATTTTTAACAACCGAGGGATTTAAAGTTTATCGCGGTTTGGCCAGGAGAGCACAGCACTCCCAGTCAGCAGCATTGGTCTTATTCTTCTCGACGAGGTAGTGACTGGCACTACCAACCACCAGACCTGGCCAACCCGGTCGCTTGTGTATTGCCCATACTCAGCCCAGACCCCGTGCCCTGCTTGCAGACCCACTGGCACCACAACCCCTCAGTGCCCTCAGAGCTCCTGTTTTCTTGTCACTTACTGCCAGGGGAGTCACCTGTGTTGCTGAGCGCACAGTTCACCTGTGCTCAGTTAGACAAAACTGATCCCACTTGGCTCTGGGGTCTGAGGGACAGCAAGGGCTGGTTCATCCCATGTGGTGAGCCTACTCTGCCCAACACAGCAGGAAAAAGTCCAGGCCAACACAAGCATTGGGTGTGGAAATGAGCAGAAATCAGTGACGTCAGTAAAAGTAGCGTCTAATTGAAAATATTAGGTCTGGAAAAGGAGAGACAACCCAGTGATAAGTTAAATGTTTGTCAGGCAGAGGTGTGAGACTGGGGAGATACAGTGAGAGGCAGCCAGGGCTGGTGAATGGACAACAGAGGGAAAAAGACTGCAAGGACCGGGAAAAACTCAGTGGCAGCAAGAACAGCCAGCTGGGTCAAGCGGGGATTGGGATTACCTGGCTGGGACCTAAACCTCCGAATTAGGTCAGCTGGGACATGCGTGAGCAGCCAAGTTCTGTGGCCCATAAAGGTAGTAACTTGGCAATCACTGTAACACCATTCCAGTCAAAACCATGCCTACACCTTAAGAGTTGGGAGTTTTAGATATTCAGTGCTGACAGCAAGATCCCCTCCGCTCTGGATCGTGACACTTTAAGAAAACAAACGACTGGTTAAATCTCAAATTCATCCTTAAAGGAATGACTTACTGTTGCTTCCTTGGTTTCAAATATCTCACTGGCCTCCTCAAAATCACACCGCTCTTCATAGCACTCACGCTTCAGAGAGCCTGGTTTGACTTCCTCCAGAAAAGAGTTTGCCCGCTTCTGGATCTTCAGGACTTGGTTGGCATCTTTATTGCTGTAAAATACTGGAAGAAAAAAGTGAAAAGCACAAGCAGGGACAAAAGCTGGCTGAAAACTGGTAGCGGTCCTTCCCCAAGGACACTTATCAGAGCAACAGCCCCACTCCAGCACAGCAAGCGAGCCCGCCCTAGAAACCACGGGCTGGCAGCGCTGTGCTGCAGCAGCAAGCTCAGCCTCTGCCCCGCCGCACTCAGACACTCGCAGGGCTCCCGAGGGCTGGGACCCGGCACTCGTGGCCCAGCACTGTGTCCAGTCAACCTCTGCTAGAGGAATTCAAACCCCCTAATGTGAATGATTCAAGCCACTCCTCGCAGCTGACAGAGGAGCAGGAAACGCACTTGCAGTGACTGGGAAAGGGTGAAGGGCACCTCGAAAATGACAACTTACTTGAGGTACCAGAGACTCGTGAAGAGCAGGCGGCCAGCAGCACCCCCACGGTGACAAGCTTCCACATCCTGCAGGAGGAGTCACCTAAGGAAGAGAAGGCAGGTGTGGAGGGCAGCGCGCTGCTGAGCTGCAGCATGACCCCCATGCTGCAGAACCTTCTACTCGGCTCTGACTTTCCCCAATTACAGTTCGTTCATTAGATGCCCCCCGGACGGGTTCACTGGTGCCCTTTAACCCACCAGCAGATCCCCCAGGACACTTCTCATCTGTCCCGACACCCTCCTCCTGTCACCGGACATTTTGGACAAGCTTTATGCTTCATTGAAGCAAACTGTACTTTGAAATCCCGAAGGATACTTGTGAAGCACTTACTGCTTTATTCAGTGTGAAGCAGCGCGATCTATTCTTCCGCCATGAGCTCTGCTGGAATTTAGTTAATCCGTAACTTCAGATATTTACTCTTCAGAGTGACATGAAGTGCTTTCTTTTTAGTCATTAAACAAACATTGTCCAGGGGGAGCTTGACAACTTATGGGCATGCATGAGAAAAGCAAAACAGCTGAGGTATCCACTCTGCCATATCCAAATCTGTTTTGCTTTTTTTTTTTCCTTTTGATTCTCTGGCAAGAAGAAGTGGTTATATTTAGTTTGTAGGCGTAACCACCCAACACTGACCGAGGTCTCTCGAGAGAACCTACCACCTTCTCACAGCACACCATCACCCAAAAGGCACACATATTGCTATTTTTAAGAGCCCTTCCACTTAATTTTCATATCAAAGGTTCCACCACAAAACAGCTCACCCTGCTCTACCAGCCGCCTGCTGGGAGGAGGTAGGGCAAGAAGCTTGTACCAGCATGCTGCATTTTTTAGTGTGCTGAATTAGCTCTCATCAGAACAAAATCTTCAATGGAATACTGAATATTAAAGATTTTAGAGAAAAGCCACAATCCTTTTTGGAAGTTTTCCTGCATCAGAGATGGTACGAAACACTGCGTTCCCCTTTTCTGAAAGCAGTCTGTGAGGCGGGACCTCTGCGAGCCGTACAGCACGTGACATCCTCACATAAATCACTGGTGCAACCATGTGTCCCTGGTGGTCCTTCATGGGAGAAAGTACCACCGAGTGTCAGGACAAGGCGGGTGTCCCCAGGATCTCAGCTCATGTCCAGTGACAATGTTTAGGAGAGCTCTGACTGCTTAGAGAATTTTTTTTTTTCATTTTTCCCCTACGAACCCGGCCATGGACTTTCCTGAAAACAAGCTCTCTTTAAACAAAGGTTTCAAAGTTCATCCATCTGGGACACGTGCTAAAAAAAAAATAAGATTGCAGCATCCAAAGTCACAGCTGGGGAAGATGTCTGCGAAGCTCTACTGATATGTTCTTTATCCTCAAATCAGCCTTTCAATAAGAACGTTTCAGCTGAGATTAATGACAACAGATTTTTTGCAGAAAATGAAGTTTATGAAACACACTTGAAGACAAGAAACCTAAAATAGTGAATCCAAAAAGAAACAAGTATAGTACCATATATTCCACATATTACTCAGAATATCTGTAGCTGACCCGGCTATCCAGACCAAGTGCTTTGCTACCGCACGGGTTACATGTTTCTGAATATGCTTCTAAGATGGTATAGGTTGGAAATTTAGGACACACACATCAACTGCCAACCTAAAACATCTAAACTGATCTGTCAGCCTCCTACAAAATTTTTTTTTTAAACCTATACTGATACACAGAAAGAAAGAAGTATTTCTTGATCAGCCCTTGTGTTTTGGGGACTTTCTATTCCTGCTTTCCCCTCTCTCTTGACACGGCAGTGCGCTGCCAAGTGTTTTAAAAGGGCGCACTCGGGCTCTCAGGCAATCACACGACTCCAAGCGCAGGGAAGTGAAGAAAAGATGCTCCAGCATAGTTCAAGATCTGCCCAGTTTCGCACACCGGGGAAACACTTCAACCTACACAATTACAGTTACTCACTGTTTTCCAGTTCACCTTCATGAACAGAAAAGCAGTATTTTCTGAGGTGGGCTAGAAGAGGGTAAAGAGAAACTTCAGGAGAGGTTGGCAAGACAGAGGCTCCACATAATTTTAGTTAACACTGTGGAAAGTACCAGTTTACAGTGTTACAAACAGGCATTAAGGAAATTAAAGGAAGTAAAGGAAGTAAAAAGGTGTAACGGAGCTTTCAAATTTCACAGTTTAAACATAACCCCCCTTAAAAACGGAAAGGAAAGAGCACACCAGACTGCGCGCTTTGGTCTTCTTGTTTTCCCTGTGTATAAAAAAGCCAAACGTTTCTGGTTTGCCTCTTCTACAGTAAAGCTTCTGGAAAACTCTCAAATGTGTTCTCAGTTTTCAGCTTCTTAGTTAGGAGTCCTGAATCACTCCTCTCGAATTTTTCCAAATTGAAATTCTAATTTAAAATGTAAATTTCCACCAACGAAATGAATCACAGACAGATGAAAATTTGGACTGAGAGGTGAACAGAGGTGGCAAAGCTCCAATGCCTCAAAAGCACATCCCTTCAGTGATCCATCTTTTGTTCTTCCTACTTCACCATAACATCTTTTAATTTGTAACAAATCTAAATAATTCACTGAGCAATAAAAGCGCTAAGCCCACTTCCTATACGCACACTGGAGCTTCTCCCTGCCAGGGCACTACCAAGGTCTCCCTCTCCCCCTGGATAGTTTTCTTGCACAACTTGCAGAAGTGTCCTGCTCTGTGAACCGTCGTGAGCCAGAAATGAGACAGTAAGTTCCACACACGTGTTAGATGGGCTGGGTCGCACAGCACCAGCCAAACCAGACCACTGTTGCTTCCCCAGGAAACCAACCTGAAGTATTAGTTTCCTTGGGCTGCTCCCAACCTGAAGTATTAGTTTCCTTGGGCTGCTCCTCTTTGAAGAACAGGTCCTCCGAGGCGAAGGTTTTGCACAGCTCACGTGGGAGCACAGAAGCATCTCTCCACGGAGAGCTTGCGTGTGGTGAGGCAGCTCAGGACACGTCCTCAGCAAGCAGCTGGGAAGCGCTGCGCTGAATTCAGGTTGAGATTCAGGAGGAGAAATGGGAATTTGCCAACCTGTGCCGAGAACAAGCTGCTCCCAGGACAGTCCGCCCTGGCCTGTAACTTCCCAGCTCGGTACCTGCTCACACCCTCCCGAGGCTGCAGCTGTGCACGGTCTTCAGCAGAAGGGAGACCCACCACTTGCTCCAGCTCCTCCCACCAGCAGCGCAGCCCATCAGACAACCTGCTCGTAAAGAAGCACGTTAGACTTGAACCGCTCCCATCCCTGCTCCTCTGAGGAGCCACAAACAACTCGTTTTTTACTCTGAAAACAGCGGAAATGGAGTCTTTCAGGTCACATGCAAACTCCCCCACTTCTTCCTTTCTTGTTAGGACTTACGACTGTCCAGGTCGTTTGGTAAGAGAGCAGAACACTGTAACACTTCAGACAGAAGTCACTAGAGAACTGCTACGGGACTTTTAGCTGTTATTAACACAAAATGTCATTTGCCACAGTCTCAGAACTTTCCGACTCTGCCCACATCAAGAATTAAACATCTCAAGCCGCTCAAGGCACCACCAGCTGGTGGGTGCACAGTTATTCATGCCACCATGCACACACCAGCCAAACAAGGAATTTACCTTCTGCTTTACCGTTGAGGAATGACAGATCTTACTCTAAATCTGTTCATTTCCAGTGCTGCCCATTCGGTTGGAACAGATTTCCTCAACTTCTCCCGAACTCTCCCGATGCTTTACACTGTATTAAAAAAATTCCAAACATATTTAAAAAACCCGACCCAACAACACACAGGACAAGGGGAAGACCAGCATTTTTTAAAAAACCCTCAATGGCACTCAAGATCTTGGTGGAACACCTCGCCCCAAATCCACTCTGCCCTGGTAGCCCTGAGCAGGATGTCTGATATCCCAGTAACGACACACTGAGTGGAGGCAAAGGGTTTCCTGCTACCTGCTTCTGCCACATGAATAATAAAGACCAAATTACCTGCATCAGAGGAGTCGGCGTATCTTCTGTCTCTCTGCCGCTGCTTTCTTTGCATGTCTGCGTGCAGCGCTACTTCATGCAAAGCCTGACACTCAAGTCTGGTGCATGTGTGAGCAAAGGTAATAATTCTTCTCTTCTCCTTACTACTAGGACTAGGTAACTAACGTATTAATGATCAATTTTACCATTTTCATTTTGCAACATTATATAAGGCAACTGGTTTCTTATGTTTCTGTCACATAAACTATTCCCTCCACAGAAAGACGAAGTAAATCCTTCAGTTTAACTATCAAGTACAGAGGTCTTTTTCACATAGAAAATATTCACAACCATTGTAAGTTATTTTCCATTCACTTGCAACAGTACTATGGAACTGTACCACCATCCTCTCAGTTCAAATTAATCTGCTGAAAGTCTCCTGTCAGCATCTTATGAACACATCAATCTGCAGAGATGGAAGAAAAAGCTTATCGCAATTTGATCCACAGACTGCTCATCCAAACATCTCCAAATTTTTTAGTTTCAAGTTTACGGGCGCCGTTTTATGGCAGCCGATTCTTACATTTCATGACTAAATTAACTTCTCCCATATTTTTGTAAATGCACTTTCACTTATTCCAGTTATCATATACTGGGCTTCTGAGAGTGCCTTCCCATCTGGTTGTGACCAGGATTCAAGATAAGATGAAGATTCAAGATAGCGACGAGCAGCAGTAGAACCACCGAAATTAAAACATCTTTTCTCTTGTTCGCTGCAGAGATAGAGCCAATATAAATAAACAACAACATGTCCTCTACTCCATGCCACTTAAACCAATGCAAAGAAATCCTCCAAAGCTAATCTACAACAATGACATTTACCATTTCACTCCTCCCTAAGGAACAGCCCCGAACTTCTGATGCAACTCAGGATAAAGCCACTTCATCACAGCACAAGATTTTTATTAGCTGGTCCCCACCAGACGGGCACCGCAGCCCTCACACAATGAAATCAGTAACAGAGAATCTTTACTGGAAGCTCAGAAACATGTTTACTTTATATACATGAAAAACTTATTTACAACAATCAACAGTAAACTATATACAAAAAAAATACAGGAGATATTTCCATGGTAATCACTGTATAAATTAACACAATAAATAGGAGGGAAGCAGGTCCCATTCTTAAGGCACAAAACCTCCTTCCCAAGACTGCACAGGGATTCACTTGCTTCCCTGTGCTTTCGACAGGATCACAGGAATGGCGGGGAGACCCCTGAGGAACAACGGTCGGCAGACGATGACAGAGACATGCAGTCACTGATGACAGTTGTAGAAAAACATCTTTTTTCATACTTTCCTTTGTTTTTTTCTTTTTACAGTACGCACATCTTAAGATACAAAAAAAATCGTGTAAACAGTCTTTTCTTAAATCACATAGATAGTATGCACATTTTTAAATAATACTAAAACAATGAACAAAGCTTTCCACACATTTTGGGGGCAGAAGCATTCCCAGGACTGGCACTGAAGGCCTCGGGAGAGCCAGAGGTTCCCCGATGCTGCAAAGAGCCGGCTCCCGCCGCGGCTGGGGACGCAGCCCCTCGGCGCTGAGATCCCACACGCAAAACCAGGAAGATTGCGCTGGTGCCAACACCCCTCCCGGACGGGGCAGGATGTTGCTGATCGCTGCTTCATGGGCCAAACCTCCCGCGAGTCTCCACTGCATGCAGTCCCACTTACCGAAACATCCTAACACAGGGTACGTTATTCCCCAGGACCTGCCGTTAAAGTTAAATATTCAGGGCAGTGCCAGAATGTGAGATAACGTACTGAAACCTCTTCTTCCTAGCAGGAGGAGGCTGCGTGCCCAGCTCACTGCAGACACTGCCAAGGTGAGGGATGATAAACAGAAGGTGCTGCACGGCTTTCACATGAGCAGCAGTTTTTAAAAGACTAAACTTAGGTGCGATATGTGCAGTTCTAGCTTCTCTCAAGCTGATGTTATGCCTGAGACTGCAGGGGAGTCTCTTCTTAAGCAAAGCAGCAGATTTTTTTTCCTAATTGTCTTTCCTGAGTTTCTCTCCCACAAAAAATTAACAGATGCCAGAAGAGAAACGCAGAATAACGTAGCCAGAAGTTCAGCCTGGCTCCCTACTTTGCAGACAGCTCTCACCGATGTTTGACTTGAATTGTCTTGATCTATTCACAGAAATCTCTGCAACAGAAATCTGCATTATTCCCAGTGAGACACAGAGAGCTAGGATGCTTTTGTTAGATCTAAACCTCAACACATATTCAAAGGCACTCGGGTTAAATGTGGATCCCATTTTCTTGCTCTAAAAAGAAGGTAGAACTCGCTCCCCGTCTCTGGTAAGCAACAGACAGAAATACACTGGCTATCAACTATTTGATAAAATGTGCACGTACACAGAAAGGATCTGAACCCATCAACCAAACAGATCATAAGTGAAATGAAGATTAGCCTGTGCGGGCATCATTGCTCACAGCAGATGGCTAACGGCCGTGAGACCTCAGAAGATATGGCACAAACTAAGGAACATGCCTAAATCTATAAACTCTTTGGATTCCCCTGTTACTCTGAGCAGGAAGAGCAGAGAGGAGCTTAACCCCCCAGGAATTACACAAGCAAGGCAAGTGCATATTTGTCTATGAATCTTTAACCATGAGGTTCCCAGGAGAAATTTCACAGCAGGAACAGTTTCTTCACCATGTACAGAAACAAGGACAGATCTCACCTCTTCTCCAGAGTTATCACCTGCCTTGTACTCCCTTCTGTGCTCTCCTGGGCAGGGACACGAATGTCCTAACTGTGCACACCCTTGGGGAAAGGCAGCAGGCTGCACCTTACTGTCACCACCATGGGTGGCTGCCTCCTGGAGCTCTCCTTAGTGGAGGTTTCTCCGCAGATACAGCACTGTGCCTCGACAAGCAATGGGAAAATACAGCATGTCTACAACTCTTACTCATCTGATACGTTAGGAATTTAATACAGCGCGTGTGGGGCGTACTGATAAAGAAAAAATGTGGCTACGGAAGCAAGTGCCAATGCACAGACAGGAGAGACAAATTCAAGGCAAAGCTGAACATATTTCTCGCTCAGTCCCTACCGTATTCACAGCAGAAATTCTGCTAGCTGGATCAAGCAGGTTTAGCCTTCCGTTAACTTCTCATGAGCAAACCCTGTTGCTTGCTAGGCTGAGAGGAAACATGTGAGTGAAGGACAGCTAGCTGAAAACGGATAGGAAGAGCCAGAATAATCCTTGGTGAAATCCTAAAAAAAAAATGCAATGGAATTTGCCCAGCATGAAATCGGCTCGTAACCTTTTAAAGCTGACAAGTCTTCACAAAAAATAACTTGACTGATTGTTGCTAGGCTGGAGAGCTGATGTCAATTTGATAAAATCTTTACAAATAACAGAGAAGAACAATGTCCTCAGGAAATGATGTTTTTTATGCCACTGTGTGTGTGGCCATTTTTCTGTCTGCAGCCATAGCCAGACAGGTGCCACTCTCTAATAATAATAAAAAAATAAATACATACAAAACAACAAAGTAAATAAAAATTCCTGCTGTTTCACCAGCTTTACAGCACTGAATGTTCCCAAATTCCCTTCGCAGTGAAAAACATGGCAATATAACTATGCACGCTGGTCTTCGAGCTTTAACAGCCACCT
Organism: Trogon surrucura; assembly: GCA_020746105.1. Lineage (NCBI taxonomy): Eukaryota > Metazoa > Chordata > Aves > Trogoniformes > Trogonidae > Trogon > Trogon surrucura. The sequence continues at coordinate 20,612,134 of CM036625.1, read as the reverse complement.
GATTGGGGTCAGGTAATACAGTGGAAATTTGAAGGCCGTCTAGGAACTCTGATTCAGAGGCACTAATTTTTCCATGCTCCGCTGCTGGTGGTACCAGAGGCAATTTACCAATATACTCCAGTTTTCATTACAATGTTCATCTGCTCCGTAGCAATCCTCTTGGTGCTCTACGTGAGCCCTGATGTTTGGCAGCACATGATATCTCTCCTTGGGGTAAGACCCAGGAGGACTGAGCTACCCTAATCTTTTGGTATCCACCTTGGAGTGAAGGAGCAAGGCAGCAAGACACAGAAACAAGGTGGAAAAGCCACTAGAATCGAGACAGGTGAAAAGATGCAAGTATTACAGAAAAATCACATCTTTTGTGAGAAATAGTTTTCTGCACTGCAAGTTGAAGTAAGGAAACTGTTCTGTTGTCTGCGGCTGTGAAGGTGACACTAAATGGGCAGGAAGCCGGGGCTGGTCGTTGCCAGTCACGTTGCTGTCCCCATCAAGATGAAGCAAATTGTTCCACATCTCACTGTTACACTACATTTCTTGCACAGCCCGAACAGCTAGTTCTCAAATAAAGAGCCAGCTCCTCCCTTTCACCTGATCTCCTGAAGATGAATCCAGAAGGAGTGATGTCAGAGCTGACCTCCTTTAACCTTTTGGTTCTCCAGAATTTTGTCCTTTCTTACTGCCAGGAATTTCTGAGCAATTGTTTGTGATGCCTAAATACTTATAGGTTGTACCATTGCCACTGGCTGGAAGAGGAGAACCAGGTCCAGCGGAAGACCCTGCAAGTTGGTGCAAACTGCTGTTTGAACCACATGCATTGTTTGTTGCAAGGCATATGTGAGTGAAAATCACCGGGTATTCATCGGCAAGAGGTCTGTACTGGCTTTGAATTTCTGATGCAAATAACATGCAACTACAGGTGCACTACAACCGATGCTCTATGATACAGGTGTGACACACGGGTGAGTGGGAAAGTTTTGGGTCTGCAAAGACGGTCAGATGCTCCTGGACTAAGACTGGCCAATACATCTTTTGCCCTGAAAAAATCTACTGTGATGAAGTTATCCAGTAAAGGTAGCTGTGTTGCAATTCTCAGGAGTCCTGCACTGTCACTGGAACCATAACTTCCCACGTCGGAGGACATGGTTCTTCAAACAGCAAGCGAGTTCTCTTCCGAGAGGCTCTGCCTGACCGCAGGTAAAGTGCGTCTCGACTGGATGCAGCCGTACCCCACAGGAAAAAAGGTAGCACCATGCTTGGCTGATATGAACTCCGAACAGCTAAAACTCATCTGTTCAGCGGAGACAGTTGTGAGCACATCTGCTCTGTGAGGTGACTGCTGTGCAGTTAAGGGTAGACGCAGGCTGTGAAAACAGAGGCTAAACCTCGCTGGCAGGAGTACTCCGGCTCAGCTCCTTGATTCCGTGCAGTATCCTCTTCATGTGGCCCACTTTGGTCACACCCAGATCCTGAAAGAAAAGAGAAAACCTTACTTCAGGAGAAAGGCAGGTGGGAAATTCCAGGTGGCCAAGCAATGGTTGCCAACTAGTCAGTCAGTTACGAAGAGAGGAGGAAACCAACCACAAAGAGCACAAACCTGATGGTTATATATGGAACCTCAAACCACGCATCGAAAAGCCATCAGAGCGTAACAGGGTGAACACAGAGCAACGGACAAGAAACAACTGCGAACCATTAGCCAGAAATGCAAATTGCTGTGCCTGTTAAAGGCCAAAGCAAGAGAAAGAAAGCACACAGATCTCAAGGACCTCATCTAGAAGCCAAAACATGCAGGAAGAACCAACCAGTCACATCAAATAAATGTGTGAACACTTGGGTATCATGCAACAAAACACAGGCTGTAGCTGGATGGCATGCAGAGGAGTCAGCTACACGGATTACAGCAACCTCAAACAGGAAGATGGTCAAAATCATAAATGAAGATCCAAGGGGCATTCAACAAATGCCATGCATTACTTTACAACAAAGTATTTTCCTGCTATAGGCAACTCACCAGAACGATGACACAAGTCATCATGCAAAGATTTATTCATGCACAGGCAAAGAACCACCACTTTCAATTTTTCTCTGTAGAGAAAGCATCTCCTGGTGAGGAGATTAAAAGTTGTGCAATGTCGTTACTATTTAAAAAGATTCTCTCCACCTAGCAGCCTCACCAAAGACCACAAACTTTTTTCTCTTGCAACAAAAAAATTGTGATGATCTATTTGTTCAGTCACTACAACATAAGAACCAAATTCTCCCAATCACATCATATTCTGCAAAGATGGTACAGTAACCGCCAAGTTGAAAACTTCTATTCCATCATTAAAACAGGAGATTCTCCAGAACACAATCTGCAATCTGTGTTCTGGACTGTATCATAACTCCAGGAAGGTGTGTCAGAACTGGACAGCTGGTCACTCAACTAGCTGTTCTACCTCCTTGCTATTAAAAACCAGGTGACATGAAATCGTGAGGAAATAAAACAGGGCCACGATGAACCCATTCATCTTGCCAAGGCACGTGGAATGAACAGCGGGCAGACCACTTCCAAGCACATTCAGCACAGAAGGTCATGCAGATGCAGCTGGCTATTTCTCATGAGTTGATCATGAAAGTACCTTGAGGTCCCTCCGTTCGAGGTGCAGGAGCTCAGAGCCCCGGACGTCATGCCGGATGAAGATATCCTTATACTCACAAAGACTGAGATGCTCAAGCCAGGCCGCAACCTCCTCCGTTCCCCAGAGGTGAACTGTTAGAGATGGAAAAGCAGGAGTGCATTGAGTACCCAGAATCCCAGAAGACAGTAAGAGGTGAGGACACCATCAGCACTCAGTGCTGGAGAAGGAAGGCAAGCAGTACCACAGCCTCAAACCACGGGGAGGGCAAGGACTGGTAGCACGACCTATGGTCTCAAACAAAGGAGGCAGGGCAGAGAGAAAGGTAAGAGGTGTTCTCTTAGGCAGAGGCAGTAAAGCCAGGAGGAAGTGCACAGCTGTTTTGACAGGACCGGCTGTGCTTTTTAAAGTTTAAAGTAAGTTTACTTGCTTAGTTAGAGTTAAGTTCATTGATATTCCTCTGCTCACAAAACAAGCACAGACTAGTTTGCTATTACGTAAAAGTGCTTGTCCTCAGTAAAAATGGCAACTTCCTTCCTCCAAGTCTGAGGGAGAGAAGAAGAGTTGAGACTTCGACCCTCTTGCACAGCCTCTAAATAAGAGAATAATGAAGTTCCAAACTTCTGGGAGGCACTGAATGAGCACCAGCCTGTCAGACAGAAGGAGATTGTACCCACAACTCCATGGCAGAGGACAGGACCCAGGAGCCCACAGAACAGATAGTATTTCTGAATTTCAGAAGAAAATCTTCATAAGGAGAGTATAACCCCAAAATCAACTAATCCAATTGGAGAGAAAAGGTCTTGAATGGCAATTTGTTGATTCATGGCCAGTTTTTATCTACTGCCCAGTAAGATTAAAGGTCAGGGTGCACCTGTGGTGATGCTGATCCCCAGCCAATTAGACATGAAACCTGATTAAAGCCTGAGGGTGAATCAATGAGGAAAACATGATTAACCATATCACAGAGAACTAGCAGTGAAGAGATGGGAGTTATGCGGACTTGGGCCCCACAGTCATTTTGATACCTCAAATGTCAAAATCCCCACATATGCTTCACTAAGCACCCCCTAAAGTATCCCTGAAAATGTCTGGATGTAGGCAGAATTCTTCAGAGGGTACCTCCTGTTTCTGCTCAGGAATATTTGCGTGGTACTAGGGGACCATGACTCAGACAGAACGGAGCAATAAGCTACTTTGTCACATGGAAAAGACAGACTAGACCTCCAAGAAAGGCAGATGCACGTGAGACAGAAGAAGGCGAGAACACGAAAGGAAACAGAGAACGGGTAGTGGTGTGACCACACTGATGTGACAAAGAGACACAATGAATGAGCAGATTTGGTACCCGGCAATCCCATGGTACTATGAGTCTCCTTATTTTTGTTGTTCTTCTCCTTTTTAAACTTGGTCACCAGCCGGAATTTGCCACTGCGGCTGCGTTTGGAATAATCCAGCATCTGGTTCTGCAAGAACAAAAAAGGAAAATCAGGCAAGCAGTCATAAATTAATTGGAATGGACCAAGAGCAACAAGTACTGTCCAGCTCAGCTCCATGACCTTGTAAGAAAGGAAAAAAAATTCTGAACTCACTTTGATCAAGACAGGAAAGGAAATGGAGAAAGTTGTTCCCATGTCAGGCAAGAGACCTGAGCAGGAAATGACTTTCTTTAGCTCTAGGGAGTCAAGTTTCCTTTGTAATCATCTTTTTCTCACATCATTTGTGTATTCACAGGAAATCAAACACTCACAGCCAACTAGTGGAAAAGAGAAGTAGGGAAATACACCCTTGGTCCTCCCCACCTCCTCATCACAAGGCTCCACAAGCTGCCACAGCCAAGGGATGTCTGCCAGTTTCCTCAGCTGGAGGTCCATGTCTGCCAGGGCTGCTTGGAGCTGCTCCTTCTGTGGAGGATCTAATTGCTGGATCAGAAATGGAAGCAAGGCAGAGTTAAAAGCTGTACGGTGGAACACGCAGTCAAGCCCTAGCCTTGAAATCCCTAGCTAACAAAGTAGTTCCTCCTTTTAGAAGGAAGCGCCCCGCCGGCACTCTGCCCAGATGTTACCAAGTTAACAATTTTCACCTTTTCTGAGCTCCAAACTTCACACAAGCTAGCTTGACTGCTCATCACACTTATCACCACCCTGATTCCTGGATGATAACATTTAAACTGACCTGTTACAGAGATAAAGAAGACCAAGACCAGCAAAACATTGCCAACAGGAGGAGGGGAAAGTGAGAGGCTGCTTTACTCTTGCTTTGTGCTCTTACCAGTGCCATCTTGCCCGCCAGCAGCAGCTCTGTCTCGTTATGCAGGGCTTTGACATTATTGACCATCTCTACAACAAGGCTGCAGTTCAGACCCTGCAGGGAAGCAATTCATGCGCAAATTAAGCCTGGAAACTAAGAGGTCTGAGCAGTCAAAAGGAAGAGGTCTTAGACAAGCAAGGCCTACTTTTGGAAAACCAAGAGCTGTGGAACAAGGACAAAATGGGAGACGCCAAGTGAGTGAAGTACCTCTGTAGACTTGGATTTAGCGTAGACTTTGTCCATAGACTTGGAGCTGGCATTGACAGCATGGGCAAGCTCCTGTTCCATGTCCTGATAGGATTGGGCTATTTCCCGAATGCTAAAGAGAGAATTACAGATTGCATCAGCATATGCTCAAAGAGGGAGATCTTCTCTGACTGGGTATCTCCTTTTGATACCCATCTGAGTGACAAGAGCAGGGGTAAAGCATGGGAGGGGCACAGCCTCCGGCAAAGCAGGGCAATCCTCCCCGCTGTAGTGAGCATGCATAGGCAAAGCAAGGCAGAATTCACAGGCACAACTCCAGGTGCACATTCAATTCTGCACACAAGTTGAGATCACTTTGAAATACCACCTCAACATTTTAGTATGGCCATAGTGATGCAACAGGCAGCTGCACGTATGGCAGTTCAATTAACACTTCCTTGATGTCACTCTGGGAATTTTCTCTCAAGAGGCCCAGACCAAGGAGCTGAATGCCTGACTAAAGGATGAGCAGATGAGCACAGTCACTTCTTCCAGAAATCTCTGCTGGGCCTCAGGGTTACAAGAACCCAATCTGTCATCTCAGCTGCTGGGGAGGCCCTTGTTTCATCTCTGATAAAAATCATTGGTATTCAAATATAACGGGCTCTTTCAGGATTAAAGGATCCCTGTTTGCTCCTGAAAGTAACATTTTTTGTTCAGAATGATCTAAGAAAATTTATTCGACTTCAGTTCTCCTGAAGCCAGGAGAGTGCATAATGAATGACGCTACGTCCAGTGACATGGGCCCGTTCTGCAGCAGGTAAGAGTGAAAGGAAACATCTCCAGGAACAGGGAGTAGGACAAGAACTTCAAGCACCAACGGAGGCCTCTATTCACCAAAAGCAAATTGAGTCCCACCTGTGAATCAGAGCACCTGCAGCTTGACCAAACTGGTTGATCTGGGTGGATTCTTCTTCAGACATGATCTCTGGTTGTAGAGAGAAAGAGGAGGGTCGGGCCAACTCACACTTCTGTTTGTCCTCCCAGGACTTCAGGGTGCTCTCAAATGCCTAAAACCACAACAAGCAAACTGTAAGACACCTTGCAAAGCTCCTGAAAAAACCCCAACGTCTATGCCTATGCCTGTAAAACATGTAGATCTAATAGAGACACTTTTCGTCACAGGACTCAGTTGTTCAGCCGCTTATAACTTTGCTAACTAGTTGCCTGGGATGAGGTTTTCCATGCCACATGATTGCCTTGGCTTAATTTTTGCTTAAGGCTAGTTTTAGTCAAAATTGCCAGGCCAATTCTGAGGGCTAGACTAGCAAAGTTCACCAATTGCCTACTGGCGGCAGCCTTTTCTCTGAGCAGCTATATCACCTCTACACTTCAGCATTACTGCACACCTCTTCAAGTGACATCTCACTGGCTGGAAATTAAAAGTGATCAAGCCCCCCCCCTTATCTGGAAGTAAACAGGGCTTCCACACTAATTGGTGGGCCAAGTAGTTGAATTCAGAGCTAGCACCTGTCTCACTTGCACCCATATTGATATTCCTGCTGGCAACAGCTAGTGGTACTGGAAGAAGCAAACAGATCCAATGCTGAAGGATAAAATTTGTATGTGGTGGGAATGAAAACTGACACACAAAGCCTCAGGGCAAGGACAGATGGATCAGTAAGTGCAATGAGTTGCAACCCAAACTGTTCGATGTTTTTATGACCAACACCCACTGTTCTCTCCCAGTTCAAGGGGTCTCAGGTATTGCCCTGTCCTACCATGACAGGGGCTTTGCACAACTGCCTTCGCTTTCTTTTTACACTTGTAAATCCCTGCCAGGCAGTGTGCCTCAGGCCTGTACCAGGCTGCTTTCTTCCCTTTTTCCTCTTCATTGTTCTCTCTTTTCTTGTTATTCAGCAGGTGAGTCCTTTGCAGAGATTTGCTCTGGAAGCCGGGTAAATGAGTGTTACACTGAAAAGTATTAAGAGCTGCTCTCGACTGAGCTGTTTACTCATGGACAGTTACAGAGCTGGGAGGAACTGTAAAGCCTGCTTGCACCACAGCAAGGCCTTTATCCTTTCCTTTGGCTTACTACTGCTCAGTAATGCAGTGAAAAAGGGCAAGGACGCCTTCTTACGTGCTAGTACTCAATTAGATACATTTGAGAATAATGAGATGACATACACTGCTGAACAAGGCATAAGACACTGTTTTACTTGGTCAATTAGGTATGAGGCACATATTGAACCATAATAAATTAAAATATCGAACAGCTGAATCTAGACAATCCACAGCATTCAGTGTGGCAGACATCCTGTGGGAAAAACAGCATGGAAGCATGTTGAGAAATGCTGTCACAAGGCACTTAAAAAAAAGAAGTAAATTAAGCTTGCAGGAACAACCCTATTTATATGATTTCCCAAGTGGTGAATGTAAGTTTAATCACGCTCTTTCCAAACAGTTTTATGGTGGGTAGCAAAATGTGCTGCTGACATTGACCAAGGTAAGCTTTCACACACTCTCTGGGAGCGTGTGACACGGGACCACACGTGTACTGCCCGGTGTCTGAAAGGCTGCTCCTACCCTGTCTCGGGTGAGGGTTTGTGCCCGGTTCTTATGAACGATCCAAATGTAACCGGGAGGCTGGATCCAGGCTTCTCCATCCACTTGCACAGGAACTCCCTCCTCTCCAAGAATTGCAATCTTCACCGTCCGACACTGCAAGAAGTGATTGTATCAGAGAAGTTCTACAATGTTGGGCCGGTTTAGCTCAGTGCGTTGAGCGTGGTGCTTGATACACCAAAAAGGTCGCGGGTTCAATTCCCGTTCGGTTCTCACTCACGTGTGTTGCCTGGCCTAGTCGAGAGGTGGCGTCCCTGCCCACAACAGGGAGGCTGGATTAAAATCATCTCTAAGGTCCCTTCCAGCCCAGGCCATTCTATGATTTCTATGATTCTCTTTCCAAAGCACTTCCCCAGGTACTACAGCTTTGGTGCCACAAGAGACGTGTGTGTCTGGGTGGCAGCAGATGCCTTATCCTTGTGCAGCAGGGCCCACTTGCTGTGTCTCTGGACTAATTTATATTTCAGTTGTTTGTATAACTCCTACCAGAGTGAACACCAGCAAACAATTCCACGCCCAAATTTTCCCTGACCATGCTCATTTTCAGCCATGGTGAATGCTCTTTCCATGGACCAGAGAGAGACCAAAGAAAGGCTTTACTGACTGAAACTGGCAAAACCATCACAAGCTGGAGATGGGGGAGGCAAGAGGAGCTCACAAAAGCAACTATTACCTGTGCAATCCGGTGATGCTGTAGGTTTATCACTCGTGACACCGCCATCTGCATGCTACCAAACACTGCTACTACCTCCAAAATCTTGTCGTCAAAGGACGGGGCTGTAAATGTCTAGCCAGACACAAGGGAGAAAGAATTCAGCTGACATACAGCTCTGATGGAGACATTTCCTTTACCCCCTATCAATGCAGATCTGGGGGGTGCCTTTTAATTGTGCCATTTAATCTGTATAAAATTAACAAGGCTAGAAGGTGAAGATCTGCAGTGAGCTAGGAGGGAGAAAAAGGAGCCTCAATATTTCCACTCTTCTTCCAATAGCAGATGAAGTACAATCACAAGGCAAAAATTACTCCTATGAGAGTAGGCCCTTTTTCAAGTCAAATAATAGAATGTTTCTGACTGGATCTAACTTCCTGTGTCTTCAAGGGGCTTTACCTCTCAGGTTGTCAGAGGGGAGAAGGTCAATCTACAGCAGTACTGGGACATCCAAACGCTCAGGACAGCATCTGTACTTTTTTCAGAATCCCTACAGACTGCTTGGGTACCAAGCTGCTGAAGACAGCACTTCAGTACCCTGACCACTTCACAGAGGAAGCACATGCAGACAGGACCCCTGCCTTCTTCTTTCAAGCACTATTCTCAGGGGCTATGACTTCAAAAGCAACAGTAAGTAAAAAAATTTCCTGGACTGCTTTAGAGAACACTCACATCATCTTCCTTGGTTCCTCCCCAGAAGTTGGTGCCTCCTGCGTAGCTGGGAATGTTGAGTACGGCAATCCCCTGGAGACTGGGCAAAGGAATTGGCCTCCCGTCGCACTGCACAGAAAAAAAGGTAACACTGCTCTCAGCACAGCAGGAGAGAGCCTCTCCTGCCAGAGCGTGTCCTCTAAGAACAGAAAACAGCCTGCACGGCTCAGCAATAAATTAATTCAGGTTTCTACCAGCTTATTCTTGACCTAATGGAGTAGAATATATCCATTTGTGCCTCATGAACCACCGCTCCTCTGGCAGAGGGCAGTTTTAGAGGGATAGTGTTGCTTCTTTCCACCAGACAGGAACAGGGCACAGCCAAGAGGCTTGACAGAGCTTCTTGGTTTATTTCTCCAGAAAGGGGAATAAACCTTCTGAGAGACCTATGCAGTCTACTGTGATAAGGGTCTCTGGGAAGCTACCTGTTTATGCCGTACATGGCCCATAAGAGGACATTTCTTTTCCAGTTTGACGCACGCTTTAGCTTAGTTAAATTAAGAGCTTTCCACTGCATCTACAATCTAAAATGACGTGTTCATATGAGGTACTACACATAACATAACAACCTTACCTGTGCTGAACACTGAGTTGCGAACAGCTAATATTTTAAAGCATCCCTTATGGGCTGAGAACACAAGTTATCTTTCAGAACCATGAAAAGCCACTGTTAGCTGGCTCAGGGTGAGATACAGCAAGTATCAGGCAGGCAAGGGCAACACCCTAATGTCACCAAGCAGAATCACCAAGCCAAAGTCCAAGCGCCTGAAGGAGATGCCATTAGACATCCCAGTTTTAGAAATAGGCTAATTCCTCACCTCCAGCAAGACTTTCTGCTCCAGGTTTTTATATGTTCTGTGTAGCAACTCCTTGGTCCCCAATACTCCGTACCACATCATGTTTTTAGTACGACTTCTAAGGAGGCAAATCGAAGGAGAAAAAGTTAGCATAGGCATTTCACCTTTTCACTTGAAATGAGAAAAAAAACCACCCGCATTGAAATTGCAACTCCTACATCCTAAAACACAAACATGTTTTGCTTCCAAAAGGTTGAAGCACTCAAAATGGTCATCGCTTGTGCTAGGTAACTATTTCGCTTTAAATAAATGACAGGTAGGAATTCAGGATGACTAATAGATACTAACAGATCCCCTTAGCAGAGAACTTGTCAATCTCATACATCAGGACATGAAGAGCATTTTGCTCAAGTATTGCAAATGTACCAATCCCAGGCTACACGAAGCATCCTGTTGTTCCCCAGGTATTCAAAAGGTCAGAAATTGTGGTTTGTACTAAATTAGAATCAAGGCAGAAATCAGCCTCCATGGCATTTAGAGCTGAGATGCGCTTCTCTCATTGCTAAATAGCAAGCCCAGAAGAAAAATCTGTGAGATCAGAAAGTAGATAGAACCAATGCAGTAAATCCACACCAATGTAGCTACTCAGATTTTATACCAGCCACAATGGTATAACGAATCAGTAATAAAACAGCAACTTACCTCCTCCACCAGTTGTACACAACTGGCTTCAAAATCACACAGAAACAAAGTGGTTTCAGTCAATTCTGGCAGTATCCAAAGATGGGCCAAAGCCAAACCCACCTGCATTTCTCCGGGTGCTCATCACGTTTGTTGTTGAAGTCCAAAGAAATCTTTGCATCCAGTCCAATTCCAAAGTAATTATTCATGACACACTTCTCTGTGTAACATTCACTGCCCAACAAAAGAACAAAACTTGCATTTGTCAGTCTGTGTATCATCTGGTACACATCTCACATGCTCCCTCTGGCCATCTCATAGTTCTCTTGAATCAAAAGGTTGTACGCCATCGTGCTCTGATAAACACCACTGGGAACTGCTTAAAACCCACAATGAGTACTACAAAAGTAGCTACTGATGAGTAGGGGTCCCTGGTTTGCAGCCTTTGTCTGTAAGGCTTCACAACCGCAGGATTTGCAGAGGAATTCTCCACTTGCCACAGGAACACCCTCAGAAGCTCATGCTTCATTTATGAAGAACTATGATGCTGATCACTGGCGTTGTGTAAAAAGTCTCACAAAACACCAGCAATACTAATTGCTTATACATACATATAAGCAAACGAGCTTAAAAGTGTCAGCTACTCATCTCAGGGGCACTAAATCCCATGAAAAAAAACTTAAGTCTCTACCACTGGATTTTTACTGTTAAACAGTTTATCAGAAGCAGCCTGAGAAAATCTTCACATCACATCTCCCAAGTGTCTCCCCCGTTGTGACCTGTCCGTGCCCTTTTTCAGGCCTTCATGCTTTAAGAGCAGTGATTCCCCCCCAGGTTACTGTCTACTAACTGGAAACTGGAATCATCACTGAGTCTAGGGAGAAGATTTTACTCTCATCTAAAACCTAAAAATCTTCTACCCTGAGTCAAATGTGTCACTGCATGTATAACTACACAAGCTGATCCTCACTGGCACCCAGCATATGAATTCATTTACATAACTCTGGGCTCCCGCAGTCCATTATTTAGCTCTAGAAACTAATCTGCTTCTCTGCCGAGGACCATTTGGAAACACCCACTCCTTCCCTTCAACCTCCTGGGCATACTCACAGATTTTCAGGCTCAGAGTTAAAGGGATCAGCATGGATCAACAACCGGCTGATGACAGAGCTCCCAGGCAAAGAACCAGACATACCAGCACGGATATCTGTAGGAGAATTGATAGAGGGAAGAGTGTGATTAATAATAAGCCTAGAAAGGTAACTTCAGTCTCAAAGACGAGATGACAGGTTAGAATATATTAACTCTTGCAATTCACTGTGGAAAGCAAATAGTGTTAGGGCTTTCTTCCACTCCAGAAGGCTTAGCTCTCCCAATAAGAAGGATTTCTGGGGCTGCCTGCAGGGTTTTTGACTGACACCAAAGGCCAGGAGCACAGTTGAACAGACACGTGGAAATGAGAAACAGGAATGTATTCACTGCAGTAGCCTTTTTGTTGCAAGGTGAAATGTGCAGCATCCTTGCTTCAACGAGTAGAGAGAGAGGAGCAAGACTGACGTTATTCTCCAAGTTGCTCAAGAATTACTGCCTCCTGCTTCTTAAATTATTAGCTGGCAACCCACAAACAGTAGCTCTGTCAGAGAGAATGGAAGCTGCCTGCTTCCAGAAGAAACAATGTGAACAAGTAATTTGAGGGAAGAGGTGGAAGGAGAGCGCCGCGGTGATGAGAAGTTGCTACACAAGATGTGGGAGGTGGGAATTCTGGAGGCCTGTGCATCTCCAGTGACTTCAGCCTTCACGGGACTGCTGCTCCCAGTCTATGGCTGCCACTCTCTCAACAACATCGTATCGGCCTTCTCAAGGTTACTTTGAGCTCAGTATTTCCTTGTTATTGGCACCTAAACTCTGCCACTGTGCAGTGTTAATAAATATCTGTGCCTAGGTGTCAGCTACAAACTGGAAACTACTACAGCTCCCTCCAAGTCTCCACTTTTCAGCCCCAGTGGAAAGTTATCCACAAAGGGATTCCTCTCCAAGAGGACCCTGCACAAAAGGACATCAGGCACAACAATTCTGCGTTTCCATGAGGAGAACACAGGCTGTGCTGCTGTCACCCATGCTCCAGCTGGCTGCCTCAAGGGGAAGTGGTGGGTGTTACACTTACTTGGGTACAGGATTTTTGTGTTCAGCATTGGCAAGTTGTCCCGGTTTCCTGTCTGGGGAGGAAGAGATGCAGAGCTGCCCAGCGACAAACTTCCTTTGTTTATTAATCTTTCACAAGGAGATTTGGACGCTGTAAAACACAACACAAACATGGCTATTGACAAACATTGTGTTGTGATTCAGACCAGCACATTGCAGCACAGCCCAAGCAGCAAGACCGGGTTAAGAATCACTCAACAGCAGAACACTCTAGCCAGCATAAAACAAAGAGTTGACAGAACTAGTCATTAAGAGACAGAGATGTGGCATATGTGCAGCCAGAAAACCTCACAGATTGGAGGTACCAAAATGCCATGTGCAAATATTAGAAATGGAGATGAGAAAAAGCTCGTGCCAGCAGCACAACAGACAGGGTACTTGGCTCCCAATCAATACGCAGAGAAGTTCCAAATATATTTGCAGTAATCAGGGATCTCTAACAAATTGCTCACATAACACAGTTATTAAAACAGACTGGCTTCCATTCTCTATAATCTGCCAAGGACAGCAGGGGCTTACAAGGAAATGTCATTGGGTAGATGACATGAAAAATGCTCAAGACCACCCTTTGTCCAAGAACTGAAAGCCAAGAGAACCCAGACTACTGCTAAGGTGCAAGAAAATTTCTGAATCCTTGGCTCCATATGCTAAGATCATAGATCGGCCACCAGCGATGTAGCGAAAAGCGAGGTGTACGACACACAGCCTAAAGCACAGAAGCGTGCAAAGTCTGTCATCTGAAAAGCCTGGCACATGAAGAATCATCATTCAAAACTTAGAGAAAAACAGAAATTGGAAGGCAACACCTTTTCCAACTGTCAGAATCATAATTCACAGGCAAGATCTGCACGGTGGCAGCCCCGGAGCAGTACCTTTCCGCTGACTCCTCCCTTTGGACACTCCATAGCTGCCACTGTGTGATGACTGAAGGGAGATTTTATCCTCATTCCTCAGCTCCTTGCCCTCTTCAGAGGCTGAGAGACTAAGGAGGAAGCCCTCTTGCTCCTGGGTCTGGGCGTTCTGCTCATCTACAGCTGTAAGGAGAGAGAAAGCAGGTGAGTGCCTCACAGCTCTTCTAGCAAGGAATCACAGAATGTTCGGGGTTGGAACGGACCTCAAAAGATGATCTAGTCCAACCCTCCTGTCAAAGCAGGATCACCTAGAGTAGGTCACACGGGAACGTGTCCAGCCGGGTTTTGAATCTCTCTGAACACCTCCCACTGACATATAACAATAGGATGGGACTCTAAAGGCTCTGATTCTTTAGAGGAAAACACAGGAATAAAGAAAAAAACCCTTTCCTATATAATTTGTCTCAACTAAGTTCTACTCTGGAGTGCTTTCGGAACAGTGCTGGCTTATCCTTCTGTTTTCTCTGCTAAGCTCTTTGCAGTGAGGCTCTAAATAGTAACATCCACCTTTAATGGCACAGGTACTCACGCTTCCCGAGATCTAGACTGTGCTACAGGTGACGGGTTTCCATTTATTTGCATTTAGATGTTGCCAGAAATTCTAACCAGATAGACATTAAACGATAAATTTAATGAATTTTCTGTTTGCTTTATCTGTACTGGGGCAACAGGATAAGCCATTTGAAAAGGGCACTTAAAACACATATAATCAGGAGGAAGAAAATAGTTGATAAAAACAATACAAACGAGGGAATGAATCGGATTGCGTATTTTGGAAGAAGAAAAACAATTTGTAGAACTTGAACAAATACATTTGAAACATAACTGGAGTTTGCCAAAGAGCTGGTAAAACTTAAATGCTAGCATATTGCCTAAAGAAACTGAAACTTCTTCTGCAAAGTGGGGCAGCAGTGAGAGCAAGACCTCTGTCTCACCAGAGGCAGGCTGTTTGCTTAACTTCCATCATCTCATGTAACTTCACCTCCAGGAGTGGTCCTATACAACACTGCAGTGTTGGATATCCAAGCAACATCGCAATGATCTGTAACTTACTACATAGTTGTTCATAGCGCACATTTAGGTGTGCACGGACGTCACATCTGCATCTTCAACGCTTTTATCTCCAGTAATAAGCTGTTAAATACTTCCTTCGGTCTAAGTTAAACCACTGAGTTTATGACTAACATCTGGGAGATTGCTGCTTTACACAGGAAATGAAACTGTGCACTATGGGTATGAGTGGCTGGAGAGAGTTAAAGGTCAAGATGTGGAGAAGAAGATCACCTGCCCAGGAAGTTAACATCGGAACAGAACTGATCTGGATCAAGGTGCGGTATTATAATATTTTCCCAGTGACAAAAACTAGTTTCAGAAGTTCCTGCCCTCTCTTGCAACTGTACCACTGCACTGTTTTGCTGGGCTCTACTATAAAGAGACTTCTGAAACAATCCGAGTTAAAATACCTAAAATACTTTCTTCCCAAGTGTTTTCAGATTTGTTTTTCAGCAAGGCCACACAAACAGTTGTGCTGACACCACTGTGGTATGGGTGGGGACAGGCAGGAAATGCAAATGAACAGTGTGGGAGGGCAGCAACTTCCTAAACCGGCCCTATGGGAGAGAACACACCTTGAACTTCAGCCTCATTGACCAAGCAATGTCTAAAACAGGTGGGCTTGGCAGAGAACATACCGAAACTAAACTGAAAAGCTACTTTAGCTGAGGAAAGCTGGTTTTAATAGAACCCTACTCTCCTTGGACTAAAGGGAACTTCTACTTCTCAAGAGCCTGTCACAAGTCACAAGCAAGACTCCTAACAGGTTACCTTTCTCTGCATGCTCTATAATCTGACGAATGGCTTTTTTCAAGCTGTTGGCTCTCAACATGAGCTGTTCTCGGGGACGAAATATCTGGGGCCGTGCAGTACACGACGAGCCCACTGACCGGTCGCTAGAAGAATCACAAGCACTGCCTGACCCGTCACCATCTTCGGTTTCCTCTGCAATGGTGGGAGGAGGGTTTGGCAGAGATGAAGATGCTTGAGATTCATCATTCAGTGTCTTCAGCAATGAGTCCAGCTTCTCCTTCAGGACAGAGCACTACAAGGCAAAGTAGAACATCTGAGCAGAACTAACAGTAAGCTGAGTATCTCACTCTTCTAGTGCTTGGTGAACTGCTATTGTCCTAGCTCTTAGAAAGCAGAGCAGTTTTCCACTTCAGCAGTAGAAACCCAAACAAGTTCTCCAGTTTTACCTTCCTGGCCATGACCTCTGATTCCTCTGAGCTTTCCGTTGCCTTCTCATAGGCTTTCCCTACTCGAGCCACAAAATCCTTGACTGTCTCACAAAGCACCCTAGACAAACAAGGCAGTAAAAACAAAAGTCATGCAAGCCCTGTCTCAGGATTTTCACAGTGCAACTTTCACTTTGAGCAGTTGTCCTCTAAGTACTTACTTGGCTGAGGAGATGACCACTGAGTGTTGGTCAGAAGTCAAAATTTTGGACAAATGAGCAGCCACAGAGTCTTCATAGAAGAGAATCTTCTGCACCTGGAGACAGCCAGAAACAAGCCACTGGGGTGCTGTTTCCCAGCATTACAACCCTGGTTTCCCAGAGAGCACTGGTTATTCTACAGATTCTTTCTGGCCTGGGAAAGTTCTGTGGTCCAGGGCTCAGTTACTCACTGAAGATCTGAACCGACAAAGAAACTATTTCTGAACCTAGAAATCATCAGCAGCACAGTTCTTAGATACAAAATTTGGGGGTTTTTTATGACTTCTATGCAACTTTCCACAATTTCAACAACTCGCTGTCAGGACAGCTGTCAGGACAGCGAGTCACGGCTCAGGCCTGCTTCATTTGAGCTCAATCACTGCCTCCTATCTCATCCCTTCTGAGGCTGCTGGTTGCAGTCCCCCACCCTCTGCATCCTGTGAGGTACCTCAGAATCCTCACTGAAATCTTCAGTGACTGTGGAAGTGGAGGCCTGGCGAGGGAGTTTGGTTTCATACACCATGATGCTCCACCTGTTGAAAAAGAGGCAACATACTTACCACTACAAGGCAGATAATTTCCTCCTTTATCCAAAGGATGTAACAGGTTAGAATCCCAAAGCAGAACAAACTGCACTTTGACAGGGGCATAACTGATGGAAGAAAGCCATGAGTTGCAACAGAACTGCAGAAGGGCTGAACGAGGGGAAGGACAACACTATAAACAAGTATCCGACAGCACAAGGAAGTTCTCTGTACGTCTTCACTCTCTCACAGAAATTCTATGGGCATTACTCAATTTAATGTGGCAGATGCCAAGATGCAACTCTAAAGAGAAGAAGCATTTTTAAATGTACAAAGATACAGAAGCAATATCAGTATTAGGGGTAAAGATGTCCATTTCTGCATTCAGCTGTCATTTCTAAGTCAAACTCAAGAAAAATTGGATCAAGTTTACCAACAAAAAAATAAGTTTAAAAAAAAATCATGACTGTAAGACTGACATATTCAATGATGAGAATTCTGGAACACAAGAGAGGACGTTGGACATCACACAATTTCACTCATAACTATTCTGCAGCAATGACATACAAAACCAGACTACCTTCTGTGGCTAACAGGTGACAGAGGATTATCCAAGAAAATCCATTAACCAGCATTAATAAGAAGTCCAGCAGCTGGGCAGAACCAAGGACTGCCCAGTTCTCCTCGAAGGATACTTTCACACAACTCTTGAGCAAGGGAAGGTGTTAGCAACGGTTACTCACCTGTCCAGCATTTTGGTGCTGGCCCTCTCCAGCTTCTCCAGGATCTGCGGGAGCTGGGTATCATCATCACAAGCAGACCCCCAGCCTAACACTCGGGCAAGGTCATTCCCTGTCCCCAAGGGTAGCACTCCCAGCTGGCACTGCGTTAGAGAAAAGGAAACCAAACCTGACATTCAAATGGGAAAACACAAGCCACACACAGCCAAAAGTAACGTCACTGGTTCCTTACACCAGTCACTGAGAAACAGCCAGTCCCCAGGTGAGGAGGAAGTAATTGGATGGGAGAAACAGCAGAAGAATATGTAAGGAAGGAAAAATTTCCTCTACTTTTAGGTGGTTAATTGAGAGAGGAGTGCATTGCAGCTACCATCTCGAGAAGCACCTTGCTACTAGTAAATCGTTCTGCAGATGTATTTATTTAACCATCAGGTGGTGCTATTGCTTTTTCTGTATGATTAGCAAAGACCTCCCCAAGACAAAATGGAAACTAATTAAACACTGTATGATAACTCTACTCCAATGGCGTTTCTCTCGATCCCAATACTCGGGAACTCCACCACGAGAATTAAAGGGAACAGATGAGGAGCATAACACTTGTGGAACTTCCAGTATTCTAACTGCAGCCCTTTCTGAGTGTAAATCTCTGCTGCAGTGGGCCAGGAGTAACTCAGAGCTACTCCAAAAGATGGGTCATGTAAGAGGGAGTTGTAGGGGAGCAAAGGCGATAGGAATAAAGAATTAGTCCTGTATGGCTTCTTGCAGAAAACTACTGCAAGAACACTGCTGTGGCAAGATTTCAGCAGCTTCAGTCCTGGGGTAAATTACATCTGTATGATCAAAGAACATCCTCTTCAACCCATGCTGTTATTACTTCATTCTTTCATCCAACCAAGCTCTTTGGGCAGGTACCTGCTTGTGAAGATTGAGGCTATCAATTTCGGAGAGAACCCAGCCAACACTTCCGTCCCCACCGCAAACTAGAATCCGGAAAGTGTCAAATTTCTGGAATAAGCGTAAACTACAGAGAAGGGAAAGAAAAAAGCAGAAGGACAGAACAATCAGCTGTTACAAGAAGAATGATAAACAATTCCGATGTAGGTAATAAACATGGTAGATTTGCTTAAAAGTAGGTTCTGATTTTGCAATGAATAAGGGTGACTGTCAGATTACAGATGGATTAAAATGCTTATAAATGAGGAATTATAAATACAGCTCAGCAATTTACAATGGCTATTCACTACAGAAATATGTCCCAGACATACTACTCCAGTAAAGCAGGGCACTTTTGTCTGAACGGAAGAGGAAACAAGCATGTGACAGCTGATTATCCACGGAATGTATTCTTTTTTGCTGATTTGCTGTGTTCAGCCTAACACTAGTTATTTGTCACTGTTTGGAGTGCTCTGATGTCACTGCCTTCGCACTCAAGGCCATACCAATTAAAGGAAAGCTCAAAGAGTGGGAACTTACTGCAAGGGGATGTAAAGCCTCACAAGCTTTAGTCCTTCTTCTGCGAAGGCAACATAAATCAATGCTCTGGCGCCTTGTCTGTCCTGCAGGCAGGCAAACAACCCACCAGCCAGACAAGCATGAATTTCTCTATTCACTCTTTACAGAATACTAAAACCAACCTCTCCTCAAGCTGTTTGAAACTGTGCTTCTTACATCTTCCACAACTACTGCCTGCTTTTATTTTGGTTTTGTATATAATTTTTTAAAATTGTTATTATCTAAAAAGGATTTGCTGCAGTACATGAAAATTGTTATTTTGTCAAGCATTGCTGACACATAAAAAATATCTATCAGAAATGCTAACACATTACAGTACTGTTTGACTGGCACCAGCTGAGAATTTTTAAATTTTCGAGAAGCTGCCTTTATCCTGTACCATCAGTTCCTTTTCAAGCATACAAAAGCAGCTGTTTTAGAAGTGTGCACCACAGCTTGAGAAAATAATCGATACCCTCCCTTCTCTCCTGTTTAAAAGCAAAATTCTTCTCTACAGTCAGTCCAGATGGGGAGGGGAAGAGGGATATTATTTAGTTTTAAAAGCGTTCTGTAAATTATTTATCAGCCAAACACATCCCCTGGACAGCATGCTGCAGTTCTAAAGGTCAGTGTTTTGCAATGCACTATGGCAAGAAACCACCACAGTTCTCAGGAGAGCAGAAGCTAACGGTCACTCATCCAGGAGCGGACACTCCCAGATCCAGCACCCTGCATCTACAGGTCACAATCACAGACTTTGAGTCACATTTAGAAAAGCACGAAGGAAATTCACTTTGTGGTGGCTCTTATTATAAGAAATGCCCATTCATGACAGAAGTTACTCAAATAAGATGCAACAGAGAAACACATGAAAGGAGGTAAACTAGAGTCCAAAGTTTTGTGGGTTTTTTTTTAAACAGAGTTGCAGAAATACAGCAAAGGAATTTATTCCACAGTGCTCACTTTTTTTTAATCCATACTCTAGTGCAACCTGGTAAACAAGCCTGAAATGTCATCTAGATCCCAGGGCAGAAACAACTTTACCAAAAGCCCTCATAAGAGATTCTTTCCCAATATCACCACAAAATCTTTAAGGGACGAAGTTTACCTCTCAGGTAAGTTATTTCTGGATAAATCTCATTTTGTCAATATTCATCTGCTATCTCTGACATTTGTCTGTTCACCCGATTTAACTGAAGTTAACTCTCATTTAACACTACAGCATGATGCCTGTGTCAAGTCTGTTTGCTGACAAGTTTTCTTCTGGATTTGAGCTTTCCACGGGTGGTCTTCTTCCAGGGGAATGTTTCTGGAATTCGCTAAAGACCTCTCAACGTGTCCTGCTGTTACTGATGAGTGGAAATAATAATCTTTCTCAACAACATTTTTGGTTTCAGGTAATCAGTAACACTAAACACAGAGAGGGGAAAACCCCTCCAAACTTTACATGTGTTCAGTCTTCTCTGAGGAATAAGCTCTTTGTTATATTTGAGGATGAGCTTATAATCAAATCACTACAAGGAAGAATGTGTGCTTCCCTAGAACATCTGCTTACCCAAGGTGAGGTCCTCCATTCATGAGGTCAAAGACCTGGGCTGGATTCAGTAGCTGTTTGAATCTTCGTAGAAATTTCACACCTTGATTGTCTCCACTTTTTGAGTTGACAAAGACCAACAAAGGGCTTGTGCAAGAAGGGGGACAAGTAGCTTTCCAGAAACCTGTCAGGGAAAAGGGAAGGAAGAGGGAGGAAAAGCCAAGAGATGTGAAGCTGCCCATGGAAATGAACTGAGCAAAAAAATGATGATGCACACCCCAGCACAGCTATGAAGAAGCTAATACTTTCCTTGTATTTTACGGCACTCACTGGGTAAATGTCCAGTTCGCACAGCCCCAAATCCAGCACAAACTGCACCTCATGCTGCCAAATGTCACACTTATCTCCCAGCAGGTCAAATTCTCAGCTTCCCCAACCTTCCCAAACTGCTTCTGTGATGTAGTTGTTCTCAGTAAATTTTAACAGCCACAGCTCAGCAAATACTGACGTTAGAGGGTAATAAAACTGAATGCGAAAGCAAAGCCAACAGATCACTGCCGTACTTCAGCGATGTCTTTCCATTTGGAATCGCAGCAACATCAAAAGCAGAATTTTCATTTGTCAGAGTCTGGCATTAATACTGTCAGCTGAAGGGACTGGGACTGAGAGGAAGCGAAAGACAGCACTACCTACTAGTGACACTTACCATCAGAATCAATGCTGTTAAGAGCAGTAGGAGGAATGACAGATACTTTGCACAGCCCAAGAGGGCACTTGCTTGGCAACAACTCTTTACATGCTGTGTGTACCTGGAAACACCACCAAAAAAAATAATCAGTCAGACTCTTTTGGGCACTGGTGGAACTCATAAAGCCACCCAACAAGAAGCTGTAAAGGAAGAGGAAGAAAGTAAGAGTGGGTGGAATCCAAGGAAATGACAATTGATAAAGTTACTTTAAGAATGGTCTAATACAGTCGTCTACTCATTTTCCTTCTTCCATTAGTATGTATGTTTTCTGCCACTTGAATGCATGAGATGGCACTCTGAGTGCCGAGAGGACCAGGTAACTGATTCCATGGCTTTCAGAACCTTCAGGCATTCTGCTTTCAAAATTTTAGCCTCCGTTGAGAGATCAAAAGTACCAAAAAAAAGAAAAAGTTGGAGATTCGAGAAAACAAGAAAGCAAAGAACAAAACAGGAAGATACACGGGAACTAAGAAGTAAGAGAAGAAGGAATTAATAAAGCCACCCAAAAAAAGAAATATGAAGCAGGGCACTTCAGCGACTTCTGGTACATGAAGACTGCAAGACAGAGGATTTGCTTGGTGTCTGAGGTCCTGCGCCCCACATTATATAGACACATTTTGTGATACTTCTCTTATTAATACTATAGACAACTGGAAACATGGCAAGATCTGCACCACTGCAGTGGTTAGGCAAGAGAAACCTATTGCAATGGGAATGGGAAATTGCTAAAATTGCTAAAATAGCTTAGTATTATTTATCATCCATTTTTGTTGTACCTTTTCAACTTGCAGAAACGACAAACAACGGCTCCTTAAAATCCAGCGTCTCCCATACCCGAGGCATTGATTCGTATCTTGTGTAATTAGATTCTTCTATGAAAGCTCACTATCAAAAGAAAATGAGCTTGCAGAGAAGCCAGATACCTATTTCAGGTCTTACTTTCACCTATCACAGTGGTACTTTTCAGCACAAATTTAAATTTCTATCTCTTGCAGGCTGCTTATCATCTGCAGAAAGGACAGTGAAGTCCTTCACGGCACATACTGACAGCACGGTTAGAGATTTCATTTTGAGTTGACGTCATTAAAAGAACACAGCAAAGAGCTGATCAAAGACTATTCTTTTACTGAGATGATCATGTTTATTCAACTCACCATGGCTTTGCACCAAAGGCAGCGCCAGTCTTGCAAACGCAGGACACTGCCACAGGTCTTATCACACACCGTGCACTTGGCACTCACGGGCAAGTTTCCTTCCAACCACTGATGCGGCATCGAGATCTGCAAATGGTACAGAGGGAGAAGAGCAATATGGACTTTCAAGGGTGCAGGATGCACTGCAGCACTGACACACACAGAGGCATGTCTTTATAGCCACTGTTTAAGGACAGCAAAGACAATTTCTAGAAAACACCTGAGGACCTCTTTTGGCATTTTACATCATTGCTCAATCACAAAGAGATCAGGTGAGTCACTCCAGGACACCCAGGAAACACTGACTTCCATCAGACTTCCCACATGCCAAGGTACTGTTCCAACCACTCATTTATCTTTCTTTTGCCAAAACTCAGTGCAAGTTCTCCACGTCTTCAATTATTTAACCTCAACTCCCCTGTTCCACGGCAGGAGACTCTTTCCATCAGGGACTCCATGCTACCCTGGCTGGACTTTTCAGACAGTATCTCATGCTCTGACAGTAAAGGCCTTTCCCACACCACTAACACATAAAGGCAAAACCTGTACTTGCACACTGAAGAGAGCTGCAGAGCACATGCCAGCGCTTCCACATCAAGATAAGGCTAGAAGAGTTAAGACTAATGCCTACCCCATCTTCATCCTCAATGATATCCTTCCCGATAGAGGCCAGAGTTGTCCACTTGCAATTATTGGTTGCCCGCACAGCACACCGCTTGTGGGCTTTAAACTTGCACACTAGAGAGGAAAAGAAGAATACATTAATCCTGCCTCAGAACGTGTCACGTGGAAGTCTGTGCAAAAGCTTTCCCCAGTGAACCTATCGGGCTCCAGAAGAAAGCGTGGGCATACCTTACCCTTGTAAGTGCTGCCAAAACTATCAGCTCTAAGCATACCGAGTAAGATGAGCTAGCTATTAATTCTTGCCTTGTCACTTCTGCCAGCTGCTTGTACAGAGTTTAGTTATCACCTTGTTAAATTTGAGATGATTTACATAGTCACACGCTCCTGCATCCTTCTACACAGTGTGGGCGTAACCTCATTCATTCCAGAAGTACAAGCTGGGTGCAGTCAGGCATGTCTGCTATGCCAAAGCTGAAAAAGAATAGCCTCCTGCCATTCGGACACTTAACAAGGATGTTCTTACAACTATGATTATTCTTATGAACAGGCGTATTCTTAGGAATATCCTGAAACTTCAGAAATACATACCTGTTCATTTCAGAAGCATGATTTTAATACGGGATGGCAGTATTTGCGTACATGGGGAAAAAGCTCCAGCTATATTACTACAAGGTCCAACACTAAAACCAGCATGAAAGCATCACCACATCTATTATTCTTTTACAAAATGCCAAGATCCTGATCTTGACTTCTGCAGGAAAATTCTCTGTGAAGCCAAAGGGATTCAGCAGCAAAGGGTTTCAGCATCAGGTCCAGAAAAGACCTCCAGTCTCACGCACAGCCTGTAGCTCTCTCGCGTTTATTATGTAGAATTTTTCAGCACCTTTTGGCAGACTGCTAACAACACTCCTCTTACATGACCTCTGGCATTGAGCTATACAGACAGTGCTCCCAAAAGAGGGTAGAAGAGAGCAGGCTTACCTTCACAGGAGAGCCCATGTGACGTGACTCCAGATAACGCCTCCCGACAGACATTGCAGTAGGTTGGCCGAGCATGTGAGCAGGCGTACCAGTTATGCATCCCTGAGAAATGGTCCATGCTGTACTGGGTGGACTAATAACATAAATGCATTAGAGTAAAGTCTAAAGTAGAGCAACAGGACCTTTTTTTTTTCCCGCCTCTAAACAAAGACTTGCACCAGCAGTCAGGAAAGGCAGAAACAGAACGCTTTTGCGAGGGAAGAGCAGGCCACCTGCAGTTTACACACGCCAGCTGTAACTCAAGGTCTTTAAGCAAGAAGAGACTGCATGAAGAAGCTGCCACACCCTCATTCCTGCTCCTGTCCTACCTGCCTTCCTCATCTCACTACAAGTGGGTGTAGGAAAACAAACTGGAGAATTTATCTGCTGGGGAATTGATCCTTCCCCTCCCCGTCTTTTTGCTGGATTAAGTTTTCAGCAAGATCAGTTCCCCAACTTAGTCTATTGTGTAGCAGAGAAATACTTGTGCCAGCATAAGGGAGGAGACAACAGGGAGAAAAGCCCCCGAGTGGGGAAAATACACGACAGCTTCTTTTGGTGGCATTGTTGGTTTAACTACAGCCCCAGAAAACGAAGAGAAGCACTGAAAAAGCAGGAAAGACGTGAATTAGGACAGGGAGGATAACTGAAGAGTGGAAAGACAACGGGAGGAGAACTGTGTTTCATAACCAAACCATATTCCAAAAAGTGTTCTTAAAGTTACCAAGGGAAAGTATACAAAGGCACAAGCATTCTTTGAAGAATCACTTTAGTGTATTTGGGATAGTTTTTACAGAAGGCCTAACACTATACCCATTATAGTCAATCAAAATGACTTCTGTTACCTTCCCTAGAAGTTGACACCAATCTCAAAACAAGCTGTTATTCAGAAGACGAGGCACGGAGTGCAAAGGAACACATTTTCCTATTACCTCAAAATGTTCACGGTTTTGTACAGTTTTCAGTGCTGCAATCCAATCTTCCATCTCTTTTCTGTTATCAGCACAAAGGATGAGCTTCCGGCATGGAGTGATAATCTGAAGAGTGAGAGAAAATTAATAGCGAGTATTCTGGGCAAGTCAGCAACAGACAGCAAGAGAACAGATTATCACAAGTGTAGTCTATTGAAGCTATTTTCAGAGGCAATGAGCTGTATCACAGAAGTGATTTGCACCCTTCAGCCATGTTTCTCTTCCACCGTAACACACCTTAACTCCTGAACAAAGGTACAGAACCACTTAGATTTTAGTTGTCATCCCGATACTGGACGGGGTAAAGAAATCTCTCACTCCCAAATAAAAGCACAACACAAATCAAGCACAGAGCAGCAGGAATTAATATATTACATGTGCAGACCTTGTTAAGCTTTTTAAATCTCTCATACCCAAATAAAAGTACAACACAAACCAAGCGCAGAGCAGTAGGAGTCAATATATTACATATGCAGACCTTGCTAAGCTTTTTAAAGTACTTAATGACTTTTTAAATTGGCAACAATACTGAAACATTTTGTTAACAGCATAATATACCAGTTTCTAGCAATTAATAAATTAGATAATGTACTCTCTAACATCATACTCAAAATCGATTGACAAGTGGGGAGGGAGGAGGGAAAAAATCAAACAATATAAGCAATCCAGAAGAGAAACCAAATCAGCAGTCTAGACGAGAAAGCGCTGTATTTTGAATCTTCGTGTATTCCCGAGGGCTTGTTCTACTTTTATTACATAAAAGATATTCCAATATGTGTCCCACCGGCAGCTTGAGGCTGTGGTGAGCTTGTTTTTTCTCTAAGAATACTGTCCCGGATGTGTTTCCACGCCGGGCTAATGGCTGTGCATTAGCTACCTTGTGTTAAATGAACAGTTCAGTGTCTGACCAACCCAGGAGAGGCCAGGCAGGGTAGCTCTCCTCTGCCCAGCAAGGCAGACAGCTCTGTGCCCAGCCTACCACCAACGCTCTCTCCTTTTGTCACATGGCGGCAGCAAAGAGAAATAAAAGCTCCCAGCTCTCCAGAGGACCAGGTCTGCTGTCCACAGGGCTCCCCATTCCGCTGGGGTCCAGACTTGACCATAAATCAACATTTATTCTTCCTAAGACAAAAGTCTTTCTTCCCCACACTGCAGTGATCTCATCTTCCTAACACCACTTCTCTGTGCACGCCCTGGTACTTACCTCCACCATACCGACTTCTTCAGTCAGGCCAATATTTAAGTGTTTCTAACACTTGGATTAGAGAAAAACCGCATTGAAGTGGAGCACTATCAACAAAAACCAAAAGGCTCCCCTTTACGTTAACTCTAAAAACTTCCAGCAGCTCAGACTCTCCTGCGCCCCTCCTCTACATTTTGCACATGAAATAAAATTGTCTGCACCACCTGCTTTTCCAGCAAATTGTACCCTAACATCTGAAATAATGGATTAAACCAAACTAGGATTGTGTCAGGGTGATGAGGCCCATGTGGCTCTTGCAAGCAGGCAAACCAAGTTTTGTTAAGCACTAAACCCCCCCACATCACCCTGATACGTGACTCCTGTTAATTACTATTTTCCAGTCTATCTCCCACTTTTCTCATTAATATTCATAAAGCAGATTAAAACCAGAAACCTCTCAAGTCAAACACCAAACTTTCAGCTGATGTTGAGGTGCCTCAGAGCATCCACGAAGGAATGTGCATGGAGTGTCAACAAAAGAGATGCACCTGTAAACTTCTGCTTTATTTTAATCTCTTCAGGTTTCAAAATCTATTTCGTTCCACAGGACTGATTGCAGCATTCACCTGCAGTAAAGTTCCCTTTATGCAGAGGCGTTACTGATACCTAGAAAAGTGTGGTACAGACACACTAAGGAGTCAATGAATGGAGCTAAATACCTTTTTAAAACAAGGACTGGTCATTCATATTAGAAACACAGTTTTGGCATGGAGCACTCTAGCTTGGACAAAGTGACCTGATCTGTATCAACTGTAAGCAAACAGAAATAAATATTTACAACTTTCTAAAAATAAAACTTTGAAGAACTCCTTTTCTCTTCCCTGACTTTTCCTTTAACCAATTCCATCTCTGATAAAGTTTATTGCCAAAGAAGGTAATCACAGCAATTTTTCTTTTTTTCCCTGGGAGTGTGGAAAAGTGGGTGGTTGATTGCATTTCCATCAAAAACTCTGCTACGTAAGAATGGTTACCCTAGAGAAACCTCTTACAGAGCGTGAAACACTACTGCAAAAATCAGCGTGAAGTTAGAGAAGAATGAGCAGCATCTCTGAAGTCTTCCTAAGAGGAAGCAGCTTTTTCCCTGTAACTAAAACCAAATTCAATTTGTTCAGACAGTGCAGGGCCCCACTTTCTTCTGGCGGTAAAGCCAAGAACATCTATAATTGCATATGTACAACAGCATCCTATATAAAGTCCAAACATCCTAGGACAAAGCATCCAAGGACCTTTCATCGCTTTAAAACCAGCCAGTTTTTAAAAGGAACTGCCACTCGCACGCTCTTGGACAGTGGGGAAAAATAATTTAAAACAGTTTGTAAAATTAATTTATTATCGTCATGTTCCCATTTCGGAACACTCCAATTCAGTGCTGTCACTTCTCCTATTTTTCTCTCTTTTTCTGGAATAAAAGACCACAACACAAAACACAAATGCAAAGTACATTGTATCATTTTTAAATCACTTTGGAAGACAGACATGAGTTCTAAAATATTGGCCTAAAATACAGAAATGCAGAGACTCCGTTGATAAGAATTAATTTCTGAGGCTACTGACTTCCTGGATTACTGGAAAGACTGTTCAATATGGAAAATCACCAATTCCTTCTTAAGTCACCTACTGCATCATCTGAAAAATCCCCACATTCACTGTTCAACAATCCTCTGTTCAAAGAACAAAGCTGGACTTTATAGGACAGGACAAACAAGGAGATCAAGAAGATTTTCATACTTGAATCATCCATGCAAAGAGTCACAGAACTAAAATAAAGCGTCTATTGTGTAACTACAGAACTGGAAATAAAATGCAACTTTGTGCAAGATAAATTTATGAAGAGCATTCCCCATTAGTCAGTTCTAAAGCAACATCTGCACTGGGATTTAGTGGTATCATCAGAGATGGGAAACAGAAGAACACAATCTCAGATCTCACTCTTATTCTACGGAGGACAAGGCAGGACAATTCAGGCTTCACTGCAAAGGACCGATAGGATTTTAATGTAACTAGTGCAACAATTCTTTGGGGAAATGAAGAAACGACATAAACCTGTTTTTCTGATTAACACGCCGCGGTGTTACAGTGAAACGTTTTAGTGAGGATAATTAGGAATCCAGAAACATGTTAACAGGGACACTTCCTCTGCAGAACGGTTCAACAGTTCTCGCCTTTCCAACAGCCTCACACCCAACAGCCAACACCGGCACCTCGCGTGCGTAAGGAAACCTCTGGCAGCCCCTGGGCTCTTACCTGCGTACGCTGCCGTGCAACAGGCATGCAGCCACCTCAGTCCTGAGTAAGGGCAGAATTGAGATTAACAGAAACATGCTCTCACTCACAGGGAGAGAAAAAACCTCATCCTACCGCTTTTAGCTCCTCCTACTCGAGGCAGTAATTTCAACTCCAGATATCCACCTGCTGAAGGACACTAACAGAGGGAGGAAGGCTATTGCGTACACCGCACTGCCTAGACAGGACCGATGATCAATCCGACACTCAGACCAATAAAATAAAATAAAATCATCCTTGTAATCTCCAAAAGAAGCCACAGCAACCTTCTCCCTCCAAAGCTGTCCTCTCCCAGGCAAGGAGCCCGGGGTGTTTGCTCTCAGCTAGAGCCACGCTGAGCCGATGCTCTGGAACACGAGGCTCCGTTACCCCCGTCGGCAAGCACGGCTAGAAACCAGCACGGTCCAGCTATTTTTTATGTTCCGGCTACAGCTTTTGACTAACATCCTGGAACAGTATATTCCACAGGATGACGACGCACTAGGTGAAGTAGCATTTCCTTTTATTTGTTCTAAATTTACAAAGCAGTAATGTCATCCACTGACCTCTTGTTCTCATATAAACCGAGAGCACAAAAACAACGATCTGATTGCTTTTGAGTTAGGATGGGGACTGTCTTACTAGGAGTTAAAAAAAACACAATAAAAAGTTTTTATTTATAATCTCATATATTTTTGGCCTGTTTGGGGATTGGCAGAACTCTGAGTGTTCCTGTCCTGAAACAGCTCAGAATTTTATCAAGATATGACCAATTACGTAAATTAAAAGTCACAGAATCACAGAGTGCTTGCTCTTCCTAAAAAGGGAATATTAAAAACTACCATATTTCTTTTGATCTCAAACGTTACTGAACTTTTGGGTGTGTCTCTTTAGATTTCACTCCTTAGTAGCAACTGGATGCCCACACACCCAGGCCTCACCATCTGGTGACTTCACTGAGACCTAACACTGAAGGTTTAAAGCCATTTCCAGTCAGGATACAGCTTAATTTACAAACCCCAGAAATATCTTTTGTGGGAATTATGGTGACAATCAACAACCCAGCAGGTCACCCCTTGGCAGAGAGTTACATGCCTTCTGTGCAGATGATCCAGCTCAAGTCTTTTAAAGAAAGTGACAATATTCAATCTTGCTCACTCAAACTCTAAAAAAAAAATTATCTAAGTTTGAAAAAAAGCTACTCTGTCTTGTGCAAATACTGATACTCCCTTGACACTTCTCCAAAATGTAGCTTCATGTCCTCAGTCTCTTCCTTGTACAGCACATGCCCTCTTACCAGCTGTTAAACCCCCACCCCTCACGCTGACCCACACCCCTTGTCCAAAACTAACACCAGTTTGCTGACATTTCAGATCAGGCCAGCTGGCAAAAACCAGAGCCAATCGAAGGAAATTTCTCATTTCACATTCTAAAAATGGACTGCATGTCCCTGGATGTCCTTCCCCAATGAACAGCTGTGAATAATTGGATTAGAAAGGCAGTCCAAAGAAGACTCTTATATTAGACCAAATTTTAAATAGAAATCTGCTATACTTCACCCTTTGTTGCTTGGCTTTGCTGTACTGAGCAACCTTCTTCCACCCAACAGCCGAAGCATAAACTTCATTCTCTGGCCTTGCTGCCATCAAAGACAACGTTCTCATCTCCGCTTGCTTCCTCTTTCAGCATTTTCTGGCTGCCCAGAAACTTCTCAGCAAAAAAACGACAGTCTGGCCAAACACGCATTGGGGCTGTTTGTTACCAGAGCAGATCTGGTGAGCTCAGTGACCACAAAAGACGGCAAAACAAGTTAAGATCACACCGGCCCAATCACGGACCTGGCTAAAGAAATGTGGCCAGGGGAGACGGGGCGGGGGGAGGCATAAACAACTTTGCTAAATATAGTTTTTCTGCTGTGATACATTTCTCAGAGTGGTCAAAAGCGTGCGTATGAGAACACCTGCTCACTCTGACTGCTTCCTTTTACTCACATCCTGTTCAAATGCAGTCTTATGTTCAAAGGTGCTAGACATAAATCCCTCAAAGATATCCTGGATTATTCCAAACAGTTGATGACTCGGGTACAGAGAAAACAGGAATTTTGGGAGCCCAAAAGGCCAAAGTACTGCAACTGAAAAAACAAAGGACCTGTGAAAATGGTGCTGGTGCAGGCAAAAACTTCAGCTTGATCGCATACGGCAAAGGTGGGGAAAACATCCACCATCCGTAGTTCACTGCTCTTGTATACTGGAGCAGGCTTTTGCATCCCATGAACCCAAAAACTCAGGAAGGAAAACTGGGTGAGATTATAATGAGGATCCAGTCGTTTTATCTACTTTCAGCAGCAGCAGTAACAGTGGTACACGTTAAAACACCTCGCCTGTGCTCATCAGCAGGAGTCACAAACCAGCGAAGTCACTCTATGTCGCAACCACCATCGCTGAACTCACAGAGGGTAAAACGGATTCGGTGCGGATTAAGCAACGCTACTCCCTCAGCAAATACATGAGGTTAAAAAGAAGACTGAAAGAGAGAGCAGAAAGGAAAATGGAAGTATAAGCTTCAGACTCAAATGAGCCCTTCACACTTAAAATCTTAAAACCCTGTCTCACTGATGTCAGCTTATGAATCAATCTGGAGCTGAGCATCAGGCCAGCGAAGCCTCAGGCAGCAAGTCGGAAGGATTTTAGCAGGTCTCTACAGTCTGAAAGACAGAAATAACATGAGTATCAATGCTTAGATTCATGGGGGACCGAGGCTTGCCGTCCTCCACAGACAACATCCCTCTACCAATCTGCAATTCAGCTTTCATCTAGTTTTGCCACCAAATTCAGTCCCATTGATTCACTGCAGGGGTCAGTTAGAGCTCTCTAGAAATGCACTGATTTCTCCTTCCCCAAAGCCTGGATGCTACCCTGACACGGAAAGAAAAAAGAAGCTTTTCATGTGACACTGGGGGAACACACCACTTTATTTTTATAGTGCAAGATCTTTATTTCCTGCTAAAATGACCATCTTCCACCTACGGAAACTCATTTCTATCAAATAAAACAAGTTGTTAATGTTCTTATAGTTCTGCCAAATTCTTTCTTTTTTTTTTTTTTTTTAATCGCAGTAACAAGGTTTTCCTCAAAGCCCTAAGTACCTAAGTCTCTGCTCACACTACACCGGATATTTTATCCTCAACTTGCATGTGGCTGTTTTACCTTAATTTTCAATCTGTAAGATCCAGGAGAGCTCACTCCCATAGGCAAATAGGTAGAGCACGTGGTGTCGTCTCTCTAGGACCGTCTTTACATTATTAGGTTCGTTTGTCTTGTGATACGGCACCTCATCTGCCAGGGGGTTGCACATGACAAGCACATCTTCTCTGAGCACTGTCACCGGCACTTACCGCCTCCACGCCGTGCCCACAGATCAAGCCCAACTCCCGCTGACCCTCCATCTGTGCTTTCTCCCAGCCCCTGTCTTCCCCGACGCTGCAGTGGGAAAGCAGACCAGAGCGTTCCCTGGGAAAATTATCATCTCTCATACCAGGGTCACATTCCTACACGCTTCTGGAAATTGTGTTCCTAAACAAGGCGCATTCCTGTTCTTGGCAACTGGTAAGAGGAGCACAGACAAGGAGAGGGATTTCAGGACTTTTGCAGCTGCTTAAGAGATGTCAAAATCTAGAGTACGCAAGAAAGTCTTTGCCACCATTAGCAGGTAAGAAATGCAGACAATCCTCATAATTGGTGCACATTAACCGCTAGAGATCTACGTGGATGGAGCGGCACCGACCCACAGGGCTGCCAGGCCAAGTGCCAGAGCGCACAGAATCCCAGAATCGTCAAGAGTTGGACGGGACCTCTAGAGATCATCTAGTCCATCATCTAGCCCAGCTCCATCATCCACCCACCCTTCACTTCATGCAGCAGATGCACACACGTGTCCCTCCTACACCTGCTTTCCACAGGATGTGATGCTACCAGGAAAACAGAACTACACTGCTCAGAAAGAGCAGCACATCTGGGAAGGTAAAGGCTATTTCAGAGAAACCTTTCTACTCACTCAAACAGAAGCAAAACGATGAAGAACAGAGGGGCAGGTCAATGTTCCCTGGTGGTAGAGTTGCTGTCTCAGTGGGCTCATATGCATCAAGGCTAGCAGCTAATAAATCACAGGATTGAGCAATAAAAGTCCTTGTCCACGGTAGGAAAATGACCTGCTACTGACAGCTTATTGTTAGTAACCGCTCCTCACAGCCCTGTAACCTCAGCTGTGTTGAAAAGAGGCTGGTGGCTAACAAAAAAGGAAATGAATAGCTTTCAACTGTCTGATGAACCCAGCAGCTTTCCAGACCGGGTCACCAGGCAAAGACCAACTCTGTTTCATGCACCACAGCAGTGAAACCATCACAAGCATCATCACTGGGAAGATTCCATTTCTGTGAATATTATTAGCAAGCCTCTCCCTGTCTGTCAAAAGGAAGGACCAGAGTAAAAGATGTGCATAAAGAGAAGACTTTTCCTTCTAGAGCAGCTCCCATGCAAAACTAAAGCCATTACGTTCTCAAATGACCTCCCATTTACCGCACCTTGTCCTGCCTTTGTGTCCTCACCTGGAAGGGGAGAAGACGCTGGAATCTGCAGCCTGGCTCAGCAAGGTAGATAAAATACCAACAGGGCAGGAAGGTTACAAAGAGCAAAGAGATCATCAAACAAAAGCTTCTGGTGTTCAGGCACAAAGGCAATAAGAGACGCTAATTTCAAAGCAGTAAACTTCCCTCTAAATAAACAAAAGCTCTTCACAAACAATTGCCTTCACTTTCCAGCTCTCCATCTATTCTCTCTCACGGTAAAATACATAAAGCTCGGTCTGACCTCTTCTACTTACAGTAGCTTCATCGTTTTCAACAACTCCTAGCATATTTGGGGGTTATTCTGTAACGTACAGTAGCAATCGCCAGATCTCTCCACCCACAGCAACTTCTTCCCGACTCTCTAACTCTTCTTCCACGTTTATCCTCTCTTCGATAGTTTTTCTCCATATTTTCCCTTCTTTTTTTTTTGCGAGCAGACTAATGACCAGCTCCTGCAGGATGCTGGATTAAGAGTCCTAAAAATCCTTGACAGGGAAAGGACTTTAAAAGACTTTTTTCACTGACTAACAGTGACTCAGAATGGTCTGTTTACCAAAGGGCCTTTTCTCAAGCAGAAAAAACTGCACCGAAGTCTGCGTTACAAACTACTAAAATAGCAAAGTATTTTGAAACTGCAGCGGTTCTGACAGGAAATGGGGACCGAAGGGCACTTAATGAAGCGGGGGGGTGGGGTGGGGGGTGTAGAAAAACAGCACAGTGATTCTGACATAGCAATTCATGGTTCTACTCATATTTTCAGTTGCTTATAAAGCAAATTCTGACAGCTGCCAATATACACAGAGTAAGAGCACTAGCGGAGAGTGTACAATTCCTGAATGTGTACACACACGGGCGTGGAAGACACAACAACCCCCAGCAAAGCCTGACTCTCCAATGTGTGCTCTAATCTTGGCCAATTTAGAGAAGAGAGTTGAAAAAGGAAGAACTACCCCTTCACACATCCTTCTTTTTTAATCTTTCCCTTCGGCAAACCTCAGCAAGGCAATCCACGAGTGCGTGCAAAGGAGCAAGGTGAGGAACCAGGACACGTGGTGACTCCCCCACGTAACTACATCCCCAGATTAGTAACTCTGTTTGCCCACTTCTGAGAGCTGATGTCTTCCCTCCGGGTCCCTCACCCCCATGCTGAGGAAGCAGGGGAGGAAGGTCCCCTCCCTTGTGAGGAAGCCCCGTGACACCCTGCAGCACCTTTTTCGAAGGGTTGAGGCCACACGGGGCAGTCTGGGGAATCCGTGCAAGTGTCAAACCATGCTGATTTCCCTGACTTATATCAGCCCAAGCTCGAAGTCCAAGTCTGACTTTCTGCAAACAGCTCATAACAAAAGTTCTTATATTCTTTCTCCTCATAAAAATAAGTCACATGCTCTTTCTCAAAGCTCGCATTTCAAACCAGCACAAATAACCTCTGATCTGGGTTCCTCTTGCTTCAACAGCGCCTTACAGGCACACAGCTCCTGCCCTACGAGTGAGCAGCAGACTGTCTGCTTGACATGTAGCTTCAGCAGCTCTATTCACTCTTTCAAAACCAAACTCTTCAGAGAAGATTTCACTGCCTTCTCTACTAAAACGCCTGCTCTTTCCTCTTAAAAGCACTAATACAAACAATTCCGCCCGACACAAAATCACAGAAGAGGCAAAGACACTTTCACTTCGTTGTGAAATGAACTTGCAGACATCAACAACATACTCTCGCCATCAGGAAACACTCTCAGCACTTTTATCTTTCCTTAAAGTTCAAGCACTTTGCCCTGTGTTTTTAGTAAAGGTTAATTACCCCAAAATGAAGATTCATGCTCTTTCTCCGCAGCGTCAACAAGCCCCGGGACAATACAGCAAAAATACACGGTCTGAAGGAGATCAGCCAGCCACATAAAACTTCACAAGACAAGAGCATCTTTGCTGCTGAATAAAGTCAGTATTAAGAAACAAGGTTGTAGTAACAAAAAAGTGTAGCACACCTCAGGCTTCCGTACAGTTGGAGAATGACATCCATACTGCTTTTCAGAGACGACAGCATGATCTCAATCAGGAGCACCAGCAAGTCCCTGTTCCTCAACCTACTACAGCCATTGTCGCCTCCAGTCATGCAAGTGCTCTGGAAGAGAGGTATTACTCTAATCTCAATACTTCCTCTCTCCTGTGACATTGGTCAGGGTGAATCATCAGTTAATAAACAGTATTTCTTAATTGATGGGTGCAGCATTTCCAACAGCACCGCAGGCACGTTTCCCTTTACCCCAATTCTGGAGAACTTATCTACATAAATCCACACAGGAGAGAACACCTGAACAGAAAGAGCTTGTAGCAAACTTCTTTCAAAGAACCTGAGCTCCTGATGATCTGTTATGCTGGCACAGGTGCCATGTTTCTCAGTGCTCAGCCCAGAAAACTCAAGACTCCTGCTCTTACCTTTCACGTTCAATCTTCTGCTAAAAACTAGTGTCCAGAGCAGCCCACTCCCTCAGAAAAAAAACACCTACACAGATTGTTTGACATGCGATTAACAGGTCAGCCTTTCTGAGCTACGTTCCACTTGCCACAAGCTGATTAGCTGTCTGCTTAAGGAGGAGCTGGGATAGGTTTCCTCCTGACGGCAGTGGAGAGGCAGGCGCTGACTCTAATAATATGCTGTTTCCTGTCTGCGGCTGAGCCGAGAGGTACTTCCCAACAGAAAAGTGTTTACGGGACCTCAGGAGTTCAAGCTCCACCTCTTCCAGTGAAGAGCCTTTAAGCTACCGAGGGGGGGTCAGCAGCATGGCTCCTGGCGCTCCACAACGCGCTCTGACCGAGCTTCACTTCCACTAAAGCGGCAGAAAGAAGAAATCGAACTACACACATCTCTCTCCACAGAGAGAAGCTTTCTCCTGTGGGTTCTCAAAGCTCTGAGTAAGATGGGATGGAAAGCGAACGTCGTAATTCATGTCATGGGAATGAGGATGAAAGTCCACACCACCACGTGCCAGCAATAACAGGAAAACATCTGCAAAAACACCATGTAAAAATCATGCTGAAACACAAAATAGGCACCTTGAAAGATCTGATGGCCTTCCTAGACCCTGTCCCGTTGATGACTAGTGTTTTTTACTGGTATTAAAGAACACATATTTTAGGCTTTTCCCCATTTTTCCTTTATACAAATCCCGCACAAGATAAGAAAGGGTCAATGAACTGATAAGGACTCACTCCATCAGCTGTGCCAATCGCATT
The DNA here is from genome assembly GCA_020746105.1 of Trogon surrucura. Classification (NCBI taxonomy): domain Eukaryota; kingdom Metazoa; phylum Chordata; class Aves; order Trogoniformes; family Trogonidae; genus Trogon; species Trogon surrucura. The sequence continues at coordinate 20,575,685 of CM036625.1, read as the reverse complement.
GCAGGCAGCAGGCGCAATTCAGCTGGCACCTTCTAGAAAAGAGCTGATCTTTAGCCAACACACCCACCTGAGGTGTAAGAATTTGTTCACCACGCAAATGTCTACAAAAATGGGCCTAAGGAGGTGACACAAAGTCCCTTCAAAGATTTCTGAGGGGAACAGTTGCGTGGCATGGTGTTGGCCTGAGCAACAGACAACAGAACGACAGATGCCTCCCCAAACTTTACGGGCTTCACAGGACAGAACGGGCATGCCGAATGGCTCAGGCCCACGACACAGGTAAGGCAGTCATTCTGAGAGAAGTTTCTCCAACGCACAGACTTCCTGGCACGATTTAGGGAAAAAACTATTCTATGTTCGAAGCATGGAACTCACGCTCATTGCGTATTTTGTTTAAACGCTCCTAAAGCAAGTGTAAGCTAACGCATTAGGTGGGCACATCAATAAATCCAGTTACTGCAAAACTGCACTGTTTGAGAAAAAAACTGTTCATGGAAACAGCTGAAGTCGCGCTGAGAAGACCCAATGTGCTCACTGTGATCCCAAGTCATCTGCTTTTCAGCAATCAGAAGTGGTTAGAATCATAGAATTGTCAGGGTTGGAAGGGACCTTAAAGATTATCTAGTCCCAGCACCCCCGCCACAGGCAGTGACATCCCCCACTAGATCATGTTGCCCAAAGTCCCATCCAGCCTGGCCTTAACAACTTCCAGGGATGGGGCTTCCACCACCTCTCTGGGCAACCTGTGCCAGGGTCTCACCACCCCCATGGCGAAGAACTTCTTCCTAGTAGCCAATCTGAATCGATCCATCTCTAGCTTCAATCCATTCCCCCTAGTCCTGTCACTATTCGACATCCTAAAAAGCCCCTCAGCAGCTTTCTCGTAGGCCCCCTTAAGACACTGAAAGGCCACAATAAGGTCTTCTCAGAGCCTTCTCTTCTGCAGACTGAACAACCCCAACTCTCTCAGTCTGTCTTCATAGGAGAGGTGCTCCAGCCCTCTGAGCATCCTTGTGGCCCTTCTCTGCACGTCCAAATCTTTCTTGTGCTGTGGGCTCCAGAACTGGACACAGTACTCCAGGTGGGGTCTCACAAGTGTGGAGCAGAGGGGGAGAATCACCTCCCTCGACCTGCTGGCCACGCACCTCTTGATGCAGCTCAGGACACAACTGGCTTTCTGGGCTGCAAATGCACACTGACGGCTCATGTTGAGTTTCTCGTCAGGGTTCTGAGGGTATGGCTGGGAAATCTCTGCTCAGAAGTCAGGATGAGGATTTGACTTCACCCATCCAATGCTGCTGATCTCTATTTCATAAGGACTGCAAGTGTAGGCACACACTGATGGCACGAATCCAGGCTAAAAGTTGACCAGTCTCTTTGAAATAAACAAGTCTGAAGTACCAGGACAACATGGTTATCATTGAGCTTGTATCACAGCAGATCCTCTCTAAAGCCTTGTGAAAAAAAGCAGCCCCAGGAAAACCCACTGGTGAGAGATCTAAGGGATGACACATGCAAAGAACCAGTCACAGCCCAGACATCCTGAAAGAATTTACCTTTGTAAACAGACGACTCAGAAGGCCAGACATGGCAGAGATGTGACAGAACCAGCAAATACTACCTCAACAGTCCTCCTGAGAGAAGAAAGGACTGGCGCGGGGCTGCTACACGTTTTTTTCCCAGAGGCTTCCTGCTAAATAACTCTGCAGGAACATTGCCTGAGTTAGAGGAACAATAGCTAAACAGAAACCTTTTCCTTACACCTCTCACGGGACTGAGCTGTACAACATCTTAAGCCCAAAGATGCCCCTAGTCACGTGCTCCCAGCCCATTCTGCAGTCCCACAGCCATTAACTCCGGGTAGCAGCGCTGTAAACTGTCCCCACTGCAGACAGGATACACTTACTGAAGAAATCTATGCAAGATCAACTAAGTAAACAACGGTGGAATCCGTCTGCGTCTTAACACTCACTTTTCTCGTTCTCCTGCCTGCTGACAGCAAACAAATTAGCTGTCAGGCTTATGTAAAAGGTTTACAGGCAGCTATACTTTTTAACCTTATTCCTCTGTTCATGCAATATAACGCTTGTTGGCTCCGTGCTCTGTTTTTCTCCTCTCATGGTGCTGCCTCCCCACGCTCCTCACTGCCCTTTCACCCCTTATTACCTCTTTGCTTTGGATACATATTGCTCCTCTAAGTGGTTTATCTAGTTGTTTTGTTTCCCACCTCCTTTTTTAGTACCTTCGGAGTGTCATTCACGCAATCTGACCTGCAGAATCTCGACATTAAGCAGTACAGAAGCCTGGGCAGAAGATGAGTTTCCTCAGAAAGAAATGACACTTTCATAAATCCCAAACTACCAGTATCCATTGAAGAAAACACAAACTAAAAAAACACCCCAAAACCAGAACATCTAAAACTCCAGAATAAAGTACAATGCCAAACGTTGAATGGTTTTTGTTTAGTATAAAAATTCAATAGTGAGTCCCACTGAAACAGGAAAAAAAAAACGTATCAAATTTTTGAAAGGAACCGAGTGGGGGAGATAAAGGAGGGGAATGGAGCGCTCTCAAAGAAAACCACAAGAAAACTGCAAAACTGCAAGGAATCCAAAGCCCTGACGGCAGTGATGTGGCAGACCAAACAGCAGCACGACTAGGCAACCTTCTGATTTTCTAAGTATTTTTATAGCTCATGGTAAACCACAGTCAAACCTCTCTGTAAGCCATGACAGAACACGTAGATAGAAACTAAAGAGATGTTCCTCTTGAAGCTTACCTGAGCCCCATGATACAGTGATCAGCTAAAGCCACTGGAAGCTGTACCTGCTACTGGAGTGACAAAGCAATCCTGTAATTTTTACCCCCCAGGGAAGGCAGTGATTGGCAGAGCCTGATACCATAAGTCCTGGAAAGAACCCTTCACTGCTGGACTCAGATAGCACAATCTGAGAGAGTAACACTCTATTTCCTCCTGTTTCTACACAGTGTCCCTGATGGACATTAGATCTCTCTCACTTTAATAATAAATTAAACAGTGTATTTGCTTACCTGAAAAATCAGTCTTTGTTTATGCATGGCAAAACTGAGGCAAGACCCAAGAAAAAATGCTTTATTAACAGGTAAATAACTTCACATACCTGAAAATGTCCCCTACAGAATCTTTCCTTTTGTGCACCAAACACTGACACCTGGTATCAGTATTTACTACCAGACCCAGATGTGCCTCACAGTTTTTCAATTACGGATGCAGAAAGTGGTTTCAAACTTTGAGAAAACGTTGGGGTTTCATCTGGACACAGGGTGGGTGCCACAGCTGTTTTGCACAGGTACTGCAAAGCAAAGAGCTACACCCACCTAACAGAAACACCCTTTGCGGACGTTTAAAGCAGCGGCTCACGGCCGCCGCAGCGCAAGGCACGCTGCGCAGTCACGGTCACCACCTGCGGGTCATCAGCCCACAGGATCAGCTTCCTCTTTCCCCCGAGTCGCTCCCCCCTTCCCCTTGCCTTAGACCGATGCTGCTTCCTTTCTCCACAGCTTTCTCCCTCCTCACCCTGGAGCCCTTCGGAGGCGGCACAGAGGTTACTGCTGCCAGCCCACTCAACGCTCACGCCACTGCTTGACACCCGCCCTGCACGGCTGCTCTTAATGGCTTTTCTCTGCACGCCAGGCGCTTCCCTCCAAACGGAACTCATGGAACACCTGTGCCTCAGAAACAGAATCGTTTTTTTCTCCCTGTTACTAACCCTGGAGAAAATGAAGCACTGACACCACCACACCGCCAGACTGCAAATATTTAGCACACATTCCACATCTTACGAGTATCCTGAACCAATTCCACAGTTATTTCTCTGCGACTTCTCTTTCCTCCTCCTTTTCCTTTGCCACTATATACAGTGTGCAGACATAAACACACATACAGTCGCATACAAATAAAGTCAGAGAAAGAAGTTTACATATTTTAGGGTCTGAAGGGAAATCCAAATTCCTTTAGCAAGATCTTCAGCATAAACATCAGCATCGCCCCCAACTCCCTTAGCAGAACAGATTTTTTAGTCCAATTAAATGGATTCTATCAAACCCTCCTAGCTTATAGGTAAGAAAATCCCCAAATGTAGATTTTTAGCACTATACATAGTAACCCAAGGTACTTTGGATGCGCATGGACATGAGTTATGATATTGTAAGGAAAACTAAGGCAGGGGTTGGGTTTTTTTTAGTGGAAGATGCTGTGAAGACTGTTCAGATATTTTTTAAACTCTGCAAAAAAGAAGCAATGTGGGAGAAAGATGCAAGAAGAATGAAAATCCATGCAAAAAAATCATACCGTGAAGCTGTTGTTGACATTCTTAGTGCTGGATTCTGCCACACTGGCATCTGTCAGATCCACCTCATCAAAAATAATGGACTGGAAAGAAAAAATTCAAAACTTCAATGAATTATTGAATCCCACGTATAAGGAGCAGACCCAAAGGGATGTGCCTGTATATCTGCCCAGCACACTCCATCAAAGTCTTTTGTGATCTGAAGGAAAAGCCCATCACCAACAAAATGAAGGACTTGGAAGTCCAGTTCCACACACTGGGGCTTGCACTTGCCTGTCTGCAGTCACTGAAAACGACGATTTTTATTATTATTATGGGATTATTTAAAAAAAAAAGAATTGTAGTCTTTGTTCTTGTGCAAAGAGACAGATTTATGTTGACTATCAACATACTAAACCAGATGTGTGGCAGCTTTGATTTGATAAATGCTAGCCTTGCTTGTCTCCTCCGTTTCCCCTTTTCATTCATATTTTCTCCTTTCTTTTTCAGCTTCTGTTGATCCAGAGCCCATTCCCTACTATTGATTCAGAGCCCATTTTCTACCCAGGGGGAGAAACATCAGTATCACAGGTCCATGTGATCCTTTACTTGAAAAACAAAGATTTCCAAGTGTGAGACAAAACATGGGGATCTTCTAGTAGCTACAAAACCTGAAGACGAGTGCTTACAGAGGACATGCTCTTTTCTTACTGAAAGCTGCCTTCTCAAGAGACACCTATCTGTCTCCAAAGCTCCACCACTGGTTTTCTTTCATGTGGATGCATGCCAAGATCTTACCTTAGCAGTTTTTGCATAGTAGAGCGTTCGTCCTCGCAGCTTAAAGTATCGTCTCTTCCAGCGCTGGAAGGAGCTGGTCTGTTTCATCAGCATCCCCTCTTTTATGATAGTCTACAAAACAAGGAGAGGAGAGGGGTGAAGCACACATTTTACTAACAGGCATCTTTTACGCTCTCCCACCACATATGAAAAAATATGACTGGAGTCTTGAGATCAATAATCTTAGTGCCCTCTGCTGGAAGTGCTTAACAAATTCATTCAAGATAAGAGAGAAAACAAGATTAAACCGTCACAACGCATAATCCACACCGGGGAGCGGTTTTATTCTTGTCTCCAGTGCTATTGTGATACCAAAAAAAGATAAGTAACTTATGACTGGACGAGCATTTCAAAGTCTAACAACGACTCGGGAAGCGTAACAGTTAAACTCACTGTGGTCAGGTTTCAGTCGCAGGTAATTGCGCCTTTCCTTTAATTGGCATTTGATTACGAGCACATACGTACCACACTATGTCTGCCTCTACCTCCAGTTCTGCCCTGTGAAATTATCAGCATCTACCTGGCACAGGGCTGGCAAGCTGCAGGCCCGTGGGGTGAAGAGTGAAACGAGAGTGAAGAAGGAGCTATATCCAACTTCAGCATTTGGTATTCCTCAGATAGTCTTGGCCCTGCCTCAGTACTCTCTGGCTGGCTGCCATTTCCCAGGGCTGGAGTGCCAAAACCGTCTACGCGCACTGCCTTTTTTTTCCCCTTCTTTAACTGCTTTATAACTAGATTTACGTACCAGCATACACAGTCCCCATATGCTCACTCACATACTATGCATCCGTAGGGGTGTGTATTTAATCCCCATGCACTTCATTCTGCTTTGTCAAATAACCTGATTCCTCGTCCACTGAGGACAGATTTTGAATACCAACAGCTACGTGAAAATGATCTCAAAAACTGCAACTTAGGAAGACAGAAGGCAGAGAAGTCAGAGCTCGGGGTTCAGCTCCAAATTACTGATTGAAGGTAATGCCTCGGAACTGCGAGCAGTGCCATCGTGCCTCAGCACCACGAGAAAACTACTTCTCTCGCCAAGAAACAGCCCCCAGGAACCCATTTCTTGCTGAGAGAGCCCAATGCGATAAACACACAGTTAAAACACAGGAAACAAATGGTCGGACAATCTTGTAAGACAGGTTATTCGGTATCTTGATGCCAGGAAAACGACACAGCTTTAACATACCAGAGGTCTCAGCATAACTCAGGTTTGTAACAGAGGCAGGTCGCTGATGACTATCAATTAATTCACAAGCAGTGTTAAATGTACACTGCCAGGCTACTACAGAGCACAAAATAAATACTCTTAACTGATCCACGGGTTTAGTTCGTTTTAGAAACCCCTTCCAGGGCACTAAACCTGCTTTTAAAATACTATATATATTTCTAACACAGGTCTTTCCTTTTTGAAACAGCTGCGGAGTTTAATACTTTCCACACACACACACTGACCCTTGCCAAGCTCAAAGTTTCCTCAAAAAGCACTTGGAAAAAAATGCTGACTATAAGAAGAAACATCCGTCTGACACTACATGCGTCTCTCTTGCTAGATCGAGACATCCTCAAACTGGCCTGAGAGATCACAGGGCCTGGACCACCATGGTGACACATCTACTCACAAGTCATCCGGGAAAGAGCGGGCTCCCGTGTACCCCCAGATCAGAAAGCAAACTCCCGACCACAGGATCCACTCTATACCTTCCTCACTGCACTGGGAAAGAGGAAAGGGTGAGTGCTCCCCTATATCCTCCCAAAGAAACGTCACCTACCTCGGAGCCTGCGATTTGGCCAACTCCAAGGCTAACGAACCTCAAAACCTCACCTCTTCCCAGTGTTCTGTTTCACAAAGGCACCTGCACGCTGGCAGAAATACCTGCCAGTGCTCACACCAATGCCAACTTAGTGTGCCTGGTTCAAGCGGGAATCGTCAGGCTCCGTGATATCTCCAGCAGAACAAAAAGAGATCACGAAGTCTAAGCTCATACCAAAAAATGGCTGTCTCCCACGTCGGCTCCCCACAACTCTGAAGCAGTCGCTGAAAAACATCTTGGCACCCGTCCACCACAAGTCACAGCAGGGACACAGCAGTAGGAATACGCTCTGAAAAGCCATAAAGCATCTGGGAGCAGCTATAGGGTCCAGAAGTTAAGCACACTGCAGCAATACCCAGAAATAGGACGCTTAACTTAGACCTGGTGCGACAGAAGGAATCTGAAACTCGGCCACAAATTTAATCTGAAGCTTCAGCGTAAGAGAAAACGAAGTTCAAAGACTGACCCAGCAGCATCCCTTGTTGAAACGACCCTGCAGGCAAGCCCAGAGCTGTAAGTACTCATCTGGAACCCAGAAAGGTGCTCTCAGGCTCCTACTCTGCCATGGACTTTTTACAAGACCCTGATAAAGCAATTCTCGCTCTGCAGGTCTCCATCTCCCATCTGCCAAGAGGAACTAACAGCACTGCCCAACTCTGCAAGTCCTACTAAAAAATATAGACATACGTGCGTGTCTGATGAGTTACTTCAACCGCCAGCATCTGAGTATCAAAGAGAAACGTAAAGCAACAGCATCTAAATTACCGTGCTAAAGAAAACACACATCTCTGCAGTCCACTTTCTACAGGGAAGAAAATGGGAAAGTGATGTTTTCCAAATTAAGACACAAACATGGAGTGACCTTTTGCATTCCTTCGACAAAACCACACATAATTAAAAAATGAAATGGAGAACATCACTACTGAACTCTGCAAAGCCCTGAACCGAAGTCAGAAAGGAATTAAAAATCCTGGGGAAGGTTCCCAGGATGCAGAGCCCGAAGAGATCAAGTCAGGCAGGAGTCTGACCAAAAACCAGCAGCTTACAGGAGGAGGTTTCAGAGCTCTGTTGCTACACGTATTCACTGATAGGCTTAAGCTGCGGTCGGCCAGAGCCCCGCAGTCCTCAAGCTCAGTCAGCAGCACTCTGGCCGCTGAAACTCCTGCCCAGCCCACCAGAACAGTAACTCACAGCAAAACAAAACGCCTCTGCTTTCCCTCAGCTCCCACAGCTCCCGAGTGCCGCGGCAGGCAGCTCCCCTCACCTCGGCGGGGCTCACTCACCTCTGCACGAGACGTGCATCCCTCCATTCCTCTTTAAAACAGAACACTCTCTGAATTTTTTTTTTTCTTTTTTTTTGTTAAACCAAAAGGCAACAACCCCAGAGGTCACCTCGCCCCTCCCTCGGTAGCAGTTCATGTCATTTGCCAGGCTCTACCTATAGAAAACCTCAGGGCTACGTCGCTGAGACATGAAAGGCCGGCGCGAAGCGAGCTCTCGCCTGCACGCGCTGCTCGGAGAAAACAAGCCTCTGGTTCAGAGCTGCCCATCTCCGCACGAGAGCGGCTGCGCTATTTATAGGCGCGCAGCTCAGTAAAGAGTTTGGTGGGTTTGGGCGGAAAGGGCTGGAGATAAGATCAAGACGACTTTATAAAACGATTCAGACTTTGCTGCCTTTCTCCCCCTCTATTTCGGTTGCCCAGGCAAAGGCCTTGCTACTTGCAGAGGGATGCAGCTGAAGAAAATTAACTGGGGAAAGGACCCGAGAGCAAAGTGACATCAAATGAAATAAAAAGGGGGAGCTGAACAGTTATTTCTGCTCACCAGCCTCTCTGCAGCGTTTTCCATTGAAGATCTACTCTGATCAGATTACTAGGAATGTAATTCATCAAGGCAAAAGTGAAATTACTACCAAAAAAAGAGAGTTAAATCTGGTTTTAGTGTCATATATATGATCCAGGGGGAATAGCTACTGCCCTGAAACATGATGAGGTTTGACTACATGCATCTTATCAAGGACAAACATAAAAACTGTTTGTGACAGAACTATCCAGACTGCTTTCTATCTAGCTGAGTTTTTCTCCCGCGTAATGGCCTTTGGTACGGCACTCCACGGGCAGACAACACTGAGAAAAAATGAAGTATCTTCTTGGAACAAGCCTAAAATGATGTGCTACTAGTTTCAACAGTGACTGTCTTTTATCATGTTAAAAGATAGTGTAAAAAAGGTTACTGAACAAACTGACAATTTAAAGCAACATTGCACATAGCAGAGAGTCTTGAGTGTCTTTGCAAAGAATGCGATGAGACAGCTGAAAGGCAGGGCCTAGGAAATTTCTAGCATTTCACTATTTATCTTTGGCCTTGAAGAAAAGTGACTTCCTGTAGAAAAAAATTCAGTTCATGGCCAGCAACACACAACCCTCCTCCCAACTCATCCCCTTTTAAAACTTGACATTTAGGAAGAGAAATAATACGTTCTCAGATTTCTCCTGTCAAAATGGGTGCAGGGTTTAAGCCTAATCGTGAACTGACGAAACAAAGTTTTGCCACTGACCTCAGCGGGAATGGTTTCAAACAACTCAGAGGACTTAAATTAAGGATTTAAGATAGGGGGGGGGCTTGTGCTTCACTGCCTCCCTTTCACACAGTTCACCTGGTAAGAACACGAAGCCAAGCGATTAGAGATGCTCATTCACAAAAACCAGCAAAGCAACCAGCTGAGGTATCTCTGTATCCACTAACCCACATCAGGAGATCAGAGCACCAAACTACACAGACAAAACGCTTTCTACACTTGAATGATTCTAGTAAGAAATTAAGAATGATCCCATGAAATTTCAGCTACTTTCAGATCGTATCCCTTGTTTCCCTGCATGAAGTACTATGTGAAACGCTGGAGCAGCCCATCCTTTCCTGAAGCTTAAGCATCTTGTCGCATTTGGAAGTAGGGCCCTTGACACAACCAATTTCCTAATCTGGAAAACAAGACCCTACTAGTCAGACCAAAAGCAACTACCAACCGTACCCAGCTGCCAGGCTGGCAAGTGTCCTTCAGCGTGGGGAGGCTCCAAACCATGTTTGAAATGGACAGAGCAAGAACAATGCAACCTATTTTACAGCTGAGATCACGACATATTCTTAGGGGCGGTTATTCGGTGCAGCGTATCTGAAATGAGTTTTGCTCCACTGCTACTTCCTCACAATGCAGAAGAAGAACTGCCTACAAGGTAAAAGCAAAATCATTCAAAACTATCTAAACAGCGACTAAAGAAACCTAACACCAAAGTCCTCAGCATCTGGATTTCTCTGTTTTCCATGTGTCTTCAGAATGTAAAAACTTCAAGGCACAGACTGTTTTTATTTGTACGCACTATAAAAGTTTGAGCGGGGTGTTGACGGCGAGCAACAAATAACTGACTGAAAAAAGCCCCAAACGCACAGAGAAGGAGAAAACGAAATGAAAAAGCTCATGCGGAACTGACAGGCTATCTTTATACATGCTTACTAAGGAATTTTAGAGGCAGCTGATCCCCAGGGACCAAGCAACCTTATCTGGTCACTGACTTAGCGTGAGCTGTGGCAAAAATGATGGAAGTAGATCTGCAGACCCTTAAACGTGGCAAGATAATCTTGCCACGCTAGGGCGGGTACAAACCTGGAGCGCTGTACCTTGTGGGTAGAAGTTTTACTAGCTGGTTCCATAAAAGCTCTTCATGGTCATAAATACAGAACTAATAATTATTTAGAAATCAAGTGAAATACAGTAAACTCAACAAAGAAACTACAGGAATAAATCTATCCAACTCCATAGAATAAGACACAAAAGGTCAAAAGGCTAGGGGTTAACAAGCTAATCCGAGAGCAACATCCTTCCCCCAGACAGTGGTCACACCCTGGAAATTAACTCCAGGAAACTTGGAGGGGGGAATCTGGATCAGTAAAGCAATTCTAAGTACGGGACACACAGATCTGCACAAGGAATTTGCAGGTTGTGTAGTCCTGTTTAGGAATTCTACAGTAAATGCACTTTGCTCTTGGAAAAGTGAAAACTTAATTCCAATTTCTTCCATCAAAAGAACAAGATACTACATGAACTCAGTGCAACAAAAGGACTCCGGAAGAGAGGAAAAAGAAAAGAAAATCAGAGGTCAGCTGGAGTAATCAAATGTCAAAATAGAAGCTAGGGCTGCAAGTCCATGATCCAGTAACAGAAGCCAAGCTCTGCTGATGAAGGGGGTACTGTCTAGGCTTTTAATGTACATTGTTTAATACGATTTTGTTTTAATAAGCTACACTTTATACAAGCACCCATGCTAGGTTACAGTACCGACTCTCTACAACCATGTGGGAAAGCCTGTAATATCTCCTCTACCAACCACCCTCCCAATCCTCCCTCTTTTCTAACGTCCAGCTCTGCTGAATGAGCTGAACTCCGCATGCCCCGTGAGAGACCAGGGGCGAGCTCAGCCTCTCTGTAACTACCAAGACAAGCAGAATTCTGAGCAGTGTCCAGCGATCCGTCGATAGCGCAGCATCACCTGTCACCGAAACAGGGAATTTGCCAGATCAGCAGTGAACAACAGGAGTTTGTATCAAATAAAATACTGAAACAGCTTGAGTTAGAATCTGCCTTGGCACAGATAAACAAATGCTCAAACACTTAATTCTCTGGTAGTCAATGCTGCATCCAGTAAACAAAGAACAGGTCTTTGAACCAGCTTCTTTCAACACCAGTTCAGCTGCTGCTATTGTGAATGATCTTCTTCTAAAAGGGATGAGCGCTCACGGACCTAAAGTGAACAAATTAACAAAGAAAAACAAATTGGAAAACACACAGAAAGTTTGCACGTATACGGGAAAGGAAATACAACATACCAGCACATCATCACGCAGCTCCCTGGTAAAATGAGCTCAGTCAGAGAGCTCCAAGCAAAGTACTTAAAATAGATGAATACCCTGGTCAGCTACTTAGAAGAGAGAATGAAAAACACATCAGTACACTCTGATTCAGGATGAGTTAGTAGCTGGACAACTCCTGGCACGCTAACTGCTTAAGCCCTCGGTATGCTTTCCATAGGCTCCGGGCATCGTTCCCAAACACATTTATCACAAGAGGGGAACTGAGTACGAAGCTCAGCTCATCCAGCAAACTACAGAAAAGCAGGAAGAGCTCAAATCCATCCACAGAGATAACCAAAGACAAAAAACCCAACAGTTCAAAAGCTACCTGAAAATACCATACGTTTGGAATAGACTAAGACCTTAAAGGATACTAACTGAAAATGAACGCTACACATTTAAGGACAAACGTGAAAACTATGCTGTTATTTTTTCTACCATATAAAATTGCATGTACACAATTGCATCCTGATACACAAACCCCAACAAAAACTCATTACGTGCTATGAAACCTTCAACTCTGAGGTAGCCTGTCACGCAGCTACACACCAGCACCGCAGAATCGCCCGTACTAACTCAGCAGCACATGGTTCTGCTGCTGAAATGCAGCAACATGACCTCATTTTGAACAACAGCATTGTACACGGAACTCTCTACTGCTGCAGCCTGTACCGCCAGAGCTTAAGAAACATTCTTGGTCACTCAGAGAGCACCAACTTACTACTGAAAAACATCACTGCCTGTCTAAGCCCACTCATCTGCTTCAGTGACGGGCACCTACCATAGCAGCACGTCAGGGCCATTTGGTATGAGAGTATCGGGTGGGGAAGGCGCTATCGGTGCTGTTAAAACATCGAACGTAAGGGAAAGCACATCCAGAATCCAGCTGCGGATCTCATCCCCGCGGTCATAACCACCCCATCCTTCCCACATGCCAAGCGGCGTGGAGACCTTGGCCAAGTAGGAAGGAAAAGCCAGCAGAAAGTACTGGTACGAGAACTTCAGGACACGGGAAAGTGAAAGTTATACCTTGAGGAAGAAAACTGAATCCTTTCCCCTTGTGTCGCGGAGGCTGAGAGGATGACAGCTTCCTCCCACTGTGTCTGGATTGCCATCAACTCCACTACCGAATCCTGCAAGGAGCCTTACTTGGTAGTGGCTGGTAGATGTAGGGACAAATCCTCATCCTTTTACTCCATCTGGTATTCCAATGGGATTACACCACTGAGAGCAGAAAGCAGCTTTTGGCTTTCGGCCATTTAATTAATACTTAAGGTATCTTAGAATTTATTTTTATCTCATCTGTAACAATTGTAGTTATCAGATTTTCCATATTTATGTATTAAACAACCTATGCTTTTAAGTTTTTTTTTCCCTCATCCCTTTAACATAGTTTTTGAAGGATACTCCAAAGTTTTTAATTTGTTTTTCCATTTTCCCTGTTTTAATGTCCTGCAAATACCTTTGACCATGCCAAAACATCTTGATCAGCACCCGCAACGACAAGGAAGCTTAGCACAGCCCGGGGAACGCCGTTTTGTTAACTTTCAGCTGAACAGAACAGAAGGGGCTGGCACTGAGTTACCAGAACGCTGCTTTTTAATAAAATCTCAGCAATAGATCTACACCTTCTGAAAGAGTGCTCTGACACGCCTGGGCAGAGAGCTGTTCGAAAAGCAGGCAACAGCCCTATTTATCAGTCACACTTCTGGCTTTCAAGAAGCAGCGAAGGCAACTGCCCCACAGGTCAAGACGCTACCGTGGAGCTTCCATTACCCACCTCCGTCCCCAGCTCCCCCAGGGACGCCCTGTGTGATTTTGTGCATTTGATACACAAGGTCTGTATTTCCATTCCCTGCAAGGGAAATCGAGGCAGCCTCACCTTTCCCTGCCAGAATATTACATGGCTTAATTTATTAAAATCTGCAAGACTCAAACACCATGTGCTTGATGCAAATGTTATATAGCAATGTTTTGGGTTTTTTTTTTCAAAAAAAAAAGCTGACCACTACACTACAAAAGAGGTATCAGATGTAAAACCAACTTAGCAACGAGACTGGGAGGAAACACAAAGATTTCCTCTAAACCCAAATGGAGCAATTGCGTATTAATCAGTTACCTAACTGGGCAGTGGTAATCTTTTAGCCAGGCAAGCCACTTTCTCCCTCTCTGGATGAACGGAGGGCAGCAGGCTTTGGACGTCCTCCTCTGTCCAACTGCTTTACTGCCTGCACGTAGCTCAGGGTTTGCGGACGCACTGGGCTGCTGCTGCGGAGGTGCAGCACCACCTGACCGGGCACGCACGATAAGCTCGTCGCTTCCCCGAGCGCTTTATGTAACGCGTCCGAGAAGGGACGACGATAAAGATGGCAGCTGGTGTGGATCACTGCTGCTGCCCCAGCCACTCGTCTGCCTGAAGCTGAACTGCCCCCAGAAAACTGTCCCGCGGGGCTGCAGAATCGAACAGAGGCATCTTCTGTCTTTAAGAGACACTTAGATAAATTCCTAGTGAAACAAGAAGCAACAACCACTTAGTAGGGAAAAAGCAGCGAACAAGTAAGTGGAGAGATAACAAAAATTCCTTTAAATAATGGTTTGAGCATTTGAAATCTTGAATAAAACATATTCTAAGAGGAAGGTGCTTTTCACTTGGACAGTGTTTTGCTCTGAAATTCCGATGCTGCTGTGACAGTATCTAGTGTAAACCTTAAGCTTTCAAGGAAATACGGAATGCAAAAAACTCTCTTCATCTCTCTTCTGCTTCCTCTTAAGTATGGAGCTGTACCTGCTATTTTAGAAAGAATCACATAGGGTTTGTAACTAAAGAGGGTGAAGCTGTCTTACATGGTATACTGGATTTTCTAATCACGTCATCTGGAAACAGACATTTTACAGTTTTCATTTATGATCCACTACTCCTCCAAAGTAAAATATCAGTGATTTTTTTTTTTTTGCAATTAGGGGTTTTGGTTAGGAGGAAATACTCTAAATACTTAGTTTTACTTTAAAAAAAAACCCACGTTTAATACCCATTTTATTTTGTCTCCAATTTTATTTGAGAGAACAATTACTGGCCAGGCAATGTACATTTTAGCAATGTGGTCCAAATAAATCCATGTTCTCAAAACATGCAACAGTTTAATGTCAGCTCTTTAGTTCCTGGAACCTGAACTATAGTTAGAAGGAATGAGAAAAGCTACAAGTGTGTGTGGTTTTGTGCTTTGTTTTGTTGTGTTTTGTTTGGTTTGATTTTTTTTTCTAAAAAAAAAAAAGGAAGTAACAGCTGTTCCTTTCACACAGCATCCAAAACTCTCCAGCAGCGAGGCAAACTTACAGTACACCAGTGGCAACACAGTGCTGGGAGGCTTCCCAAATTTTGTCGGAACAGATGAGCCTGAAGAGCACGCAAAACAGAATGCAGATTGAGTTAAGGGACAGAAACATTCTTACAGCTGTGTACCAGGGCATAAAAACCTACCTTTTTCCCTAGTGCTCAGAAAAGGAACTATTAGTCTGCTTGTGGTGTTTATCCAAGAAAATTCATATCCTTAAAACCTGTGCTCAAGATCTTCAGCTTCAATTAAATCACAAGAAATTCTCTTTTGCAACAATAATCTCTCAAATAAGTGAAGAGTTCCCAGTTTCTACCTGGGGCAAAATCATGAGCCACTACAATTCAGAACATGTGAAGGTCTTAAAACGTCTTCTTTTAGACACTGTGTTAGAAGGCAGCATAATAAAACCAAAGAGACATTTTAATATGTTTTAGTGGGAGATGCCACATACAGAGTACGAATTAAGACATAAATTCCTTAAAATTCCCTCCTCATTTGTTGCATATTTCTTTTACATCGTCTCTACTGAAATGCATTGTTTCTCATCACACTACTTCTTTGAATACTTGCATCAAACTAATGAGCTTCTGCATTTCCTCACTCTCATTTCAGAAAACCTTAAAACATTTGCCCTCCAGAAATAAAAATAACACTTCTCCACCTATAAAAAGGTCACTTTATCTATTAGGCAATACAAGTAGGAAAAAAAAAAGAGCTTTCTTCAGTTGCTCATGCTGCCTGCCATATGTTTGAGAATTCAGTTTAGTCCACTCTGGACACCTGCACAAAGATATTTGCTTCCTCCTGTTTTTTTTTTTTTTTTTCTTGCCTGCATGCTTCAGGGTGGCTCCTAGACCTCAAAGCTACTAATCAAAAAGAGAATCACAACCTTCCACAGCGCAGAAGTTATCTACACCACAGACTGCTACACAGCACAGAAATCGGAAACTCGCTGGTTCAGATACTGAACCAAAAAGTCTGCCCATCACAGTGTAAAGCTTAGTAGCAGTTAATTTATCCTGCTTTTCATAGTATAAATTAACCTGACATATCTCTGCTGCTGGAGCTAGACAGCTTCCAATATCCCAGAAAGTCTGGAAAGCTGCTCGCTCTGTTGAAATACATACTGCAAACTCATCTTAAGAAGTTCAAGGCAATGATAAGTGGTTATAAAAATTAAAATATTGCAGAGAGATTGCTCATAAACGTAAAGAGAAGTTAGACTGGATTAGTCTAAACAAGAAGTCCTTCTGATGCCACCCAGGGATGTTGCTGAAATCCTGTCTGATAAACAAACAGATGCCAACAACATACCAAAGCCAGCGCGCTAGAACTCACACCTCCCTGCTGAATGAAAGAGGAGACGGCCCTTCAGCCACCCCCTGCTCTCCAAGGTGATGCAATGGAAGGTCAAGTGCAAGGAAGAAGCGTGCCTTGCTGCCAGAGCCCATTACAGGTGCAGCACTCCTTTGTTTCACAGCCTCACCTCCCAGGATCACTTTGAATATCACCGTGCCTTCACCTGTGCCAGCCGACCACTGACAAGGTAATACGGCTTTGGCCGATTGCAGTCGAGTCCTTAATGCTGCTTAGGAAGTGCGAGCGAGGCTCCTGCTGTTGCCTCTCCTCTTATTTTATTTTCTCTCTTTCCTAATTTCCATCCCTTCAAGAATCGTTTCTCTTAGTTCACCAACAGTCTCTCCAGCTGTGCCAACACCAGCCAGAGACCAGAAGAGGGGCTAAAAGCAATGTACTACGGAGCTTGATGCTGGTACAAGTTCGACAGGTCTCAAAAGGGCTGATGAAGCAGCTTTTAAGCAGCTTCTACTTCTTTGCCAACTGAGCCAACAGCAGTTACGCTACCAGCTATACCTGATCACAAGAGGTTTTCTTCTTTCCTCAGAATAATAACCACTAAGAGACTGCTAAGCATACTTCTCTTACACCTTCTTCTCAAAACTTCACCTAAAACCAAGTAAGTACATTAAAACACAGTAGGGCACTTTACAAACACAGCTTTCCACTCCTCCTTCCCCTGCCCTGTATCTTCCCATGGGGTAGACATTCTAACTAAACAGATGACACCACATGTCAAAATCACAGTGCCCATGCACCCAGACAATTCCATTTGCCCCACAATTATCACCACACCAAAGTATTTCAGTCAAAGGCTGGTGGGCTCAGAAACAAGTTCATTGAAGTTTTATGGTCTTGTAAGCAAGCAGCTTTATTTTATGGCGCTTCTTGCAAAAACAGGATCAGAGGAAGGAAAGCGTCTTCAAAGTGTTTGTGACCGTAACAAACAAGTAAATTCTGAAGAACTCCATGGCTACAGCAGACCTTGCTTCCTTTGCTGTACTTACGAGCACGGTATTGAGCTAACTATAAAGAAAGATGTGGTTAGAAGAAATTTATATCCTCAGGGCATAGTAAAAGTCTGCCTCAATCTCTTACTGTTACCGACGGACCAGTCCAACAGCTTCTACAGCAGAAGCCGTCTGCACTCTGTCATTCAGTAGACAAATTCAGAATTAGGTCTGCCTTCAGAGAGGAAACAATCTCCTCAAAGTCTCATCAGAACTATGATTACTCACAAAGTCACCTTTGCTTCTTGCCCTTAGGGGAAGGAAAATGTATACATGCAGCAGCATGCAGAAAAGATGACGAAACAAAAACATCAACAAGCAACAGACAAATCAACCCTTGATATCGTAACACCTGGGCTCACTTGGAAAATTTGACACTGTTTAGATGAAGGTCTTCTGCAGATTAACACACAGGAGGCTTAATAGCTGTAGACAATATCTGTTTATAATCCTTGTTCTTAACGTGTTTATGTTCACGTAGTACAAGCGGCTGGTTTAGGCTTTCTCCAGCCATGCTGACGCAGGAAGTGATGCAAAACAGGGCAAATGATTAAGTAGGGACATGTGGATGTGTTCTGCTGTAGTCAAATGTAAAATCCAATGCACCTTTTAGCTTAGCACTTCTAACATCCTGCTGTAAGCAAGAGTTCCCATCCTACTCCTGAGAAAGTCACTGCCCTTGCTCTTATCACGGGCACCATCACATAGATACTGAAGTCAGACTATGACATCCTTCCTCCCTTCCCACGAGACCCTTGCCACAAGGGGTATACTAAGAAATAACAAGGTTCATCCAATCTCCAGCAAGACAAATTTCTGATATTCAGCACCCTCTGTGCAGCAAAAGATCGCAAAAAAGTTTTTTCTTTTTTTTTCCACAGCAGATTAAAAGACTAGATCAGGTCACCTGCTGCTACAGCACGGCCAAGGTCTGCCGGAGCATCAACCCATTTATAGGGCTTCACATTTCCTGTTGTGGCCAAAAGAACCATCTCACACACGCAGCCCAGACCCTTTTGTGCCTTAAGAAGTGGGTGACAGTGTCAGCAGTGCTTCACAGATGGAAGAAGCAGCCCCGCCACGTGTAATGAAGCGGGCACATGGTACTCACATCCCACCGGACTTCATCATGGGGATTTTTGGAGATGGGACCAATGAAGCAGAACGATGTTATGTGTTTGAAAAGCAGGGCAACCTAACCAGCTGAAAACAGATCCCTCACTTCAGCCACTGCATCATGTAGAGAGATTTACTCTCTTTCATTGTGAAAACAAAATAAGCGACACTGAGCTAGAAGCAGTAGTACTGAGCAAGTCTTCTGCAACCCCGCAGCAACCGTGCTCACCCATGCTTCAGAGACAACAGGATGGCTGAAGATTAATTAACTGGGTATTTGTAAGCAGTAACATAGCACACAGCAATCCAAGAGTTATACAGGACTTTAACGGCTACAAAGAAAAATCATGCAGCTATAGTAAAAATAGTACAGAAGAGGGCAACTCCCTATGGGTGGTTCCCAGCCTAAGGCTGAAGGAAATCTTCGCATCTTCTCTTACAGCAACAACACAGAGGAACTAAAGTTGCAGTTGCAGAATACTGTTACTGCCCCTAAAAATTGTGTTATGGTTCCAAAACGAGCCACAGAGGAGTAAAATCTGACTGGGCCAAAGGAATCAAGGCAGAAAGGTCTGTTACCTGACCAGGGAGGCAGAACAGGGCAGTAAAATCTGAGAACAAAGACTAACCAGCCATAAGATCACTGTTCGACCCAACAGGAGGCTAAACACGGCCATACAGCTACCGAAAGCAAAGCCAGCACAGCACAAGATGGGGAAAAATGGGGACACAACCATGAAAAGATCTGGAGGATGCTGAGGGAGGCACACATGGGCTGTAGGGGTTCACAGCAAAGGCTTCTCCTTTCAGGGCACAGACCTCCCAATACGAGACAATGACTTGTGCCACATCCAACAGGGCCAGAGGAGGGGGATTAGGAAAGTGGACACGGGGGAGGGCACACTGTGACAAGCAGATATGGCTGAGCTACACAGGGGCCTCAGAAAAGGCACAGGAAGGTGAGGAGCGAGTCTCCGGCAACTCTGACACGGGCGAAAAAGGGGAGATGTAGGGAGATGCAGCTTCTGGGGGTGGGGAGGGATGGGATGGCCCCAGAGCTCAAATATGGGATAACGGGGGGCACCACTGGGGAGCTGGAGCTCCAACCTAACTTCTGTGACTCCAAGAAAACGTTACAGGAGAGGTGAGGAAGGAAGGAAAGAGGTAAGAGGGGGTCCTGCTGCACCTGGGCACCCTGATCTCTGTTCGGACAGAGCAGCCCCCCAGCAGCTCTGGAGCTGGGCACTGGGAGAAGGTGGCCAAAGCTGGGCAACTGGGGAGGGTGAACCGGGGAGGTTCCCACGTGGCTTCAGAAAGGCAGTTCGGGGACAGTCACCTGCCAGGCGGGTGGGGGCAACTCCAGGAGGCCCCAGGGACGGCGAGGGGGTCGCTGGCAAACCCTGAAGGGCGTTTAGGGGGCAGCTGTTGATGGGTACCTGGGAAAGAGTTTCTCACGGAGATCCCTGAGGAGCATTTAGAGGTTTGCAAGGCCATGAAGGGCTGTTTCGGGGCGCGGGGCTGTCAGCAGGTCCCTGAGGGGCGGTTTGACCGGGGGGGTCTCCGGCAAGTCCCTGAGGGGCGGTTCGGGGGGAGGGGAGGGAGCCAGGCAGCCCGTGAGGGGCGAATCAGGGGGACACCGGCAGGTCCCGGAGGGCCGGCTTAGGGGGGAATCGCCACTAACCCCCCGAGGGGCGGTTCGGGGGTCCCTGAGAGGCGGCGTGCGGGGGAGGCGGTCCCCGGCAGGTCGCGGAGGGGTGGCTGGAAGGGGAGACGTCGCCAGCGAGTCCCTGAGAGCGCGTGCGGGGGGATCGCCGGCAGCTCCCTGCGGGGCGGGCTTGAGGGGTTCCCCGGCAGGCCCCGAGGGGTGTTTGGGGGCCGTCTGGCACCTCCCGGGGAGGCGGCCCGGGGTGGCCTGCGGGCACTCTCCGCGGCGGCGGCGCAGGCCGTGCCGGTCGGGAGGGGGAGGCGGCGGCGCTGAGGGAGACGCGGAGGCAGAGCCGGCCGCGGCGCTGCCGGAGCCCGAGGCCCTGCCCGCGGCACCCCCCACCCCCGCCCGCCCCGCGCCCGGGCACGCACCTTCTGGCGGATTTGCCCGGACGTAGAGACTTTACGGATGAGTTTCTGCGGGGAGCCCGGTTCCTGCTCCGGCTCGCTGTCCGACGATTCCTCCGCCGCGGCGCTGCCGGCGGCGGCGACCGCCCCGGCCTGGGGCTGCGCGGCGCCCGCCGCCGCCATGCTGCACGGTGCGGGGCGGCGCGGCCGGCGCCCCCTCCCGCCGCGCCCCGCGCTCTGCACCCGCCCGCCCTCCCGCGCGCGTCCCGCCGCTGCGGCGCCCTCTGGCGGCGGCCGGAGGGGAACGGCTGAGGCGGGGCGGGCCGGGCCGGGCCGCCCTCCCCTCCCCTCCCCGGCACCGCCCGCCCCGCCGGCAGCCCCGGCCTCCAGCCCAGCAGCGCTCCCGGCTGGCCCCGCCAACCCAGAGAAGGTTTTTCTTTCAGCTCGGACCTCTCTCGAACCCCAGACCCGATTGCTGTGGTCGCTTCCCAGTGTGCCGCTGGGTTTAATAAAGTACCGCGGGCGAATCCTCCTCCCGCCGGGTGGGAGCTGCGGTACCAGCCTCCTGCGCAAAACACTGGGCACCTGCTCTACCTGAGACGGGCTTGGTGGTCTCTCACGGCCGGACACCCCTTCCATCCCCGTTGGGTCCCCATGTGTTGCCTGATCTAGTTGAGAGGCGTCCCTGCCCACGACAGGGAGGTTGGATTAAATGATCTCTAAGGTCCCTTCCAGCCTAGGCCCTTCTGTTGATTCACGGCACCCACCTGACGCGGCCTTTCCCCACAGGCTCCACCAGCAAGAGGTCGCCCATCCCCAAAGCCCTGGGGGGCAGGATGGGGTGTCTCAGCTGGGATTTCATGCAGATGTACAAGGAGGAAGCATCTGTCACCAAACCAGGCCTGTGGGCTGACGGCTAAAGCACAGAGGCCACATATTTGACAAAAGCTGCGTTCAAAAGCGGCAGTTTAGGAGATGCTGTCACAGCAGAGAGCGCATCCCTCTCCTGGAGCCGGCAGGCTCCCTGCGAACAGGGTCCCAGCAAAAGGCCGGGGTCAGGAAATCGGACTGCTCTCCCCCAGCTCTAAACAGAAGTAGCAGGCTACAGGTCTGGTGTGGTGGAATAGCAATGTTAATGTAAGAAGCAGAAGAAAAGATAAAAGGCCAACAGTTCGCACTAGAGCCCTCTTTTCTGCCGATGAAAGGGCAAAAGAATAAAAGTTCAGCCTGACTTATGGTACAGGGAGCTAAAGGAACCAGCAGAAAACCTTCGTTCTCTGAGCAAACAAGCAAACATCCAGCACAGGCTAAACAAACAGTCGATGTCTGGGAACACTTTCCTAAGCCCAGGGAAAAGAACAGATTTTATAACCATCTTGACTCCTCCCTGTTGCACGGCAGCGTGCACTGTGTGAGTTTGTGCACGGCTTAGAGAAGTCATTGCCGCAGGTGAATTGGGAGGGAAGTCGGGTAGTGACAGAGGCATATGTCACAAGGTGGGCATACAAGAAGAAAAAGGAATCAGGCCTCTACATTTGCTAGTCCCATACTTGCAGGTCCAGTAGTCGGGAATGGCGAAGGAAACACTTCTGTGGAGGAAACTGCACTTTGAAGCAAGATTCTAACACTGTCACTCACTGTCCCCCCACCTCCTCTTAACATCTTTAGAAGATTTTCTGAATACCAGCTCTCCAGGACCAGCATATTCACAACCAGCACTTCGTCCAACCTTACCGTATTGGTGTGTTCTTCTTGACCCACCAAGAAATTAGTAACAAAAATGCCAAGGCAATCATCAGAAAGGCCTTCCCAGAAATCCAGGAGCAAACACCCAACTATCCTCCAATTATACTGACCATGAGCACCTGAAAATTGGCACGGGATTTCTTTAGTAGCAAAACACGTGCTTTAGCAGAAAAAAAACACACTGCCTCTTGCGACTTCATCTAAGGTGAGACAGCTGTGACTAGCGGAGCCCAACACTCTGACAGGTGGTATGAAGTGAGAGCACCAATGGAACTGTGAAATCAGCTATGATCTTAATTCATTGCTTTCAGCGTCTTAATCAAGACCAGTTTACAGAAGCAAAACAGGAGGTGGCTGTACTTTTAACCCAACCTATTTGTAAGTGTTAGAGGACACACATAAAGCTGTTCGGTTAAAGCCTTTGGATTCTGTAGAAGTAGGGCTTGTAACTGATGGTGTCAATAAGAAAAAAAAACAAACCAGCAAACCTCTGCTCAAAAACCAAGGCCTGTACAGAGAGCAAGTCTGCAGAAATGCCAGAGCACAGCTCACGCTTTTTCCCAAAGCAGGCTGCTTCGGCTTGTTACAGGTATCAACAGTAACCCAAGCCAGGGAGCAGGCAAGCTCTGTTTGCACGGCCTCTGTCCCACGCTGCTGGGAGGAAACAGGCATCTCAGAAATGTCTCCCTCATTCTCTCCTCTGTTAAAAGTACATCCTTGTTAGCCAAGACAAGTGGGAAGCTCTTAATTCCATTTTCTGGTGTGTGCAGTGGGAAACACAAGTTTATATTAATAAATATAGGCTCTGCATTCAGACTTCCTAGGGGAATTTAAACCAGAGACATCAAAAAGCAGATTTAGAGTAAAAATGAGAAAATACCAGTTATTTCACATGCAAAATTTAATTAGCTGATGCAGTCCACTACAGCCAAAACATAAGCGAGGTTCAGAAAAGGATTAGACATTCACATGGGTAGTGAGGCTATCCAGATCAATGGGAGAGAACAAAATTTCCAAAACACAATCTTATTTCTATTTCTTAAAGCATACACCGACCTCTGGCAGATAAGTGTTGGAAAAGGCTCCTCAGGGCAGGCTGTCCCGTAATTTCCTCCTTGATTTTACCGCACCCACTTTTGAAGCACTCTTGCATACAGGAAACTAAATTAAATATAGGATCAGTCTAGAGTAGCAATTTTCTGTTTGCAGTTGTATATAGGGAGATTTGTTAAGGAGTTCATGGACAGTGCACATTTCTCTCATCCTTAATAACACAGGTGTTAAGAATATTGCTAGAAAGGTAACACAGTGTTTCAGTATTATAACCGCTAGGGAAGATGACTTGCAAGACATTTAATGGTACAGAAAGTGAGTGTAAGCCACACAGAGGGAGAGTGCAAGCACTGGGAATATTCACTAGATGAGTTAGGTAAAGCATAAACACAAAAGCAACCAAAAAGAAGTAAAATCAGTTTGTACAGCCCACTGAGAACCTTCAACGAATCACCAAAGGCTGCAGCCTTTCAGACTAGGACGTGGTTCACTAGTCAGGGACTCTCTGACACCAGCTCAGCCTAGGCAGTGCGCACAAACCACCAGTTCAGCTCTCATCAGTGGTGAAAGGAACCAGCTGTGGTACTGGGCAGCCCTGAAAGCAGAAGTCATGGCATGGCAGCCTTCCTTGTCCTCCTCTGGTAGCTTGAGTAAGCACCAGGTTTTGAGTTTGCTGCATTCTTCTAGCACTGAAAATTTTAATAAGCAATAGAGATTCATGGTATTACATCCACTGAATTCAGGGCTGGTCCTTGGGAGACCATGCACACACTGAGAACACATACTCTACGAGAAACCTAGGTCCTAAAGTTGTAACTCATGCCAGACTACATCGCTTCTACGGCAGCTTGTTCTTTTAGTCACTCCTCGGCTGAGGCCGTATTCTTGTCTTCGTTGTCAGGCATATCTTTTAGCTGTTGACGAGCAAACTCCTCAAATACCAGCTCTATTTCACTGAAATGCAAGAAACACAGGTCTTTCAAAATCATGTTAGCAATTTTTTTATACCCGCAAACTAAAGGCAACACACAGAAGGAAGAGAAGGAACCCGGAGCAGCCTCTGGTAATGTTTCCTTTGTCTTCAAAGGGATTTGATCACATTTCCACAGGCACCATCTTCACTGGTGGTATTCTAGCTCACACGAAAAGCAGTTGATTGAGCTAGACAGGACAAACTGAGGAGATTTTTGATCTGTACTGAATCATGTCCGTTTCAACTAAATATTTATCAGCCAGTTGAACCCTCTGCAGCCTGAAAGGGTGTTTGTCTAGAAATAAAATGTGAAACATTTCATCCTTTTTCCTTCTGTACTAAAATAGGTGCACATGGTCAAACCTATTGGAGTTGCTGAAGTTTAGAGCTATAGAGCATCAGCTGACCACAAACACACACGCCCCTCCAACTGTGAGGCAAAACACGATTTTTTTCATCAACTAGTTTCACATGGGCAATCATTGCTGTTCAGCTGATAGCAGGAATTTGTCAAGCCCCAGTGACCTACTCGTGACTTAAGCTCGTACTCTGTGAATCCTGTGGATTTTTGGATAGCTTTGGGGACTTTTCAAAGAGTCAATGCACAACCGCAGCTAGAGTGTGAAATATTAAAAGAAACGTACCTATCCTTCTCTGCAGTCAGCAGCATGCAGCAAAGGAGGAAAAAAAGCACACCGAGTAGTTATAACAGTGCTAAAACTAGAAAAAAATTATCAACTGACAAAACAGTGACAAACAGTAGGATTTGCAGCAATACAAGGAGAATTCCAGAAAGTCTCAAAATGTGCGTACATGCACCTGATGAAGCAAAAGTTGATCTCCTTAATGGAAAAGCACTGTAGCAACGCTGTCGAACACATCATAAGGGCTCAGAAATGAAGACAGATTTTCCCATTTAGGCTTGCTAGGAGTCACAGCTGTGAGTCACATCTGTGCACACACTTGTACACAGAATGACAGTGCTTGCGTGACATGATGTAAGTCTTACTTGGTCTGTCACTGTGATTTAAGCAGCCAGATGATGAAAAGATGATGTTCCTTTTCAATAAAGATCAAGGTATTAAAATCAGAGGTCAGAACACAGAAAGGCCAAGGTGGTCTCTCACTAGACAGGTTATGCACTTGAGGCAACACTCCCAACTTCATCTTTCCCTAAATATAATCCCAAGACCTTCAGCACTAGTGTTTCTTTAGTGGGATCTTTGCTAACCACACCATAACGAAAGCCTGCTGGCTAGGAGGAGTCCTTGGGAGCTGTTTCAGCACAGCCTAAAATAAGCACAACAGACTGTGTTGCAGTGATCAGATGAGGGCAGGGAATTTTTTGTTCTCACAGTTACTTTATATTTGGCAAGTAACAGTCGCTTCACTGGCTTACTTCTCATGAGTTGAAGTCAGGGAGCCAGGCACAGCTAGGCCATCGTGCTACAGAACTCACCAGGGATCTGGGACGCTTCACTGACTGGGGAACTTGCTACCCTGAGAATTCCTACAATCAACGCACCTGAAATCAAGGGCAACAAGTAGCAGCTAGCACTGCTGGAAAAATCAGCATTAAAAATGTGCCAGATGGGGCCACTCTAGCCAAAATGCCTCAAAGGATGGACCATGTAAAGACATTTGTGAGGGTATCTGGATTATCCAGAGTCAAAAAGGATGGTTTCATCTACCCACAGAAGCCAGGATGAAGTCTGGAAAGTCTCAGGGCATGCATGCTTGACTGAAATGCATTTAAAATGACATATTTAAAACTTTTTAAATTTCCAATGCATAGAGTATCATTCTAATTTCATTTTTCTACCAATTTTTATCCTTTAAATAGTCTGCTCTCTTTCCCCACTTTGAAGTATGTTCATTATTACGGAAACAGTGACACCAATGACGTGGGTGAAGCCAAGCGAGCCACCTACCAATGCGGTTTGAATCCAGTTTTACAAAACAGGTTGGGGGGAGGAACATGTATTGTTTTGCTTGGGCATATACTTTACTGTCGGATAAATGCCTACTGAACCAGTCCAGAGGTAATGTGGCAGTAGAGTAACTGATCACATACCTCAGATGTAAGATGACATTAAAAGATGCAGAACTTTGCCTTCAGGCTGCTGTACTGCTGCATCCCATATGCTTGTTAAATGGCTGCATTTTCACCTTACCGGGAGTTAGGTCCGCTCTACACAGTTCTCTTGCCATCCTCTGGCTTATTTAACATGTTGAAAAATTCTCATGCACCTGAAAATTGATAGACTTTTCCCGTTTTTAACTAGGATGCCGGTAATTGTTTTGAGGGTTGGGGATGGGAGGGGGCTGTGTTCAAGGATCGATGAGGCTCCAGAATGTCATCATACTCTCTCTGCAGAGGGTTTTCGGTAAGTTTTTATTATGCAGCCACAGAAATGATTCCATATAATTAAAGTTGTGGCATATGGTAATTTTCATTAGAAGCATGCTTTAACCTCTCTTAACCTTATGGGGGGGGGAAAAAAAAGAGAGTAGGCTGTGCTATTTTTCAAGATATTCAAGTGCTTTAAAAATTCATTAATTTCTGAAAGTTATAATACTAATGCAGGGCAGGTATAGCTTAACTACCAAAAGGGCAAAGCATTTACAGGTTTCTTGAAACCAGCCCTTTCATGCAAGTTTAACAAGGGAGCAGATGAATGACCATTTGTTGAACAGCAGCCAAAACAAAAGCCAGTGTCCAAGACATAGGCTTACAAAATGTAAAGCATCAGGAAAAGGGCAGGAAAACCCCAGACCAAAGAACTCATGCTGAGACCACAGCTTTGTGAAAAACCCAGCAGGATCTTCTGAGCTGACTGCTGACCTGGAACAGTCTCAGAAGCATGAAGAGAGACAGCCCAGTTTGAATCTATCTTTAAAAGAAACAAGAGCTCTATACATTTTTGTCAGCAGGCGGAAGAGACAGACTGCCAATGTGACAGGAGCTGCTTTGCCTAAAAATAACCACCTGTGAACCACATGGGTCCAAAACCAGTTGCGAAACCAGCACACATGAAACATGCAAATACTGACCTACAAGAAGTGAAGACACGAAGGCTATAAATAAACATGGGAAAGAAAAGGTAGCAAGCCGTTCCTTTTCCATCTCCTCCAGGCACAGGAAAGAAAGATCAAGCAATCTGCAATAGCCAGGCACTCTGACAGACCTGCTTTTTACCGAGTGATGAACGCTTCAGAGCTCGCTCGCAGACAAGGAAAAAGGGCAAAGCAATCTGCTCTGAAATAAAGCACGCAGCAGTTGATCACACTTGTTCCGGTTTGGCCCTGAGAAAATTAAACCACGCTCTTGAGAAGCTGCTTGTTCTGAGGTTCTCTACACTTGGATCAGCCGTGCATGATTAAATACACTGATGCTACACACTTGATTTACTTTTGTCATAAATCACCTTGGCTAGAGAAGGGAAAAAGGATATTACCCCACTGTAAGGAATAAATCGCAATACATGACATTTTTTTCATCCCACTTTAGCTTTCACACAGAATCACAGAATGTCAGGGATTGGAAGGGACCTCGAAAGATCATCAAGTCCAATCCCCCTGCCAGAGCAGGAACGCCTGGATAATGCTACACAGGAACGTGTCCAGGCAGGTCTCGAATGTCTCCAGAGAAGGAGACTCCACAACCTCCCTGGGCAGCCTGTTCCAGTGTTAGACTCTAATAAAATGGTTGCTTGGATTTCTTTCCCTTCTCGCAGCAGTGTCTTAAGATGAAGTGACAGTCAAGTAAGCAGGGAGGTGCAATAGGCAAACTGGTTACTATTGACTCATCAGTAAAAACAAAACGGAACGGAAAAAGAAGATAAGGAGTGATCTCAAAATTCCCTGGGCATGCACCCCTGTCTACACCCACTGCAGAGGCTGCTGAACAAACCAAAGAAAAATTTCATCTTTTGGGGCCTTTGAGAGTCTAAACACTTTTTATTTTCCAGCTCCATCTCTGCAATTAAGTCTTGATTTGCCCGATTCCAGATTAGATGGTGTTTCACTAATAAAACATTTTATTTCTCAGAGTTTATGAACTGAGGTGGTAGAATAAAAATTTTAAAAGTGTGAACTAGTAATTAGGAAGAGTGATTAGGCACAGTGCATGGCAAATTACCAGCCAATAATGCCAGAAAGAGTTTTTGTTTACCAGCTTCATATGGGAGGCTGTTTTATTCCCTGTAATGAGCTCAGACACCACATTCCAGCACAGTTCTTAAGTCAGATATGCAGGCTTCAAAGGAATTTTCTGTTGTATTACAGTATCTTTTTTTTAAGAGAAAGCATTTATTTCTTGAGTTAACCGTTTGGAGGGCTTTCCCATGGGCTAAACTCCTGAAACTACCTGTATTTTTTTTCAATTTGTAAGAAACTCGCAGTTTCCATCTGCACAAAACACATGAACCATAGCTGCCTTCTGACAGCAAGCTCCTAGAAGACTTTGATGTAGCAAACAACACGTGGGCTGTGCCTTTGGTAAGAGGATGTGTTGGGGGAAGTGATCTGAGAAATATTGCAGTTCTCCATTTCCCTTGTAAAGTCTTCTGCCCACATCCTTTTGAGTGTACTATATAAAGGAGTATATCAACCGTCCTTTGAAATGATCTTGGAAGGAAGAACTGCCTGACTTCCATTTTTCCTCATATTACAAATGCTTCTGCCAGAGTCATCTGCCTGAAGCATAAGTAATAAAAAAGGGGTCTGCGGCATTGTTAACACCAAAAAATGTCACGTAAAGGAAAAAATTTGTACCGTTCTAAAAAGGTAAAATTCTTTACCTTGGCCAAGGCTTTTGGATGATCCTTGTTTGAAGTTTTCAAGCTTTTTTGTCTTGAATCTCTGTGAAATTTGCTCCAGATTTTGCAGCCCTGAGCTGCCCCACCAGCACCTCTGCCCTGTGACACTCCCATGGACACTAGATGGCCCCCACCAGCCACTGCTCCTTGGGCCACTGGTGCCAGTCGCAGCCCCTTGCCAAGTTCCTGGGCAGGGGGGTTGCTGCAGGGCAGTCAGAAGAAAATGCTTTTGTACGTACAAACTACCAGAAGAGACAGAAGACCCTTGTCAAAGCAGCTCTCCCACAACGAGTCACCTGTCTGAGATCACGATCAAGCACACGGCAACGTCAGCGTTCTGCTGGCAGAGCTTCGCTGGCCTGCAGCACGGAAGGGAAACCCAGGGCACAGGCACAGCTAGGCCCGCAAAAGCTACCTTCACCCACTCCAGCACATCCATCATTAGCAAACTCTGATTGCCAGTCAGAGCAACTTGAGCGTGGAGCGGATCACCAGTCTCCCTTCTCATCACTCACACTGGGTTCCTCCAACAATTTCACACAGTGAGGACTCAAGTGGCTCCTTTCTAATGCTTCCAGTACAGAACAAAGCACCTATCTGAGGATAACTCTGCTCACAGGTTCCACCATCACCTTCTAGTGGCCTTAGTCACAGCAGCTTTAGGTAAGTTAGAGCCCAAAGAAAAAAGTAAAAAGTAAAAAAAGAAAAAGCCGTGCAGCAACAATCATGGGTCTTCATCTGAAGCCCGTGCAACTCTGTCCAAATGTAGAGGGCAGAACAAGATCACTCATCCGTAACATCCTCAACACCGTTAGGCTGGCATCATGTTTTGTGTTCCAAAAGCTGCTTCAGATGCCACAGAGGAGCTTCTGATTTAGTGCAAGCACCTTGCTTATTCTCTATGTTCACCATTAGAGAACAGAGCCAGCCGGGGCCTGAGGAAATGGGTGGAGAACACAGATGCTGGAGACAGTGTGCAGCTCTGGCATCTGAGCTCAGGCCTCGACATGCCTGGGGAAGGCTCGCTCCTTACACTGCTTTAAAGTTCCCAGTCTTTTATTTACTGATGTGACTTGGAAGAGACATTCCTCCCAGGTACCCACTGAACATAAAGGGCACATCACAAACCTTATAGCCAATGCCATATCGAGATGACATCACAAACGGTTTTACCACCTCTTAAACTTTGCTCAGAGGTATTTTGCTTTTTACAATGCTCACGTGTCTTCTGTGTTTTCTGTGATTGGAACCTGGCTGGGAATTGCCAGCAGCTTCATTTGGGACATTTTCCACGATAGTCACGACATTTAAATGCAGCACTTCCTCAAGCCCCTGTGATTTGAGCTGTGATTCCATGGATGACAGATAAAAAGAGAACTGACCCCTTTCCACCTTCTCCCATCTTACCATCCCTCCTCCCTGTTATTTTGTGCTTTGAGGTTGAGATACATATACACACGTCCAAAGCAGCCCTCATACTGGAGTCTTGTAGACTCTGAAGGCCTCCTGTAGGTCAAATCATTATAAATCTTGCACTGGTAAGATTTTACTGAAGTCTGATAATGAAGAAAGGCAAAAACCAGGTGTAACAGACCTGCTGAGTTCTTTTCCTCAGGTTTGGGGTGCATGAGACGAAACGGCAGCTCTGTGCCCACTTCACTTTGGGAAGAAGAGAGAACGCATCAGATCCACAGCTCCATTCACGTCTGGTTCAGTCCCCTTCCCACCTCAGGCCAGCCCAAGCCCTGAACTCCCGCATCACCCATTCTTTTGTCTTTTTCTAGTCATAATTTCCCCCCCCTCAAAAAGCATTTCATTCTGATTTCTGCACAAATATCCCAGGCATATCCACTTTAATAAACTGGGTTGATTATGTGCTGAATGTATTTGCACATATGTAAAATCAAAGATAGTTTTGCAACTGCTTCATTTTAACACCTGAACACACAGACTTCTTAATTCTACCAGCTTAAGGGATCAGTATTATTTTAGGGAGATGGGGAAAAAATAGGAAAGCGGGTAAAAAGATGAATTTATAACTATGACTGCCTAGTCTGAAAAGGAAGATGACATTTACCTGGAGGTTAGGTCTCCCAGCACGCTACAGAAGAAAATAAGGAGAAACACACAAATGTATTTAGTGCCTTTCCATTCCAGTGCTCTACTAAATGCTGTTTTATTGGTGGACTATCAAAATCACCTTCCTCGTATATTCTTCTCTACTGGCCACAAGGCATAGCATCCAAATAAACTTGTTTTTATGAAAAAGTAATTTTCATTTTTCATGTCCCTCCCATGTAGAAGGTGTAAGGTTTTGAACTCCTGATCAAGCATTAGGCATAGCTCCTTTTTCTAAGAGCCAAAGGGCAAGAGCAATTGGAGAACCACAGAAGACAGCAGTCATTTTATCAGGCTTTAGGCAAATCATTGACTAATTTTCATACTACAAAGAAGGATAGATGAATGAAATGAAAATGTAAACAGTAACTACTATCAATGGAAATTTATTATCCTTGTCCTCTTTTGCACTGCGTGCTGGGAACTAGCTCATATTGATAACATCAGCTTCTCCCAGTAATTATGACTCTCAGGCAGATGTCTCTACCTTCTGCTCTGGGAGAATACGAATATGAATATAAAAGCTCACAAAGTTTCACTTCAATTCTCACAAAAGTTTTGGTTTTGAAATAAAAATTGCATTGCAAACCAGAGGTTCATGCTTCAGCCATAAAGCATCTAAGGAAGGTAGTCCAATTCTCCTGGTTCTGGACAACTTCCTTGGTTAGAGCAAGATTGATTTCCAGACAATTTATGCTTTAGAGGGAGCCCAATTTCCTACAACACGTGCCTTTTCTCCTGACCTCTCCTCACTTGTCAATGAAATACACACATCATCCCCTCTCTTAACTCTATAAGGATGTAGCAAAAGGTCTGGTACTCTTACCCTGGAACAGTGAGCTTCACTTTGACCTTGTAGGAAACCAGAATCCCCATCACAGTCTTGTCTATTCCATCCTTAATACTACCAGAGAGAACAGAGAGCTGTGTTAGGTGGCACAGCAACACAGCAACAATATACGGCTGGAGCAAGAATGAGGTGAACATTCCATTCTTCTGAAAGTAATAGAGCGGACAAGCCTCAGGGAGAGCAAATATCTCTCCAGATCCGTGACAACTATTTACCCTGAAGGAATACGATGGGGTAAGCAACGCAACTTCAATGTATCCATCTGGACACACGTTTATGGGTACAAACTCCTAATAGAAGTGTTTTCTCCATCCTCCCCTCTTCTTTATAACCCTCCACTATCTGGGACCATTTGAAACTCTACTCACATAGTGCTAGAAGCCAAGTTGGTGTCCTCGTCCTTTAGCTTTCCATCCAGGGCTATTTCTCGTGTCTCCCGGTTATTTGCGAGCAAAGGCAAAAGTGTCAGTGTCTTGGTCAGGCTGCTGTTTGGCTGCACCTTCTCCCTGAAAATAGGAAGTGGGTGAGTGGAGGAAAGCGATATGTGTATCCCAACCAAGAGGATTTCAAAACCGATTACAAAGCTGTCCAAAAGAAGTGGAATTTATCTGTCCAGCTCCAGTTGTCTACAACATGGATGTCTACACCTAAAATACTCAAAAATTTCCCTTTATAATCAGAAGAGAGGAACAATCGCTTGCAGAAAATTATTAATTTCTCATTAAGGCAGACTTAAGTAAGTCAAAACTATGCTGCAGACCTCCAAATTTGGTCAAAATGAATCCTAGTTGAGAAGACTAGTACTCAAGGGAAAACATGTCCCTAAGCTACAGAGCCAAACACCAGAGAAATACAAAGCATCCAGGTGTGTCAAGTTCAACACTGCACTGCCAGTACAGCACGATGCAAAAGAGCAAGCGGTCCTTCACAATGTCAATAGGCTCAGGGCTTTCTTGTGCTTACTAAGATGAGAAGAAACCAAATGAAATGGTGTGAAAAAGCGTGGCCTCAAACTAGAGAATCCATGACTTCTACTCAATCGGCAGCAACTTTCAGAAAAAAAGTTGCATCTCTAAAGATTTCAAGTAATGGGGAGCCTTCCTGTACCACTGCTAAGTTTTTCTAGCAGGCAATTACTCTTCAACACTCTTCTGCAATGTCCCCATCCTCTGAAAAAGAGTGTAGGGTCCCTGCTGGCTAAGTGAAAAGGAGACCAGTTGCATCCAGAGAATATGGGTGGTGCAGGGGACACTCATACACAAGGGAAGGGGAGAGAGCCCTGTAACAGCACTAAGTGCCAGACTATAGCTGGGAGTACCTCCTACTACTGAGGAAGAGAATGTTTATGAGGGTGTGAAGGAGCAAGAAGGGATAAGCAGTTCACTCACTGTGTTTCCTCAGAAGCTACCACTTTTGTATAGCAGTCACTGGAGTACAAAACCACATTGGCAACCTGCTCCACTGAGCGAGAAAGCAGAAAGCAAACAATTAGTTGTGCGTACACATCAGGAACAACATGACTGCCCCCACCTTGACACTTAGACATGAGGGGGACAGCAGGAAAACCCACCCATTTAGAGCCTGACGGGACCACGACGTCAGACAACCTGACCTGCATAGAGACCAATAGTACAGAAATGGCTAAAGTCATCTTTTCCTTTGATTTGGAGATGACAAAAAGTCAATAACCCATAGTTTCCACTGGGATCCTGCTCTTTCCATTAAAAAGATCTCCCTCTCTCTTTTCAAAGCACGTCCGCTTTTATCTGCAGTCACTGCTATCTCTTGCGTATCTATAGCCCGCGCATTTGCATTCTGGAGACACCGTCGTCAAGCAGACGGCAGTCAAGAGCCTGTGATAATAAATGGCTTATAATCTCTAGTGAAACACCAGAAAAAATAAAGTAATTGAGTGAAACATCAATGAAGGAGAATCTGGGGACCAACAAGGCCTTTTTAAGTCTAACAGAGGCGCGTCAGCCTAAACATATTTGTGAATCAATAGACAGTACATCCAAGATTGGCACTGAATTGGCTTTCTCTGGTAAAGTTTTGTAAAAAAACCTCAGCAGTTTTGTTCCCTCCCTGCTTTTCTTTCTCATCCTTTGTCTCTCAGACTGTCTTCCCCAGGCCCAAGTGCAATGGGGCCTGTGGGACAAAAACACGCAGTGCCACAAATAACACACCCACAGTATTAAAACTCCTCTGAAACTCAGCCCCTGCCCTTAGCTTCCTCAGGAGGAATTACACCATCGCTGGCAGAGCGGTTGCTTCTCACAATGCCAGATGTTTCTGAAACCCTTGGGCAAAAAGGCGTGCAACCTCAGCACACTCAGCGGGAGCATCTCATTGTCAGGGGATCTCTTCCCCAACTGGTCTCCGTGATAGCTCCCAGAAGAGGTGGATTTTTCCCTTACAGCACCTGCCTTGCCCGCTGCAGCTGCCAGACCATTTCTCTTTATTAGAGGGGACAGACTGATGCCTGAAATTAAGCCCCCCCAGTAACCACAACAGTCAGGAAAAAGCTGCAGTGTTTCTCTTCATGAACAGCAAAGAAACAGCAGCACACAGGGTGGAAGGACAAATTCCTGACTTGTCCCAGACTGCCTGCTCAAGCTGTTGCGAGCACTAAATTCTGGCTCTCTTTCAGTCTGCTCACCATTCAGTCGTCTTGCCCACAAAGAATCCCAAGCAGCAGAAAAAAACATACCCTGGACTTTGATCTTCTTCACCGTTTTCTCTGTGTTGTTGTTGATGGTGATAGTGACTGGAATGGGCTCGCCATGGTAGTACACCTGGAAGGAATCTGATGCTCAGAACAGCAGCCAGGAGGCTTCTCCTAAGTCCTAAACCCCTTTAGTCCCCCCAGATTAAATCTCTTCAGAGACCAGAGAAGGTAAGATGACCCTTCCCAACAATTCATGATCCTTTCTTCAGTGACTTATTTAGCCTCAAACGCATCTAGTAACGGTGTCTCAGCCTCCTCTAATAGTAGCTACAGACAGAATTTACATTTGAGCCCCTGAGTGCTGGGACAAGCCAGTCTCAGCTAAGACTGAATAACAGATGAAGTAGCTGCTTTGGGTAGCAAAATGCCTATTGGTATGCCAATACGATGACGTCCCACACAGCCCCAAACTCCTCACCTCTTTACTGAGGGAAGCTTTCAAGTGCAACGGCTTGTTGGACATGAAGAACTGCCAGGTGGTCTCTGTACAAGGTTGGGGTCCTGGTACTTCTGGAGCGTATTGCACTTTACGGATCAGCAGACGTGCAGAGTTCCTGGGAAGTAGCGGTGGAAAATGTGGTGGTGTGTTGTGCTTGGCAGAGGCAGGAATTCCGCCTTTATGCATTCTTATGCCCAGGAAGTCCACTGACAAGTGGGGCAAAGCTAAACAACCAACCAAGGTACTGCACCACCCACACCCTTTAAGAAGGGCAGAGTTCAAGACGGACACACATTTTTTTACCTCTTATGAATTCTCTCTTCCACATTCTCTGTTGAGAAAGCTTTCACCTCAAAGTCCACCCCACAGGTCTGCCAGAGAGAGAGAGGACAGTTGTGAAACCAGTGTCAGAAGCCAAGAGCATCTGCAGATGTTTAAGTATCTTTCTGTACACCAGAAAATGGCAAAGTCCTGCCAACGGCAAATCCTTCTGGCCTCCTACCATTGTAGGAGATCCCTGCTAACTGGTGTGGCAGCATCCACCTGTTTCATGCTGCTTCTGAGAAAAGAGGTTTAATTCCAAGCCTTGGATGGATGACATCCTTGCTCCTAAAAGGCCTTCTGGGAGAACAGTGCAGTAGAGGTCTCAGCATGCTACAGGTTATAAGACTGAGCAGCCTGCAAGGCTCTGCAGTCCACCTTGGGTTTCTGAACCAATTTGCTGAATCAGTTTTGTAATGCCAATACCTGAGCTGGGTCCACTTCTTCCGTAGAGTCTAAGGAGTGGGAGTGATCAGGCCAAGCTGACCTTTGTTTTAACAGGTTTATACCATCATGGGACATCTGCGTGAGTCCTGGATAACTCTCTAGAGAACAGTATAGGAATTTTTGCTAGAATAACATTCCTTGACTAAAAACCACAGCTTACCCTTGTTGCCCTGGACTCTACAACCTGCATCCCACCTTGCTTGGCTGTTAGCCTAGCACTGCTGTTCAGAGAAGCATCCAGTTAAGTATAAAAGGAATATTTTAAACGGTGTCAGAAATTTTGCAGAATATCTCATTATCTGGTGACTTTTACTCCAGGGTTTTTGGTTTGTTAACATACATGTGCAAGCCATCCCTTCTCTGCATTTGTTTTAATTCAGAAGCAGGTCTTAACACATACTATTTATAGTAATCTGTAAGATTTTAGACAGTCTCCTTTTTTCTCATATAGCCTGACAGCTACAAGCATTTTATGTGCAGCCAACCCGCAAATCATGTGGTATCCTTAAGGGCACTGCAGATTTAGTAGTCTTGCTGCTGCTTGACTAGATTTCCGTTCTTATTCTGAGAACTTAAATTCGAACTCTGTGACACACACTTGTAGCTCTTAAGTCAAGTTCCTGACATTTGTGGCACAGCACAGTAAAATCCAGTATCACCTTATTCTGCTCTCAAGCTAGTCAAGTAAATTCACATGGCTTTTTCCACTTGACTTGCTTCAACTATGATAAGCACAAGTGTCCCATTGGTCTCACCTTATCAACATCACGAGGTGCAGGCTGCAGACAGACTGAACAAGGCAGGTAATCTGGAAACTGTTGGGAGAAACAAAAGGAAAAATACCATAAAGCAATATTACACAGATACTCTAGTTAATATATTGCTCACAAAAGGTACAAAGCAATCCTGAAGACAACAGGCCACTCGCTGTAATGTGGTAACCCTTTGAAGTTCTGGTTAAGCTAAGGGCCTTAATATATTAGGCCCTCGGTTAGAGCGTGGTGCTGATAACACCAAGGTCGCAGGTTCGATCCCCATTGGGTCCCCATGTGTTGCCTGATCTAGTTGAGCGGCATCCCTGCCCATGACAGGGAGGTTGGATTAAATGATCTCTAACACCCCTTCCAGCCTAGGCCATTCTGTGATTCTATGATTATCTTGCCTTGTATAAACAAGTCTCTCTCTTTCAAAAATACTTCAATAGCCAAGAAAGGGGAAAAAAAGAGTAAAAAATAGTCCAGGTACACAAAGCACTTGGTCTAAAAATCAAACAAAGCTCCAGAAGCACAGCTTAGAGTAGAAGCTGCAACATCTACCTCCTCATCCAAGACGATCAACACAGCTCACAGCAGCAGTACTCACTGTTCACATAAGCTTGAAGCTTGAGCAAAGCATCTCTATCAGAAACACAACTAGGGCCACGAAGAGCAGGCAGTCACCAGGCAGCATCCATTCGCTCCCAGCCTGGGCAGGGCTGGCAACTCCAGACACCAACTGGGAAGGCTGCAGAGTAGCTCACGGGGGCCGAGTGCTAACACTCCATAAGGGACTGCAGCAAAGATCACTAGATTGCATGAGTGATTAATAATTACGGCAGGTAACCCATTTTGCAGAATCTTTCAAAGACGTAGTTGCTGCTACATCAGAGGATGTGGTTTTCAAACCTGGATCTGTCTAGGGAACACTAAGGCAGACATGTTACTGGCAGTACCAGAACCATATCCTGTCAGAATTGGAATTTGGCAGTGAGCTGCTATTTGTTGACGACATCCGGTAAAGAGCTTTTCATCCACTTGTTTGATCCATAAATTTGTTAAAGATAAAGGATTTGGCACTTCCTCTGTGAGCACTGAGTCAGTGGTATAAAGTATTCCAGCCTCTCGGGAATGGGGAAGACAAGGACGTATGCGGCTCTTGCGAGCATAAATGCATTGCACATTCCTTGCCTTTTCAAGGAAAGCACTCTTCACACGCTCTTGGGATCGTCTTGTACTTTACCACTTAGGATGGCAAGGAAAAACACTGGTGCCTTGCCTGCCACTCAAAATGGGAACTTTGCATAACATGAATTCACTACTAATCCCCATCTTCAGCCCGTGACGGGGACTCAGCAGCCTGGTAATAACAGACAAGGATAAGCGGGTCAGAGGCTCTTATGAGATACTTAACGTAAAGAAAAAGGGATAAGCATTTTTCCCCAGCTTCTTTAGCAGAGATTCCTGCAAGTGGGTGAGAGACTCTGGCTTGTCAGCAGGCGGGTACACTTGGACCCTAGAGAAGAACAGGTCCCGTCGGAAGGTGAGGCCAATCACATCGATGTCTTCCTGGCCATACCGGAAAGCACAGGTCAGGGACACGTACACTGGAAAGAAGCACATGATGGGTAAAGCGTGCAGCAGGCTCACAGCGCAGCCTGGGGGGATGCAAAATCCTCCTGCACTAGATAATCAGGGAAACACATTTCAGCACTGCTGTAGAACCCAGTAAGGATTCATACCATATGTAAGAACATACATTATGTTGAGTAAAAGCCCACTCGCTGGGGAAGACCTTAAAGCAATAAAACTGTTCTACCTCAGCATCTCACTTCAAAAGAGAATTAACAATCTCTGAAACACGTGTTGCATAAAACCTCAAACCTTTTTTCTCTTTGATAACTGCAGGATCCACCAGTACAACACCATCTGAAAGAAAAGGAAAATAAATAAAACAAATATTAACAGAGAATAACCAGGGTTGAGAGAGCAGGAAGGGCAGTGTGTATCCTTGTGGACATACCTACAGGTTCCACACTGTCTATGTTATCAATGAAGTCCCGCTTTCCCAAGTAGATGGTCAGCTGTAGGGAGATAACCATAGTTGAATTACAAGGTATTGATGGTTGTGTGCTTGCGTGTTGAAGTGACAGGACACAGAGCACAAATCACAGACTATAAATCTTGTAGAGATCACAACGACTGTATTTTAAATGGAATATATTTCTTCCCCAGCAAATGTGCAAACTCCACCACACTCAACAGGATTGTTCGCACGCTTCAAGACATCAGAATCGAAGACCTTGAAAAGTACAACATAAGTATTTGTGCATGGGACAAAGAACTATAGATTTGAAGATTTTTGGTGCCATCAGGTTGGAAAGACAATGAATCCACTTTGTTTTAAAACATTTGTCAGCAGGAGTGCAACCCAGTAGGAGTGAGAGGCGAGTTGCCTTCCTCTTGTATTATAAGAAGCTTGCCCTATGAACTCTGTTTACACCATCTCTTCAAACTTAGTGCTAAATACAGTTCATGGTCCTTCAGAAAAAAAATGAAGGGGACAGGCAAGAGTTTTCTAATACATCTCCAGTCTCACTGCAAGCAAAACTCATACCTATATAAACCCATTATTATGGTACTTACAGCTTTGTCACGGGAGCTTTTTTTAAAGATAACTTGAGGAGAACTAGTATTCTTCCCACTTGTTCCCGTCTTCCGAGATTCAGGGCAGCTCATGGTCAAAGATGGGTATGTGACTGTGGATGAATAAAAGCTTTTCTACCCCAAAATGTCCTGGGAAAGATGTCAGAAAAAAAAAAATAGGTGGATGAGACAAAAGCAGAATTATACTTACTCGCAAAGCACTCTACTCCCATGTACAGTTTACCAAAAACTATTTCAATAGATGCTCGGGCACAGCACAGAAGGTGGGTTTCTTTTCATTTTAGCACTTGCTCATTAAAACCATGAAAACCACCCCCAAATCAAACATAAAACGTCTATTTAAAAACAGTTCTTCAGAAACATTACAAAAGACCAAGAACTATTTTTAGATCATATTAAAAAAAAAAATCAAAACAAACAAAACAAGTAGACTAACAGAAATATCTGGAGGAGAAAGGACAGGGTGGCCTTTGTAGAGAGGTTTCTAGAAAGCAGTTTTGTGAAGAAATTATGAGTACAGATAAAAGTAATCTGATCAACTTCAAGATTTGTCATCAGAGGCTCTAAACTGTCATGAGATAAGAAAGAAGGTCATTCCGCTCATCACTAATGGGATAAAATATGGGAAATAAAGAATGTCAATACATATAGATTTTGGCTACCTTCAGGGTTTGGATTGTTTGGATGAAAGTTGTTGCCTTTTTTTTTTTTTTTAAACCATTAGAAGTACACAACAGGGCAGTGTCATCTGTCCTGGGACATTTGCTATTGAGCATATCTGTGAATGAATGGAAAGATGCCTAGATAAGGGGTGAATCGCCTGTCCGCAGACACAAAGCTATTCCAGATACCCCAAAATAAAGCTATGTTAAGCTGGAAGCATGCTTCATGTTGCAGACTAGATAGGTGATGAAATGCTGTATATTCTACAACAGTGCGTGAAAAGCATTGCATTCAAAGAAAATACAATTATAGTCTGAGAGGCACAGTTGTACTTGGTATCACTGAGGAAGAATGTCTTGACATAAGCAGAGTAGTTGTTAGGATAAAGCAAGAAAGCAGAGAGTGCCATTTATACCATTTCAGAACTCCTTACCTATCCACATCTTGGATACGGTATATTCAGCCCAAGACCTAGAGTAAGGGGGTATGTATTGGTAAGGAGTCAGACCAAACCCAGGATAAGAACTCATCTGTCCTACTGTATCTTCTTAAATCAGAACCAAACACAACCTGTTACTTGCAGGGTATCATTGAACTTAAAATGAAACGGGTCCTAAGAATGTAACAGTCCAGCTACCTGCCCAGAAACATAACAAGTATAACGAGGGGGAAGGAACAGATTGTACCCAAGGAAAACACGGATGGAAGAAGATTCTAAAGGAGAAAAAGCAGAAAAAAGCAAGCCACAAAATATGTCCAGGCAACTTGAGTGGTACAAAGTGGAGAGAGATTAGTTTTTCCGTTTTGTTGAAAGTCATAAAAAGTAGCATCCAATTTAAGTGATCAGACAGCAAATTCAAACTAAAGTGCAGCATTTCCCAACATAACTCAAGATTTGAGAGTACAGCATGTTGGCACGGAAGGCTCTGGAAATCACAGAATCACAGGATGTCAGGGATTGGAAGGGACCTCGAAAGATCATCAAGTCCAATCCCCCTGCCAGAGCAGGAACGCCTCGATTATGCTACACAGGAACGTGTCCAGGCAGGTCCTGAATGTCTCCAGAGGAGACTCCACAACCTCTCTGGGCAGCCTGTTCCAGTGTTCCATCACCCTCACTGAGAATCACAAGTATTAATTCATTCACAGGATTAGACACATTCATAGGGAAAAGGCTTTTGGCAAATGTTGAACAGGATGATCCAAGTGCAACCTTAACTCCATAAGACTCTGAAACTGAGGAGCAGCATCAGGGAAGGATGATGCTATACGTGTCCTGTTTCTACACTTCTCCCTGTTGGACCTGTGTGAACGAGCGCACTGCGTTAGACTGCTGGTCCCTGCTGTTGACTTCCATTCTATTTTTCTGCTTACTTTCCCATTTTAGAACTGTTTCAAGAGTAGAAACAGTTTCTAGGGCCTATTTGCACAGAACAAAGCCTAGAAAAAAGAAATACTTAAAAGGCTGGTACATAATAGAGACTTGATGCATCTAAGAATCTCTATTCAAGTACAGCTAGGTTTTCCAAGTCCAGGATAGTCTTTGTTGTTGAACAGACACCTTAACTCATGATGTAGACCCAATTAAACAAACCAGCAAATAACATTAAATACCTTGCTGTGTTCCAAATGCCACAGGAGCTGCCACGGGACAAGGACGTCAACTCCTCAACTACTGAAGAAAGATGAATTTTCCACACAGCTGCATCCTACGTTTCTTCGCATCTACCAGAGGGAATCACTAACCTCTCAGCAAACAAGGAAGACAATTTGTAGGGGATTTGGAAGTACGTCTCTAGTTGCGTCCATCCAGGATTTCAGGAATTAATCCCCCTTCAAGAGCAAATATTGTACCTGAGCTACGATTCAACTACAAAGCAGTTAAGTCAGCAACATAAAGCATTACCTAGGGAAGCTGAGATGGTCAATGGAGAGGTCTACAATGTCATACTCACACGCTTTGTAAGGACTACAGACTTATATAGAACAGGATGGTTACTGAAAGCAGCTTTATTCTAAAGCTCTTCCTCTATCTTCTCCTTCCTCGGGTTGCAAGCCATCCATCCTGCTAAGCTGAACAAACAAGAGCCATTTATGAAACAGGGAGTTTATGAAACACCAAAACAAGTCCCTATAAATAGATGCCATTAGGAAGCACTACCAAACATTGAGCACAAAGTGTTATTCTCACAATCACTAAGCAGTTAATCCATTACTGCTCCACCAACACCCCATCGGCACGCTGACACAAAACAATACGTTGCTAGCTAGTACGACTCCCCTCCTTAATTTACTTATAGAGTGAGGCACAACATCCAAAATGTAAGACACATGAACAGAGATTTCAGTCAATTTAGCCTTTCTGTTCATGAATGCCCCAACAATAGCTTTTTTCCCCCTCCATGAATTTGGTCTTGATATTATGCACAACAATGTGCATAATTTTTGGCTCGCAAACAGCTGTAGCTTTCCTCTGGGCTGCATCTGTTAGTTTGATTACAAAGATCATACGACATCCTCTCCACTTGCCAGTCCAAACAGCACCCTCCATCTCAGGCAGTCTCGTAGGCACAAATCTAGTTTGCTTTTAGCAAATAGTCACCAACATGGATATAGTGACCCAGGGACACTAATTATTCAAAAAAAAAAAAAAAAATCTAACACAGAACCAGTGTTCCTCAGCTCTTTCAGCATTTTCCAAATTCCACCAACATTTTATTAACTGGAGGTGGATTGTTTGGAGAGCTTAATTGCTACTCTCTTTAATCAACTCCAGCAAACACAAATCAGCCAGCCCGAAAACAGGGCAATTCACATGTGCCTGTGTTGCTGAAGGGAAGCCAGATCCTAGCTGGAGGAAATAGGGAAGAAACCTCAGAAATTAACCCAGAAAATCAACAAGTTCTATTCAGTCACACAGTGCGAAAACAAAACAAAGCAAGCTGGTTTTGTTAAGTTTTCGTGGCTGCCACTGCACGAGGATTAGTCCTCCAGGAGAGGAATGAGTCTTCCTGTCATAC
This sequence comes from Trogon surrucura, assembly GCA_020746105.1. Lineage (NCBI taxonomy): Eukaryota > Metazoa > Chordata > Aves > Trogoniformes > Trogonidae > Trogon > Trogon surrucura. Next base: position 20,532,353 of record CM036625.1, on the reverse strand, counting down.
CCGCTACTCCTCTGAGGACCTGGGAGTACCTGCACCACTGCAAACATCTTCAGGGGAGCTTGGAAGCAGCTTTTCTGTAACACACGATTCCTAATGCACCCGTATGTCTAGAGAAAGACGCTCAGCCCTCAAAACCACCTGATGGGCAGCTCCACCTTTAGCAGAGAAACAGCCACCTCTGTATGGCAGGTACCTTCATTTTCTCTTCTTCCCTCTGCAGGTTGAAGCAGTGAAGGGAGCAACAGAAGTAAATAAACTATAGCAAAAAAGCTAAAATTGGTCAGTAGAATTTCCTACATACCTTGGTCCTAAGGAATTTTAATCTAAAATTCTTAAGGTCTTAGCGAGGTAGCCATTATCCTTGTATATTATTAACCTACTTCGTAACAGCATCAAGAGGGAAAACAAAGCCCTTTATGTACGATCTGTGTCCACGCTGTAGAAAAAACGCAAGCATAGCAGCCTAAATCACAAACATCCTAAACCCGTTCTGATCCTCCTCAGCAAAGCCTGCAGTTTTTATTGCATTAATCTCCCAATAATCTTCCATCATGCCTACTTGTCATTTGGCGATCTGCTTTTCCACAGTAACCAAGGTCACCTGGACTCTCCGTAGGTGCCTTTTCAAGGACCTTCTGCTATGACAACAGGCAGAATTAAAACAATCTCGCTTTCAGAAATGCTTCAGAAGGCCAACGTGAATCTCTTCACTTCTGCTACAGCTCTGACATCCAAGAGCTGCACAGGAGGCTCCTTCACTTATGAAAACAGGACGTTGATCAGTGATGCCTCTGAGTTATGTGTGAAACATTTATGTTAAACAGCTGAAGGCTTCATCACCCTGAATTAGGAATCAGAATATTAAAAACAAGAACCCTTGCTGAAGAACTGTGCAACTCCTATTACTAGCTTAAAAACTTAGCAAGGTAGCAGTCAAAGCATTACTGCAGAAAAAGCCTTCTATTTTCAACAGTGTCTGAAATACCAATACTTTTCCTCAGTTCAGTAATTTATCTGAAACTGCCAAGAATATATCGGCCTTTCAAGGGCAGAGGCGCTTCTTCAACTTGGTAAGACTTCCTTCAGTGTCAAGGCAGTATTCCTGAAACAGGGCAAGCCCAGGTTGTATCTGCGGGATGTCCAGCTTCAGGCTAAGAGCATTATCCTCTTTCCCGCTCTGCGCCAAATCCCACAATGCGGCTGAACACAAATCCACAATTCGTCAGGAAAACATAGCATGGCAAAACACACTCGAGGTTCCCCTCTCGGCTCATTCAGAACACAATCTCACAAGCAGACACAGAAATAAATGAATTGGAGCATTGTGGGGTTTTAAAAGCAGAACACAGGTTTATTTACAATCAAGTTCTTATGGGCAGCTGAATAAATAAAAACTTTGCCCCATATATTCTAATTCCCCTCTGCACAAAGTGTCTGAAGAAAAGGCTAGGTGAGAGAGATGCCTGTAACAGCAGCTGTCCCCTAATCCAGCCCCTCCAAAGAACACACCTCCTTAGTAAAACACTACCAGGAAAGAAGAAAATAAAGTGCAAATAAAAAGGCAATAAAACGCTGGTGGCATGTCTTGAGGCCCAGACGATGTGGAAAGGTTTGGCTGGATGAAGTCATGCCAGGTGGCTCACGCCCAGCCACACCACAGTTTTGGATGCTCAAAGAGGGGACAGAGCCAAGACATGGCTCCGTAGCACAGAGGGCTCCAGCGCCAACAGGAATATTGCACGTGTGCTTCAAGAAGGGGGCAAGTGGCCTGGAATTGCCAGCACCAAAACAACGGATTTGGGATTTAACCCCACCGCTCCCCTGTGTTCTGTTGACAGCCGCCAGGACAGGACGGATGAACAGAAAAAGGGACCAAACATGTATATTCCGGTACTGGTGTCACAGTATGACTACATGTCTTATCACAGCAGCACAACAGAAGGTGAACTTCTCTCTCTCTCCTCACACCCAGTAACCAAACTGCCTACGGAATAAAAAGATTTAAAAAATCTCCCATTTTGCAATACCCAAGCTGTTGAAGGGCATTTTAACAAAAGGGTGCAGAAGTCCTGAAGAATGGACCATTGCCTTATGAACAGGTAAAATCAACAGAAGTTGACACAACAGTGCTGGAGAACCTGCGTCAGGATCAGAGCAGATCTGAACCGAGCCGGTAGCTCAAAGGCAGAGCTGCCAGAACCACAGGAGACTCCCTTCAAAAGCTGCTACAACACTTCAAACCGCCTATGACCTGTCCATGTTTCAGGACCTTCTCACCCCACACCTGAAGTAGGCCACAAGAGCAGAACACAGGAGACAGGACATGTATTAAAGTCAGCATACACAGTAACTTCTTTCCAACATTTCCAACTCAGAAGTGCTGTAGATACATTTGTGTGACAGGGTATTTGGCACAGCTGTCTGGTGAGGAATCCCACTAGTATCTTCAGCTCCACTTGGTGCATCGATACTGCATGTAAAGGCATGACTAAGGAGCATTCTCCATCCAGAACAGCTAATCCCTTGCTGAGTCCGAGTGCCACAGCGCAGTTACGGCCGTAAGAAGTCTCTGACTCAGGCTCCTTCTCCGCTGCTTTAGAACTTTCCTCCGGAAAGCGAAGCCCGTGCACTTGTTAATATCCTGACTGAGGATGGATCTGGGCTCGGGTCTCCACTCCGTTCAGCCACGGACCAGCACCACCACACACAGAGACGCTGGATGCTCTGCCTTTCACCCGCCGCCGAGTCAGAAATCCGACCACAGGACAGCCTTGTTGCCTTTGTCCACACTGACCACGTGGGCACCCGCTGGTGACCACGCAACTGCATTGATAGAAGAACTGAAATGGAAGCCAGGTATAAATTTATAGAAAAAAAGTAATTCCACAACAGCACTTAACACTGGAAGGAAATATTATAGTACTTGACTAACAAAGAGAAAGCACTTTTGAGCTCTCAAGAGACTCAGGCTTTTAATAAGCCTAAGAGCGATACAAGTTTCTTCAGAATATATTAAATGTACTTTATTAGAATCGTATCTCCATTTAACTAGTTGAACAATACCAAACCTAACCTTAATTCAGAGAACACCACCAAGAATCCACAAAGAATCTACCTATTAAAAAGTCTTGCACACCAACTTAAGTAACAAAACCGTATGACTAGAGTTGTTTTACAGCTCAGCAGGACTCACAAACCCATATCCTCGCTTTGGATTACATGGCCAGCGTCCCCTCACCTGTGATGCTTTGCAAGCGTCCTCTCCAATTTCCCAGTGAGCACATTCCAAATGTAGAGGGCCCCGTCAGCTGAACCAGCAGCCACATAGTTGCCGTCAGGGCTATGAGGTCAGAGAAGGTGCAGAAAGCAGAGAAAGATTTCCAAGTCAGCAACTGACCAGCATACATCATCGTTCCACCTGTGACCTCCTACACAAGCAACTTGGTATTAAATCATCTTTTAAGAATTATGTGCCACCAGCTGCTAACACTAAGAGATCGAAGCACTTGGAAATTGGAAAGTTCCCAAGACACTGGATCAACATCTACCGACATATTCTGTCTTGACCAAGAGGTAACTTGGGGCAAATCACAAACTCTGCCCCAATTTTTCTAGCTGTAAATGGGGACAATGAAGCCAAGGATCAGGAATCCCTCACTTTTGCTCGGAAAAGATTTCTCAGATATCTTGATTGTATCTGACCTTACCTGAACACAACTCTCGTCCAGTCAGAGCCACATTTGAATCCCTGGGCACTGAAAAGTTAAAAATCAGGTAATTTTGAGTTCATTAATAAGGTAATGGACTTACAGGTTCTCACTAAAGAGCACAATAAGGATTTCGACGTGGTTCAGAATAAGCTCTTGCATCCCTTTATCACAATTCACATTTGTTGCACACCTGTCTCTCAATTACATCTGAATAAATTCTTTCCTCCAGGCTAAGGACTTCTAAGCCACACTATCTTCTTTAACAGACATAAACCAGAGCAGATCTTTGCTAGACTCTAAAGAACTTTGCTACCCATGAAGAAGGAAGTTAGGAAATGCTGTCTCCATGGAGACACTGAAAAACACTCCAGCACTGAGGGCAATCTGCAATGCAAACTTCTGAAATTCCTAATGTTCTCGTGGAGAACACACTCACCTAAATGTCTGCTTGACAGCACTAACCCGCAGATCAATGATCTTCAGTAGATCATCACGGGAACAAGTCAAAAGCTCTGTTCGCTCTGAGTTCAGGTCCAGAGCTGTGATTCTTCCAAGGAGCTCCATTTCTTTTACTATGCTTTCAGTCCTAAAGTCAGAAACATGCAAATAGGTAGGGGAAAAAAAAAAAAAAAAAAAGAAGAGAGAGAGACAAAAGAAAAAGAAAGAGTAAGCCAGAGTCCAGAATCCAAACCACTGCAACAAAACTTTGACTTGTCCCAATGTGGAAGAAAAGGAGAAAAATAAAAAGACTACTGGTTTATTCTCACATTTTGGTTCTTTCCCAAGTTAAATCTCACTTTGTGGGTAACACTTTCAGCCCATAGTTAAATGCTATTTTCCTCACAATTCATCCTCTAGAAAACTAAGTAACATCTGGCCAGTACTGACCAATGCCAAATATTTACAAGCAAGCAGACTGCTTTTTCAGAATAGAAACGGCACTCCCCCAAGAAAATCCCAAACCACAGAACAGTATAAAAGTAGTCTCTTGCCGGTGGCCTTCTGCAGCTCTTGTAACAGGCTCGCTAGCTTCCCAGCTCAGGAAAGAGCTTCCTAGTTCAGCCTGTACTCAGACAGCAATCCCATACCTATTCCTACACTATAAGCTCTCTTACAATAGTTTTACCTGATGTCCCAGAAACGAATTTTCTTATCAAAATGTCCACTCATTACACACTGCTCAGTACACACGATGTCATTGCAGCTAGATCCTGCAAACACTGTTTTTATACCTAAAAAGGATAAACCAATGGTGATACACTGAGATTTATACTGCACAAACCGACGAAAACAGAGAATAATCACTACACCACACACACCCAGTGGCCATGCAGAGCAGTGTCCGAGGAGTGCCACAGGGCAGAGAAACTCTGTCTTAGAATAATCCTGACTTAAGTCTTCATCAACCTCTTTGCCCTTCCCAATCTCCTTTGCCGTGGCTAATTTCCCTTTAAATGCTCCCATGACAGCTGCTTTATTTCCACTTTGTATTTAATCATCTATAATTTGCTGCTTTTAAAACACATGAAACTGTCTCCTTGACCTATACCTGGTCCAGGTATCAAGGCAGCCTTGATCTCAACTCCTCTCTCAGTGCAGGCAGGTTTAAAAGCCATCAACAGGAGAAAAGCCACAAAAACAGGTGTTTCTCCCAAAGAAAAACCTGGACCCTCGCATTTCCTTCATTTGAGAAGCTGATTTTTTTTGTTCGATTTCCAAGAGACATTTTCATCCACATCAGGGTTAAAAACTTTGACCTGGCTCCAAGATTTTAGCAAAAGACTAAAATACCCACTTCCAGATTGGTGAACAATGGACACTTAGAGAACACAGCTGCTGTTCGTGTAATAGCATTAGCAGTGCTTCCTGCATACACGATTTCTTGTTCTTATTTCAGGTAACAGGCAGCAAGAATCCAATTACTTGAGTAACAAGAGAAGATGGCATGGCTGCTAGCTTTTGCTTTATTAGACTAGCAAAAAGATGAAATAATCTGGCTGGCGTCAGACTTTCATTTACATACATCAGAAGCACAGAACATGGATGAAAGACAGAAATTAGGTTTCCTTACAAACTTTGCTGCGGAGGTCCCAGAGCTTGAGGGTCCGGTCGTGACTTCCCGAAACAATGCGTGCATTGTCCAGCAAGAACTTGGCCGACAGAACTTTACCGCTGTGACCTGTCAGGGTGTGCTGAGGACAAGAGATTTACATGGTGAAACTGCACAGTTCCACTTGCTCCCTTTCCTCGTAGCTTACTAGTTCTGCTGCTTAACAACTCAAAGACAATCTTTAATTATATTTTGTATGCCTACTGCATTGCCTGAAGAAATAAAAGAAAAAAAATCTATTAAGTTAAACAGATATTACCATTGAAAAGGAGTGTTAAGTACCACTGAGTACAGCCTGAAGCTGGGAAACACAGGTCACCTTTGCAGTTTCTTCATCTACACAGGGAACCTGTGAGCTCTCTTCCTCAACACTCCACACACCCACAATTCATGGACAGATGGCAACTGCAACACAGCCTTGCAGGAGTGACAAGGAAAAGGGGTTAAAGCCTGCTGAAAATGGAAATTGTGCCTTCAGGGTTTTATAATAAGCCTCTCTCAAGGATACAACCATGTATCTGACCTCAACTGTTGCTACATCTTTGAGCCTGAAAGCTCAGACAACCATGAATTTCGAAAAAACTCCCTGCAGCAGTTTCGGTAACTGCAGGAGGCAGCTCTGTGGGGCTGAGAACACGAACCACATTCACTTCAAATTGCCGAATATTTGCAAACGAAATTACAAAACAGATAATGAATGAAGGAAGCAAGAATTGTGAAAAAACAGAAGTCTTTGGTATATAGTTATTAATACTCAAATGACTATCAAATTGCACAAAGCAATCTGGGCTTGGGAAGTAAGAAAGAAAAACCATTAAAAATGGAAAGGAACAGTAGCAAAACTTGGAAAAAACCAAACCTGATACACAACACAAACTCAAAGACCAAATCATCCCAGGAAGACCACTTCATCCTAAGAGAAGACAAAAACTCCAGAAAGGAGGATCTAAACTTTCACTCTGCATCTCTTTTCTGCTCCTGCTGCATAGTCATTACATACAGATAACTATCATTATTTATTTAGGAAGTTTGTGGCAAAATTTACCATGATTTGAGCTTCATTGCCTCTTGCTCATGTACAAGCCCTGACGAATCCATACCACATTCAAAACAAAAACTGCACTTCTTTATCTCAAGCAGACAGCGAATGTCCTCGCCCAAAGCCAGCAGTCGCAAAAGACCAAGAAATTACGGGAAGAAAATGTGAAGCCAGGTGGATGCTAGAGGGGATAACTAACTTTTTGTAGCAAACAATCTACAGTTTGCTAAACTTTCATTCATTAGAATTCACATCCAATAGTAGGTCTGGCAGCCCAAGAGAAGCTACAGAAAATCTTCACTTTCTTAAATGACAGGGAACTAAAACGCAAATGTACGTTATAACTGACACATGAAATGTCCGAAGATTCAGAACATGACAGTAGCATCTTCCTAAAATAAAGTTGAGGGAAAGTGTACCTAGCAATGACAATTACAAAAAACCTCTTAGAAAACTGAAAAGAAACTTTTTTGGGGGGTCAAAGGTAAATCCTAGAGCTATGTGTTGGAGAACATGAATGCAAAGAAGTTGGGAGAAGAGGAAGTTTCCAAAAGACATCGAGAATAAAGTCAAAGACTTGTAGGCCTGCTGCCTCTAACAGCTAGGCAAAGGACTCCTTTTCAAGAAGGACATCCTGACTTAAAACCAAGAATCCCTCTTTGCCTTCTGCAAACCCTTCATCAGCAGTCCTCTCCTTGGACTGAGGTTAAAACATTTAAGTCACTCTCCATAAACCTTAAACGTAATTTAAATTTCCACAGAGCAGAATGCAAAAGTATATTGGGTTCCCACGATAAGGTTTTGCTTGTGAGGGGGACGCCTGTGCTGGGAAAATACGAAGTAAGTGGAGTTTCCTGCAAGGCTGTGCAGAGACCAATACTGTATTTTACGTCTTGCTGCCAAGGCCATTAAGCAAAATAAAAGAACCTGGTAAGGAAAAGTGTCTGTAAATACCCAACTTCCAAAACTGCCATGTCCACATTAGCTAAAACTGGAAATATAAAAGACAGAAACAGCTTGAGCAGTGCCTTGCCTTCAGGAGACTCACCCGTAATCGATTGTCATCAACCGTCCAGATTCTGCTGGCAAAGTCATTTGAAGCTGCTAAGAGGTAAGAACCCTGCAAACACAAGATTAATTGAAAACTGCTTCCACAAGCCAATATGCAAATTAAAGTCAGAAACACTTCCAATAAATCATTAAAGCCGCATTAGTGCTATATTGCCAAGGGGAAAAGACAACAAATAAACCCACAAAAACACAGCAGCATATACCAGTAAAGGAAAGCTACTGTAACAGTTTTCAAACAGTCTCTTCATCATCAAAACACGACAGTGATTTGTAGAACCATGACTACAGATAGAAGCAATAACAATAACCACACCAGAAAGGACATGCTCCTTTTCCTTCTGCTTCAGTGAGGAAACAGGTTCTAGTTTACCTTCATCTATAGTAATATTTTTCCTCTTTTTTGATTTTTCACAGGGAAAAGGCCCACTGTGCTGTGACTGCTGAGAAACTGCTGGGAGAAAAGGCCATGGAAGCACAAGTCTTAAGATAATCAGACCTTCTACTATTCATCACATGCCTCAGCAGAGCACTTATGGAAATAAACTTCACAGAAATAAACCTGCAGTTTTTCTGCTTCTTTTGTGCTGTTATGTCAGCTTTGGCAGGAAGCTGAAGACTGATTTCTCACTTTAGAGAAAGCTTAGTATATTTTATTAGAGTTTTATCACAATAGCCCGTAACAGCCAATGTCTGAGCTGCATATCATCTTCTGAGTTGTAAAGCAAAGATTACAGACCACAGCACATCAAACAGATCATCTGTACAAGTTTTAACTATTTGCAGTTACTCTCATAGGCATTTTAACTCATTTCCTAGGTAACTCAGAATAAAAATAACTTAGGTAGCTTATTCCCAACCACAAGGAGTGGATATTGCACAGATACTCACAGCACTATCAAATTCTATGCTTGTAATCCCAGCATTACTACCGGAGAGGGAACCTTTGGGCTCACACCTGTCTGCAGAGAAAGATGAACAGAACTTAAGCAATGGATTAGAACAGAAGCTGACACAAAGTGAACTCTAATATGAGTTTGTTCAGCATCCCACCACAGCCCAAAGCAAAAAAAAACATTTACCTCCCAAGACTTCCCAAAGCTTAACCCTCCGGTCCATGCCTCCTGTTGCTAGTAACCGGGAGCCGGGGCTGAACTGCACAGCATTCACCTCCCCATCGTGTGCGTCCTGAGGAGTGGGAGGAACAGAACAGCCACCCGACGTGGAATTAGCACAGGCTGAAACCCCCCAGATCAGAAAGCCATAGAACTTACAGGTTATGCAGAACCACAGCTGCAGATCTTTCAACAGTAGATAGGAAACAGAGCCACAGACTGAAACTTTACTACGGTTGATGGAGTACAAAACAGAGCAAAAAGGTTGAGCCCTTATCTAAAGAAAAAAAACCAAAACACATAAAGAAAAACACTAGAAAGGAGCCAACGGTGATAATAAACTGTGAGAAGCCTTATGATGATTCATCAGTTTAGGCTTTATAAGATAGGTCTTTTAAGTTACACCAGAGAAAAATAAAATAAGGAAAGGACAGGAGACAGCAACAGGTGATATGCTGTAGAAGGAAACTAACTTTTCATTTCTCCATCTAGAGCCAGCCATGGAACATGATCCAACCAGTTCATGCAACCACAGAACACTCAAGTCAGGCTTGAGCTAGGAAAGTCTGCTACAAAACAGCATAACAGGTTAACTGCATTCAGTTGGTTTATCGGTGATAACGCCACTTGATATCAGTGATTAAACAGCACCAGCAGCAGCCATGAGAGCACATTCTCCCAGAGACCTTGGGCTTGAACTGTGGTTCCTACTGGCAGGTGCAGTGACCCCCCTGCACCCCTGCTTTCTCCCAGCTTAATGTTTTGAAGCTTGAGTTGGCCAGTTAATAGTGATTCTTAACTTTTTAAAACCTATGAGAATTTTAAGATTCCTTCCTTTTTTTTCCCCCCGTTCATTTCACAGCTTTATACTACTTACCCACACAGTATTAGTACCACATTCTTAACTCATTTGCCGCATTCCTTTTTAAGTATTTTCAGTAACTGCTCTTTCAAAATCAGTTTTTCCGGAAACTTGTATTTTTCTGGAACTTGTTGCTTGAACTTGGTCTGCCAGCTCATATTTAGGGGTCATCATACTTCAAATCTGATCTCTCTACAAGGGCAGAGGAGCCATTCAGAACAGAACTGGTCGAAGGTCTTGCCTAGACACTATGCTCAAGAATGATGTCTGAAGTGACTACCTTGCCTTCCCAAGCCTGTTCTACTCATCTCTTCAGAAGGGAGCCGAGTCTCCTCCCTGTCTCTGCCAAATTTCTGGCACAGAGCGCTTGCATTCATTCCTGAAATGGTCTGCAGGACCTAGACATGTCCCCACACTCCACCTGGGCTCCAAATACAGTTGCTGAAACATAAGAGATCATCTCCACAAGGCACCTACAGATTCCCATGAAATGACCTGGGACTTGGCAGTGCTATTCATGCATCACCTCCGTAGAGCCGTTCCGACAGGGTGGCTGCTGCAGCTGTTCTGGCTCCCGCCGCAAGACGAGGAACTGGAATACGGTGGCATTCCTCACACGGCTAAGACAAGGGGCAGCACAGCCTACTATGGTTTGCTCCATCGTGTGGAGAAGAGCAGCTGCACTGCTCTTGGAAGTTCAGATGGTCGAGAGAAAGGTGAAACCAACATAACCTCTCACATGGTTCCTGAAAACCTCACAGAGATAGCTTTGTAACACCTCTCATTATCAAATTAGCCAGAATTTACATCTGTTGATCAACTGTCCTTGCTGTAGACAGCCAGGAGTGGAGAGGCTACAACAGACATCAACACCTCCTCTGATGTTCCCTGTTCAAGCCAGCTTCAGGCTGCAACACAAGTTATGACCTCATTCTCACTTAAGGTAGCGTGAGCCACTCCATGACTGCCACTAGAGAAGATGGTAACAAGGCAGGCTGGGAACACACAAGCCTCCACGCCGCAGTGAGCCACTCTGTTACTATGGATTAAAATTATAAGTCATTTCATGTCCATGCAATATCCATATCCAGAACTGGAATGCCTGAGAAAGATGAACAACGCTCAAGAGGAATGTTAAAACAAGGAGTTGCATTACAGGACAACCTATCACAGTTATCCTGCATTCCGAAAGCAACATCCTTGACAGAAATTCACATTTGGCCTTGTGAGGCCAAAACACAGAAAGGAGGTCTCAGCTTGAAAACTTTAGATCACACACAGCAAACAAAGACACCCCACTACCACGAGCTCCTCTGAACCAGATCTGTTGGATGACATTCAGTGCCACAACTCCCTTCACTGTGGAGAACTGGAACCGAATTAATCCCAAACTGTCAGCAATCTCTTCCTCCATCATAGCTCTACTACGGCATGACAGACCAGGGACTGCTGGGAGCCGAAAGGGTAATGGAGTGTAACTCCCCTGTGCCCTCAGACCTTTTACTTGTCATCATTGACCTCAGCAAGACAGACATCAAGCCCATGGCTCCGAGAAGCATTTGGGTTAAGAATTAAAACGAATGAACTATGCTACCAAGTCAAGAATTCCTTCTTGTTCTTCAGTGGTAATACAAAGTTTCAGGATTAGGATTCACTTCCTCCAAAGACAGTAAAAGGAACTGTAAAAACAAGATTTTCTTCTATACTTACAAAGACACAAATGGCAGTAGTGGGCACTCTCACTTCTTTACTGGCACCTGGATGTGGCTCTACATTATCCTGGGGAGCAGGAAATGAGGACAAAGAACGCCTCCTGAGATGAAACAAAGCAGAAACACTTTAGAACACGAAGTGAACACAGTTTCTCAAATTCATCCAGCTCTGCACCTGTCACTTAACTACACTGTACAGCAATTAAAAATGGGGGAATGAGTTTTTAAACTTTCTTTCACCCCATCTTTCAAAAATTACATTTGTTATACAACCCTACATCCACTTCTGACTTCAGATGTTTCCTAGTAAGCCAGATAAGTTACGTAAATTGATTACTGACCTTATTTTTGAGCATTCTAATGTTTTTAACAGGAAAGAAAAACACGGGAATGACTGAAGCTGGGTTCGCCTGGAGAGACTGAGACTCCACCATTGAGTCTAGGGAGACTCAACACCATTGCAGCAAAATCCTGGGCAGCAAAATGCTCCGCTCAAAAGCTCAGACTGCGCCACTTAAGCGGAGACCATCCATCTACTGCACCGCTTAATTTAGAAGGACTGGCTCCACTCTGGATACTAAGGGCAGAACCCAATGACTTATTCTTAAATAACTCTATTAAAGGAGCAAAGTGCAGTGGAAAGTAAGAGCAAACCCCACGTATCCTCTCCATCAAGAGGGGCTCACTGCCCCCCTAATTGTAGACAGCTTCTATCCAGTGTTATCAACGTCTGAAATCTAATCAGGATAATGCAGCTTCCACGTTACTTCAACGGAATACATTCACATGCTGGACGAAGAGCGGATAATATTTTCACCTGGCAGCATCAGAAGATTGATGTCCCAAAAGGGGAGACTCAGACAGACTGGAGGGAAAGGTCAGAGGTCAGCACACGGCAAGATGGAAGAAACAGGAAGTTGAGGAGAACAAAAAAAGAAAAAAAAAAAGAAAGGCAGAAGCTAGAAGAAAGGCTGAAATTATTTGTTTGTATTCCCTGCATCACCAAGACTTTGGTGCACATTGAAACCAATATACAAAACAAAGAGGTGAAAGTGTTCTAACCTACCCAAAGATATTAGTGATAGAGTCCAGAAGGCCTCCAGCTGGCTGGGAGAGTCGCTTACTGAAGGAGGGGAGGACAGGTTTAAACCTGGTGAATAGCTTCTCCACATAAAGATCAACACAAACACATTTCATAGCAACAACTCTCTGGAAAGACTCCCTCCCCTACAGACCCAGTCCACAGACAGAAAACACCAAAGGCAGGCATCAGTTCCAAAGTCACCAGTAGCTACAACTCAGAATATAATTTATAAGTGAGGTTTCTTCAGTTTCCCTGAACCTCAAACCTCTGAATTACTGGGTTTAGATGTAACGGTCCGTCAGCTCTGGAGTTTCAGCCAAACTAATCTGTGCCCTCATGTAACTACCTCTTACTTTCCACTCACCGCTTTTTTAAAGAAAGAAAAAGATGCTTTTCATCTAGGTGAAGACGATTTTCAGCATTTCAGCTAAACCCAAAACCCCGGCTATCTGCAAAGCCACAGCACAGTAACAGGCATAACACAACAGGCACTCTAATACCCGTGTTATTGTCTGTTTTCGTTTTAAACCTTCGGTTTTAAGATTAAGCACATTTTTCAGATGTTACTGTAATTTAGTTAAAACAGAAAAGGAAAAGCAGCACATCTGAAGCAGGGTAACAGAACACAGCACGTAAGTCGCGTACTGCTCTGGTGGAAGTACTGAGCTGTGTTCTAGCTAAAGGCAAGTAAAAACATTCCCAACATCGTCCCAACTCTCCTACACCCCCTCGTTCTTCCTCAGTGACAAAAACCTCTTCGTCTACAAACCTGGACGTTCGGCTGACATTCCGCACTGGAGATGTTTCCTCCGCTGTGTCAGAGGTTTCATCCGCAAGCACTTCGATATCATCATCCCTGCTGAAGTGAGAGAAAATGCCTAATTTTCAATCAGTCAGAGCTTCCTAGGGAAACCACCCGCTGAGCCACAGGAACTCAACGGACAACACCGTTCAAGGGTCTGTTGTGTCGGCACCCAACGCACACGTACGTTGAATTAGCTGCAGTAACGCGTGGGCAGATCCAGACAACACAAACACTGATCTAGCTGTCACGGCCAGAGACGTCCGAAGCGTACAATGCCTGAGAACAACTACACACGGCACCTAAATTTCAGGCTTTTCTTTCCAGCTGCCCGTCACGCTCATCACTGACAGCAGCGTTCAGTTTCCTCACCCCCTCTATACTTATGCTGACAGGCAGGCTTTCCAGATACTCTGCACTACAGGCATATTTCATCTTGCAACATTACACACGGCATTAAATGATCCATCACATCTGAGCAAGACTTTGCTACAGAGTGAATTATGTTTGCTGGAACAGTTACATAACAGCAAAAACATGAGCTATTGCAAACCCAAATACAGGTGATATCCTATTTTCCTATTTTCACAGCATCTCTTTTGCTGTTTCAGAACAAGGAAGTATTAAACAAAGCACAAGACTCTGAATTTTCCTTCATCTACGTCAAAGTCACCCTGTTACTTTCCATACGGTTGTACTTCAAGTGCTGCCCCACTGAGTACAAGGGATGTTCCAGTTCACTTCGATAAAGTGTTGGTGTCCGACTAAAAAGCAGTGTCAGGTTCCAATACATCCATGATAAATTCATCCAGCTAAACTCCTCAGCTCGTGCTACAATGTTTCTTCCCCTATTAGTCATCATGGAAGTCTAGTATTTTTTCCTTCAATGATTTTTTTCTCCACGGCTCATTTTGCAGGACAAACTTTTTAAACTCTATCAACCTGATGACATTTGACTGAAGAGGAAGTTTAAGTAGGTAGTTTAAGTAGCATTTAAGTAGGAATAAATCAACGTAACACCCAGCTGCAGAAGAATGGAACAAAATGGGACCATTTTTAATGTCTCACTTCAGAATATAGCTGCAATTTGAATTCTATGATTTTGGAGGACAGTGTATATGAAAAGACTACGGAAAATACATGCCCTGATTGCAAGTATCAGGCTGATCTTTCAATAAAACACTATTAAGTCCTGCTGATACTGTTTTAAAAATCTGAAGTTCAAGCTATTAAAATTGTATGTAGCAAAAGAAGTTTCCATGTTAAAATATTTTTGAATTGAATATAAACACCAAAGCACACTCCTTAGAATGCTATTTCCCCCTTCAGTAAGCAGCACATTTATACAAACCCTCTAAAGTCACAAAATCAAAACAGAATCAAAAACATTTATGAAACAGAGTTTGAGTAATCTACAGAAGCAATTATTTCCTTCTTCTATACAGGCTTACTAACTTCTCAGTATCTCATACCAAATTATTTATGAAACACTGAGACCATCATCCCCACCACAACAGGAAGTAAAATCTTTAAGTTGTGCTACAGCTACCCCGGAGCTCAGCTCTAATGCAGGAACAGCCCACTTGGGGTAACGGAGAGGAAGAAGCTTAACAGGGAAAGTGGCCACAGACGCTACATGTGGGTTTTCCCTCTCAGGGCAACATTATTTATTGAAAAGTCTAATATTTCAAGACATCCTGCGCACATTTACACCAGATAACACGGACAAAAGGGCTATCACTGTTCTTAGGAGACAGGAAGACTGTCCTCTGGTCTGTGACACAAAAGCGAGCAGTAAACTTGTCACAGAGAGGCACGCCTCAACGAGCCAAGGGAATGGAAGCGTTTAAACATTTCTTAAAGAAAGGCAAAGCAAATGTCACTAACTAGTTATACTGTTAACTGCAGTTTTTATTTTCCTTCCAAGCGCTACAAGCTCTCTCATACTCCCCTACACCCGCCCTTCCCACCCAGCCCGGACTTCTGCGAGGGCCCCTTCCAGAGTGGACGCCCGGCTCCCACCACGTGCGAGGACACAGCACCGGGACCTCAGGCGACCACACGCCGCCTCCACCGAGGCACCAGCCACGGAGCAGAAGGCCACGCGCTGCTCTGGTAACTCCCTCAGTGGCTTCCAGTACCAACGCAGGTGCAGCTTTTCTTGGCTGACCAAGTGCCACCAACAACCCCATCAACCTGCTGCAAAGCACCTACGCCATCAACTGCCCACTGCGATCAGCTCATTAAATGCCACCCAGGAGTAAAAAGAACAGCAAAAAAAAGAGACTGTCTACCTCTGGCTGGCCAGGAAAAGTAACTCTACACCTATTTTTTTCTCCCTACAGAATAAATCTCTCTCAGTATGAAAGTGATCCGTGTATCTTCACTCACCTTAACTCACTCAGTATCTGTTCCTACAGGAAATCCTTGAGCATATTTGGACTCTTAACACTTACAAACACAGGCATCTCCAGAGTACACTGTTTCACGATTAAACAACTATTTTGAAGACCAAAGGCACCACATAACAAATGTTTTTACGCTGAGATAATAGCATATATTCACCATATGAAACACTCTTAGGACTTTCAGTCCAAGCATCTATTTTTAGTCATAACAGAGACTTTCTGAAAGTTCAAGTAGGGAGAGGGATTGTACATATTTGACTTTAAACCAAAAAGTTTAAACACTCCTCTACATCACTAAATTTAGAAATAACAAACGTGCCATTTACCATGCATCTGCATGAAAGCAAAGCATGAAGTGATGAAGGAGACTCTATAAATTAAGACTGCTTACGGTTCAACAGGCAGGGGTTCTTTGGCAGCTTCTGCGAGCTCCTTCTGCAGCCTGGCTTGTCGTCTCCTAAGAAAAGAAACACAAGGGTATTAAAAATAAATTAAAAAAAAATTTAAAAAAGGAATTCTCAATCCCATTCCAAAGGCTATTCTGAACAGTTCTGATGGGCTGCATAAGATTTTCTAAAAAATAAAGAAATAAACCAGACCACTGCCCTAATTTTATCCCGCTTTTCAAGACACTCAGTGCAGAAGAGGCTGGTTTATTACTGTGAAGAGTGAAGGACAAGATCAATGAAGTGAGGTCACAAGGTAAAACTTACCTACAGCCTTTAATGTCCCACATGAATGCAGATTTGCTTGAAGTGTAAGAACTTGCAAAAATAACAACTATATTAGCAAAGATAATACAAAACTGCCAAGAACTATGAGACTTGTATTGTCCAAGTATTGTTAGCTGGCAAGGCAGCTGAAACAATTCAGAAAAATATGAAAAATTCTTATTTTGCAAGGAAAAACCAAACACACAAACTTATTCTTGCAAGTTATACACAGCTTAGTCTCGTGGCAGCTGCTCCTTTTAGTGGAATGCAAAAACCACTTCAGTTGGTTAAGTCCAAAAAGGGTAAAACTCAGAGTAGTACCAAGATGCAACATGAACAAGAGAAGTCCAAACCTAACACCAGCAAAACCCCTCCAGTTTCTGATTTACGATCTTCAGGCCACAGTTAAACGTTGCTCAAGAAACAAGAGAACACGTTTTATTCATTTAGAAGACAGGAATGTTTTCCCAAAGCATCCATCTGCGTTGGCCAAAAGGAACGCAAAGTTCTGGGCTCTCATTGTATTGTGCAAGAATACAGAGATCTGAGATCAAAACTAAATCTGGTTTCATCCTACTGACTCACAAGTGTTTAAAAATACACTGGGAAGTAGTTTATCAAACGGAGGACACCAATCTCACCTTGAATCCTTTTCATTTTCTGCATTCAGACGATTGGCTTCTTGTGCTTTCTCTGCCATCCAGCGCGAGACCAGCTCCTGGTTGTCTTCAGTAGTTTTCCTCAGTTTCTCCTCCAAGGCGTTGAAGGTGATCTGGAGAGCATCATACTCGTCTTTCAGCGTCTGATTCGCTCGCTCGAGATCTTGCAGTTTGCTCCGCAATTCCTGGCACTCTGTTTCCAATTCAGAGATCTTCTGCAAATACTCCGCAATCCTGGAACGGCAACAAAATACAAAAAACAATGAGCATCTCCTTGGGGACCATCTTTCTGCTATTTGCACAATGCCCAACCAAGGACTCCTGGAGAATATTATAACGTTAACAAGCAACCAGAAGTCTGGGTTTTGTATCAACCACACGGACCAAACCATTCCTACTCACTTTGCTTCATTCATCTGCATCTCTTTGTCCTTCTGCTGCATTTGGTTATTCAGATCAATTACAGACTGGGCCAGCTAGGGAAAGGAGAAAATCACATTACTAAATGCAGGGATGCCAGCTGGGTAACACACACCAAGCAGCAACCAGCAAGTACACAGACCAATCTAACACTACAAGCACGAGGCCTTTCATGTCTCTTTTCACAACTTTCTGTACAGATCTGTTTACAGCCCCTATCAGGCAGGTCATTAAATCAGGGCCTCAACTTCCAAAAAGGAGTTGTCAAAAAGTTAGTGCCCTTTGAAACTTCACTCCCTTCCCTCCAAAAGTTTCTTTAATAAGAATTCTTCAAGCAGAATGCACATTAGGACAACATTTTAAAGGAGTGGAAAAAATCAATACAGAAACTAAAACGTGCGAAGAAAGCAAACCAACAAATGAATACTAACAGCCAAGCACCAAATCTTCCTGTTACAGCCAGCAGAGCCATTACAGGAGACACGCAGTTCACATACTGTAAACACAGGTTTCACCAAGAGTTTTCCCACAAAGAAAGCTGCTGGTGGAGTCTCTGCAGCACACAGGATATCGAAGGCCAGAGGCCAACACTAATGAGCAGCTGCTGCCCGCTCACAGCTCCCCAGCGAGGCGGCAGCAGCAGGCCCTGCAGCCAGCAGAGCCTGGGCTGCCCGGGGAGGAGGAGGCAGCCTGGGCTCCGAGGGGAGCTCCTGCCCGGGCAGAGGGCTCAGGCCACCAGGCTGGGGGAGGAAGGCAGCATTTTCAGTGCTCTGACTAGCCAGTGCACACTCACAGAAAGCCCCCTCCCCTCTGAAAAGCTCAGAATTACAGACACCGGAGCTCCTCCATAACTGCAGAGAGGTGTGAGCAGAGGAGCAGGAGAACATTTTCAACATGACTCCCACCTTCTCCTTAGAAAGGTCTGCAGTACCTTTCAGGCAGGTACTGGCTTCTGGACTCATTCAATCCACTGCTGTGGTTTTGAAAAAAAACAATTCTGCCAACGAAGCCTCCACATCTCCCCATCATAAGCAAAAAAAAAAAAAGACAAACATAGCTCTCCCAGGGCCAAGTTTCACAGCTTACAGGACTCCTGGGCTCCCTACTGCACTTACATGCAGAACCAGCTCTCCTTGTTCAGTCTAAACCCACAGCATTTTTAACCTCGGCTCGCTTGTTTGTTTTGTCCACTCTCTTACAGCAGTGGTCCTGCAAAGTAAGACAACTGCGACCACACACAGTCACCTATTCTCTCACACATTCCAGGTCTTTTCAGTGTAGAACTAGCAGTCATGTGCAGCTCTAAACTGCACCAGCTCCTTCCTCCTTTAATAAATACATTAAAAAAAATATTCATAGAACACAAAATTAGATGCTTTTTAAAAACCACGCTATGCTGACACTGTAAGCTCTTATTTCCTGGCTGTCAGTTTTGAAGACCAGCCACCTCTGGTTTATTTTAATCATCAACACGAGGTGCTTAGAAAGGCTGTACGTGAAATGAGGAAAAAATGATGCTGAATAAGCTTGTGAAGATGAGCTTAACTTTACCAAAGGGCCGTGCACAGACCACAAAGAACCCAAGAGGACCGTCTCACCTCGCCACGTTTCTTATGCAGCTCCGTCAACTCTTCTTGATGTTTTATCTTCAGCTGTGCCAGTTCCTGCAATTGAGCATCGTTCCACGTGCCATCGTGTCCCGGACTGAAGTTTGAGAGGAAGAAGAGAAGTCACAAACGAGAATCCAATGTTTTCTGTGCCTTTGGTACTCCCAGGACATTGCCTCCCTTGGATTTTCTATACTGCATCAGAGACACAGCTCGTTCATAAACTAAACCACAGCCAACCCCCCACCCCCAGCACACTTCTTGCCAACCAAAATGCCATCTTGCAGTACTGGAAAACTAAACGTACCGAGTACTTGATTCACCTTTTCGTACATTTCTGAAACAGAATTCAAACTCAAATGAAAGAAAACTAGCTTTTGGTTAAACTTGCATTAAGACAATTGAATCTTAAAAATATGCTCTCCAAATTCTGGAAGAACTACAAATATTTGATCATCTCAAATCTGTTTTGGAGGGAGCTGGTGGACCTTGAAGGTGCAAGATATCTGGATAAAGCATAATACAGGACAGAGACTCAAGAGCCAGGGAACTATGGGTATATTCCCATGCCCTTGGGTTTACAGGCCCAGGTGTTACAAATCACCTCTCCACTGACATAGCTATGTTCTAGCCCCTTGCTGTGTAAAGGTTTTGGGATGTTTTTAAACTGTGTTTTACAGCACAGTGGTACTGTGACATAAGCTGGAATTTCTATGCACCAGAACAACACACACACCACCCCCCGAACAACTGTGATGTAAGATTTATCATTTCTGTCTTTGAAAGCAGAGAGAGGAACAGAAGTCAGTTTTTAAAAAGCATATACACACATACACATCACACTTACAGACTTTCAGCAAGTTAATACTGGTATTTTAAAAATATTAATTTTAAGTTCATCGCTATTGCAGCGGACAAACAGAACAAGATAACTGCAAGCATCTGTTTCTGCAGTCATTTTGTGTTCCAGCAGCCCAGAGGGAAACAGATAATGCAATCAGAAGCTGGAAGGTCTTATCAGTAACTTAATGCTCTTCTCAAAGAGAAACAAACAAGCAAACAAACACACACCACCTCCCCGAATGAACACTGCACTAGAATACACTGCATTTCCAAAAAACTGTGTCCAACAGGCAGGAAGCCAAGTCCTGAGGTAGCATCTGTGGTAATACCCAACACACCCCGTAACGCTGCCGTGCAGCCCTCTATAGCCAGAACTAGAGACTCCTCCTCGGCCTTAAGGGAACTAAATGCGTTTTTCCTCCGCTATCTAGTATTAGGGAATTCATTCTGTTCCAAAAAACCATCATATAGCGAGGACGGTATCAGAGTTCAGCTTAGTATTTCTTTGAAAATGCTGTTTCCACACATTTCTTCTTGTCCTCATCTACTCCAGCCTCATCTCTTACAACAGGCGATCAAACAGAATCAGGTTCCAATAAACCAAAGACAGTTTAAGACACAGTCTTACAGTCACCACAAAGTTTTTGAGAACACTGACACAGGTGTTAACCCCAGCTTGCTGGTCAAACGCTGACATTTTGCTGGCAATTCCTGCAAAATCAGGAGTTTTCTTTACTACACAACAGCCTTTATTATATTTATTTGTTTTGTATTCCTATTAGACACATTTATAACGCTTTGCATTATATAGCAAAAAGAGTTTCAAAAGAGGAAGCAATTCCAACAGAAGTAGGAAATTCTTTGCTAATTAGCCCTGTCTTCAGCTACACCAAGAGCAGAACCCAACAGCTTTGACCTGCTGAGACTCACACGCTGTCCAGGCCAAGGACACACTATCAGCACGTCCATTTGCAGTGGATTCAAATCCCAACAGAATAAGCAGCAGGATCCCTGCCTACAGCTCTAGAGTGCTACTCCCGGGTTGAGGAGGAACCTTCCTGAAAAAAATCCTGCTAAAAGCAGAAAGACACATTCTTTTTAGCACACAGTGCTTATTTAGGACTGACACAACCATGATATTCCCCATTCTATACAATAACCGAGACCGAAAGAAACTAAGACATCAATTTCTCCCTGCGCTGCAACGCTTCTAAGATCAAACAATTTCAACAGTCATATCACAGAATCCTAGAATGGCCTAGGCTGGAAGGGACCTTAGAGATCACCTAATCCAGCCTCCCTGTCACAGGCAGGGACACCTCTCAACTAGACCAGGCTACTCAAGGCTCTGTCCAACCTGGCCTTGAACACCTCCAGGGAGGGGGCAGCCACAACCTCTCTGGGCAATTTATTCCAAAGTCTTGCCACCCTCGGACTGAAGAATTTCTTCCTAAGATCTAATCTAAATCTATTCTCCTTCAAGTTAAACCCATTTCCCCTTGTCCTATCAGTGGACGCTCTTGTAAAAAGTCCCTACCCAGCCTTCCTGTAGGATCCCTTCAGGTATTGGAAGGCAGCTCTTAGGTCCCCCCGAAGTCTTCTCTTTTCAAGACTGAACAATCCCAGCTCCCGCAGCCTGTCCTCGTAGCAAAGGTGCTCCAGCCCCTGGATCATCTTTGTGGCCTCCTCTGAATATGCTCCAACAGTTCTGTTCTATGTCCCTCTTATGGTGGGGACACCAGAACTGGACGCAGTATTCGAGGTGGGGTCTCACAAGAGCAGAATAAAGGGGAAGAATCCCCTCTCTTGACCTGCTGGCTACGCTTCTCCTGATACATCCCAGGATGTGGTTGGCCTTCTGGGCTGCAGGAGCGCCCTGCCGGCTCATGTTGAGCTTCTCGTCTATCAACACCCCCAAATCCTTCTCCTCAGGGCTACTCTCAACCCACTCTGTGCCCATCATCATTAGGAACTAGCAAGAGGCAGACATTATAAGCATGACAAGGCAAACAGATCAGAAGTAGAAGCTCACTCTGATCCACCTCCACACCTTGAGCTTGTGATGATAATTTAATTTCTGTCTAAAATTCAGTCAGATCTTTCTGCATCGTGTACTGTAACCTTATCACACGTTTAGTTATAATTTATTTTTAGCTCAACAGATTTCCCAGTTTGCTTTATTCCAAGTTACTGTAGTAACCTAGGACTTGCTCGGGCAACGCATCAGGCGACAGTTGAGGTTACAGCCTGCATGACAGAGAGCTGACTGGCAGAAAAGGAATTTTAAATACCTGATCTCATGTCTGCTCTGCATGTCATATTTTTCTGCTTGAAGCTTATCGGCCAGCACTGCATGAAGGTCTGACTTCTCTAGCAGCTTGTTATCTGAAAGGGCAAAAAGTACAATTAAGAAGATAACGAAACAGCAAAACCAGATTGCTATCCTGAAGATGCTACGTGGCACCTTTAATTATCCTGACACAACCAAACGCTACGTAAGCCTCCACCACACCAGGGTGCACTCCTCCTTGATGTCGGCAGGCTAAGGCAGCGTTCAGCTGCAACTCCAAGAATTCCTCGTTAATTCAGACCGGTCTTACAAAAGCCTAACAGAGAGGCCACCCAATGTGCTGCTGTCTGCTAAAACAGGAGGAGCTCAAAGTTCAAACTCTTTATCGCCCCCCCAAATGACAGCGACACGGAAAACAGACCTGCCAGAGAACGGGTCCCATCCAGCAGCGCCGTCCTGCCCAGGTGTGTCTGCTTTCCCCCAGCAAAGGCCCAGCGCCTCAGCGTGTGAGCCGGGCCCCGCTGCCCCTCCCGCCACAGCCCAGGCAGGGGGGAGACGGGCAGGCGAGCGCTGGTCCCTGGATAGCTCCAGGTTTTACAAAAAGATGGCGAACACGTTCAACAGCACCGTTGTTCTGCTCTCAGTTCCACAAACACCTGAGCGGGAACGGTGCGGACGATTCAGGTGCTCAGGGGCGGCGTCCTCAGCACAACCGAGGCCGAGTCTGAGGCGACAGAGCGAGGCCGCCGCTCAACCCCCGGCAGGGCAGAGCCCCCCGCTCGGTGACCAACACCCCCCGCCCAGGCCCCCGCAAGGGCCACACGCGAGGCCTCGGGGCCCCTTCACCGCCGCTTTCTCGCCGCTTTCCCCGGAGCCGGGGGAAAGCAAAGCGCCTCCCGGCCCGCCGCGCCCGCTTACACTGCGCGATGATCTCCTCGAAGGCCTGCCGCTGCAGCCGGTCCCGCCGCCGCAGCTCCGCCGCGATGTGCCGCTTCCAGGGGGGGAACCCGGCGGCCCGCAGCCCCGACGCCATCTCCGCGGCGCGGCGGGAAGGGGCGGCGGGAGGTGGAGCCGCCCACGAAGGGCGGCCGGGGGCAGGGGGGAGCCGGGCGGGAGGGCCGGGAGGCGGCGGGAGGCCGGTGCCCGGCCGGCGGCGCGGCGAGGAGCGCCCTCAGAGCCGGGGCTGGGCCGGCGCGGCCCGCAGCCGCCGCCCCACGCTCTCCATGGCGCTGCGGCCGCGCTCCGTCAGGGGCCCTCGCCCCTCCGCGGCGCACCGCAAAGGCGACAGCGGCTGCCCCGCCGCCGCCTGGCGCCGCCCTCCCACCCGCCCGCCTCCGCTACCCCCTCCGCCCTCACGCCCGCGCCAGGCAGCGCCGCAGCGGGGTGGCACGGCAAGCGCGGGGTCGGGCTCCTCCGCCGGGCGGGAGGCAAGGGCACCCTTCTGAGGGAGGAAGGGGGCCTCTCACGCGCCATTTTGTGCCCCTTCCCGGAAGGGCGTCCGTGCGCTGCCGCCATCTTGAGAGCGGCGAGCTCCGCCAGCCCGCCCGCGCCGCCATCTTAGGGGGGATCCACCCGCCCCCTCAGGGGGGTGTGTGCGCCTTCCCTCTCGCCCCGCAGGCGGCGGCGGGCGCTGGCGGGAAGGGGTGTCCCGCGGTGGAGTGGGGTGTCTGGCCTGGGGCTGTCCCGGGGAGGAGCGGGGCACCTGCCGTGCCGGCGGTACAAGTACCGGCAGGCGCCTGAGGCGGTCCCGCGGCCGCCCGCCCCGCCGCCGCGGCCCTGGCTCAGGTCACCCGTCAGGAGAAAAATCCTGACTTGATCTTAGCAGCTTGTGTAGCTTCCCTCCCTCTGTGTGCATCTGGTGGGATGAATGTGAGGATTCAAGTCAACTCAAAGAAATCGGTGTGGGTAACACAACGTGGTTGAACTTCAGGAAGTTCAGTAAGGGCAAGTGCGGGGTCCTGCCCCTGGGGAGGAGGAACAGCAGCCCCAGCACAGGTCAGGGGGCGTCCTGCTGGAAAGCAGCCCTGTGGAGAAAGGCCTTGAAGTCCCAGTGGGCAGGGGGTGTCACCCTGGGGCAGCACCGTGCCCTTGTGGCCAAGAGGCCGGTGGGATCCGGGGGAGCATTAGGAAAAGTGTGTCCGGCAGGGCTGGGGAGGTTCTGCTCCCTCTCTGCTCTGTCCTGGGGAGACCACACCTGGAATACTGGATCCAGTTTTGGGGCTCCCCAGTTCGAGAGAGACAGGGACCTACTGGAGAGAGTCCAAGGGAGAGCTACGAGGGTGATCAAGGGACTGAACATCTTTCCTGTGAAGAGAGACTGAGAGACCTGGGGCTGTTCAGCCTTGAAAGGAGACGGCTGAGAGGGGACCTTATTAACCTGTATTAAGATCTGAGGGGTGGGTGTCAAGAGGAAGGGGACAATCTCTTCTCAGTGGTGCCCAGCAATAGAACGGGTTTAAGATAGAACATAGGAAGTTCCACCTCAACATGAGGAGAAACTTCTTCACTGTGAGGGTGACAGAGCCCTGGCACAGGCTGCCCAGAGAGGGTGTGGAGTCTCCTGCTCTGGAGACTTTCAAAACCCACCTGGATGTGTTCCTGTGTGGCTGCCCTCGGTGACCATGCTCTGGCAGGGAGGCTGGACTAGATGCTCTTTTGAGGTCCCTTCCAACCCCTGACATTCTGTGATTCTGTGATTCTCTTCCAAGGATTGGGTCGTGGAGGTGCCCCAGGTTTGCTAGCCTCTCCTGATACTTCCGATTTTTACAAGGGGGATGAAAGGACACTGTTTCACAAAGTATGACTCATAGTACACATAAATAGCTCCCCTAAAAGAATAACAAAGGCTTTTGCTCCTGTGTCACCTAGCGGAGCCAAGAAGTACGTGGCACTTTGATGAGGCTTTGGTGAGCTGACTGGTTCACATGTGGCACCAAGGGCACGTGCTGGCTTAACTGCCACAAGTCAAATGTTCACGCCTTTGCCTTTCATTTTTAAAGTAAAATTGCTGGGAACAAACATGAAATAGTTACTAGAAGCGCCACAGCTGGCAGAAGGGTGAGGTGCTGCATCGCCAAAAATGTAGAGACCTGCAACACTCGTCTGTTGAGTGGGTTTGGTGGTTTTTCCCCCAAACCTCCACCCCACGACAACCCTCCGTTCCAGCAGGGCACACACAGCGTCGGTTATGAGGCTATACTGAGTTACTCAGCTGTTCAAGGAGGGTGGTGGTGAAAAGAAGTGTGGTTTGGGTTTGGTTTTTTTCTGCAAAATTATTTTGCACGCAGCCTAAACTACAAGGGCAGCCTTCACTGCGCTAGCAGATCCTCTCCAGCGTCACAAAGAAACCACACGTCCTCTGGCAAATGTAAAAATCCGTAATGACTCGCTTCATTGCTTTCCTTGTAACTGCTTGAGTTCTTAAATAATGTGTTAGGTAACCGTATTATTGTAAATTAATTTGGAGCTGGGCAGGATTCATAAAGCTTTTTGTCTTGGGCTACCCAAATGGTTTTGTTTTTCTTTTGAGTAAATGAATGAAGATGCAATTGTTAAACCGTAACAGAATAAATAGATGATTCACTAGATTATTACACCGGAGGAGAGAGCGCTGTTGGCTGAGCTAATAATAGTTCATGCACAGCTCTTATCAAGTCTTAGCAAGTACACAATACCCAAGGTTATGCATGTTCTCTACAAAACTGATTTGGCCAAGTGTAAGCACAGAGCCTACTTTTTTCTCCATATGCATCATAAAATCAAATTACATGTTTAAAACCATAAAATTACTTGTAAGTGTAAGCTTATGTCCTAATTCTACAGATACAGTTACTGATCTGAGAGAAATTCATCCTTTCAGATCTTCCTCTCTGCATCTTAATCCTCTGCAGAGAAAAAGGAAACCAAACACGAAGCGTGAGGAAAAGGGAGAAGAAAAAAATGCAGAAACACGGGATCAGTCTCAGTTACTCCTCTCCTGAGGCTTTTACCTTGGAGTTTATACGTAATGAGCCCTAAAGTCTCTCACTGCCTTTGAACTGCCAACCACCTGCTTCCTTTCAGCCACTTTCATCTTCGAGAATAAGCTTTTCTCACTAAAACTGCGAGAGGAAATCATTGTTCACTGTTTCTTTCAGTGGGGCAGGAAAAAGAATAGGTGTAGCAGAAACGGCACGAGAAAAAAAGCAAAAAAAAAGTGTGTCCTCAAGCATTAGATTACTGGAAACACTCTGTATTTTGCTGTTTGCAACAGCTGCTAGACTGTTCCAAGGGAAAGATTTCAATTAATTGTCACCTGTATATGTTTAAATCTGATAAAAATCACCCTGTGTTGAAGATGTCCACCCTTCTGTAATCTAGGATTTCCACGGTGGGCAGGGGATCCTGGTTTGGTTTGGTTTTTTTGGAATGCTTTTTCCACTTCTCAAATTCAGCTTAAGCTTCTGGCGTAATAGCACGTGCCTGCTCCGTGTCATCTGCCCTCTCTCTCTCCTTTTGTGCCAACAAGAGTTACAAGGACACGTGATGAAATAGCTTGTTCAGACCGAAAGGGGCTTTTTTTCTCCATTCTGCTACCGCCGTCATTAAAATCTGCCAGTTTGTTCGACAGCCTGGTTGGGGAATACAAATTTAAGGCAACTGGCAAATCTGGTGATTTCCAGAAAGCTCACACCACGGTGAAAAAGCGAAATCTGTACCTCCGGTAAGAGCCCGTTGTACTCTGCATCCTTAGAGCTTGAAGCTTTGCTTCCCATGGAAAGCTTGCTGTGGGTTTGGTAGTTGTGCATCCAGGGAGAAAAAAAAAGGCAAAGGGAGAAAAAACAAACCCTCTTCAGCAGAAACAGGTAGAGGGAAATGCAGGAGGGCAGTTTGAGGTGTTAGCAGCACTGAAGGAGGAGATACTCGCACCAGCTTGTGTAGAGACACCGAAAAGGCTAATATAAAATATTTTATTCATCTACCTGCTGTGAGGGCCAGATTACAGCAGTTTGTATTTAATGAATGGGGAGATGGAGAAGAAGCAATATCTAAATGTAGTCCAACGCCGCGTTAGACAGCCAGAAAGTGCCGCTAAAGACAAAAGCTTTACGCTACCGCCCATATTTATAAAGGATTTTGCTCGGAGAGAGCAGGTTTCCAGTTCAAAATTCTCTTGACAAACAGGATGCCGTTCAGCAGTAATAAACGCAAGGTGCTGCCTCAGGGAGGAGGAACCGAGCACGCAAATGCGGAAAGGTCTGTCGGAAAGGACCTGGGGTCTGAACTCGTTCACCAGCTGATCGCAAAAAGGGCAAACCTCACCTCGGAGATAAACGGGGCTGTTGTCAGCAAGAGACGTGACGTGATCCTTCCCCTTAGTCAGTGGGAGCAAGTCTTCTCGTATCCAACTTTAGCCAGCGTATTTCAGGAAAAATCAAGAGTGTCGAAGTAGCCCAGCAGGAAGGACCAAAATATATAGAAGAGTTGACCCAGAGGAAAGATTTGGGCATTTGGGATTGTTTAAAGAGGCCGATGGGAAGCATGAGAGCAGTATGTAGAATCATAGAATCATAGAACAGTTGAGGTTGGAAAAGACCCTTGGGATCACCGAGTCCAACCATTAACCCTACACTACAAGTTCACCCCTAAACCATGTCACCCAACACCACATCTGAGCGACACTTAAACACATCCAGGGATGGCGACTCAACCCCCTCCCCAGGCAGTCTGTTCCAGGGTCTGACCACTCTTTCCGGGAAGAATGTAAATACAGTGTGTCAGAAAAATGGGCCAATAACCTGATCTACTTGTTCATGGGGGGCAGGACTAAACTAAAAGGGCTTAAAGTCCGCCAAAAAGATGCCCACCGGGGATGCGGAAGGGCTGGTACGGCTCGTAAAGCTCTGGCTGAGGAACATGAGAAACTCCCATGCTGGAGGTATGTAAGGCCAGTTAAAACCATTCCTCTGTAGAGATTCCTGTAGTTTACCCGTTGCTGGGCTGGGGAGTAGCTCACACGGCTCCTTTCAGGGTCCCTTCCGTCCTAATTTTCCAGAGACTCCGTGCTGAGGTGACCGTGTTGTGATTGACGCTCAAGTGATGATCTTTGCTCCAAGGTGAGTGGGAGAGTTTCTGACTCAACATTTCCCTTCAGACCCGCTGCGAGGTCAGACTGAAGTTTGGCGCTTGGAGTCAGTCGCTCCCTTTGCTTCTTTCTGACTCAGAACCTGAAATATTAATTTTCTGGGAAGATGCTGATCACCAGTGTCCTTCCCAAGGGCTAAATTAAATTCAAAGCTCTGTTTTCAAATTAGTCTTTGTTTTGGATCTTCGAGTTTACATTTGAAAAGAGGGAACATTTCCCACATCTGGTTGTTTTCTTTGTGCTTACAAGCTATAATTGTGAAGATGCAGATTGCTGTAAAGTTTAGAGCAGACAGAATTTACCCACTAACTCTTCATCCTTTCTATTGCAAAGGTCTCTTGTTTCTTTTCCAATTTCTTTGCTTTCTTTCTTTGTTTCTTTCTTCCCTTCTCTGGGTCCACCTGTTTTGACTGGAGATGGCTTTTACCCATCTCCCTTCTGCTGGATTCTCTCTCATTCAAAAAGTCTCTGCTTTTCTGCAGCCTTTCTGCTTTTTGCCAAACCCCATCCTTCATGCATTCCCATTCATTCCTTCCTTCCCGATCCACTAGCCTGTTGTGGGCCATCATTATCTCTATTATTTATTATATAATCTAATGCTTTATGATATGAAAGATTAATTTATTCTTTCTGTAATCTAGTTCAGACCTTGGAAAAAACTGCAGAAAGTGTTAATAATAACTGTAATGTGTAGCAGATTACCATCCCTGGCACAGAATGGATTCATTTAAATATAAATCACAGGAGCGTGGAATAGTTGAGGCTGGACGGGCCTCTGGAGATCGTCTAGTCCATCCCCCAAAGATGATCTGTGCATAAAATTAATAAAACAGGATAATGGTAATGAACTGAGAACATCAGTTCAGGGAAATCTGGTGATGCATAATGAGATAATGCTTTATCTCAGAAAAAGTACAGCCACGTACAGTAGGTAAAAAGAAATCTCTTCTGTCGACCTGGGATTCAACTGTCAAAGAATTTCTGAGTGACTTCAGGAGTTTTAACACAAACGCAGTCCAAAAATACTTGTTACTAAGAGCCACGCTTGAAACAACATCGTGCGCACGCTGTGGAATTAGGAAGGAGATCTTTTTCATATTCATGTGAATATAAGCCTGATGTTTGCTTATGTATATATAGAAAGAACATCTTGTACCTCTCGAGCTAACACCTTTTCTGCGCTAGGGAAATCTGGCACGTTGAAACGCCGGTTTGGATTCTGCAGCACTTGCATAACGAGCCCCTCCGCAGGCGCCTGCAGGAGCACGCGGGTGACTGCGGCACCTCTTGGGTGGCCGAGGCGAGCAGCGACGGGAGACACAGCTCCAGCTGCACTCGGCTCGTGCTTCGGCTGTGCGCAGAAAATAGGGCGAGTCCCATCATATCCTAACACAGAATGGCTGAGGTTGGAAGGGACCTTAGGGATCACCTGGTCCAGCCTCCCTGCCGCCTCTCAACTAGACCAGGTTGCCCAAGGTCTCAGTCACGGAATCATTCATGAAATACTTCAGCCTTGGTAAGTGAGCATCGTGCGGATGCCGCTCACCAAACTGTCAGCTGTTACTGCAGATCGAGAGACGCCTTCACCGTCACCTAAACCTTGCTGAAGCACAGCCCCCCTGTGGCACCTCTCGTTTCTTGTCATCAAGGGATACAACAAATAAGGGCAAGGATGGAGCCTCTGCAGCAAATGTCCAAGAGGTGAAAGTGTAGATTTCTCTCACACAGAGATTAGGGAAATAAAAAAATGAGTATTTGGATATTGTGCATTTCCAACCAGTCTGTTGCCATCTGGGGCCATTGGTTAGGAGACCTCTGGGAATTGCCCTGGGGCACCTTGGTCCGTTAGCTCGTCCTGACACCCACAGTTCTGTCATACACAAATGTCCGAGCCTTGGAAACGTTCTAAGAATTACCACCTGTGGCGCGGGGGAATCAATTTTTGGACAGTGCATCCCTTCAATCACATTATGGACTAGTTTAATTGTGCTATCACAAGGACAACAGGAAAACGTGGTCACGATTTCAGAAAAACTTCCATTTTAAAACCAGATGGGAGGATAGTGACTAGATGATTTGGTTTAAGCTGCACAGAAAGAATGCCTGGCCCAGCAGACCAGAGGTCTAAGCAGCATAATTTCTAACAACATCAGAATTATCCCCTTGCTATTTTAGAATGACAAATTATTTTCTTTTCTGTCTTCCCTCCTCCTTGAGCCATTTTCTGTAAGACCCTACCAGGAAGGAAACACATAGCCCACTACAATTCAATTTTACGAAAAGCTTTGCAAGCACGCTGTGATAGTTTTACAGTTGAGAGGACAAGTAAGCTTGCGTTAGATGCATCAGGTGTAGGCAGGAAACAAGGTTTTAAAAAGTTACTGTGTTGTACAACATTACATCCTGTAGCTGCGAACTTAAAGCACTTTTGACAGCAGAGTCTCCATGGAAATACGTACACTAAGACTGCAGCTGTTTTAGGAATAAAAGTAAAGGCCGCCAGAAGGCTGTGGATACGTACATCTGGGGGAGATCAGTCAGTTTTTGGACAATTCATACCCTTCGCTTCATGTCTTCGACTCGTACTGCCTGTCCTAACTTAATTGGGAAGCAACAGAGACTGCAAAAAATGTTCCTGGTTTGGCAAGAGAAGGTCGTGGCCCCAGGGACACGTGAGAAAGAAGCAATTTGTGTTGGGGCCTGGTTTCATCTGGTTGAGGACCCAGTAGAGATCATCCTAAAGGCTTTACGACAGAAGGTAGAAATGGAACAAAACGAACATATGCACAAGACTTATTTGTTAAATCCAGTTTTCTAATATTCACATCTGGTGAGCTCCTGCAGCTGGCGTTATCAGCTCCGCCAGCTCACGGCACAGCTGGGCTTACTATAAAGACAAGTACTGTGTGGGGTCCCACTGCATTTTTGTACCAGCTCGTCTCTACCGCTCCATGTCCAGTCTGCTCACCAGAGGACTCTTTCCTCTGCAGGGCCCTCAGAAAGCTCTTTACAGAGGCTTCTTTTGAACGTTTTCCACCTGCAAAAAGTGTGGTGGCATTTGCCATCATTCCTGTCATAGGCAACAACTTGGCCTTTCTTTGGAGCTGCAAGTGATAACTCATATCCAGCTCAAGAGCTGGGTAAGTAATGCATGTTTAGCATGGGAATAGTAATGTGGTTTTTTTTCTTCTGTAAATTTGGCAGAGAGCTTCTCTTCTCCCCCAGCAACATGTCTTTCTAAAGCACAGGCCAAATCAAGTACCTGGATGTTATCTTACGCCTTAGTCCAGCATGCTCGAGTTCTGCTCATCTGTAAATCTGGGCTAAATTTAAGCAGTATTCCTAATTCGGAGGATATTTTTTGCAAGAAGCTATACTTGCTTTATATCAAAATTTATTCTGCAAACTTTGGGGAATACACTTTCTTTTCTACAACTTGGGAAGTCAGAGGATAAACACGAGAATCATGGAAAATCTGAGCGTGATTCTGTGATGCTGTGATTCTGTGATTCTGTGTCTCATTATTGAGAAATTAAAACTCTTTGTAGGAAGCCTCTCACATTTCTGTCTCTGAACATACAAGAACACACCACAGAATTGGTAGGAACTGATCTAACTCTCCATACTGGACAGAAAACTCACCTGCTCCGGGAAGGTTTTAACCTGCTGCCATAGGAGCTCTTGGGGAATCTGAAATAGAAAAGTGAGATGGTCCCCAGGGCCAGAGAAATGTGAAAGCTTTGAACTATGGGGAGTACACAGAGAGGATTCTGTTGCATAAAGCAGGAGGAATCTAAGCTCACGGCCTGTCTTGCTGACTTGCAGGTCAGAGCGCCGGGTGCTTCAGCAACGATGCCTTGAAACCCCAACCTGCACGGCAGAGAGCCCCTCTCTTCTTCAAAGATTTCTGCCGTAGCGATTGTCCTCTTCCATGCGCTCTCACAAGCCTACACTTGACCTCTTCTGCTCCAGCAGAATTACTGTACGTTTTCTGTACTCACACAATTAGTAACCGTACCTGCTAACAGGAGCTAGAATTTTCAAACGAGCTGTGTCCACAAAGGGCCTGTGCACACAGACAAATGCATCCTCAGTCGCGGTATCACAGCGGCGTTGTGGCGTCTTCTCTGCACTCCCTGGTGACTTTGGTTTTCCTTCTGGGCAGGGACTACCGTCACTGCGTGAGCTGGCATAACACCCAACTAAACTGGAATCATGTGGCAAGCAGTTGTGAATTTTCGGTAAAGAATGATCGGAAAGGTGACCATTTTATTATTTTTAAGTAATCAACATGGAAACAGTAGCAACGATTAAGTCACAAACAGGCATAGCCTAATTGTAACCACGGCATTAATACTTCACGTGAACATAACAGAAATTACAGGTATGTTAACATTATTCGTTCTCAGTCCATGAACAAAAGTGTACAGTAAGGTCAGCATTAATCTATTAGGAATGCTACAAAACCAGCCGGCCAGTGTCCTTCAGAAGTAGCGTGCTGGCTGCAAGACAGACTGGACCGACTGCTGCCCGTCCCGTCAGGCAGCTGTACTCCAGGGCTGCCTACGGACCCTGCCTGTTCTCCCATTTTTGTGTGTAGTTCTGATCGTTTCCCTTTGTTTGTTAGGGGTACAAAAGCACTACCTGTTAGGAAAAAAAAGAAAGAGCTACAGTGCCAAGGGCCAGCCCTCACCCTCTGCATGAATAACACATGATGCAGCCCAGGAGCTTGCGCCAGGGGCAAAGGTGGCTCCGTTGACAGTCTGTGTCGTTCATCTGTATCTGCTATTCAAAGTCTTTTCCCACCCTCCCCTAACTCATTGCTCCACAGACAGGACATACTTTCGGAGCTGTACCGCTTTCAACATGCTTTTCTTTTACATATCATTCTTTAAAAGGCATTCTGTAACACAAAATAAACATTTTGCTTTCGTCAAAAGGGGTTTTTTTTATACACCCCTTCCATCTCCTAGTCCTTACACCGTACCTTCCTCTTTTTCAAAACATTTACTAATGCATGTACTTAACCACCAGCCTCCTAACAGAAGTACCGAAGTGACACTACAAAAGGCTAACTTGCGTTTGGTGTTGTGGTCCTGGCTCCTCTTGGTCTGAGCAACATAGGAGAAACTTCTCAGCTAGAACATTTTCATAATCATAAAGAGGGATACACCCTCGAAAATAAAAACCCCAGTCTTTTTAGAACCAGACCAGATGACATCAGTGTGAACAAAGCAGTAATCTCCATCTTTCCTCCCATCAGGATTCCTCCTAGGGTGCCATCTGCCGTGTCATTTTCACTGTAGAGACAAGAGAAGACATAAGCTTGTCTATTGTCAATTCTAAAAGTTTTGATGGAGAAGGAGGAAAAAAAAAAGCCGTGCAGCTTGCTCAAGCGGGCTCTCTTTTTCTCTCAAACTCATTTACTAAGACCTTCCGTACTCATTCTCATCTAGCTCTTGACACTCTGGGACAAAAAAAAAAAACAAACCAAAAAAAAGCCCAACCAACAAAAAGACCACTAGCCAAGAAAAGTAGATGCGTGATTATTTCTGCAGAGAGTTCAGCAATGTTTCTGGATGCCGCTGTTCTAAGCTGGTAAGTGTTTCCCGTAGAAAACTACTTCTGATCATCTGGTTATTAATCACAGCAAAGCAAATCAATTAGCCAAGATTGTAGATTTGCGCTGTCAGGCCAAGTTTGAACATTCTCAGAAACAACACGGTGTGCACCAGTAATGAAGTAGCTGACTACCTGCATCCCTCTTCTGGCCATCAAGCTTAAACCTCGCAGAAGAATTTAAAGCCGTGCAAAACTAAGGCCGTGGTTTCACAACGTGACGGCTTCTGCAGCAACATTGCTTTAAGCTTCTCCCTCACACCCCTGCTCTGCAAGCCCTCTCGGTTTGTGGGACAACGCTCTGAGCTTGGTTAGGAAATAGAGAGTGAGGGCACAGTGATTAAGCCTGTACTACTCTCCTAGTATTTTGCTGTGACACCACAGCCTCATAAAACTTCCACCCTGACTTATTCCCACAAGGAACACACCGGTGTAGCTGTCCTGCCAACTGGTCCCTCTTCTGTCCGATGCTTCCCGGCGTGCGGCAGCTCTGAACTGTCCCGATAGTCTCGGCCCTTGGAGTTCTGCATGTCCAGCACTGCCCGGCTCTTTGAGGGAAGGGGCGGCTTGTTCTGCTGTCCCTGGATGCTTGGGCTGACTTCAGACCTCAACGGCTTGACCAGTTTTGTGAGCGGTGCCGAGTTTTCTGATGACGGAGCCATCTTCGGTTTGCTGTGAGTCTTTTCACCTGGATTCTTTTCTTCAGATTGGCCGGAGCAGGTGTAGGACCGAAATCGCTGCGTGGGCACCAGGAAAGGTGGGGATGGTTGTTTGCCAGAAGTCTTGCTGCTCTCAGGCTCCTGTGACTTTGTGAGATGACAGCTCTGGTCGGGCAGTGGCGGCTGTTCTTTCCGCAAGGCCTTGAGGTAGTCCTGCTCTTTCTTTGACGCCACCTTGCCTTTAGAGCTCATAGAACCATACAGTGGGTTCTCAAACATCTCTGGCTTTTGCTGTCCCTCCTCCTGAAGCAAAGGCTCTGCTGCGGTTTTCCCCAGTTCAGGTGGCCTACAGTCATCAAAGCAGTGCAAAAAGGAGACTTGTATAGAGCAGGCAAGAGACAGTTACTGATTTAGAGAGAAAATAAATAGGAAACGAGCATGATAAAATTCAACTACTGTGCAAAGGGGTAGCAGGATAACAATTAGACTCGGGGGGAGAGACCAGAATTGTGTCCTGTTTTGACTTCGTTTAATCATTATTAACACAGCAGCTGAGAGCAGATATGCCCTCCTGCTGGACTGCAGTCTTGTCTGAGTGATACTTGGCTTCTCTTTAAATGGAGATAAGCTTCTGAGCTAAATTGTGCCAAGTGCTTTGATGGCTCTGCGACACACACAAATCTGAATTTCAATATTAATAAGAATCCTCAGATCTGGCAGAAAGGATTGAAATGGCTGTCTGGACAGTCAGCATAAGAGCTCACATCACACTGTAGCATTTTACAACTAGGTCAATCTCATCTTGCTCCCAGTGCCACATGGTATTCCTGGGAAAGGGATAAAACCCCCTAATGCACCCAAACGCACACTATGTAAGTAACGGCTGTGTGCTGTAGGGTGAGACAATTATTGTGCATTTGCAGCTGAGCTCTTGGAATTGAGGCTCAGACTGGAATGACAGCACAGCTGTACCATGGGACACAAGAGGGTTCGTGGGTTTGCATGACTCCACCTGACTTAGAATCATAGAACAGTTCAGGCTGGAAAAGACCCTTGGGATCATCGAGTCCAACCATCAACCCTACACTACAAGTTCACCCCTAAACCATCTCACCCAACACCACATCTGAGCGACACTTAAACACATCCAGGGATGGCGACTCAACCCCCTCCCTGGGCAGTCTGTTCCATTGTCTGACCACTCTTTCCGTGAAGAATTTCTTCCTAATGTCCAGTCTGAACCTGCCCTGTTGCAACTTGAAACCATTCCCCCTGGTTCTGTCCCTAATGACCTGTGAGAAGAGACCAGCACCAACCTCCCTACAGTGTCCTGTCAAGTAATTGTAGAGCAGGATGAGGTGCCCCCTCAGCCTCCTCTTCCTTAAACTGAACAGTCCCAGCTGCCTCAATCGCTCCTCATAAGGTCTATTCTCCAGGCCCTTCACCAGTTTTGTCGCCCTTTTCTGCACTTGCTCCAACACCTCGATATCCCTCTTATACTGAGGGGCCCAAAACTGAACACAATACTCAAGGTGCAGCCTCACCGGTGCTGAGTACAGAGGGACAATCACCTCCCTACTTCTGCTGGTCACACAATTTCTAATACAAGCCAGGATGCCGTTGGCCTTCTTGGCCACCTGGGCACACTGCTGGCTCATATTCAGCCGGCTCTGAGACTTAAAGCGCCAATATCACTGAATAGAGTGGAATAGGGCTGAGTGGCACACACGTTCTTTGGGTGTCTTCAGATGAGTTGCATTCCTGCTTCCACCTATTTTCTGGAAGGCAGCACATGCAGGAGCAAAGAGCTGAGAGCAGGTGAAGCGTTGTCAGGTACATAACAGATGGAGCCAGTGCTCACAGCTCCGACTCCTGCATGTCCTGGCTCCCAGAGTGCCACGTACATTTCCCAGGGAACTCGAGTGCAGACTCAGAAAGCAGGTGCCAGTGTGGAAAAGAGGTCTGGAACGAGGACACCAATTGCATACGTGCACTAGGGTGGAGTAGCCTCATCACTTTACTAATTCGGGTAGAGATGGAATATCTTTAATTGCTGGATGGAAATTCTACATCAAGGCTTGTGATAGATGCAGCACAAGGCTGCTGACTTCTATAGGAAGCTGGACCTTTGTACAGTAGTGCAAGTAGAAATTCAGCTAAAGTGCTTCACGTATGACATGTGAAGGAGCTCTCCTTCACATCCAGTGGGAAGATCTATGCTATGCTCTTCTCTTTTCTTCTGTGTTACTACAGTCAGTTCTGTAGTCTTCTCCTTCTCTTCTCTTGGCAGAGAATTTAACTTACACATATATTTTTGATGTTCCTTTCACAAAAGTCTGAGGAACTACAGTGGATTTCTTTGAATGTCGAAGGTCTGCGCTTGTGCTTTCACTTATCTTTTTCTAATTCTAGAAATGAAAGACTGAAAGAAGATGCTGCACCTCGAACTCTCCATGCAGATAATGAAATAGCAGCTGTGCAGAACGACAGGAGAGAAGGGACTAGCCCCAGTGCAAAACTCAAAGACTTACAGGTACTCTTGACTCCGACCACAAATGCTTCTATTTACTGTAGGCTGGAGGGATGGTTTTGGAGACAGGGGCGACAAGGAAGGTGATGTGGAGGATGACTGACTCTGTCCCATTATGGAGATAGCCTCTTTGGGCTGCTGCTCGTAGCTCCAGAGAGAAGGTGGCCGGTCTGGTGAAGGTATCTGCTTCAGCTGGCTGGTTGCAGAGGGTTGCTGAGAGAAAGCAGCCATCCCCAGGTAGTTGGGGTTGCTGATGTCTGTGGGAGTGGAGCTGCTGAAGAGAAGGAATATTGTTAGAAAGGTACATGCACAAATATATTTATTTTTTTGTCTCTTTGCCAGCTACAAAGGAGTTAGTGCCCACTGACTGCTTAGATTCAATGCCACCTACTTTGTTGGGGTTTTTTTCCTTCTTTTATTTCTGTCACTGCTGCTTCAGAATCAGAAGGTAAGTGGGAGTCCTGTTAGCGTCTCCCTCCCCTGGGTCACTAGAGAGGAAGCATCTGGGTCAAGGCCACCTCCCCCAGCCCCAAATAGTTCCTCTGACTACAGCAGATGCTTCCATTTCCAGCCTGCAGAGAGCACTCAGCTTCTGCAGCCACACGTAGGGCCTTTTGCAGCTTTCTGGGCCTGGCGGTTGAGCTTCCCACTCCAAGCTGGCAGAGGTAAAGGAGCAAGATTACCGTAACATATCCTCCTTTCCTGGGTTGTCTGGAGAAGGGGAAGCACTCCCCCGATAGCGAGCAATGGCTGCTGCCTCTCTGGCCATCAAAAGAGTAGGTTTTGTCTTTCTGCTGGAAATAAAAAGGCCCTTTTTAATTGGGGTGCAGGGACCCAGTCTGACTAATGCATTCTCAGCTTTTGAAGCTTTGGGCACAGAAGTGTTGACCAGCCCTGACTAGGGAGCCACAAAGGCAGCTTCCCAGTGCTCACCACGCCTATGAATACCACTCCCACAGCAAACCCGGCTTTGTGTTGATCAAACCAACAAATTATCTGTAACTGACTTACCCACTTGCCCTTTACCTGTTAGTCTGATCCCAGTCTTTGCCAGGCTCTAAGTTGCTGATGTTCTTTGGTTTCTGCCCAGCGATTTCATCACGTTCAATCTTGACAAAATCTGGAGGAAAGACGAGGCACAAAAGAGTGTTTCGGCAACTTCAGAGTCCGATTCCCCAAGTTTTCTGTGATACCGCTTGGATTAAAGCACCTCTCTTTACCAGAATGACAGTAAGACAACTTTAAACAGTTGTTGCTATTACATTTTCAGCTGCTCACTTCAACATGCTATGTTTTGTTGACATAGGAAAAACCGTGTGTCTTGAAATACAAATGTCATAGATTCCCCAAACAGTCATAATCAGGTCATTTACCATTGACAGTAATAGTACATGTTGGGAGGCTGCTTTTGTATGCTGAAAGAGAACAGGTAGCAAGGTGAAAATAAGCAAAGTTTGTGATCTTTTAGCTGAGGAACTGCTCCTTGAGAGCCTCATATGCTCTCTGCAGATGTTGCCCTTGGTGACTGGAGCAAGCAGAGCTTCAGCACCTCCTGATATGTATCCACTACAAGTGGAAGTAATGGTATTGCTATTCAACAAAATCAGTATCAGTGACAGACAGGGGGCTCTCTCAGTCTGTCAAATTTATTTGAATGATGAAAAGGAAAACCCCAAATGGAATTGCTGTGTCTTTCTGAAAGAGTACAGGTATACTCCTGAGAACTAATGATACTCACATCTCCTTGCAGTCAGCATCAAAAGCTTTTGCCTCTTTGGGACTAAAAGCTCTGCAAGGATAATTTTCGGTTCCTTTGCAGTTACCAGAAATCTTTTGAGATGGATATTCTATAGGATGAGCATTGCAGAGATGATCTCGTTCCTTACCGTATAGTTTCTCTCTTTGTTTTCCTTGTGATGTTTGTAACTTGATTTCACCTTGGAAGACCCCTGTTTTCTCACCATGGTGTGTCAGCACGGTATGGATGGGAACTAAGGACTCTGTTGCTTCTATTCGCAGGGCAATGCAGCCTTCCCCTAGAGCATGACAAGGCGACAATGAGTCCGGGACTGAGAAAAAAAGCATCAAAATCTCTTTCTCATGTCAGTCTTACTATCAGTACGCCAACAAGGTCTGAGATTACTGGAGAGAATCTGCCTTGGATCACAGTGAGTGTAATATCTCTTGAAAAATCAGAGGCATTCATTTCAGTTCTTCACATATGTGTGAAGGATTTGGGCACTGGAGACACCCGCAGGTGACTACTGGGTTCTGAGCTTCATTACTGGTATGAAAAACACGAGCCCCCAGCTACAATTTCAGTTAATGGGATTTCAGCACAGAGCCTTCTGCGGGCTGCAGTCTCTGGCTGGTTTGGATTTGGAAGCCGGCAGCACCGACAATGACTCTTCTGTAGCTGGGAGAAATGCAGCCAGTAACTGCGAGAGGAAAAGGATTTGTATGTTCTGAACAAACCCATTTAAACAGACTGACTCCTGATATAACTACCCTGAAGTACTTTCTTTTCAAGCCACTGTTCTTTTAGGGCTGGCAAAGCTCACACAGCTTGTTGCTTCCAGTTCATATCCTTCTAATCATCATTACCTCACAAAATACTGCCCACAAGGTATTTTTTGTGCACTCAGTTCTAAATCAGAAGTCAGAGCATCATAGATGTTCAGTCTATAGGAGTTACTTCTGTTCTCTCCCACTCTTTCAGCGGTTTGGAAAAATCTAAGTAGATTTTGACTCATGCAGAACTTTAGAGCTAAGCACTTACCGTAAGACTCATCACTGTCTGATGACTTGATGCTGATCAGGATGTGTTGATCCAGTAGGTATTCTGGGTCTGAAATAATTGGAGTCAGCTGCAAAGACAAGTTAATGTGTGTCAATACAACAGGCGGGCTACATGAACACAGTTCTCCCTGTGCCTCAGCCCCAAATGAGCAAAACTCAGCTGGACAGACCCATGAGTGTGTCGTGTCATCCCCAGGACCAGCCTCCTCGATGATGTCTGGAGATCTGTGGTAGAAGGCTACACACTTTCAGAGTCCCCTCACTTTCGCTCCCAGCACAGCAGACAGAAAACTACAAATCAGAGACTCCCATTACACTGAGCTGCAGTTCTTTCCTGCAGTAGGGACTGAGAATTGCTCTATGTGGTCTGGCTGTTGCCAAAAATCTGTTTGGCTGTTGTTATAATCACTTATTGTAGAGGCTTTCCCCAGTCTCTCAGTGTGAGGCACTCTTTCCAAAGTGAGTAGTTCTTCTTTTGGGCTATTCAGGTCTTCTTTTGGGCTATTCAGAAGGGTACCGACATGCATATTTACTACAAATCCAAGCACTCTGGTAGTTCCTCCAGCTCCCACCCCGCCAAGAAATGGAGAACGGCTCTGATCTCAAGGACAGGACTTGTCTTTGACACTGACAGGCAGAACACCTCTGGCTATTGATGGCCCTTTTAACACAGGTAAATAAATACTTAGTCAACTTTTCTCAAAAATACCAAGGAAAAGAAACTTTATCTCACAGTGCAAAGAAACTCCAGTACAGCGGTTTTATTTCCATCTAAAACTAAAACTAAAATATAAAA
The DNA here is from genome assembly GCA_020746105.1 of Trogon surrucura. NCBI lineage: Eukaryota > Metazoa > Chordata > Aves > Trogoniformes > Trogonidae > Trogon > Trogon surrucura. The sequence goes on along the minus strand of CM036625.1, from coordinate 20,491,384 downwards.
TGAGGCTGCTTAAAAGACTTGTCAGCATGGTTATGATCACTAAAAAGGTGAGACAAAAGTCATGCTCCTGAGTGACATAATCAGGCCAGCAACATTCCCGATACAAATGAAAGTATACTGGCAAGAAAATCCTTTCCTGCTTGTAACACACTCTGTTTAACTTAGGCCCATCCTGCGTTCTCACAGCCCCTTTTGAGTGTACACGAGACCACAACCATGTCCCCGGAAGCAACGTTTCTATAAGCAAAAGACATAATGTTGCTTATGGGATGCAAGTGGAAGGCTTCTTTTTCACATGGATATGGAAACACAGTCCCGGTTTACCTTTGGAAGAGCATCAACGAACTTTACCACAAGCTCCCCTTCATTCCCATCCTCATTTTCTCCTTCCTGGCTCTTTACAAAACCTGTGAAGCAACGAGAAAGGAGTTCACGGCAAGAGAGGCAGCAAGAACTTGGCTACGAATCCTTTTCAGATGCGAGATCACCAAAAGGCCTACAATTATTTCCCCAATTGGACGCAAGTTTTAAAAGTATTAAGAAGCTTAAAGTCTGAGCTTTGGATGAATGTTTACACAGTAAATTTACAAGTGATTTTACTGGAGCATTGTTAAACGGTTTTATTTTACAGTTAAACTTGGCACCGAAAAGCTCAGTGCGTACATGGGCTGGAGGATAAGAACATGACAGCTCTTCCTACGCCACTCAAGATAGCACACTTTTGAAATTCTAATTTAAGATTCGTAATACACCGTTTCCATAGAAATTTATGCAAATTTTGATACAGCCAAAAAATAATCTTTTATGGAACTGTCTTTGACACAGCGCTCTGACATGCGATAATGTGGTGAAGCATACACGGCAGGCATGCTGTCCCACTTACGGGAGCAGTCCTGATGGGGAATTGCTTAAAAAAAACCCCACAGCAAGGGCATGTAGGCTCGCATTACATAAACAGCTGAGACTCAGCCCTGCAGCACAGGGACAGAGAGTAAAATCTGCACAGTCCCATTTACAGAACCAAATCACTATCCTTTCACTTGATCCTTTGACTTATTCTCTTTTAAACTGGGGTAATTGACTTATTTTTATTAGCATAATGCAGGTGCTTTACTTTGAAAGCCCCCAATCATTTGTAGCGGGCACAGTTAGGAATTCAATCAATCGCCTGTTTGCTAAGTAGAGATTTTCTAAATGATAAGCAAGAACAACATGTGTTTCTCTTCAAGAAAGAAATGATCGGGTTGCCAAACAAGATTCAAGATGTGGTGGAAGGCTGCGTGTCTCAGCATGGACCACAGCTAAATGGCTGTGGGGTTGGGATTGAATTGCTGATGGGACAGGATGACTTGTAAACTACAACAAATCTCTAGGACATCCCTTTTTTGTACTAGAATAAGTGATCCACACAGCTATTCGTTTAGATCAAAGCGGGAGGAAGGGGAACTAATGCAAACAAGGAGGAAACTTTGACAGAATAAAGATGAGTAAAGCCATACTTTCTAAGCAGCTAGAGTGAAACTCGATGTAGAACTTGGTCTGGGACTTGGTCTTCAGGGTAGCATAGCAGTGCAGGAACTCGATCTCCCCTTGGGATTCCGTGTACTTAGAGTCTAGGAGAGAAGAAAGGGAAAGAATATCATTTTCAGTAGGAGAAAAGGAGGGAATTTTTCAGTGGACTCTCAAAGAATTTGCTTCTTCTTTCAACATATACAAAGTATTGCATTTTGTATCCAAGGCCAAGACAGCACACTTGCACCCAGCTCGACTGACCATTCTTTGAAACAAACTGTGAGGTGACTCCCACTTCAAAGGTGGCAAAGACAGGGCTGTGGTCACTTGTCACGATGTCAGTGGTGCAGCCTGCCAACAAGAAAGGGAGGATAGTTACCGCCCTGTGTTTCTGCCCAGCTCCTGTGAGATCGCTGCAATAGAAATATGATTCGGTAATTTTCCAGAAAACGTAACTGTCGCTGTGGTAACTGTCTCTAGTCAAAGGTGTTTCTACATATCTCGTGTTAGTATATAGGAATGGAGCTCTCTCATCAAAATACATAAAGATTTTAACGGACACAGTGTTACCACATCATTTTGCAAGTGATTGTCAGTGTTAGATTCCCCCAGTGCAAAAAAACATTTGCAGGATTCCTGGTTGCCTCTGCAACGTGCACAGCTCATTAAAGCTCTAATATGGCAGGAAATCACACCAGAACACAGTGGCATTACCTCAGTGCTATAGAGCAACTCACGGCCCAAGATTAACAGCACGGTCTTGACGTAAACGCACACTGAGCTCCAGCAAGCCCAGTCCATTGAACAGGACAGTGCACAAAAGCAGATGCCAGACTTTCTAGAGGTTCTTGTTTGGCCTCACACTTCATCATCATAGTCTCTGCAATCAGGTCAGTCCGCCTTCTCCCCCAAGAGACCTCTAGAGCCCTCCTCTCAATCCCATCCATAGGAAATCATCAACATCATACTCATGTGCTTGGTCCTACATAGAGTGGAGATGAAATTTTAGCAACTACTGTCTGAGTCTTTTTTCAAACAGGTCCTGTGGGCTTCCTCTCATCCCTGCACTGCAGTGTTGTGACACTTCTCAGCAAGAGAGGGAACAGGCTCTTGGTGCCACACAGACCTTCTGGAGCATGATTTGGTAGAAGAGAGATGTTTGCAGCTCCAGCCTCTGCAGACTGGACTGCGTACACAGGGTCTGCCCTGCTGGCACCATCAAGGAAGGAGCTCCTGGGGGCAAGTGCACAGGAAAAGTGGTGGTCGTTGCCAAGAAATAACTGGTGTGAAGTGATCCTACAGCGTGGCCTAAAGCTGGACAGCTGTGGGTGTCTGAGTGGTATTCTGCATATAAAAGAATTACAGAATTAACTCCCAACCTTGTAAGGTTACAGGCAGAGAGCTTTGGCTCCCGTCTGCTCAGTTTAACATCAGGTCTCTCTATGCTGAGTGCCTGGCAGTGCAGGGAGATCCTACAGACTCTGCTCTGAATCATTTCCGTTTCAGACTGATTGCTTTGCTATCTGCAATCTGTTATCTACCCACCATAGGACTGACACACAACGTGCACCATGGGGTATGATTTCCAGAGCACTCGATCACACCAGGATGGCAAATTGTACTTCATCTGCAAACCAAAGGAGAAGTGATGTCAGGAAGAAGGGAGAGGATCTGTTTGCAGAAGAACAGCAAATTCATTTGCCCAAGCACCACATATTTGTGTCAGATTTTTTGTGTGTATTGACTCCTTTCAAAACACTACAAGGGCAGAAAATGCAGAGATGGCTTTAGGTCACTTTCTTATGTAAGAGTTACTTCCCTTGCTCTGCCATGTCCTTCTGAAGGGAAATCAGTTTTCACCTACCCCTGTAGCTTTTTGCTTGGTGTAAGCATACTTGTCCCGGGTACCTCTTTCAAAACGGTAGGTTGGAGCAAAAGTAATCTCTTCTTCCTCTAAAACAGAGAGATAGCTCTGTTACCGTTCGGCCTGTTGAGAACCCTCATCTGGGCAAGAGAGCTGCTGCTCGGTACGCCTTGCCCCACATGAAGTCTGGCAGAGAAAGTTACTGGAAGAGGCAGGGGAACCTGCCGACAAACTGAGAATCTTACCAAAATGCAGAAACACCTTTTGGTCCTTTCTCTCTATCAGAAGCTGGTCGAAAGCCAGCAGCTCCGGATACTGCTGCTGCCTGATCTTCTGGATAATATTCTCTGCTTCCTGCCAACAGGGAAACAGCAGAGCTGCAGATGATGCATACTCCCTTCACTGGTGAGCCAGCAAGTGCTGCTGAACTGTCAGAGCTGTACCCCCGTCACTTCCCAACCTCTCCCTTCACGGCAAGGCCCAGTCTCTGCTGCGTGGCTGAACATTTGTCCATCAAAACAGGCATCAAAGTGCCCACACATCCCCTGAATAAGCATATACACACATACAACCAGATGTACATCAGCACCAGGCATGCCATTGTCTCCAGCTACTGAAACCTCTCCAGTATTTATTACAGCTTGCCTGTTTCTGAAGGCCAGTTCTGAGCCATTAAAAGCCGATCAAGTAGAGCCAGAAAGGCAGACTCTGGATCAAGCTGTGCTGGGACAGATGCTCGCTCACATTGGGAAGGGGAGTTGGGACATTCGGGGAAGCGATGCTGCCTGGAGCAGCAAAGTGTGCCAGGCGGCATTCCTGGGTCCATGAATCCTTGGAGAGGGCAAAGAGAATTTCCTTACTCTGCCTCAACTGGTGTCACAGTCATGCCCTGGGGATCCCTTCTCCCTCCCCTCTTTCTGCCACTCTTTCTACCATGTTGCCCTACTTTAGAAAAAGATAGCGCTTCTATAGCAACACGGTGTTTTGTCTCTCCAGGGATTCACGCAGAGTCCCTAACCGTTGGGGGCTGTTCCACGCGGTAGTTCAAGTCTCCCAGCCAGAAAAGATGCGTAAAGCGATGAGTGATGTTAAACGGACTCAGTTTCTTATCTCCCAGTGTCAGGAAGCGCAGGATGTTCATGTAGTTCTGGTTGCGTCTGTCAAGACAAGAAACATCTGCCTGACATACTAAATTGCCGTGCGATTTCTAAATGTCTGGGTTGGCAGAGACTGCTGCTTTACCAGCCAGGAACCCATCTGGCTCAACACCTAGAGAAGAGCAGATCGGAAGCTGAGAACTTGCCACCCCTGCCTCACATTGCACCTCAGCAGACAGGCCCCAGGTGAGGTGCTCGGTGTCTCCTGGGGAGCCAACCTGCTTCACGCAGGCACTCACACAGCACAGCGGTCGTGCTGCCGCTCGTGTTGTCTGGGGAGCAGCCTGCTGTCAGGAGGGGACAGTGGCTTTTACAGCAGCTCCGGGCTGCTTTACCTTGGGCATCAGACTGTTTCCACCTGAACTGTAAGGCTGTCCTAAAGCCACTTCTGTTGCCTCCTGGGGCTGTGCTTTTCTGAGCTGCATGCCCTAGAAATCCAGCACTAGATCATTGCCTTCAGATTTCAGCTGCAAACACACACATAACTAGATTTTGGCAGCTATTCCCTGGGGAACCCTTCCTTAAAAGTTAACTCCAACAGTGGCAAAGACCCTGTGCAGAAATCCCACACCATCTGTTTTCTGGGTCCTGGGAAAGATGGCAAAGCCAACCTCTTCATTCCAAGTCCTCTTGGCTTTCAAAACCACTCCTTCCAACTGCTCCAACTCCTCCCAGCGTGGGCACAGATCTCCCACCAATGTCGGGATCTTTGCCTTCCAGTCCTGTGCTGCACAGAACATACCTAGACCATGCAAATTCATTTCACAGCTGGGTATAGAGAATTAGCCACCGTGGAGATAACTTCTGTGCTCCACGCCTCCCTCTTGCTACTCCTGACAGCAGGATCTCTCTCAGCTGTGCCCCAGGGTGCACCACAGCTCCCGTGCTTGCAGCACTGCCTACAGTGAGGAGGCAGACGGTCCCCTTCAGCACATTATTCTGGGATGGGAAAAGCCTTCCCACGTCTCTCCAAAACCCTGCAGATCAGGGAACTGTTTTCCTCATGTACTGGGCTCGCATGACAGGTCACACAAGTGTTGCACGAGAGATTTACACTTGGCTCTGAAATCATTTTGCTGTTCATTTCGCCTGTACCCATGTGGTATGGCTATTGTAGCAGAAGCCCCTCACTTAAATGGTGATGTGGTAAACAGCGTCTTTAGCACAGGTTGTCCTCCCAGGAAACATTTAAGGATTTTTTAGGGTCAGGAAAACATACTTGTGACTGTCTGGTGGGCCCTCCTTCCAAACATAGCCCAGAGAATTTCACCCTGGGTGAACATCCATTTTTGAGAGAGAAGAATGAATCTTACCTGTGCTTCTTTTCACTTCCTGAAGTCAAATGGCTGTTAACAAACCCAAAGGAGGTTCCATTAAACATGAATGACACACCCACAGCTCCTTTATTACCTGGAAAAAGACAAGCCAAAAACATCAAGAAATCCATCCACCTCCAGGCTGAGTCTAGCAAAGATAACAAAGCACCTAGCACATCTTAAGTGAAGTGGAGGATGGAGAAGAGCAATAAGTTGACTTAATCAGCACAGAAAGAATTAGGACATACAGCACAGATCATGGTAACAAATTTTCTAAGGATGCTAAAAAAAATAGTTGAAGGGAAATAAGTGCAACTTCCTTGTGGAACCCAAGAAGGAGCAATCCAATAGCCAGTCAAAGGTGTTTGTTGGGAATATAAGTATATATCCATGTACATGTGCTAGGTATACACTGAAATATCTTACAGGGTAAGATATAATCAGTGCCAGTGGGATATAACTCTAGTACCACTAGTGTCACATAAATGTAGTCAAAGAAGCCTTGTGGAGAAAGAGCTGTTCCATTTCGAGGGCAGTATTGGCACAGACTGAACAGATCTCAGTCCTCTGGACAAGACAGGGTCTGTTTGCTCACCCAGTGTGTTTGCGATGCCCGTCTTCACATTGTCTGTGCAGATGTGGCTGATGCGGTTCTCATGTTCTGGCTTGGCCAGTACAACAATCCTGATGTTCCAGAGGGTATGGATTGCTATCTGCAGGGACGGGCAGGTGAGAGGTTATATTTCTGCACGTACCTGCGGAGCTGTGCTGCAGCCTTCCTGACTCCTTCTGTAGTACTTCTCCTACACAAATTTTCTTCCTGTGCTCAGGATGTGCTTTCAGTCATTTTAAGCAAAGGTGGGAGGAAGGACCTAGCTATTTTCTAGTGCTATTTTCTCATTAATCATTTGATTGCCTTGCTTGCACAAAATACATTTTCCCAATCACCATGAGAGTCACAAGTTCCGCTCTCCTGTGGCCTTCCAGATATGCTAAGGTTTGTATCTTGACATCACTAAAACTCAGGAGTGTCCAAATCTGGCCTTAATAGGGTTCAGCCTCTTTTATGATTGTATCTGTGTGCTGTTACATCCTACCCTGAAAGTGCAATAGCCTAGAGTGTGCTCTAGGCTCAGAAAGCTTTACAGTCTCCATTATGTAGGCCAAATTATCACCACCGCTTGACTCGAGTATTCAGCATCTACCCCTGCTCCCAGGCTGGCAGGCAGAGGAGATTCATGGCAGTGGCAGGTGGGTGGCTGTTTATAGCCCTGTGCCCATCCGGTCAGCCTCAGGGTGGAGTCCACCAACATGTTCAATTCACTCTCCTTCACCCAAATGCAATGACAGTAAAGGCAGGGAAGGGAAGGAGGTGTAGGCAAAATGCCACTTATTCCTCTGTCTCTTTTACTTGCACAGCATGTAGTCTCTTCATATGCCCGAGTTCTATGCAATAGCTGGAATAACTCCTCACCACTTTGAAGCTGATACTGGTGATTTCCTGCAGGGATTGCCTCAGGGTCTCCAGCCATTCCTTCTCCCCCTGGGGATCCTCTTGGGTGCCAATCACATAGATGTCATGAGGAATGTAGTCAGCAGTGTCATCACGGGTCTTCCCCTGTCCCTTGGAGAGAAACCAGGAGGTGATCTTCTTGGGGGGAGGTGCATCACCTTTTATTAACAAATCAAACACCAAAGTAAGTCAGAGTATATTCTGTCAAATCCAGCACACAGGCAACCCATGGAGACAGAAATAATAGGGTTCACATTCACTCTATCTTGTATCAGTTTTGTATCAGCCAGGGCACACTATTTTAAGATTACAAAGATGTTAACCCCACCTGAGCTGATGATGAAGGAGTGACTCTGCCTTGACTGTCTTCCTCTGTTTCATTGATTTACCAAGGCCAAGGCTAGCCAAGCATAAAGGCAAGGAGCTGTACTCCCGGCCTGCTACTGCCTTTACATTACCTCTTAAGTACGGCTGTGCACAGACAGCTCAGCTCACAGCAGCTGAACCAGGCTTTTCTCCCAAAATGGGGAAAATAACTTACATTCCACTGTTCTCAGCTACACCTTGTCCCCCTCCCTAAATATCACATATACTCAGCAGGACACAAACAGTCCTTAGTCAGAACACACCCAGCGTCTGGAGCTAATCATGGCAGGTGAGCACACATGTTGGCAAGTGTCTGAAGGAACACCCAGGTCAGAAGGGAGCCCATACCCATATTCCAGGTCCCAATGAAGACAGTGATCATATCAGGCTCTGGTTGCTCCGAGTGTTTATTCTTCATCTGCTGCAGAAGTTGGCAGAACCCTTCTCTCTTCTAGACAGGGAGGAGCAGAGACAATTAATGAGATGCTTAACTTCTCCAACACGACCTCTTGAAAAACTGGCTGAACCAGGAAATTCCCAGCACACTTGAAGGGCAGATTAGCTCTCCAGTCTCCTGAAACCTTCTAAGAGGCTGTCTTTCCTGTGGCACTTTGTATCTTGTGCATTACTTCAGTGAGTGAGTACTGAGCTGGTCAGAAGAAGCCTAGACTTCCCTCTCGTCTGTCTATATGAACCTTCGCACGACATCTTGCCTCTTCTCACTGCTTGCTGACGCTCTTTCTCCTGCCTCAGTGACAGCACCTAGATACCCTCTCGGTACTTCCCTTTACACAGTACACCTGTTCATTTTATGGATGTTTCCAGAACAAAGGAGAAATCTCATTCTTGCAGAGTCAACCACCATCCTTCAACAATTTCTCTTTCTGCCAAGGAATACCCCTTGTACCGCTTCCACCCAGGTACCTGCTCCAGGCCAGCAGGAAGGAAATACTGTGTATGTACCTTGGAATCAGAAAAAACATATTCCTTCCGCTGTGTTTTCTCTTTTTCTGTTTCCAGCACAATCACCAGTTTGTTAGGGAACTTCTGGGACTTGATAAGCTGCAAGACTGAACAGAGACTGGATGTCATGAGCTGCAGTCACTGAAACTAGAATCCCACCAAAACTAATAGGACCCTGCTTGCAGGCTCAGGACTTACACGGTCTTTTATGTCTGAGGCTCACTTGGTCCCACATGATTACATTTTAACATTGCTTAATCCTGTCCCCTATAGGAATATATTTAGACACTGAAGCGAAAAGGTCTCCCCAAACCCCATTCTGCCTGAAGCTCTTGTCCATGCCAAGCCCTGCAGTCTGAAGTGAAGCCTTGGCTTCCTGAAAACAATCTCTCTGTATCCTGAGCCAGCCTACATATATTCCTTCCCCGTCTGTGAAAGAAGGGGTAAAACCTCATTTGATGGTAAAGGTGACTCCTCTCCATTTAAAATAGCAGCTAATTATGAACACCAGGTGGAGAAAGCCATACATGAAAGCTAATCTTTTCAATCACTGCCAGCAACAGGTTGATTTTCTAGAAGCAGAGAGCCCAAGGGCATCATTTACTCTCTGATAAATCCTACCCTGTTGGGCTCAATCTCAGTGAGCTGCCTGTCCAGAAACACTACAGAAGAAAAGGGAAGTTGTTTTAATTGGGCCTTCACAGGCCAAACTGGCATTGCTCAGCAGTAGAGAGATTGATTCACATTCAAAAAATAAAAATCAAGGGGAAATTCACTGAAAAATGTTGCTGAAACTGAGTATCTGGCTTTTTACCATCAAAAATCATCACAGAAGTCAGTATGTTCCTGCAGAACATTTGTGGGGTTTTTTTTGACTGACATTGCTTTTCAGTGGAAAATGAAGCCAGGTCTAAAACAATCTGTGAAAACTGGTTACCCCAGTATTGACTCCCTGCTCTCTGCAGGGTGCTTTGGGGATAGGCGGTCTAGACTGATTGGAGCCTCGCACAACACCCAGAAGGTAACAGAAATACCTGTGTTCTGGGTCAAACCTTGCCCTCAGTGTGGCCAAAAGGAACCCTTCCCCATCACCCGAGGGACCAAGAGTCTCGTCCAGCATTTGTGACCTTAATCATCTTACTTTTCTTGTGGGTATAAAACTTGTCTTCTGGACCATCCTTAGCTCTCTTGATAATCAGTTTTCCCATTTCCACATCAACCTTGAGATGTATTTTTGAGAAAATTCCTAAGGAGTCAGCTTTCACCTATTGGAAAACAGAGATTTTTCATAAGCGATCTTCTATACTTCAGTCACATGTATTACACATGCAGCACTTGCCTGAATTCATGGACACATAGCATCATTATGCCAATCTCACTAGACATCTCTTAAGCATTTGCATGGTGCTAAGCAGCACCCAGGCATAGCTGTTATTTCTGTGGCAGCACAGCAAAGTTCCCAGGAACTGAGATACCGACATAAATCTGCATTACTGCCCTTCCACGTTGTGATCAGCATTGTTGAAGAATTACGTTTACCTCAAAAGTGACAGGGGGGATGAGGGAGCGCCGGTGTGTTGAATCAGGACCTTCAATCAACAGTGTTTTCACCTGTAAGAGAGTTTATGTGTACCAAACTGCATTTGGTGATTCTGCACTACATTCAGAGCAATGAAGTCAGAGCAAAGAAATCTTGTTGCGGCAGGGGATTGCACTGATGATGAACAAGAAGCATAACTAGGGGCAAAAGATGACATGAAGATAATATAACTTTAAAACTCTACCTTTTCTTCAATGGAAGACAGCAAGGAAATCAGCTGATTGAGTTTCAATACAATACTGACTGGACTAGCTTCACCGAGCATCTGATAACCGTGACACGGGGGGAAAAAAAAAGAGAGAGATGCATAATTACCAAACCCAGAGAGCATGGCCTGGAAGCACAGCAGTCTCACCCCAGGAACATCTCGCTCACAGAGCCAGGAGCAGCACTTGTGCCTCTGCCACTCCAGTCCATAACAGGCAGCGCCAGAGCACAGTTTGCTCAACATGCAGAAGTATGGGAGGGTGGAAGGACAAATTTGCAAAACTTGTCCCTAGGTTAGAGGCAGCTGGGCATGCAAGGGAGTCAGCTTGCTGCTGGGGACTGGTTTGCATGACCAGGTCCAGAGGTCAACATACAGAAACATTTGATTTTCTTTCTACAGAAACTTTTGGTTTTCTTTTGGGCTACTGGCAGGGAGAGAAAGGTCATGGGATTAAGTAGGTTGGCGGAAAGGAAGGATGAAACATCCTGAAGTGTATGGAAAGAGAAATGTGCAGTCCTAGCCCACAGGCTGAGCGAGGATGAGGAGGTGGGAGTCCTCAGGCAGTTTTCTGCATTTTCCTCTGGGGCAGGAAGGGGGAGCAGGCAGAGGGGACTATGGGGCAAGTGAAACTGTGGGAATATAACTCACTGTGTGCCCTCTGCACTGCAGCCACAGAGAGGCTAGAGAGAACAGAAGTGGTAACTGATCACCTGAATCCCACCGGTCATTGCTGTGCAAGCAGAACCCTTCCCTCCCGCCGTGCTGACAGCCACCCACGCTCCTCTTCTCATTTTCCCAACTTTCAGATGGCTTACTTGGGAGCGTTGATGGATACCGGGGTGCAGCTGCTGCTCAAACACCTTCTGGATGGATTCCAGAGACGGAAGAGTCCTAGAGGCTTCGCTGGGAACAGAGACAAGGCAGAGGTCTAAGGCTGTGGTCAGGTTCCTGGGTCGGTTTGCAGTTGGTCACTTTGGACAAAGCTGTGGAGCAGAGACTATGGGCACACACTCACACCAGACCTGCTCTCGCCATGTGTCACACTCTTGTCCTCTGCTGCTCACTGCCCTCTGAGTCAGTGGGATGGGTGGTGAGGGCGTTTCTCAGCCGCCTTGGTGATGCTGCCAAGGCAGGCAGCTCACCGTTAGGCACCTAACTTTGCCTTGCAATGGCTGAAGCACGGGCATATTGGCTGTTCCTCGGTTTTTGCTTTGGAGGTGTTAACCTCCTAAATCTCCTCAGAAAGGTGTCCCAGCCTGGACCAAATCGGAGGACACTGTGTGAACCCAGCATTGACCCAGCTATGCCAACTTATAGATCAACGTGCACGCAGAAATCTCAAAGCCCAGTGAAGTTTGGTGCCTATGAGTGCTGCGGCGGCAGCAGCAGCTCGGTTTTGCACAGGTTTTGTGCAGCTGCTGAGGCTGATGCGGACACTGGGGACACTGTGCAGAAAGGAAACTAATTTTTAGATTTTTTTCAGCTCACATGACAAAGAGGGGCCAGACGCAGTGAGGGGGTGGAAGAGCCAGCCTTTAATCTCTTGAACAGACAGCATTTGCGGGTTACAACGAGATTCCTTCAGCATTTCCCAATTAGATTCCACAGGATGCTCATTTGTCAAAATGCTGTTGTATGAATTTGGCACAGAAGCTGCTCTCTGATAATGACAAGACTTATCACGGAAAGAGCAGCCAGGGAGTGCAGGTCAAAAGGAAGGTGGTGGTGGAGAGCAGTGCTAGGATGCTTGCATTGTGCCTAGTCAAAAGTGGATATTAATGATTTCCCTCACTTTCCTAAGTCTGAATGGACCGGATTTTACTCCCTGTTTGTTGGGGAAAGTGTTCCAAAGAGAAAGTATGCTTGACAGTCTGAAGATTAGATATTTGTCTAGGTGCTGAAACACGGATATTACCTAAACTAAGCACTTGTGTTTGAAATTTCAGTCTGAAAGACTTGTCATGGGGCACACAGAAGTACAAGACACTTGTAGGAATCTGGATCTGCTAAACTGAGTCCTCCAACACCACTGTTTGGCTTCAGATCACCTGAGGCCAGCATCACTGTAAATGGCTCTGGCACCAAACCCAAGACCCCCATTCACTTCTGCAGCCATGGAGTCAGGCCCCAGGAGGCTGCAGGCAGTTGTAGGAGCATTGGGTGAAGTTCAGTTTGAAAAAAATGAAAGGATATTTAGAGTGACCATGAGTGCAGGACGTGTAGGCCATCTCTCAAACACACGGAGCGACAGTTCCTTGAAGCAGTTAAAAATTATTTCTCATGGGAAAACTGCCCTGTGTTTACCATATAGTGTAGCAGGTAGCATGTGTGTGAGGGTGGGGGAAGAGCATCTGCAGGCGTTCAAATTCAAAACCACAAAGTGGTTTTAATTGCACTTACAACTGCTTTGGTTTTCTTCTTTTGACACTATAAAGGAAATATAAGCTGTGATCTTTGCTGATGTGCTAGAAGCCTGTGTGTCCACATACAATTGCACAAGTGCTGGTATCACAAGTGCTTGAAAAGCTGCCTTAAAAGCTCTGTGCAAATTATCCAAAGAGCAAGAATAAACAGGAGCATGCAGAGCAGTGACTGATGACCAGATGATGGCTTCAGACAGTAGCAGGCTGAATAGGAGCTGGTAGGAAACTCTGAACAAAGTCCACTTGCACGGGTAGTCCCTGCTCTTTGCTGCACTGGCACCGAGCTCTCCATGAAACACCTTTCCAGCTCCTGGAGGATTCCCCTGATGAAGCAAACCCTTGTGTACCAATTTCGTTTAGCACTTAATGCTTTACAAAAGTACCCAACAGCCTTATAAGTCTCTGTTTTATCTTGGTTTTAGTATATGGCCTGCTAGAGTGAACATCCTCTCCCAAGAGTGGTTGCCTCATTGTCCCCTGGGCATTGATGTGCCGTGGCTGTCCTGACCCCCTTGGCCACAGCTAACCCTAGAAGGTAGTAGCAGCTTGCAGCAGAGTTAAAACCAGCTTTCAATGTCTCTAATGCCCATTGGGGTCTGGTCCTTCCTGAATTAATTGGGAGATCAGGGATGAGGAGGGTGAGGGGAAGACATCATAAACTCTGCCCTCCCAGTTCGTCATGGCCCAGCTGTGCTTGAGCTCTCCTGTCCTCAGGTCCTGCGCCTGTCCATGGGTAATACAGAAATTGCAAAAGGCACAAATTGCTCACACACAGTTGGCCCAATCCCCCTCTCAACCCCACGGTTCGCTGTAAGCTCTCTTCTTCTCCCAGTCACTGAGCAGCTCCAGGATGTGTTTCCCTCTACCTTGCTAACGTTGGAGGTCGGTGCTCACCCACAGCCTGGTATAAAAACCCAAAAGTGAGTCAGCCAAAGGGCATCAGGATGCTCATTTATCACAGTGGCATCAGTGTGTCAGAGAGTGACTCTGAGAGATGGCACAGCTTGCCTCTGGCAGGTCAGAAGAAGCCAAAACACAGCATTGCAAAAACCGCAGATTCACAGCAAATTCAAAGGAGCTTCAACTCCAGTGAGAGAGCTCAAGCTGTGCCAATTAACATTTCTCCTTGTTTTTTGTTTGGGTGTTTAACCTGCTCTCAAATATTGAGAAAATAATGAAGTTGAACACTATTAAGAAAAAGAGTTCACAGCCCCCGAGAAGCAGCCTAGGAATTACCTGCACATTCAGCTGGAATCCCTGAGCAGCTGAAGAAAGCTAAGGTAAATAAAAACTAAAGGTAGGTAATGACACTGATTAAATTTGCGTTCAGAAGTCTGGTAAGGGACGTAAGCTAAAACCCCAGACGACCTCAGAGATTAAGACCACAGAAAACAATAAGATGCCCAAGATTCTGACTATGAGCCAGCTGAAGCTAAGAAAATAGTTTGGTTGGATAACAGGTTCATGGTACAATCTGAATAGAGGGAAAGAAGTTCCTCAGAGAGATCTGATTGGGACTGAAAACAAGCTGCAATTCTGGACCTGCATGATAAAACTTGAGAAGGCAGCTCCATCTAACAGAACTAATGCAGGTATAGGGGAAAAAATGCTGAGAAGTGGAAGAAGAACTGCATGAGAACATACATTTCCATAGGTACATGCAGCCACCGAGACAGAGAGCAGCTTGCCTCTGTGCTCAGCTACCACCAGTAGAACTCGCCCAGCTCTGTTCTGGGATGACACTTTGCAAAGTCCAGTGACCAAAAAAACCTACTTGAGAGGATTGTGGACCTGCTGCATCTCCTTTCTTGCCATCCCACATACATTTACAAGGAGTAGGGCTATGAAATCGCGATAAGTTGAGATAGAATGAGAAGTTGGAAATGGAAAAAGCGAGCCATCATCTGGAGGTATTTTAGTAACACAAAACTCTCACTTGTGTTTTCATTAGATTTTAGTTTCCATTGTTGGGGTTTATTCTTAGCTAGCCACCTGGGGCTCCCCCTCTGTGGGTGTAGAGAAGTAAAATGCTCAAGCAGGGCACAGAAGAAGAAGGGCAGCTCTTTGTACAAGCCATCCTCAGTCCTGCCAGGGGCTTGCCTTGCCTGTGGATGGCCGGCTTCTGGCAGAAGGAGAAGGGCTCCATATTCCTTCCCCTTCGCCTGGTAAAACGTGCGCAGTGCCTGCTGCCTCACAGGAGCAATCGTGATCCTAAGAAGCTGAACACCTCACTCGTTCCCTGCCTTCGTTCCATGGGTTAAAGACAAGCAAATCAGCAGTATCCACCTCTCTTTTTAAACCTTTCTTCAGCCTTAGTGAGTGCTGGGAGAACATGGTCAGGCCAGTAGCATCACCAGCCTCACTTCTAAATACACTGGAGAGAAGGATATTGCAAGCCACAGATACAAGTGTAGAAGTGTGTGCCCCCTGCCAGAGCACGCTAAGATCTCTGGAGACGGATGGATTAATCTCCTCGTTTGCTTACAAGCAGCAAGGGGGGAAAATCACATCCTTCTACCAGAGAAAGAGGGAGCTCTGCGAGGTTTTAGTTCCCTATCGGAATTTCCCTATCTGGGACCCACAAGGTCTATAAATAGGAAAGGTGAAATTTGTAGAGTCTAGGCTTGTTTCTCTCTTCATTTGAGCTGGACTTGACTGACATCGGTGGAATCACTCCAGGTTCACAGTGCATTAGTGGGAAGGAAAAATCAGTGTTTAAAACATAGCTATACACCAATATGTGCATGTTTCCATAAATGACTTGTGCTTGACAATTCTGTGGGTGTCATTTATGCATTACCAAATTATGCAGTTAATCGGTTAGCGCATTTTTTTATTTTGTTTCTTTCTAAACAAAGTATAAAAAATAATATTTCACTGACTGAAACCGCCTACAGGGAAACTTCACTGTCAGAGCTACGTCTTTTATATAGATTTCACATCTTCAGACCAGAATCACAGGTCATGAGATCTAAATATAATGTTTTTGAGAGTAAGCCAATCTTTGGCATAGGGCCAAAAATGCAGGTTTGGAATGCACGTGTATGGAACCTACATTAAACTACATTATTACAGCATTATACACTGATCTCAGAAAACCAGCCTCTAGTTACCTGAAGAGTCCTTTGCAAAGAAGCGTAAGCAGTTTCTTCAGTTGAGGAAGATTGCTTGAGCCAGTCTGCACCATCTCAAAGTCACTGATGATGTGAAGTCGCAGGTAATCCTGGATGAGTTTAAGATGCTCATCAGAGACACTGTGAAAGAAACAGACAGGTCAAAAGCCATCTCTTCTCTCTGCTCCCAAATATTAGATAGCTTTAGTATTTTTCTGAAGCTTTCACTGCCAGCACAGACAGATGGGGGGGGTGTTTGCCTCTGATTTCAGTGTAAATATGCAGTTCTCAAAATTGGACCATGAATCCCTCACCACACTGCTGCCACCTTCTCCTCTTCCTCCTTCTCATCCCCAGATCCTGTACTCCGTGACTGCTGAGCTACCATGCCAGGGGAAGGCTCGCGATGCCTGGCTTTGCCAAAACCACGATGGGATCATTAGCCTTGGCAAGTAAAGCCTGGCTGCTGTGAAGTCACTAATAGTCAGCAGCTCAGGGACTCTAAGGAGATGAAGACTCCCTTTCATCTCTCCAAGTCCTGCTTTGAAGGTTTTATGCCAAACAATCCAAAACATTCTTGGTGGGCTGAGCCCACAGAGCTGTTGCGGATGCTCCTCTCCTCCCCTGTCTCTGTGGTTCCTGGACTCCAGTGCCACAAAGAAGGATGAACCAGGCAGACTGCCTTGTGCCTAGACAAATGCAGAAAGTCCCAGCTGGCTGCTTAGTGGATGAAATGGTGCAGGCAGCTGAACAAAACTGGCTTTCCCCCAGTCAGCCAGCTGCTACAGGCCACCACAACAGGACCTGTGCTGCCACACATGGCCACCGTTTGCTCACAGCCTCCCACTGCCCTGCCAACAGGCATGTCTTCTGATTTTATGTTTATTTTATTCTTAAACTTTGCGGATCTAGTCATTAAATGTCATGCGGCTTCCTCTAAGGCTTCAGTGCGTGTCCAGATTTGACACAGCTAGCACGTGGGACAATGTGAGTCAGACCTGTAGCTTGGAGTAAATCAGTAACTGAGTACCTGAAAATCCACACAGAAGTTTATTCTTTTTGAGGACTGGCTGCTGCTTTCTGATACAATCTGCAGTTTAGGCACACAGCTAATACACCAAGTTGTTACCATCCTTTATATTAGAAAACTAGACCTTCAGTGGAGAAAGTCTACTGGTGATTATAATACTTCAGAGAAGTCTTTTTTCTAGATGACAGCTGGACTGTAAAGAGTAGCCAACGCACTGTAGATTTGATTGTGTTTTTCATTTAGTAGTACAAGCGAGGAGTAGTTTCACTGAATCAAACAGGTTCTCAGCTGTCCCAAACAGAGAGGCCCAGAAGGCTCAGAGCTGGACTGAAGGCTGATTCTGCAGCCCCATGACTTGCTATCCTCACCTGCTTGTGTCCTGGTACTGCAGTCGCTGGAGTAGTGTGTCAGAAAGGGACAGCTTATTAACGTCTGCCACCCTGTAGTTTTCAGAGAGAGAAGACCCCTCCTTTGTCTCGCTGCTCGGCAATGCTGTGAGGACGTTGCGTGGGGGCAGGATGGGAGGTGTGGGTACCAGGTCTGGCAAGGAAGAAGGGAAAGGCACAGTCATCCCAGCACAGCCATTTTTGACCTGCTCCCCCTCACCCACAGGCAGGGCAGAGCCTGCAGCACAGCAGCAATCACTACAAAAACCCGTCCCTTCTGAAGGGCCTCTGCTTTCAGAACTGCAAAGTTCAGGGCTCGGTACTGGCCCAGCTCTGTTGTCAGGGATGTCAGTGGCGTGAGACCAGTGCGCTGAGCTGCCAGGCTTGGACCTCTGCCTGGCAGCATAACCTCACCCGAGTCAGTCTGACTGTCCCATCTGCACAGCAGCTAGGAAGGTTAATCAGTTACTTTGAACATAACACTTGGAGAACATAGCTGTACTTTGTCTGTATCATTGCCATCATCGTGGGGATCTGCTGCTGGGACAGAATGGATCGAGGGGCATGATGGAGAGAGCAGCAGAAGCTGTTAATGGAAAGAACAGCTAAAGTAAGCAAACGCAGATGGAGAAAACAGACACCAGAATCTGATACAGAGGGGCTAGGTATCCTGCCTTGTCTTGCGGACATTAGGTCAGAAGCTCAAAGTTCTGTCATTCTGCTCCTCCTCTCCCAGGAGAAGAGTGGGTTCATCTCCATTTATCCCAAATACGGTTGCTTTTCTTTTCATGCCACGCGATCCAACATTTTGTTACACCCATTATATCTAGCTGGTTGAGTTGTGAGGTTCTGATTCGTTATTTCCTAATGGTGGAAATTTCATTTTAAAAAGAGACCTAAATCTGATCCATTGCTCCTGGGCAGAAGCTGTGATTCACAGAGCCACTGAAGCACTGAGCAATGACACAGCTGGGCGATGCATCTGCAGGGTATTTGGGTGCTCCTCTTCCACCTCTGCAATTCTACATGTGAGACAGGGCCCAGACATATATAGGCCCTACATGGATCCAGCACAATGGCACCAAAGTGCCTTAACAAAATTAAATTCTATGTGTGAACAGCCCAGAGCTAAAATCTTTTCATCCAAAGCCTCTTAGTCTTGGCTAGAACTTCATTCCCTGCTGCTCGCCTCTCTGTGTATTATTTTTGCTGTAGTTCCCTCCCCCGCCCTGAGAGCTGGAGACTCAGTGCAGCTGGCCAAAAATCAGGAACATCTTTCCTGAGCAGCTTTGCAAAATTTTGTTCTGTTTCTTCATGAGAATTGCTTATACAAAAATCTTCCAGCTCCTATTAGACATCCATTGGATTATATAAGTGTACACAGGCACGCCAACCTGCTTTAGTGCCCATGCCTGTCTGTCTGTCACAGGGCTATGTCCTTCAGACAAGTTTTATTGTAATGCTCATCATTTCCGGACAAACGTCGGAAAGGACAGGAAGGATGTCTCTGTGGGCACGACCTTCCTCCTGGGATTCAAGAGAACAATGACAGATCCAAGGGATGGTCCAGGAAAAATCCAAGGAACGATCCAAGACCAGTGAGTGCCAGGAACCCACAGGGACATTTCAGTTAAAGTAGTTGTGATGATGCCAATCACATCTCTTCATCACACATCTGCCTCTACGCATAGAGTTAGACTGCCTGCTGCTGTGGGATCTGTGCCCTCTGGTTATGACTGTTAGAAACATGCTCTGAATCAGAGCAGATAAGGGGGTCTGATTTCCAGATGACCCAAGACCCACAGCAGCTGCAGGTGCGTGGCACTGCCAGAGAAGTGCTCCAAGTCTGTAGGGCAGCATCTTTACTGCTGAAGCAGTGGCCTTACAGGTGCAGCGCAGGGAGAGGGACATGTCAGATGGCTGAACATAAACAAGCTTGAGATCAGGTGAAGGACAACAGATTAGTCAGTCCTGCACCTCATACAATATACTCCTACAGAAAGTCTCAATATATTGCTTCAGGTGAACCGAAATGGTGCCCCAAGATGCAGTATCGCCCCAGAGCCATGAGGACTTGCTGCCTCAGGGTCTTACCAGCTCAGATCTCTCTATGCCCTGCTTCATTTTATTGCGTGACATGCTCTAATCCCCTGCCTGCACTGCGTATCTCCAGTCCAGAGTAAGTGCCAAGGGTCTGCATCACCAAGTCACGTCCCGGGTTTCTTACCAGCATCCTCCTCCAGTTCATCTGCAGCCTCCTCCTCTTCCCGTGGCACTGGATATTTGAGGTGCCATACCAGACCCATGTTCTCCTTCTTGTAAAAGTCTATCAGTTCCTCCAAGTTCTCGAAATACTTCACAGGAACACCCTCTGATGCCTGAAACAAAACACAGAAGCTGTCATGGTCTGGGATTTCCTACCACAGAAACACTGCTCCTCACAGAAGGAAAAACAAAGCCATAGAGAGAGAAAAACCGACGACTGCTGTCCAGAGAAAGCCAGCCCAGCTCTCACCACCCATCTGACCACTGGCTCGAGCAGAACGACTCCCACAGTACAAACAGAAACAGATACGCACACGCGTTCCAGCCAGTGTCAGCAAAAATGGCAACCTCAGAGATTCACTGAAGCCAAATGGAAGAGCTCTCTCGTTTGACTCAGTGTGCTTGGCTTCAAAGCAAAGGAAGACTTTAAAAACAAAGAATTCTCACGGATCAATTTTTGCATTCCCTCTTTTACTGAGCACAGAACCCCTGGTCTGTGTCATATTTTGTGGTAAATTTCAAGATAAATATGTCTATGTCTAGACGTTAGCATCCCTTGCAGGATTCAAATGCTGAGAACTAGGTTCAAGTGAAACAAGCTAACAAGGCAATGTCACGTAATAAAAAATGCTTGGAGGAAGATTTAGGAAGCTGAGGCTCAGGGGACAGCCAGGACTGCGAATGCATCAGGTGCGACATCAAACTTGCCAGCTGAATTTTAACCACGGCTAAACCTGGATCTAGCACAGCCCTGACCACTAATCTCAGGAAACGGATACTTGCACAGGGCAAGCACGAGGATAAGGTTTTAGAGATCTTCATGTGCAAAGCTTTAGAGAAATTATTCGCACTAGCATGAAGGGTAAATCTGCCGGGTTCACTGGGCAGGAGCAGCTGCCACCTGTGCGGCTCTGCCCTGTTGGTTCAAGCGAGGGCCCTACCAAAGGCAGAGCAGCGATTTGTCGTGGCTCAGCACAGGCCTCCTGGCCTAAAGAAGGAGCTGTGCCCTGCCTGCAGAGCTGTGCTGCAGCACCACCCGGACCCACGGCAGCAGCAGCGGGTAACCTCAGCTCTGATCACTCCTCACGGGGCGTGCTCTTCCTGGCAGGCTGCTCTCTTTAAGGACGAAAGGTTTTCCCAGAGAAACCCAACCCAGGAAGGCTCCGTCTACACACGCAGCAGAACATCAAGGAGCACGGGCAGAACGATGCCGAGTAGATGTTTTCCAGCCCCACAAGACTTAAAAGAGCAACACTGGGAACTGTTCACAACTGGTGATACAACGGGCAATCAAAAGGAAGACCTGATCACCCTCATGGCAGGCTCCATCTGCGCTATTTTACATGCATAAAGCTAAATTTTGCACAGGAAACATGGTTAGTTAATAATGAATTAAAGCTCTGGCTCCACTTTGAAATAACTTGTTACGCAGCCACACTTTGAACATTCTGCCTCTAACAGGCACGATGTTTTCATTTCTTTTTGGATTGCAATTATTGGCTATAAAAAATAATGTACACAAAGTTCTAATATAAGTTTGAACAAGCTTATTTACCTGTGATTTGTGTTTGCCTAGTTTCTTATTATCTGTGAACTTTTTTGTTTAAAAGGCAAATGTAGCAAAACCAAGTGATTAAAGAGGAAAAATACCAGCATAAGCCACAGTGAGCAGAACACAGAAAAACGTCTTTAGTGAGTCCTAGCAGCAACAGGATTTTTTTTAATTTTTCCTAAAGAATAAAGTCTCAGGACAGAAATTAGGACAGTGCTTTCAATACTGAGCCACAACTGAAGCCTCCAGTGCCCTCAGGCCTGCCATCTAAAATACCTTTCATTTTTACAAGACCTGCATGTCTTTAATGGCACAGCAAGACACATTTTCATAACAAATGTGTGTGACGCTTCTGAGAGTTCTGCCTGTATAGCCTCCTTTTCTGTCTCCCAGGTGTTCCAGCATTTATCGAGATTTATTATTCTCGTACACTGGAAAGTGTCGCATTCAGCATGAAGGTGACGCTTGAGCAAACACTGGATTATATTTTTGCAAGTCTCGAGGTATCAAAACAAATTGCTGGTTAAAACTTCACATGACCATAACAGCATAGGCCAGATCCTGCTCTGCTAGTGCAGCACAAACAGCATAATCAGAATAACTTTTCATTTACATCAATTAATGCAAACAGCATATTGATCCTCTCAGTCTCCTCTGCTTCTTGATGCCAGCTATGAAGAGTGGGAATCAGGGAAAACTGTCAAGATGAAAAAAAACGCACTCAGCTCTAATGCATCCTATGAAAGGACCCTGAGGTCACAGAGCTGCTCTGGGACAGACCTAGGAGAGCTCAGCTTCCATGTTTTGCTGTTCATCTTCTCTACAGCACCCAGAGATGGGCTGAAGCTCATCACAGATGAGGCTTGTGATGGTTTGCTTTGTCCTAAGTTCCCTCAAATGGCAGCTGGCAAAAAGCATCAGCCCCATCAGGGTGCACATTCCGACAGTAAAACACATTGAGGGTAAGCAGGATGCTCAGGGTTTGCCATCTGCATCTTTGCAGGCGGAAAGCTTTGCCACCAGGGCTCTCTCCCACCTCCTGAATTCCTGCAGCCTACCCTGCTCCTCCTCTTTCCAAAGTTGTCTTCGCACTCCTACTTCACTTTCCAAAGACCTCGCTGTCTGCGTGCTTCCCCAGAAGCCCCTGGCTGACGACTGTCGCCGCAGCCCCCCATCCTGCCTCTGCATAGCAACCCTCCCACCCCAGTACCCGAACACCGTCTTCCCAGCCTTGCTTTGCCTCTCGGATCCTGCGCTCCCAGGGTGCCTGCAAGAAGATGGATTGCCCTGCATAGCTCTTTTCGGGCCAAATGGAGCCTTGATGTAAGTGGGAGGAAAGGCTGAATTAGCACTTTTTGCTGCCAAGGATAGTTCAGTCTCTGAAACCGTGCTGGTCTCTGTGGTAACCAGAAGAAGAAGCATTTTGTAACAGGCCTCCTTCCTCTAACTCACTGCACCGCATTTCAAGAGTGGACTGAAGCCTGTGGCCCATCTCAACCCCCCCGGGGTGGCCACAAGCCCTGGCTCCCGTGCAGGCCAGCGGGATGCACGTGCAGAGAGGCCCCGCCATTATGCACCCTTCTACCCTGGCAACTCAGAGTCCTGGCCAAGCAGCCAGCCCACCACCTCCAGCCGCTTTTCTTGATGCCATCTCCTCTCTCGAGGATATCTGGAATTTGTGGCCATGTGGAGGAGCTGGACTTCGCACGCATCTGAATCCAGCCCCTCATTCCCAAAGAGAGGCAGCCTTCTTCCCTGCGGTGCGAGCTCCTCTGACAGCCCAACTTCCCCAAACCCATTCAGGATAAAAAGCACCAACTCCCCACAGCACACAGGAAAAATAAAGGATAGTTATTTCATTTTTTAAGACAGAATTCAGCAGGGAGCTGAACATGTTGTCCCGAGCAGCTGCACAGAGACAGTGAGAGCTGCAATACGGGAACGGGGAACTGGTGGAGCTGGGAGCTCCAGCCAGCCGCAGCCAAGCACAGAGGGAAGGAACACGGAGACTCAAACTGCTCAGCACCTGCTCCCGGCCAGGGAGCCCAAGGGCCCTCCCCCATGCCACAAAAGCCACAGCGGTGGCACCACCTCGCTATACATCGGCTTTGCCATCACAAGAGTCAAAGCAACATCACTGGATTATTCTCACTCATTTTCTTTTGTATTATAATTGTTATTATTTGCAAGGACCTCAACAGAGGAAGCATGCGGGAAGGGCTGTGGCCCTGTGGCACAAAACAGTGCCTGACAAGCCTCTCTGCCCGTTTCCCTGCACCATGAAATAGGCTCCTCTCTGTTCAAGGCACCCCACAAATGTCCCCGCTTCCCCCTGGGAGAGCAGGGCATGCTGCTTTGCGCTGCCTCCCTCTGCGCAGAGGCACAGCAAAAACTCTGTGTCGTTTGAATCGGGAGAGAGAACAGTAAAAGCAAGACCTCACTGCACTTGCTTCTCCCCTTGGGGAAAGGATGAGAACAAAGCCTGCGTGACAGACGTTAGTCACGTTGTTTGACACACAACTGCAAGGCGCTCTGATACCACCGGCGATGAGTGCCACGTGAGCCCCTCCAAACCCAACAGCCCCTAACACAGGGCAACAGGGCCATTCCCCGGGCCACGGGCTGTCCCCAACCCAGCAGTGCCTGGGACTGCAGGGAGGACACCTGCGTAGCATCAGTTTAACACAGAAAACCTCGTTCAATAGCATTGCAGCTCATGCCCAGGTTGCTAGATGACCTACCTGAAGGCTGGTCAGGCAATTTTCACTACCAGCAATTAAGGAAAGCAGCACATAGCTAGGACGTAGGCTTTCTTCATAGTTGAATTTGTGGCAAAGGTTTATAGGTTGGGAAGGAAAAGCAGTGATGGAGAATAAAATACTGGCACTGAGTTGGTCTGCACCTGGCAGCAGAGAGCATTAGCAAAAACTGGGCTGAATAAACGTCCTCAAGACAATCACGCTGGACAACAGGAGTGAGGCAAAATGGAGCCTCAACTTTATGCAAACTCACTCTGGTTTTTGACGCAGGGAGCAGTCGCGGAACGGGGCACTGCAAACAAAACAGAGCAGGACGGGGCAGCACAGGGCAAGCTGGAGCCACCCGAGCAGAGCGCAACAATGAAATCCACTTCCCGCCCCCCCGCCTTCGTTTAGTAAGTAATTATTTCCTTGGGGTTATCACAGGATAGATCTTGTTTTAATTACGACGTGAATTGTTTCAAGTCATTAGAAATGTGGATGGCAAGTGTCATCTCCACGGCAACCCACCACATCCCCAGGAATGTGCTCGCACAGCAGGAGCGCCGTGGAAGGCAGGCTCTCCTTCCACCCGAGGCTCCTCCAGCACCCCTGCCCGTACCTCAGCTTTGTGCTGACAATAGTCATGACATACCTAAAGAAAACACCTAGTGAACATATGCAATATGGTGACTGGCCCGTAAAATAGCAGAATTGCACTAAAGAATCTGGGTAATAGTGAATCAGAGACCGCATAGCAATTTTGCAGTGGGAAACTGCATCAGAAAAAGCTTGTCCTTCTAAGATCTACTAATGGGAGTGTCATAGGAGATGCACAAAGGTTTTCTCTTGTGCTTGGTGCCATAAGGCCTTAGCTGCTCTGCTGAGTCCAACCTGGACTGGGCACCACTTTTAAGGAACATGTTAAAATGCCATAGGAAGTCCCAAGGGAAAATTACAAGGATGGCTGAAGGGGTGGAAAATATGATTTAGAAGGAAAGCCCCTTACAATTCCGCAATTGTAGGAAGCCCTCTGCAAATCTGCCTGCTGCCTCTTTGTCCAGATCCTGCTACATCCTTGAAGATGACAGGTAAAACTCCACACACCCATGCTTGTCATGACCAGCCCAACCTTTTCAGCCGCATTGCAAACCACAGACTCTCAGATCTTCCACATGTCCTGACTCCAACCCTTTTCGGCCGGAAATCTCCTTTCCCACAGGATGTCTCGGTCCTCCTGTCCTCCAGAAACTGCCCTCAAGTCTGCAGGTCCTTCTAGTTATCAATTTCCCTTCCATCTTCTGTACACTCACTGCACAATGGTTAAACACAACTGGCTACAGTTTGCTCTTGCTTTCAAGCTGAATAGGCCTCTGGGTTCTTCAGGAAAACAGGTATGACTAAAGCCTTTCATCACTGGTCTTTGGTTAAATCACGTGATCCGGTTTCCAAATTCATCCACTTAAACTTTTCAACAGACTTTTGTATGGCTGAAATCATCAAATCTTCCTTTGTATCTGGTGTAAAAAGGTCAACCTAAGTGTCCTCTTCTTCGTTATCTCCACGGAATGCCATCGCCAACAGACCATCTTGACAAAGCTGCTCCAAATAAGCGATTGATGGAGAGCAGCTCTGAACTTACCTTCAAGAGAGGTTACAAGAGGAGTATAAAGACATAAAGTGAAAAGAGATTTAAAAGATGTAAAGCCAACGCTAAGCAAGGCAAGGAAGTGGTTAACTTGGGGTTCATGACCACAATGGTATAAATAGATGGCACAGGAAGTCTGGGGCCCTCAGAAGGAAGAGGAAGTGTTTTCCTTTCCTGAGCCAAGGCGAAAGGAGGAACTAGGAAACTGGTCATCTGGTTATATTGCTTAAGGCCAATCTTTTCTAACCAGAATGCCTTAAAACAGGTACTTAAACCCATATATAGGCATTTCAAGTAACAGTCAATAAGTTTTCAAACTTGTAAAATTCTTGCAATACCCACCGGCTTAAATGGAAGCTGAAAATTCAGGTCTCTTCTACGTTGGTGCAAAAGGCTGGCAGGAACTTTTTTCCTTTCAGATTTGAAAAAAAAAAAAAATTCTTAGGCTTCCTGATTGGGAAAAAAAGTTGTCTTCAAGACTGTCCGTTAGCTAGGAAGTCTAGGTGGTATTTTTAATTTTACTTTTGGCTCTTATGTAGGCAAGCTTTTACATTTCATTAAAGCACTGAACCTAAGAGCTAAGGAATTCCTGGCAAACTGGTTTTTAAAGCATTTTAAAGCAACCTGGTTGTATTTCAGTTTTGTTTTGTTAGAAAACATTTCCTATTTTTAGATCAAATCTTATGCTAAGAAATTTCAGGAGCATTTCACAGGAATGGGATCACAGATCGGAATCACAGCTGGGAGAAACAGCTGCCTCCCAAAATACAAGCCACCCAGAATGTGCTCTTTTTTAAATATTGCATCCAGGGCTGGGAAGAAATGGGGCTGACTAGGAATATGAAGGGACAGGAGCAGGTTTGTGGCTGAAGAAAAGGAGGATCCTGCGATGTGGAGCATCAGTAAAAGAATGGACTTTTATAAGTGGTGAGAACCCGTGAGCTGGCAGGGGAATTTGGAAGCTGGTGAAGCTCAGCGAGAGGGACTCCAGAAGAGCAACCGAGCTCGAGAGCAGAGGCAAGGGAAGGAATTCAGGGAACCTGGGCAGAGGATACCAGCTTGTGGCCAAAGCAGCTCCTCCTCATCTGGAAAAAAATTGTGTGATTATGTGGGAGAGTGGCAGAACATAAGCACGGTTGTAAATTATATAGCTTGAATAATGTTGGAGAGAATGAAGGTGAATAGCCCCTGTCTTCTCTGAGATGGAATGACGAAGGCTTCCTTGTCTCATTCTGCAAGTGGTTTGGTCCTGATGCTCAAGTTTGCTTATTTGTGTCACTTTTGCTACAGAGGCCTTTTACGTTTAAGACTTTGGGTGAACATCACGGAAATCAGAGAGTTCTGGGGAAGAGGGCTTCAGAATTTCTGGAAGAGATTATTCATGGAAGGAAACAAGGAACTGCAATTTAACAGCTAAGTATGTATCACAAGAACATACCACTTCCAGCTTGTGTTTCTGGCTGGAAATCGGACATCCAAACACCAACAAGAAAAACGAAGTTTAAAAAGGAAAAAGTAAAGAAAATTACTGTGTTGTCTACCCTATAAAATTTCCTCCGTTCCTCAAATGCGACTGAAGGATGCCATTACATATTGCCTCTACAACAAGCTCCATTTCCTTAAGCATAACACTGCCTTCAGAGACATTGTATATGAATTGCTGGCACCGCACACTGCATCACAACTCCTTTCTTATTACACATATTTTACAAATGGGAACATTAAACGATTTTCACTCTTTCACGCTAGTGTGCACAGAATATTTGTTAAAATTCAGCACCTACTTCCTTGCAATACACACATGAAATATGATTCCTCTTGCTGCTGGCTGGAAATAAGTCTCCCAGGTGCAAACAAGCATTCTCACCTCCACTGCTAACCGGGCAGGAGGGCACATCCTGACTTCATTTACCAATTATTGGGTACAGCGCAAATTGATTGAAACCCAAACTCCTTCCTGATCCAGTTTTGGCCAAAATGACCATCTCACTTTTTTTCTATCCACAAAGTCATAGAAAAGACTGGAGAAGCACAATGCATTTTGCTCTTCCTCAGCTTCAAATGCTCAACATGTTCTACGTGGGGAATGAGAGCCCAGTCTGAGATAATTTAAAAAAGATCCTGACTGTCCTATCTGCCACTTCCGATCTCTTCTGGCCCTGCAAGAGTTTTCCTCTCCATGATCCCATTCAGGTTTGGTTCTGGCAGCCTGAAGATTGGTCCTGTTCACAGGTAGAAAGTGTTCCCGTGGCAGAACTGGGACACTTGCAAATTAAAAGAGTCTGTTGAAGTGAAGGCAAATTGAGTGGAGTTTTCAGTAGAGTATAGCTGGCTGCCAATTTTTTAATCTCAAGTTCCTTGTTAAATTCCTACATCCTAAAGAAAAACAATTTAGAAGTTCTAGAAGGTAAAAGACCTATAGAAATTCGTTGAACCAGCATCTCCCACAAGATAAGGACACAGGTTATAAAAATAATGCACTTGGAACCTGCTTAAGGAGCCCATTCCCTTCTGCTCCGTGACTCCACAACTCACACAAAAAAATACGTTAATTGCCAAATATCTAATATAGTTCGATATAAGCTAGTAAGAACATCAAGCAATTGTAGAAAGCATCAGCAGCCTGTACATGAGGTAGCCCTTTGCACTAAATATAACATTTAAGCTCTAGTCATCAGAAAATATTCTAGCAATAAAACATATTATGATCCAACTCATAGCACCAAGAGAAACCTCCTGCGCAACCAACCCTTTCAGCATTTCTCTGTGTTATCATAAATAAGATTTACATCAACAACAAGCAAACAACAGTAGGGTTCCATGACAAAACATGAGGGGCTGGTGTTAAATTTAGCTACAGGGCGCAAGTCAGATGAGCTGGTGATGAATGAGCAAGGACTGCAGATCCAGGGGGATCTGATGCAATTTTTTTAGCACTTCTGTAGAGTGTGGGTAGAATTTAAATAAAAGTTTTGGAGTACGCTACTTCTAACAACTTTTGTAATTTTATCACAAGCCTCGTGCTTTTTAGTTTTCCACTGAAAAGCTTCAGCACTTGAAGTCAAATGCAAATTTCCATTTCCATTTCTTCCCCATGTATTTAGCTCTAGTGATTTCCAAGACAAGCTTGAAAACATAGGTCCTCACGAGCTACCGAGGCAGCAAATGTAACATAGTCCTAATTTCTGAAGGCAATTAACGGAGATCATTGTGCTGATTTTGTCAGCACTCTCTGCTGAGCTGGAGAAGCTATTGGAAGTCACCAGTACTTGCTTCTCGGTCAAAATTCCCAAGCATTTCCCTCTACAGAAGGCAATAAACACATCCCCCAGGCAACAGTCATGTGAGAAATAGCTTTTCCCTGAGATAGGTGAAGATGTCCCTACACTGGCTGTGCCTGCACAGCAGGGCAGGACCCTCACCTCAGGTCAGCCCGACACTGCATTTCTGGGGGTTTCCTCTAACCCGTGCAGGCAGGCAGTGGAGGATCCACCGTCAGCTCTCTGCTTTCCCTCTCGTCTTCTCTGCGAAGGAATTAGTTTCAACACACAGCAAGCACTAAGCGCGCATAAATTACACAAAATATCCAGTGGGAAAGAGACAATGTAAGATTAAAGAAATTATACTAGTTGAGATACACTGCTGAGGAAAAGCAACGCTGGCAGAAGGTGGATGTAAAACAGCCATGTTCATCACGTTATACTGCATAACTTTCTGGGATTGCATAATTAAAAACCGTGAGCAATGCACAGATAAGGGTGAACACCTTTGTGTTACAATTTCTTGTCTTCAGCCCTGCAGAATTCAAGTTTTAAGCTACAGTAACTGTTTTCTATTTTTGTGACACTAAAGCGACCACTTGTTCTTTCTTTCATTCACTTACTGTACAAATAAAACACACCTCAATCAGAAGTTAGCGTTGAGCTGCAGCTGCTAATTGAACAGACACAGGATCCAGTCTGAAGAAGGACTGGCATTTAACAAAACTAGCACCAAACAGAAAACGTCCTCCAAACACTCTCCTTTTATATTCTCCTCTGAACTGCACCTCTGGAATAAAAGTAGCGGATGTGGCAGTACAATTTTTTTGTTGTTGTTAAACTTTGCCCCCTAAAATTGGACCCAGCCCAAGGTTTCTGGTCTTGCATGTACAGCGATGTGGCACCCAACGAAGATTAATTTCTGGAAAGGCTACCTAGCGCCTCTGTGAAAAACCAGTGCTTGCTGCATGTGGGTTCTACCATGTTTGATCATAAAGAATACTTTATGATAAGACTTTTAAACAGCACAGGTCACTCCATCTCTGTCAAGTTTTGGAGAAGTTATCTGGAAATTTTAGTTCAGGCTTAACAGTCTGCTAATACAGAGGAGCCCCAGCACACTGAGAGCTTTGCTATACTTGGCCCACGGGGTTTGCTGAACCCAGCTGTGCTGCCTAATATCTTTTGAAATATTTCAGAGCCCTGGAATGGAACAGAAGGGAACTACTTAGACTTTCAGAGGAGACCCAAGATGGGAAACTCTGTCAGAAGTTACAAACTGAAGACAGAAGAAGTTAGACGATGGGGTAAAGACCTGGGAACAACCAAAAGCTGAGTTGTGACTTTATTCTCTCAGAAGGACTCTGAAATGACTGAACACGAGCTATCTTTGCTAAAGCGTGTTTCATTTCCCTAAACCATTTTAGCATTTGAAATCAAGTCCTGCATGCTTTGTGTTTATGCAGCAATCTGAAAACTAAAGGATTCTAAATTCCTTTTCAAAGTTCGTGAAATAGCTTCAACCACCAAAACGTAAAATTGAGAACTATCTGTGGAGCAGCGCTTGTTTACCTAAAACAAGTGCAGCCAGGACAATATTTTACATTGAACATGTTGTTACTTAAAGGTGATTGTGTCTTTACATTTTATGTTTATATCAGCAATAAGTTGCAGCACATCTATAGTCTGTTGGTCCCATTCCCTCGGGCTGCAGAGCAGACTGAGTGAGCACAAGTATTACTTGTGACCTGCCAGACAAGTTACAGCTCTGCGTGGGGGACACAGCCTGCAGTGTTACATCTCACCAGCAAATCAAGACACTTCTGTTAAGAAGAAAGGGCATCACCCTGCCAGCGACAAGTGCAGAAACGATTTTGTACAGATGGCGATATTTGCCGTAAGACTCCTTGTAAACAAATGCAGCAGCAATGTTTTCCAAGACTCATTCCTATCTTAAACGATAGGACAAAAAGCCTTGCATAGCACTGGCACTGTAATAGCTTCTGTTCCTTTGAGAAAACAACTCAAGGCTTGCCTGAAAATGAGTACTTTTCTCTGTGACCCATCATGCCCCAAAGCACAGCAGCAAGACAACATCGTGCTTCATTATCACACAGCTGAAAAGCAAATAATCTGTTGTCTCCCTGAATACTTTTAAATTCAGTTATGAAGCTTTATCAGGCACTTCTTTGAAAATATAAAATATAAAAAGGATAAGACAACCAAATCCTTTAAGTGGTACCTGGCTGATAATATTAAAGCTAATAAATTACTGAAAAAGTATTTTCTTGTTGCTAATGTTGGTTGCATAAGTTTTCAATTATTTTTCCTCATCTGCCAGAAGAGGTTAGGTTTAGAATTTCAGGAAGGTTTTGATTTTGCTGGTCCTGGGGGTGTCAAGGTGTCTACCTACCAGACACACATCTCAGTTAGGATCATACTTTGGGCCTCCCAAGCTCAGACTGTAGCTAATTTGAAAAGTTTAAAAATAACTAAAACACAAGTCCATGAGCAGAGGTTGCTACCCCTTCCTTTAAAACGTGCCCACAGAAACAGTTGATTTGGGACGGAAATGTCTGTGGGGGTGATGAGTGGAGGGAGCACGAACTCCCTGAAGTATATTTGCTGCTGGAGAAAGCTTCTGTGCCATTGGAGGCTGAGGCTCCCACCACCTGCCAGCCGCTCGCTCCTGTCCCCAGCCAGAGCCTCTGCCCACTTCTGTGCCAGCAGCAAACTCGGTTGTTTTTGCTCTCGAGCTCTCGTGGCAGGAACCAAGAGATCCAGCGAGGCAGGAAGGAGCTGCTGGTTACGTGGTTGTGGGTGGTTAGAGCCTTTTGGAAGGACAATACGGCGAAACAATTATTCTTCTAAAACCATAATTGTTCAACTGGTTACTGTCTAACAGCCCTGATCTTTACCTGCTGAATCTCAAAGTATTTTGCACCACCTGGAAGTTGCTTTTCTACCTTCAGTGAGGATTGCCCACTTGCAATTTTCAGGTGTTTAAGCGTGATGAAGGCTTTATGACATAACACCTTTACTGGAGGGCAAACTGTAAAAGAAATTGATGACATTCTTTGGTGTTTCACTCTTTGGAGTGAAATTTTATCTGAAAGCACACCCAGACAAAAGGAAAAAGGATTTCACTTCACGGTATGAATTAGCTTTCTAAATACCCGATTTCATTTTTCGAAGCCTGAAAAACAAAAGAATAATTTCACTTTAACCTGATTTAAGCCATCTTCTCTAAATATTGTTTTTTCACATTTTCAGGAAACTGGAAACACTCTGGAAGGGTTCAAACTAGACAAAAGCTGGATATGGTTTGTTTGTGTGAAGAATTTTGTATACCAAGAGATTCAGTAACAGGAATGTGCATGTTTCAGGAAATACCTAGTTCTCTTATTAAATGCTGCTTCTTTCAGTTTTTCAAAACCTGTGAGATAAATGTATTATGTTTATTCCTACCTCAGATGCAATAGCGGAAAAAAACATTCTCCACATATAAACGGATTTGGACAGTTTGCAGAAACATGAAGCATGCAGATTTTGCTAAGACCCGACTGCAAATTATTTTCAGTCCTACACATAAAGACTGTGAAGAGTTTTACCAACTGATTTAAATCAACATTAAACTATACTGAAAAATATTGAAATTGGAATATCTACCATTTTCAGTATTAAAATGAAGCTTAATATAATTAAATTATATATTTGAGCATACTAGAAATGTGTTTCCTTAACCAAGTTTCAAGGCATTGCTCCGAAGTATAATCTATTTATCCGCTTGTACCTTGTTTCTGCCGAAGAAAAGTAACAACCCTAAGGTGCTGATTGTTCCCCTGTGCCCCAGGGACCCTGGCACCCACCAGTGCTGGCACATCCCTCATCTCAGCAGGACACCAGCCCAAAAACACACACCCCTGTCCGCCGGTGTACCCCTGCCTGGAGGGGATGGTTGTCCACCCGGCGTGTCCCAGCCCACCAAGCATCCTCCTCGGTGGCACACTCAGTTTCCTCCTGCCTTTCTACACAGAGGAAGGCTGACAACGCCCAGTGCTTCTCGACAGCAAGCAGACCATGGACGTCTTACAGTCTCCATGCAGCCTGCAAGTGGTATTTTGTCCTCACAGGAGAACATGAGCTTTTGACAGCCTTATAAGCAAGTACAAAATCCTTACACAGCTGTCTGGCAGAAGCTGTAAGTGGCTGCAACACTGCAAATGGGTGAGCACCGACCTAAAGATTTTGCTTTGTGTTCCCTCTCTCTGTAACCAGCTCAAGCACAATTTCCCAGTAGAAAGGTTGTGATCACATACAGATAAGTGAGCAAAATCCAAGGCAAATCACAAACTCCTTACTAGAGAAAACCCTTCCTTGGCTGCATGTGTCAGAGCAGCCCAGCAAATTGGGATTGTAGTGCGGTATCAATGAGAACGACAAAAACTCTGCATCTCTCTGAAAAGAGCTCAGAAGGCATTTGGCACGACACGTGCCACAGTCAGTCACTGCCTCTGACACGGGTGACAACAGCAGTGACACCAGGAATGCAGGAACTGACCTAAACTGACGCTCTTATCAGATTGTGCTGGCAGGATGGGCAGCGCTACGTCTGCGCTCCGAGAGCAGGTTAGGACGCCGGATGAAGCGTCTACTCTGAGCTCCACCCTGGAGGACTCATAAACAGAAACCAGAACAAATTCTGCCGAGAGGCAGGCACAATCCTGACACGAACAGGCAGCTCTCTCATCATATGCCTTGCCCATCCCAGGTCAGAGGATATTGGCCATTCTGGTGTATTTACCCAACCCATATGCAGACAGAGTACAAATCTAGATGTTTCCCCCTAAACCACGTTTCTGGAAGTGTGCTGGAGAGGGAGGGCTTCAGCAGGAAACATCCACACTATTTATTGGCTCTCCTATCTTCTGGGAGCCAGTGCTGCAAGAATACTGGTAGCCTACAGCTTCAGTGTCGGTTGATAGAGTGAGTCACAGCTGCTGGCCTGCTTTCTCGCTGCTCACAGAGCACCATTTGTTTCCTGTTGCACACAGCCTCCTATCAGACTGAAAAAAATTACCAGAGGAAAAAAAAAAAAGAAGTGCTATATGATCACTCAATGTAAAACAGTGATGCGAAGGCATTTTCACTGAAGTCAGCAAAATCTGCAAGTCAATAGGGGCAAGCCCTCCCTTTGCAACAAGTAGGAAGTACTAATACAAGTAATTTTAAAACGTCCTTGCGGCAGTGGCGAATTTCAGCACGAACGCAAGCAGTGAGCTCATGCTCACAGAAATGATGATCAGGCACTAGAATTGCAAAATGAACGTCTGCCACACTTACCCACGGAACAGAGCGCAGGAAAGTGCACACACACCTCTGCTTTCTGTCAAGGAGCCGGGCAATTAGGGCAGCCGGTGAAAAAAGACAAAACACAGGCACTAACTTCAAAAATACTAATGCCTTCCATGCTGCAATACAGACTTTTACGCGGCGTGAGAAGGCGGCACCTTTTTGCAGTTCCTTCTCACAGCAAGTTAATACACAGAAATTGTCAGGCTATGGAGTTGGTCACACAATTTTGCTCAAAGCAAAAAAAAAAAAAAAAAAAGAAAAGAAAAAGCAGCTTATTAAAAAAAATGAAGGGGGTTGGAGCATGTGCTATGCAAGACATGGTCTTTATTCAACCCCCTACTCTCCCATTAATTTTTTTAAAAAGGGGTGAAAAGTTCAAAATTGTTTATCTGGATATTTTCAAAAGGATGATCCAGTGTTTCCATCCGAAGTAACACCTTTATTCAGCATCCTGGCAACACTGTGATAGCTTCTGAAAAAGCTCTAAATCAAAATGGAACATTTCACCTGAACGCAATATTTTTTAAAATT
Organism: Trogon surrucura; assembly: GCA_020746105.1. Classification (NCBI taxonomy): domain Eukaryota; kingdom Metazoa; phylum Chordata; class Aves; order Trogoniformes; family Trogonidae; genus Trogon; species Trogon surrucura. Next base: position 20,456,584 of record CM036625.1, on the reverse strand, counting down.
TTCCAGTTTGCTTGAAAATGTAAAGCGTTTCCTACTCCTGCTCAAGCTGAGCTCTATTTCTGTCCTCTCCTGTGGGGCAACCAAAAGATACAAAACCCATTCAAGGCATTGTGGGTGGCTAGAGTCTCAATTTTTGGCAGCCTGCAACATTTCGAGGAGGCCCATAACTTGAAGGAAAAGCTTGGCTAGCGGCATGAATAGGAGAGCACACTTAAGGGTAGCACAAAAGAAAAGAGAAAAAGAAAACAGGTTGGCAAAGAGAAGCAAAGAGCATCCTTGCCCGAAGGAAGCCAACGGTCAGATCAGGTCTGATCCCTGAGGCAGTGGGCAAGTGTGTCTGGTTCAAATTCTGGGTAGCAGAACGGGAATGTTACAGGGGTGAGTTAAGCATCAAGACATGTCCACGGGAAAGCACGAGGAGGCTGCGCCTTCCTCCAGTGGAGCAGCCAGACAGTGCCACGCAGCACAGGAGGGTACAGCACACAATTACCAAACCTGCCCGTGGCACTGGGCTACCAACAGCTGGCTCTGCAGGTGCCCCAGTTTCATAAGGAGACTCCACCTTTAGCAACGAGCTAAAGCTGCTCCTATAACTGCTGGGTGAATCAGTGGCTTTTACCAAGAGCACCTCTGGTGACAGCCCCATTTGTGCAATGTTGTCACCTCTCAGTCGAGATATCTACCCGAGCCTTTGCACAGAGCGGCACAAGGTTAAGTGGCTGGTCCTGCAAACAACCTATGAAGTGTTACCTGACAGACTATGGGCATGAACTAAGATGCAATCCAGCTGCCACTGAGAAATGACTGATTGCGCTGCAGCTGGATTGTCAAACAGCCACCAGGGAACACAAGTTGTGAACTCCTATTTGAGATGAAACAGGAATCTAGAGAGATCCATCCCCACAGGGTTTTAGCAACAGCACCAGAGGCAGGTTATACTCTTGGCAGTGACTTTTTAAATTGGCAGTAAATAGAGGCAGTACAGGGTAAAGCATTAAGCAATGGCAATACCACGGTTTTTCAACAGCAGCTTTTGATCTCAGCACCTTCTCGCACCAACAAGAGTCAGCTGTAATAGGATTCTCCTCACCTGACTGCAGCCTGCCAAGTCTGGCAGCTTAAGGGGGTTCTCCAGGCTCTTTAGGCAACAGATACAGGACCTGCCAAGGACAGTCTAGCCCGTCCAGACCAGAAACCTGTTTCTTCCCTGCCAACTACAGAGATACAACTCTGCTTTGATTATGTGATGGCTTTGACTGCACTTCTAAAATGAGGGGGGCTGAATACTGATGTATCACACACATCTGATCCTGGTAAGGTCAGCAAGGGACAGCTATTTAAAATTATTTTTGGTAACCTAATCCTAGACTGGGACCAAGTTTCCCATTTGTAAAATGGGAACAAGAACACTTCTCTTTGTTGAGGAGGGGCTAAGATCATAAGGAATTTAGATTGTGTAGTGATGAGGGTCATATGGACATCTCAGCTAGTTCTATAAATGAGATGCTTTAAGTGACAGCACAGGAAAGGTTTGTCTTCTGTGAATCTGGATGGCAAGAATGGACCATAGATGCCCAGCTTAGAAAGACAGTATTAGTGTCTTCAGTTTGTCTCCAGTGTTTAGTTTGATCTTGTGACTCCCAAGGACTTCTTTGCTGCTCTCCTCCTCTTTGCACAAGCATGATTATGCTCAGCTAGTCCCCAAACTTCCAACAACTCCATGTTAATTATGTCTCACCATTCGAGCAAGGGAAAATTATACTTGTTTTTACAGAGAAGAAAATGAAGTACCCAGGCTGTGACTTGTCCGAGAGGCAGGCAGCAGCTAAGCTAGCTCCAAGGACGTTGATTTCCAGCCCTGTGCCCTTGCTCCTGGATCTCTGTGTAACTGTTTTTTTGCTCTCTTCCTGTTTCAGCTTCTCAGTTCTCAGTGTTTTACTACAGTGAGAGTCTGCAGGCTAACAAAGATATCTTGATGACTAATTGTTCTCGGCCTAAGGACAAAGATCTCTACTTGCTGTTACAGATCCTGTGTTTCAAAGGGGTTTTCTACTTCTCTGCTCCTTCCTTAAACACATTTTCACCAGCAGGATGCAAGTTTGATTCATCCAAGCCACAGATTTCTTTGCCTATATTTTGACATCTCAAATAATGGAAGGAGAAAATTCAGAAGTTGTGTGTGTGTGTGTGTGTGTGTGTCCCCAAAAAAAAAGAAAAAGAAATAATTTCTATTGGTGTTTAAAGAAAAGTTTGTAACCACTATGGCCTGGTATGTTTTGGGGTGATATCAGCTTGATTCCAGATATGGCAGGCAAGAGGGATTCCTCCCTATGCTAACTGCTGTCGAGCTGCTGCAGATGCAGAAACCCAATGGTAGATCATGTAGCATGCCACAAAACGCTGGAAGGACATATGCAAATATTTTTTTCTTCAGCTTGAATGCAAAAATATGCACCTCTGAATTCAAAAATATGCACCTCTTTTTCTGCCACCTGTACTTGAGCAGTTAACCACGCTAGAAACGATGCTGAATATTATTCCACTAGTGCAGGACCAGGCTCTAATTAAGAAAAGAGAAAAATGAAATCTACTCCCCAAGACTCAAAAAAAAGTGAAGCAAGTCCCATCTTTAAAGGTGAAAAAACTCCACAGAGTGGCAGAGGGAGAGCTGTCACAAGCGCTGTGTGTGTAGCTGTGACATTACACATCTTCCGAACCTGCTGTCATCATGAAAAATGCCTGACAGACATCAGCCCAGATCTGGGCAGGAAGACAACTTTGTCAGCTTCAGGAAAGAGCACTGTGCAGGCAAAAAAGGTCACATTGCACGATCAGGGCCCATATTTGCAACTAATATGGGCTAAGCTCATGATTCAGTATTGAATCTTTCCTGTATTTTGATTTTTTTCTTTTATGAACCCAGAAATGAGAAGCATCTACTATTTCTATATTAATACAACACCTGTTCTAATTTCACAGGATTAGTAGACTCTCTGCTTTTTAACAGGATTTTTTTTTAATGTCAAAACTCCTTCCTATTGAACAGCTTTTACATCCTTGCAGAGAAGAATAATTCTTTTCAAAAATCTGATCTTTTAATGCATGTGAAGTAGTTTTTGTTTTATCCAAAAATCAACAGACAAGCAACCAAAAAAGTCTGGCCCAGCTGGAACAGCGTATCAAGAACAGCAGCCAACAACCTGAGACTGTTTTGGTCTGAGCCTCAGTTACAACTCTCACTGCGTCTCTCTCTTGCCAGAAGCCGCCATCCCCCTTCTTCTGCCTCTCCCACAGAACTGGAATAAAGAAGCACAAATCGGGACGTATTGTGTCTTCAAAACATGAGTTAACCACACGCTTTATTTAGCCTACTCCTGGTATTCAACCTACAGCCCGTGGCAGCTCATCATACAAAGGTGTTCCACCACAGTCCCTCTGCCTCCCTCAACATATAAACAAAAGAAATCCCTCACAAGCACAACACACATCCCAAGATGATCTTACAAAGAGATTTGGGCATACTTCAAGCAGATCAGATTTCCTTAACAGATCTAGTGGATTTCAAAAAGTTTCATTCAGAAAGAACCAATGGAATCCTAAAAACGCTGTCCAATAATCACTCCTCAGAGAGGATGAGGACGTATTTGAAAATGACACCCTGCAAAATTCTCTAGGGAGAAACAGGTGAGGAGGTGGAGGTGTGTGTGGTGGGAAAAGCCTGAGCTGACAGACATCAGTCACACCTTCTGCGTGTTCATAAACCTTGATCCAGCATGAGCTGCCCATTGCCACAGTGAAGCACTGATGTCTTACGGCTGCAGTGCCCTGATCTGTGAACAGATGGTATAATTTTATACAAAAACAGGCCCTTTGTCATGGCAGAAACAATTACAGATCCAGTGCAAACTGGGAACTGTAACTTGCATCTTCCTGGGTTGTAACACACACAGCTACGTGCCATACCTTAGCTAGCGGGTCCTGGGAGCAGCCTGCAGCCCGGCTGCATGCACAGGGGGCACATTCCTCTGAACTCAGATTTCAAACCCTCCTGTAACTTGTGGCATCTCTGCCCTTCTAGAAAAGGCTGCAGGCCGGGCTGTGTGTTCAGCATCACTCACAGCCCTCCCTAGAGGGCAGCTGAGGTATGAGGAGACGGCCAGAGCTTGCCCTGAGTGCCAAGACCCATCCAGGGCACATATGGGCAACGTGTGGGGTTGCGTAGTTGCCTTTGCAGGTAACCTCTGGCCTTTCTTTCTTCCTTCGTCTCTCTCAGGTGAAAAGCCAGCACACGATAATTTCTCTGCTTGTTTTCTAAAAAACAAAGCAGTTGCCAAACTCATACCCCAAACCCATGCACAGTTAGGGTTCCACAAGTCCCTTTCCTCATCACAGTGCCAGTGCAAAGCTCAAGGACATCATTAGCGGTGCCAGGCTCCCATCCTGGCTCCGCCACAGAGCTGCTGTGGGACTTGGGCTGTTGCACCCATTGCCTGGGCCTCAGTCCTCCCAATGCTCCCCCTGCACAAGGGGGTTTCCCTTGTGAGCTATCCTGACACAACAAGATCCTGATCTCTGCAGCTGCTCTAGTAAATAATAATAATGTAAATAATGACAAATAACGATAAATAATAATTGTAAATAATGATAAACACTGTATCACCTTCTGGACACCTTTCTTACCATCACCACACATCATCACACCAGCACAGCAAGCCAAATCACATTACTTAGTACAATATATATAGATATATTGGACAATGGGGAAAAATCGAGCATTCCTACAACCAGCCTGCAGCATACTGTGCAGAGCCAGATTAGAATGGACAGGTTATTTGTTTCAGCTGAGTGCTGGCCCCTCACGAGCAACCTGAAGAGCCTGCACAGGTTCCTTCCTTTGCACGGCCTGGTGCTGTGGGAAGATGGATTAGCTTTGGTGACATGCCATAGCAATGCATGCAGACCCAGGTCAAGCCTGGCATGGTGTCCTGTTGCCTGTTCCTCTTCAGAAGTGCTGTGGCAAGCAAGGTAGAGGTATCTCAATGGCTCTGGGGAAACCAGTCATAACTGGTGAGGGCAACTGAGAGACTGTGCTGATGGTGGTGGCTGGCCCAGGGCACACAGTCCTCTGGAGCACAGTGCCTGGAATTGGCCTTGGTGGCAATACAGCTGTGTTTGTGCAGAGGTGCTTCTGGGTGGGGCTCTGATGGGGCGAACAGCCTGAGCCTGAGCCACCCAAAAGTGGTTCTTGAGGGAGGCAGGCTGAGTATGTACACCCAGGACACGCACTCCACAGTTCTTATCAACAGCCCACAGCCAAAAGAAAGCTGCCAGGACTCAACTGTTCTCACTAATCTGATCACTCTGGTTTCAGATTTGCTGCCTCTTTGGTGCAGATCTCATCAAAACTGATGCTCCTAAAGCACATCAGGAAATACATAAGGAACATGGTGCATGTCAGCTGTGTAAGCTGCACATGCTGGAAACCTGTATTTCTAGTGTGGGAGGCTAACTGTCATCTGAAATGGGAAGGAACAAACATAGACCCACTCTGAATAGCAGGGCAGACTGGGGCATGTGGGTAGCATGGGCATTTCAATTTCGTTTTACAGGAAATGTCCATGCACCGCTGGCTGTGCTAAGAGGATGGGTAAGCTACAGCCCCACTGCCTCCTAGTAAACCTGTGCCCACTTCTTGGGGCTGTAAAGAGACCATGCCTCCCTCCCCACCTCAAGTTTCATGATCTATACTGAGAAAACAAGAGCTGAGAGGTGGTATAGGAAGGGGAAGGGGCAGAATAGGAATAAACAGAAGGTCTGAAACTCCTGTGTTCAACCCTGGTATGTTCTGGATCCTGAGACCACAGCCTAATTTACATTCACTGGGTGTAGGCAAACTGTGCTGCAACTTCAGATTTAAAATATCCACGTATCAATAAGAAGCTGGCTTCAGAGGAAAAGGTATTCCATGGGCCAAGGTTCCAAGTTGCATGAAACATGGTAGTGCCACGGAATTGAAGGCACACATGAGTATGCTGATGGCCATAGCAGCAGACTGGAGACTCAAATCTCCATAGCAGCACTGTGCTGGTCGGGGCGTTAGTTTGTCTCCTTATACTTTCTCTTGGTGTTAGAATTACCTTGAAAAAAAGCAGTGAGCAGTCTTAGGTGCATCTTTGTGGGACCGAACAGTACACAGCATGGCTTACCTGAACAATTAGTTTGTTTTCTTTATCGGGCAGAATTCGGTAGGTATAAACACAATTCCGGTACCTGAAACAGAACAGTGGAGATATGGTTAGATCATCTCCCAAAGGGAATTGCACCATGGCACCCCTCCCTGTGAGAAAAGGTGTTGAAAGATCCTGAGACACATAGATGGCTTCATGTGCAACGGTTTTAAACATTTCTCTTTATTTCTTTCCTTGGAGTCCATGAACTAACACAAACCTGCAGAGTTCCTGGTCACTGAGACATGTATGCAGATGTCTCTGCAGAAAGTGATATCAGCATCAGCCTCAGAGTGAGTTATTCAACTCTTCTTCTGGCCGGAAGGGAAGAAAACACCAAATGGCTTTAGCTGTCAGTAGAGTGGGTGTCTCAGGAAGGAATGAAAAAGCAGAAATCCAAAAGACACAGGGCCAAAAATCAGCAACGAATGAGTAAATTGAAGGGCTAGCATGTGCGCTGACTTGTATTGGAAAAAAACAAATAATAGATTCCAGCTAAATCACATAAGATAGCTGATTGCTAGATGTGTTTTCGTGACCAAATCCTAAACAACAACCACATAAATGAAACCCCATCTCCCTATCCTTGTGCGGGCTCACACTGCACAAGTGCATCTGTAGATCAACCCTAACAAACATTTTGTCCCAGTTAAATTCAATTAGATTCTTATTTAAGGAAGGATGGAAGAGTCTTTTGCTCAGTGGAGGGTCTCTCTAATGCACAAGAGCCCAAGGGAAGCCTGAGCAGTGCTGTGACATGGTGAGCATGACCTTCCTCAGCAGCTGCTGAGCTTTGCGGAGCTTGCCCAAGAAGTGTTGACCGCAAAAAATATATTTTTACCTTTCTCCTGAGTGAACAACAGATTGATTGAATCTTTTAAGCCACCGGCAAAGCACTCTGTTGAAACATGCAATATGGCTTTAAGCCAGCAAATTATGCTGGCTTCAACCCCTTCCTCTCAAAGCAAAAACCAGAATCCACTCTCAGAGCTTCCTTGGCAATAAGAGAAACTCTGCATTACCTGGGTAATAGTCATGAAATGTGCCCTGAGATCACCCCCCAGCTGAGGAGATCAGGCAGATCAATAAAACATCCTCATCTCTTTTACAGTTATGCGGTGAGTCTATTCATCATATGCCTTTCAGAATCACTCCATGCAGGAAAGAAAAAGAGATTGCCAGGGTTTTCAGCAGCCTTGTACAAGGAGTCACAAAGAGCAATTGGAAATGAAATTACTCATAAATCATAGCTGAGTTTTTCCAGGGTGTTTGGAAGATTTTGTATAGTATCCATATGAAACTGTGGATCTTTTGATAGTATTAATGCACCAAACACAGAAGAATTAGAACTGCTCCCAGATCTCGGTACCACTTCACTAAGCAATGTAATAAGATGATTTCACAGGCACCTATTCATTCACACATCCAAGGATCTGGCACAGAGCTGAAAGTCACAGAGGTGATCCCCAGCTGCTCTGGATTGCCACAACACCGCTAATTTCACCAAGATGAGGATATGCCCTGAGGAAGGGTATGAGTTTTGTTTTTATCTGTCAATGCAGTTCTCTTACACCATTTCCTCCTGCTGATATGCAAACAGGGCTAAGCAGAACTGCTCATGCAGCTGATGAGAGAAAATTTCTGTGTGTGGAGATTATAAAACTGATAAACAAACCAGCTCAATGGCTCTTGCGTCACAAGAGGACCCTCCTTGTTACCTTCACAGAAAGTGCCCCATCACACAGGCCTTACGAGGCTGCTGTCGTAATACTTGTAAAGAGCTTGAAGCTGAGGACAGGTAAGATCAGTGGAAGAGGAAGGAAAGAAGGGCTGTTGGGCAAGACAGGAGCAGGGAGGGGCACTTATTCGGATCAAAAGCAGGAATCCTCTTTAGCAGTCTCCTAATTTAGTGCATGTGGATGGAGAAGACTAGGGCTCTTACTCCATTTCCACCCTTAGGCTTTCTCTCCTCAGCATCCTGACTGTCAAGTCATGTGGGCTCAATTACTGTCACATTCCAGGTCCTCCCTAAAAACTGGGTTGAGCTCAGAATTGCTCAACCACTGTTCAGGCTGTCTATGTGGGGGGTAGATATAAATTCAGCTTAAACATGTCAGCAAGTACTTGGTCATCTCTCTGTCCTCTCAACCAACCAGAGAAGGAAAGGGGACAAGGCTTGTATTTGTTCTTTCCTCTCCTGCTGTACATGATTTTATGCCCTGGTGATGGTGTGCATATTGGGAGCACCTGGAAATCCTTAGCTGGACTGCTGTGCTAGGCACGGTGCCCACTGCATCATGAGAGAGGCATCTCACAGGCAGTGTCCTCTGAGAGGGATCCTAAAGCTGCAGCTGGGCTTTGAGGGTCATCTCCAGAAGTGTTGTTAATCCCGCAGCCATTCACACACGAGCCACCAGCAGAAGATCTCCAGGAGGAATGACACCTCTTCAGGCACAGCAGGCTGAGAATGCTAAGCAGGGTCTTTCTGATCTCAGGATCCAGCTATTCCCCCTCAGGTGAGCGAAATTCCCCTCCATTTTTTGTCAATAAACTGGCAGATCAAGTGATCCAGGCACAAAGAAAGGAGGAGGAAAATGGCTTTTCTTCTTGCCTTTTATGGGGCAGCGTGACCAGTAGAGCAGAGGACAGCAGTGCAGGGGGAGGAGCGTTCCCTCTGCCTTTGCTGACTGCTTCAACTCCCTGAGAAGTTAAATGCTGCTACTCTAAGTTTCAGAAGAGGAGGAGAGGCGCTCTTAAAACGCCCTGCGAATACACCTCCCTTACTTGTCTATATTTATACAAGCCCTATTTTCCTAAGGCAGTTCTTGAGAAAATCACTATTTCATTCTATGATATAATAAGTGTTTTTGCTGGATTTTGACTGATCTGCCCAATAAATATTAGGGCTTTGTAGAATATGATACTTCTTTTTCAGAGCAAATTTCATGGGGTTTCGTTTTCTTTATCTATACACAGTTGACACTGTCTCATTTTCAAACGTAATTCTCTTTTTGTGAAAACCTTTTGCAGTCAGGCTTTCAATTCCTCCTCTCTCTCTCTCATTCTTTGTCTCTAGCCTCTGTGTCTTTTAAACAGAAGTAACCAAAGAGCTCAAACTTCAAACACCTTCCAGTCAATAACACAGCTGAAACTGATACATCTCTGAGGAAGTTTTCAGCTTCAGCAAAGCTGCCCATTTTGTCAAGATGACATTCAGAGGGAAAGACGTATTCACCACCTTTAACCCTTTCTCTTCACAAACTAACTGCAGACCAGCATAAGCTGAAAGCTTCGGAGGGAAGTTTGTGTGACATTTCTTGGACTGTAATTAATGCCAGCCCTGAGCACCACAAATCCGGCTGCTCTTGGCTGACAAGGCTGGGTGCTCCCCATTTCTCTAATCAAGCCATTCATGTTAACCACCTCAGAATGGATTTAAGAACATAACCTTTGGCTCCCGGTTCAGAAAATGCTGGTCATGATATTGTTTCTGTTTCCTGATCCCTTGTCTTTCAAGTCACAAAAGGCTTTCAAAGTTGGCTGCGTAAACATTTACAATGGAAAAACTTATGCAAATGCACATTAGTAGACATTTTTACAGCACCTTCTCCTTCTATAATCCTCACCATCACTCCATAAAAATAATTTGTGTACTTACTGGTTACAAGGCAAATTAAACAGGTAATAGTAAAAAGCACTCAATGGAAACAACAGTGTACTCATTCTCTGACTTGCAAGTTGGGCCCTCAGCTCATGGTACACGATTGCCCCTCCTTCCTCCCTCCTGTCCTGGCTATTCATCTGCAGCCACCCCTCTTTCTCTGCTCCCTGCAGAAAGACAAAACTCTTTCCCATGTTAGTGCAAACATCATAGCAGGCAGGCAGGCAGAGAGGCTGTCTGCACTTTGAGAATGTCCCTGTTAACCAACCACCAATCTCTAACAGTCCAACAGACAGTTACCCACTCCCATGTTTTTCTGCAGATTAATCGTCTCCAGCAGACTGTGCTGTCATCAGAAGTCTGACCTCAGAGACAAGCAGTTAGACCAGAGTTATAAACAGCAGCACCACCTTCACCACTGAAGGAAATACACTTTCAGAAGCAAACTACACCTGCTTGTAATTTAATGTGGGGAAAGCATATAAATGAGTTTTATTAATCTGCTGCACAATGACAGCAAAGAGAATCCAAATGGCAGCACAGGGTCCCACAGAGGACCTAGCAAAGACCAACTGTTTTATTTCTCTGTAATGCAAAGTCAAATGCCTCAGACTTCACTTACTGACTTCAATCTCATCTTGCCCCTGCACTCCTGCCTCCAGGAATAACACCTGCCCCTCGCAAACCCACAGCAGAAGGCCTTGCTCTCTGGTCTACAGCCCCAACCCAGGACGGGAGGAGTCAGGGCTGCCAGCACTTTTCTCCTTTCCCTATTTCCCACATGAAATATTTACCCAACGAGCCACATTAATGATGCAGACAGAATCACCACTGTGCCGGGTATATCATGTACAGCTCCAGGAATTATTTCAAGCCTTTTGCTGAATGGCAAAACCACATCGCACAAGCAGGTGGGTCAAACGCACTGAACCAGAGCAAGAAAAGTGCCTGGGAGGGTACCCACACTCAGTACGTGAGTTGTTAAGAGTAAATACCTGACCCAAGTTGTTAGCAAGCTCAAAGAGATCAAGTGGTTATTTTCTTTCATAGCACTTGCGCAGTATCTTTGATTATTCTCTCCTTTTGAATCAAGAGTAACATGAGCAGTACAGCCGCAGAAGAATATGGGTTTGTTCAGCCTGGCCCTGCTCCCAACCCTTCCCTATCCCATGGCCCAGCCAGGTGAAACCAGCCGTGCTCTGATGTGGGCTGCACCTTCCCAGGGCGTACAGCGCCTGTTTGCCTCTCTGCTGGAGAGGGTGCAGGGGGTAACACCCTGCACAAGCAGGGACAAAAGTGTCCGCGTGAAGCGCGAGGTTGAGAGCTGTACTTACAGCACGCAGAGTGCGTATGCCGAAGCAATTGACTCACTGGCCCGCACAAGGAAGCTGCCATCCTTGCCTACTTTGGAGAGCAGGTCTTCGGCTCTGGAGCGAGTGATGTTGCCGTGGTACCAGCACTGATCCATCGCTGGAGCTGGAGGAAATATGAATGCCAATACAGGAGCTGCCAGAGCCGCCTGTGTGTCTGTGTGTAACGATCAGGCAGCTTCAGCTCACCAGCTTCCTGTTTCAATAGTACAGAGAGGGAAAGGAAACTCAGCCGCGGACAACTTCCTCAACTCAAACAGCTCAGAGAGTGAACGTGACATGTTCCTGCAGCCCCTGCTCTCTCTCTTCATGCTGCAGCTGAAGTGGCTAGCGAGCCCATGTTCCCTGCCTTTCCCTCCCCCTTCGTGTCCTAATACTCCGTGTCAAAACATCCCAGCTGGAGATCTCTTCTGCTTCCCCACCAATGCAGTCCACCAGGCTTTGGTGGCCTGCTTTTACAATCTCTTGCCAGCCCCTTTGAGTTCCCATCTTTATCCCCTCTGTCCAACCTACTATCATTCTCCATAGGGAATAAATAAATCTGAGCGATCAGAAACACACTGTGCATCAGGACACTTAGCACTGTCCCCTTCCCACCTTGTCTAGTCCTCACACCTAGATAGATGCGAGGAAGGGACTTCAAAGAACTGGGGGGGGGGGAAAGAAAGAAAAAATAAAAAATAAATAAAAAAATACTTTTGCATGTTTCCAGGTACAGAAGCAGATCAAGAGGCTGATTTGCTTTGGAGATTTGTAAGCAGAGCTCCCTGTCAGCTACTGTGAGATGGATTCAAAGATTTTTCCTACTATAAATCCCCAAAGGTAGGATGGAGAAAAGACATTTCTGGCAACCTGCATCAGAGAAGGGAGAACTGGATCTTTCACTTCCCTTTTCTTTGTCTGTACATCTGCTCTTTGTCAGTGCTGTGTGGCATGCTCAGTGCTGCATCTGAGGCAGAGCAATGAGGGGCATGTCACAGCAAGCAAGGGGCACTGCCCGCATGGCAAATTTGGTTGTCTATCCTGTACCTCCAATCACTCTGCACATGAAGGCAACCCTTCAGTACATCTACATTTGTGCTGTATCTAAAAGCAGCAGCTGAGCTAGGACTCTGCCCAGGACTCAGAGTACAGAGAGATCCCAGGAAAGGCACAGATACCGCTAGCCCTACGCAACCCTCACCTCCTGAGCCAGGAGAAGTGCTGGAACTACGGTACCTGGATCACATATGGGGGAGCTGTCCCTGTACACAGCATGGAGAGCAAGGCAGGAGAGAGCAGCCGACCACTGAATCAGGAGAAACTAAAATTGTTGGGTATGGAGAGGGAGAAGAGCCCAGCATACACCCCTGCCAGCCTTCCTGGTGCTTCCAGTTATCCAGATGTCTCGTCTGCAATGTCCAGTTTAACCTTAGTCATTGAGATTAAACGATGGGCATCAGCCCATATTCAAAATTGTGGGGCCAGCATAGGACCCTGCTAAATGGTCAGAACTGCAATGTGCAGGGTTTCCTGTCCATGCTGAGGAAGAACTGTCTACGGACCAAAATTGGCTCAGCTGGACCTGCCCTTCAGCTTCACCCAGATCCACACAGGGCTTTAGGAGCCAAATGCCCATGGATTCAGGTGCCTAAATAGAGTCATACACTGAATGCTGTGAAGTAGGTCTGCATGGACAGTAGCTGTGAGCTCTTCTATGATACAGAGTGGTTAAAAATCCTATTTTGCCTGCAAAGTGGTTGCAAACCCTATTCTACCTACTGAGAAGAGTGCCTGCATATGGCCAAGGCACTGTGCAGCTCTTTTGATGGTCCTGCCTGGCCCCAGTGTGCTGCTAGTCTCACCTATACCAGCTCCTTGGGTTTTCTGATACTTACAGTAGCTTCTTTGGACCACAGCTGCAGCAGGAAGCAGAACAGCTCTGAATGTCAAACCACTGCTAACCTCACAGTACTCTCCATGCAACGGACCCATATGTGGATGCAGAGTGGACAGAACTGCTGCGCAGCATGAGTTTTGCTGGAATGAAACTGTTTGGAGAACTTCTCCAGATCTATTGCAAGGTAACACAAGGTAACAGAGAGCTACAAGCCCTCATTAGACATCTGAGACTGATTAGCTGCATACTTAACACTTAACTCCCTAAACTCCCATCCACGCTGCCACCAACTTCAGATTTTGGCAAGCTGCTGCTGTTTCCTTCAAATGTGTGAATCCTCTGTCCAGCCACACACAATTCCTTGACTTGAAGACATAAACAAGGGAATGGGATCCAAACGTGATGATTGTGGCAATAAGATATGAGGGCTGGTTCAAGGAAAGTATTTCTTGGTCCTAAAAGCAAGCACAGTACGGCTCCAGCTGCTCAAAAGGTGAATCCCAATCCCCTAACACGAACAGCTCTGTGATCCCGCATGGCTTGTTCACAACACTCTCTGAAGAGGAAATGGCATCTGTTTTACTTCTCCCTGGCACTGGCACTTCACAGCACTGGAGAGAGACCCATCCCTGTGGGTCAGCACAAAAGCACGTGCATATCCTGAACTACCTGATCCCCAGAGGACAGTGGTGACATCTTCTGTCCCACATAGAGACAGAAGGCTGTTCTGCAGAAGGTACTTACACCATTCGTTTTCTTTCCCTTCGTGCCTGTGTCAGAGAAGGCTGGTGAGCAGAACTGAGGAAGAAGAGATTAGAGCATTTATCTCGAGGGGAGATGGAGTGTTTGCCATAGAGGGGGAGTGCAGTGGTCAGCCTGTACCAGTTACATGCCAGGTGATGCTACACATGTAGCCAGCATAGCCCTAAGATTTCCACAAGGAATAGGATGTGCTTCCAACCGTCTACACTGTCATCCCACAGTCGGGACAAAGCACTATGCAAGAGCTACCCTTGGAAAACAAAAGAACAATGGGTACATCTGTCAGACAAATCCAACCTAGACTCAACAGAAGCTTTTAGATAACTGCAGCAGCACCAATAATTCACTTAAATTTTCTTGAGAGAATGAGGCCACAGACAAAGAACTGAGGCACTTTTTGATGTTGGATAACCAACAATTACAGCCCTGGCAGTCTATGGACAAAGCAAACACTATTTTTGCCCATATTAGGCTATTATTCTAAGCTGTCTCTCAGCCATTGCAATAAACACTTTAGATAAAGCGGATTTGCTACCAATGTCCAGGTAGTATTGTACCAGCGGGCTGTGAACTCACCAGCCTGTCCGGAACCAGTGCTTAAATACCGTCTGTAGCATCATTCAAGATGCACAGTGGTCACCCTGAACCCCCATACATATCCAGCCTGTCCACTGCATCAGCACAGACACTGCAAGGCTTGGGCAGATGAAAAGTTCTCAAATATGCATTTTCATATCATCAAACAAAAGGATTTCATAGCATGTCTGATGAGGGAGGTTAAGTCTATAGCAGAGCAGTTAGCTTTGCTGAAGTGTAAATCTAAGTCTGAAGATAACATTCCCTCATCAGGCATCAGTAGCAGGTTATTGGCCACAAAGGTGTATTTAGACCCTGGCCCACATCTAAAGAGCATGAGTAATACCCACAAAATACCGTTTGGCTGAGCCACTCTGTGCTACTGCAGCCCAGCATATTACTGACCTGCTGCTTGGGAAAGGCTCAGCAAATTACAGATGTATTTGTGACAGCCATGAGATCTCTTCATTCCCTTGGTACTTGAAGCCTTTGGGTGCCCTAAACCAAACCCAGACAGTGAGAAAAATCAGAGCCCCTTCTTCCACTACTCCTGAAAGCTATCAGCAATAAAAGACAAGGGTGGGGACACTGAGCAAGTAGAGACTCACAGACCTGAGCAGTGACACCGCAAAGGATCCTATGGGTTCTGCTGGTGTTCCCCAAAGGGGATACGTTCTGAGAGCACTCTGGAAAGTGGGTATTTTTTCTTCACCAGTAGAACAAACAGGTATCTTTTCCTTGGTGCCATTCCACATTTGTACACACACAGAACACAACACAAGCACGGACTGGTTCATAAAGCAGAATTTTGTCCAGAGGCAAGGGTTAAAACTTCCCTAGCTCCATTTGCTCTGACCTATCTCCCTTGGTACCCATTAATTTCTGGTCACTCCCCTTGTCTACTCACTGCATAATGCCTCCTTTTGAATCACACTGTAGCCTCAGAACAGCACGTCTCTCAGGAAAACTGGGGCTGTTTCCTTCAAAAACCTTCTGAAAATCTGTCTACGTTGGAGACACTTCCAGCTTGAGCACTCTCATGCTCCTCTGGGCTTGACGAAACCCAAAAAGGTCTTGGAAGGTCCCCTTCCTCCAATACCCGTGCCTTTGTATTTTGCTGGAAGTGGGGCAATGTTATTTGTTTGACACACAGCCTCACATGCCAGTAATACTCTGTAATAACAACAGCCATGCTTGCAAGACGCTGAGTAGTCCATAATAAGAGCAGTTGTTGTGTGGACCATAGCTTAGAAGTCATGTCAGAAAGATCAGCCAGGTATTTCCCCTCCTGACTATTAATGGGGAGCTCCCTCTGCAGACCTGTCCTGATCCTGCAGTTTCGATACAGGCAAAATGCCATGTCTGCTACCTGCCCTGTCCCCAAACTTAGGGGGGCTTGGTGTCCTGCATAGGTCCTGCTGTCACTGCTCGGGGAGGAGGAACAGCTGGAGCTCAAGGCTGTGGTTTTCTCGTAAGAAAGCACAGATTCTCAGTGCAGTGTAAGCAAAAGGGCAAATAAGCAAGAACATACAGCTTGAGAAGCAAGGAGAAGGCTGAAGTTAGACAGAAGTAAGTCCCTGGAAGGCCTGAGAACTCAGCAAGGCATCCCCAAATCCACTACAGAAGTGGGCAAGGAATATCCCAAAAGCAAGGCATCCCACAGCCTTCCTGAACTGAGAAGAAGCAAGGCCTGAAAGCTAGAGTTGGCAGCAAGTCCTAGAGCGACTGCAAGAAGCACCAGAGCCAAAGCAGTTTTCTGAAGAAGGTCACTGCAGACATGGAGCAGGAAGCCCAGTGTCCTCTCTGGCACTTTCTCCACAAGGTGCTAAATACAGCTGAGCATAAAAATCACTGCCCTCTCTTCCCACACAGTCCCTACGCTGCCAGTGTGCGTGTCCCTAATCAAGTCTATCGGAGGCTTCAAGGCAAGAAGTTCTGTACATGCCTGTTTTAAGCACATGATGTTTAAGATGGCAGCCAGAGGGAAAAGCGAGAAGTGAGAACAGGCAACAGAAAACAAAACCAAACACATGTCCGGT
Source organism: Trogon surrucura (assembly GCA_020746105.1). Classification (NCBI taxonomy): domain Eukaryota; kingdom Metazoa; phylum Chordata; class Aves; order Trogoniformes; family Trogonidae; genus Trogon; species Trogon surrucura. The sequence continues at coordinate 20,440,070 of CM036625.1, read as the reverse complement.
TTTAGTATGTTTAATAGACTTCATAATCTACAGCCGCCATGAGGCAATGCCAAACTAAGGGCACAGGAGGATGAAAAACCTTTAGCTGAAAGAAGAAAACTGGCAGTGAAAAGAAGAATTAGGAAAAGGTGGTTTTCAGAGGGATTCTGATGGAAAGTCTTGAGACTCAGCACTCTGATGGAAAAGCTTGCTTCAAAGTGAACATTACAAAGATTATCTCTTCACATTGTCGGTGGGTCCCATATTCAAAGAGGCAGGAGAACAAGGGTGACCCATCTGGGCCAATCCCCATGTACTGCAGATCTGAATAAGCACAGAGGCCCTTGAAGAGGATGCTTGGTTTTGTCCAGTGCGTTGGATTTAAAGGGCTTTTGTTGAGGTAAATTCCTAAATCTCTTCGACCCTTTGGGTCTGTAGGATGAGTGTAGAGCAACCAACTGTCTTGGCATCTGGCGTTGAGGGGAGGTGGGAAGGCAGTAACACTTCCGTGACATCCCGAGGGAGGTTCTACCAGCATTTCAACCCGCTGGCCTCCCTCAAAGTCCACCCCATGGTTGTAGCTGACAGCCTGGATTCTGGCTCCTCTGCTGCTCCTTGCATTGCAGTAGAGGACCTTCCTACCACAGGTGTGCACCTCTGCTACCTGGCACTCCACCGCGCTCTCCTCCCCCACGAAGTTCCCCATCTCCCATGTTACGCCGTGGTCAGAGCTGATGAAGCAGAAGGCGTGAGGGACGGGGTGTTGCTTAGGGTCCAAAATGCGATAGGCATAGGCAGGAATTACAAGGCTCCGGGCCTCGTTGCGCAACTGTAATCCATGACCTGGCCCCACTGCAAAAGTGGCCCAATTCTTGTACTCGGTACTAATGGTACCTTCGGTGACATCCTGGGCAGGGCTCCAGGTGTGTCCTTGGTCCACACTAGTGACATAGCAGAGACGTACCAGGTTGATCTTTGTCCTGAGCTGATGCTGCTCAGAGATCTTTCCTGGGACAGCTATGAAGAACAGGATCAGTTTCCCTGAGACCTCATCGTAAACAGGACAGGGGTTCATAGATCGGTGGTCCTTCAGCTGCGCACTGACAATGGTTTCCATCCTACTCCACTGCCAGGGCCCGTGTGAAGGGAGACAAGAATGAAACACACCATTACAAATAGATCCATGTTACGGTATAAGGGTGCCTGGATAAAAGCTACAGAAGAGCGCGAGAAGAACAGAAGAGAAGCAAGTTAGTGGATAGAGTGAAAACCAGGAAGACAATTGTACTGGCATTGCCAAACGTAAGTGAAAATTATTTGGATGACACAACGCACACACATTTCACCAAATCGGTGAGTTATGTCCCTTTTTAATTACTACTCACTGAGGAGCTGATAGCTGTGTATCTCAATGCAGCTACTGTCTGATGACACTGTTCAAAACCCAACAGTATCTGAACTTTCAGAAATTCTTACAATACATATCTTTATGACACACAGGCATGCCCAATGGTCAAAGTGTGCTGGTACAGACACTGTGCTCTGTCAGTGTTCTTAGGAAGTCAGCTAGATAACTGAGCCCTTTTCAAGTATCCTGGATGCTGACAGATTCTTTTCCATTCAGACTCCTATTTCTCTATTTTGATCCATATGTGAATGGGCATCTCAGCCTACAGGGACACACCTTGCTAGAGCCAACTGCATGCCTTTGCACACTGTGGTGTGGAAATTTGGACCCCGAGTTGTCCAAAACAGAAAGTAGGTTGCAGAGCAGGTATAACCAGCCTCCAAGCCCTGTCTTTCTTTAAATGAATAGCATGTCACACAATCACATTTCTAACACTAACATTGCAATTAGAAAATTATCCTTACGTAGTGTTATTGGCTTGGTAAAAGAAGCAGTATTTTCCAGTAAGATTATATTAATTAGCTTTTCTATCCTGAGTTGCTGATTATCCTTTTTGCTCATGTCTTATCTTCTTCTATTCAATCGGTATTAACATTTTTGGAATACTTAATATTTCCATTTTAAGGAACTCTGGCATGCAAACACAAATTACTCAGTTTATGACCAACTGAACCCTACTTAACTGAATTACACGGGGTTTACACAATATGTTACCTGAATGGTATGACACTGCAGGTGCACTCAGAGGCTGCTTCTGCTAGACAGACTCCAGCTCTTAAGAGTCTATAATCTAGGACAACCAGTCACCAATGAGGGATTGGAATAGAACAATATAACAACTTTTTTTTCCCCCAAGACATTAATGCATTTGCAAATGCAAAAAATATTATAAATAGAGTATCCACCACCCCCAGTCACCCAGCAAGATAACTGTTAATAATAACTGGTTGATTAATAAGGTAGCCAATTCACTGGCACAGACAAACCAGACGACACTCTTTTGCGTGGGGAGACTAGCTGTTCTCAATTGTTTTTTAAACCAGAAATTAGTCCTAAGAAGATGAATTAAGAAAAAAGAGACAGTGATTGCTAATTCACTCCTCCCTATCCCTGTGGCACTCCCCGTTTCTGCCTCTCCTCTATGTCTTTGCTGTCATGACATGACTTTTGTCCCATCTCTCTATCTGCTTCCCCAGCTCTGCAGTCACTGGGCAAACCATGCCCAGAAAATCTCCTCCAACTGCCTCCTTCAGTCCCCCCAACAGCTGCCCAGTCGTGCAGTCAAACAACCAGCAGTTAGAATGACACTTGTGTTATTTGTAAGCAGATTTGTCTCCTATAACTGCGGAGGTGGAGAGGCTGCTCTCTCCCTACAGCAAGAGGGCAAACACCTTCAACTCATCTAGGGACACGGGAGCAGTACGGGTGGGTCGTCTCCCTCATTTTCTCCCCACAGTGGTACCTGGACATGGTGCGTGGTTGGGTCATACACGCCTCTGCGCATCGCTATGAGCTTGGCGTGTTCATCCACCACATCTTCTCTTTCCTCAGCGAATGCCAGGATGATGCTGAAACGCGGCAGGTAGAGCAGGGCAGGAATTCGATAGCTCCAGGTGCCATTCTGGAACAAAGTCTCTTGCTTCAATATAGGAAACGAAGCCATCGTGCTAGGGGGAAGAAGACAAAACACATTGCATTTCGACCCACCCTTAGCCCTGCAAAATGCAACAGGGCAGATTCTGCTGCTTTTAACCCTCCCTGCTGAGTGGAACCTGTCCTGTGCTAAAATACAAATTCTGCTACTTTCAGCTTTGTCTTTTTCTTGTGCTTTTCCAAAGTGAACCGACGTGTTGCCATACTAGCTGCTGGCAACACAGTCCAGGCTTACCCCGAGAACAGCCTGGTTGGTCTTCCTGGAGTGACGTAAGGTAAGTGCACTAAGTACAGCTGTACATGGTTTGTTTTTCCTTTTTTAAATTAAATTCACAGGCTGGGCTTTTTGTGAATTTGCTTTGTAATTCAGAAGAGTGTTGACAACGGAGCATTATAGTATTTTCCTCTCAGAAGACCATTACTGCCTTTGTTCACGGTGTTTCTGAAACCCAGTACAGAACTTCTGCTTAGAATTTTTTAGAGCTTAGAATCCCACACAAATGACACACGGAGGCAATCCCTGATCCCAGCTGTGCCCCTATTTTGAGGATGGTAAGCACTGAGCATGAAAAGAGAAAGAGAACATCCCTCCCCCATAAGATTAAAGAACAGTCTGAATGGTGTCCCACCACATCAGGTAGGACTTCTGGCCGGGCAAAAATCTTGTCATCTGTACAGGGACTTAAAAGGAACACGAGGAAGGCAAACATGAGAGGGCACTTAGGGAAGTGCCCCCACATTATCTCTCTTCCTCTCCTCAGACCCACTCAGCCCTCTGTCCTCTTGCACCAAGCCTATCCTGCAAACGCATTTACCCTGCTAAAAACCCACTGGCTCAGGGGAATTATGTCTGAGGGGAGAAATGAAAAGGATCTCTGACACGATGCACCAGAAGTTGAAGGCGTGAATATCCCCTGCTCAGCAGAGGGATGGAGAGTAGAAAAAAAACCAACCCAAAACCCTAAATCAAGCCTTAGATCTCTGACGCACTGAGTGGGTAGGATGGCAGAGAGAAGATGACAATACACTATGAGTAAGAAATTCAAATGCCTCCTACCTCAGCTGAGGCAAGACTTGCTGTGCTCTTTGTTGAGGATTCTCCTATTTACCTAAATCTTGGAACACACTAGAGTCGCTGCTGGCCATATATCAGATCCATATGTTTTTGAAGGCTGTCTTGATAATTCAGGACCAGATGGAAGCAAGATTGCTTATGCAGCAGCAGAGTGCGTGTACCTAGCTGGAGAATAGTTTCCATTCTCTCATATCACAAGAGAAAAGGTATTACCCAGCAGAGATAACATAGACTTGCTTAAAAAAAAATTTGGTTTTGGTTTTTTACAGTGCCGATTACCAAGTTAGGACAGCACAGCTAAGCTAAGTTCATCCTCCTCTACAGGACCATCACATTATGGTCTATCCAGATCCATAGCTAGGCAGCGAGTATTCAAATATTCCTTGCTTCCACCTTCTAGATTCTATAAATATCCATGAGATTTTTGAATTCACAGCACTGATCAAAAGGGTCTGAACCGCATTGGTTTAGCTAAAGCCAGTTGTACAGACCCCAGCAAGTCACAAGCCCCACTGCCACTCAGAGGCAAAGCCACTGGAAATAGAAGTCTATCTCCAAAGCATAGCTGCTCGTTCCTCACTGTCCCTGATAATGCGTCAGTCTCAGAACAGGCAGCAGCACTGCTACTATACAGAAATGTTACCAGAATTTGATCACAGCTACCCCTGAAGAAAACAGGAGGACCTTCCTAGAAGAAGTAACTGTGCTGCTCGGTACTTACCAGCATGGATCTGGCTATTTATATAGACCACAGCCGTGGCTGTGTTCTCATGGCTCCTGAAACAGAAGCTCACTAGAGTGCTTCCAGACTATTTAAAGGGAGATTAGTCAGCCTGTCTAGTGCAGTACAGGTTCCCTAGCATTCCTGCTCATGACGCCATTTGGATACTGCAATCCTGCTTCAGGGCAGGGCGAGAAGGAGATCAAAAAAAAAAAAAAGAAAAAGAGAGAGATCTCACAAAGCCCCCAATGCAAAGCCAAGGGACGAGTGCCCTGGGAGGCTGTGCTGCAGCGTACTGTGCCCAAGTCCCTCCCGTGCAAGCCTGTCATCTGCAGGCATCTCTACCCCTGCTCTTAGTCCCTCCGTGAGATGCTGAGTGTGGGTGTCACAACACACTTCTTTTCCTCTTATTGCCACATGGGGATTGAGGGAAGGTGGGATGTTAAAAGGCTGGGAATAGCTGCCATAGAAACAAGCCTGAGGTTCCTGGACACTGCACCCACAACTATAATCAAGGAAAATGTTAAAACCAAGTGACTCGTCCACCTATTCAGAGACTAAACAGGGATATGTGCGAGTGTGTGTGTACACACATACACACACATTTGCATATACACACTCCCTACGTACAGGGTGTGCGTTTTGTCTGTACACGTATATATACACATACACACTGTGGATCCATCTGTAGAGAAACTCTTCCATCCTTTTTGAAACACACTTAAAGTCAATATTCAAGCTTCTCCCTCCTCCCTTGTGAGTCCTCAAGCAGAGATTGAGTCACAACAGTTTGAGCTTCATACAGAATCTTTAAATAAGCTTGAAGTTCTTAAGATATACATATAAAAAAATTAGTGCTGCTTTAGTTTCTTCTCCAGCCAATTGGAAGGAATTTCTCTCTTGACCTCTACCCATTTTCAGAAGCAAAACCACCAGCTGCACCCTCCTGAGTAAAAGAGAAGTAAAATTACCAAATCCTTGACAGGACAGCAAATCATCAACAGGACAGCCATATGAAGAGTGTTCAGAAGCTCATACTCTAGCACTGCATGAGGTTAAATTGCAAAGGGATGTATGTGTACACGATACTGCTTTGTTCCAAAATCTTACTGAAATTGCGCTGGCTAGCCTGCAAGGAAGAAGGTAGTAGTGTTGCAGCCAGCATCATCCAAGAACATTGTCAAAACAAAGTTTGTAGACCACGGCAATACTTTTTGGAAGACCAAGATCTATACCTGGAAAAAAAAGACAGACTTCCAGGAACACGAGGGTCTGAAATACGAGCAATAGACTAGAGAGCTGTACACAAACTGAAAACTGTTCAGACCTGTACTGATTCAATCACCCGGAGAAAAAAGTTAGCTCCAGTTTTGTGAGGTAAAAGGGTGAGAAGGGGGCAGTGGAATCAATATGGCAATTTTTTCCTAGGAGAAAATGAGGTAGCTGGTAACATCTTTCCAGATGGCAGAGATGCTAATGAGGAGAAGGGAAATTTATTACATAGCTGTTAAACCAGTATTCCCTTCTGCCTTTTGATATTTACTGGAGTTTTGAATTTATTTCCCGGGCTTATCCCTGCAAAGTCTCCTGTTCAGGGAGCCTGACGTTTACCTGCAATTCCTCTCAAAGGCACCAGGGAAGCTGCTGCACCGAGATTCAGTACCTCACCTCCAGACAGAACTGGGCAGATGGGGAGAAAGATGGGCACAGTGGAAACACAGAAGAGGTGAGTTAAACTGGAGGAAACCATTACTCAAACTTTGCAAGTTATACAGTTGTAATAATTTCCAAATCTGAGACTGTTTCCAGCACACCAGAAAAGTCAAAAAAGTAACAGTTGTCAGGAAACGAACCTATGATGGATTTGATTCCTGGAAGGAGCCCAAGCTGCAGTAAGGGATAGGTGCCGGTAGACACCAGAAGTACTTGTTCCTTCCACCTCTGTCCCTGAAGGCAGCTCACGTGGACTCATCTAAAGTGCAGGATGAGCCCTTGCATGTTTATGTTCTTTAAACCTATCCAAGAAAGGTGACTAAAAATTATAACATTTCCACTGGCCTCAGCTTCTGTAAAAACCTGTCCTTAACATGTTCAGGTCCAAGCTGAAATGGCAGTAGGTCTTTAAAAACAAACCTGCAGAAATGAGGTAATAGACTGAACTCAATCCTTTGGTCACCATCACAGTGCTCCGCGCTCCATGCAGGAGACAGCTTGTTCTTGAAGGAATTCAGACAGATCCCAAACAAACAAACTTATTCAGGGATTTTTTGGGGGAGGAAAACATGAACAAAAAAAAAACCCTGAGAGATTCACGTGCAAAACCCACCTAACATTCTGCTCTTCAAGGCAAGCGTGAGAATCCAGGTCCAGTCGTTCTGTACTCAAAACCAGACCTGGATGTACAATTTCTGAACTTATAAAAGTCAACTAATGTTGAAATACATTTCTTGTTTCACATGAAAGTAAAAAAGAAGACATTTCCACTGGGATGTTGCATAGATGGAGGCCAGGAGTAGCCACGTTTCAGTTGTATAAGGCTAAGAAGTAGGACAACCAGTTTGCTCCTATAATACTCGCTACACGGCGTACTCCCGCATGCAAGGCTTTCCTCCCAGCTAAACTGTGACTATGACTATTTCTGCAAAACCCAACATCAGAGCGCTCTACCTCCAGCCTTCATATGCCCCTAGACCAGATCCTACACTAAATTTAGCCTATGGGATTTCTTAACAAGCCAGAGAGCACACATTTATTTAGTCCAATAAATCACCCTCAATGTAAAGTCAAAAGGGAGAGTTATTAGCCAGACCTGTCCAACAATAAACTTTAAACAAAATAAAACATTCAGAATTCAAAACTGAAAAGGCACAAAACTGGAATTACATTAATCCAATAGCCAATTGGATTCAACCTTTTAACCACACTAGAAACAGAAAGTTTTTCTTGTGGTAAAAACTTCATACCACATTTACAAGGGGATTTTCAGCCTCCCCAGTACATGCTTTTCCAAACAATCAATCAAGTTCTGCTTTTAAAATGTTGTGGCTCAGCCTGGCTGTAGCTCCTATGCCTTAAAGTGCAGGTTTTCTTAGCACTAGAGAGGAATTACACGCAGCAGTATTTTTCTTAGCATATGTTTGGTAGAAAAATACACAAACTGCACTCCTACTTGAACCTACAAAATGTTGTATTTAACTTTTTAGTTCGTAGCAATGTCCACCATTATTAAAATTTTTTGTTTTGTTTTTTTAAAAAAAAAGAAAAGAAATACCTCTTTCACTCTGTGTCTCCTGGAAGTCACGTCAAGGGAGAAAAAAACCCACAAGAAACCAAAGCACTCCAATTGGACTAGATAAAAGGGAGGCTCACCACGCTCTTACCAACTAGTCTCCCGCCTGCAAAGTTATTTATATTGACAGCGATGGCAGCTGTCTTGGATCCCCAAGAAGAGCTAGCAGCTGGCACATATACACAAGCTAGCATTTAAATAGCAAACCTGTTTTGCATATAAGGGGAGGTTCCATGTGAGCTGGACAAGCACTGGGGAAAGACTTTTATATTACTATAGTAATTAAACAGCAGATTTCTACCTACATGAATTGACAGCGTTGTGGAGCAGCTGTTGTTTCTAATAGTTATACAGCTCAGTATTGCTGTCTTATTTCTTGTTCCTCTTGTCCCCTTGTGCTGAGGAGGGGAAAGTTCCTCAGGTCCCAGCCCATGGACTCCCAGTGCTACCTCTCAGAGTGCTCCTGAGCTCTGGGAAAGTTTGTTAAAAGAACTCAGAAAATGGCTGTAACCAGCCGCTGAGGGTGCTATGATAACCTGACCTATTCCTCTGCTGGCTCCACGCACCCCCAATCCATCAGCATGCTGTTTCTGGATGAAGTGGGATAGCACAGGAGTCCCCCAGCAGCAGTGCAGGAGCGACGTGCTGGTGCTCACAGATGCAGCTCCCAGCAGCCTCTATAGAAGTGTTGCCAGGGCCAAACCACCCCAGCAGCTGCAGCTAATGAGCTAATGGGGAGATTATGAGCCTAGGGTCCCAGCTGAGGAAGGACAGCATCACCCTTTCTCCCAGCTGTACCCTGGCTGGCTCAAAGGCAGCACCTGCAGCTGCTGGGAGTACCCAGGCAAACGATTTCACATTTGCCTTGTGCTACTGATCTAACGCTGCGCTGCTGCTGTCAGAGGTGACCTTTCCTATCCCATTCCTTGTTGTTCCTCTTGCTTTCCTCTCTTCCCTACTGTGTTTTCATTCCTGCCATTAATGCTTTTTGCCTTTGAAGTGATCTGAAAAAATGAAAACAACAATCTTGCAAACAGATCTTGCCAGTAATGAAAAAGGAGGAAGAAAAGTCACATCATTTGATGGCAGTTGTGGCTTATCTGTGCAAGCCAAGTAGGGAGTTGCAAAGGTGTGGATTTACGACCAACCAACCAACTGAATTCATGTAATGCTTCTGTCCTCTCTCTTGAGCAACCCCACATCCCTTCCTGTGCCAGCATTGATGCTCATCTTACTTTGGCAACCCATCAGAGATATCAGTCTGGCAGAAAATTAATCCAGAGAAAAAAAGTGAACATTTTTCTGCTAGGTCATTGTCCTGGTCTGCGTCAGCAAGAGTCAAGCAAGCAGCAGGGGTAGGATAGGGAGTAGGAGCATGAAGCTGTTGACAGGAAGAGCAGATTCACCTCTCTGACTGGCTGCTAGCCATGAGATCAAATTAGCTGTATAGTAAAACCACACCCCATGTTTATGAACCTTGTCTAACTGGGCAAGTAATGTATTGCCTTAACTTAGGCACACAAGAGAAGCCTGAGGCCATTCGTATCTCCTTGCTTTACCTGGAATCAAACAACAGTCAGTGTGAGGAAAAGTCCTTCCAGAGACAATGGCACTGATAGCTGCCAGATAATAACTTTTAACAGTGACTCCTGGAGAAAATCCAGAGTCAAGTGAAACAGAAGCAATTAAGAGACACTGAAGAGACTGCTAAGGCACAGTCTGCCAGAAAGCCAGACAGGAACAACTGCTTTGTGGATTTCTTCACCTTTTTTCTGCTCCCTGGCTAACAGCAGTATTACTCAGGTGGTGTTCTGAGTCACATACTTTGCTTCTGCAGCCAGACAACCCATAAATGCTCATTAGTTTAATAGAAATCACCTTGCCAGCTGCAGCTTAATACTGGTTGTCCATCTCTTTTTAGAGTGGGAGATCCCACCTGTGGCTTGCTGCGGTGGTGGTTCCCTGCTCTATGCTGGTAGCATGTGAAAGGCAGAGCCACCATGCCTCTGGCCACCTCTCATCTCCCCTTATGCCTCTTCCTCCCCAGGCAAGGCCCCCACCCTCCTCTGCAGCCAGCGGGGGTGCCCTTCCTTCAGCCCACTTCCCAGGGCAGGTATCAGACGTGGCTGTGCAGAGGGTAGCAACCTAGAATGACTAAAACTACTTGCAAAATGAAGAATGCACTGCTTAGAACCTGGGTGGCCCCCAGTGCCTGTGCAGGACAACCACACAGCCAACACCTGGGCACCCTGCAGTGCTCCCCCTGCCCAGCCACTGCCTAGTGCTGCCAGCATCCAGGCCTCCAGCACTGCTCCTTGGACACGAGCCTGCCCCTAAGGCAACAAGCCCATGCCACAGTCCTTTACCTGCAAAAAAGCCTCCTTGCTAATAAAAGTGGTTTTTTCCTAACACCCCATTGTGTGCCACAACTATTTTACAAAACCATTCCTTGCTAACTATCAAAAATGGATGTCTCAGTATGGACACGCTAGGTTTGATCCTCCCTCTTCTGCTGTAAATCAAAGTCAGTGTCACCAGTGAAGTTTAAAACGGGTATAGGTCTGAGGAGAATCAAGCTCCACACTTCTATTGTTCCACATTTACTTCATTGCCCTTACATCTGATTGTTGCAATGAAAACGTTTTTAAAAAGGTTAAAAAATGCAAATGGGGTGTGTGGGTGCATTAATAAGAGGATATAAAAATAATGCAGAAGATAATATAATGACAGAATACTGAACAATGGAGCATTTGCATTCGGAGGACCACGTTCAGTTTCAGGTGCCACCTCTTGGGAAAGATATAGCAATAGCTGCAAATGAAGGCTACGAAAAAGAATTCAGAAGTTAATGCTCCTGAGCACATGTGAAAAGAAATCGGTAAGAAAACAAGAGAGACTCCATTTAATGAGTGATACCTAGTCCCTTAAAAATTATCAGTGTGTATTTCCCTTACAGAATGTTCAAACCTTAATCCACTGATTCCTTAAACTATCAGAAAGGCAAGCCTGGCTCAAGTAATTTAATATTTTTGCTATGCTACCCATTGTAGCGTTGTGAGGCAGCTATAGGTAAAACAAAAAGGTCTTCTGTCGAGTCAGGCCATGCAAGAGAGCAATTACACAGTTTTGCAAACCTTCAGTCAAAACACTACGGGCTGCTCTCCAGACATTAGGGATATGGTATCATTTGTGCAGAACATAAATCCTATAGACCTGGGGTCTGACTGAAAGTCTGCTCTGTCAGGAGAAAAAAGAAATAAAACACAATTAAAAACCAAAGTAATAATAATGGATGTCACATGTAAATGCTAACAGCAGAGCTCTTTGGGAAACAGGGTTCACTGGATAAGGAAACACCCACCATTTTCTTTTAATTTCAATTGTAATTAAGGAAACGAGCATTTACATACCTTTGAAACCGGCACCTCGCTATTCTTATCAGCTGTAAGAACAACAGGTATGAGAAGCAGGTACTCTTTGGCTTGTACCATTTCACACTGACTCTAGTTAAGTTACGTTTGATTTCTATCAGGAGGAGTAAGCAAAGAATTGTGCTGCCAGTGTTTCTTTCCCACTAAATAATTGCCTTTTACAACTTAATTCCTCTCCTCGTGGAAAGAATTGGGCAAAATCAAAAAAAATGCTCCCTGAACCCAAAGGGCAACAACATCACCTCATAGTGGACCTATAAGTCTTCCGACGCTCCATGGTGAGCTGTGGGTTTGTCACAGGGAAGCTTCCTTAATCCCTGAGAGACAACGCCCAGTAAACAGCCTTCTATGATACACGTTGCACCATTTTTCCATTTACTTGCCCGTTTGGAATGGAAAAAAACAAATATGCTTGACTTTTGTAACAAGCGAATGGCGCAATCTATGAGAAGCAAAGGAAGAGAGGTTGTGAGATTTACACAAACGGGATTGTAGAAGCAGGATTTATTTAGCCTTCAAAATAGCAACACTGGGAAGGAGTCACAGGCACAATTTAATGACTGCAAAATGCAATAAACTCAGAGTCCCTGGCTTCATACACTCTTCCAGCTCTGGGACACTCAGATAAGCAAGTCTGAAGCACAAGGCTCCATAGATTCACCCTGGAGTTCCCCTTGCGACAGGGAGGAGCCCAAATTCCCCTGCATCCCTCATTCCCATGTCCTGCTAGCTCACAAACCGGGAGTGCACAGGTCTGATGATAACCTTGATTAATCTGTATTACAAGATTAATTGCTGACAGCCCTCCATGCCCAGGCCAGGCTGCCAGCTGCTGTAAAGGGATACTGACACTGGCGACCATGAAACTACAGTGACTGACCTCAAAGCTTTACTCAACGAACATTTGGCCCTCTGCAGCGTAGGCTGGCTGTACAGCTGCATTTTAAAAAGAACAGGGTAATGTTGTGACCACTTAAAATATTTTGAGGTGAACAAAGCACATGGCAAGTTCGGTGAACTTCAAAAAAGAAAAAAAAAAGCAAAGGAAACACTAGTGTCAAATTCAGCAGGTGACATGATGCTTTCAGTAAGAGTCATTTAAACTGCAAGCTTAAAATACGAATACGAGGGAAAACTTCTCTCAAGTGTAGCACTGCATAGGTACCTACAGGGATTACAGGCTTATTTGTCTTCCTTCAAAGCATTGGTCCCTAATTTGCCCAGAGAAGATGCACATTCAAATAAGAGCAAGCAAGCCCAGTGGAAAGAAGAGCAAATGAAAGCATAACCTGAACAAGAAATCAAAGTATTTCAAGGGAGAAAATCATAACAGGTATTCAGATGAACAGATCCTTAAAATAAAAGTAGGCTGGTTCTGCTATATCCACCCCAGTGCCCAGGTATGTGAACACACATGAAATTAAAAAAGGCAACCTAAAAATAGTCCTAAGCATTTGGGTCTTTTCATCTCAAATGGCTGTAAATAATATAAAGCAAGAGCAGTTTCTCAGCCAGTGGGCCTTAAAAGTGTCAGCAAATACCATTTACTGTTTCCACTTATTTGAGTCTGCAGATTTGGACCGAAGTTTCACCTGGTTGTTAAAGGTTTACACGGGAGATTTAACAATGCCCTATCATCAAGCCTTTGGCACAAGCAGTGCAAAGGACGTTCAGGGCATATTTGTACTAACTTATCTGGGTAAAGAGAAAGCTGTTACTTCAGATTATGTTTGCCGTGACTCTGGAAACTGCGCAAACAAAGTCTGAGGGAAACTCCAAGCTTCAGAAGAACTGACAGAAGGTACAAGGACTGAAGGACGGGAATCTTCTGTGGGACACACCTTTCTCTGGATTCAAAACTGAATTGCAGATCTCCAACAACTTGGGGGAGTTTAGTCCAGACTTGTTGGACATACTTCATCCGGATGGCAAATGAGGGACTGGTTCAGCCCTAGACGGTCAGGTGAGTAAAATCCTGTTGTGGGGGAATGATGGAAGAGGAATGGTGTGAGGAAAAAACCTCAGGCCACCAACAAAGGCACAAATCCAGTGCCTGAGAAAGAACTGACTTTGCTCTACAAGTGAAGTCACACTGAAGGAGTCCTGTGCGATCCAGACAGAGCACAGCTGTGACATGGTTGAAATCCTGTCTGACGGAGAGGGAAGACACCATTGGCATAGCTTGACAGGCATAAAAACTACCGCAGGCAGGAAGCCTAGTCAGAGAGAGACCCAGAATGGGCATTGATGTGACCAACTAAACAGCAAACAACCCCCAAGCCAAACAAACAGATCGTGTGTCTTTTTCCACGGGCAGGACGAGCTGTGATTTTTCCTGGCAAATGTTTATTCGTGATCTTGCTTTAAAATATATATCTATATAAATAAAATAAAGACAGGAAATAGGATAAACAGCCTGTTTTCCTCCTAACACCAGGCTGATCCTTCCCCTTAGCTGGTCTTTCCTTTCACTCTCAGGAGACCAATTGCTGTATATCCAGTGTAGCTGTGAACTCTGTCTCAGCAATTATGTATACTTTTAAATGCATAGAGTAAACAGGGACTCAAATATCGGAAGAACAAACTAGCTCTTGAGATATTAAACATGATGGATTCAACCGTTACAGCAGAGCTGCCACTTCCAGATCTAGCTGCAAGTAGGAAATTACACTAAAGTAGTGAAAAAAAAAACCCACATTTGTCTCAACCTGTAAGAAGGACTAACTGTCTGACATTCATTTTAAGAGATGGAGAGAAATTTCATTCAGGTCTGATTTTCTCAGACTTGAATTGGGACTGATAAATCCAATCCACTTTAAGACCAACTGTAAATACGGGAGTATGTGTAATTGCCAGAAGAGCCCAGAGACAACCCATTGTCCCACACTGCTCTAATTTGGAGAGGACATTTGCAAGACAATGTAAAGCACTTTAACTATATAACTGCCATTATCTGTCCCCGAGTATGTGACTAATGCCTGGGGGTTTTACTAAAATTCTCCTTTAGGAAGTAGCTTGTTCTATGATTTCTATAGGCAATTATAATTTTTCCCACAATAGTGCCTGAATGCAATATTTCGTGTTTCCAAGCAGCAACCCAGGGAAGCAGCCCCATTAGATCTAAAATAAGAAAAACTGACAAGACTCAGTAAAACCTAAAACAATCTAGAAACCTCATCTCCTCCTTGCCTTCTTTTCTGTAGCCAAAATTGTCTCTGAAACAGATGTCTATGAAAAAAAAAAACAGGTCTAGCAGGTTACTCAATCTGCAAAACTCAGACTTTGCTGTTCCACAAGGCAGCAATTCCTGAAACAAGGGCCCTTCTTAAAAGAAATTGCAGCCAGCTCCAATAAAATTTAGGAGGAGCAATGGGCGCACTCCGCAAGTGAGGAACAATATGCCTGCTCTTCACTTGAAGACAGAAATGTAGGAAATATCAAATGAAAAATAACGAAAAAAGAGAGAATATCCAAACCAGTTCATTTTTTCATTAATTATGGTATTGTCTAGAGCTCTTTTGAACACAGCAGGCTATCTTACAGCATGCTCTTGTATCTACACTGAGATCCTGCTTAAGTAACTCAGCAGAAAAAAGACTACGGAAGAAATACAGGAGTATTCATAAACTATAGTGCACCACTCCCAGTCTAGAGATGTCTACAGATGACTGACCCAGGAAAATCCCTGACGTGCTCAAGACTGCCCAAGGAGCTGCAGCAGAGCTGAGAAATGACATTGCTCTCACAGGACCCAATTCAGTGCCGCAGCTGTCAGATTCACTGTCCTCGTCCCAGTCTTGCACTTTCTGTACTTTATAACTGCGAATGAAGAGGAAGGTAACAACTGATGTTAGAAGGAAAGGTCTGAAAGGGAGAAGGTTTGTCAGTCTTTCACAGCACTTCGGGAAAAGTGAGCTACAAAATTACGGTTGAGGAGACCACGTCACTTGTTTGACAAATAACGGAGACTTACTGTGGATGCACATGTAGCCAGAGAGCACTGCACATATTCCTGTTTTTCGGCAGCGCTGCTGCTGGTGAACTAGAGGCAAGTAGGGGCGGCTTCTGGATGTGATTGCCTAAGCCCTGAGCTAGTACTGCAGTACTAGGACAGAAGAGATTGCTCTGCCTTCTCTGCTGCCCTGCAAGCTTCCCTTCCTGCCAGGGTCCTGCCCCTGGGTCTAAAAAGAGCCCTTCTGGAGGGGAAGTTTGCATCTCTGGTGCCATTTGCTGTGTGGTTTCCAAAGCTGTTTATTAGGTGTTTTTCCTGAGTTACTAAAGGCACATGCAATCCGCGTAGCAGCCTGTAAAGATAGTATCAGTTTATGTCAGGTTTGAAATTAGATGAATTTAGTTTGACGCAGTTGACAGGGATAGCCTGGCATAGCAGCACTCCAGACCTGCCTGGCATTGCAAGCCAGCAGAAACGAGTCTAACAGGATTCTGTTCTCTTACTGACTTCTGGCTCCCCTGCAGCTACAAATTTGCAGGCAGATTCACCAAACAGACACTCCTTGGACCCTCCACCCAATAACCACTGAGGGAGGAAAAACTGAGCTCTACTATTCCCTGATCAACAAAATCGGCCTTCTTCTTTCCCTGCTTCTGTATGGAAGCTTTCAAATAAAAACCCCTTTGAGTTCTTACCTCTGCAGTTCAAATAACCACCCATGCTCACTTCTTCCATAACAAGTGTGTCATATGCAACCAGCAAATCTAGAAATAGAAGTAGATATCATTATATTTTTCCCCAAGAGCAGCGCAGGTGTTGTCTGCCCTAGGGACACTGGGCCTACCTGCTCACTAACAAGTCTGCCTCGAAAAGCTTCAGCTGAGACATCTGCTAACCCCCTCTTCTAAGTATCCGGCCCATTACTAAACCTCTGTGCTTTCAGCAAGGCATTATGCCCAGGGCATTATTTCTCCTACAACGTTCTTGACTAAATCTTTTCATCACAGACTAACCCTTCTATACTGGAGTCCTTAATTTTTAAATTTTTTTTTAAGTGTAAGCTGTATGTTGTATATTCTTTGCAAGGCTAGAAGGCTTCATATGGTCCAAACAGAAGAGAACAAACAAAAAGGATCGAAGACTCGTAACTCCCGTGTGTAACCCTGTAAAACAGGAGAGATTGCCAGGCAGACTGCTGAGGGGCCTCTTTCGTACTTGCATAGTACACTGCTATCTTAGGCTTTGAGGCTATGTCCTGTGATTTGCACCTAGGCCTGAGCTGATAGTCATGTATACCCCCAGCCTAGCAGATGATTTGTTTTTTTTAATTATACACTTACCTTCCAGGGATAAGTCTGAAAAACCTCATGAGTTTTAGACCACAGCTACTTAGCAACAATTTCACTAATGTCTTCCAAGCAGAAACAAGGAATGCGATGGCATCAAGGCAACAACATTTCATAATCAGCAGGAAAATGGAAAGGTGGTTACTCTAGAGGCAGGAGTTCTTGTTAGTATAGAGAGAGATGTCAGTGATGTCAGAGGAACAAGATGAGTTTTATACATTTTACATCTCAGGACTCTCTCAAAATCATCAGGCAGAGATGTATTTTCATCATTACACATTCACTATTTTAAGGAAAGGTCTCATGAGAGCCCACCTGTTCAGCTCTGGGGCTCCCAGCATAAGACAGACATGAACTTGCTAGAGTGAGTCTGGCAGAAGACCATGAAGATGATCGGGGGCTGGAGAACCTTCCTTATGAGAACAGGCTGAGAGAGTTGGGGCTGTTCAGCTTGGAGAAGAGAAGGCTTCAGGCAGACCTTGTAGTGGCCTTCCCGTACTTAAAAGGGGGCTACAGAAAAGAAGGGGAGGGACTCTTTATCAGCGAGTGTAATGATAGGACAAGGGGTAATGGTTTCAAACTGAAATGGAGTAGATTTAGATTAGATATCAGAAAGAAATTCTTTTCTGTGAGTGTGGTGAGACACTGGAACAAGTTGCCCAGAGGAGCTGTGGAAGCCCCCTCTCCCACAATGTTCAAGGCCGGGTTGGACGGGGCTTTGAGCAACCTGGTCTGGTGGGAGGTGTCCCTGCCCATGGCCGGTTGGAACTAGATGACCTTTAAGGTCCATTCCAACCCAAACCATTCTATGGTTCTATGATTTAGTGTTATTCATTAACTATATATTAGTTAATTAACACAAAGTAGCTGCTATAAACACCCCTTATTTCATGCAGAGGGAGTTGTGTGAAGGCACATATCCTTTACTGTTATGTCTAAGTAACCATTTATAGGACACACTCAATTTGTGTCTATGTTTAGACGTGTATGTAACCTCTACCCATAGAAGGTACCACAATGCCAGACTTAGTTCTGGAAACATTTTTAAATCTAGCAAGACCATCTGAGTCATTTTTAGCCTTTTTAAATGTACTGGTTTCTCTCTCCAAGCTCTGTTCGCTTGATCTCATGGTGTCTAAAGCACATGGCTTTGCAGGCTATATTAAACGGATCCAATGTATTTATTTTTAGTCTCTGAAGCATTTTTAAAACAAGTTCTCTGTAATATATGTGCAAGGCGTAAAGGTTTTATTGCCACAAGTGTGTAACGAACTTCATAATCTTCTCTTGGTTTTGCTTGCTGTAAATAATGTACCATCACTAAATCATGTCAAGAAAACCATTCTGTTACCTTCCTCACCTGAAAACTGGAGTTGTTGTAGTTTGGTTCTGTGATAGAATTCAATCTTGTTTGCAAAGTAAGTGGAAATATTTGTTTCCTGGAAACATGGAGGGTCAAACAGTTTGATATTCTTTCATCCAGCACCCCCAATGTATTTATACTTTTCTCTGGCTTCTGCCGTGAACCTCTTCGGTGTGTATCACTTTCTGGGCAGTCAGTTCTCACGCTCCTCCTGTTTTTCTCCACCTCTGTGCCTTAATCAAACAATACCTTGGCCTTGCACCTAAATAGTTCAAATTCCTTTGTGAAATGTCATGTACCTTGCTTTGCTTGGACAGGGACCTGTGCTTAACTGTCTCTTGGCTCCACCTAGAAGAAAGGGTCAGGATTGTTAAGGCTTCCAAGGAGGGTTATCCCAACCAGTAACAATGAAAACACACATATATGTATTGTCAGGCAGCTCAGGGCCCTGAGAGCTTTAGGTTAAGGTGTCCCTACGCCCAGCTGCGTGTGCATCCCTCTGCTGGAATTTAGTCCTCCAGGAGCAGGGGTGGCTCAACAGGACACGTGAGAGTGCCTCGCTCACACTGGGTGCTTGAAGTCTGTGCGTTAGCTTAAACCACCAATGAGGCTAAATGAATTCATAGCTGCATCTGCTGAGAGCTAAATCTGCCAGAGCCTAGGGCTGAGTCTGTGGGTGTTACTATTCCCCTGACTCAGACAGAAATACCTCCTGATGCAAACGCAGGCCTGAGCCTGTGTGGAGCCCCAGTGCCTTCAGCAGGGCCAACCCGCGCGTGGCACTCCTTAAGGGATCGGCACCCACGTGAGCAAGAGTCGCAGCTGATGAGTAAGGCTGGATTTTGGACTGTGCCCCATCTCGTCAGAGCTGTTTTCACCTCATTATGATGCGGAGTGAAATAGTTTAGAGATGACGCTCCGCTCCAGTTAAAACAGAGGAAAGTGGGGAAATCAACACCTGATGCATGAGCAGGGATGTAATAGGGGACGGTTGGTGGTGGGAGGCAGGGGTTTGGTTTCAGTTTGCACAAGACTTTCAAAATAATTGAAGCATTTTTGAAAGAAACTGGTAGGATGCAGCAAAATCGGCATTTGTATGTGCATTCAGATTGTATTTAAAGAAGAAATATTAAAGCAGCCATGTTAATTATGAGAGCTTGAAGACAAAATATTGTCTGGAAAGAGCTGCATCTGGTTCATCAAATATACACAAAAGGTGCATCGCTACATTCAGTATGCAAAAACTTCCAGATGAGTCATTAATAGGGCTTATACTTGAAACAACTTCAACACATAAAAAGGAAGAAAATATTATATGACCTCCTACTTTTCTACAGAAAAAAAAAAACAACCCTACAGCCAAAACAGTAATTTCTGCATTAAGCCCCAAAATTTTCCATTGAGATCTACATAATTTAAAGGGGCATCCAGTCATGGATGGATTTAAAGTGATGGGAAAACGGCACTAGATAACTCAGCGTAGGGGTTCATCGCCCTCTGTGCTGAAAGACCTGCCTTCCTTCCGGTGGGACGCAATCCTTGGGTATTTCGTGTGGCCACTCAGGCACACAGATACTGTTGTCTTGCCCCTGGTGGTGGTAGGGACGTGTTACAGAATCAGAAAAGGGCAATTCATCTTCTGTGACTTTAGGCCCCTATATAGAACAAACATACAGTCAAACTGTATTCACACCTGTTATTTCCTGCTTGGAAACATCCCTGAGTTGCATAGCTGGAGATTTCAGCCTGTGTCTAATATTAATTAAGCAATCTTCATTATCCTTCCAGGCTAGGCAAGAGCATTACAAAACATCAGTGAATAGAGCATTTTTCATTTCAAAATCACTAAACGTTCTTTAAGTACATACTTTCCTACTGCAGTACTTAACACTTTTCAGCCAGACAATGCACTTCCCCATTTTAGAGGGGAATTGGGACGCTAGTGAAGCACTGGATCTGCCAGCACACGGAGCCACTAACCTCATCCTATGATGCTTCTTCTGCGGCAGGGAAGGCTGAGTGCAGACAGCCAGCTTAGGCTGCCCCATGATGGTGGAAGGGAGTCTGCAGAAGGAATTCTCCAGAGCAGAGGCTGTCAGCTCAGGGCATAACAAAACAGCCCATTACCCAGGGCAGCAAAGCAGCTGTGATCCTGCTGGAAAACTGCTGCTGAGAGAGGGGTGAAGGCATGTGCAGCAGCAGGTTTGGTGGTGAAATGAGGTGGCTGTTCCCAGCAGCTAAGGCACCACTTGCACCCCTCCTGTGTCAGCAACAGCTGAGGCCACCAGCCTGATTTTTTGGGGCTGCCAGCCCCTAGCAGCTCCCTCTGTTACCAGGGCCTGCCAGGGGCTGCCACCAGCAACAGACCACAAAGTCTGCTGCCACCATGACTGATGCAGCTGCGCCCGCCCATCGTGAGATGAGCAAAAAGGGAGAGATGATCAACCAGCACTATAAATGTACCTCCTGCTCCAGGCTCCTGGATCAAACTCTGCCCAGGCTAAACCCATTTGAAATACCTGCAGGTCTACACAGCTTCAATCTCAGCTTTCAGGCTGCAGGTTCTGCTACTAAAAACATTCCTAGCTTAGATTAGACCTAAGTGATTAAAAGGAGTTGCTTTTTTGATTCACCTGTTACCCTTGGAATTCCTATCAGCCTCTTTGTATGGGAAGGACCAGCAGTAAGTCATTGGTGCCCACAACCAGACTGTGCCTTGCAAACACATCCAGTCTCACCCTCTCTGAAGCAGCAGCAGTCCCTGTTTCCCACACACATCTACATTTCCAGGTTCACATTGCTCTAGGAACCTCAGCCCCTTTTACAACTACTATTAGCATTTTATCTAATGCCCCAAGTTCAGCTGCTTTTTACAAATTCACGGCATTTGCTGGTAAACACCAGTTTTTTTACACTGGTAAGTAAAATTCCTATACCGTCAAATTCCTGGAGGCTGAATTATGTATGAATCAAAATGCACATCTCTAGTGTTGCTGTAAGTGCATCACTTGCTGGTTTTACTGTTGTTGTCTTTCTCTTTTTCCCTACAGACTGCTACTTTGGTCTTCTTGAGCTATGGGAAGTATGTTTGCCTGCAAAGCACATCCAGGTAGGTGGTGACGCTGTGTCAAGACATGTGATCTCAAGATGGCATGTGAATGTCCTTGGGATGGGTTACTCCTAACGCAAACCATGAGAGTCACCTACCTGTGACTATCAGAGGTGAATACCTTCTTCAAAAATTCACTACAGACACTCAGACAGGGATATTTATGGTCCACACCTGCCTGAGTCATCCACTCTCTGTCAGTGAATAGCTTGACTGCTACCAGAATAATGTAATACTAAATTTGAATGTATCCTTTAAACTCGTGCCTAGTTTTTAATGCATCTAAAGCAACTGCAAAAGCCTATTTGACTGACATATCAGTAAAAAGTTTATTAATAATTTCTTAGAGTATCAATTCTGGATCAGAAGCCTTGCCTTCAGAAATACATTCTGTTCTTGAATTTCATTATTAAAGAAAATTCTAAAATGTATAGTTTATAGCCACCACAATAAACAAGTGCCCCTCAACCCTGCCTCTCCTAGAAAACATGGAAGCCTTTCTCTCATCTGCTGCTATATGCACTTCTGGCCAAACAGCTTGCCTGGCAGCCCGACAGCCAGCTGAGTGATCAGGACAGACGCCTCTCTGATAGATCTAAAAAGTGTATCTGGCAAAGATAACTCCACTGGTTTAACAGGGCTACAGAACACATAGTTATGTCTTTGGTCAGCCCAGCTGAGCGAATTTCACCTCACCATGCAGAAGGCTCCTTCTGTACCAAGTATCTTTGTAAAAGCCCAACGGCAGCATCCATGTACTCTCATATTCACCGCGTAAACGAAAGGGGAAAACAGTCTTCTCCAAGCAGGCGTGCACTCCCACACACACGTGCACGTGTCTATTTTCCTAGTGATTCCTTTGGAGATTTACGTGGTTTTGAAATGACTCCTGACTGCTGAGCAGCTCCCGTGAAAACTTTAACTCATTTTTCAAGAAAACACCAGGAGCAATTTGCTAAGCATTGTAAACTATGTCAGGCTACAAAAGAGACAGGTCTCTTCCACCTGTCTGAGTAACATGGACAAGGGGTGGCACGTAGGGACTTTGATATAGAGAAGGTTGTTACAGGTTCATCTCCTGGAGTGACAAGGCATAAAACAGTTTATAGAAGAGAAATAAATATAAGCAATTGTTAAGAGTTTAGGGTCAGGAAGTATTATAGGTGTATTAATTGTGGTCCAGTTAATAGAAATGCCTCCATCACAGTTGCAAGGACCAAGGCTTTGGGCCTTTAGTCGTGGGACAGCAAGAAAGCCACAGGAAAAGAAATAGCCTATTCGTTCTTTTCAAGCCATCTCCAACAGCAGCTGTTTTTATTTTGCTGTTCCACAGTAACAGAAACAGCCTTAGTGAATCTCTGTACCTCAGAGTAATTCACAAACCAAACTTGACACCACAACCAACAAATAGGTCCTTTATACACTTCCAGTAACACTGGAAACAGTCCCAGAGAAACCACCAGTTCCAAACAGTCCAAAAGTCTTGGCAGAATTGAAGTCAGGCTCCAAATTTAGCAGCTATGAGCTGCATGCTGTGGCTCAAGTTATGAAAGGAGAAAGCAGACTTTCTCATCCGTAGAGCCAGGGAGCAGAATGACTCAGACCCCACGAATGATTTCAGGTAGTGACCTTCCCTTTATAAAGATAAAACGGGGCCCTCAAAAATTTGGGAAAGCAGAGAATGCACAGATGATCGTCCCCACTGTCCCTGATATCCCAGGGCCATCTGGAATAACCCTGGGGACAAGCAAGAAAAAATTTGTGGCACACATGGGTTAACAGAGATTGCAGAAGACCCAGAACAAAAACTGAGACACTTTCTAGAATATCTTGCACATTGGATATACTGTAATGTAACAAATCAGTGATACGTGTAACTTCTCAAAACAGCATCTAATGACTAATCCATAGCACTATTTCATGCCCTTCTTTCAGCAAACTGTCATTTTTATATTCACATTTCCTATACAGCATCTTTCTGCTACTCATGACAGTCCCATCAGTCACAAAATCACGTTATGTACTTAGAGAGGCTCTGACAGCTGTAAGAATTCACCAAGACAAAGCTAGCAGCAAATGCTCAAATAATCAGTTCACATTGTACCCAGTCGTGCAAAGGCTGAAGGATCAGCTGCTGTTTTGCTGTTGCGGTGATTTGCCTCCTGAAAACACTGGGGAGTACTGGCATAGTCCATCTACTGACACACAGAGCAGTGGGACTCCTGTGCTGAAGTCCTCATGTCACTGAGCAGGTACTGTGGTACTTGAAGGCAACTCTGGGAAACCAGAGCAAACCCCTGCACTCTCCATTGCTACATAATCTTGTCTCTTTCACCTTCGCTTCTCAGCAGTTATGGATTTTTCTTCACTTACCTGCACTGCAGGAGTGAGTGTTGTCAGTAAGTGTTAGAAGGCACCCAGCCCTGTAAAAGGCATTAATTCTTCTATTACAGGGAGAAGTGCACAGATAAAAGACATTAACAGAACTTTCTCTTCAGCTTTTACTTTCTATTCCATAACATTTTCACCCCCCAAAACAAGGACAAGATCTATATCCACTATAAACCTGCTAGTAATCTACCACTCACAAGTGAGGAAAGGCAGTGGTCATCAACTGAGTAAATAGGACATTTTTCCAGTGACATTTATAGCACTACACTGTGTCATGGCAGGAGAACCATGAGCATGTCAAAGCAAGGTTCAGGATTTTAGAGTAAGGCAAAGTCCCCATTACCCTAAACAGATGATGCACTACAGCCTCTGAACTAACCAGAACTTTGTGTTCTCTCTTCCTATTTTGTTGGATTGTGTCTGTCTCCAGCTCTAATTCAGATAAAGCTGATGGAGTCGTGGAGGCTACCTGTCTTCTGCTGCTCTGCTGATGATCTATCATCTCAGTTGCCATAGAGACAAGATCTGGAAGTTATGGATGGGCACGGGAGAGAAGCTGCCCGCCAGCTCTCTGCTGGTGGGCTCTGGCAGGGCCGTTCTCAGCAAGTACTGAGAGAGTCAGGTTCAGTCTCTGAAGGTGAGGAAGAGTCGGAAGATACTAACCCAGTAACCTACGAAAGGGACTCGAACACACATTACATTGCCATTCAAAGAAATTCCAGGTACTACCGGTCCATGAGGCTGCCGAGCAGAGGGAAAAGAAAGCCTTCGAGAGAGCCAATGCACGCAGGGCGTGCTACAGGTGAGTACTGACCCAAACAGCATTATGTTTCCTTTTCCAGAGAGATTAGGAACTAGAGGAGTCAATGAGATTAGAAAAGGGACGGGAAAGGTAGAAAGCAGCTCAGTGCTCAGCACATTAGAGAACATCTCTCACCTATGGCACTGGCAGTAGAGATGTGGCATCCTTCTTTGCTCAGCCTCAGAATGCAAAATGATTGGGTGTTTAAATATGCTTCACGGTGGAGAACCTAAACAACTTTATGACTCTGCTCTGCCACCCCTCTGCTCTCCAAGAAAAATAATTTAGGTAGGAGAAGACATGAAGTTGTCAATGAAGTAGGAACTTCTTTAGCATACAGAAAGGATGTACTCAGAAGTAGTGAGATCTATAGAAGTAACTGTATGACACGCTGAGTGGCATATAGAAGAAAGTCAGCAAAACCAGAGCAGTACATTTAGGGACCGAGACTGTGAAAATTGAATTGGACCATTACCAGAGGGGAACAAGTCTCTCTGAAAATGCAGTTGCCACCACCTTGCACTGAAGATAGCTGTAAGAAACACCTAAGCTCCCTTTGAACTAGGTAGCTGAAATAGAAGGAACACCATCCAGAACATAAATACTACTCAGCGATGGCTTCAGGAGAAATGGAACAAGTTGGCTTTCTCTGAGTATGAACGGTACAGAGCATGACTGCAAGGCCAGGCTTCCACTGAGCTGGCACCTTGTCTGAGCAGCTGTCAGTGAAAGAAGCAAGAGAAAGATAGGAGAAGCTGAAGAGAGAGCCAGGAAAGGAGCTATTGCAACACACTCAGAAGCACTAGCAATGGCTGCAGGGAAAAAAAAAAAAAAAATGGAAGGGGTTTTAATCTAAACGTTATAAATGAGAGAGATCTGGAACTGTGAACACAGAAAATGCCCTTTGTTTCACCTCCTTGATGTTCAGAGAAACTGAATTTCATGATTTCAGGTGAATAAAAGGAATCGCAGAGAAGATACCTATCCTATCTTTAGATTATAATCTAACAGAGCAAATGCACTGGACTCTTGAACTTTGGCTAGCTACACGACTCAAAATGATACAATGCTATTCCTGGTATCTGAGTGCTTTGTTATGCAACAGTGAAGCACACTGCTTTGGTCCCTGAAAGCAGACCCAGTTCTTCAAAAATAAAAAACAAACATCCTCCACCCAAAAATAAAGGAGGTCTGGGAAACGTCCCCAAGAAAATAGGTGTCTCCTGCCTGACTCACCAAGGGAGCCATGCTATTTCAGCAGTATAAAGGCCCATTCAATCCTGTGGCACGGACACAAGGGAAAGTTCCCTCCCGTTCCCTCCCTTCTCCAAGTTTCCAAGCAGACAGCAGCAGAGCAAAGAGCTCCTGTTTAATATTCTGCTCCTGTTGCAATGAGGTTTGTGGATAAACTGAGCCTCTTCTATGCCAGAGCAGAGCTGCTCTCCACCCTGCCAGCGCAGCAGCAGGACCAGAGCAGAGCCGTCCTCTCACCGCCTTCCCAGAGCGATGCTGCTGCAGAGTAAGCGCCGATGAGACTCGCCCTCTGTCCTGCTCCCCGAGCATCACAGCTTCCCAACCGCTGCTGAGGAGGCCCTCTCCCTTGTTACCTGCTGGTGCCACTGCAGCAGGACCAGCACAGAAGGACACACCTTCTTCACACATCTGCAGCGTCACGGCATCAGGACAGTGGCACAGGAGGGCATCTCTCCTGTCTAGCCAGTGTCGCTGCGGAAGGACAAGCTAAACAAAGGGCTTCTCTCTTAGCAGCTCCTTAGAGCATCCAACAGAAGCTGACCTGCACTTCTCCCACACCCTCTCTCTGTGTTACCACTGCTGAAGCGGGATCTGTTCCAAACAGGGCTTTTTCTTCTGTATCTGCAATTGTTTGTCAGGACACACTGGGAACGCATTTTTTTCTCCAGTCTGTACAGCAAGACCGAGGCCAGAGGCAATTGCTCTGTCTCCAGTGTGACCGTAGCAAGTCCAGCTCAGAGCCACAGCTTTTAAATTCAGCTAGGATTGCGTAAGCAGCTCTTCTACCCTCTCACACAACTGATTCCGTCCCCCCACCCTGAAATTGGACAGCGAGTGCTTCTACACCAGCCTCATTTGTAGCAGGATCCTCTTCTGACAACATTTGCTGACGTGCATGGAAGCAAGGGATGGGTGAGCTCTTTTATCTTGACTTCAAACCCATTTGAACAGCAGCTAGCCAAGAGTCTGACTCAAGCTCAATTGTTAACCTGTTCTCATGTTGCTTAGGGAATGACTGGGGGCGAGGAGAAGGGAAGGAAAGAAGAAAGGAAGACAGGGAAAGATACAGAGGAAAATACAGAGCGGGATACAAAACGGGGAAAATAAAGACTCAAGAAATGAGAACAAGAAAAATAATGTAAAAGAATGTAAATACAGCAGAAATGTTTTTATATAGGCACCCTTTGCACCAGCCTAGGAGCTGTAAAACATAATAGATGCTTTCCTTTAACTGGAAAAATAGTTTGGGGTTTTTTAAGCAATCTCCTCTGACAGAAGGATAAAATGTTTAAAATATTCAAAAGGCAGAGGGAATAACTCAAACTAGCATTTCGTAAGTCCCTGGCACTGTTTTAGGGAGTTTTAAAAGTCTGGATTTCATCCTTTCCTTCTGAAAATCTGTAGCATTGATTAAAAGGGTGCATCACAAACCAGCTTCAGTCAGAGCACTGACCTGCTGTGCTGTCACCAGTTTGAAATGCAAACAGAATTATGACTTAGACCAAAATATTTCTAATAAAAAACAACAAGGCCATTTATCAACAGGCCTCAGACAACAGGAGGTTTCATTTGAAAAGTGAGATGCATCCTCTCCTGCCAAGTACTGCAGTAGTAAGCCATGGACTTAATACAACTTTGGCTCCCTGTGAAAGGATCAGAGGTTCATCTGAGGGAAACTGGAGAAGCAATTAAAAGTAAAGCTCCCATCTCACCCAAATCTAGCCTTGATTTATCCTGTAAACTGAACATCTACTGTGTGCCTGAAAGCAGAGCAGTAATGAAGCCCTGACTTGGGAAACCAGATACTGGCATGCATAGGCACACACAGCTAAACCTTTTCTGCTTAAAGAATTGCACTGAAAAATCACCGACATTGGGTCTCCGTTTTCAGTGGTGAGAGTGCTACTGGTACACATGAGAACTGACACTGTGTGTCTACCTTCACTTTTCTCAATTGCATTTGCAGCTGTGACAAAGGCTGTACAATCTTGCACTATGCAAGCCGATGGCACTTCAATCTTCTTTGAAAATCCAAGCTAAAATGTAGCTGTCTGACTGTGGTCTTCTCCTTGCCTTCGGTGTAAGCGAACCGCTACCTACAATAAAAGTAAAGCTGACTCTTAAGAAAAAGGCTGTTTTAACACTCTCTTGGCTTTCTCTTATGTCACAGGTTCGCTCAAAAACAACGAGCCCGTCAAAGACCCTCTGAATGTTTTACCTCATAAGGGATCACCATCTCCAGTAAACTCTGATAAGACAACACTAGATGAACTATGGATCCAAAGGTAAGGGAGTATTCACCGTGCCTCCACCGAAGAATATAGTCAGAGTGGTGTCAGAGCAAGAATGCTTGTTTTGGGAAAGACAGCTGGACTAAGCTGCAGCTCTGATCCATGCCTCCTCTCCTTGACTTGTAGTGCTGTTTTCAGTCCTTATGATGTATCTCACCACGGTATAAAGGGTCTTATCAGTATGAGTTTGGAGAAGACGGTGAAGGAAAAAGGGGGAAAAAGAAGACAGGGGGGGAAGACTGAAGAAAGGGGAATGTGATCTACGTTTACCCAGTGGTGTCAGCAACGTGAGCAGACTGCCTTAAGCAGCTTCTTGAGAGAATGAGGAGAGCTTGTGGGCATTTCCTTGTGGAACACCCCAACATAAGGGTGATTCCAGAGGGCTCTCCTGAATCCTGTTATATAACCCCACACAGAAAACAGGATTTTATAACCGAAGAAGTAGTTACAAAGGTACTTTTTAAAGTATTCTTTCTGTTTGCTGTTTACTTTGAAGAACTGATAGGCAACAGAGGCTTTCAGTGATGTAGCCCTTTTTGGCCTAAACCCCTCAACAGCCTAGGTCCAGCAAAAGGCCCTGATCCCACAACCCATAAATTTACATACATCCCATAAATTTTCCATCACACCTGCTTTCTTGCCACTGCAACCAGGTAGAGAGATGAGCAGCGACCTGGCCTTTTTCAAATATATGAGGTATTCTCCTAAACTCTCTCTCCAGCCCCTCATCTCTTTGTGTGTATAACTATGAGATAGTTTCTTCTTGCACTGTAGAAGATCAAGCTGGTTCTGAAGGTGCATGCCTTATACTGTTCCATGTGGTCCTAACTACTGAGCCCAGCTGTGTTGGTGTAATGTGTAGTGCTTTTCCCGGAACCTTTCCTTATGGAGAGGCCTCCAGCAAAAAAAAATAAAAAAATTAGCCAAACTGTCAAGTTGGATTTAAATAAATTATTTGCCCTGGCTAAAATTGATTGCCCTTTGGCATGAAACTGAGCATATGAAACTAGACAGTTACAGTCTGCTGCAATGTCAGACCCATCTGTCTTCCTGTCCTTGCGGCATGATCATCGCTGTCAGTCTCTGACATCCTGACACCGCCACTTTGGCAGCTCTGAAACGTGCAAAGTCGTGTGTCTGCTAAAAACAGGCAATGCTGCTGAGTGGCATCATCTCTTGAAACTGAGGAGAGAAATTTGACAGAGAATGAGACTAGAGTTCCGTCTCAAACTGAGCCTAGTTACTCTTTTCCCTTCTCCAAAAGGTCAGCTGTAATTTATAAGAGAACCACTAGAAATCTGCGCTGTGAGTAGCCTGCAGAAGCCTAAAGATATTGCTATTATTTGCAGCAATCACCATTTTCCCCTTCTATTGGGAAAACAGGCCGTTGTGCAGATAAGACGTTTGAAATATTATCACTGACCTTAAGAAATGCATTCAATCTCTCCCCAAAAGAATAAAGCTGGTACCTGTCAACTATGAGTTCTTCTGAAAGCAGAAGCTAGCAGTTCTGCAGAAAGGACAGCACAGGTATCTCTGACCAGTACCGGGAAAGTTTGTGGAGTTTTCAGGAGTGAATCTTCACAGTCCTGAGGACAAGTGGAGACGTCAGTGCTGCCTCTCTTCACATTCAGCAGCATCCTACAGCAACTGTGTAAATGTGAGGGCTGGGCAGGCACAACCCCTTCTCCTTGCATGAAGATAACCAGCAGGACTGACACAACTGGGTTCTTCACATATAGCCATGGTACATAAATTAGGACACGAAGTAAACACAGCTGGGAAATGTAGTAAACAGATCAAGAAAAGGAATTGTTATCTGCATTGCACTTTGAAGGAATATGGACTTTAACATTGATTAAGGAGAAGCACTGTAGGCTCCTTCAAACTCATTGGTGACTTGAATCTATGTATCATTCAAGCATCTGAGAACGGTAGAGCACTTCATTGATCTCAGAACATCAATATCTAAACACAAGATGACCTCAAACATCTAGTGTTCCAAAATCTGTCATACACCTCTCATTAGATATTTCTTAAGAGCATTTAAAAATGCCTATCCTCAAACAATTTTTCCCCATGATGTTTCTCCTGTGAGATCCTCAATTCCTCGTAAGCACTCTAGAGTTCTCCACAAGATCCCGTGGCTCCCTCTCGGCATTGTGCACTGTACAAACACCAACCCCCTCGCACCATAAGCTGCTTCCTGACAACTTGTCTGACTTGCTCTGAACATTTCAGTGCTGAGCTTCTAGCACAACTTCTGCTTTTCAGAGTAACCAGAACCAAAGACCTGTAAAGAACTCAACAAAAGCTGCTCTTTCCCGCTGCGATCAGTCCTTCCACCTTCAGAGTGGCAGCAGTTGTGCAGACTGAGATCATAAAAAGCCATCGCAGAAAAACATCCATCCTGGGTGTCCATCCACAACTGTCAGCCTAAGCTGAAAGCAGCTCCCACACAGACCAGCAAATTAGTCATTTCAAACTCTAGAAAGGAGATTCACTAATCAGCACCTATCCTATATTACCAGCTAATAGGATGTTAACTTCTCTTCATTTCTAATACAATACAGATGTTTAAGCAGCATGAGTGCATTATTTACCTACCATTTCCCACTGAGTCAGATTCCAGAAATGATATGCCTTTATTATGAGCCCCTGGGTACAGTGGAGGAGAAGCTCAGCGTGAAACTTCATGTTGCAAAGCTCACTGTGAGGTCATTGGTCTACCTGTGCAGAGCAAACTATTTCTTTAGGCTGGTTACAAAACCTCCAAATTCAGAGAAACGAGGATCATCTAAAAATCATTTGATTACATTTGATCTGAGCTCTAAGAATAGAAGTACTACAACAGTGAACACAAATAGTCACCTTCAGCAGCAAGAGGGAATCTAACTTGTTTGAATTCATGCAAACACGTGTATGAGAAAGAAACAGTGTGCATGTAAAACAGCATAGCACCCTGAAGGATGCTTCAGTGACTTTGGGGTAGCATCCCTGAGCACCGCACTATTTGTCCTGGGCACCAGAGGGCACTGCTTCTATAGCCTGATTTAACCAAAAAAGCGGGGAAAAAGCCTCTAGGGAGGCTGGGGCGTGTATTGCAAAAGCTCCTGCTCGGTACGAGTCAGCTGTTTATGCTGCCAGTGGGGCTTCAGTTCGCAAGTGGTGAAGTCAGGAATGGCTAGTGCAAACACAAGTCGACCAAACCTTTACATTTTGTCACACTGCAACAATTTTTTTGCTCTTTTAGAGATAGACAGACAGACAGATAGATAATTGTTATCTTACTTATCTTTCTACACAACCTGAATCTTAAAAAGTCTAAGAAAAACAGTATTTGCAGGGAGAATAATTCTAAAAACGAATAAATTTTCAGTAAAAATAGCCACTGTAGATATTAAAACATTGCTACTGTCAAAATCTCATCTTTCACAGGATCATACAGAATAGTTAACAACATACACAATCCTAATTAAGTGTCCTACCAGCATTCAGCCAATGGAGATTCCAATCCCAGTGTGCCCAACAAGTCCACCCAGTTTCTGTTTGTCAGGTTTTTCAGCCCAAATACAGTTTCATCACCCAGCAAGGTCTGGGCTTTGCCCTCCAGCTCTCCCAATCTGATTGGCTTCATCTAGACATACGCTGACCCTCAGGTCCTCAGTCAGTCTCTTTGTTTCACTCCTTTTCTATCAGTTTCAACTCCTAGCTCCAGTGCTACATTTTATAGGATTTTCCAACTCACCGTTTCCTGAAGCACCCAGTCGTGGGCATATTCCTCTCTTCATAGCAGTCTCCTGGTCCAGAAGGAGACCCTTCCCTCTCCATGCTCGAGTCTTGTTTCATCCATTTTTCAGCCAAGTAGTTTTCTCTTCGTGCTGCCTGGACCCAGCACAGGTATCACTGAGGATACGGCAATAATGGACTTTATGCACGATGCCTAGCTTTATTCACAATGCCTAGAACTGAACCAGGCAGTTTTTACAGAAATGTTTCTCTCAGCCCTGAGCAGGGCACACCTATGCTTCACAGTCAGCAGCCCAGGGATTTTAGATGCTAAAATCTAAGTCTACAGTTCGTGTGCATTAGCAGAGAGTGGAAAAGAGCCTGTAACTTCCATGGATTTTCCAAAGTGTGGCGAAGACAATGCCCTGGCAATACCCAAATTTCAACTCATATTTCAACAGAAACCAAAGTTTCTCAAAGAACAACAGTTTTTCTGTTTTCTTTTAATATGGATCAAATAACATTTTCCTAAGCCTAAGAAATTATTACTTGGTTTTAATATATAAAAAATAACCTCATTATGGCAGAAAGTCAGTAAGTAAAAATGTAACCTTGACGATTATGAGCATCAAAAGGCTAAAAGCACCTAAAGGGAAGGATCGCGTAATAAGAAGTTCTGAACATTTTTAGTTATCAGTATGGCTGCCAGCCCCAACAGATATAATTAAGGTATTTTGATGAAAGCTTAAGGAGGTTCAGGAGAACAGATGCATTCTTGGCCTTTCGGTTCTAAAAATATTAGGGATGAGGAGTTCCACTTATCTCCCACTAAAAAGTCAAAAAACAGGGATAAAAATTGCACAGACACACCCATTGCCAAAAGCATCGCTAAAACCCACACGTGAACAGAGAGAACCTGAATGAACCTGAAGTATGAAAATATCCTTGGCTAGGTATAACATTATTCAAATATGTTACTAACTTCACACTTCTCCACAAATTCGGTTAGTTCAGATTAAAACAGTGCTTCTTACCTCATCTTGTGGCCTTTCTTGGTGTGAAACTCCCACTGACTAGAAGGATTTGGGGAATTTTTCATGAATAAGATCTGCTGGCCTGCCTCTTCTTAGTTTCTGTAAGAGGAGGTCTAATTTCTAAAAACTGCTATAGAAGAACATTTTAAAAATGCATTTCAATGTCGCTTGAAAACAAGCTGCTCACACAGCTTTATTCTAAGGGCTGCTTTTGATTTTAGATGCGCATAAGTAATCTTAATTCAAATGATTAATCACTCTTCAGAATTACTAGCTCCTGAAAATACAAGACGAGATTGGAAATCCATCTCTGAACATAACTTAAATGAGATAACTGTAATAAATTAATTATAAACACACCAATTATGACATTCTCAACGCAACCATGGACCGGGGCAGTCAGCATTTGAAATCTTTCCCAGTAGCCATACAGGGAAACTGGGAACAGCACGCAACCACATGAACCCCTTCTTTGCAGAAAGCACGCAAGCTCAAACTGCTCTCCTTTGCCCACAGGGAGCTGAACCGTGGCCATGCTCCACATCCCCAGAGCACGGCCACCTGACGATGGCTGTGAGGAGCATTTCCAGTTCCCATGCGCTTGGGGATCCTAAGAATTCCTAAGGCAAAGCCAGGCTTTGGTCCTTCAGGGCATTGCGTGACTTGTGTCACCAACAAGAGCACAAGGCAGGCAGCATCACTTGTGTGGTGATGTGACAGGTTATTTAACTAGTTGTTTTAATGCCTGTTGTTCTAGTAGTCAGCTCCTTTCCTTCCCCCTACAACTAGAAAGGGAATTTCAGGGATTTTCCTCAGAAAACTGATTTGTCATCATGAGATTTTACTGATTTTGAAGAAAGCTTTTTAGGGTCTGGGTCAAATTCATTGTTGATACAGTGAGAGAGGAAAGAAAATCTCCTCCAAACTCCTACCCAGATGGTTAAGATTAGGTGGGGCAGGAACTTCTGCCTGAGCCTGCAGTTCCACAGCCCTGTAAAACAATCCAAGGTGGCACTGCCATGGTCCTGCCATCCATCTGCATGTCTGCCACCTCTGCTCTGCTGACACTTGCAGTGAGCTCACCCTGTAGTGAGACAACACAGACACAAACAAAGCTAGTTCCACCAAAAAAAAAAAAATTCCACAAGTTTATCTGCCCAAACCTGCTCACTAAGAATGAGACAAGCGTGAGTGCTGGCATAGAAGCGGAGGTAGAAATCTGCCTTAGGGAGTCGAGTGAAACGCAGAATTGAGCAGTGAGGTCAGCTCAAACTGCAGGCAAAGTCCTAACAACGGAGGAAGAAGGGAAGAAGAAAAAAGCAGCTATGCCAGAGCTATTCTACTTGGCAGAAGTAGTCCAGCATTGACTGACCTGAAGTGGTATCTTGGTGAGTAAGGATTTCACCAGGTTCAAGCACCTTTCCCAGGGACTAGAGGAAGCAGAGCGGCTCTGGGAAGAGAGACTAATCCACCCTGGAACAGGCACTAACATGTGGGATGTGAGGCAGCAGCACAGCCGTGACTCCAACCTGGATCCCCAACACCCAGCACGAACATCCGAGCCACCAGACCACCTGCTTTCATTTTTCTGCAAAATTTGAAAGCTTTTGATTTTGTCCGCAGACAGAAAAGCAAGACTTAGAAAGTCCTGGCCATTTTTGTAGGACAAAAACATCTCGTCACTAGATAAAATTTTTCCTCTAGTCCCAGAGCACTGGGAACACTCTTTGGAAGAAAAAGAAAAAACTTGGTCTGTTTATGGATGTTCTCCCTACATCAACGTGAAGTACAAGAATAAGCCTGGAAAGGAAGAAAGAGCAACATTTCTGAAAGACCAAATTACAATTTAAATAGTTCTAAAGGAAGGAACAGCAGACTATTAGCCCTTGCCCCACAGTGGAACAGATCTCTGAGACACAAAAGACAAGCTGTGGCCTCCCATGGCCACAGGAGGCATTTCACTCTCAGCTGGTGTTCTTACCTCTTCAAAACTTCCGACGTTTTTATTAACATTATTATTTTTAGTTATATTTCTAGGTTTTCATCTCAGACCAAAAGTGAAATTATTTTGCGAAATTTGAAGGCAGAAGGAAGGCAGGCAGGAACAAATTACCAGACAGTTATGGAATCCTGAAAAGATGCTTTCTATTTTTGAATGTTTTTCATACCATGACCCAGACACTTTTTCTAAAAAGAAATTTCAATTTGCAACAGATTTACCCCTTGGGAGTTAACCAATGTGAGGGGTTAGAACCTGTAAAATTCTTAAAGCATACTTCTGAAAGATTTGTTTTTCTTTCTGTAGATACACCCAAAAGTTATATTATATTTTTATATATATCTATTCAACCTATCAGTGTCACTAAGAGCTTATGCACTGACTTCCCTTTGCATTCTACGGAGAACTCCCCACTGCCCCTGATTCTTCCCTTTAGAAAACAGTAAACAGCATCCCTGCTCTTCCAGAATTCAAGTTAACGAAAAGGCTCAGTACAGTTAATGCCCTCCCTCCTCTTTTCTAAGAAAGAAGCTTTTTAGCATCCCACCCCCTTACTAAAACCCTTGACAACATTCCTGCCCTGGCACCAAGCCACCAAAACATCAGTCATTAGGCAGAGCTTCAGATAGTCTCTGCTGCTTTATCCCTTCTACAAGGTTTTGGCTGCCCCCTCACTCACCTGTCTCCCCAAAACCCCCCAGCCCTGGCATTTAATGACTGACAACCCACTTTCATCCCATGTTGGTCATCTACTGCGTGGCAATCTGTCTCCGTGCAGCCCCAGCTGTCAGGCTGTCCTGCTCCTCCTCTCTAAGTGCAAAACAGGCTCCAGCTCTCACCCTCACCCCTATCAGTTGTCTGGTTCTTCCCTCCTCCCAGTCCAAGCCTGGACCTGGACCAGACTGAGTCTCCTCTGAGTCCTCAGCGACATTCCCAGCTGTGTTTCCTATCCTGTTCTGCCTCTAAATGACTTCAGGATCGAGCTCCCCAGTGTGCCAGATTGAGATCTAGTTCACACAAGCTGAAGGAGTTTTTCTGAATGTATAGTCATGTGCTAATTGCTATATGATAGGATAGCTTCCAAATACAATATAAAAACGATAAATAGGGAACCATTTTACACGTACAGAACAACATATGGATTTTATGTTCTTGCATAAGTTGCATTAGCACTTACAGAAAAAAAACAGTTATTTATGCAACGGGGAGAAAGCGAACGCGAGGAATAGCTGAGCGTTTTCCGACTGTTAACTCCTCAGTTGCAATGTGGTGCAGGTGATGTTTTTTTTCCTTGCTGAGGGTTACTAACGTGTAGGGAAGAGCTGCACCCAACCTGTCCACAAGCCCTTGAACCGATCCGAGGGTGTAACCGCACTCCAGAGCTCAAGAGGATTTACCCCTGAGGCGGAAAAACAATTACCAGAACGAAGACAGATATAGATCATTGAGTACTGAGATACTTACTGCCTAAACGAGATAACATATCCTTATGGAAGTAGCGACGCTAATGAAGGGGAGACAGGGGAAATGACCCAGTGGGTTCAAAGCCCCACCAGAGGAGGAGGAGGAGAGGAGGATGGCGGTCAATCCTGTGGGGTAATCCGGGGTGCAGTTCCCAGCAGGAGGGATTAGGCTGAGTTTCCCAGTCACATTCCTCCATCTCTGGGCTTTCGTTGCGGGAGAAGAAACACACCATATGCACCAGATCTGGAAGGAGTTCAGGAGAGCCCCCCTCTCCCACCCCCTTTTCTCCCTCAAAGCCCGCGCCAGCTGCACATAGGCAGAGACGTGCAGGGGATGGGGGACAACGCCATGGCCCGGGTCTGAGGGAGGAGAGGTCAGTGCCAAGGCAGGACCCCCCCTCCCACTGTGGGGTGGCTGCGTATGGAGGAGAGGGGCTGGTGCATGGGGTGGAATGGGGGGGTGTGGGTGCCTGCTGGGGGAGGGTGCCTTGCCGGGGAGGGAGGGGATGGAGAAGAGGCTTCCTTGAATCTGAGGAAGGGGCTGCTCTGCAGGAGAGCAAGGGGGCATGGAGGTAGGGGTGCCTGCGAAGGTGGGGGGCCCCTGGGACAGGGATTTCTGCCTTTTGGGGGGGGCCTTGGGGAGGAAGGAGTCAGCCTCCCGGTGGAGGAGGGACCTGCGTTGGAGCGCTGAAGGGGATCCGGGGGGACTGACGGAGGTCTCCGCGGGCAGGGGTGCCAGGCATGGGCTGGGGGTCTGCAGGGCATCGGGGACTCCGAGAGGGGGAGCTTGCAGGGGAACGTGGTGAGGCTGTGAGGGGTCAGAAAGGATTCGTGAGCATCTGAGAGGGTCTGCAGGGAGGCTCCAAGGGGCTGTGGGGGGACTCAGGGGTCGGGTGGAAGCTCTGAGGGCTGACTTTGGGGGGCTCCGGAGGGGTTGGGGGGGGGGTGTGCTCTGAGGGACAGGGGTTAGAGACTCTAACGGGCTCTGCCTGGGGTTTGGGGAAGGCTGAGGGGGGTTGGCAGAGCTCTAGGGGGGTCTCGGAGGAGATGTGGGAACACAGAGAGGGGCTGCGAGCAGCCAGTGGTTCTGGGGGGCTTTGGGGAGCCCGAGGGGAGGCTCTATGGACATTCTGAGGATTCTCTGTGGGGCCGTCTGAGGGGAGGCACTGACAGGGTTCTGTAGGGGTTTGGGGGGAGAGCCCGAGGGGGTTCTGAGGAGGTTTGGGAAAGCTCTGAGGGGATTTGGGTGAGAGCCCCCGGGAATGCCTGACGGGGGGGGGTGGGGGGAGTCTGAAGGGAAGGCTGTAAGGGGATTTGGTGGAGCTCTCTGGAGATTTTGAGGGGACAGACCCTGGGGACGCCGGGGGGAATGTGTCCGAGGAGAAGGCTCTGAGGGGACTGGGGGGGCTCCGAGGGGGTTCGGGAGCTCAGAGGGTCGCGGGGGGGTGCGGGGGCGCCCCGGGGGGGGGGGGGGGCGGCCGCAGCTCCCCTCTCCCTCCCGCCCGCGCAGGCTGCTGCCTTCCTACCCCCGTTACCGTGGCAACCGCCCGGGCTCCCCCAGCCCCTCGCTGCCGCCGCCGCCGCTGCCGCCGGAGCTGCTGGGCAGCCGCCTGCCGCCGCCGGCCATGGAGCTGCTGGCCGCGGCGCTGAGCGCCGCCTGCGCCCTCGACCAGGACGGCTCGGCGGGACAGGCCGGCAGGTGAGCGGGGAGAGGGGGTGGGTACTGAGGGGGGATCGGGGCGGGGGTTGCGAGGGGCCGCGCAGGGGGCGGAGGGTCGCGTCCCGCGGCTGAAGGTGCCTCCGCCTCCCACAGGGAACCCCCCGCGGCCGCTGAGGAGAGCCCCGAGGCCGCCGCCGAGGCGCCGCCGCCCGCCCACCCTATGACGGCCGATTCCTGGAG
Organism: Trogon surrucura; assembly: GCA_020746105.1. Taxonomy (NCBI): domain Eukaryota; kingdom Metazoa; phylum Chordata; class Aves; order Trogoniformes; family Trogonidae; genus Trogon; species Trogon surrucura. Next base: position 20,401,881 of record CM036625.1, on the reverse strand, counting down.
GAACCTCATCGAGCACATCGGTAAGGAGCCGTCCCTCGCCTCGGTGTCCCCCCCTACACACACGCCGGGGGCGAGGGATCGCACCGGAGGCGGCCACAACTTTCCCACTTTTTCCCGCCCCCCTCAAGCCAGCTCCGGACCCCGGCGGTGGCGGGGCAGGAGGGCGCCTCAGGCGGGGGTCGGCCGGTGTGTTAAGGGAACCCAGCTTGTCCTTGCTGGGGGAAAAAAACCAAAATCCCAAACCTCTCTCTGTCGGTGTAAAACACTGTAACCGCGGGCTGAGCGCCGGCTTTTTGCTGTCTTCAGGGGCAGCGGGTTTGCAGGAGACTTAGTGCTGTCGCTGAGCGGCTTTACCTGCGATCACAAATAACAACGATTACTTCTTGCAGTTACGAGGTGGTTAATCGTTAAGGCTACACCTGATTTTGCATACTCAGAAAAGGTGTGAGACTGAAGCACTGGGTCAGCTACCCTGTGGGACCTTAACTGGAGTCAGCAGTGTTTGTGAGAGCTGCTGGTGTAGCATTTGCAGCAGAGGAGCGAGTTATTTTATCATTTGTGGTCTCTTTGTAAAGGCAGAACTGAGGTTATCTGGGTGCCTGTGGCACAGAGCACTGTTATACTTTTTTTTTTTTTTAGTTATTATTTTTGGTGGGATGCAGAGAGAACTTTTGCAGCCTGTTTCTTGGCTTCCCGCATCTGGATTGTGACGTTCCTCAAAGAGATTTGGGCAAATGCAAAGATAACCCCCAACCCGAGACAGGTTTTATACGGTGTGAATATCGAAGCTTCGTTTTTAAACAGTACTGTTCAGTCTCAGAGAACAAAATTGCTAGCTACTTGAATCTGGAGGGCAGCAATGGAGCACTTTGTATGGGAAAATCGTTTAGGTAACTCTGTCGAGCTGCAAGGCTCCTCACTGGCAGGAACGAGGAGGCTCCTCGCACTTTGCGGCGTGAGCGCCTGCAGTTTGGTGTCGGGTCGTGGCGCGCAGGGCTGGTTCTTGGAGCGCTTGATGCCACCGGGACAGTGCCGGGGAAGAGAGGCTGGTGTGAAACCAGCAGCCTGCGGCATCTGTCAGACGAAACAGCCAAGTTCGGGGCCTTCTGGCAAGTGGTGAACAGTTTGCATGGATGTTGCCAGTTCGGTTACTTGCTTTTGGCTGCGTAGGAAGTAATCTCCAGAGGCAGATGTGTCAATACATTGTCACTTTACTGGCGCTGTGCTGCTAAGAGGCATGATAAAAATACTAAAACCAGCAGGACTTCAAAGCAACCTGGTTGCTATATTCATATATGTTTTTATGTGCTTTGTATCAGAGGGAAGCTGTGCCATAGTTCTGCATGCATCAGTGTAACTGCAAATGGGGCTGCTAAACCTTGGTGGAAGAGACAGGGTTTTGACACAAGAGATGCTGTGGTAATCCCCAACAGAGAGGTCATTTCAAATGGCTGGAGCACACTCGCTCCCTTCCCTCCCTATTGCCTTTGAGGCATTAATGGACTTTTTTCCTGAAACTGGAACAGAGAATTTCAGAGAAAACGGTTCTGGACCTCCTGAGATTTTACACAGCTTTCAATGTAATAACATTTACTTTAAAAACACCATGAACTCTCTAAGGCGAGCATTTTCCACAATTAGTAACCAGTTTTTCAATTCCCCTCCCAGTTTTTGAGAGATCTAGGAAGGGAGACTGTGACTACAAAATTAAATGGAATAAACACAAAGGGAAAAATCTATTATGTACTCTACAAACTATGTAAACATGCCTTAGGAAGATAAGCCTTAACCACTTAAATCAACAGGCAACACCAAACCCATCCTCTGACCACACAGTTAACCTTGAGTCAGGTCACGGTAGGGACGTTGAGAAACGAATGGAGCTCTTGCAGGTCTCTGACATTTTGTACTTGTTCACTTACTAAATGTAAGCATTTACTAAATCATCGTATCTTCTGAGTCACATTCGATTACTGCCTTTCTCTACACATTCAGCACGTTCCCAGATGTATTGTTCTCCTTTCAACACATCAAAACCCTGTTCCTTGACCTTGCATCTGTTAAACCACCCATCCTGTGCCATGACCATCTCCTGCTTTAGCTTTTTCATGGCTTCCCTCCCTCTCTCTCCCATCTAAGCCTTGGCTCTACCCATTGTAGCCTCTTCATCGACATATGGATGGACCTTTTACACCAACATAGTGAGGATGTTTTTTATCATTGCTAATACCACCGTCTTTGTTCCTTCCAACCTTTCTTCTGCCTAAATATGTGCCTGTCTTTTGTCTTTCTGCTTTCTTCCCTTATAACTGTCTGTGGTAGACCTTCATCCAGTCTCTCTTCGTCTCCCTCCTTAAAATGAGTTACCTTGCTGTCATTCCCGAATGAGTTCTGGTGGTAGATGCCTTTAGTCAGTCAGATCTCGCTGTATCCATATTTGCCTTTGCCTGACGCTGAAGGCTCTGTAGGTCTTATCTGTTTGATCAGGCAGGAACCTGGAGACAAAATCAAGTTTCATTGTCTGGATTATCATTTCCTGAAAAGCAAGGGAGAAGTTCATCCTGAGGGCCGCTCTCCAGATCTGCACAAAGGACACTAAATCCCCCTTACACAAAACAACCTCAATTGCCTCCAACTTGCAGGGCAGACCCACCAGCACAGCATGGCTGTACAATCAGACTCTGAAAGTCTATTTATCTTCGATGTGAGTAAAATAGATGGTGCTACAGTTTCCCAGCACGATTTCCCTCAAGTCAAGTGCTGCAGAGTGCTACTGCCCAGCCTGTCCCGCTCTGTGGTCCACAGTTCTGTGGGGCAGAAGGCAGCCAGTGCCCACCAGAGCCTTCAAGGACAAGCTGAGCAGCAGCGATTTAGCAGGCTTTCTGCCCTGTTCCTGAAGGAGCCTTTCCACCCCAGGACATCCTCAATGCCCTCGCTGATGCTGAATACAGACAGAAATGCTTAGGAAACCCGTATAAGCCGAGCTGACGCAGAGAGAAGTTATGTAAGTAGCGGCAGCGTGCAAAACTTCAGGGGAAGTCTCCTCTCTCTGGTTATCGTGTAGGAAGCTAACAGAAGACTGTATGGTTTCCTAGGCACAGCTACCCTTACTGCTATTTTAATCCAGTGTTGAACATCTTTCCAGGGAGAACAGATAACAGAATACATTTGCAGACTGCAGTAACGCTGTCCTTGTGCCTGCTCTTCTCCCCAGTGGATTTCTGATACAGATTTAACAGTGACTCGCACAGAGCCTCGTGAAAACTGGCCCAGAGATTTAAGAGGCAGTCACATCTACATTTCTGCCCTCCCTAGACAAACTCCTGACCCAGTCGTCTCTAACCGTACAACACACAGAATCTGTTTCTGAGATCCAGTATCACAAATGCACGTGGCCAGATAGATTTAAATCTCTGATGATTCAGACAAATTATGTGGGGTTTTTTTTTTTAAACAGCCAGGACTTTTTATCTTTGTTCATTCATGTTATGCTTTGCAATTCAAGTATAAACCAAGGGAGATAATTTAAATTGCGCTCCTTCAGTTTGAGTGAGAGGAGCTACTCAGAGCAAGCTCATGCTGTCTTGTCTATTCGTATGTTCTAAATTACATTTTATATTCAAGCAATTAATATTCTGGGTCCTACAGATGGCTCAGAAATAGAAATGGGACAGTTGGAAAGCCCTAGGAGAGACAAAGGATTTTCTAAAGATGGCCAAGCCTACCTTTTTCGTGCTGTCATTTGAAATCACAGGTGGACGAAAAATCTGTGCAGTTTTACCTGCTTGCGAAGTTAGTAATTGAAACTCAGGAGACACTTCATGTGATTGATGTGCCGCAAGAAGGTGTGAGTTCAAAGCCTTTTCCTTAGTGCTGTGGCGTTCAGGTACCTTTTGAATACTAATTCCGTATCTTCAGTGGTCACAGAAACTGAGAAGGAAAACAAAAGGAAATTAAGCAACATGTCTAAGGCTAACCACAAAGTCAAGACGAAAACGAAGAAGTAGCTGTAGCTTGTTCTCCCAGTGCTTCACCTGTCCAGTGCCTTAACAGCAGCTCAGCGATTCCTCCTTAAGGATTTTCATGGCCATCAAATTGCTCCTTTGTGGTAGTTTCAATGTCTGCAATATTACTTTTCCAGACCCACACTTACCTATCAGTCTATATAATTTGTAACATCATAATATTGCAGAGAAAGTCAAGGTTTAACAGAAACATTTGAAAGCCTGGCAAATAACAGTCCGCTTCTTTTATGTCTTCCAGTTGATCATGGATTCATCTGACTAAATGTTTTGTGAGAGCAGATTGTTGACAACACTTTAGATTTAGAAATGGCCTTCCATTTATAGTTTCCACTTCTGGCTGAAATAGGAATGCTGTAATTGGCTTTTTCACTCAGCACGGAAGGGATTACTCTCACCTCTACTGAGCTGAACTAATGCAAAACAAATATCCTTTCCCACAATACATTCCTACTCATTTGTTCATCTGTAACCTCGTTACAACCTGTTACGTTGCCTCCTAGGGCTCCTGTATCAGGAATATCGAGATAAATCTACGCGCCAGGAGATTGAAACCAGACGACTGCAGGATTCACAGACAGAACCTGAGGAGAGCTCACCCAGCGAGGAAACCACCCCATCTGAAGCAGAACCTGCAAGTACAACTGAAAGCAAAGCTCCACCACAGATCAGTTTGCTGAGGAACTCCAACTCCAGGTTCAACTTATGGCAGGATCTTCCCGAGATCCGGAGCAGTGGTGTCCTCAGCATCCTCCAGCCAGACGAGATCAAGCTGCAGGAGGTAATGGGGGAAGGTGGAGTGCTTGTTAACTGGGTTGCTGCTTAAAAGAGTGAGAGTGAATTAAGCGAAGTGATCAAGATTTTAAAATGAGAAGCTTAATAGCAGTCACAGACAAGCCTTGCCCTACCAAGTACTTTTCTGTGTTGCACTGTCTAGTACCACTCACTCTTTTTTGGAATCCACAGATGTTGTTCTATATGCTATTGCTGCTGGACATTTCTTTAATAAAAAAGAACTTTTCTTCCCTTTTCTGATTCACCCTGAGGAGCAATTTACAAAGGAAGAGGGATAACAAAGAGGCTCTTGCAATAGGAGTTTTGGTTCCCAGTGCATGTTAGTCGTCTTCTGAAGTTACTAGCAGGACACATACTTTCCATCAGAAATTTTTGAAGAATTCAACCGTTAATTGTAATCTATTTTAAATATGGCATTAATAGAAAGGGAAGAGATGGAGATTGATAAACTTCCTCATTTTTGAGGGCTGGTTTAGCTCAGTGGGCTGAGCGTGGTGCTTGAAACACCAAGGTCGCGGGTTCGATTCCCGTTCGGTTCTCATGTGTGTTGCCTGGCCTAGTTGAGAGGTGGCGTCCCTGCTCACAACAGGGAGGTTGGATTAAAATGATCTCTGAGGTCCCTTCCAGCCCAGGCCATTCTATGATTTTTAAATGTTATTACTTGGGAGTCTTAAGCAAAATGGTAAAAAATAATGACAGGTATATTTGCATTTTAGCCATACAGTGCGGTGACATCACTGTTTACGAGTCATATGCTGTTAATTTATAGAGCTGCATCAAACAGTGAAAGGAGTAGGTAGGGGTAGCTGCCACAATTAATGAAAAAAATCAGTCACACAACGATTTACAACTGGTTACTATTTCAGATAGCGTGGGGAGCATGAGTGCTCTTTGTCAGCGCACAGTACTGCATTTGCAGCCTGCAGTGGAGATGACCAAGCCTTGCTTCGTGTGTGGTGTCCATTGCAACAGGCCACTCGTTCCTGTGAGCCCTGCCGCGCTCCTGTGCCAGGACTGCTGCTGCTGAGACCGCTGTGGCTGTGTGTCCGTTCAGCCCTGGCTCGTGAGATCATACCCCAAGTGATAAAGAACATCTCAGGGTGTGAGCAGTTCCCCCGGAGTTCGTTTAGATTGGCACAACCGACGTTTATGAATCCCTTGTCTGTGTGAGTGCCACCCTAATCCTGGCCAAGGCTGTAACTTCGTTGCTACACTGGAAAGGCTCCTGGTGTGAACTGCAGGGGTGTGACAGGCAGGACTGTGCTCCTCACACCCAGAGTGGAAGGGACCGATGTTTATACAGGGTAGCTTGGGCTGGCAGCACAGGCTGTTGGTGTGTCAGGGTTATGGCTGAAGGTCACTAAAAAGATTTGTTGATTTTCCATGTTCTTCTTCTGCGCTGGTTATTTCCATATCAGATTTGTTCTGTTTACCTGGCAAAACAGGGTACTTCTAACTGCCAGCGTTACAAACACGATCTGGCATCCAAAAATCTACAAGCTTTTCATCTTTTTTCTGTTTCAAAATGGAGAGTCTTTTACAGAGAAACATTCACTTAAAAGTTCGCATTATAGATTTCAAAACCTGCCATTTCTGTTGAGTTACATTCATTACCTGCAGGTGTTTTAAGGAAAAAAAAAATCTCTTTGCTGCTAAACATTAACTGTGCTCAATTTTCTTCTCCCTGCTTAAATAACAACAGAAATAAAGCAGATGGAGATGGGACAGTGCTGCTTAAAGAAGTGCTGCGCTTTCCCCTGATGTTAGTTTATCAGAGCTGAAATTTTCTTCCTGTTTGTTCTGGGATTAGCACAGTAAGAGATTATAAAATCACCCAGAGCCAGAAAGCTGTGAAATTGGCTGAACATTGAATAGATAAAGAGGAGAATTTGCTTTGTGAGGAGAGTCAGGGACAGAAAACAAGGAGGACTGGAGAAATCACTGAGGCAGTTAGAGAGATGATGTTGAATTCAGCCTCGCTGTAAGCGAGCACTGCTGGAACTGTACTTGTGTTGGGTATGATTTGGGGGTGTGAGCTGTACTTGAGGGCTTGACTAAGTGAATGTGAAGCGTTCAGCTTCATGAAGGAGGATTGGAGGAATTTATCTGAAGTACAGGGCCGCAGAAATTCTGAAGTATATGTCTTATGCACAAAATTGTACCTTTCTGACCCATTTTATCTTCAAAGCTGTGACAAACACAGGGACTAGAAGAGCTTGCAGCTCTTCAGCCAGGAAAGAGAGAACAAGAGTATTACTTACACTACAGGGAAAAAAGTTGAAGCAAACTCCCCTGTTCACAGCTGAGGAAGGGAACACCAGCACAGTTGTGAGGAAGCAGAGCTTAAACAGAGGAAAAGTTGCTCATCTGCAGTAATCTGCGAAATGAGAGAGACAAGAACAAGAGGGGAAATCTGATCTTCATTATTGGCAATGACAGAAAATTATTAAGCAGGTTATCAATACAAGATAAAAACCAAGAAACGTGTTTTTCAAGCATCAAAACAAGAAACTTGACTGGTAACAGCAATGGATGCTTGTGAAGTGTCATGGAAGGCAATTTGTCATTGTCCCTGTTGGAAAAAATAAGCCAGAACATGGAGTTTGAGGAAGGAAAAAAAACCACACCAGCCCCCACATCTACCCCCTCCTCAGCAATTTCAACAAAAAAAAATGTGGCAGCATGACCCATTGGCCTTGGGAACTTAAACAAGATTCAGACAGCGACGGCCTCTGCCACACCAGCCCTTTTATTCTGAAGCAAATGTGATGGGAGTGACATGTAAAGCAACAACTGGAAGCGTCACAAAAAACATGGGTGTAAATGCAGAAGAAGGAAGAACAAAAAAAGCAAAAGACCTGTTACAGATCACAGAGGTCAGGGAGATATGAAAATTATGTGCTACTGGAATAATTATCAGAAATTCCTAAATTATTGATAGTCTAGTTTTAATTATCCAGGCATCTGTTGAGCATCAAATACAGCAAAATGTGAATTGCTAAGGGCTTTCTTTTAACTATGCAGAAAATGCAATGATGCAAGAAGAACAAGCCAAAAGAAATGCTTTTTAGGTTCTGACATGGAGTTAATGTGGAGGAAATGACAGGCAGCATGTATGCAGCAGGTGGAACAAATGACTAGACAGAAAACACACTCTCAGTATTACATGTGATTTAGGTTAAAATAAACCCGTTGGGTCCCCATGTGTTGCCTGATCCAGTTGAGAGGCGTCCCTGCCCATGACAGGGAGGTTGGATTAAAATGATCTCTAAGGTCCCTTCCAGCCTAGGCCATTCTATGATTCTATGAAATTCTGTCACCAAGGTACTAGGCTCTGAAGAGAGACATCCAGAGATGAGACGAAACAACACTTAACTAGTGAAACCTCCTTGTGAAGGGACTCCAGTTTATTTCTCTTTCCCAGTTAAGTTCTCTACCTTTCAGTTTGTCATTGTTTTATTTACTGAATAGTTTCTTCATTTGTCCTGCTCTGCTTGCTAACTGTGTTGACTTCCCTATGCCTTGTTCATTTTCTGTGGTTTAGGAGATTCCAAGCTGAGTGGAACTTGCCAATAAAAATAGTTTAGCAAAGCATTCTCAATCTTTGAACTGGACCCTCTTTGCTGAGATGTATGAGCTTTGATAAAGTTTTTGCCAGGGATTGTTTGGATTCAGGTCACTTTGGTGTTAGAAAAAGGGGCAGAGACAGACTAATCTGCACCATGTGTTAAGGTGTGAATTTACATCAGAGAGCTGCTGCTCTGGAAGTTTTTTTGACTCAAGCAAAAGAGTGACTTGAACCTGGTTGTGTACACTGGTGACACAGGCCCTCTGTGAAGAGTGTGTTTGACAGATCTGCAGTCTTTCTTCCTTGTCCCATTTTCACAAAAATGTCCAAATTCCTTTCCTCCTTTGAGCAAACTTTAGATTTAAAACTTCTAAATGCCCTGTACAATGGAGCTGCCCTCCTCCAGGGAGCTCTTGTTCTCAACTTTATGCTTCTAGCGGGTGGATGTCACTGGCCCTGTGATGGCAACCAGGTCTGAGAGCTGGCTGCAGCCATGGCGTCAGCTCAGAACAACATCTCCCCCAGGCTCCTCCTTCTTACCTGCTGGTTTACATGAAGAGCAAGGTCATTGGGAACAGATGTTTCTACTCTATGCAGCAAAACTTCATATTGTCTTAATAGAAATCTAGCCTGTAGGATTACTTACTCTCATCTTTGGTGTCTCTTAGTTCCTCTCCTTTTTTGTCTTCTACATTTCCTTCTTCCTTAGGCTTCACTTCTCTTTTCCTTTTGCAGCCTCTCTGTCAATTCATAAGCAATGAAAATGATTAGTGTAGGTTTTACATGACTATGAGATTTCATGAAGTTAATGACCCAGAGGACTGATGGAACAGTGTTGGTCATGTTTCCAAGAGATCGTTTCTGACTATTTGTAGACTCAGAAAGATAATATATTATGTCAATTGACATTTAGTTAAATTTGTTTTTCTAGTTATTTTTTCAGTTCTGAGATGAAAACTCCTGCTCTTTTTCCTGGTGACTGCTTAGAGCTAGCAAAGTTCAGTTATTCCACAGAGATCACATCATTACACTGTGTGGCTGGATGTTTGGTACCAGTTGAGGAAGTTTGCAGCTCATACTTACCATTCAAAAGGGTAACAGCAGTCTGGGCTCCTTGGAGTACATACTTGGGGTCTGCAGAGGACTAGCTGGGTCTCCAAAGTAAATTAAGAAACACATGCCAACACATGCTGTGAACACTTCCAGAAGCTTGTCCCGATCAGCGGAGATGTTGTTTTCTTTCTTGGCATCTCCTTTAAATCAGAACCCTGTGCATTGATATTTTCGCTATGGATTTAATTATTTCCTTGGTCTGGCTAGCGTATTGAACAGTGAATGTATACAAAAATAATTTTGACCAAACATAGGCAGAGAGCAACCTTCTAGATTAAGCAAGTTGCCTGAGGGTTTACGGGCTGTGGTAGAGTGGCAGATATTGATCTTGGCTCTTACGGCCATCCTGCAATCAAAGACCCGGCAGAAAAAAAATATCCTGGCTTGGAGTGTCAGGAAAGCTGCAGTGCAAAACGACCAGAGGTATCAATCCTCAGGATATCTGGAAGGGACAGGTTGTCCCAGCACATCATGTCTTACTCTTTGCTGTGTCTTTACCTATTTCCTCTTCTTTCATTTATCAAACAAAAAGCTGCCATGAAAGCTGTAAGAGGTGTATTTAGGACCTAGCCAGTGATGCAGAGACTGAGAAGGGTTCTCTCTCAGGTTCACTGGGTGCCCTGGTGAAGCTGCTGGGAGAAGCTGAGCTGATACTCCTCCGCTTTTCTCATTGGAAATCTGGCCTTGAGAAAAATAAAATGTCTTCGTATTCCCTAAATGCCAGTCGTTCCACTGATCAAGTACGTTCATTTTTACCCGTACTCTTTGCTCTGTCTCCCTTCTGGGGGCTGTGCCTCCTTCTCTGGCTCAGGAAAGGATTACCTGTTTGATTGAACTAGCCACTGGGAACATTTCCTAGGTTACCAAACCCACAAATAACTAAAATGTCGCTTCAGCTGATATTTTAGCAGCTCTGGATTGGGTAACTGGCCCTCCTGGCTGTGCCCATCCTCCCAGATCGTGGACTGCAGTATAGCGTCAGGAACATAACCCGGGTCTCTGTGCCTCAGGTCCTTCTCTGATGCATAACGATACTTCCAGAAAAAGGCTGAAAACTGATGACATTTCAAATAACTTCTTTAGAAAAAACCCAAACCAAAGCAAACCAACAAACCAGCCACTAACAAAACAGAACAACCAAGCCACAACACCACAACACAGCCCCCCAGCTGATTTGGAAGGTATTTTTCCATATGCACAGCACAAAAATTACTGCCTGTACCTGCTGCTCCACTGGATCTCCTCAACACTGGTGGGACCCATACATACTCTGAACGCCGGTGGAGTTCAGGGGCTTGGAGTCGCTCTGCCTGGCCATCTCCCAGCCTCACCAGGGTGCAGCAGAGGAGCTGTGGGCAGTGGGAAAGCTTGGACTCAAGAGTTAGCACAGATTTAGGTTCAAGGAAGTGAAGATTTCGCTGAGTTACCAAAAGGTTCCTCTTGCAGTAACGGCAGCATGGGCCAGCCCCAGGACAAGGATCTTCAAGAGGTGCCTGAAAGATCTAATGACTTTTCACCATGTTGAAGCCCTTGTGAGAATCTTCAGTTAATCTTGCTTCAGCTAACGGATTCAGTAGTTGTGTAAATAATAACCTTTTCTATCTACTGCTGAACAAAGACAACAAACACTTACCTAGAGAGTGAGCTCTGTGTGGTAATAGTGGACTGTCCCTGTGGCACTTGCTGTGGGCAGAAGTTTTTACATCCTTCTATCATTAACTTGTGATTTGTCTCTGAACCAAACCATCAGCTTGTCTTTCTGCTTCCCAAAACCACATGCCTAGCCTGAGGAAGTCAGGCTTTGCACCAAAGACTTCTTTATTATCAGGAGATGCAAGTGCTGGAGTTTGGAGATTATTTATGGCTTATGGTAATAATGAAGGGCCACATAATAATTATGTGTCTTTTCCTAGTCCTTGGTGACTTGGATCAGAAAAGCATATGGCTGGGATTGACCAGGGAGCCTCACTTGGACAGAAACAACAGTATTTCTTTCGGCTCAGGGGACTCATGGGGGCTTGGAGCACCACAGCTGTGTATTTCTGTTAGCTCTGTCCCAAGACGCACACGTCGTACGCTGGGGCGGAGCATGCTGGGTGCTGTACGGCCCAGCCCCTACACCCTGGCTTTGCTAAAACAAGAGTGTCAAGCGGGCAAGGAAACCCTCTTGGGTAGCACAATGAGCCACAACGAGCAGAGCAAGAAGCCAGTGCTGTCGTGATCAGAAGGGGATTGGAGGGTGCATGGAGGCTGCCAAGGGGAACACAAAATCGGACTGCTTATACACAGTGAGAAAAAGAGAGAATTCTGCTGGAGAGATTTAATGGAAAGAAATGTGGTCAAAACAGCCTAGGAGAGAGACAGAAGAAGTCAGAGCTCCGTTCAAGTCACTACCCTGTGTAACACATGGCAAATACCACTATGGGCTTACCTCTCCCCATACTCTGGGCCTGGAGGGTGGGTGCAAGGTCCGTGATGGTGTGCAGCACAGATGTTCTCACTAACACGGTGTGTGCTTCTTTACAGCAGTAGAAGGCACCTGCTGATTTCCTTCTTTGGGTTTCTCTCCCAGGCCATGTTTGAGCTGGTTACTTCTGAAGCCTCGTATTACAAGAGTCTGAATCTGCTGGTGTCTCACTTCATGGAGAACGAACGCCTGAAGAAGATCTTACACCAGTCTGAGGCACACATCCTCTTCTCCAATGTCCTGGATGTCATGGCTGTTAGTGAGCGGTAAGACCACTGCTGCTGGATTTTTGTCCATCTGAATGGCATCACTTTAGCTAACCTCATTTGTGGAGGGACAGAGGAGCGGACTGGGGCAGTCTGTTACTTACTGTCTTTTCAAAGAGCCTGTGGACACTTTTGTGGCTTTGAATCCCAAGGGATTCTTCAGGTCACATTTAATGAATGCTGGGTTTCTCATCTAGCTTCCTGCTGGACCTCGAGCAGCGGGTGGAGGAGAATATTGTGATCTCGGATGTGTGCGATATTGTCTACCAGCATACGGTTAACCATTTCTCTGTGTACATCACCTACGTCTCCAACCAGACCTACCAGGAGAGAGCTTACAAGCAGCTTCTGTGAGTTCCAGTACTTGATGTTAAATTATTTTGCAGAATTGTCTAGGCCACGGATTTAGCTGTAGTTTTCATATTTGTGAGAAAGGAATAGATAGTACAGAAACAGGATTTCCCACTTCACTGATTTTTCATTGCACCTATAAAAAGAGAACACGATTAAAAAGGCTTTATAATGAGTGGGGTGATACAGTATGCAGGCAACATACCAAGATCAGAGCGAGCAGTTCCTAACTGTGGGAAATATTTATGTGTACACAGAAACACACACTTGTGAAGTATACATACTTTTATACTGCAAGTAGAGGCAAGAGATTGAAGGGCCAAGAATATAATCTCTGATGACAAGAACAGCCACTGCTTTTCCTGAGCTTCTCAGCAAGGCATTTAACTTGCCCAAAGTTGAGAATTATTTCTTTTTTCAGAGCAACACAGAAAAGAATAAAACTATTTTCTTCACATTTCTGATACTACACACACAGACCGTACCCAGGCCTAAGGATATAATCCAAGATATTTTTGCAGTATTTTTCAAGTTTAGCAGATCTTTTGGTCTGGTAGGAATTCTGTTACGCCAGCTCAAAACAAAGAGTGCCCTACAAGCTTGTCTTTGAGCAGGAGAATTAATTTTTCTTTAGTTACAATGTCCTGGATTCTTTCAGTACAGCCCACTGCACATGCTGCACTGTAATTCCTCCTCATAGCAGCAGCTGGTTCAGGGGAGCGTAATAAGTGCTAATCCTCTCCTTTCTCTGCTGTCCAGCTTTTGAGGCAAAACTCCCTGCACTTACAGGGGCCTCTGTTGAGCTTGGCCAACTGTTCTCTCACAAATGATGGTACTGCAGGGTTTTCTTCAGTCAGAGGTGAGCAATACTGCTGCCGAGTATCGACAGATTGCCTGGAGCCATTAGCTAACCACTCAGAAATGAAGCAGCAATAGGCTGGACTGCTTCAGCTTGAAAAGGAGCTGTTGGAGATAGAGGTATTCCTAGGTACAAATTTAGAAGGCAGCATGTTTTTCGTATGCGGGAGAACATAAAGCAAATTGAAAAGAACAGACCCCTTTCCACAGGCTCCTGGCTAGCACAAGAATTTTGCAGCGTTTGGCTGAACTCAAAGCCTGAGGTGTGTCGCAATTCCCCCCCCCTTTTGCCGTTCCTCAGATGCACACAGGCCCCTTCTGCTGTGGCTCTGGCGAGTCACACCAGCACACGAGTACCTGCTGCAGCAGGGAGAAACTCTTAGAATGGCTTCTCTTGGACGTTGGGAGTCACACGCAGTAAAGGCAGGTTTTGCACAGTTAGCAATCTCTTCGCATCCACGCTGTTTCTGCTAGCCAGGACTCCAGCAGCGCAAGTCTTCCTCAGGGCCCTGCAGTTGCCAGGCAGCATTGTCTTTGCTGATGGCAGCCGGGGCTTGCGAGGCCGCTCCCTGCGGCTGTGTCCGTGGCCCAGCCAGGCCCTCACCTCCTGCCAACACCATCAAGGAAGGCCCGGGCATGGCCCATGCCCTTCTCAGGCCAGATAATGATTTCCACCCTCTGGCTAAGCAGCAAGGAGTAACCAAGCTTGAGCTGTTTTGTGGCTTGTCTTGTTCTTGTGGCTGTGTGAATTTCACCTTGTCACAGAGTTTCAACTGTGTAAAAATATATAATTATGCCTCTGACTCATCTACTTGGACACACACCCCATTCACACACACCTACGCACACAGCGTATGCTGCTGAGCTAGATGTGCTAACACATGTGAACACTACCATGGCTTGTGCATTAAAAGTCTATTTTTTCCTTCCCCCAACACTATAAATAGTTCTAGATTTAAACTCAAATACATCTAGAAGTGTTCAGTCCACTTCTCCCTTATTAGGAGAGGTCAGACAGATGCTGTGTCTTTGGGTCACCGGCCTTATACCAGTCTCAGACAGGGTAGCACTCAAAGCACTCACCTCTTGTTCTCTCCTCTCAGCCAGGACAAGCCAGCTTTCCGGGAAGTGATCTCACAGCTGGAGCTGGATCCCAAGTGCAAAGGCTTGTCCTTTTCTTCCTTTCTGATTCTGCCATTTCAAAGGATCACTCGGCTCAAGCTGCTGGTGCAGGTAGAGTTTTGCTCTTCTCTCTCTCCTGAAGGTCTTCTGGATCACTTCTGGAATTTTCCTTTTGTGAGTGAGGCTTAGGTGCACCCACGATCAACGCTAGAGTTGCCTGAAGCCTCTCCACAGAGTCAGACGTTCTCAGAAACCTATTGAATTCACCAGATAGCTTTTACTGAGCAAAAGATTTTGGAGGAGCTTTGCTGAGCTGCTGGAAGGGGTAGCAACAGTCCATTTACCCAGGTGCCTGACGGCTAGGATGCTGACACCCAGATGTACAGTGCAGCACAGCTGCAGGACACGGAAATGCTCTGTGCGCGATACCCTACATCATGGTGGCTTGGACCAGACTGTCAGCTGTCTTCCTCCTGTGCTTTGCCAGCTTGTCTAAACACTGCTGAAGGGCATCCTTCTAGGGAAGAGGAAAC
This sequence comes from Trogon surrucura, assembly GCA_020746105.1. Classification (NCBI taxonomy): domain Eukaryota; kingdom Metazoa; phylum Chordata; class Aves; order Trogoniformes; family Trogonidae; genus Trogon; species Trogon surrucura. The sequence goes on along the minus strand of CM036625.1, from coordinate 20,386,786 downwards.
GGCTCAGTCCTGAATTGTCGTGTCCCACTGCCATTACATAGCCGTGTCTGTTAGTGCCAGATCTAGCTACTTTTATTTATTCATTAACTTTTTACAAAGTAGGAGTCTGCCTGCTGTATTTCTTTTAGATATAAGGTCAGACGAGAACAGGTTTTAATGAGAAAGAGGAACAAAGAGGTGAGAGTCACTGTACTCTGTCACCTATCCTGTAATTAGGCTGATGGCCAGAAATAACTCAGAGGCTAGCAAAGATCCTTCTCTGCTGTCAGATTGGGGTTGGAGTTAACATAGCCTTTCCTTCCCTAACAGAATATTTTGAAGAAAGTAGAAGAGAAGTCTGACAGGGAAAACACTGCTCTGGACGCACATAAAGAACTGGAAACAGTAAGTTGGAATGAGCTAACTGAAGGTTAACTAGGAATGAGCTAACTGAAGACTAACACATTCTGTTTCCTTCCTTCCCCACCCCTCCCAGAAAAAAAAAAGGCCTACAAACTACATTCCCTCTTGGAGCTGTCTCTTCAAATCCTGTCACTGTGTTTCAAGAGTAATACTTTTTTTCTTCCTTGCTCTCAAAGATGGACTAATCTAGCAGCACTTAGGTGTCAGAGATGAGGAATCCCTTGCTAACAACAGATGTGTCTGTTTCCACTGTAGGAAAGGGCAGAGAGGATGTTTTCCCTTGGGATCTTCAAGAATACAAATTGTTTTTGCAGATACCTGAAGGTGACAGATCCCTCTGGGAGATGTAATTAGCTGCAACAGGCAGCACAGTACAACTGTGTCAGGTTTCCTCCCATACAGCACACTTCTTCCTCTGACCTAGAATAACAGTTTCTTAATGAAGTACTCAAGCCTGCTTTTAACCCTCTTTCCTGCGGCTGGGACGTAGGTGTGGTGTTCAGTTGTGCTAGTTACTGCTGTGTACAAAACACCAGGAAGGCACTGGGCTGTTCCTGACACCATCAGAGAGGGTGATCCTACTTCCGGACTATGTAACGGAATGGTCTGGATGTAGCTGGAAGCTAAAGCAGCTGGTTCAGAATATTTGGACCCTCCTCCATCAGAAGCTCAGAACATCTCTTGAATCCTGCAGTTATGTGTCAGTATTTGGAGATCAAAACTGTGCTAGAACATCAGCCTAAGGATACAGTTGCAGCTTCTGACTGAAATACTAGAACAAAATGAGCTCTTGGATTTGCCCTGAACTAGTCTAGGATGTACACTTTGGAGTTCACTAGGGATAAAAACCAGATATTTTAGCAATTAAAAGAATTCTGCATTAGTTAGTATTTAGAAAATCCTTCATGATGCACCTGTTTTTCCATCAGTCAGAAAGCCTGAGGGAGGCTGTTCCTGTAGTATGCAGATACCTACAACTGGAAAATTGCTCCTTTTATATTCAGTCATCAATGCTTCACCTGATCAATTTTGTAACTCCCTTTTCATGGTTCCTTACCTGTAAGTGGTTAAGTTTAGATGCCTAATGTCCATCTAGGTACAGACATCACAACAGAGATTGTCGAGTGCTTATTTTTTCTGTAGACATTTCATTTGAGGGGTAAGAGCTGATCACACTTTTAGTTGCTGATATTTTGGTGGCTTTCAAGTAGCAGAAACAGAGCACAAGATGAAGCTTGTTCTTCAACATAATTTTTCTCCCTAGTCAGTTCTCAAGAGAGTTGCTCTTTATGAAACAGGCAGTGGCATCTAGGTTAAGGTCCCTGTAATAGGGTAGTACCTGCACGTTAGTTGTGGTTTTTCAGTTATAAATTTGTACTCAGAACACAGCTGAGCTCTGTATGATGAACATCTCTTTCACTGGGACATTTCACTGCGTTGGCATCTGGTGCTGCTTGGCAGAACCACAGCATTTGCTGTGGTTAAGATCTTTTGCTTCATTCTCTTCTTGAAGATGATACTGTGCACGTACCTCATTTTAAGCGTTGGGGGCAAGGAAGATGAGATATATGGTGTGTCAGGATCTGGAGAATGAGCTGTTCTTTTTGCTCTGCAGCCAGGAGTATTGCTTAATACTGTTTGGTTCAGTAACTGAACGTAGCCATCGAACACATTAAATGGTAGTCAGCTTCCAGCTATAATGTCCTCTAGGTGTTTGGGGGTTTTTTGGTGGTTTTTTCCAATACAGTTTTGGGTCTTTTTTCTTTTTTGGGGTGAATACAGTGTTGATAGAAGAGCTTGCCTTGGTCAATTCCTGTCTCAGCAGAGCACTCGCCCTGTCACAATCAGGCCTTTCTGTGCTTTCCGTCATCACTTACCTGCTTAAGGCCAGCAGACGCAAATCTTTACGCTCTCTTTTTCCCAGGTGGTGAAAGCATGTAACGAAGGCGTCAGGAAGATGAGCCGAACAGAGCAGATGATCAGCATCCAGAAGAAACTGGAATTCAAGATCAAGGTACAAGCACAGGCTGATCACTCTCTGCATCCCGATGGTGTGCGCACACAAGTGGCAGCAGTAACCTAGTTGCACTCCTTCTAGTGAGTGCTCAGTGGTGGCCGGGTCTATGCTGTCCCCCTCCAAAGCCTTTGCAGGGGATGCTGCTGCCGCAGGCACGGCGTCCGTGCGTGTGGTCCCCACACACGTGCTGCAGAGGCCAGGGCAGCACTGAGGCCGCCACGTTGTGCGTGTGCACAGATGTGAAACACTGGCATCAAACTGCTTGTGCACGGTGGGTGGCTCCTGCTCCAGCACTAAGTTCTGCCTCTTCCCTCTCACCTCTCTTCAAAATGCAGGTCAGCTCTCAGCTGTTATTTTACATTACAAATGATGTTAGAAGAAGATGAAGGCTACAAAGTAAACCTTAAAGCTGGAAAATAATAAAATGAAGACCTCTCCCACCATTTTAATTCATCCCTGCATTTATGCATTATGCACCCTCTAATTACCTGCTGATGATCTATTTCGGCTCCACTCAGGGAACGACTGAGTCAATACTTAGGAGTGTCTGACCAAATCTCATTTAATATATGCCATGAAACTACAGTGCTGAGTAAAAAATTGCTGATCCTTTTCTTGAATGCTGTGGAGATGCTTCTCAACTCTCTCTGCTTCACAAACTTTAAGGAGCATATTTAGCTTCCCAGCAATCGATTCTAAAAAATTGAGACCGTTTGTTTGGAAAGCCGCACGGGACGTCCAAGAATTTGATTTTTTTCCAGAGCACGTTACCACTGTGTCAGGGCTAGTCTGCAAGACAGCACTAGATTGGAGTAACTACAAGGCTGTTTTCACCACTTGTAGACCTGAGACTGTAATGACAGGCAGGAGCTGGTTCAGCCCTGCCTTAGGCACTGGCACAGGCAAGGCTCCTCCGGTGAAAGAGTGTGGAAAGACTGTGCCACCACACGTGATGAACACGGGGAGGAAGTGAAGGTGGAAGGCGTAGCAGTTATGCAGATTTTTTAAAGTCTTTCAGTCATTTGACTGGAAGCACAGTAGTTTTTTCTAATGTAAGATGTATTTTGTTCCGAGTTTCCTGTTTTTAACACAATGTGCAGTAAAACTCTAGCAGAAGTGCTGTTGTGGCTGCGTAGACAGTATCTCCTCCTGGCTGGGACAGACCCAACCAGTGAGAGCCTTTTGTAGCTAAAAAGCTGATTACACATTTTTGAAAGTGAGTCTTCCTGGCCAGAAAGGCTCAGCCCAGGTGATGAGACATGGGATCTCTCAGAGACAGACCAGGCTGTGCAGGGCGTAGCCTCGTAATTAAATCCAGCACTTGGCACTCCAGCATCACCATCCTTGAGTGTGTGTTGAGTCCTGGGCACGCTACCCTCTCTGTCCTGCTCTGCTCCATTCTCTGCAGTGCTCGTTGTGGTGATAGGAGCTCACTATCCTTCCCTCTACATCTCCTGTTGCTTTCAGCATCTTGACAGCATAAGCCCATCCATTTTTGTGGTTTTCCTGATCTTTGCTGTCTTTCCCTCATTTCTAGTCTGTGCCCATCATCTCTCACTCTCGCTGGCTCCTAAAGCAGGGGGAATTGCAGCAAATGAATGGTCCAAAGACATCACGAACACTTCGCACCAAGAAACTCTTCAGAGAAATCTACTTGTTCCTTTTCAATGATCTGCTAGTAATTTGCCGGCAAATTCCTGGGTGAGTGCAAAATTCAGGTAGTATATACGGCACTTCATTAATCCTGTTTTCCCTGGGTTTATCCAAGCTGCGATGCTGTGCCCCTGTCCTGTTCTCTGGGCACAGGGCGGGTATCCTGGCCTGACCTCTACACTCCCACTTCAGCAGTCACCTTGCTTTTGAGCGCAGTTGACTCTTTGTGGGTGGTACAGCTCTCTGCAGCTGAAAACTTACGGCAAACAGGACTTGAAGAGATTCTAGGCCAGGTCTCCCAGCAGGATAAGCAAGCATGTATCCACCAGTTTCTGCAGAGCGGTGATGAGTTACATCAACTGGTGGGCTGACCCAGGAGGCCTGTCTTCCTGTCAAGAAGTGATTTTTGACTCATCACTGCCTAAAGAACAGCTCAATTTTAGTCAGTTAAACTTCTACAAAAGAAGGCTAGAAAATCTGAGAAGCAGAGAGGAACATAAATTTAGGCCTGAGGGGAGCAGTTATATTTGACATGGTGTAACCTGCCTCAGGAGGAGGAGTCATCATGCTCAGGACTAGGTCTTGTGCAACTAGACACTAGTGAAATACAGCAGCACAAACAGACGGGTCCCAGAGAACAGCACGTTCTTTGTAGCATTAACTAGACTCACCGGTAGAGAGCATCTCGCCAGTCCCAACGTTTCTAATAAACATGTCGCCGCAGTGTCTGTACGGCTGGAAATATTTTGCTTCTGTGGCAGCTTGTATCCAGAAAACACAGAGGCATTTTACAAATGGGAATGAATTAAGCCTCACAGTCCCCTCTGAGGGAGCACCGTCTGTGTTTTGTGCATGGGGAGCTCGGAGAGCGCAAGCAACTTGTTCTAGGCCATGTGGGATGCCTGAGGCAGAGCAAGGAGAGGGTTTCTTGCTTTGCGGTGGGTTTTTGTAGCCACCCGCTCATCCTTTCCCCCAGCAGGATGTCTTTTCTTCCCTCCTGCTGTGCAGCAGTTCCTGGTCTGTGTCCTCAGCACAGTTCTGGGTGGCTGAAGCCAAAGTCTTGTGGGATAACTGCAGTTTTTCCTAATCTCCTCCCTAACTTCTCCCAGGGACAAGTACCAAGTGTTTGACTCGGCTCCCCGGGGACTTCTTCGGGTAGAGGAGTTAGAAGACCAGGGGCAGAGTTTGGCCAACGTCTTCATCCTGCGGCTGCTGGAGAATGCAGATGACCGGGAGGCCAGCTACATGCTGAAAGCATCGTCCCAGTGAGTACAACAGTCACTCCACCAGTGCTCAGCACTGCTCTCTCCCCAACCCTGTGCAGTGGGGGCCAGCTCTCCAGGCTTACCAGGGGCAGGCAGGCAGAAGTCCCCTGGCTGCAGCTGGGCTGGCCCTACGGACCTCTCTGCCCAGCATTGCTTTCCCGAGGCTGCCATCAGTCTGTCCTAATGAGAGGCACCAGGGAACTAGGCAGGTTTCTCGCCTGTACGGTGTATTTGTAGCATTGGACAGGCACTTCGCATTCCAGGTCAGAGAGGTCAGAAATCAGCACCAGCACAGCAGCCCGACTGACTGACAGCCCGCAGTATATTGAGAAAGCAAAAGCAAGGAGGCTGTGCCCTGCGCACGCTGCAGCACCTCAGCTGGCTCACTCGCAAAGACGGAGGCTGTGCCTGACCTGCCCTATGAAGCAAAGTGGCTCCTGCACGCAGGCAAAGGTGAAGAGGCCTCTTCCTCAGCGCCTTCCACAGCCAGTGCTGATCTTGCACAGCCCTTCCGCTGCTCGGGACCTCCTTGTCTCCCTGGATACAGGTTTTTTGGCTCACTGATTTTTCACTTCAGGCTCCAACAAGCTCAGACTGGGCAAATGATTCAGCTGCGCTAACACAGGCCCGATTGTTTCAGAGCTCAGGGCACAGTTTTCTCATTGACCCAGGCCTTACCAGGCCCACGTCTTCTTGGCACAGCATCTGTGCTATTGTAGGTGCACACGTACCACCAGCTAAACAGCTACTAGAGATGATGCACACCCCCAACTGGATGTTACCTTGCTGTCAGCAGGCCAGCATTTGAAATCCATATCCCTTAATGAACACCAGTCCCAGCTGGGACTAGATCCTGCTTCAGCCCTGGGAGCTGCACCCTGACCCCCCTCAGCGCAGCACAGCACCGACATGAGGAGGACAAGCCCCCAGCACAGCAAGCAACTGCACCTTCTCCCCAGACACGCGGCTGCAGCCTTGCTGTACTGAAAATAGAGATGTTGGTCACGTTATGCGGGGCAAACGCACATTTGACGTCCGTGAGACTTGGTTGTGCAGAGACCGACAAACCAGGCCAGGGTTTGCCCCAGCTCGGGAGAGGCAGTTACAGTTCTGTGCTTCTGCATCACATCCCATCTTCTAGATGGCCACAGTGAAGATGTGGTCCAGCACATGGCATGCCAGCGGGTCTTCTTCACTAATATGTGATGTAGCAACTGCTGAAGGCTGCTGTTCCAGAGCTGCAGGGATGATCAGGGCAGTACCAGGCACAAACTGGAAAGCGCAACAATTAGAAGAGACAAATGGGTGCTAAAGAGAGACTGCTGCATCTGCCCCACCACCACTGCCCAGCTCTGAACCCATAGGGTAGTGATGACCTGCTGGGTGGCAGCTTGCAGCTAATGCCCTGGGTGGCTCTGCCAGGAGCCAGCAGCACACGTGGACACAGCTGGTCGCAGGGGCAGGACCCAGAGAGCCCTGGGAGGAGCTGTGTGCAAGGCCAGCCTGAAGCACTAGGTATTCCCAGCCCTGCAGGTCAGCCTGCCAGCACTCGTCCTTCATGTCTCTGTTTTAGGCCTTCTCTCCTCCCAGAAGACACTGGTGGCTTTAGATGTGTGTCAAATTCAGGATTTAAAACTACCATCAGAGAACGTAGAAAGTTCTGGCTCCCTTGGGGTCCTCCAGCCAGGAGCTGGAGCCTGTGAAGATGAATTTGCCCCATTTCTAAGCAGGGCTGAAGCCTTGAGGGATCAACAGGCCTGTGGCTTCCCCAGCACCTGAGATCTTCACTCTCCTGCTGCAGGCCTAGGTTTTGCATAACAATGTGTTGGATCTAGTGACGTGTTCATGCAGGGCTCTTGTCTCATCCACTGCCAAGCGAGCAGTACCCTCAGCGTGCTGCAGCGTTAGTCTGCAAGAGAATTAATCAGCTCTGCCCTTTAAACGTTCCTGCACAGCAGCTGTGGGAATAAATAGTTTCTCTAGCTGCTTTTCTCCAGAAAAAACAGCTCCCCTTGACCCAGCCAGGGGCTGCTTTTGCTGGTTAGGGCTCAGAGGATGCCATGCCCCCATCCTGCTGCTCCCCAAAGGGGTATCCTGCTGCTTCTGGGGACAGCCCAGCCGGGTGGCCCTGCAACAAGCCTGGCCTATGTGGCCAGGCCCAGGGTTCTGTGGCATGTGTGACATCCCAACTGGTGTGTGCAACGGGGCTCAGCACCGCCAGGGAGTCCAGGACCCCGGGAGCAGGCAGGAAGGGGCTGTGAGAGGAGGAATTTGGAGCCCAGGGCTGGCTGGGCAGGAGAGCTGGGGTCCCTGCTCACAGCCTCCGTTTGTCTCCCTTATCCAGGAGCGAAATGAAGCGGTGGATGATTTCACTGGCTCCGAACCGGAGAACCAAGTTCGTTTCATTTACATCCAGACTTGTTGGTAAGAGATACAGCATGAGAGCCAGGAGCTCTTCACCCCTCCTCCTTATTCTGTCCTTATCTCAGTCGAGCTCCAGGCCTGGAGCATCTGCTGAAGCTGAACCCTCTCCCTGGGCTCCCCTTGTGTTTACACAACTTGTCTCTGGGCCTGGCCCTGACCTTGCTCCCCTCTAGCCTGGGCTGGGCAGCACCCTCCCACCCAGGCTGCTCACAGGTGGCGCTGCAGTGGTGATGGGCACCCAGCTCCCCTTCCCAGTGAGCTGCTCCCTCAGTCCCTGTGGTCAGGGCACCCCTTGACCTCTGCAGGTTTTCTCACCCGCTCAGAGGGACTGTTTGCAGAGCTTGTGGTGCTGCAGCCACCCTAGAGCTTGTGCTGCAGCCACCCTAGCCATGCTGCCCTGCGGCAGGCCCCATCCCAGTCCATCCCTCACTTTCACCCTCTTCCCTGGCAGACTGCCCGCAGATCCAGTGCGTCCACCCGTACGTGGCCCAGCAGCCAGACGAGCTGTCCTTAGAACTGGCCGACGTCCTCAACATCCTAGACAAGACAGATGACGGTACCAGGGACGGGATGGGGCTGGGTTGGGAGTCACTGTAGAAGGGTGGGCTTTGCTCTAGGCAGACAGCTGCCGAGCAGACAGGAGGGACCCTCTGGGCAGGGAGAGACCCCCACATCGACATCGCAGCCAAGGGGGCTCACAGCAGGAGGAGGGAGTTACTGCCACCTCCTAACACTCAGCAGATCCAGGCTGCCTTGAGCTGTGGCTGTGTGAGGCCTGGCAGGGCTGGCACAGCTGCCCCAGATGTGTCCCAGAGCTGTTCTTACCTTATGCGGTGCTTTGCATCCACTTGGTCCTGGTCCCTGGGGCATGCTTGGAGCTGGTGGACTTGGTCACACTGGGTCTCTGCTGGGGACCACTCCTGTGGCACACGGGGCAGCGGAGGGCACTCACTGGCAGCAGTGCCAGCTTTCTGCTGGCATCCTTTGAAACAGTTTTCCAAACAGTGCTGCTCTGGTAAATGGGCCTCATTAGCTAGATTTACAAACTGGGTCTGCTCCAGCACAGGCCTCAGCAGCTCTGTAAGCTCTTCCCAGCACAAGTGCCCCAGTGCGGGAGAGAGGACCAGTCCTTCCCTATTTATGCCCCATCTCTATCTCTGCTCAGGCTGGATATTCGGTGAGCGTCTTCATGACCAGGAGAGGGGCTGGTTCCCCAGTTCTATGGGGGAGGAGATCCTGAACCCCAAAATCCGAGCCCAGAACTTGAAGGAATGTTTCCGGGTGCACAAGTCGGATGACAGTCAGCGGAGGAAACTGGGCAGCAGAAACCGCCAATGACTGCTGGTGTCCCTGAGCCTCTGGAGTGACTCTGGGAGAGGGCTGGAGGACAGAGGCTGCCAGCTGGGAGGACGTGGTGGTGGTGTGTTGGGCCATTGTACAGAACCTGGTGTGCTGGACCAGGCACATGCACCCCTGAACAAACAGACTGTAGTTCCTGGGCTCCCCACCATACTTCCCGCAGCACTGATACTTCCCCGGAGATCAGTGCTTTGTGCTGGCTAGAAATGCCCCCCCCTTTTCCAGGTGTTCTGTAAAGCCCCAAAGAGCACGAGCCAAATGGACATGGCCCGGAGGCCACCAGGTGCCGGCCAGCTGACCCCCCTGCTCCCTGCACGCTCGCTGGGGCTGCCTCAGGCCGCTCAGGAAAGGCACGTGGCCACAAATGTAACAAAGCAATTAATGTCACCCATTTTGAGCACTTGCAGCTCATCCCTACCTTCTGAATTTGGTGCCCTCCTAAAACAGCATGCTACAGAGGTAGAAACTGAAGCAGAGCTGTCTCTCGCTGCCTTGTCAGCACAAGGCTGGGATGAGCCCCAGCAACTCCACCTTCCTCAGTTCTGCTGAGACCCTCAATCTGCTTCCAGTCAAACTCCCCAAAATGCTCTGTACCCAGCCCCACGCCACCAGCAGCCCTCGCCTGCCTGACAGCCTCGAATCACATCTGGGCCTTGCCCCGTAGCTCAACCCCTCTTCCACAGCCAGCACCTCTCCACAAAGCTGCTGCAGAAGCCTGGCGCCGCGGTCGTTCCCACTTGATCTGGCACTCGTGGTCTCCGCCTCTTGCTGTTGCTGAGGCACAGAGCACCCCGGCTCTGCCAGCACCACCCCGCACACCACCACGTACCACTGGAGCACCGGCAGGAGAGTGACATTACCCCAGGAGCTGCTGTCCTGTGTGCTGTAGGAGGCCCGGTGATCGCTGCCTGCATGCTTGTAACCCGCTACACCCAGCTGCACGCACAACGTGTGGGCACAAACTCCCTGTACAGGCTCACCTCCGTGTATATACGCAAATCCTGTTGCCAGCAGAGCCGGATCATCACTCCTTCCAGCTGTGGCACTGAGCACTGCATGAAGCCCAGGGCGCAGCACTGAGACGGGCCAGGGGATAGATCCACAGCAACCACTTGTTCAGCAGCCTCACTCTAAACAGTCCCACATGTGGCTGCAGCCGAGGGCGTCTTAGCTACAGGCTGGTCCCAAGCTGCAACCAGCATCTGTCAGGGAAATCAAATATTTGGCATCTTCCTGTAACGCTGCGAAGGAGAGTCTTCCAGGTGCTGTGGCTGGCACTGCTATACCTCCAGCAGTGCCATGGTTGTGCTCAACAAGGGGATGGAGAGCAGGAGCCTCCCAAGGGAGCCAGGCACCAGCCACGTGCAGGAAATGGAGGAGCGTGGCTGTGCCGACGACAGTGCGGGGAGGAAGCAAGACATTGGGGAGGTGCTGGAGCTGGTCTTTGGGCCACACAGGGCCCGGGTTATAGATGGAGTGTGTGGCATGAGGCTGGGGCTGTCATCAGGGCTGTCTGTACTGTCACCATAGCCCTGGCACAGCCAGCCCAGAGTCAGCCCGGCACTAGTGAGGGTGGTACAGGCAGCCCCCAGTACCAAACTGCTGGGACTCACAGCTGTGAAGGGAGAGTGAAGGGGTTCCCCCCCAAAAGGCCTGGCTCAGTGCCACTGTGTTAGCATGTGGCAACAGCCAGAAGGGCTGTGCCTGCCCCGGCCACCTGTAGTGCCGCCGAGAGAGGGCCTGTGGGCAGTGTGCACAAGCCAGAAGCTCCCGGCTCCCTGCCAGTGCCCAGCCCAGAGCTGGGGGCCAGGAAGGGACCACAGCCTCCAGTCTGGTGCTTCAAGCTCATTTAATGGGGAGACAGCCCCTGTCAGACCCCCCCAACAGCAGCCTGCAGCCAGCTGAGTACCACCAAACCGCCAGCTCAGGGTCCAGCAGCCAGAAATTCTCTATAGCAAAACCCAGAGAAGCTCCAGCTCTAGAAATCCTTAAAATTACCTGAGAAACCACCGCCACATCCCAGAGCCTCCAGCTTTGCAGCCCTGTGGCCAGCCCAGCCTGGGCCCTGCAGGACCACATGCCCACCTGGGACATTTCTCATGGCGCAGAAACGCTGCTCTGCCCATCAGGAAGGGCTCTGGCACCACCGGAGGGGAACGGGACACCTCACTTATTTTTTGGCGGGTGGCGGGGGTGGGAAAAAGAGGCCCAGGGCTGCCCTGCACTGACCCACGACCCACCACCAAGGCCTGGAAGTGGCCCCAGACCCTCTTGCTCTGTTGTGACTTTAGGACTCCAAACCCTAGGCACAGGCTGTGCCATTTTCAGGCACCAAGTGGCATCCAGTGTTACTTCCTCAGACCCAGCCCTGCACGCCTCCCTTTCAGTGGTCTCAAGTGTTGTACAGGGCCAGGCCTGAGGCCCACAAACACAGGCTGGAGCCCCCCCGGCCCCGACAGGCTGCCTCAGTACACTGAGGGGAACTTCTCGTCGTCTCGTTTTTCTGTGTGATGAAATATAGCTGAGCGAGCCAGCACCAAAAACCATGTTTACGTTGTCTTCCTCCCCTTATGCCCACCGCTTGCCTCCTCCCCAGTCTAGCAGGGGGGCAACTGGCTCAAATGCAGAGGGTGGAACACGAACACGGGGTGGAACACGAACACGGGGTGGAACACGAACACGGGGTGGAACACGAACACGGGGTGGGGTGACAGCGGGGAAGGAGCAGGATGGTTTTACACCAACTTGATTTTCCCAAGGAAAGCTGCCCAACACAGTTACCACCACCCAGGGCAGACCAAGAGAGCTGCTTCCAGCTCAGAGCCACTCACTGCTGTGGGTCCGACGTTACCCTCTGTGGCTGAGCCTGCTGGGTCCACATGCATCTCAGATCCACAGGCCAAGAGGAAAGAGAACTTTGGGGTACAGCGTTGTTGCCCAGCACAAAGGCTGGATTTGTCACATGTGTGGCAGTGTTCCTCCCAGGGGGCCCTGGGCACACAGGGTCTGGGAGCAGCTGAGGGCAGGAGACAGGCTGGTTGTGTTACAGAAAAATCTTTTATTAAGAGTTCAGGAGGCCGAGAACTTTCTCAGCGTGATGACAACCAAGGCCACGAGCACGGACGTACCCAGGAGGGAGGCGATGACAATGGCACTGATCGCTCCGGGCCCCAGCGAGCCTGCAGGAACAGAGAACGAGGTGGCATGAGGTTGGCAGAGCCAGCATGTCCCAGGCGGGGAGGGCTGTGGGCATCACCCCCACCACCAGTGTGTTCCCCAGCCATTGGGCCACGCTCCTGCCCTGGCAGTCCATGCTCTGGCAATGGTGGCCCTGTCCCCATGTCCTCGTGCAGCTGAGGTGTGGTCTCGTGCCTTAGCAGCATCGAGCCCTTAGGCATGGCACTGGAGCCACTGCCACCTTGGCCAGCTCTGGGTGACAAGGTCAGCTGCCAAAAAGCAGGTCTCGGGCACAGCAGCACCGAGAGCTGCTTTGCTTGCTGCAGACCGGCACGGCAGCAGACCCTCTCCAGAGAAGGCTTTTCAGCAGGGAAGTTTCCCTGAGCAGGTGACAGAGGCACTATTCCCCTGGCCCCCGCCAGCAGTGTGGCTGGGGACAGGCCACCTCTGGTGCCTCAAACATGTCCTGGGAGTTGATGGGCCCATAAAGAGCAAATTTACTGCAAGGACAGCCCAGGTCACCACAGGAATGACCCACGGGGAGCCCATCCGCGGTCACGTACCGTCCCCAGCATCCAGTCGGTGCAGGTGGGTAGTGTCCTCAGGTTCCAGCTCGGAGGTGTACGGCGGGAAGGCGGTGGCATCCGAGAGCCGGGCAGTGGTCGTGGCAGCATCGAAGGGGCCGGCTCCAGAGGGCAGCTCGGGCGGCTCGTTCCAGAGGGTGGGGACTGGACCCTGTGGGTACTCTGCTGGAAGAGAAGCACCCACAGTCACTCATGGGCATAGGTGGCCTCAGACAGGCTGGTGACAGCCATAGTTCACCAGGTCCCTGGGCTCCAGCTGCCTGCTGAATGTCCCAGCGTGGGTGGAGGGTGACCTGAGGGCTCAGAGAGCTGGTGGGGTGGAGGCCTCCTCCAGGAGGGCATCACCTCTGCAGAACACCAACACCCAAAGCAGCTGAAGGCAATGCTGGTACCCCGGGGTGAAACCACACTGCCACACACTTCTGTGGCAACCTGGTGTACACAAAGCATGTGTGGGACAACAGGGAGCTCCCCCCAAGCCTGTGACCTCTGCTCACACACACGCCCTGCAGGAACGGCCAGTTTTGCTCATGGATGCCCACAGGACTGGGCTGGGAGGGGCTGTTGCACTCCTGCAACAGACAGAGGCCGCCTGCACTGGCCAAATTCACAGCATCCCAGGGTCTGTCTATCCCGCACCACCAGCCGAGTAGGATGCCAGAGGCACTGGCACTGTGCAGGACTTGGCTCCCCACAGACAGGAGCCCCAACTTCCCTCTGCCCCACCTCCACACCGTGCTGGGGAGATGAAAGCTGGGCCGGGCTCCGATTGATGTTACCATTCCCCTCCAGTTATTTCTTCCCACTGTGGGGTCAGGGACCAAAGCAGAGAGCCCTCCCTGTCTGTGTGTGGCTGAGCTGAGCACTCCTTGTCAATGCCCGGCTTGTTCAGGTGGGCTGCGGCAGGAGCGGGAGACATTCCACAGCTCCCTGCCGAAACCACTGGGAATGTTGCACCGGGATGGAGGAAGAAAAAAAAAGGGGGAGGAGGCGGGGGGGGGCAGGAAGCCACCAAATCAAACAGCACCCAGCACCAGGGGCCACCTCAACTGACACAATATTATTGGGGCTGGGAGGAGCTGGAGCAAGCAGCCCACGCTCTCTGGTGCAAAGCACAGAAGTAGGCCCCAGGCACCCTGGCTGGGGGCAGCGTCTCTCAGTGTGCCAGGGCCACTGGTAGGTTTGGCCCAGCCTTCCCTGGCCCAGCAAGAGAGGTGGCAGCAGCACATCTTGGCAGCGCCACCCTTGGCTTGAAGCACCTGGTGCCCTCCTTGCCTCCTGCGGGCAGCCGGTGCTTTGCAGGAGGAGAGGGAACTGAAGAACTGGCACTAACACAATCGGCACTAACGGGGCTCCACCACACTTTGCTCTTCTGTAGGAGCTCTGCCTCAAAAAGAGCAGGAGGACCAACACCAAAATACTCACCTTTGCTGCCTGTACAAACCCACTGATAGGACTTAACCACAGGGCTCACGTCAAAGAGTTGCTCCCACTGTCCCCGGAGCTGTTTGAGGCTTCCTGCATACCCAGGAACACAACAAGTTCTAGGCAAGTTTTTGGAAAGTCCTTTCTACAGCCATAAAAGCTACAGTATTTTCAGTGTGACAGCTGCCAGGTTTAACTCTGGCCCAACAAGTGATGACAGAGACAAATCAGTCCCCAGCCTGAGGGCTGTGACACCAGCACAGCCTGGCTGAGCCACCCTGGGAAGAAGCTGGGAGCAGCAGCGAATACCACGTCCCTACACACTTGGTGCGTCCATGGTGGCATCTCGGGTCCCTGCTACAAGCACACACAAGAGGTTTGTGCTTCTTGAGGGCTCCCCGGAAACACCTGAGCTCTTTGTAGGGTTGTTCCCAAACCATCCTACAAAACCAATCGACTAGCAGACCGGGGGGCTCTTCCAGAAACTGCCATTTCCAGGGAACCTCTCTTATATAAACCCTGTGGTTTAGCTACCAGAGAACAGATCAGGAGGAAATAGAGAATTCTGTGGGCAAATGTAGTTAAAACAAGGAAAAGAATGGGGCAGAGCTGGGGCTATTTAGTTGGCAACAGTGGCATTAGGAAGCTGCTAGTTTAAGCACAGACCAAAAGCAGGTAACATCCCTGAAGCCCCCGTTCCAGGCTGCTGAACAAGAAGAGCTACGCTCCAGCTACAACTTTCCTGACTGTGTCAACACCACCAGGGCCAGCACCAACACTGCAGCCGTTCCCATCTGGCAAGAGATCACCACACTGGGAGGATGTTGCTGTTGCATTTCCCAACAATGTTTTTCTCGCCAAAGCCAAAAGAGCCGGGCGTACCCCTCACATCTGACCGGGCGAAAGGCGTTAGCTCAGATCTGCAGGCACAGTTCAGGCAGGCTGTAGGACCTGGAGAGGGTCCTTCCCAACTCCCTGTTCTCCAAGGGAGGAGAAGGGAGTGCTCTCCCTTCCAACCACACTGCAAAGGCTCTTTTTCTAACCAGACCCACAGGTCCCAGGGAGTCTCTCCTGTCCCTAGTGCATCTAATTCCTGAAAACTTTATTGCAGCTCTATTTAAGCAAGGCACAGAACTCATTTTTGATAGCCAAGTAAACGGTCTAATTTGTTAACGATGTCAGTGATTTTTAAAACCTGGATAGAGTCCTGGATGGCTTCTGGATAAGTATTTTGTTAATCCTCCTCATCTGCTTAAAACATGCTTTCAGTTCACCCTCACAGAAAGGGCAGAGTGTGCTCAACTTGCGTTTTCTGTACCGAGTTCTTGCGGTTTTACCTTAACGGCGCTTCAACCAAGGGAAACACAACTTCTCCTTTCAGTCGGGTCTAGTGCCTCGCTAAAAGGAGTTGTCAGCTCAGAAGCAGCAGCAGAGCTGTGCATGCGAATGAAGTGAAACACCCGCACCTGAACACGACCAAGAGCCAGGGCTTACTGCTGGGTCTCCTCTTCGGTCCCTGTACCTTGATGCCCCCCCGAACAGCTGCCGAGAGTCCTGCAGCAGGCACACGGGGTGGGGGGGGGCCACAAAACCAGACACAAGCACCCAGAGAAAGCTGCCTGCAGGCAGGTCTCCCCCAGGCAAACTGCTGCTGCCTGGGAGAGCGCCCGTGTGTAACCAGCACTTCTCTTTCCAAGATTCGCCTTTGATTTTCCCTCCTAAACTAACAGCTCGTGTCCTCACATGCCTACGGACCTGCCTGTTTGAGAAGCCTGACCACCCCACCCAGCTGTCCCCACACATCTAGCAGGTCTCTTTAACAGCTGGAGAAGTCAGGCCTGCTCCCCTCCGCAGTACCCCAGCAGTCCCAGTGAGCGTGAGCCACGCTGCACATCTTTAACGGAGCAGCATTAAGGGCCACAGTCTTGTTTCAGTCCTCGGGTAAAAGCAAGAAAGGCGAAGGGGAAGGACAGAGCTTGTGTTAGGTGTCAAAACCCAACACACATACACTGTTAGTAAGGTCTCGCAACTTCACACCCGGAGACAGTCCTCCAGGGGAAAAAGACAAGTGAGAAGGGCTCTCCATGGCCTTGGGACAGGGCACAGCATTTTTCACTTGTGCAAGAAACCCAAATGCATCAAAATCTCAAGCAAAGGGGTGCAATTGAGGGTTGGAACCCAAACGTCAAAAGCAAGGTAGCGTGTGGCTTTCCTGTTCACCCAGAGAACTTCGTAGAAGTAAAGAACTACCAAGAAACATGCCCAAAACACATCCATCTCAAGACCAGATGTTTAAAACAAGTCTTAGGGCCAGCCCTATCTCTAGGAAACCCACCCAGTGTGCTCATGTGGTTTGTTGGCCCTGGAGTGACTCAGCAGGGGCAGGCCCTGGGCACACCGAGGGGCTACCAAGCATACACGAACTCCGACGCTGCCTCTGAAGGCAGAGAAACCTTGACCCCCTGGCAGAAATGAGCTCTCTCCCCCAGCATTAACCCTGCCTCAGCACTACAGCACAGGCTGA
The DNA here is from genome assembly GCA_020746105.1 of Trogon surrucura. Taxonomy (NCBI): domain Eukaryota; kingdom Metazoa; phylum Chordata; class Aves; order Trogoniformes; family Trogonidae; genus Trogon; species Trogon surrucura. Next base: position 20,369,956 of record CM036625.1, on the reverse strand, counting down.
GGGCAGCCCTTGCACCACAGGCTACCAGCGACATCCACTTGCTAAAAACAGAGCTTGGGAGCACTTCAGACTTGAAATAATGTTACTGGGGTTTTACAGGGCAAAGATAGAACCTGGAAAAAATGGACTAGATTTCAGTCCAGATGGAAGACAGCACCTCTTCCCTCCCACATGCTGACACTACAAATTGCCCTGTTTCAGGGAAACGGCTATTCTGCACTGCGTATCCTTCCTCGCTCTGGGTTACTTACAACTGAGGCCAGGAAAAGGGAAGAAAAAGACTTTCTACACTATAAAACAACACACCCCGAGTTTTCTGAATGATGCAGGGGCCCATCAGGACTGCATCAAGATCTAGAAGGGACAATGCCAAGGGCAGCTTGATGAAGCCGCTATTTCCATGCTTGGTGAGCTGGTAGCCCATACATCAGGTACTCAGTGGCTCAAAGACTGGAAAGTTCTCCATAACTGATAGCTCTTGAATCTGATGGTAACTGAAGGATCCTTCAAGACACCCCCAAACAACCAGAACCTCCACCACATGCAGACTCTGCAAAATATCAAAGTAGGAAAATGTGGCCACCTAACACCTTCATCGCTGGAGATCAGCCACCAGTGACCAAGACTTCCTCACACAAGTTGGTTTCATCATCTCCTCATTCTCACAGCCTGTCAACAGGAGGTGACAATGAGACTCTCCTCCTCCACTGGGGGACAAGTTTATGCTTACAGTGACAGAAGTGAGTGGCTCAGTAGGACCCAGATGCTCGGTGGTCCTGGCAAAGAGGCAAGGGCACCCGCTGTAACTCGAGCACTGTGCACAGCTTCAGCCACAACAGTTCATGGATCGACTTCATGGCACCCAACTCCACGGCTCACATCCTTTTCATAACGTGGGGCTTTTATTCCACAAGTTTTAGTGTCTTCACATCACATCCTTTACAAAGAGGGGGAAATGCGACCTGCTGCTTTCTGTGGAGTGCACATTCCACCCCCAACCCAGCAGCCCTACTCGGGGAGCTGACATTAGTGTCACTAATTTATAAGCAATGTCCGTGCAGAGCAAGGTTGAGCAATGGTCTAACAAAGACCTGGTGTAAGTCTGGGACAGACCTGTTGTAACAGCAGCATCTTTTAAAGAAATTTTCATGAAAAAAACTATTAACTCACATTCTAGTATCTGAACTTTAAAAACTCTAATATTTTCTTCTCCTGTTGCTGAGAACGAAGACACACAAGCTGTTACAGAGAGATGTTCTTGGACAAGGTCTTCTCCTCCCCTGTAGGCATTCTGATGTGCTACTGCTCTGTAATGTATTTCCACATTAGCTCAAAACAAAGGAACTCCTAAATCCATACTGGAGTTTTACTACCAAACATATAAACATGATTCTGAAGCCAAGGGCTTGAAAAGGCTTTTCACTAACTTCCACTTCCCTTGGAGCTCTAAATCCATTCTATGAATTGAAACTGGTTTTGCTGATGGAAAAAAAAAAAAGTTATCTCTTCACAATCCTCTAGGACTGTGCTCTAGGCCTACCTGTGACTTGGGTTTGGAGAAAGCCAAAGCGGAGAAGATTTGGATGTGCAGAAAGTCCTTGAACTGTCTCTGTTTCCTGTTGTACCCAAATGATGGGGACAAAGAGGGCTAAAGAATCGGTTGTTTCCCCATTTTTGACAAACTGAATACTGGAAAGAGCTAAGTAACTCAGAGAAGAAATTCACACTTTGCCCAGAGGCAGAGCCCTGACCATGCCATCCAGGAAGCCAGACTGGCTGGGCAAGAGGCCAGACAGAGGTACACAGCCCACCAGCACCCCAAAAGCGCTCTGACTGCTATACCCAGATGGGAACCTCAGTGGCCAGTGAGATCCTTCACATCTTGCTGAACTCCTGAGCACTCACTTGAGGCTCTTGGTACTTAACTCCGAGTCCCTGCTGTGATAAAATTAAATCCAACGGAGGGAGAAAACACTTGTTCTGGACCTTGGGTCTACAAGCCCAGCTCCACTTCCCAAGCCGTGGCCCTCTTCAAGGCAGACCCCACGTCTGCCAGCCGTGCAGGGCTCTGCTACGGGAAGTATGAGGTGCTGAGAAGGGAGGGCAGTGGCTGGGTGAACTCTGAGGCCAGCAACGGGCCGTCCAGCCTCAGGTAGCCACAGCGGGCACAGGGCCAGGGCAGGGATGAAAAGAGGCCTTCATCGGGAGCACAAAGGGCAGCCTGTGATGCGCGAGTGCCGGCAGCTCCAGTGTGGAGCAGCACGGAGAGCTGCGGTTCTGATGAATGTTAAATAAACTTGTTTACAGAAAGGCAGGGCTGCGTGTGTGTGCCTGGAGACGGGAGGGCTGTCTGTGTGCCCTTCCCGTCTTTGTCTGCACAAGGCAGGAAATTTCCTTTTCTAATAAGGTGAAATGCAGAAAAAAATTCCACTGGACACTGACTACAAGTCCGCTTCCCAACACAGCAGAAAACTGTTCTGCCATTGGGACAGCTCACCATACAGATTGGTTCCCTCACATCCTCCTTTGAGGTAGGAGAGAACAACAAATGTCTCAAAGGCCTCAAGCCTCTAAAATGCCCCAGAGAAAGCGCGGAGTCTCCCTCACTCCTCTGGATCTGCACGCTGCGTTCACTAGCACAAAATTCTTCCAAGAGCTGCCGGCCTCGCTGCACGAGCGCAACTCACCCAGGAAAGGAATCGAGTGAACTTGGGAGTGTTTCACAGGAGCAAAGTGACAGAGGGAGGCAGCAACGCGTACAAACCACAGCTGCGATGCCGAGCTGAGAGCAAGTACACAGGAAAGCTGGCAAGGCAGCGGGCAGAGCAAATATGCACCAGAGTATGGAAGCTTATAATAGTGTAAGAGAAATCCTAGCTCAGAGATGAAGCAGATTAAATTTTCACTGGAAATTAATCACTTTCTGCAGAGTGAAATATTGTTAGCAGTTAAGACCTTACCTTGCTTTGGGGAAGAACACTGCCACTGCTTCTGGGAGCACGAGCAAGCTACAAACTGAAACTGTGCTTAAGCAATTAATGTTCCACTATAAAAAATAAGAATAAAAATAAATAAAAAAAAAAAATCAAAGCTCAGAAGGAAAACACCCACTTTTTAGTGCTGATTTCTTAGTTACCTTAAAGGTTTCCACTCAAGAAGGTGTCCTACAAAGGGAGGATCTGTGGGGGAAAATACTAGCTACAGTAATTCTGCTCTTGCACCCACAGATGTTCCAGCTAGGCACAGCGATGAATTCCCCTACCTACATGAAAGTTGCTTTAAAAAAAAAAAGAGTCATTTCATCTGCTGCTAGATGGTTGGCCAGGATCTCCCCCTGCCAGGCAAGATGCTCAAAGAAAACTGGAAAGGAACCACGATCTTGCCTTCCTCTGGGACTTGAAAGGCAGGACAGGAATTCAGGAAAACAAGCGCTGTGCTCTTGCCTGTCACCTTGGCCCAAGCCATCGCTCCGGTCTCGCCTCTGCTTACAGAAAGAGGCTGCAAGCGAAGCGGTTCCCTACAGGAGCTTCCACTGGTGTGCTCAGAGCCCGTCTACGGAGTCAGTCTGGAAGCCGCATTTCCCTCACTTGCAAAACCCACCTCGGAGCAGCCGGCCTTCACCTGTGCCTGCGGCTCCCCTCAGCCAGCACAGCTTTGCTAAAGGCAGGAGCAGGTAAGGCTCAGATTACCACCCACCTCCTTAAAAACCAGCACCTCACAGACTAGGTGTCTCCCCTATTCCTGTTCCCATCACCTCACTGAACACGGTCAGAGCCACGTACCTTGTCCCAGTGCCGCTGCCTGCCTCGGTGCACCCAGCTCTAGACAAACCCAGTTTAGATGCACACCTCAGCTTCTGACCGACCAAAACCTTTCTATCGACGCTTTCAGCTCCTGCTTACAGCAGCTGGTGTGAAGTGTGCTGCTGTAGCAGAAAGCACAGAAGGAACCACAAGCTGGCACACATGCTTTAGCCAGAGAAAAATGCTTCTTTTCACTATCGTAGCTTCTTCCTAACATTAAAAGCTAAGAGAGCCTTGTCCCACCAGCTGCCAAGAGTGCTTCACCTACTTCTGACCGATCTGTCTACCCACCTACTGCCACAAACGCTCGTATAGGTGCTGCTGCTGTTCTGCTTGGGAAAAGTCACAACACATTTTCTCCGCTTGCCCCAACAGAAACTTGGTCTCTGGTATGGAGAACATACCACCAGTCACCAATTCCAAAGCTAGTTTCCATTAAGCAATTATAATTCAATAAATATTTGTGGACATGTGCAGGGGAGGGAGAGGAGATGCAGGTTAGATCCCAGGCTTTCAGGCTTTAAAGGCAAACAAAGCTCCTTACCTGCCAGCACAGCAGGGACCAGGATGCCGCACAGCATCAGCAGGACCAGGCGAAGGACTCTGTGGTAGGGCATGGCTTCCCTCAGGAAAAGCGTCAGCAGGAGTTCTTAAAACTCTTCAAAGCACGAAACAACTTGGAAATTTCACTGGTGTAATAAAAATTTTGTCCAGTCAGGAAAAAAAAAAAAAAAAATAAAAAAAGAGGCAAGAAAAATTTCCTTCACAACAGCAAGTGGCTAGAGAGAGTGCAAAGCCCAGCAGAGACTCACTCTCTCTGACTCCTAGAGCACACCTCCTGCTGAAGGCAGCTCCACCCTCCAAAATCTGTGCCTAAAACCCCACAGGCAGCCGAGCCGCTCACCATCCGTCACCCTGCCAGGCCAGTGCGCACGCGAGCAGTTGTTGGCCTTCCCTGAGGACCAGGGATACTCCTGGAATCCTTCCCTCCGGCCGGCCATCCTGCGGCACGGCAGGTAACACAGGAGCCGCTGGCGCAGCCAACCCCAAAGCCAGCAGCCCGCTCGACGGCTCTGCTCTCTCCTCGGCAGCCATGGTCTTTCCAGGGTGGGCAACAGCAAAGAACACGGGCCTCAATCTTTTGAGGCTAAAACACTCTAAAACGGAGCCAGAGCAGCCCCATGGCATCCTTGTTTTTTGGGTGTCATACTTACAGAGGTGGAGCAGGAGCCGTGTGTGGTCTCCGCCGGCAGAGCTGCCCGTTAAAGCGTGGCAGGAGTTCCACGAGAGTCGCCTTTGTCAGGCCAGGCGAGCGTCCGCCTTGGATCCCGGCTGCACAGACACGACCTCCTCCCTCAGCCCTCTGCCACTGTCCCTCCCCTCCCAGTGAGCTCGTGAAAAGTTCACAGCAGAGAAACCCGAGGTTTGTTTCAAATCACGTTTGCACCGATAAGAGACTTGGGAAAGGATGAAGTGTATAAAAAACGGGAACGCTCCAGCTTATTGTCAGAGGACAGAGGAATTTCACTGGGATTTTTTTGAAGTTGACACAAGGATGAAATACTCTACGTTTCCGTTCAGAAAAAGATGTTAAAAAGTACAAATACACCCAGGGGCAGTTCTTTGCATTCTGAAAATATGACACAGGTAGTTTTGTCTTAAACTTCAAATTCAGATTTTTTTGCTAAGAGATCTCTGTGCTTTTTAGCTTTCTCTGACAAGCAGCCAGATACAGTTCAGCTGTCCTTTCAATTGTCCTGCCTGCTGCAGTTCTGTACAGAAGTGCCCTGTGAGGGGAAGCAGAAAAATCAGAGAGGACTGAGCCCTGTCCCTGCAGCGAAATGAGAAGTTAGGCAGTAACCTGGTGAAACGTGCTGAAAAGAAACCTCAGACATCTCCTGCATCAAATCCAACATCATCTGTCAAGCTTAGATCAAAGCCCCGTTAGCTCTCCAGGAGCAGACACAAAGCTGTAGCTCCTATTTTTCCCATCCATACTGATCCCAATGGCCTGTGCTACAGAAACAGGTCCAGTCTGTCACAGAAGGTGAACGGGCAGTCGGTCACCCGAGCATACACAATCTGAACATGCCAGCATCTTACCTTTGGGCTAAACGCAAAAGCCAGAATATTAAAACATTAAGAACAAGATCTTCCCCACTGACCCATTATCCACAAGCTGTCAGAAGCCAAGCAAGGTCCTCAGGGTTCAACAAATAATTGTGCGTCTTCCCTGCTTGCATTTCTGCATTTTCATTTAGCGATCGACCAAACTGTTCCTTTCCTACTCTCCAGCCGAGCTGGAAATTAACAGGCTGTTGCTTCTTTGTTACACAAGTATAGAGTAGACCAAAATTAGCTTGTAGAAAATTTGATCATACCACTAAAAACCAGCAAGTACGTAGGAACTAGACAGCTTATACACGAGAAAAAAGAACATTAAACCAAACTTAAATTATCAGCCTAAAAACGTTCTGGTCTCTTGAGACATCAGCTAAACACGATGCAAAACTACTGTGTAAATTCATATTCGTCGTGGTCATGTGAATGGCAAAAGGACATTTACCAATAAATTTTACTGTGGTTTTCCACACAAAACCAAGCAGCAAGCAGAAATAAGGCTTTTGTCTAAAAAAGGAAGCTTACAAGGTGTCTGCGTGAACTTTATGCTGAGGGGAGAAATAAAACCTCTCATTTAGGGAAGGGAATTGGAGTGGGTGGGGTGGTCACCAGTCGGCATAAAAAGTCTCCGTGGCCGTGTGTTTGTATTAACAGAAAACCAGCCGCGGCTTGATCCCTCCCGCACCAACACCACAAGCGTGAATGCACGTGTTTCTGTACGGAGAGGGGGCAAAAATTAAAGCTTTCTTGTCAGAATTTTCCAAACTTAGCTCACTGGTGTTTATTTGAACTCTAAAATTATCAAGTAGAAAAAACCCACCAGTATTCCTCACCAGGGAAGAAATAAAGCAGCAGTTGTTGTTCCTTATCCTGTGTATTTGCTTGTTGTTTCTTGATGAAAACTGATGCGAGTCGAGTTTTGGGTCAGTTTTAGCACCAGGAATCATCTCAAAACTCAGCTTTGACAGAAGCAAGCAGAAAGTTTTCTCTCAGATATAATACAACCAGGTTTTATTTAAGTTCTCTCTTTTTCCCCCCCCCACACTGGCAAAAGTTCAGAGGGAGTTTAAAGTTTTGTAAACATTTTAACTACCCCTCTTCCCCCTTTTATGAATTTACAAAGCAAAGGAGACAGGGAGACCAGATTTGCAACAGTTCCAAGTCTCTCCATGCTATTGGATCCAAAAACTATATACAAGTCTGCAGCAGTCTCTGTATAGTTACTGTACATGTTCGGGGGCAGGGGGAAGAGAGAGGAGGAGGAGGTGAAGGTGACCCCAAAAAACGAATAAACCAAACGAAATAAAATCCAAAGCCAAACTGCTCTCGAGTAACTCGAACTGTTTTCTTTAGGCAGTGATGACAGAACAACAGACACCTTTGTACAACTCCACCAAAACCGCAGCGAATCTCCCTTGGCAGGCTATAACCCTCTGGGAATGGGAGATGGGACCGGGGGTTGAAACTAAGTGCATTTGGCAGTTTCTGTTTTCTCTCTTCCGTGGTGCGTGCACATGGGCGGGTGGAGAAGGGAAGGTGGTGTTAATCTTTCGGTGAGAGAGGAAGGTTACGACTCCATAAACGCTTAGAGATTATGGATCCCAGTGAAGGTGCGCGAGATAGTTTAAGGTGTAGAAGATAAGCAGGGCCGTCATTGCACATAGCTTCGCCCTCCACAGTCTCTCTTCATGACAAAAGGGCAGCTCTGCCCCTTAACCCAAGCACTGCTTGAAGTGACAGCTAGCTACAACTGCCGGGGGATATATCTGAAAGCCAGTGTTCACCCTCACCAAAGAGTAAAGATCCACACGGTAAAGATCCTACTGTGTCTCTTAAACGAGACAAATTTGCAGGAAAAGAGCTCAAAATAAACTGGTCCTAACCCTCCAAAGGTAGCATTTAAGGGATAAATTCAACCTGAAAGAAGAGATGCCACCCCCATTTTTTTTTTTTTTTTCCCCAGAGTAGAAGTCCCCACTTGTCCGGGAAGGCAGGAATATGCCGACGGGGAGCTCCACCAGCTTCAGCATCACCACCTAATGAAGACAGACTCGAGCTTTCCCTCCAGAAAATAATGTGCTGAGAAGGGCTGGCAGGGGGTGTGCAACTTCAAACCAACCCAAGCTAAACTGCGCCCGCCACCGCCCCTTCTCCTGCTGTTGCCAGTTCTAAGGTTAGCTTATGAATGCAACTCCTGGCTTGGGAGAGCACCTCTTGCCCTGATGGAGCGCGGAAGTCAGCATCTGTGTGGCGTTTTGGTTTTGACCAACATCTGTTAACCACAAACTCTCTCTCTCTCTCTCTCCATGACTGCATGTGTTGGATGTGGTGAGAGTAACCAGGAGAGGGAAGCAATGGTTTTGCAGAATCCCAATTGATTTTTTTTTTTTTTCCAGGTATGTCAGCAGAAGAAATCACAGCACAGTGAAAGCTTGCTGCCCAGATCAGCCTCGTCGTGAACGAATCCTATCTCCCACCCTCCCAGGACTCTGAACAAAGTTCACTTGACTCTAGGCTGATGGTAGGAACGATGCCTGTGCAGTCCTGGGCACAAAGGGTTTACTGGGGCTAGAGGAAGCAGCCTGAGATGATTGATTCTGTGATTCACTGCGAGGCAAAGAAGAATGCATGGTGGAGAGTACTGTGTCCAAAACGGAGAATCCATGGTTAACAGATGCAGGAAAAGCCAGTCGATTTGCACATGCTCAGTAGTCTTCCAAAGTCTCTATTTCTCCCATATTGAGCCGCTCTGATGAGGCATTCACTGAAAACCCTGTAAACCAAAAAGGACCTGTGTTACAAATCTGGATGCGGTATATTGTATGTGATACAGTACATCTGCTACATGCAGCAGCATGCATAAGATACAGTGAGCAACATATACCAAAAACTCAAGAGGGAAGTTCAGTAAGGCTAGATATAATTACTCAAACTGGTTTTTCCTTAATAAATCAAAGATAATCAACAGTATATTTAGGGAAGTATCACTTGGGCTTTAAAAACAGATCGGCAGAAGACTGTTTCAGCCTTCAATCAAAAGACGTCACCTGCAGAGCTGGTGCAAGAAGCATTTAGGCACTGCGGTGACATGGCTCAGCAGCGTCTTGGAAGGGAGCATGTTTTGAGTCCACTGGTACCTGGAAGTACCCGTCAGCGCAGAACTTACACAGCCCCAGGGGCAGAAACACATATGTTTTGTGAACTCGGAATCCAAGTGTGAGGTCACGCTCAACACTTCAGGGTGTTTGAGGAATTCTACCCCTTAAAGTCTAAATACATTACCTATGAAAACTAGTGGCAATTCCACATATTTCCAAGCTTTTTTTTTACAATCTTCTGTCTCGAGAGTACAACATGAAAACACACAAAGTTACACTCGGCTACGCAGATGGTTGAAGATACATTCTACCCAACTTTTTAACCAAGCTCTGAGGACACAATGCACATGAAAAAAGTGCAAGAAAAACAGCCAAAAAAACCCCCCCATTTTTGATGAGGAAAATGTCCAATGCATCATCTACTGAAAACCGATTCTATGGCTGCATCAACTCCATGTGGAGTACAAGAAAAAAGAAAGTTTTGCTGTGTAAGGCTACTAACCACAAACCTGACGTTTCACTGTCTTGAGACTGCTTCACAGGCTTGCTCTGTGCTAGAAAACAAACTGCTTTTCACAGTTATCTTCAACAGGTAAAAAGTGTGCTGTTCAGTAGGTTTAAGAGAATTGTTCTGGCTCCCTCTCGTGGCAGTTTTGTTACTCAAAATGTTTTGGAATTAGTTTGTAATAGTGCGTACTGATTTTTAAGAAGCTCACAGTTGCAACTTCTTAACTGTATTTAGCGATAACTTCTCCACGTTACATGAGCAGGTTTTAAAGTTCTTCAACTGAAGACCCAGATCAGACTCACAGGACTGGCACTCAGGGGTGGCATAAGTCAGGATTCCACTGAAAAGTTCACTGAAGTTCAACACAGAAATCATTGGTTTAATTGAAGAGCACTGATTTTGTTGAGAACACAAGGGAAGTTGATAGGGCTCTGTTAGAGCCTTAAAAAAGCAGTCACTTCCAAGGGGGTTAATACCAGGCTGCTTTACATGAACATGAACTAAGTAGTGCCAGCACAACAAATACGGGCCCAGTGCGGTGCCCTCGTTTCCTTTTTATCACACACAGCACAAATGTTGACGCATTTACTCTACAGTGACACATTACATCCCACAATGCTCACTACTCGTGTACTGACACGACGCCCTTATACCTTAAGGCCGCTTCAAAGAAACCTTCCCGTCAATGCTTTAGGGGCTGATTAACTACCAAGCTCACATAAAAATTAAGATTGAGAACGCAATTCTGACAAGGGTAGCTCAGGTAAAAAGGTCGGAAGAAAGAACAGCAAGCCTCAAGAAGCCATTTCCTCATGAAGACACAGAAAATACGCTTTTCTTAAAAGAACGAATTAGCATCAATTCACTAAGGTAAGCAGAGGTCAATTCAAAAGAGGAAAGGCAGTTTAACTGACAACCCTCAACTGCTTAGAGGTTTCCAGGTAATAATCAAGGTATTGAAGAGGCCTTTGCACAAGGGGAAAGCTTGACAAAAGTTTTCCATGGAACTTATGTAGACTTTCAAAAATGATTAAATAGTAATAATACTGAAAAATTCTAAAGACAATTCAAGAACCTTTTCTGCTCAAATTCTATATTCCCATTTAAGGTTAACAAAAATTCTACACTCCACAAGGCTTTTTAAAGTTAAACATTAATTCCTAGAAATTAACACTGACCTAACAAGCTGGGATCTGCGCGAACCATTTTCTGTTTCTTCTTTTTCTTCCCACTCTGCACGGCCTCAAAATTGGATTGCTGGTTGTTGCTCTGATTGGTCTGAAAGACCGAATGTAGCGAACTGTGGTTCATCCCCCACACTGAATCCTAGAAAACAAAGCAAGTACAAGATTAAAGGGCAATTAAGTTTATTTATACTGAAAACCTTCAGAGAGGCAAAAGCACCTTCTTACAACACGTGTGACAGCACTAGTCACTGATGCATCACAGCTTGGGTCAGCACGCTGACACACTGTTTCATCCACAGTTGGCCTTGACTATTAGCTATAAAGGAAACTTGATTCTGCAGGAAACATTTGTAATCTGCTTAATTCTCTGCATTTCACATGACGTGCAAAATCCTGCTCATCCTCCTCTGGGTCCAGCAGAAACTCAGACTCTTCAGACTCAAACACAGCCTCTATACACCCCAGGGACCACAGCGAGTAAGATTTACCTGTTGCTGCTGCTGTTGTCTCTGCTGACTGGCTTTCTGTTTGGCACGGCGCTCAAGAAACTGCTTGGCAAACTCCTTGGCCTCAGGAGTATCTCCAAGATAGGCTCTGATGTAATCATGGACCTCGTAGGGAGACTCCACTTCCTTCAGGAAAGAAACAAACGTGGGAACTGCAAGAAGAAGGCAGACCGTGAGGGAATGCACACGATAAACACAAACTTGAGAGTTCTGTTTCAAGTATTTGCTAATCAAGTAGCCATGGCAAACCGCTCGCCCTTCCGAGTCCCCTACAGTAAAGATGCACGGTTCTGTCTATTCTGCAATCAACACAAGGATAAGAAAGCCAGCTAAGGTGATGAGAAGGAGAAATAAACTGACAATACTAAGGGTATGTTAGCCCCATCAGCTTTAGCGCTCCAATTTAATGCCAGGACCAAATGGGAAATACTCTTCTCAGAGCTGTCAGCAGGACACTCTTTTTGGCTGAAGCACAACAGATCACATTCCACAGCAGGTGACCTGACCTGCAAGCACCTGCAGTTCAACAGCTAGCTCACTCATAAGCCTACTTTACCATCTTTTTTTCCCCATAAACTAACTTTGTTGCACTGAATTTTATTTTAATGTGGAGAAGGGCAAAGCAAATCACAAGCTGGGAAGACATCGGGACACAAAGTAGCCTCAGAAGGAGGAAGCTCACTGGGGATGCGCGATCCACAAAGGCACCGCAGGGCCACAGCCTCTCCCGAGACGCACAGCCAGTTCGGACATCTCAAATGAGGCCAACAAGTTACTTCCAGTACCTCTCCTCAAAGAGGAGGGAAGCTGGGAACTGCAGTGGTGAGAGGTATGATCCAGTTCCCCACCCAGGTTCAGGGGTCCCACAGAACCACAACTTTGCAGCATGCAGATGTCGCAGCACAAGGATTTGCACTGGTCCATAATGGAGGCAGTAGGATGCCTGCAGTGCTTTGGTAGAAGAAGCACCAGTTTGTGATCTCGGACGGGGCACTCCTCTGCGTGCCCTTCATAGCAGAAAGCTCAACCACTTCCGCAGCAAAAAATGCTTTGCACGGGGACATAAGATCACAGAATCACAGAATCACAGAATCACAGAATGTTAAAGGTTGGAAGGGACCTCAAAGATCATCTAGTCCAACCCCCCTGCCAGAGCAGGATCACCTACACTAGAGCGCACAGGAACGCGTCCAGGCGGGTTTTGAATGTCTCAAGAGATGGAGATTCCACAACTTCCCTAGGCAGCCTGTTCCAGTGCTCAGTCACCCTCACAGTGAAAAAGTTTTTCCTCATATTTTTCTGGAACCTCCTGTGTTCCAGCTTCCACCCATTGCCCCTTGTCCTGTCAGTGGACGCCGCTGAAAAGAGCCTGGCTCCATCCTCCTGACATTCCCCCTTGACATATTTATAAACATTGATGAGGTCACCCCTCAGCCTCCTCTTCTCCAAGCTAAAGAGATCCAGCTCCTTCAGCCTTTCCTCATAAGGGAGATGCTCCACTCCCTTCACCATCTTTGTGGCTCTACGCTGGACTCTCTCAAGCAGCTCCCTGTCCTTCTTGAACTGAGGGGCCCAGAACTGGACACAATATTCCAGATGCGGCCTCACCAGGGCAGAGTAGAGGGGCAGGAGGACCTCTCTTGACCTACTTGCTACTCCCCTTCTAATACACCCCAGGATGCCATTGGCCTTCTTGGCCACGAGGGCACACTGCTGGCTCATGGTCATCCTGCTGTCCACTAGAACCCCCAGGTCCCTTTCCCCTGCACTGCTCTCCAGCAGGGCAGTCCCCAACCTATATTGGCACATGGGGTTATTTTTTCCCAAGTGCAAAACTCTACACTTGCCCTTATTAAACTTCATCAGATTTCTCCCCGCCCAGCCCTCCAGCCTGTCCAGGTCTCTCTGAATGGCTGCACAGCCTTCTGGTGTGTCAACCACTCCCCCCAACTTCGTATCATCAGCAAACTTGCTGACAACATTCTCTAATCCCTCATCCAGATCGTTGATGAATATATTAAACAGCACCGGCCCAAGCACTGACCCCTGAGGGACCCCACTAGACACAGGCATCCAGCCAGACTCGGCCCCATTGACCACAACCCTCTGGCTTCTTCCCTTCAACCAGTTCTCGACCCACCTCACTACTTGGTCATCCAGACCACACTTCCTCAGTTTACCTATGAGGATGCTGTGGGAGACGGTGTCAAAGGCCTTGCTGATGTCCAGGTAGACCACGTCCACTGCATGGCCACCATCCATCCACCTAGTTATGTCTTCGTAAAAGGCTATCAGGTTGGTCAAACATGACTTCCCCTTGGCAAAGCCATGCTGACTGCCCCTAATAACCTTCTTATCCTTGATATGCCTAGATACAGTGTCAAGGATAAGATGTTCCATCACCTTTCCAGGGATGGAGGTGAGGCTGACCGGTCTGTAGTTACTCGGGTCATCCTTCCTGCCCTTCTTATAGACTGGAGTGACATTCGCTTTCCTCCAGTCTTCAGGCACCTCACCTGTTACCCACGACTTACCAAAGATGATGGAGAGTGGCCTAGCAATGACTCCCGCCAGCTCCCTCAGCACCCGTGGGTGCATCCCATCAGGGCCCATGGATTTATGAATGTCCAAGTGTTCAAACTGATCCTTAACCCACTCCTCATCAATCAGGGCAGACTCCTCCTTTGTCATGACTTCCTCTGGGACCTTAGGGGACTGAGGCTCCTGAGGACGGTCTCCAACAGTGTAGACAGAGGCAAAGAAGGCATTCAGCAACTCTGCCTTCTTTCTGTCCTCTGTCTCCAGATCGTTTGGCTTGCACTTACAAGTGACCCGGATCCTCATCCACCTGCCTGACAAGGCTTCCTCGAGCACCAAAACCCCTCAGCAGAGCTCTGGCTGGCAGACTTTAAAAGTATTTCCAGTCCTCACTGATTTGTTATAGTCAACCCAACAAAAACCACAGAGATGATGTTGCAGCCAGCTCTGCAGACCACTGTTTAATGATGCCATTTTGCTGACTGCATGAAAAACATTACTTTGATGTCATTACTTTCCCTGAGAACTATCTTGGTCAGGAAACAAACCAGGTAATTGCTTCTCACAGCAGATTGTTTACATTCCTTCCCACCTCTTACCATCTAAGTTGTTGGCTGTGTTGAGTGCATGAAGCATCTGTTCACACCACTGAGTGAATCCATCCTGGGCTTTATTAACCCCCTGGAACAATTTCAACAGCTTCTCCTCTTCTTCCACCTTTTTGTTTTGTCTACTTGTAATACCTACAGATTTACTGAGGTAAAAAAGCCACACATATAATCAATTATAAACAACACATAATCAATACATATAATCAATTATAAATTACTAGACTTATCAACAGTACCGTAAGCAGTACAGTGTTATAAGACTTGGTAGTTTACAAGATGCAAACATCATTTAAGAACCAACTAATTTTCAAAGTAGGTCACAAAATAAATAGTGAATGGTCACCTAATAGGTATTTTTGTTGTCAAAACGGATCCTGAGTGACACAGGAAAAAAAGTGAAAACGTATGAAGATGTTATAACTGCTAAGTGATGATCTCAGGAGTGGTAGCCTTTCTTTGCAAAAGCTCCTTCCCCAATTCCTACCTGAGGCTGGCATTGCTTTTGTTTTTATTGGTCGAGTTACGAGGTCCCACTTCCTTCACTGCATCATCCCAGAAACCCATGTTTGAGTTTTTGGTATCAGCATTACTCCAGATGCTACTGACTAGGTCAGACGCCCACTGGTTGCTGGGATTAGTGTTAAGGGAGCCCCACACTGAATTCCCGATGCTGGTGTGCAGGTTAGAGTGCTGTTGAAACACAACAAAGAGATCCTGGTTATTAGCACCAGACCTGGCAGAACAGTAACAAACAGACACGGAGAACTGTCGCGTGCCGTTTCCCTCCACATAATGATGACACAAATACCCTACGTACCGTAGTATTTCTGACTCTGTTCGGCTGCTGGTGCTGCTGCTGCTGTTTCTGCATCTGCCTTGCCTCTTCCTGCTGTATCTCCAACAGAGATTTGGTGGTGCCTGTTGGTTTGGTGACATTGCCCCAGCCTGACAATTTTTGTTGCTGTTGCTGCTGCTGTTGCTGGAGGGCCTTCATTAGTTCACGCTGCTGACGCCTTTGCTGTAGCATGCAAGACAAAAGTCCTTGTTCACACTTTCAGAAGATCATTACTATTCAAAAGTCTAGCTAGGAAACCTGTTTTAAACTGATTTCCCTCTCTTCTGAAGGAGTCAGGCTGACCTATTATTTCTGGAGTCATTAGTTACCGCAAAAAGGGAGACACCAAGTAACCAGTAAAAGCAAAATGTTTATTTGCCTAGGACAGAATAAATTTGTCAAATTACGACTGCAGCCAGCTAAGCACTTGGGGTCTTAGAAGATTACCTTCTCTCCTACCATGACTTGTTTCCCATCCCTCCTTAAACTGCCTTGGCCTTGTGTATTTCTGCAAACATACTAAGAATATACATGTGAAATAATTTTATATTATTTTATGAACCTATTACACTTCTAGGGTTAAAAGGGTACACTTTTCCCTCCTTCCAGATCCTTGTTTTAAGAAGCTATACAAGCTTTCAAACAAATACTTACTAAACCTATGCCTGAAAGATAGGATTTTCCCTCAGGCATTTCAAAAAACATTCCTCATCCTCACCACTCCTTCTAATAACTTCAGTTGACAGTTAAGCAGTCACATAGTTGAATCTACTCTTAGTATCTACCTCTTCTCGAAGCTGCCGTTCCCGTTCTTCTTCTAACTTCTGGATTTCTGCCAATGACAGTGTGGCCTGGGATTGACAAGCTCCTGAATTTGATTGCTGACCCCATGTAGAAGATGAAGGGAGCTGGGACAAAACACACATTTAATTACAAAACATTTTAGAGAATACTGCTGAAGTATAATCAAGAAAAACCTGAATAAGCCCATTGCACAGCGGGGAAAAACAAAGGCCACCTTTAAATTTTAACAAAATTGTATCAGTTTATCCTTTAGTGATAAGTACGGATAAGTACAAAGTACAAACTGTGTGCTTCTTGGGGTTGTCCTCTGATGTATCATAGTGTCAAAAACACGGTGTGTCAAGAATAATGCAACACATCACTGCCTGAAAAAAGAGCAATTTCGATTTCAAAGACTTCAGGAACTCCAGGCTTTAGAAACTTTCCACTGGCCCTTGCTCACTGCAGAAGAATAAACATCTGTGTTCATATGCAAACCTCTTTCCAGCACACTTCTACTGACCAAACCTTTTTCATTTTGCAACTTATCTTCCTCTTGTTTCTCCCATCACTTTCATAGTCAACTCGACCCTCTTCCCTCTCCAGATGGTTCAGCTGTCCCCACTCTGCTCAGTCTAGACAAACCTGACCCCAGCTGTGGCTTTGTTTACTATAGAGAACAGAAAGAGAAAGTTAAACTGCAGAACACGCTACCTTCATTTGTGCAAGTTGCTGCTGTTGCTGCTGTTGTTGCAGCCGTCGTAAAGCCTCCTGCTGCTGCTGCCTCTGTCGCATTATTTCTTTCTGGCGCTGGAGTTCCAGCTCCTTGCGCTTTCGCTCTTCTTCTTCGAGCCGCTGCCTGGCTGCCTCTTCTTCCATGCGTAGCCGACTTTCTTCAAGTCGCCGTTGAGCTTCTTCCTCTTCACGTGCCCACTTGGCAGCCTCCTCTTCCTTCCCAGGACATAAAGATAAATTAAGTTTAAGCAGACTTAGTCTAAATTTACTCCTACCCTGTGGTACTGACATTCTAATGAACCAGAGACAGGCCTTGATATCTGCAATCTGTTCTGTTCAGGTTCATTTACCTTCACACTTCTCAGGCAAGAAAGCCCAATAAGTATACCCATATCATCTAAAAATACATCTTTCCCATTGCTCAACCAAGGAACTTGGAAGAAAATGATATGTCCCTAGCTCAGACTAGCTAATTTCACACCAGGTTCCTTCTAGGAGTTATACAGCTTTCAGTCTGAGCTTCTACACTACTTACAGTCAAGTACTGCTACACTTTCAGCAGAGTAAAACTGGACAGGAATAAACGGAGAAGGGTTTTGACATGAAAGGAGAAAACATGTGACAAAGTGATGTTTACTGTTGCTACTCAACACTAGAGTTGCAAAGGAAAAGATCCTTCTGGTAGTAAAGGAGAGAAGTGTGTGGTGGGACAGAGCTGGTGATGAATGGCTTAAAGGGACGATCCTGAAAAAAATTCTAAGTAACAACTGGCAATTCTGAAATGGACCTAGAAGTTAATGTAAAGCCAATCATGTCAAACTAATCTTGATTAATTTGACTTAGGGACTGTGGCAGTATCAATCAGAGGGCTGGAAGCTCAAGCTCCCCAATATGGACTTCTAAAGCCAAACCCATGGGAAAAAAAACAATGAATACTAAGAGAAGAGAAAGGAAGAAAAAAGCTGCAACTTTAATAGTGGGTATAGTCTTGGCGTAGTACAGAAGGACGGACAAAACTGATCATCTCAGATGATGTTAAGTATTTTACAGAAAGGGCTCAGAGAGTCACAACTCAAATTATTATTCTGGTAATGCACTTTGCCTTCTTGTGAAGAAAGGAGTAGAAATTACCATGCTGCAAAGCCATTCTTAAGGCTCAAACCTGAAGAAAAATGCTAATTCAACACAAAGCTCTTTTCCAAAGGGCAGATCAGATTCTGATTATTTCATCCACAATCAGGATACAGGTAAACAACCTAGTTTTCATTTGTTTGCTACTGTCTACAAGCTCTGCTTTCCTCCACCAAAGCCTATGGTCTCTCAGGCATAGGAGTAAATTTCAAAGCTTGTTCCTTCTGGTAGCCTCCATAATTAAATAGAATAGGTCCCTTTTGCCATTTTTCACCTGTTTACGAATTAACTCCTCTCGCTGCCGTCTCTCCTCCTCTTCTCTTCTTCTCTCTTCCAATCTTCTAAGTGCTTCCTCCTGTTGTTGCCGCTCTTCTTCCTCCCGCTGCCGCCTTAGTGCAATTTCCTGCTCACGCTGTCGCCTCAGGGCTTCCTCCTGGAATTGGAAACAAAACGTCAATCTATAAATGCCGTTTTATCGATGAACTGCATCAGAACACAGACTATAACACGGTCTGGCCAGATAAATGGCCTCAAGAAAAGCTCCCTAGCTCCAAGCTAAGCATGATCAAAACAACTATATTAAACACTACAGACCCATGTGTTAACAAGGTTTTTTGATGCAATGTGCATCTCTTATATAAATTAATTTTGTTTAAGGAAAAAGAAACACATGAAATCATTGCCTATATTTGGGTTTTAAAAGAATGGTGTTGGAATGAAAACGTAAGGGTGAGACTCCTCTTTCCAGTATGTACTAACTGTACTTGAAAACAAAATATACTTTAATGTGTGGGTATCATTAATTCCTTTCTTTGAGGTGTCAGCTGTAAGTTGGAAGCTTTCCCTAGTTATAGGAGTTTCTAAACACTGACTGCTCAAGTGCATGACAAAACTCAAGCCACATCTCCAGACACCAGAAATAAGCTGAAGAAGCCCAGTGCACGTATCCTTTGGAACTTTCAGAGATGTGGAACTCAATGAAAGGGCTCTGACCTATACTATTTAAATTCTATGGGCAACAAAAGGTCTCCTGAGGGCTTTGATTTTGGGCTATCCCAAAATGATTTAAATAGCTTTCAATCAATATGTTTTGCTTTCCAAGCAGCAAAAACATTTACCTAAAAATAAAACAGAACCAGCCTTTAGCTGGCTTCCTGTACATTGGTATTAAAACAGGAGTGCATCTGTGCAACGCTTCGCCCAGTTCTGACTTTCCCTTGCATCAATAGCTTTGGGTTTTGCTGCCTTTTCTGATCTCTGAAGTCCTGTAAGTGTGTTAAGGCAATGCTGTTTTTCATCCTTTCAATTCTCCTTTCCACTTCGTGGCTTATCCTACCAGCTCAACCTACTTTTAGGACAAGAGCTTTAGGCTTTCATAAACACATTTTCCTTCTGAATGATCAGTAATGTGCAATTGTATTCCCAGAAGTTTGGGGTTTTTTTATAAACGATGTATTATTCACAGGATGAAGGGAGACTAATTGCACAGCAGGGATATAAATTTTGAACTCTGGTAAATCAAAGAAGTTAGTTTTGAAATTTAAGACCCTTTTACTAAATCTGATACCAAACCTTCATATATACACAGCACAGATAAACTGCAATACAGCTCCCTGAAGAACTGGACCAGATTTCTCTCTGATAATGACTACCTTCACATGTCTACAACATAACTGTCAGTAGACAGAACATTTTTTTTACATGGAATCCAGTGGCTCTGTAGAGCTGCTGGCTGCATATTCCTGTATGTCACTTCAGTGGTTTAGTGCTAAATATAAGTGCAATAAGTGTAATTTCTTCTTCCACAAGCCAGACATAAAACGTAGCCTGTGAATTGTTCTCATTAATCAAGTCCTTGACTTGTTATATTCACAAAAGTTTCAAGCACAGTACTACACCTCGACTACTTCTGTAGTTTGGGCCAGTAACTGTATTAATTGGACACGTGCAGTCACGTCACAGGGATCAAGTGCCCCTAATACAAATGGTAAAAATCTTCTGCTCATTGTTTCTTTTACTGAAAAAGTCTGCTGGGAAGGCGGGAGGTGTGCCAGTCCATTTCGTTTGACCAGAGACCACACACCAGGATCTCAGCTCAGGATGCCGAGCCAGGCTCAGGGGACATTGAGGTTAAGGTAGTACCCAAGAGAGATGAACAAAGTTACCAAGTCCTCCTACACGACAGCAGTTCATTGACATCTCTGCCCTACTTTCCCTTTGGGAAATGAGGTTAGAATTGCCATTAATAAAGCTGTGGGGATCTCTTGCTCAGGTATGCCAGGAGAGACACTGCTAAGCAACAACAATTTACAAAAGAACGACAACAACAAAAAAAAAAACCAACAAAAAATCACCAAATTTCTCTCCTCTAGAGAACTGAAGATGAACAGTGTTGTATCAACATGAGGGAAAAAAAATCTGCAAGATTATGAAAGGCTGGGAACCATGTGGCTAACGTAATTTATCTCCCTATTCTTCACAGCTATTGAAAAGGTTGTCTTAATATTTATTTCTGTATCTTCTTATTCGATGTTTTTGTTTGAGCATGTGACTGAAACATTCAAAGCTCTCCAGCTTTCTGTCGCTGACTTGCATGGGAAACAGACTGAATCCCTTTGGCTCTTACTGCTCCCTTATTCACAGCTTCCTGCTCCAAGAGAATTCCAGTATTATTTAGCATCTTTTCTAATAATTGTTTTCAAGCACATACATGTTGCTGTACAGACAGCTTATTTCAGATCTTTTGAAATAATCTATAACACTGCAGTAAGTACTTAAGTAGCGATCCCCATTTTCAACACTGGATTCTTAAGTAAGATATTACAGATTATTTTTTTTTTCAGTTAGTAACACCTGCAATTTTGCTTGTCTATCTTACTAGGGCTTCGAAATGTTTTTGGTCTTGTGGATCTCACCTTTGAACCAGGTACTTTAAAGGGAGCACTAAACACATAATTCAGAGAAAACAATTATTAGCTAATTATTAAACCTCAAATTTTGTTCCTGAAAGTGATCAATCATTACAAAATAGAAGATATCAGACCAGAAACAAAAAGAAACACAGGAGCTACACAAGCTGGGCATTACTGTTTGCAATTCTACAGTGCAAGTAATTGATGAAAACTATGAACAGAACTGGATTCAACATTTGTATGACATTTCATCCTACAGAATTGAATTTCTATTAATTATTTTTTTTATTTAGAATTCACCATCAACAGCATATTTACTAACCTTATATACTAGTCTTTTATGCAGTATTACATCAAAAGCCTTCCTGAAGTCCAGGCAGATTAAGTCTACTGCTTCACCCCTCTCAGCTCTCACTGTCATCTCCTCAAAAGAAGTTAATCAAATTTGTTAAGCATCATCTCCTCTGTATAAATCCATGCTAATAAATCAGTTCATCCCTGATTCTACAATGCCTTCCAGCACAGAAGTCAGATTCAAATATCAGACCATTTTTTTTCTTTTTTTTTTTTTTAAATACAGAATACAATATTATTTTCTTTTTCCAGAGAAGTGCTTAAACTCTTTGTTACCTTTTTTCAAGACATCACTGCTCAGAATTAAGCATTGCGGCAATTACTCCATTGGTAATGAACTAAGGTACTTGCTGTTACTGCTTTTCAAGCCCATTCTGCTTCCTTCTTGTAAACCATTATTTCCCATGACATCTCAGAAAGGGACAGACAGATTGTTTACTGTACAAATCCAAAGTGGACAAAAAAAACCTTTGGAATTTAACGGACATTTCTAAGAAGTTATACACAGCAGCATAACTGTCAGTCTGCAAAGAAACAACCCAAGTCTATTTATTTGAAGCCACCATGGATGACACACTGAGTTACCAGGTGATCAGCTGAAAAATTAGTTGTTATTATTAAAACACATCTAAAGCAACTTCACTCAAAAAAAAGTTAAACTTTTGAGTATATTATTGCTTTAATGCTACAGTAAAGCTTGAACTCGAGCATCAAAGGATGCTTTTCCACTGTATACCATCATGACCACAAAGTAGACATGTTAAAACCAGGAGCCATTTATAGACTTGATTCTTCGAGATACCACAAAAGCTACCTATGCTGCAGTCTACTGAAATACATGACCAGTGACAAAGCCCAAACACCGAGTGAACCGAGGTCTGTGACTGGCTTACAAGTGGAAATGAAGAGTCTAGAGCCTTCCTCATCAGAAGTGTCTCTTCCTTAAATCAAGAAACTTACTTCACAACTGCCTACCTAAGCACACAGAAAAATATTATAAAGGACAAAACTGTTTACTACTTTCACCTATTACTCATGTGCTACTTCAGAGGGAATTTATTGACTAACTTCTTGGTGAACAGGCTGAACGATGTGCTTGCCCTTATCCTTCACATACAGAGTGAAAACAAAACTTCCACTGTCTTTCCTTCCTATGACACTGAAGGAACAGTTATCTTTCTTCCACAGAGAATTCAGAAGTAAATGCTAGAAACATCAAGCAAATAATGTCTCCATTTCCTGTTTTTGTACTATTAAGAACATACTACAACTTCTATATTTGTTCTCCTACTGTAACACACATCACATAATTCGTTTTAACAAATTTGCTTGTCCAAACTACATCCTTTCCTTTGCCAAGTATGAACTCAAGAAAACAAAACTTAAAGACTCTATGACATAATCCAGATGATCTATTTAAAAAGGATATTTAGTAAGTTTAAAAAAAACAGGGGAAAAGAAGCTGTTACATCACTTTTTCCCCCCACATTTTATGTATTTGCAACAGCTGCTCAAGCTCCAGTCTACTCCAGAACAAACCCTTATCAAGAACCTAGATTGCATAAATGGTAAATAAAGATTAAACTCAGAAAATCTGGGCAACTAACTGAAGCCTAATATTGACCCTATGAAGTTGTGAGGGAATATTCCACATGGAATTAAAGCCTCTCAGCTCACAAAAAGGAACCTATCTTGACGTGGACCATCAAAGCCCAGTTTGCAGATTGCAATTTGGGCTCTTAAAAGCAAGAACAGAAGACGAATTATTTCATATACTCACATGAAAAATATTAGAACTGTCTTCGTTGGCACCTACCAGAGATTAATTAGACCCCACAGGATTCTTAAAGTGAGTTTTATAAAGGATTAAAATTAATTAGAGATTAACTACATTGAGGAAACTCACTTGCTTCCTGCGGGCCAGTTCTTCTTCTTCCCGTCGTTTCCTCTCATCTTCCTGCTGCCTCCTAAGTAGCTCTTCTTGTTGCCTCCGAAGCTCCTCCTGCCTTTTCCTCTCCTCTTCCTCTCGTTTGGCCCTCATTTCCACTTCTCTCCTCTCTTGCTCTAGCTACAATTCACATAAAACTATACTCAGATGCAGGTAACGTATTCCTACACCACTTCTTAGGGCAACTGTGCTGAGATTACAGTAACAACACAAAAGATGAAGCCTCTGACGGATGCTCTCCCTTAATGGTAATTTCACCTATCAGCTGGTTGCCTGCTGGGGCCAGATTCCTATGTCTAGAACAATTTCTGTTCTGTAACGAACACCAGTGCTCTAGTCAGTCTTTCTACAACAGCTCCTTAAAATAACCTCTGACTTTAAAGCTAGGAGTGAGTTGCTTTGCAGTCATCGTAAAATAATCAGTTTCAGGAAATGTGCAGAATCATACAGGTTCAAACTTGCAAAAATAATTAAGTATTAGAGTAAGTGTGGAACAACCCCAATCAACAGGACTCTTACAATTCCCCAGACCAATTCTGGTGAAAAGATGCAAGGATTAAGAGAAGGACCACCTGCTCCTACTGGCATGACAGCTGATGATGATCCCATTTTAACACAGAGGTGGCTAGTGACGAGTTTTTAATTCAAGTGTAAAAAACATAACCACAATTTCAGAGGTCAGTAGTATCCCACAGCAAGTTTCCAAACAGCAGTTCACAAGGATTTTATAACTGGTTTTGATAACCGCTATTCTCTTTATGGTGTTTTCCATTAAAATCTTATCAGAACTGTACAGAGCAGCCTGAGGATTGAAGAGCTAATAGTCTTCTGTTGGCTCAAGAAACACAGTTACATTGCAGAACAGCAATCCCAACTTCTTACAGTACAAAACAGTTTCTGACCTTTGCAGCTTTGGCCTTCTCGAGCTGCTGAAGTTGTTCTAGAGCTGGTCCCTGAGCTGCAGTATCAATGGGGAGATCCCAGACACTGCTTCCTTCCCAGACTAGATAGTGAAGAAAAACATTGACAAGCAAAAATAAGCACATCAACAAAAATCAACTGAAAGGGGAAAGACTTGTGTACACTGTTACTGTGTTTTATGAACTAAAATCATGACAACGTGTTAGTCTTAGTCAGCAGAGGGCCACCTCATCTTCCTGTAGAACAAGGCCTGTCCATTACTGAAGCAATAACAGCTTTCCTACAAAATTCTACACAAGAATCAGCTATTCAAACAGCTCCCATCAGAGCAGAACACCTTTATAGTAGAACACTCACTCCCTTTGGATCAAGGCTTTTCATAATCATTCAGGAAAATTACTATGTTCTTCACAGTTCTCAAACTAAATTTAAACTGCAAGGCAAAGTAGCCTGAACCAGTTAAAAATCATTTCCCCTAGTATCAAAAAGGGGGTGATCACCTCAACGATGCTGGCTCTTCCTCCATGAACTTTTCCTAATAGATCTGACACGTGCTAAGCATCTTACCTGTAGGTTGTGAAGCTGACTGAAGTTCCCATATTGAGCCAGTGTCCGGCACTGACACAGACCTTGTAACAGGTGGCATCATGTTCTGTTCAGATATTCTGCAATACCAACAGGAAGAGTCAACATGCCACTTGCAGGGAGAGGAGTGCTCTGCACAGGCACGAGAGTCAGTAACTTGTAACATACTCCTTTCCTTCCACACCTCTATTTAAAACAAAAAGGTGATGTGGACAGCACCAGTTGTTCACAGAGTTCTTGCTCATCTCATCCCTGCTGCCAAGCCAAGGGGTAAGCCAGCTACAGCTACAGTTTTGCATTTGCTGCTTATAGGCTAGTTTGTGGAACAAGGATCTAGTACTGCAGACCTCACCTGGCAAAGCCATTACATTACCAATACAACAGAACTGTCAAAAAGGTATGTTTTCAAATATATGATTTTTCTTCCTTTTTTCATAAGCATTCTCCGAGGCAAAGGCTACATATACAAAGCAATATTTGACATCCAGCAACTGTTACATATTCATACAATCTTTAAAATACGTAATGCTCGAACATGAGCAAACTTGAATAGAACTGACCACTGACAACATTATAATTATCACTATACACAAGTTACAGTATAGGAAGGACGGTATTCAGTTCAGTTCTGGGCTAACTCACCTCATCTTCAGGGCCTGGAACTGTTGCAAGAGAATAGCGAGCTGCTGCTGCTGCTGGGATGAGAGGGCTGCCTTTTGCTGCTGAGCCAGCACCTGTGCATACTGTTGTCTTCAAAAGAAAAGCAGAGAGTCACTTGTATTTGTTCACTTGCTTATTTATATAATGCCCAAGCTGCTGAAGTTCCACAGAGACTCATTCTCTGGGACTAATGCCCACTGACCTATATAATGCCCGTGCTAAACACCACAGGAAACAACCAAACAGGGCCTTGGGAAGAATCAAAAATACAACAAATTGGCCCACCTGGGCAGAATCAAATTTCTCTTCATCTTCAACTATGTTAACTAGATATTGCTGTCTCTCTTGTAAGATGTGCAATACTACTTCCCTTTTTCTATAAATGACATGCGGATTACCCTAATTAACCTGGCTTTGATGACTGCCCACCTACACAACTCAATTTCTTCCCCCACTACGACAAGTCCCGTTGACTACCGAGTCCCTGGCATTTGTAGAAACAGGTTACTGCTGTTAGAGGTGAAGCACTCCAAGTCCCATTGCCCAAGGCAAAAAAAATGACAAATCAGCTGAACCCAGACAATTCAAAATGCAGAACAGAACATTGCCACTGGAAGATCTCTGGGACAAGCAATCTTACTGTATTAAAAGGTGCTGATACTGGAGGTGCTGCATTTGGATCAGGGCCAACTCCTGTTGTCTAGTCAGCCGCTCTTGGTCCAGCTCGCCCTGTGTTTAGGAATAAAACATTCTATTTTAATAACACATATAACAGTAGTACACTGCAAAGGCAAGCCATGTAAGAGTTGCACTCTGAACTGAAAAGACAAAATAGTAAAATACCTAGACAGAGATCAGCATTTACAAAGCCTGTAGTACGGCGACTGTGAAATACTTGTATGTATCATAGGACCAAGTCTTTCACAAATCACTGAACAGCATTGGTCCTGTTTTAGCTTAAACCAGGACACACGGCAAAATAAATTATTTTAAAATTTTCTCCTCTTAAAAAGGTATTTAACATCGAGTTCAACTTCGGCGCTTGGAACACGTGCAATTCCAAGACAGAGCACTTGACATGTAAATGACTGGATTTCCATTTGTTCCAGAACTATTTGAATACTGTAACTGTCACATAATTACCAGATGTGGAAGTGGTGCTGGACCTGGAGTGAAGGGAACCCTGCCCCACATTTTCATGATGTCTCCCAGAGGCTGGAAGGTCTCATCACAGGCTCTTTTAACCAACAGTGACATGGTGAAGTATCCAGCCTGGAACCACTCTGCCATCTCCTGATTACTGAAAGGACCTGAAATGACACCAACCAATACACATGGGGGGAAGGGGAAGTAAGGCAATGTTGAGCATACTGGAAACAAAGAGTACAGTGCTTGTTAAAGTGACACAGTGCCTAGCATCAGGTGCTCCTGCCCGTCTGGTCCACTTGTCTGGACAGGTGGGACATTCAAGGCTGGAGTGCCAACGCACGTCTCTAGAGCTTTAGAATGGCTACAGCGCTCCACCAGGGAGCCTTCACAGAAAAGCACATGACTGGTTCTACCACACACGCTGGAGGAAGACGAGTCAGCTCCGAGATGAAAGCCAAGTGGCCACGGCAGCGTGGAGCTCGGTCCAGCTCACGCACGTCCTGCCCTCCAGCAAAGCTCACTACCACAGGCACAGCGCCAGGCTGACAACGATTGCCATTTCCAGTTGGGGCCTTGGCTGTACCCACTAGCTGACAGTGCTAAAAGCAGAAGCACTGCTTTTCCCATACAAACTGCATAAATAATTAAATAATCTCAGCCTGTTTCAACTCTTGCCTTCAAATCAGGAGCATTTTATAGAAGTTTTGCTTCTGGAACTTAGCAGACAAGCAGATCCACCTATGAGTGGACCACTACATTTTTTTAAGATGATGAGAAAAACTGTTTCTTTCTCCTTTCTCAGAAAGCTACACTTTTTCTTCTCTTCTTTTTCCTGGGAAAGATTTCAGCCACTCCTTCCACAGGAGAACTTCTATATTAATTTTACACAACCAAACGGACACAAAACCAGTATATAAATATAAAAAAGATTATTTAACGCAGTTAGAACCACGTAAATCTAAGTTTTGCAAGAATATCTTCTGAAAAGCAAGACTATTCAGTAACTCTTCCCTTCTCTGTAAGAAGTATCTTTAAAAGGTAATTCCTCACAGAGAATACAATACAAGAGGTATCCCAAAAAAACAAATTTATATGGGAGTGTTTACTTCTGGAGGTCACATTCAAGGAACTACTTATTCCAACTAAAAACAAGTTAGCTCACCACTGAGTAATAAATACCCAGCAGCAACTAACATACAGTGTAAAGCACACTAAGCAAATAAAATGACCTCCCAATTAACATCCTTTAAACTTAAAGGGGTAAGAAGAAAACCCTAAGGATGTGTAACACCTGTAGACAAGAGATTGGCACAGATTCCACAAATAACCCCACAAATCCTACCTAGAGCTCACAGCTGAGGAAGTCATTCACACAAAACAGCATTAGCAACTACTACTTAGTGACATACAGCAAGTAAGGAACTTGTTGCTTAATTGCATTTTTGGGAAGCAACTAAGCAGCTGCTAAAACGGAGCCCAAAGATCTCCAAAAGATAAGTGCCTTCTGAGAACGAAGATGCAAATATCTATATGAAAGGTCTGTTCCAACTATTCTAGCAAAAAAAAAAAAAATAAATATTGAGATTTCTTAAGCAAAAACTACAAGCATAGAACAGTATTATATAAATGAAAAACACACTCGCTGCAAGTACAATTTAAATTGAGATGATGAGTGAGCACTGCCTTGTGAAAACTTGTTTTCTCTTTGCTCTAGACTCTAAACAAACCAGCCTCCTTTGAATACTCAATGTCTTCAGGCTGAGACTAGAAAACAGATTTCATTGTTTCTCATAGATTCTTCAACAAGCTACTGAATGGTCACATTCTTGTTTTATTTCCACTCTTATCTGGAAATTTGAGTAACTACTGGCATGAAAACCAGGTTTTAATCTAACCTCAATTTACAGAAACATGAAGTGATGGGAAACCTTAGCTACAATGAAGTATAATTCTGAGATCAGGCATGCTCAGTTGATGGGGGTGGTGATGGGTAGAAGATCTATTTTCAAAACCTCATTCTCGAGTGGTAAATTCCCTGCACCGCTTTCATAAAAACAAGCATCAGTATCTGTTGGTGGTCATTTTGTGAAGAACTCTAACAGTTCTGTGAAACAAAAGAGGAAGTGTAAAGGGCACAGACCTACCCTGAATTTCTCCTTGCGGATCTTTGTAGTACCACTTCTGCATGGCTTCGTGGAACAACGGCATAGAGGAGCCCTTTGCTCTGTGCTCTTGAATTTTTGCTGCCAGTCTTTCATCATCAAGGGCACTGTCCTGCAGATATGCCACCATCTTCTCAGCTTGCTGCAGAAGACAGCAAAGAATACAAGAGTTAGATGCGTGCTTATGGATTTGAGAACGAGCACACTAAATACAACTTGATACTATGCAGTGCTCAACAGCATACCAGGAACTACAGGCAGCTCAAGGAGTGGTGTAATTGCACCACAAGCCATGAGCTCAGTCTAACACCTTGTCAGAAGCCTAAATAAGCACAGTTCATCTGCTTAAGTCCAGCTTTAAAACAGCTTGCAAGGAAGGTTCCCTCAGTATGATGGTGAAAATTGAGCAGGTATGGGAGCACTAGCCTGAAAAATGCTCTACATTCTCGCAGTCACCGAACTTCCATGAATGCGTTCTGCACTTCATTTACCTATTTTTTAGTTTTTTATACATATTGGGCATGTTGGTTTACAGTTCCTCACGGCAAAAGTACGCCAACTTGACAGTGGTCATAAGCACTTGAACACTGGGTATAGTACTCTTAATTCAGAAAAATACTACACAGGCTTCACAGTATCACAGAATGTCAGGGATTGGAAGGGACCTCGAAAGATCATCTAGTCCAATCCCCCTGCCAGAGCAGGAACACCCAGATGATGTTACACAGGAAGGCGTCCAGGTGGGTTTTGAATGTCTCCAGAGAAGGAGACTCCACAACCTCCCTGGGCAGCCTGTGCCAGGGCTCTGTCACCCTCACTGAGAAGAAGTTCCTTCTCAAATTTAAGTGGAACCTCTTGTGTTCCAACTTGATTCCATTACCCTTTGTCCTATCATTGTTTGCTACCGAGGAGAGCCTGGCTCCATCCTCGTGACACTCACCCTTGATATATTTGTAAACATTAATGAGGTCACCCCTCAGTCTCCTCGTCTCCAAACTAAAGAGCCCCAGCTCCCTCAGCCTTTCCTCACAAGGGAGATGCTCCACTCCCTTAATCATCCTAGTTGCCCTGTGCTGGACTCTCTCCAGCACTTCCCTGTCTTTCTTGAACTGAGGGGCCCAGAACTGGACACAATATTCCAGATGGGGTCTCACCAGGGCAGAGTAGAGGGGAAGGAGAACCTCTCTCGACCTACTAACCACCCCCCTTCTAATACACCCCAGGATGCCATTGGCCTTCCTGGCCACAAGGGCACACTGCTGGCTCATGGCCATCCTGCTGTCCACCAGGACCCCCAGGTCCCTTTCCCCTACACTGCTCTCTAACAGGTTGTCCCCCAATCTATACTGGAACCTAGGGTTGTTCCTGACCAGATGTAGGACCCTACACTTTCCCTGGTTGTATTTCATCAAGTTATTCCCCACCCAACTCTCCAGCCTGTCCAGGTCTCGCTGGATGGCAGCACAGCCTTCCGGTGTGTCAGCCACTCCTCCCAGTTTAGTGTCATCAGCAAACCCGCTGATAGTACTCTCTAGTCCCTCATCTAAATTGTTGATGAATATGTTGAATAATATTGGTCCTAGTACTGACCCTTGAGGCTTGATTTATTCTCCAATAAAATAATGGAGGGAAGAAAAGCAGGTTTCAGTATACACTGTGGAGTGTGAAGTTTCAGCTGCATTTCTCTTTTTATGAGTTTTAAATATTTTTTGCATTCCACATTCCTCCAGTCTCACAACTGTCAACAACAAAGGAATCTGAGAGATTTTACCTGCTCTAGGTGTTTGAGGCCCTCTTCATCATCTGGGTCAGTAGGAATGTTGCCCATGCCTGGAGCAGCTGTGACAGGTGTCTGAACTGGCCGCAGAGCAGGATTTGAATTGGAAACCGGAGGAGAAAGATGAGCAGGAGAAGCTGTGTCTGCAGAAATTTGTGGCAAAGGCTGAGCAACAGAAGCCAAATCTAAAGAAAAATGTTAAAATTAGTTCATTATCTTTAACATAAATGAAAATTACTTTTAAGGAGCTAGAGTAGAAAACATTTGACAACTCAAAATTAGCACCAAAGTATTTTCATATCTTCCTGTAAGTCTGACTGCACATTGGTATGTGTTTACAGCACAGGCACCCAACCTAACTTCAAGGAACAGTTTAGTTCTGGCAGTGCAGAGTTCAGAACATTTCAGCATCTCCCGTTCCCCAGCCACATACATTTGTCCAGACTGATCCGCTCTACCACAATAAGGCACATCCACAACTAGGTCATGGT
Source organism: Trogon surrucura (assembly GCA_020746105.1). Taxonomy (NCBI): domain Eukaryota; kingdom Metazoa; phylum Chordata; class Aves; order Trogoniformes; family Trogonidae; genus Trogon; species Trogon surrucura. Next base: position 20,339,141 of record CM036625.1, on the reverse strand, counting down.
TTCTCTAGACTACTTTGCAACGTTAAGCCCCAGTGCACTGAAAGCATTTGAGATGGCATATCCAACAAAACTAGTATTTACAGACTAGTTGGTGAATTCCAGCTTTTCATCACCACAATCCAGTCCTTTCCTCTTAGAAGAGGCCAAGACTAATTAGAACAAGTAATGGAAACTTACTAAATTTATCTATCAAGTTTATTACCTTCCCCTCTGTTGGACATTTTGGCCGGCGGTGTATTCTCTGTTCGATTCTCTTTATCTTCTGTTTTTTCTGTTCTTTCTGGCACAGACTCTTCCTTCCTTTCAAAAAGGCTTGTCTGCAGTGGGTCGGGAGGCTGGGATTTCGGTGGGGTATCTGACCTGGCAGCCGGTGAAGATGTTTGGACTGTTTCTTCCGCTGCTTCTGTAACATTGCACAGTTCTACGTAACTGAATTAACAGAAATTCTGCACAGAACAGATGCATGAAAAGCCCTACTTACCTGCCGCTACTCTATCTGTTTTCTCCCCCTCTTTCTTGGTGGTCTTTTCGTGATCTTTGGCTTCTTCGTTGTGGCTCCCTTCTGAGTCAGATCTTTCTTCCCCTTCCTCCACAGGTCGGAAGTCCATCTCCTGTTCCTCAGGGATTGGCTCCTTCTGCACCTTCTACAAAGTCAACACAATCACCCATAATCCACCTGACACAACAGTACATTTGCACGAAGTGAACAAGGGGCCCGAGACAGTTTTTCACCTTTAAAGAGAGAAAGGCTCCAGAGGAGTCAAATGTTCCCATTTCTTCTTCTGCGTCTTCTAAGCACCACTCAGGGAGACTGTCCCTGTCGTCATCCATGCTGCCACTCCCACACCGTACTCGCCGATAACCCCGTTCATCATCTCGTTCCCGGAAATCAAATTCAAATCTCCGCCGTCGCTCCATGTGTTCTCGCCAGCCTGCAGAACGAGGGCCGTCTAAGGTGGGGGGAAAGTAACTTTACAAGACAGTCCCGGGGGTAGCAGCGTACTTGGAAGGGTGCAGGGGCGGGTGAAGACATGGCAAACAGTGACAGAAATTCAGAAAGCCCCTACAGGGTACAACCCTACAGGCATCTTAAAGGAAAAGGGAACGAAAAGGAGTATCTTACCATTAAGCAGGAGACTTTCCAGTATTGTCCACTGTATATTCCCCACATTATGAGCATTAAAAAAAACATGTAAAGCTAAGAAAGCTGGGCTACATAATCTAAAACATACTGGGAGCAGGAAAATAAGACAAGTAACAATAGGTGCTGATTGAATTTACCATCCATCATTGACTTCCATTATTTTTTGGCATTTTTCAATATATAAGATTTTATATTTTCTTTTAGACAATCTGCCGAAGTTACATCCTGATCAAACCACCCACGCTTTTTTCCTCTTGTCCTCAGAGACCTTTCGTACATGTACATGACAAGTGAACTGAGGACTGTTCGAATATCTTTGAAGGGACTGTTAAGTCTCTTGAATGGTATTTTTTAGCCATGGAATACCAAAACTTTGAATGACAATAAGAAGAAAAGCAAACCTTTCCAAATTCAAGTATAAACTCCATTTCACTTTTCTTTCTAATCTATTCAGAAGACATCTTCAACCATCCAAGCTTAAAATCCTCTGACTGCAATAACGCTATTTAAACTGTGAAGCACTTGTTGCTAAGGAAAACACATTGAAAGTGAAAGGATTGTAAACAGCTTTTCATTCAATAGATGCTATCTTTACTAAAAAGGTGCAAAGCAAAAAAACAAAGAATCTGAAGTTTCTAATGCTTTCAGTGGTGGCTGTGTTCTTTTCCGGAGGGGAAAAAAAAAAAATCTTTTAGGGCCTCAGAATTTGCACAATCAGTGCAGTCTCATTGTTTATCAAATGGCTACCAAAAATATCACAGTAAAGAGGAGAAACATTGTCCTCTGTCCCATTTGCTTTATATGAATGACGAATGTTGCCACATTGATCACAATTACCTAGGCATAAATACTACCCATGTAAAAATCCACTCTGGTCTCACAAATACATGAAATGTAAAATAAAGTCCTTCTAGAAGCACTATGAACATTAAGATTATCAAGGTAACACAAAAGATTAGGTAACACAAGGTAACACAAAAGGTAAGATTATCAAGGTAACACAAAATATTAGGGTTTAACAAGGCCTGCACTATACCACACATCCTTATTTGCAAATACTTCCACTGTATTACTTAGTCTATCCTTCTAGTTATGCCTTGGAAACAAACAAATATGTATGCAAAACTGTCAAATCAATGTTCTGAGGCAATCTTTTTAATGTCATTGCAGAAAAATTCATGCAAGCCTGAGCTTATTTCACCTTTTCTGCCTGCTTTTAAGTAGTTCTTGGTATCTCATGCCTGTTATGTCAACTCTTGTTCATCAGTAACTTCTCAAAAAATACGTCAGCAAAGATAAAGGCTCACTGAAGATGCTCTAATGCAGTAATTAATCCAGAAGGCTCAGGTATGTTTTTGGGCACTTCCAAGATTCAGCTGGACAAGGTGTGCTGGGCCATCTCATCTAGACTATGGTTTTGCCAGGAAAGGTAGGGCCAGATGATCCTCAAGGTCCCTCCCAACCTGGCATTCTGTGATTCTCTGAAGTAATAACCATTCCATGCATTCTCTTCAGAGGAGGATGCCTGCATCACGCCCTGTGCACCACTGCCCACAGCACCCTGGCCTCCAACTTAGTGCAAACCCAGGAGGTGCAGGTTTCTAAAGGCTTTCTTTTCAAGCAACTCATACATACGGACATCTCACTAAAATGCTGTTCAGTCATAGAAGAACAAAAGCATCTCTGGGAGCAACCAGCAGCTTAGCAGGACAACACAGACTCCCTGACAGAAAAGGCCTGACACCAGAATTCCACTGATGTGGCATCAGAAGCAGTTTAAGAAGTTAAGTTTACCTCCCCCCTACTCATCAGAAATACCAACACACCAAAAATCAGGACTTCCTTTGGATTCACAGCAATTTTTCCAAGGTTGAAGAACGAGGTTGTCGACAACCAGACTGCATTTCTGAGTAAAACCACAGGCAAACATCTCCTCAGTACAAACAGCAATATCTGAGTCAGGTTTTCCAATACGTGAAAACATTAAGAGCTACGGCCTGAACCTGGCAATGCCATGTCCTACAAACTGACTGACAGCTCTGTCTGTTTGCTCTCCTGCAGCTCACAAATAGCTGGGCATCTCTTCTTCGGCTCTCTTTTGTGTAGAGGAAGAAACTTTGATGTTAAGAACTTTCTGTGCAGCTATAAATGGGCCATCTTTGAGACCACGCAATGAGAGGAGCCTCAATGATTTTTATGCTGTTCACATTCCTAAGCCAGAGCTCTTCACAGCAGGATCCAGAAACATGATTTTTGAAGGTGAATTCTAAGCATTCTGTTAATTCCAGGTATCTTCAAAGTCCAAATTAAGAACTTGAAGATATTTTGTTCACTATGCTCGCAAAGATTTAGCCACACAACCTCCTTTTATAGCCCACATCTTTTCAGAGCCAGCTGGACAGGCAAAAAGGAGAGATAAGTGGAGCAGACACATGTCCTTGTATCTTAATAACAAAAAAAGTTTATAAAGCATAGTTAGAATATAGTGAGTAACTCCACTGTGAAGGGCAGGGATGCCAATCTTTAAAGCAAGACAAAAGTAAAGAGAAATCTGAAATTCATACCTTAAGTTGGGACACAAACAAGCTTTAAATTCAGTCCTGTAGTATCATTAGGCACCAGTTACATGATCAAGATTCCAAGTTAAAAGAAATAATTTTAAACTGAATTTACCCCTTTCAATTTGTGGTGACATCACAGACAACAGAAAGGACTACTGGCTGTTTCAGGAAATCCAAATACATTTTAGTCTCAATTATTAAGAGCTATTTATCTCTTAGAAATTATATTCTCTAATTCAGAAAAGAGATTTCCAGTGTATACTAAAACAATACTAAACAGTAAACAAAAGACAGAGGAATAGTACACATATTTTGGTATATATTGCATATGAACCTAATTTTTACTTTGATCAATTTTACAGCAAGATTCTCAAATGCACTGTAGCTGCTTTAAGATATTCAAGAAGCACAAAGCACAATGCCCCCCAAAAAATCAAGCCTACTTGAATCACAGCAATTGATTCTGAAAGTGAAGCGATCCAATATGAATTTGAAAAGCCTTTCAAAGAAAGCAGCAACCAAGAAAAATCTTTAGAGGAGATTTCAGACTAAAGGCTCTCTAATGATTTTCAGGAGAAAGATCTTAACAGAGCTGCTTAAGACACAAAAACGTAACAGAGAAATTTTAGATAAGAAAAGGTTATCCCTACTCCTTAAGGATGACTTGGTAACAAAGTACAAACCCAAAACTATGCACATATAATTCACTAGTTTTGAGACCTTGCTATGCAAATTTAAAGGGCAATCACTGTTTGAATGCAAGAACTGGAACAACAGAAAGAAGGGGCTTTTTAGGTAAGCAGTTATGAAATCATTAAAAAAGATGGATACAAAAATAAAAATCAAAGTGAAATTAACTTTGAAACAGCCAGTGAATTTAAAGCTACAGTCACATTCACATTCTTCTTACAGACAGTTAACCCAGTCTAAAGATGCCATTTCATAACGGCAGCAGTACCACATTTACCCACAATTGCCAACAAAACAACTTTTCCATTATATAAGCCCAGGAGAGATGTTTTCTCATCAGACTTCTAGTCCTGGTGCACAGATGGTAGTAGAAAAAAGGTAGAAACCCTCATAAAATCTGACCGGAAAAACCTGGTGCAAAACCAGACAAGTTTACACGCTTTTGAATTACATAGTAGAATGAAAAAAAAAAAAAACATTAGGCTTGTCTATTTTAAGGAGAAGTCTGACCTGTTCGCTCCTTCACTTTACTACCAACACTCACACGATCCATCACTTCGTGTGAGGCACAGCCACGTGAGAGCAGAACATTTCAAAACACAGCACGGACACATGACAGATCCCTTCCACTATGTCAAGGAGTAGCTACAATAAATCAGAGCACAGAATCTGGGAAACTATACTTAGGGCCACAAGACTGCTTCAGCAGAACCAGTCCGTCCTCCTGATTCTTTGTGCCCATTCAAAAAAAAGGACAAAATTAACAGATTTAGGTCAGCCATCCTGCGGTAAACACAGTTGAAGGAGCAAGAGGAATTCAAAAGCTGGAAAAACAATGGTCTGTGGGAATCAAAGTATTCTTTGCTTAACAACAGAAGATAAAAGTCCAGCCTGACAACTGCTATGTTCTTCTAAACTGTTCTCACCCAAATGAAAAAAAGAACACAAAAAATATCAAAAAACAACCAACCGCCCCTCCAAAAAAAAACCAAAAAAAAGCCCAAGCAGCAGACAATCTAGGAGTGTGCAGAGCCAAGTCAAAGGAAGGTCCAGCTAAACAAATGACGACAGTACTCTGAAGACATTTCTCTATTTTTAGCAGGACACACGATTAGTACTATTACCTAACAGCAGAATAAGTACAAAGAAGCAGTTTAAGCCATGCCAATTTGAGTTAATCTCATTGTTTAAAGTAAGAATGTGATTAAAACAGTTTTGATGGTCCTCTGGCTACTACTAACAGAATTCATATACAGGTCTGACCAAAGCTGAGAGGCTAGTAAAATCCAGCTGCGAGCTTAGTCAGTCTCCAAACTAGCAACTTCTTCACAGATTCACAGAAGTCTTCGACCAGGCTTTTTACGATACCTGCTAAAACTAACTTGTAAATGAAGTTAAGCTACTTGTCTACTACAACGAAAATACAAATAAGCAGTAATATTTTCTAGGATGGAAGGAAGACAAATTTTCCAAACCTTCCTCAGAACATCTTCCAGAAAAAGTTCAAGACATGAATGAACTTTTGAACTTCAAGGTCTATGCTTTCTTTTAAGCTAAAGCATGCAGGCTTGTACTTGCAAAACACTCTCCTCCTGAGTATTATGCTGCATCTGATCATCATGAGGTACGACTGTAGCTGGCTTGATGTCATCTGAACTATGTAACAAAGCAGCAGTGTCTAATGAACAACCGTGACCAAACACTGGGGAAAACAAAATTACGTTCTTCAAAATATGCCCCTTGGTCCTGCTTTAAATAGAAAACATCTGATAATAAATTTGGCCTTGAGCTCACTGCTAATTTTTAGTACAAGCTAGCAGTTGTTTGAGGGCAGAGTAATACATGGTTGTAAGAAGGCTAGAAACAGACATAATGGTTGCTCACAAGCATGAGGGTTAGTAACCCTAGGCTTAGTTAGGGTTAGGTAAGTCCTTTGGGATGCTGAAAAGGGTGATGGACCCATTGTAAGAGCATGTGTGACATCCTCTAACTGAAGAAAAGAAGTTGCCCACCTCAGCCCCAGAAATGTCTCATATTTCCTTTGCTTCCCTATGAAGATCATAGAACCACAGAATCATAGAATGCACTGGGTTGGAAGGGACCTTTAACAGTCATCTAGTCCAATCTCCTTGCAGTAAGCAGGGACAGCTTTAACTAGGTCAGGTTGCTTACAGCCCCAGCAAGCCAGACCTTGAATGTCTCCACGGATGGGGCCTCCACCTGTCTGGGCAGCCAGGTCCAGTGTTTCACCACCCTCATCATAAAAAGCTTCTTCCTTATATCCAGTTTAAATCTACCCTCTCTTAGTTTAAAACCACTGCCCATTGACCTGTCGCAAGAGACCTTGCTAAAAAGATTGCCCACCTCCTTTCTTATAGGTTCCCTTTAAGCACTGAAAGGCTGCAACAAGGTTTCCCCGGAGCCTTCTCTTCTCCGGGAAGAATAGCCCCAATTCTCTCAGCCTGTCCTCACAGGGGAGGTGCTCCAACCCCCTGATCATTTTTGTGGCCTCCTCTGGCCCTGCTCCAACAGGTCCAGGCCCTACTTGTGTTGAGGGCTCCAGAGCTGGACACAGAACTCCAGGGGAGGTCTCACCAGAGCAGAGGGGGAAAATCACCTTTCGATCTGCCAGCCGTGCTTCTTTTGATGCAACCCAGGATGTGACTGGCCGCCTGGGCTGCGGGCTCATGAAGAGCCACAATTCTCCTTCGGTTCCCCAGAAGAGCTCTGCAGCTAAAAGATACTCAAAACCAAGATCCTACAACAGGTACAACTGGCTTGCAGGATCCTTTCAAAGTACAAGGGGAAAAAAAAAAGTTTCAACCATGCTACTCAAGCACCAAGTTCCACTTTACATTTCTCCTGGAACTCTAGCAACATAATGCTGGAAAACAAGTGAACCAGGTTGACTTTGTCACACCAAGGAAGGGGAGAGTGACATTAAACACATGCACAGAGGAATATATTTTGAGATTTTCCAAGGATGCCTATTGGCACTGCAAACACATTTAGAAAACTAGGAAGAGGCCAACAACCTGGATCACTCTGCAGCCTTAGATGTGCTACCTAACGTGGTTAACGTTCTCCCTTCAGCACCACAAACATAAAGAAACACTACTATAAAAAAAAAACCCCAAACAAACAAATTTTACCAGGCATATACATATCTGGAGCACAACACAAACATACATACCTGGAGGACACCTGAACAATACTGTTCCCTTAAATATGTTAGGGTACTGAAGACATTTAAAAAACCTAAAAATAACGCTAATTGTTTTGTGACCAAGAGCCACATGTATGCCAAACCAGTATTTAATGACTAAAATCACATTAACCTTACTTATTTTTGTCCCAAATTTCATTCTGTCTCCCTTTCTTCTGCTTTCCCCATGCCCCAGTTCACCCCCTGCCCTTTCCCTACAGCCACAACTGTCCTTTCTTCCCGATCTCCTCTCACCTGGACTGTGCGGACGCCACCTCTCACCATCCCGACGTGACCCAGCCAGTCGCCAGCCTCCATCATCATCTTCTCCATTTTGCTCTTCCCTGAAGATGCGCCAGTTCTCGCTCTCAGAGCGTATAAACTCATGCTTCCTCCCCGCTGTTGCTGTCCCACCTTCCTCAAAGTTTGGTCTCACTGCAAAGAAAACACGTCAGCAAACACGCTTTAGGTCATGAACATGCTTCAGGTCTTTAAGAACCTAGAAACAAAAGGATTGGAATCTTGCTCCCTTAGAGGCAAAACTACACCAGAAATAAGTGGTGACAGGAACCTAGAAAAGGAATGGAAGTTCATAGAAGGAAAAGGATGACAGATTTAGGAAACCCCTCCATGTCCCTATGTACCTTCGGATGGAAAGACTGAGGAAAAAAAAAAGCAAAGCATACAAGAAGTTATGACATAGATAGGAAAGACGGAGGAAAAGACTACTGCTTAAGAGACACAGGGGAGCACAGAAGGAAAGAAGGCAAAGTGTGCAGAGAAAGAGTAAACTGCTGTATCCCAAAAAGTCTAATGCTAAAGGAAAACTGGAATACAGTAATAAACCAAACATATTTGCTACTTCTGTAATAAAAAGAATATGAAATCTGTATTTAATCAAATACGATGTACAGTATTGTTTCAATGTTTTATGAAAGACTGAAAATTTAAGGCAGAATTGAGGATCAAACAAGAAAAACAGTTGTGTTAACATTGCCCTGTGAATCCACCTTCTGGAGAGCCAAGGTTGGCACATCAAGAGTTAGAAGCAACTATGCTCGAGCTCAAGGACAAGTCTACTAGAAGTTGAGAGATAGGATAGACTTTAAGTTCTTAATTTACACTACATTATATTTAAAAGAAATAATATAAAGTCCTCAAGTACCTAATGAAGAGCAACATTGTCACAAAAGGATGATGTAATATTTTTATTGAAAGAATCCACATTAGACACCAGTAACTCAGGCTAGAGATATGTGCTCTTCCACTGTTGACTCGTCCTGACAAGGACACACCACCACTGAAATAAATGGCGGTACTAGCTGCAGGACTTGTGGATTTTGCATTCCTCTAAATACAGTCAGCTGTGTAGCACAGCAACTCTCACAGAAACCACAGTGATGCCACTTACTCGCTGATGTTACTAACCAGTGCTAACCAGAAATTGTGGCTATCTATTAAAAAAAAAAAATTCAAGTACTAGGGAAAGGTACACTTAATTTTCCTTCTCAGAGTCTTAAAATCCAAAACCATAAGATGATATTTGGTGAAGACTGTATAATATGCCTGCTTGCTTAGGTAGGAAAAAGAAAAGAAAGCATAACTACGCACTAAGATTCCTAGGGTGGAATGGGAGATTTTTGAGACTTTAGTTCAGGAAGGACAGGAGATTGCATTCACCTTTCTTCACATCATGCTGCTTTTTTTGTCAATGAAAAAAATGAGGAAAGAGAGTACCTGAAGTTTTATGGCATATCAAACCTCCATTTAGAACTCAGAAATTCTTCCTACACAGTAATATTGCACTCTGGAGACACAGAACACACACTGTCTTTGGACTTTGTATGTATCTTGGAGAACAACCAACATCCTTTCTCCACCATCTCAAAACACTGGAGGAAAAAGAAAAATCTTTCTCTAGTGCAAAATTTTCCACAGTATATTGTTTTAGGGAGGGACTACAGTGAGAGAATACAGGTGGGGTGCAATCCAGGATACAAATACTAAGATGGTTCCAGCTTCCTGTGCTCCAGATTCACACTAAACCCTTGTACCACCACTGGGCCCTCACCTACCAAGCAGCCAGGAGAGGCAGGCAGCACTCCAGTGCTTAAGATGCAAGAGCTCTTCCATCACATTCATTACAAGTGATTATCTGAGGCCCTCAGAAAGGTAACTGCAATACCTTCCTCTCACGGTTTTTCCATCTAAAGAGATAAAGCACATTGGCTAATTTCAAGTACACCGTCAGTACCAACAGGTCACCTCAACTTTGAAGCCTAATATAACCCAGACACACCCTCACTTCACTGAAGGGGACAGCTGGCTCAAGACCACTTCTGCACTTGCTGGGCTTTGAGAACAAAAGTTTTAAACCAAAGTGTGTTTTGGGACATCTCTGGTGATACTGGCTCCGGATAAAACAAAATAGCTGGAGACGCTCAACTCCCTTCATCTGGTAGGTGCAATGTCAGCAAATTTATTTATCTGGAATGGACAAATCTTTGCAGATGAAGGTCAACCCCGTTCTGTTTTCCCCTGCTTCACAGAGGGTAAAGAAAGGCAAGAAGCTAGACAGAAATATCTAACGTCTGGGAAATATGGAGCACTTTTCTTCATTTTCAGATCTTCGAAAAATGTCACGTAGAAGACCGTAACAGGAAGAGCAGGGAAGGTACTCGGTATTTCTCCTTGCATGGGCTCTGCACAGCAGGAAAGTAGGAGACAGAGCTACAGAGCCAAGGGAGCTGAAAGCAAAACACACAGAGAGCGGCCCAGGAGAGAGTTGCAATCCAACAGACCAGATGAGCCTAAGACCCAGACGATAAGGAATAAGCCTCATACTTTTTGAGCATATTTTTAAAATGCTAGGAGAAAAGTTTTGTGGTTTTTTTTTTTTAATTCTGCAGCACAAAACAGTTGTTTTTCCTCAAGAAAAACTACCAAAAAGTTACTAAATTTGTTACTTTGAGACTAGAAAAATATTCTTAGAGATATATCTATTCCTTTCATCAAAATTTACAGCTATTACCCAGTGCTCATTCAGTAACATTAATTTCAGAGATTTCAGAATCTACCAATTATGAAAAAAGATATTATTTCCTTCCATTGTTACTAAATTCAGTAAAGTTTCTGGAAACTGCTCTTTAACACTGGCAAGTTACCAGCTCAAAGGCTGTTCTGTTCTTCCAAAAACACTTGGAAAAATAATTACCTAAAGAATATTGTTAAGTCTACTTTGCCACTGAATATCCCTTTGTTCTTAGCCCCTCTGCAGATATATACACGCTATAGGCATATCCACGGCAACTCAGGGTTTTTTCAGTCCTTAGGACAGCTGGTTCTGTTCCCAAGAACTGAAGCACTGAAGTCAGGTTTCGTGTTCTGAACTTACAAAAAACGGCATCCCCATCCGCGGCTGCGGGGTTTGGAACGCACATCTCTGCAGAGGTGACAAAACGCCAAACGTTGTTTGCCAGCATCGGACACAAGTGGGAACCTGACCCTCACCTGATTGAGTTCTACAGCACTAGAAATCTAAGAAACAAGAATTCATTCGAAGGGGTCAGTATTATATTCATGTGAGGATGGTATCACCTGTGATGCTGAAGCCTTTCTAAACACAGCAGCACTCCAGTGTGTCATGTCAGGTCACTGTTTTGATGCCACAGTTCAGTGAAATGAAGAAAGAAAATGCAGTATACCATGACATACTTAAGTTTCCTGGTACTAGGACACCATAGCAAGCAATATTCCAAGGCAGCAAGGTATGTGTCAAAACTGTCATTAGATGATCTTGAACATTAGATGAACCAGGCAAGAATACAAATACAAACCGGTCACAAGTTCAGGATCAGAAAAATCTATCCACCCCCAAGTGACAGACTACAACAACACTGCAGACAAGAACACTCCTACAGCTCACATCTAAACAGATAACTTCCAAAGTCCTAGCACACTGTCTTCATAAACTGTTCCTAGACTTGAGAAAGTCCATTTCAGCTGAAATGACTTAAGTCAGAGAGTCAGTATTTGGCAATGTTTTAAGGATGAAAAAAAAATAAATTAAAAAAAAATAAATCACACGACAAAATGCAATCTATGGTTTTGCCTTGGACTAATTGACTGGACTTCCTGAAGAGAAGGAGCAGTAAAAGGGCACCTCTGTTCAAGTCTGTCACAAAGCCAGCACTGGTGTTTACAGAAAACTTCAGACAGAGCCTAGTGGTATCCAGCCAAAAAAAGCCTACAGCTGTGCAACGCGGAGCTGAAGGGAGACTAACGGCAAAGAACAAGACCAGGATTCTGGGATGTGGCCCCGCAGCAACACATTTATGAAAAGGACTTACTACCAGAAGGGCAAGTAACTTCTGCTCTCCATGCTGTCAGTCCATGTTTCCTACAACATGCTCACTGTTTGGACAAAATAAAGAGGGAAGTGATGACTGACAGCAACACCATTTCCTCCGCAGAGTGGGAAAACGAGGGGGAGTCCTTTAAAGTGCTTTGACTTGCTCTCTTTCCGCTGCACGCTACACCCTTCCTCGAGGAGAGGATAAAAAGAAAAACCTTTGAGGCTAGCATTTTTAAAGGAAATCAAATAACTCTGCCTTGATGCATAATTTTGTAGCTCATTTTACAAAAGAACAAAACAAATGGCCTCAAGGTGACGTTTCTAAAGAAGCATTACCTTCTCGTTAGGACAGTATCTGACACAGTAGGAACGCTCTAAGAATACGTACCTCGTGAAGTGAATCACTTGTAACCAGAGTCAGCAACAGATATCCACAGTTCTGATGCCCATTTCTAGCTTCACATTTTGTCTCTTTCCATAAAATCTCAAACAGTAGGTGTCAAAGACATACTACCCAAGTATGACTCCCTATTTTTTCACTAAATGGACTTTAAATTGCCATTATACACTGTCATGAGTATGGGTGAACCAGTAAAGCCAAAAGGAATTAGCAAGGGAGTTTAATGCCACAGCACACACCTGGAAATCACATACTGTGGCTAATTAATCTGCTGCACGATTGTGTTCGATTTTTCAATCCATTCAGCTGAATCAGATTAGAAAACCTATGACCACACACCATCCACTTTCCACAGTACAAAATACGGTTTATAAGAAAACAGTGCTCTCAAAGAAAAAAAAAAATCCTACTTGAGACTAAAAGAGGTCAGCTGTAATGGAAGTTCAACTTTGCTGGAGTATAGAGACAAGGGTGAAGGACAAGTCACATTGTCCTACAGGATTGTCATAGTCGTGGGAGTCCCCTAGCACTACGTTATTTGCCCTGGTTCTGAAGGTCACTCTATGCCTATCAAAATTTTCAATGCTCTGCCTGAACATGTATTAAAAATGTCCCATACTAATGAAGCAAAGAATTAATGTTTTGCAATTTAGGGTTGGGGGGAAGGTTAAAGGGAGGGGGGAATAAAAAAAAATTTTAAAATGAGGGAGGATTTTGTTTCCTAAGCAGGAAAGTCTACATTAATAATTTTCCCAGCAGGCCTTCAGTAGTTTTACTGCAAACAATGACAGCCTTTGTTTCTCAGATCCTCTTACATCTGACATTCGATCAAAGCCCTCACACCAGCGGCACACTAAGGGGAAAAAAAAGAAAAAAAAGCATGAAATACTCCTGCATTAACAAAGTTGTATCGAGAGCTTGGTTTAGTAGTGCAATATACTGACTGCTCTGCGTGGTCGTTCAGCCGAAACATCATTCCTAAATACCTCTTCTCAGTTGATAAGCAAGAGAGAAAACAGCTTAAGCGAAAGTGGCTTTGTTTACTGCACGGAATCCGCAACCCACCTAATCTGTATTGCTTCATTCCTAGACTTTAGCAAAATCCTGTGATTAATTCCAGGTTTTCACAATGGAGCAATGAGGAGATGGAACAGAAGTGGCCAGACCTACACCTTCTGACGAGCATTAAGCTACAGTTCAGCAACACCCTCCAGAGACCACAGGCTGTACCAGTAGCTGGAGCCCACCTTTCTGTTTACACCAACACTCGGGAGCTCCAGACCCAGTAAGAAGAGGAAGAAGTAGCACCATACAAGCAGCAGCAAGACACAAGAGTGTCTTTTCTCACCTAAAGAAGCAGTAGTTGACATGGGTTAGGAAGAACGTATTGGAGAACGCGTGTTTTTCAGTAGCAATACAGAAACTTCTTCCTTTCAGCTTTTCCAGGGGAATACTGGCCTTTTCAACCTTCACATAAAATTTTTAAGTTTCATACAAACTTAAAAAACGATCCTGATTATGGGAATGAGGGGGAACGCACTCCTCCAACTAAGTGTTTGAGGATCTCTCCTTGGCTGCTAAGGGTTTGTGTTGGGTAAAGAAACGCTCCTAACAAACCAGCATTCTTTTCCACATGATCAGAGCTAACCGGCCCCCCTGCAGGCAACACGACCAATCAGATCAGCTTCAGATGAAAACCAACCCCCCCCCCAGCACTATAAACACAGGAATGAGACATACAAACCCATTTTTAATTTTTTTTTTTTAAAAAAAAGATCTCTACCAACCACTTGTGGGAAGTTTCTTGCCAGTGCTGGGACCAATACACAAGACCAGCCCAGTCCCTCTCTTGGAGACCAGGTATTCTCCTGCACACGAACCCTTCGAAGACCGGTAAGTACACAAAAACGATCTTAATTCTTTTTCTTATTGCACAATTACAAACTGTTCTATTCTTCTTTGATCAAAGAAAGTTGTTTTCAGGGCAGAGTTTTAATTCTAAAGCTTGCTAAATTAAAGTGTCACCTTAAACAAAATGGTTTCTGATTTTCCCGTCTCAAAAAGAAAATGCTCTCTCAGGTGACCACAGTCCTACCAGTCACTGTGCAGTACTTCTTCAGAAAGTTTTCAAGATAAACAGTGCTGGAAAGATTCTGCAATGCTCTGCAAGCAGATTATCTGCAAGTCTCCAGCTAAGGCAGCCAGGCGTTACTGTCCGAAGTCATCCTCACCTTCCTGCTGCATTTGTCGTAACTCTGCCTTTCACTTCAGCTCCATCACAAATTAAAGAAACGAGCATCAGTTCTTCGAGCTGCTCTTACCATCTCTAATTATATCTCATGCCTTCAATCGTTTTCAATCGATGCATCCTCTGTGCTTACGGACACAAGGTGAGCCAGCACTGCTGCCCAGGAAACCACACACAGTCATCAAGTATCAACTCCAAGGTCCTCGAAACCTCAGCCGCTCTAGACAAACCATTGGGAAGTTTGCACTACACAGAGCAGGACTGCTCCTCACAACTGGCAAGTTCCACAAAAAATAGATGGCAGAAGAAGTTTATTACTACAGCCTTATGTAAAACACAAACCTCCCGCTTAGCTGTAAATTCACTCCTCGATTAACAAGACTTAATTTTGCATTTCAGTTTTTCTATAAGGATTTAATATTTAAAGCCTTAAACAACTTAGCTTACCAAGTCTTGGTAAAGCTTTTCTGCTTCTCTGAAGGTGGTCAGACTAGTTGGTCCACTCAGATGCTACTTTGTAATTAAAAATTAGGGTTCGTATGGATCCTCACGGTATTTTCAGCATATTGTACTATGTGAAAATACATTATACATAAAATGGAGCATTACAGATGTCCCCAAAAAGCAGGTATATAAGCAGCCTTGCTTTCTGTACTAAAGAGAATAAAAAACAAAAACAAAAACCCACCATGCCCTCCCATTTTACAAAAATTTGGGGAGGAGTGGGTTTGGGGTTTTTTTTGGTTGGTAAGGGTTTTTTTTTAATCGCATTGTGCAGTAAACTCTCACAGAAGGTTGAAAGTACAAGCTCTCACATCCTATACTCTGTGGCACTTGCTTTGAAAAGCATGACCTGGGCTCAACAAATTCAAGTCCCCATTATTAGAAGATTTACTTATATATGTAGAATAACTGAAAATAGTTATCTTCATTCTGCAGCCTGCTCAGAAAAAAAACAGTTTTGTCATAAACCACTTCCATCCATCTCCATGAGGTATTAGCTCCAAACCTAAAGGACAAACGTGTGAAATTTTAACTATCCTACTAACAATTGTTGCATAAGCTTTCAACCAAAGCAGTTATTCTAACTGAATTACTTGCCACATTTCTAAGATCGCCTCCTAATCTGTTATATGATCCAGTCATGTCATCAACACTGAAAAAACACCTTCATTTCCTAATATTGTCAGAGCATCTCAATGATTGCCATTTGACGTAAAAATAACAATAAAAGCACCTTTAAAAGAATTTATAAACTTAAGTTTGCTCCTGTTGCAAGGTGCAGAACCAGCAACGCATCGGAAGGGTCAGAGCTTAGAATTCAAAGATGATGTTTAAAAAGTACCCAATTATGTGGACCCAGGTCAAGGAAAGAGGGAACGTACGGGTTCCCAGAGGGGCATGCCAGCACCACCTGGGTTCTAATAAATCTTCAAAATTATGCTAGTTGTAAGCAGTTTTGTTACTCCCAGCAAACAGCAGGTCCTCTTGACTACTTTGCTGTCATAACGAAGCAGTGCACTATAAACTACCTCAAATCCCTTCCAAGGTCAATTAGTAGAGATTTTGTTAAGAGCAGAAGTTGTGCAGGTAGGGCAGTGCTGCAGAAGTTTTCACTGAGCACAGCTCCACATAAAAGCCTTCAGGCTCCTGAAAAGGTCGCAGGTGCATTAGCATACTGGGCTGCAAACAGGCTGGAAGTGTCAATGCAAATGTCTTCAACTAAGAAGACAAAAAGAAAATAAAGACACTGCTGTAAATCCCATCAGAGTCTGAACAGCTGAGCCTCTGCAGTCAAGAGAAAGGCTTAAGCAAGAGGAAAGAAGAGGAAAGCACCATGGTGGCCTGAAGCAGGAATGTAACAAAGAGTTGTTACAACACAAGGAAGAAGATCTCGATCACCACGGCAAAGCGTGGGAGATCAGTGTGCTGGATCACAAATTTCAGAAATGCAAGGAATACGCTACAGCTGTAAGGGAGGGTTTTATCACACACAAATCAACAGCAAGTCAGGTCAATTTACAACCTGTCCAACTGCTAGAAACAGGTAAACTGTGACTTTAAAAGGTAGTAGACTTGTCTTAGAAAGGTGTATAGAACAAAGAGGGCAGAACAAGGTACAATGATGGTAAAGAGATAAAAAAGAGCCTAAAAACTGACATACACACTGGAGTTGGTGATAACCATTTGATCTTCAATAGACTGGAAACAGGAAGGATTAGACACACAGAATGCATGATAAAAGACTGGTCAACGTGCCAAGAGAGGTTTAGAAAAGCAATTTCTGACAGCTCCTGTCTTTCCACTCAGGGGC
The DNA here is from genome assembly GCA_020746105.1 of Trogon surrucura. Lineage (NCBI taxonomy): Eukaryota > Metazoa > Chordata > Aves > Trogoniformes > Trogonidae > Trogon > Trogon surrucura. The sequence continues at coordinate 20,322,225 of CM036625.1, read as the reverse complement.
TATCAACTGGGAGATGGAGGGAGAAGGAATACCCCAAAGCTACAGCAGTTTCGCAAGTCAGGAACCAAGAAAAGCAAAACCAGGCAAACAGCATAACACAAAGGTTAAGAGGTTACATTAGACAAATCTGGATTCGAAACACAGTCTGCATTTAGCAGCAGAGACACAAGTATTCTCCAAGAAACACTACAATTTTTTTCTTCTCTGGTCAAACCTGAACGTTTTTGCTAAAACATACATGGTTTGAAACTGAGATTAATGTGGGGACATCAAGGACCGTGGTGGGCAGGGTATCAGATCAGATGATCCAAATTGTTCTTTACAACTTCATCAGTTTATCACTAACAGGGAAAGAAGCTATTTATCTTTTTTTACTACAGTGTACAAGGAAAAGAATAGACAGAAGGCAAGAACTCCTTTCAAAGTCACACCCACACTTAAGCTGACACTGCTTTTGAGAATACAAAGGACTGGGAGTCTCAAGGAGCAGAAACATGGGACTGTTGTGAGATGTGCTGCTGGGGGCTAATGGAAGTTCTCTCTCTCAAGTACCTTCAAAATCTGTCAGTAACAGATCTTCCCACCATCGGAAAGATCCCAAAAAACCTGCTAGTGAACACTGACCAAAATACTTCAGAATTTTAAGTCAGCATTAAGTGATTTACCACTACCCTAGAAAGCTCCTTAATGAGCCAAGCTGTGACCCTGCAATGCTGACAGCATTTAAGTATGAGCAGCCTGTGGTGCTCAAGCATGACACCTTAGCACTGATGTGTGGAAGATCTGAAGCACAGCCAAGAAAAATGCACCACATCAAGTACAGTTTCCCTTTTTTCTCTTAACATAACACTGGAGAAAAGGCTTCTGTCACCCATCAGTCAGTATCAGATTCATTTTCACAGCATATGTTTTGCAAACCCAAATTACTTGGAGGCTACGAAGCACATGCTGCCCTCAAAGTACTATGAGAGTTTAACACACACACACGTTCTGTTTTTTTGGGGTTGTGTTTTGGTGTGCGGTGCTGTGTGGTTTGTTGTTGTGTTTTGTTTTTTGTTGTTTGGGTTTTTTACAACAATGCATTAAGGTTACACCACGAGGCTTTTGGTTCTGTTAGCCCTCCTCTATTCAAACAAAGAGAGTGCTTCTTGCACATAAGCCTTATTCTAAGGCACTATCCGCAGCTCCTTCTGAGCACAGTCCCCACCAGCCTTCCCAACAATATCCATTTTCCAGCTCCTTCAATACATCCAGCACCACTCTTCTAAATCTGAGCACAAGACTCAGCTCTATAGACAAGTCACTAATCGTCTAGATCCTGAAGCATTTAAAATTGTATTCAGGTTACTGTAAATTCCTTAACAGTGCAGCAAGACTGAAAACTGCTCTGTAGAGAGCTATACAGTAGAGCAAGGATCAAACTCAGATGAAGGCGAGGGGTCATGCTATAAACTGACTGGATTAGGATCAGAAACCTCAAGAAAAGTAGCCTCATATTACTGACCAGAAGAATCTCAGTAAGCCCACCATATTCTCTGGCACAGGTGGTGGTTTCAAAATATTCCGTCTGGAAAATAAAAACCAAGGGGAAAATGCCATATTCCACTCACGCTATCATCTACTCTACCTCCTTTGACTACAGCATGGACAGAAGAAACAGTCGGACGGTTTTCGAGAACCTACGGAAGGGAAGAAAATTTAGCTAAATATTCACTATAATGTCAATTCTCATTCTTCAGCATGCATTAAGCACAAGTAAAAAGCAAGAGAGAATGTTCTGTAATTACTAAAATTTGATAGCAAGATGAAGTAAAGAGTCAGGAAAACGGGTGGCTTACAGAATCAAATATCACAAGGAAGATTTCTACCTTTCACAAACCTATTCTGAAGTTCAGATTCCTTAGATCTAATGAGTTTCAAGATAAAACTAAGACGGCACTCTTGGAGGGGGACAATCCAATTCCTCTAGCCTGTTTGTACACTTGTATTATACACTGAAACAGTCATAATTCAGAGAAAGGTCAAAATGGATAGGAAACCAAACTTCACTATATACATCATGTATAATTACAATTTGCAGAATTTACACAATTTTTTTTAATCCTCTCTTGTTCTACAAACAAGCTTCCTCACAAACTTAAGTAGGCTGCACACATTACAAAGTCTCTATTTTACATGAACCCACATTTAATTTTAATCTGTCCCAGGTGAACTTTAAACATTCAGCATTTATAAAATTTATGGATTTGAGTAGCCACTGTAATTTCAAAAGACACTCAGCATCTCTGACAAGTTCGGCAAGTCTTGAGACTTAAAAGTAAACAAAGGAGCCTAACTTGTCAAATACCTACAGGTATCCATCTTGCTTCCCACACTTGCAATTCCACCTCCACCCCTTAATTCCCACACACTCACTGTCCTATTTTCTTCTTTGGTCACTATTAAAAAAAAAATACTGCTTAGACAGACTAGACTTCAAATCATGTCACAATATATTTTCAGTATTGATCTCCTGCCCTCTTTTTACCTGATCCTTACATAAACAGCCTCAGACAGCCAGGAGCAGTTCTGCCCCAAATACTGTAATTCTGCTTAACTGGGTGCTGATAGCGGTAGTTTCTTGAGCATGGAAACTCTGAAAGGGCTACATGGCAAACTACAGCATCCCCCTAAAATGCATAAACACATTAGAGAAACAATATAATAAACATTATTTCCATAGTGCTATTGTTAATAGTATTCACAGTAGTATCGGTAAACTACTATGCTCTGCTAAAAAGAAGTCACGGAAACTGATGCAATCGGACAAAATTCAGTTTCAGATACAGTGTGCCTAATCCCGTCCCACTCACCCCTGAAGAATTAAAGTATGCTACTCAAATGTAAATTTAGGAAGGTAAAGTATGAAAGTTATATTTAAACAACTAAGCAGGGAAAAATCTGAGCAGCAGTCAGATTTTTAAACCTAATCTTTTTTAGCAAAGTATTACCACAAACAGTGGTAAATTCCTCTCCAGGCTCCTGACTTAATCTTCTCTGGATTGCAATGTATAAGCCCTCCTTTGTTGGCCACAGTATTTAAACCCCTGCTGATGTGTCAAAAACGGTGAATGTTAGGCAAAATACAAATGTGCCGCATTGTACCACATTTTTTCCTCTTTTCTCTCTTCTAGAAGATGACAACAGATGTGATAGAGAGCAATAACACCAAATCCAGTGTTCCCCTCCTGACCCAGAGGTACCTGAGGATGGTGACCAAGGATGGACACAGCACATTCCAGATGGACGGTGCCCATGGCAGAGGTCTGGCGTACCTCCGAGACGCCTGGGGAATATTAATGGACATGCGCTGGAGGTGGATGATGCTTGTCTTTTCTGCTTCTTTTGTCATTCACTGGCTAGTCTTTGCCGTACTTTGGTACCTGCTGGCTGAGATGAATGGGGACCTGGAGCTGGACCATGATGCTCCACCTGACAACCACACTATATGTGTCAAGTACATCACCAGCTTTACAGCTGCTTTCTCCTTCTCGCTGGAGACACAACTCACAATTGGTTACGGCACCATGTTCCCAAGTGGGGACTGTCCCAGCGCTATTGCACTGCTCGCAATACAGATGGTCCTGGGGCTCATGCTGGAAGCCTTCATCACAGGTAATCCTCCACCTTTAATCTTTAAATAGAACAGGTGTAACAATTAAATTGAACAAGTGGAGCTAGAAAGAAATATTGATCATACTGGTATCTGAAGGAGCAAGTCAGTCACTACAAAGATGAGATTTCAGCTACATAGTAAATGTTAGAAATGCATTTCATTAACAAAACGCACAGATTAAGCAATATCAGGATCCGACTAGAGAGTTTCACTATTCATTGGATGATACCTGTGACAAATCCCCACCTAGCACTCTCCATCAATTTTTTTCTTATATCATTCTCTCTCCTCATTTTTTTCCATGGAATTACAGTATTTAGATTCAATTTGTTTTGATTTTAAGATTTACTTTTGTTTAGCTGAAGTATTTTTGTTGATCTTTAACTCCATGTTTCAGTATTCCTCAGTACTCAATGTAATGAAAGTATTTACAATGTCATAGCTCTTTGGAGGTATTTTGCATTGTTTTACATAACTTTCAGGTTTAAAACATTTCAAAACACTTGAAAAATACACTTTACTGTGTTTTAAGAAAGAGCCTCTCCAACAGTAGCACATGAAGATCAGGTACTAGTACCAATTGCAGTAAATCAGGAAGAACTAATGGCTCTCCCTCCTACAGCCACAGCTCACTCCCTAAATATTAGTAAACGAGCATGGTTTAGAAAAAGCTGCATTGCAGGAAAGTTACGCTTTTTAAACAAAATGGGTTAGTCTGATGCCAGCCTAGCAGTCTTCAAACGTGCAGGCTGAGGCTAGAAAGTCCAGCGAACGTGCTTCTCTTCTTTGGACTGTCTCACAGAGCTCGGAGGCTGCAGGGGACCAGCCCGGGCACAGTGCTTGCGTTCAGTCTGTTCTTTTCTGTGACACAGGTGCTTTCGTGGCAAAGATTGCCCGACCAAAGAATCGGGCATTCTCCATCCGCTTCACCCGCTCTGCCGTGGTGACACACACCGAGGGGAAGCCACACCTGATGTTCCAGGTGGCCAACACCCGCTCCAGCCCACTGACAAGCGTCCAGATTTCTGCTGTACTTTACCAAGAACAAGAGAGTGGGCAGCTGTACCAAACCAGTGTTGACTTCCATCTAGACAGCATTACATCTGAGGAGTGCCCTTTTTTCATCTTTCCTCTGACCTACTACCACTCGATCACTCCATCCAGCCCCCTGGCTGCTCTCCTCCAAAGAGAAGCTGCTCACCATTTCGAGCTGGTTGTCTTTCTGTCAGCTGTGCAGGAGGGTACAGGAGAAACGTGCCAAAGGAGAACATCCTACCTCCCCTCAGAGATCATGCTGTACCACCGCTTCGCCTCCGTGCTAGCCCGCAACGCCAAAGGTGAATATCAGATCAAGATGGAGAATTTTGACAAGACTATTCCTGAGCTCCCAGCTGCGGCCGACTCAAGAAGTCCAAGAAGGACTGACAAGGAGATCCGCACCAATGGACAGCACGCTGACAGCTTCCAGCTCTCCGAGACTGGCCTCACAGAATAGAGAGAACAGACTTTGAACTTTATGCTTTTTAAATTACTATTACGTTAAACTTCCAGGTTTTATTTACAACCTTTCTTCCTTGCCTGCCATCTTCTAGTGATCTTTCTCTTGTACTCCCATACTTTTGATTACAAGATGATATGCAGAGTAAAGAGAACTGGTAAGCGCATGTAAGCTGAGGAGAGGTTGGATTAACCACCCAGGACAAAGTCAGGTACAAGAATCACAGTACTAATTCTTGAAAATTAAAAGAGCTACCTGCTGAATTCACCAGACTATGATTAAAGCCGCACTGACCCCCAAAGGAGAGGCCTTCAAAACTCCCAAAGCTGACCAAAATCCTCATTAACCAGCTTGTGACAAAATGGACAACAAAGCAAAATAAAAATCTCAATCAAAACCAAAATGGGGTCATTCAGAAAACATAAGCAACCCTGTTCATACAAAATCCTCATTTTTCTGTTACCTTAACTCCTTGGGGATACAGAATTGTATCAGTTTTCAGGTGGCTGAATTCACTCTTAGGAAGTACTGCCAATCTCTCAAGGCAGTGAAAGCATTCCTGCTGTGCTTATTAAGCAAAATTGTAAATACTAAGTGTAGTTCTTCATTCTGCCACATAAGAGAATATCTCATTTCAAGACAGGTCTATGAAGACACTATCAAAAAAATCTTGATGTATATGATAAATGCTGCAGTGGAAATTTTTTCATATTTGGAAACACTGAATAACTTATTTAGCAGTGGAAAACTGACTATTCTAAATGAATTAATGTAATTTTTTAAAAAAGGACCATACATTCCACATGCTCTCACCTTTGCACTGCTTGTCTCAAGCAGATCTGACCCAGAAGGATGCACTATATACATGAGAAGTAGAACTGCACCCATTTATGTTTTATGCTTTTAACATCAATATTTGCCTCTACACACAGCACAATATTTAGACATTCAAATCAATTTTAAAATAAAAAATTAAAACAAACTACACATGAGACTTCTGTATTTTAAGTGCCTCATAAACCTACCGCAATTAAGACACTGTTCTGAAGCTCCTAATTTAAGAAGCTAAAAGATAATCAGAATGATGGATAATTCTTTCCAAGCTCTCAGCAAAAGTCTACTACGTGTTCACACCCGAATAGTCAAATATCAAAATAAAGCTATCTTTCAAAGGTAAAAGACCCTTCCCAAGATGGCACAAACATCAACTTTCACTGACAACAGTGCAATACTCTACCAAACGTGCCTCCTTTTAACTTCCCTGGCGTAGTCAGCAGCAGGAAAAACAGTCTCAAGCTATCTGATGAGATATTGTTCAACTGAATTCTTCTCAAGCCCCCCAACCCAGAAGAGGTTAGCAAAACGCTGCTTTGGTTTAGGGTCTGGGGAAACGGGAGACAGCCCAGTAAAAGCATTTCACACAGGGAAAGGGAAAAGGCAGAAGGTCCATGTTCTCACAGTTCACCTCTCAGTCCAACACTGTGACGTATTGCCTCCCCAGATCTCGGACAGATTCAGTTCTATCAGACTATCTTAAAATTTAATGTTACATAAAAGCCCTCACGATTATTGTGAAGTTTGGAGAGCAACACACTATCGACTGGCATTGCCACTTCTCTTGGCTGTTGACCCACACACCGCCTAAATCCCTTTGCCGCCCTCATATCAGTACCAATAATTTCTACATATTTCTTGTGTTATTTTTACATTCCCTACCAATATAAGGTGTAGAAAGGAGCCCTACAAATTAAGAATCAGTGCAAGAACAGAAGAACAGATTCTGGTGTCAAGTCCAAAATAATCATTTAGGAAAAAACAGTGGTATTTTGTGCAAGGGATTTTCTTTTCCATATATCATATAGTCCAGTCTCAGACAAACAAATTGTTCTAAAATTCAGATGCATAATCCAAACAGGACTGTACTATAATCTCACCATTTAGAGCCAAAGCTATTTCTAATTTCAATTAACATCTAATCAAAGTGTGGGATGCTATGTTTGGTTTCTAAATGACTTTACAGTTTGAAGTTGTCGGTTTAAAAATAATTTTCTACTTATAGACCTGGTTTAAAAGGGGGTACACCAAAAAGTATAAAGAAAAAAATATGTTTAGTATACACTAAATGAAATCTTCAATTAATACATTTTGGAAGGTAAAGCTGAAGAATACTACAGAAACAAATTAGACAAACAACTGTGTAGTTACCTGAGAACAGCTGCAAAACAAGGGGTAGAAAAAACACTTCTATTGCTTTTACAGTTACACAGAACTGGTGAACCAGGGATGTCAGATAAAGCGCTGGAAATACGCCATGGCCCAAAGTGGAATACAAGCCTAAAAAAATTGCTGATGGGCTCTGATGCAACGAAATCGCACTCTATGCTTTGACTAACGTTGCGAGAGGAAGCTGGTGACAAACCTTCCTTGGAAGCACTTCTTGCTAGCGAGGTAGGGAAGAAAAATAAGCCAGGCAGAATAAAGGAAAGAATGATTCAAAGAAACTGAATGTCTTTCATAGGCACTTGAATACCCTTTTTATATTCAAGTCTTCTTAACCTAACCAAAAAAACCCCCCAAAAAATCCACATTCAATAGAACTCAACCAGGTTCCACAACTGACTGACTAAATGTCTTGTTTAATCTACATTACAATTATTTATTACCAGTGTGTAATTGCTGGTAACTTATCAAATTCCCTCAGCTACTAAGCTGGTATTAGTCAAGAGGCTGCACAGAAAATTAAGCAGCTTTTGTGCAGTTCTAAAAAGACAGCCACGATCAAGAAAACAATTTGCTCATTTTCTTTGCTAATGGCCTCAGCCTTCCAGAAGTGATTTGAGTTCTCAATGAAGTCTGTCAGAACTGTGACAATCTGCAACAGAAATTTGCAAATACTTTGTGCATCTTCAATTGGCATACTGAAACTAGGACCAAATATTGCTTATGTTGAGAATCAGTCAAATGTGAACACACAAACTGTTGTAAGCGCTGAAAAGGCAATCATTGATTTTTTAAGAACAGCATATTGATCATATTTAAGAAGTAATTTTGTTGAAGGTCTATTACTTTTTTAATCTCATAATTTTTGAGGGGTTCTTGCTTTGTCAGCCATTATGAATGTCCAAAAGAATTTTAATATTTGATCTGTAATGTGATCACCCAGAACAAAGACGATGAAACAAAAAAGCTGGCAATGCAGTAAATTATGCAATTTGAGGCTAATCCAAGGCCCTGTGAAAGAGCAATGAAAAACTGAAGCACAATAAAGAATAAAATCCTAAACTATGGAGTTTGACCAGGGTAACAGAAACCAATACCTGCTAGAGCACATTAGGCTGCACTACAAACTGCATATCAATTCTCTCCTCGATCCTTCTGCTTCCACTGCTCCATGTGGTACGCGAGTGCTCAGCATTAATGTGGGACAGCTTCTGGAACATCTGTTATCCCTGTTTCACACTCAAAATACTTTGTCATTGGAAAACCTTTACATAACAGTAACTATTTGTTCATTAATCAAGGCTCGAGTCACAACAGACCAAACACCTGTTACCATTTTTGTGCTCTCCACCTTACTTCTCTTTGAAGGTACAGAGGAGGGAAATGGTCCTCCCACTAACTGGGACACTGATCGCTAACAGAGTGTAAAAAGTAGTATTTTAAAAAATAATTTTTAAAAACTTTTTTTTATATTAAAACTTCAGAAAGGTTGCAGGTCTCTTGCCTCTATCACACCACACTACAGAGCTTTTAGCCAAGTAAGATCAAACTAGAGGACAAAGAGAACAAGAGACCCGATGAGCAAGCAGGTACGACGGAAAGCTCCAGGATTTCAGGATAAACACAGCGTCCCTCACAGCAAACCACAACTTCCAACAAAGCACATGGGGATACCATCTTCTCTTAGAGAATGGTTCTCAGAAGATGCATTCCAAAATCCTGGTCACTAGTAGCTGCTAAAAAAAGACGTGTTCTACGCTGACTGAAGCGTTAACCCCCACGTTCAGGCAGATGTCAGCTTTTGTAAGGACGTCTTGCATACCGTACATTCTTCTCAACTAAAAGATACATCTCATCTTCAACTGACAGGCAATATTTTTATCACAGTCTTAATCAGAACTGCAGTCTGCATCTGCAAGTGTTGCAATTTTATCACACAAGCAGGAAGAGACTAAACATATAAAACGGAATCAACTGTGGTAGATATTACTTCTACCTCAGTTTGTCTTTTGTAAAAAATACAGTCTTGAAATCTCAGCAGCGCTTGTTTTTTCCTATTCCCTTATTTTTTTTTTCAAAAGGTGTCTGAATATAAAGACACACTGAAAGTCTGAAGTTTCGCTACTGGTATTTAAAGATAGGTCATCTCAGATTAATAACTTAAAATTTATAAAGCAGAAAAATAAAGCATTCTTAAAAAACATATGAAAATCAACTCCTACATGGAGAGAGGATTGGGAAGGCTTTGAAAGCAAACATGGTAATTTAAGACTCAAAACGTGCCACCACGGTAATCTGGAAGATTATTAAAACAGCAATTTATGCTAGACTCACTAATATATAGGGGGACAGCTAAGCAGATATACATTCCCATCAACTTTTAATTGTAACTGAATCTCTTTGGCTTTGTCTTAAAATTCAACCTGCAGTTGTTGCTTCTGACCTCTGCTTTATAAAAATACGTTCACTAAGGAGGATATTTAGGAAAGACCAAAAGATCCTCTGTCTCCCAAAAAGATGACTCGCTGTCAGCAAGATTTTACAAGTACAAAACTTCCCGCTAAGCACAGCTTTGGTACATGCATGTGGAAACACGCTGCAGAAAAATAGCAAGGTCACGCCAGAGAACAATCAACACATGGTCCCACAACGCAGAAAATCACTGTGGTTGTCATATAACCAGTTGATACAGGTGAAGTTCCTTGAATGCTCTTACCAGCCTCAGAATATACATTTCACCACGTTTCATCTCCGAGGTGACAACCCACTCCACTCAAGTTCAGCTGAACACTGGAACATGGGGTCACATTGGACATACTGGGTCACAACCAAGGATCCAGTATTCTGACCGAACGTGGCCAGTGCGAAGCATTTAAGAAACAGGAGTGGAACAAACGGACTATTTGTATTGTGCCTTAAACTAGCTGGACAGACAGTAAATCTATCAGCATGGGAACCTCAGAACATTGCTGCTGGGAGCTACCTCAAACTAGTAAACATTCAAAAAAATTAACATGGTCCCAAAGTCCTAGGAATCAAAACGGCACACAGCAGGAACGTTTAAAAGCTGCACTGGAAAGGCAGCACCCCTGTTAGTCAGTACAGGCTCCCTTCACAGATACAGGAATTCAGTTCCAGCTGTAGACATCCCATCCTAATTGATTAAACCAAACCTACTCACTGTAGATTTTTCTTACGTAAAATTTTTCTAATAGCAAAAGTAACAAAATATTCAGAAAAACAACACTTCAAGAACACATTTAGGTAATCCGGCACAGTATCACGAACCTTGTATCAACAACGTATGTGGAGCAATAAGAAAGGCTGAAGTAGGTAGAGGTCCCTTCCCCAAAACACACCCTGCTCCTCCCTCCCATTTTCTGCCCATACAGTAACAAAACCATACCTGGATCTTTTCGCCCTGGTTTTTCAAAGCGTCTGTCTCCCCTAGAAAGGCAGAATAGAAGTTTCAAATAAGGTTTTGGAACTACTCCAGTCATTTAAGGTATGCCTTGTTTTGTTTTGGTTTTTTAAATTATTATTTGGTATGGGGCTTTTTTAATACCAGAGTTTGAGGAACAGTGTTTTTAAAGGTCCGAATGATAACCGAAATTTTCAGCAATACGGATACGCTCACAGTCTTTGGCGACTAGGTATGCTTTGAAATGTGACCCCAAGTACTGTCAAAAAAGTTCAGACTAACATTGAAGAGAATCCTTTAGCAATCCACATGTTCATAATTTCCACCGCAACTGTCATAATTTATATTCTCAAAGCAGCTTCTTCCCAGGAATCCACCAGAAAAAAAAAATATCTTGGCAAAAATGCTTTTACTTGCTCCTGAGTTTCTAGAAACATTACTGTGTTGCCTCCATCTTTGAAATTCAGACACTCCACTCACAGACAAAACCTAAAGCACCTTTGCTGACGTACTTTTATGAAGTCAAAGGGCAGAAATGGAAGTTGAGTAGATGTATGTAAAAAACTTTAAGGGCTAGAGTTCTGTTACCTTTCCTCCCAACTCTGTGATCTGTGCATTTCCCTGCCCCCTCCTCGCCCAAATCCACCCTCCACTTCATCAAAACTTCTTTGGTAGAAACCGCTTTCTCCTCGGCCTCTGCCTGAAAAGACAAAAAACACAAGCATTTGTACAAATAATAATAGAAATTGAAAGATTCAGGTAGGTTTTCCTTTTCTGGTGTCCCTGTGAACTAATCTTGCAGTTTTAAGCCCCGGTGAAATTATCTAGGGCAAAGGGAAAAAGGAACAGAGACTGAAGAAAGAGTCTTATGTAAAAATTCTTATCAAGAAGCACAAGATCAGACAGGATAGGCAAACAATTCTGAAATAAATACTGCAGAGAAAAAACATACAAAACAGATACTTACCCAATAGAAATTACCAAACAAGGATGCATTGTTCACACAACATCCACACAGTACATGTGTACTTTACACTCAAAAATCAGATTGTTTTTAACAGCAGAATCCAATAATGGTACTGCCCTACAGAGGTACTCATAACTACTGCTGTCAAGGTTAATAACAGAGAAGACAGCTTCACCACTATTAAGTTCTAGTCATTCCCAGTAGAAAACTTCCCCAGGCGCAGCAGAGAGAAAACAAGGATCACAGGATGGGTATAGCATGATACACCCCAATAGCTATAGTATAAAAATTAGCCTCCTCACTTTTTTCAGAAATTATTTTCCTTAGGTGGCCACCAAATATCAAGCCTCAAGCCAAAAAGTTACAGATATATCCTCAAGCAACGCACCCTGAAGCAAATCGTCAGTGTTTGCGTAGGCATGGGGTGCTTGGTTAAAAAAAAAAAAAAAAGTAAAAAAAGAAAAAAGACAACAGAAAAACAACACCCACACACATCCCCAGACCTTCACGATAGCTTCCAGCACTTGTTAAGATTAATGGCTGGGGTGAAGTTTCCAGATGTACAAGAGATAAATACTGCTGCACAAAGTGCTAAAGCAGACGAAATGGGAGATTTTTATCAGCTAACTTATTTCAAGGATCTCACAGAAGACAAACAAGTGAAACACATCAATCAGCTGCTTGTCAGGTTATTGTCTTTCATACATACACATGCAGGCTCCACAGCCAAGCCCAAGAACCTGCACCTGATAAAGTGAATTCTTGGCTGCAAAACTATCCCAAACCTTTCATATTTCTCTCTTCCTGGATTCCACAAAACAAACATCCCAAAGGATGAGATGTAAACCTGTCCAGGGATCCAGAGGAATCAGACAGAATGACCAAATGAAACAGCAAATAAACATCTCAAGAATGGACTCCAGTCTCTGCAGTCTTCGGAATAAAGTAGTAACTGCTAAAAATCTAAGGATCCCTGGATGCATCAAGGAATTGTACTGTATTTCAGTGTCTTATGAAGAGAGGCTCTAAAAGGATGGAGACGATCAAGGCACTTGCAACACTTTCTGTACTATTCTATACTAAATCTCTTGGCGGGGAGGAGAGGGGGGGAATAGAAGTTGCTTTCCAGGAAGAGAAAACTAAAAGCAATCCCCAGATAATCCAGTCAGGCTCCTCAAACACACAGCAATTTCATAGCAGGCAGTAGAGGTTGCAGAGTGTATAAGGAAGCCACAAACTGAACATCTGTACAATTTCTCCCCCTGCTTCAGAAACAACATTTAAGCACCCTTCTTAAACATAACTACTCTGTTTCTAGCACCAGCAAAGGAGTTCAGCAGCAGATCACCTTGCCAGGGAGATGTGAACTTCCTTATCACAGAATTCTGGGGATGTTTAAGCTCAGATGAAGTCTGGACTAATAACACTGAGATTTACTAAACACGGAGACCACATCTGGTTCAGGAAATACACTGAGCTGCAAACATCTAGAAGCTGAGCATACACGTGATGCTTCTTCACCTCTATATTTTTACACAGCCCATATTCTCCTGCCAACGTGTCTTCTTTTGGCTGTTGCTAGAGACAGACTCCTGAGTTAAATGATTCACTGTAGCTGTTCTTACACAAACTCAGGTGGAGACAGAGGAGCTCACTGACCGCTCCAGGCAAAAGAAGAAAGACCTATGACTGTACTAGAAACACGAACACCTTCCCTAGGGCAAGTCTGATACTACAAGGCTGACCACAGTCACAAGTGCAAACTAAGTTGCAAAGGCAAGAAACAGTAAAGATGTGATACAACATCAAAACCAGCCCAACGTTTATCCAATTAAAGCATTATGGGTCCCCCATGATCCTGGACAAGGACTCCAAGCTGTTATTCTCCACAAATAAAGTCCAGGAAAGTTTAAGCATCTCATGCGCTGGCATTCTTTGCCTAGTTTCTTCACTACAGGAAAGCTCCCTTTATCTCACAGGAGATAATAAAGCAAATTTTCACAAGAGAAAGCCACAGGCAGGCCAAGTCAAAACAGAACAAAGGCACTGACTCATCTCGTGTCTCTGAGATAGTGGAGGTGGAAAGTTGCATACACTTCTTCAACAGAAACCGGTTTTCCTTTTCTGTTGGTTTTTTCCTACAGTGAGTGACAGCAACATTTGTAGCGCTCCCCTCACAGTGTGAGCAAGCATGAATGCACACCAATTACTGATAGCAGACAACCAGCGGAGCCAAAAGGCCTGCAATATGGGAGATTTCATCAGCAAATAAAGCAAATGTCCTGTATAACAGGAAGAACAGAGTTGTTTTAAGAGCAGCATGGCTTACGGCAGGTTTAAAGGTATGTAAAACAGCCTGGGAAACCTCTCTCCACTTACCCCCTCTGTGTTCATCAGTATCTCAATTGTGCTCAGCCAACAAAATGGTCTGAATTAAAAGATAACCTTGCAAAAGATCCAAACAAATGATCTCAGCAATTCAGTTTAAGGCTGACAGTGGGACCACACTACTGAGGTCCCAGCTGTGGCAATACCACATAGTACCAGGCAGGACCTTTGCCTTGATTCTGTTGCCCCCGCTACAGTACCCACGTACCTCTGTGTATGGGCAATTCCAGCAGAAACCAAACAGACCAGTCCGTGAGAGGCTTACTGCATTAAAACAGATCTGACCAAGCCACAGCAGATAAGCAGCTAATTTAGGAAAACTGTGGTCTACAAAGTCAGTTATTCAGCAAGTGTTACGTAGAGAAGTCTGACCTGAAAGCGCACACTGGGACACAGCTAATACTGGTAACAGAACCTTGGAAAAATGCTTGCAGAGAGGATAAAACTGCACATACAAGTACACTGTTCGTTGTTCTGTTTCTGCACTTCTTGGCTTTTCTTGGCTAATAAAACTAGAGTGACATTCTTGTTTTAAATTGAATGCCATTTCTGGAAAAATGCCTGGCACATGAGGAGTAGGCCTTCTAAGTGTAGATGTTGCACCACATACTGAATGCAAAGGAAACAGATGTCAATAAACCCTTCCACTGAAGAACTGAACGGAGCAGCTGTGTCAATTGTATTTCAGTAATTCCTTAGAAACCTCAGAATGAGAAACTCAATCCAGTGATATTGTAACAGTCAGAAGCCTCTAACCTGAAAAAGAGAAGTCTAAGTGAAAAAGCAAGACACAAGCAAGAGGGCAAGAAGCAGCACACACTCGTTCTAGCTGTCACTACAAAAAACTCCAAAAGAAACACACCGTAAAAAGCAAATTCTTTCAACTCCATCATGACTGAGAGCTAAGGATCTACAATCATATTCATAGTACTAGGTGGGAAGAGCAGGCTAACTGTAATTCGGCTGGTGCTGGTTAGATGGGAGAACTTTCCACTTTCACACCATTTACACACTTTCCAAGAGCAGCAAAGACAGATTACAAAGGTGAAAGAGGGTGGGAGGGGAAAGAGCTCTAATGGAAAGCAAAGTACCCTTGTAAGGGTCTTAACCAAATAGGAGAACAGCTACAAAACAAGGTGTCTGTAAGCTTACAGCCCATTCCAGGGACTATTTAAATCTCTCCTCCTCTGAGGCTCTTATTCATGAATGTTGACATTCCAGTCCCGCCAGCACAAAGCACAGGGCTTAACTGCACACCACAGGGAGCTCCCAGGAAAACAAGTCAATTAGAAAAAAGGTCACGTGCAAGTACTTGGTTTCTTCAGAGAATGTAACTTCAGAACTAAATAAAATGTTTTGGATTTACGTGTCCACACAGGACACATACAGTCTTAGTGATGACAGTCGCATGCTGCAACTGCTTTTTAACAGTAACATCAAGCCGTACTTTAGCACAGAGTCTAAAAAAATTTTAAACAAAAATCAGAGCAATGTCCACAGTAACCATTTTCATATCAGCTAAACACAAGCCTTGTCAGCAAGACTCAGGGTGACTCCTGAGAAAATATTTACTGAGTGTTATGTTGCAGTTTTAAACTTTGACAAGGGAAGTCACACTCGGAGCTCTTAACAATAACCTTCCTTCACCAGCAGCAGTTCATCCATTCTTCCCTTCGCCTTTCACGCTCCCAAATGCTGGAACACGATTCCGTGATTTATGCCTCAGTGAGGGAACTTAATTAACAAATCTAATCGTACATGCAAATTCTTCCCTGAAGTTACTGTTGTGCAAGTCATTTCAAGGCAGGAATCTGATTCTGGTAAAGCTGAAGCCCGCACTTGATGAGCAGCAGGTTTGCTGCATACAATGATGTAAAGCTCACAAAAAACCCTGGGTAACCTTTTTGAACCCAGGGAATTTTACAATGCAATAAACAGTTGGAAAACATTTTTCGTAAGTGAAGTGGTTCATTTAGTGAAGAAACTCTGAAAAAATTCCAAGTCCTTTTCACTGCAACTTGAAAAAACAGAACTGCATTTAAAGTTTGCTACTCGCAGGCAATATGTCAGCTTTCCAAGTCAGATGTCAACAGCCCTACACTGAGCTTTTCATAAGTAAACTATTAGAAAAGAAAGTCCTTAATGACAAGAACATCATGTGCATAATTATGAAAAAAATGCACAGTTCTGCCCTGGCAGAAGCCCTAATTTGTCTGCTGAGATATAGAAACTTTGGGCAGGCTCACCGCGCCTACAGCCCAAGACAAATCGCTCACGGAAAGAAAAGAGGAGGAGTGGAAGAAAGAAGCGGCAACCAGGATCAACGAAGGATGGAAAGCTCAGTAATTTACGGAATAAATTTACTGGAGAAATGTGCCCTTCACAGCTCAGCAAAAGATGAGAAAGAGTAGCCTAACAAGCACAGCATATAACAATTCAGGCAAGTTAAAAGAAAAACATCAAATGAGGAAGAAAGCAAAAATAAGTGATAAAGATGAATCTTGAAACAGTTCTTGAGCTAATAAAAATTATAACAAAATAGGAATGATCAGTAGCAGCTTTCAGTCTTAACAATAGCATATAAGCTCTGTCCAGTAAAGTGTAATGAATCAAACTTTACTGCCAAACAAAACTTCCATGCATACAAATAGATTCAATAATAGCATTACTGGATTAAAAGCCATATTCTGCCACATTTAACCCTATGACCTCATTGAAACTAGTGAGGGCAGCTAAAAAGCAACCCACTGCTCACTGCATAAGGATGACATTCGTTGTTAATGGTACGGGAGAAAAAAGAAAGAAAAACTTAACAAATGAAAGAAAAATAAAGGGTTTATCAAATCAGAAATTATCAGGGTATCTTGATATTGTAACTAGAGAGCACACTAGTGGTCATACAACCTCAAGTCACCACATTTTAAGCAAAATTCATTTCATTTGCAGAATTAAGCCCTAATGCATCTACAACAAACCAAACAGCTAGTACATGTTTTCCTAGCAAAAGTCAATCATGCATGGTAGCAATGCAACACACACATTAAAAGCAGCAAAAAAGCAACAGTTTTCAAATGCTCAACAGAAAACACGTAATAAGGTTTGTATACGAGTGTCAGCCCACATCCATACATGCGTATTTTTTTTTTATTATTTAATTAAGCCCTGAGCATTTGGGCAAAGACAATGATAAATAAAGAAGGGGAAGTGACAGGGAAATCTGGGGACAGCTTTGTAAAAGTTTTAACTGTATATGTCTTAGCTGGGAAGCAACCATAGGACAGATGACAATCTACAGATATCTGAAAGATGTAAACCAAGAATAAAGCAGGATTAAGGAACAAGAAGAGGAACAAGAGAATAAATTAAGTCAGAGCAAAATTCAATTATTTAATTATGAATGAAACTGACTACTGAAGATGTTCTTGAAAATATTACCAGTTAAGGATATGTAGAATTAAATCAGAAATGACCGTAAGAGAAACCTCATCTATGCACCAGCAAAGAGAGATGTTACGTGATTATCAGTCCCACTATTTCAGAGCTACTAGTTTCTTAGTATTCTAAATGTAACCCATCATACTCATATATATATCTCCAAAAATAGCGTACACAGCAGTACGCACATTGAAAAGGAACTGCAAAGATAAATTGTGGATTTAACAATTTGTTTTGAATCTAGTGCTATGGCTCAAGGACATTTTCTCAATTCATTTGCAAATCTCTGAAGCCATCCAAGACGAGACATCGACTACAGTGATACATCAAAATTGGCAAGACTCAAATTTACCCCAAAATTTGATTATGTTTTTCCATTAACCTTCTCCTATTTATTCTCAGGATGTTAGTAAATAAAAATGATTTTTCAAAACACTGAACCCCACCTACTACAATCTTAATGTTTAAAATACATTTGTGGATTCTACTCCCCTTTTGCTATAAATTGGTTTTATAACTTTATTAAAGTTATTTCTAACAATTCTGAACCAAACAACTTACTAGTCCACCTCGAAACTATGTTTCCCTTTTGTTTTTCACACCCACCAATCTCACAAAGGAACATAACACAGGTGCCAGATATGCTCTAAGGTGCGCAAAACCACGACTAAACACAATATTCAATCCCATCACCGCCATACCGGAAAGATCCCAAAGCTTTAGGGGAAAAGAAACTGGGCAGGAGAGAAAAATATGGCTATAACCAAGTTCCATCCAACTTTCAGAAGCTTTAACCTGCATACATTGCAGCACATCCCACTAACAGCTCACCTCGACCTCTAGAGGAACTTCGACCTCGAGGAGCCCCTACCACCGTTCCTCCTCCACGTCCCGTCAACCGCAGGACAGCAGCACTGTTTACAGACATCGAGAAATTTCTCTGCCAAGAAGAAGAAAGAGCCAAGGTGAGATTCTACTTAAAAAAACAAACAAACAAACAAACAACAATAAAACCTCCATTATCCTACATTCAGCTTAATGCCAGCTTTGCTTTCCTTATGTTTGTTACAAATTCTCTACAACTGACAACTTTGCTAAGAAAGCAAAGGATTCCTTGAAGATAGGACTCGGTGAAGCAGTCTGTAAAAGCATCTTGGTCAATATATTGCTGCTTCCAAGTTACTTACCTGAAGTTTTCATGCTCTTAAGCCACCAACTGACCACCTACTCTTTGATCAGACAATTCCGGCACAGAAGTGATTAGAACACCAGCAGCTTTAAACACAGCTGTTCCATTGCAAAGCAAGATTGTCACCTGCCTATACCTGACATTAACCACCATTGTGAACTTCTTAAGCAAAGCAGGCACAGGTGAAAAGCAACAGAACTGAATAAAATTATATTTACCAATTTCCTTTGCAGAAATAAGTTGGGGTTTTTTTCTTTCTAAATGTGTCATAGAAGTAACACGCTTTGTGGAAACCTAAGTTTATTTAAGACTTCTGAAATTTAAGTGATATTCATTGTAACAAGACAACAAACATCAGTAAAATTCAACTTTAACATGAAATAATTGCTAAAGAACAAGCTATTCTGACACAGAATGAATAATTATAACCAACTATAGCCCCACTCTCTGAGTACAAATAGTTGAAAAACTAGGCCAAATAACTCAGAAAGCTATTGACCAGATTCCCTGTCTTGCACAGGAGATTCCTTAAATCTTTTATGCCCTACTTTTCCAATCAGAACAGAATAATAATCTCATTTCCATTTCCAACTTTATTTGACTTTGTCTGCCTGAACTCTGAACAAGTTCTCCCTCCTCTTTGTAAAGCCTGCTGTGGTGATGATGTGACCCTTGCAATGGGTCCACATGCTGAGATCACAGTAAGCAGAAAAAAAACCAAAGTGAAAAAAGCAAAAAACACCCGATTATTGATCAGTGTATTACTTCAGTGTCCAACTCTGACAATGCACACCAAGGAGCAAGGCTGCTCCGAAACAGGGGCTCAATTATTTCTTTAGTGGTAAATGGAAGATGTCCCAAGAAACAGAAGATGTCAGAAACAGAACCAGTGATGACACAAACACAAAAAATCTCCATTATATTCAGCAAGAGCTTGAGACTCCCTCACTCCACCAGCAGGTAAAATTAAGACACCTGAATTTTTTTCCTAATGTGAATAGGAATAAGAGAGCTGGGGGGAAAGGCAAAGGAACATAAGATGCATGTTGCCAGTGGTCGGGGATGGAAACCTTTTACAAGGATCTGCAGAAACCTTTCCCTCAAAAACAGGTCCCTGGAAATCAATCTTAGACGAATCCATGATGTCAGGCAACAAAATTTACCACAAGGTGAATCAGTTGAGCTCTAGGTTAGCTCAGCATCCTTGTCACCAGAGAAGTGATATTCTACACAAAAAGGATAAAAAGAACCAGCAGGTCCATCCCAAGCATATTCCTGTCCTGTAACAGGGAAAACTGTAGCAATACCTGACTAGTTAAATTCCACATGACTAAACAGATTAAAGCTTAAATTCACAAACCCGGCATTACCTATCATCCACCTCTAGATAACACATCTTTAAATCAGTTTGAGCCAAGTTCTTCCCAGACATGCCACATATAAAACTACAATGCTATGAGGTGTGTAACTCTTGGGCTGTAAGCAAGAATTGCTCTGAATTCAAGCCTAGAGTAAGCCTGATGGATTCATCTTCAGTCGAACACTACCCTGAAGTACTTGCGTTCTGATCAGCATGTCTCCTCAGCAAGACTCCCAAATCTCCATCCCTCGGGTTCTAAGAGGATATTCACAAAGGGGGCACAAGGGCATTTCAAACTCTGTTATTAACCTTAGGTGAGAGAGCCTTCCTGCATCACAACAAAGTCATTACTCACCTCAAGATCACTTCTGAACATGATTCTTGGTGATGAACAACATTTATTGTGTCACGGGGAGCAAATATCAGGAATTTTTGGCAGCTTAAATAGTGCCATTCCCTTGGTATCTCAAATCAGTCATGAAGGCGGAAAAAAAGATCTCCAGACAAGAAAAAAGAGATTGTTCACATAGTCAAGTTCCCAGAAAGCATTAAAGGAAAAATTTTTCTTAAAAAAAGAATATGGATCTCTTGTTTCAGAATAATATTTTTGTTGAGATTATAGAGAATTGTTAAATAAACCAAGAACACTCCTGTACGATTACACGTGAGAAGGAGCAGGGGGGAAAAAAACAGTGACATAGTGCACACCAACTCCTCAGAAGTCTTCTAGACTGATGAAGCAGCAGGCACTGCAGCAGAAGACCACCTATCCCTGAAGCTCACCAACACTTACCGCCTCATCTGTACCAAGAGGCTACTCAGCACATTTTTGATACCATAGCCTTAAACTCATATTATTCCTCTTGGAGAGCACCTTGACAGTAACCAGAAGTCAGCATCCCCTTGAACTGTAAACAGCTTTTAGTTTACTCTCTGAAGGATTCCATTATGCATCAGCAAAAAAAATATGACCAACGGTATTTAACACCAAGGTTCAATATTTTGGTGTGCTACTGTATGTCTGGCTGACCATTTCCTGGGCTTGCTGCCTAAAACTCTCCTGTTCCCCCTGAAGAACGAGATGTGGGCAAAAATTTCCCATAAAAGCAGGTTCTCAATCGCAGTTGCCTTTTAATACTATGACACAAAGCACCTACGCTGTATTCACGTGAATATAACTGCTGAATAAAAGCTGAACTACTAGCACCTTAGGTCAAAGGACAGTATCCTAAAAAGACACAAGAAATACAAATCAACTCTGAAGAGGAAGGAATTCAGAAGTGGTGAAGAGGATATGCCAGAATATCCAAGCACAGAAAGATTATGGAAAAAAGTCAAGAATATGATAGTGCGGGACAGAGGAAGCAGGATGATCTGAAATCTTGAGAAACTAACATTCCCCAGCTCTCCAAAAATCAAATTGTGTTTAAGTTAACAAGAATACTCAGCCTTTTGATAGAAAAGTAACAAACAAAAATCAAACCACAGTATTCTGAAACAAGAAAACTGCTAAGAAACGCAGCAGAGAGCAATTGCAAAATCAGAAGTTCCGACAGCCATAGAGGGGGCATCAATTTAAAACTCAAAGTCAGACGCGTTTATCCAGAACAAGGCAGTTTTCTCTGCTAGGAACCAAATTTAAACCACGGGCTTTCAAACCACTCAAATCAGTCACCCTTGAAACAGTATCTTTGTGGACTACCAGTTCTCACTCTTATCTTGCACACCAATTAATTATATACCTATAGAGATCGGTATCAAGCAACCGCTTACACACAAAGTAGTTAACAGCACTGCACCTTTCTAAATGTTAACAATCGAAAACCTTCAACACTTCTCCAACGACCACAAAACTGAATTAACCTGGACACTTCTATTACAAGACGGAACGTGCTCCAAAAACTGTAGAAAAAGTTTCACTGGTCTGAAAATGCCGTGTACTTAAATACATAATACTTCCCTAAAAATGAGCCTGGATTTAACAAGCTGACTGTCTGCCATCAACAGAACGTGGTATGAAAAGTACTTGCTCAAATTTAAGAGAGTAATTCATTAAGAATGGAATTTAAACTTTATGCTAACGCAGTATACTTTCCTAATTTCTTTACTGAAAACCTACTAAACTCAATTTTTGTTTTTTAAAATGGAGGCATACTCTCTATTTTGTCTTTACACTAATGATAATCCAAAATCATTTTTTTTAAAAAAAAAAGGTACAAACCTGTTCTTCTTCTGTAAAAGGTACAAGTGCCAGTGGTGGCAGGGGCTCCTCTTGTAAAATAGGCAGAAACTCCTTATCCAGAAGGTCTGAAGGTATCTGTATGAAACCCAAGTATTTACATTTCAGGGATGATGCCACATACTTTGATTTACCAAAATTGCCAACTCTGTCTCCATCTACCTGCTACACCAATACTTCCAATAACATTTATTGGGAGTGGGTGTAATTCCACCACAAATTTACACCTCTCAGGAAAAAAAAATAAATTTACAGATCAAACATCCAAAGCATCTGCCATGTATATAATCCAAGATTATATACATCACAATTCAAACTTCCACTCCACTTCAGCTTAAATATGAACCAAGTGAAATTTCACCTTGTAAATTAAAAGAATTGATTTAACTTCAATGCACTTTTAGAGCCAGATCATTATATATTAACAAAACTACCATATATAGCACACAGGTTGTATTTGATTTAAAGTCAGCATTTCCAATTTAGAACCAACAAGGAGGGAAAAACAAAAAAAAACAAAAAAAAGGTAAAGCAAAACTATAGGTATGGGGTCACGAAGTAGAGAACACTAAGGATTTAAATAAAAATTTTAAGACTGATTTTTTAATCAGACCATTGTCAGATGGAAATTCCATCAGCAGATGTGACCTTGAGCATGTGGACAAGAAGCTGCAACTACAGCCAAGTGAGCTGGTAATTATGCCAACAGAGTTGTTTCAAAAATGTCTAGTTCACAATACTAGAGATAAAGATTTCTCCCCATCTTAATTGAGGCGAAGAAACCTAGGATTTTTATTATAATTTTGGTATATGTTAGCGGAAGTATTCCTGCTTCCAATCAGAGTATCTTTTAATTCGAGAAGCAACTGCCTAATCTTCAGCCAGCCAAAATCAAAGATGACACAATGAGAACGGACTAGGGTACAAGATACAGCTTGAAAACATCATATCTGCTACTTGACTAGAAACAGCATCAAGAGTCCTCTCAGTCTCAATAACTAGAATCACACAACACCATGGAAGCACACCTGTATCAAAAGCAGGACATACTCTAGTAATAATGCCCTTCTGGCAAACAGAGGGAGAAAATACTCTTTTGAACCATTCATAACCATCTGAGAAGCTTCCTGTAACACAGGGTATTAATAGATTGTTCTGAACCAGTCACAAGTGCAGAGGTCTTAGCATCATCTGATATACACAAATTGCAAAAACCAATGACCTCTGACAGGCTGACTTATTCAAGCATAACATCAAGGTTTAAACCGCAGCTTCTCAAAGTGGAACAGGATAATTCTGCCTGTTAAAGCATGGCTTTAAGCTATAACACACTTAACAGCTTTAGAAAAAATCTTTGACATTCAACACCCTTGAATTCATGTATAAGCCATGCAGGGCTCCCAGCACTGTATGAAAATGCCAGCACAGTTGTGGCAGGGTAAGAATGTGGAGGTTTGGGTGCACATCTACATGTGGAGCTAAAGGCACAACCTGACATCAATTCTTGCAGTCCCTCCCTGACTCGAAGGATTCAGATTTACAAGTCACTATGTGCCTGTTGCAACAACAAACCAACCTCTGTCACCATCTACAGAAAAAAAACAGTGTTTACAAATGCAGAATGTGTGAATCTCTTAAGCATTCACCGAATTATGACTTCCGTATTGGTAAAAATCTTTGTTTAAAATTACACAGCAGTGAAGTTTTTGACTTTCTACACTGCTCTTCCCTATTACATACGCTAGATTGTATTTGTGTTTTGAGTCCCAAAGAAGTGAACTACTTCAGGACTTTCCCATCAGGCCAGTTACCTGTGAAAGCGAACTGCCTTAAGTCAGGATAAACTGGGAGCTCCTGCCTTTTCCAGATGATCTGCTAATATGATTTACTGTCTGACTTTCAAGCTGAATCAAATAACTATTTTACACCACATTAAATAAAATCCTGTTATGGCAAACAAATTTGCACAGCTGCAAGGAGACTTTAACCCCCAGTCATCTGTGGCAGTAGGATTGATATATGGCATCGGGCTTTTTTGTTCTCTGGAAGTTGCCCCCTAAAGTGGTAAAAATAATCAAACATAACAAACACAGGAAGAGTGGGATCTAATAAGTACACACACACACACAAAACAACTCCCCACAATTGTGCCTCTGAAGAAGTGAAGTTCTTTGCCAAGGGTACAAAATTTCTTTGTCCGTAATCACAAAATGCGAATAACTACTCCTAATCACAAGATTGTCATTAGGAATATCCACATCAGGCTTTCTTCCTCTTCCTGCTCACCTTATTATCCTTTAGAAAAAGTGCCAACATTTCTTCTCTCCCATAGCGATAGTCTGCTAGTTTGTACTTTGGCAAAGCCGGAGACAGAGGAGGGGATGTCACGCTCCCGCCACTAGACAAAGCTCGCAGCCTAAAATAAAGAGCAATGAAAACTGAATTGAGGAGAATGCTCATCATGCTTATCATGTCTTTGCATATTGACACAAATGAAATAAATTCAGTCCTGAATGTAAAGGCATTAGCAGTCTACCTTCAAAACTCTAAACCCCAGTGTTTCAACAATTAGAGTGAAAGAGCCTTCCTTGTTTTTCCCATAGCAAGAAGAAAAAAAAAATTATATTCCCATGAGCACATCAAGAAATTTAACTCATGCCCTGAAGAACTCTTTAAGTTGACTATATAGCAAGCTAGTTACACCCCTCAAGCCTTGACTAAGTTATTTACACTGGCTACAAAAAAATTCAGTGGTAAAACTTCCACAGATATTAATGACAACAGCTTCTTTTTAAAATTCTTACCACACCAGGGACAGGGCAGCAAACATTAGTCTAAGGAAAAAATTTATTCAGATGTTTCACAAAGTTTAACAAACACTATAGGACAGTAAATTTTGCAATGACATTGTTGTATCTTGTTGTATCTCTGGAATCCTACTCGACTCCTAATTCCTTCTCCAGAGCTTAAAATTAATGGCATTTATCAGTGAGTGCATACATCATTTAGCTTAATGTCTCAAAAAAAAAAAAAAAAGAAAAAAAAGTACAAAATACAGCCACACTTCAGAGACATTTCAAGCAGTAATCTATCTTACAGTAACAGACAAATGTTATTAAGTTTGGTCCCATCCCAGACAGGTGATCTACTTCTTGCAGATAACATCTTGCAGTTGGATGATATTATTCCCATTCCAGTGGTGGATTAACGCTATTCCATACAATCATATTCTCAGCTATCCAAATATCCTGTATTTTAAAGTTTGAGGAATGTTGTACAAAAGGACGTGTATCAAGAAACAAAACCCAGACCATTTTTCTACATCCTCTGTGATGTGCATCTTGGACAAGCAAAACAATGAAAACTCTTCTCAACAATTGCAAAATCCTCTGAAATGAAGGTGTTCTAAATTAAAACACTGATTCAGAGCCTACCTTTCACCTAATTATTGAAGCATGCTTTGATTTGGTTCATTGTTCTTTAAACAGAAAGGAAAAAGCAATTTGCAAGTCAAATGTTCACCTTATTTTTTTAGTTTGGTGCCACCCAGTGGCAGTTTCTTTAAATACCACCTCAAAACAAAAAAGGCCGGGGAAGGCGTTATTCAAAGGATTAGATGGCTCAGAGTGATGCTGAACTCCAATCCAGATCAAACGCGAACAAGAGTTTCACTATTAAGTGATGCAACAGCATACATGAGACAGGACTATATTGCAACCCAAGAGCATAATTATAAATCTTAGAGTTTTAGTCCATTATTCCTGCGAAAACCTAGTAATTCACTGAAGTATAACATATACTTTAATGCATAATCCCTTTTTAAACTAACTGGAGTCTGAAGTCCCCTCAGTATGACACAGCAATCAAGTTACTGTTAAAATATGTGCTTTAGAGTTGCCTTCCTCCTTTTTTCCTTTTTTTCAACATAACTTTGGCTTGCATCCATCAATGAATCTAATCATGTCTGTCTTACACTGAAGAGCACTCCAGTTAAGATATCTGCCTGGTGGGTGTATTTATAGATGGTGATAAAGTCATTCTTTAACCTTCTTTCAATCTAACAAAATAGACTGAGCTCCTTCATTGTTCTCTAGGCCACAAATCATGTCTTACTTCTTTGTTGAATACTCTCCAATTTTTGCACATTGTGTATAAAAATGTGTCAGTAAAAATGAATTTGTTATTCCAGCAATAGCCTTACCACATGCTAAGCAGCAACTGAATCTCCTCTAACCACTCCACACTCCCATTTACACACTTAAGGACCACATCACTCTTGAGAATTCTTGTTTGTAACTGCCGTCACCAACACTTTAACAAGAAACTGGAACAGCAGTCACACCTGTGCAACTACTCTTTGGTAAAAGCCAGCACAACGCATGTCAGACAAGCTGGAAAACTAACAGCTGACAGAAGATTACACAACAGCATGGACTCCCTTTAACTCATATTTCCTGACATTTTTCAGAACACACACGCAGGAGATTAGAACTTGAAGCACACTATTCTACCACATTCCATATATATATATATATATATATATATATATATATGTATATATATATTTTTAATACTGAGGGAGAAAAAGCTTCCTTAGCTATAGATTTAAGTCCACTACGACGAGTGTAAGAACTTCCTTACTAAAAAGGACCAAGGAAGTCTTCTTCACTTCGTGTATACCTCCAAGATCACAAACATTATTCCCCTCTCAGACACTTGTTAGCAATGTGAAGGTTATGCATTACCATAGCATGAAATCCAACCTATTTCATACACAATGCCAATTTACAAAGTGAAGACTAATTTTATAATATCGTTTTCAGCCACAGTCCAGGGACTGAGGTGAAGCAGTATGGAACAAACGCATTATATACCATTCAGTCTTACAATCAATTCCGTCCCAAAGGACACAACTTAATAACATCATTTTTTAAAAAGTTTTTGACAAAGTTCCAGTCTCACAAAACAGGAAAAAACTCACCATTCAGGCCCAAAGTTAAGTGTCTGAGTTTCTGCTGCCATTTTTTCCTGTTCTATTCCTGTTTTTTAAAAACCGTGAACCTGAAAAATAGAAGCGTTTACAACTGAATTAATACAGCCCTTCATAAATTTCTTCACAATACAAAAGCACACCTCATTATGCTGAGAAGTGAAAAAAAACTACTATGCAGAATTTTATGGTTTATTGGTTTGGGGTGTTTTTGGTTTTTTGTTACTGTTTTTTTAAGAAATCCATTTCAGCTCTCCAACACAGGTTAATTTCCTAATATAGGAGTACAGAATCATAGAATCACAGAATCTTAGAATGTTAAGAGGTTTGAAGGGACCTCTAGAGATCATCTAGTCCAACCCCCCTGTCAGAGCAAGATTCCCTAGGGCAGCCACACAGGAACGCGTCCAGGCGGGTTTTGAAAGTCTCCAGAGCAGGAGACTCCACACCCTCTCTGGGCAGCCTGTGCCAGGGCTCTGGCACCCTCACAGTGAAGAAGTTTCTCCTCATGTTGAGGTGGAACTTCCTATGTTCTCTCTTAAACCCATTATGTCTTGTTCTATTACTGGGCACCACTGAGAAGATTGTCCCCTTCCTCTTGACACCCACCCCTCAGATCTTAATACAGGTTAATAAGGTCCCCTCTCAGCCGTCTCCTTTCAAGGCTGAACAGCCCCAGCTCTCTCACTCTCTCTTCACAGGAGAGATGTTCGAGTCCCTTCACCATCCTCGTAGCTCTTCCTTGGACTCTCTCCAGTAGGTCCCTGTCTCAACTAGAATAACTGAGTAACTACAATACTGTAATAACAATCCCTGATATAGAAGAAATATAGGAAATTTTTCACTGGTTTTTGTGTGGTTTTTTGATTGGGTTTTTTTTTTGATTGTTAAGAAGTCCATTTCAGCTTTCCAAGACAGGTTAATTTACCAATACAGAAGAAACTGCATTAAAGTCTTCTCCCCCACTTCCTCTTCTAACAGCTTAAACTGGACACTGGATGAGAATGTCTGAAGAAACAATTTGTACAGTTCCTTTTCAAACCAGTCATTACCACAAGACAACCAGAGAATTTGATGCATAATCCTCTTCTATAAGAACAGTAATGATTAACAGAATTGCAGCTTCCTGACAATTACAAGAGGATAAAATAACCACCAAAATTACAGCAAGAAAGATTTGCCAGTTGAGTGGCAGAGTATTCAAGAAATTTCCACTGTTCATTCTTCAGAAAGAAGCCTTCTAAAAGATCAAGTATATCCAATGCTGTGACATCCCCCTAAATCTGCAGGCAAATGACACGGTTTATCTTATTCTTGGTTTTATTAAGCAAAGAAAAATGTACAACTTTAGACTTTAGCTACTTTTAACCCTGTTAGCCCAGGTCCTGCAGACACTAGTGAAGGTCAAGTTCCTATCTACCAAGAGCACATGAAGCCATACTGGAGGGAAAGAAAAAGAACAAGACCAAGGCAAGGCCTCAAAGTTTTCTCTACTGAAACCAAGTCCAGCCCAGACAGTTCTGGAGAAGTGTCTTTTGCAGTGAGAAAATAGAGCTCCTCTTCCCTTCCAGTAACAGTGTAAAAATAAACACACTTGTAGCCAAAGCCCAAAGCAGAAAGGATTTGAAGCATCACCTATAGTAACTGGTTGATTAGACTTCACAAACCTAGAAAGACAGACAGTAGGGTGGGAGTGTTGTCATATCAGAACTCTGTTGCTTAATAGACTCAAGAACTAAATAAGGAGCTTCCTAACTTCGTCTACATTTTGCACAAAAGGTCATGGAAAAGAAAAACAAAACAAAACATAGGAATAGAAGTGGAAAGGGCAGTAATTACAGAAGAAAAAGAAACCAAACAAAGGAACTATTTTTCTTATATATATGCTAAAGTAATTATATTAAAGTTATAAAAAAATTTAACAGCCTGAAAACTAGAAAATGCCAAAAAAACACCTACACTAAAACTGCATGAGTAGATTTTACCAAATCTTTTCGGCATAAGATTACAAATAGTTGCGAAACTCCCTGTAGCCTAAACTGACTGACCAACACCTGGCTCACATCCTTTTACTACAGGTCACGTTAATTTTTCCCATACACTAGAAAAATATTACAATTTGTATATGAATTATTTTCACAATAACCCTATATAATGAAATGGGATTATTCCCACTACATGCACCAAAAGCTAATACAAAAACATCCAGCTGTTCTCACAGGCCTAGTTTGAGAGGATTTTGGTCTCATTTGGATTGTTTTTTTGAAGCAGCCTACAGCTCATTAGAACATTCACAGCATATCCACGCACCACAAGGCTGAGTACCTATAGAAAACACACAGCAGCCCCGTGTGAAAATATCAAAGCACACATGAAAATAACAAACCACTCGTGCACTTTGGCAGCAACAAGCCCATCGTAATTCCTAGCAGCCTTAATTGGATGGCTGTCCCTTCGCTTCCTGCGATGCCCATAATCCTTCTGCCGGGGGGGAGGAGGAGGGAGAGCTTTCAGATCAACCCATGTGGATCACTAGGGAACCTGGGATCTTTAGCTCCTAACAAAGCTAGCTTAGAGTCAGTAATACCAAAAAGGCTGGTGCTGAATGTTAAATTGCAATGAAAACGCAACTGAAAAGCATCAGAAACAAGGAGAAACCATTAAAAAACAGCTAGGATCGAGCAGTTCACTAGTTCTTGACCACTGGGCCCCCCTAGCTGCTTCAGCCTCTGGGTTTCCTTTGCAAAAATCGAGGATACTGTGCCATCTTTCTCTACTAGACTCCTAACCACTTTAGTACCTATAAGCATACTCAAAGTCTGATAATCTCATCCCACTGAGCTGCAAAATAGCTTTCCTTGTCCCTCATTTTGGCCACCGCATTTTGTTTTGGGAACTGTTTGCTGGCTTCCTCTTCTGTGTTGCATTCAAATAAATTGCCTCCTCCCTAGAAGTTCTGACTGTACAAATTTTGAATTCAAAGTGAGATACTTGCACGCAGACAAAATTGTAGCTGAACAGGAATAAAACCCCACAAAAATAAAAAACAGCTCTGCAGGTGATTTGAGTAGGTGTGACAGGTGAATAGGCAACATTACCCAGAAATAAAACATACATGAAAAAAAATTATGGGCAAAGCTGAGAAAACACCCTTGGAAAGGAGGCACTCTGGAAACAGGTAACAATTTGGGAGGATGGAGGCAGAGCAACGTGGAAAAGAGACTGAAGAAAGTTGAGACAGCAAGCGTGCGAGAGCAGCACGCTTTGCCATGCCAGAACTGACAAACTAGGAAAAGCAAAAACCATGTGCTGCTTCTGCTGGTTCACAAAGCCGCAGCCAGAAGGTGAGAGCCCAGGCAGCAAACTGGAGAGGAACCTCTGACTGCACCACACATGCAGTTGGTACGTGGAGGAGAAGCTGTACTAACTGGAAAGGCAAGTTGGGGTGGACTGCGAAGCACTTGTATCGTTCAGAGGAAAAAGTCAGGGTGGAGCAAGAAAAAGGGTGAGGAATTAAGAAAAGGGAATGAATAATCAGGTCATAAATGTAAGTGGTTTAGCTAAGGAAAAGGCATGAATTTATCAGGTATTTATCATTTAGATAACTTTTACAGGCTCTACACTTCAATATTAACAATAAATATTACAATTTTGGTCTTTTTTATCTATGCTGCCTCCTTATTAATAAAGGATGGCAAATGACAACAATAATATATACCTAACGCGTTTCCTCCTTGTTATAGTTTGATGTGGGGAAAGTCCCCTTCTGAACTGCTTGTTTTGTAAATCAAGATTTTCTACAAATTAATGACTGTTCACTGAGGAATCTGCACAGCCACTGACTTTATACGGGCAAAGAGCACACAGGGAGAACCTGAAGCAAGAAACTGAGACCATATTTTGATACTGTCCAGTTAGCACCTCTCCTTGGGCAAGAATGCTACCCAAGGACTTCCCACCACTGCTTCAGCAGAGAACCTTTTACCCAAAGTTTTCTTCAAACCAAGTCAGTCCTTGATCGATGTGCCAGTACAATCCTACACAAAGCTGCAGCTTTCCCGTGTATTTGGGGGAAAATGGAATTGCTCCATAAATCAGTACCCCACTTTTCTGGGGTGGTACCAAGCCCTCTACCAGCATGCAGGACTGAAAAGAGAAGAAACCACACCAACCCCACCACCAACTGGATGGCGAGAAGGGAAGAATCATCCCTTTTATTTTGTCAGCAGCTTAGTACTCTGGAAGCCAGAAGTCCATCTTCTGAGAAGACACAAAATGTAATCCAATAACATTAAGCTTTTAAGTAGCTTTCACTCACAATTAACAGGTAATATTATAGGTACATAAGTTGCTATCAGCAACACAACTCATTTAATTGGTTTGCTTTAGGTACAATGTTTGTTTTGCCAAGCTTGAGGTTTTTTAATTTACTTTTTGAGCTTGCTTTTAGTACCTGACAAAGTTATTAAAGCTCTCAGAAACATCTGCTCCAAACACAAGCCAGAACTCAATTCTGCCAGCTAGATTTGTGTGTTAAAATGCATACAAAGATGATTCAGTTTAAAAAAAAAAAAAAAAAAAAAAAAGGTAAGAAAGGTCTAGAATTACTGTGACACATTTTGGCCACAATCGCTGGTCTTTTAAGAAATATGGCTATCAAATATCTATGCAAAAAGCTGCTTTTCAGAGACTTTTAAAGATCTAACTGTCCTGTTTTCCAGACTTTGTGCAACATCAGAATTTACATGAAATTGCCATTTTAAGGTTTGTCACTTATGGACACTTGAGTTAACATTTTCAGTAATATTAATTGCTACATTTCCATTACAGGATTCTGCCAGCTTGTACCACATCAATCCATCTCACCAAGCCCTTTTGCTGTTTTGGATAGGAGACAGAACTGATTCTTAGCATCCCAAGTCTAGGCAAGGACTGCGTTCAGCTCTGCCCATCTAATCTCTCCTAGAGAAAACAAAAATAAAAAGAGATTTGGACTGTCACTACAAATTATAGCTCTGAGGTTGCTGCTTGCTTAGTTTTTTTACTAACTTCGGACACCCAACCTTGGAAAAAAGGTATACCACCGATTCTTCCTATACACAGCTATTATATTTTGAAATGGTCTACTGTTTGATCATATATCTTCAAGAAGAAAGTGTCCTCTCTTTTCAAGGTAGTTCTGTTCCTACTGTAGGTTTGAAACAGCCTTTTTAAACTAGAAATTGGCTGAAAGTTTTGAGAACCAAAGAACACAATGGAAATCTAACATAAGCAGATTTGAGTGCAAGGAAATGGGTTCTCCTTAAGTAAACTTGGAACAGGAATTTAACAGCAGTGCTCCACCATGCAATAGCAACATTACATCAAGATGATAAAACTTCCACCTTCACAAGCAAGAAAACATTCCACAGGCAGCTACCAGAGCTAGCTAATTTCAGTGCCACTAACTGTATTTAAAAAAAATTAACAGGTTGACTGAATAATTAATGGCGATTTTCTCTAATTCTTGAAATATTAAAGAGATACAAAAGTGTATGCACGCTACCTTTTAAGTACAGCGGTAAACAGGATGACTCAGGTGGCTACACTACCAGTCTGTTTGATATTAATCATTGGCTAAAGCAGACAACACTGATTAAAGGACACTGACATAATTAAGGGCAGTCAACATGGATTTATGGAAGACATTCAATCAACATATATTTTTGTAAGAGTAGAAAATTCATTGCCCAAGCAAATAAAATAAATTTTAACTTCTGCAAGACATTTCAATTAAGTGGAATGCTAAAAAGGACAAAATCATTGAGAATCACGTGAATTCCCATATCATAACAACCTATATTCGCTTTTAACATTCTTTCCTAAACCAACCCACCTCAGAAGGTAGAATGGTCTCAAAAAAAAAAAAAAGGTAAAAAGCTATTCTTTGCTTCTAGAGAATCTGTAACATTGGCCCATATAAATTCTAAAACCTGAGGATGACAAACGTGGATATGGTAAATAATGGAAATGACACATCATCAATACCACCATTATGAATTATTCAATTACAGGGTCCAGTATAGCAAGTTGCATTTAATAAGGCCAAGCATACAACCAAAAGACTCACAGAAGAGTCACAAGCAGAAAACAGGTAACATATAACACATGGAAGACTATTCTGGAATAGTCCTGAAGCCAATCTAAGATTTATGCCATTAATCAGCTGAAAAGGAACATATGATAAAATACTGATTAGAAGACCTAACAGAAAAACACTGAATAAAGAAATAAGGAAATACAGGGTAGGTTTTATCACTGTAGGGATACTGTGTCCCGTTCTGCTGTCTGTACGGCAAGAAAGCTGATAAATCAGGTGTTCAAGATATGCCTTGCAGTGAGGGGGGAAGAACAAAACAGAAACACCACCACAAAAAAAAAAAAAAAAAACCCACAAAAAAAATCCCACACCAAAGCTTTATTTATTGAGCTTTGAGAAAAATCAAAGTATCTTTCTCAGTCTATAAATGATCATACAGGTAAAAAAGGATGAAGGATGAAGACGCAAGTTTATTCAGTGAAGGGACTGAAGCACGACATTCAGAGATAAACAACAGCATAAGCCATTTTCAGGCCAACACTAAATGATTTTCTAAAAAGTCTGTTCTACTTTAAACAGAAAATTAATCAGAAAAAAAAAATCCATTAGTCACATTACACAAGATGCCAGACAAGTCACAGTAGTCCCTTCTGGCTTACCAAGCCTTTTATCCCGATAAAGGCAGCAAATTTTTCAAGGCCTATCCACCCACATATCAAGAGGAACTTCTTCCTAAGCGAGCAATGTCTTCCACTTCTCCAGAAACTACATTAGTTACATTTTTAGATCTCCCAAAGCCTTACAACCCTCCTGTCTCAAATCCTTGCAAAGTTGTTTCAATTTCTTGGCAGCTGCTGGTCAGGACTTTCTCAAACGGCAGGACCAAACCAACCACCTTTGCTCACTTCACACCCATCCTTCTAAAGCTTCATGGAGTGCTGCAGCCTACAACTTGTGGCACCACAGTCAAGAATGACAAAAACAAGAAGTAAGCACTGAAGTTCTTCTGGGATGACAAGAGAGACCTGCACACCTAACAAAACCCAAGAAAAAAAAAAGAACATTAAATATCAGAGTTCCAGATGTTTTCTTCCTTTCCTACCTACTGCTGTGAACTTGGTGGTCAGAGAGCCATCCACTTCTTGCTTCACCTGAACACGAACAAACAGGAAAGCTTTTCCCAGTTTCTCTACCAGAATGCAGCTTGACCTCCACCTTTATTCCAAGACTTGCAGCCAAAGGCAGACACCAGTGATTAAGCTCCAAGCAGAGTCAGGGGACCACGCCCTTGGCCCTGCCACTGGCTGGAACGTAAAACACTTCTCCTTCCAAATCCTGTCCCAAAATTCTGCCAGTGCTCGTTTTCCAGCTGAAAAACACTTCCACATCCGTCTACCTTGTACATCCTGGTCAGTAAATATTTAGTCTGTGCCATTCCACATGATGTTAGACATCAGGATGCTGAGGCTGTCTACCCGCTCCTGAACCAGGTCAGCAGTCAGACAACACGAAGGCAACCAAAACCACACTGCAGCACCTCTCCCCCACTAGTCACACGCTTTATACAGCCCATGCATATATTCAAAGAGGCAGAAGAAAACTTCAGACTACATTCACTCAAAACATTCATTGAATTAACAGACCCGGGCTGCTGTGGGGTTTTTTGGTTTCGTTTTTAAATGTAATTTACACAAGTAGCTTCCTTATGCTTTGTGGAAATTCTCTCTGGCCATCCCTTCTTAAGATTTCCTACCCAGTTTGGAGACATCCTATACTTCAGTAAACAAATATTCAAGTGAGAAAGTGTCTAATAAAAAGTCCTAACAGACAGAATTAGTATGTGTATCTGACTACATACGTTCATAAACCACAAAGTCAGAAGGTAACTTGTTACTACAGATGAATTACAACACTTTTTAATAGCTTATCTCTTTTATTCTCTTTATGTTAATATTGCTAAACATATTCACTTGTCTTGATCTAAGAATCCTATCCCCATAAACTGACTTGTGATATTACCCCAATCCTGACTTAGTACTCTTACAGCCTAGTATAACAAAAATAGAGAAAATTACATATACAGCATTAACTAAGCCTAATGTAAAAGCTTCCACTAGTTTTAAAGGTAGTTGAACTAGGACTCAAATTTATTAAATCGAGTTATTAGATGCTTTTTACTTAAAATCCTTGTCATATGCTACTTCTATGATCAGCCTCACTTTCTATCACACATATTATACAGTCTAACACTGACGTCAGCTCTGCCCTGAGCAGGAGGCAGGAGCAGACAACGACTAAAGGCTGGTCTCTTCCAACCTAAATCATCCTCAGATTCTACCATAAATGGCTCAAAAAAATCACAAAAAGAAAAACAAACAAACAAGTTTATAAGTCCATTACTTGCCAGTCACACCAACTTCTTGCTGTATGACATTCTAAGCCTAAAGTTACATGAATTCAGCTATCCGTTCATCATCACAAAACTTCACCCAAAGTAATCTTCAGTGTACAAAGTACATCTTTTTCTTGCTTGTTCCAATCTGAACTGACACACTATCATGCACAGACAACAAATCTGCTTCTACCCTATCTGATCCACACAGAAACATCTATACCCTTTGAATCTCCCAGCACGACAAACCATTATTTTTATCATAAATTGCTATCAGCAGAATTCAAAGTATTTAAATTTGTTGTCTGTGACAGAAGGAAAAGAATAAAAGTACTGCATAGTAACCACAACTTGAAACAAGTACTTCTCTACTGAATAAAAAGGACCAAATACCCAGTAACAAAATATTACCTTCACAAAACGCAAGGCATCAAGCTTACTTTCAGTGTATTAACAGCTGCTTAACATACATGACAAATTACATATACAAGAGCCACTGTTAAAGGCATCAAGTAATCATTCTTATTTGCCTAATCTTTTTAAAACATATGGCCAAAAAAAAGACAGAAAAATCGTAATGCACAGCTTTAATAATCAGCTGAGGAAATAAAAAAGTGATCCAAAAGGTATCATCAACAAGGCAGTAACTCAGAACAAATTTTCTAAATGTCCATCAAAATTTCTCATTGACCTACAGCCCCTACTACCTCTGCAGAACTCCTGGTATCTCTTCTGCTTCTGACCACAACCCTGAGGTCTAGATACCAGCTTCTACATATTACAAGCTTTAAGGATTACAGCAAAGGCTCAACACACACTTTGATTTCATGCTCGCCAAAAACCTCTGATTCATCAACACAATTCTGTGCAACCTTTCCATTCAAAAAAAAAAAAACCCGAAAAAAGTGACATTAAAATTTCAACAGCCACCTGGCTTCTCACACAGATATCAAGCCATCACTATCGTTTCTATATTCAAGGAATGTTTAATCACATTTAGAGAAAATGCACTGACAGCCCTCCCTCCGCTAAAAAAGAGAAGTGGACACATTTGGTAATCAACACACTGTGGCAATCTCAGCTACCAAAAAGCAACAATAACAACCTCAGTCTGCTGCAGTTCACCCCTACCATCTGAGCTAAAGATGAAAAAATAATGGTATTAAACACAGCTATAATGAACTAGATGGTTTTATATATACACACACGCGTACTACCAACAACCACAAGAGGGCCAATGTTGTATAGACCTTATAATTTGAAACAATTGACTCTTCTTAGTTCTACCCATAACTTATGTACACCTTGGGCAAACTCGCAAAGTTTTCTCAATTCCGACAATTTTCAAGCCAGATTAGTTGTGAGACCAAAAAACGTAGAGGAATTGACAGCAAGAGATGAAAAGAAGGCTAAGATGGGCTGAAAACTGACTTTGTTCCCATAAAAGCAAATACCACCCTCCCTGCAGCATTTCACACACTTGGGTTTTCAAATGAGTGAAAATAAATTGATGAGAAAACCACAGAAAGAAAGAGTCCCTTTCAACACAAATGCTTCTTCAGGAATGAAAAGAGAGGGTTTTCCTTACCAAAGCATCCAAAGGATCTCTAGCAATCTATGTAGGAAGGAGAAGGCAGATCAGGCTTGTGCTTTTATGCTTCTGAGCAGAAATTTTATTGCTCTGGCCCTTGGCTCTGCCTATCTATAATCATGAATTAAATATAGTTTATCTGCACTCATCTTTGAGCAGCAGCACTGGGCGGGGGGGGGGGGGGGGGGGGGGGGACACAAAGAGGAAAAAATAGGGAAAAAAATGCTAGGAAAAGGCATTTTTTCTAAATTAGACTATGGGAAGATTTAACATCACACCTCAGAAAGCCCTAAGAAGGAACTTTAAAAGCCTCAACGAAAGAATAAGAAACCTACATTTGACAGTTACCTGAACTTACAAGATCAGACAAAAGTAGGCAGAATCAAATTTCATATTCCTGATATTTCAAACAATCAATCCAAAAAAAAAAAATCTAAAAAGCTGGAGACCCGAACTACTTTAAAGGATGGGTACAGGTGAAGGAAAAAAACATGGTCCAAGTGCTGAGCTCATCTCCATCAGTTACTGTGAACCAATGTTTCCCTCCGATGTTTAAACAGAAAGTTCCCTCAGCAAAAGCCTGTAGCAGTAATCTACCTCTTTGGCCAGTCAGCTGCTCAAACAAGACAATCCATACGACTCTGACATCTAGTTTGTTTTTAAATGAAGTTTCTACAGACCTTAAAATTTGAGCTGCCAGCTTTCTTCTTACATTTAGGTGTAAGAAACTCCAGTTTATGATAAAACTCAATTTAGACAATCAGCCTTAGGAGATAGCAAGCATAGAAGAGATGCAATGGTGCTTACTCTAAATTCCTTTAAAATGCCAGTCTTCTTTGCACTGCCCTTCTACAGTATTTTCCTCAACTGAGGAGCTGGAAAAGTTACCCTGTAAAGCCCTGAGCTTTTATTTTAGCATTTATTTCACTTGCATCAACATAGAGATCAGATTTTTGATTTACTGTATGTTTTAAGAAGGCAAGAGAAAAACCTAAGTGGAGTATCTGAGGGTATTTCACAGTGCTCTTAAGATCCACATCTATAACAAAAAGGGGATCTGTGAGAGTCCAAGTTTTTACTGTGGTTTCAAATTACTTTTGTAATCACCCTGTGAAACAAATCATCACTGCAACATGATTACTTTGCATGTTAGTTCTACGTTCCTGCTTAAACAAACAGGCTCAAGACAAGGAGTCCTGAAAGAAATACAGTGACCAGACACCTCAAAGGATGTTCATGAATTCAGGGACTTGGAGAGCCTGAGCAGCTCTTAAAACAATTAAGAAAAACTAGTATTTATACACAATGTTGTCAGATACTGAAAGGGGCTATCAAAGACTGAACAAAAGCAGCAGGTCTTGCTAGAAGTGACACTCAAATTCCTTGGATAAATCTCTACCTTCTTTTTAATATATTTAACCATCAGACAGAATTTTATTTTCTTCAAATCACACATTTAGTGAAAAATTAACACTGACACATGTAACCATTGTCATCTTTTAACTTGTAGAACTATACAAACTTAGGGAGCAACACGGATCCAGAAAAAGCAATGGACACCCCAACATTTCTGCTGATACCTCTGGGACTGATTAGAACAAACTTTTTATGCCTCAGCATCAGCTAAATGCTCAAAGGATCAGGTGAACGGCAAGAATACCAATACCTCGAAATACTAAAGCTCTTATTATCTACTGGAGACAACACCCATTAACAGAGCTCAAAAATACCAGAACAAAGCTTTTGTTGGTGACAACTGCAACCCATTTTGTTTACAAAGGTTCCCAATTATCACAGTGTGCATCTACCAAACGCTCTATTCACAAAGGAGCAAGTTAATTTGTGTTTATTAAAAAGTTTCTTGAGAACAAATGCAACCAGCACAGTTATGGGAAAAGGGGGAAAAAAATTCACACGTACTTTCCAGGAACTTGCCCAAGTCAGCTCCTGAAGCAAGAAAACAGAATGAGCAGCAAGACGTTAGACAGAAGAACATAAAGAGAATTCACAAGTTCTTTCCCCTCCCACCCAAGAAAACAGACACTTAAGAATTACAGTAAGAAATAAACCATTACAGCAGCAAACCAAGAACGCTGAGCTGAAGGTTACTGGGGAAAAAGCAGGTTTTATTCCAGAAGTACTACTTGGCAACATCTCCTCTTGGCCTACAACTTGTCCCACTTCAAAGCGCAATTATACCGAGTTGAAAGCGCGGAGACTGCTTTGTTGACACCGAAACTACTTGTCTTGGATCAATACCAAACGTACACAATCCTGATCGATGCTCTCTTCAGCCTGCCAAGGCCTCTCCAGTCAAACACTGCTGGTCATCGCTGCTCCCAACACCCTGGCGCCTCGCGGGGGGGCGGGCAGCGGGAGGGCCCCTCCGTCCTCCGCCTGGGTACCCTGACAGGGCCGGGCGTGCTCGGAGCGGGGCACACTGAGGCTTCAACGAGGGCGCAACTGCCCGCGGCGCTGCCGGCAAACAGGCCCCGCTCCCGCCGGGCTGGGAGAGGACGAGCGAGTTCACAAGGGTCAGCGTGAGGGGAGACGGCGCCGGGGGCGCAGCTGCCAGCCCCGGGGCGGAGGGGGGGGAGGCGTGAGGAGGAGCCGCGGGGCCTGTCAGGCTCCGTCTCCTCCCCCTGCCGGGACCTGCTGCCAAGGAGCCGCATGGGGAGGACAAGGCCCGCACCTCCCGAGCGGGGCCAGGCCCGACGCGTCCCGCAAAAGCCCATCGCTGGGAGCGCAGGGGAGGCCCTCCGGGAGCGCCCCCCCCCCCGCCGCCGGGCCGGGCCGGCCTCGCCTCTCGGTAGGCCGCGGGGCGCCCCGGGGCTGCGGCAGCCGCGGCGGACAGCAGCCACCAGCCAGGCCGGTGCGCGGCGGGCGTGCCTGCGCCGACCGCCGCGGGCGGGGAGGGCGGCGGCGGGGAGGGGCGCGTCCGAAGCGGCGGCGGGGGCAGGGAGCCGGCGGGACGGCGTTACCTGCGCTCCCGGACGGAGAGTCCCTCACGGCCACAGCGACTCCTCAGCCCCAACAACACAAGATGGCGGTCGCGCCGCCACGCAACGTCACGTGAGGGCGAGCCCCGCCCCCTGCCTCCGCCGCGGGACCCGGATGAGAAGCGGGGGCTCCCCTCCCCCACCCGCGCCCCGCCGCGAAGGCACCGCCCGCGTGACGTCACGGGCAGGGAGGAGGCGGTCCCCCAGCAGCCGCGCGCGCATGCCCCCCCTGTCGGAGGCGCGCGGGGACCGCCCGCCCTCCCCCCCGCACAGCCCTGTGGGAAGGTGGCGGACCCTGGGGCTGGTCGCTCCCGGCCGCGCCTCCCGCCGCAGCGAGTCCCCCTCGGCCGGAGCTCCCTCCCCGGCTCGGGCAACTCAATTCCTGCGTCCCCTTCCCGCCGACGCCTCCCGCGCGTGGAGGCGGGCGCAGAGCGGCCCTTGGCGCCGCTCCCGGGTCACCCGCGGCCGCGTCCCGCCCCTGGGGGTACCTGCCGGTACTCTCGGCCCTGCGGGTGGCACCGGAACGTCCCCGAGGAACCGTGGAGCCGCGAGGAGGCGCCGGCGCGTTCGCACCGAGGGCCCGGCGGGCACCGCTGGGGATGGGGCCCGGTCGCCGGGCGGGTGCGAAGCTGCAGGGAACGGCCCGGGAGGAGGCGGCTGATGATGATGATGATGATGACAGAGAAAGGGCATCAGGTGGTTTGCGTTTTGACTCCAGATTTCCTGATGGAAACAGCGGGAGCTCAAGGCCAGGCTTTTTAAGCTAAAAATACCGCTTTATTTCTAGCCTTACACCCCATATTAGTACATGATGCAGAACAGCCCCATGTGGTTCCTCCAGCCTAAAAAACTATTCTTGGCTGTTAGGCGCTGTTGAAGGTATAAGCGTTTTCCACTGAAATAATTTCCCACCAATCAGGATTTGGGCCACAGTCCGTGTAGCTTTCTCCCTCCTTTTCTAGGTGAATAAGTACTTGTCATGGTGCGCTGAACGCCGGCCAAAAATGATGCAACAGTGAACACAAGTGATTCTTCCGAGCTAATGGGTTGAAAGCTTGTAATTCTTGGGGCTTATTTTTAGCTGAGAGCAACATAGGATTACTTCACTCAAAAATCTTGGAATGAAATTTCTCCTTTAGGAGGCCGACAGGTAAAAGCAGAGGTCTCCAGCAAAGGGCTGGCCTCTGATAAGCTGCATTTGACCCCCATGCATTTCATCACATGGCTTGAGCCAATACTAATAACAGCACGGCAAGGGAGGGAGGCAGTGCTGCATTTCAAGCTGTCAGAGCTTCCAACTTCACTGCAGAAATGGCTGTGCCTTGTTACTCTGCTTACCAAACCTGCGTTTGAGCACTCAAAATGATTTTCACATGCTGTAAGACAAGCTTTATGTGAGATGGGCTAAGTTTAGCAATTGTGGAAATTTTTTTTATCCCAGTTTGCATAAACATTGAGACGCAAAATTTGAAGAGCGTCTGAAACGTGCCTGAGCTGCAGAACTTGGCATTTTTGTAAAATACCTCAAAGTCAGGTGACTTTTCTTTGGTAATAGTGGATGCATCTTAAATCCTTCACAACACTCGTTCAAGCGGAACAGGGAGACTCATGAAAATTCAAGACTGTACCTGCGCAGTTAAATTCCTGCCTGGTTCAATTACAGGACTTCAGCTGAAATTGTGTGGGTGTGAAACCACCGCAGCAGCTAGTCTGGGTACCAAGGGCATGATTACTTCAGAGCCTTGGATTACGGTGCCAATTCGTCCTCACTATTAAAAATCCAAGTGCAGGAAGGCGGCAACCCTGACAAACTAAAATCTTCCTTAATGATCCAGTTTTCACCTGAGTACTGTAGTGGAGCTACAAGAGCACAGCTTTGAAAGGGTAAGTAATGGTCATAAAGCAGCCCACAAGATGTTGCAGAGTCTGTCATGTTTCCCCTCACCATCCCCACTTTGGAAAACAGGGATCCCCATTATTTGGAGAAGTGGCTCTGCTGTTCGTCAAAATACCAGGGATTTTGTCAGAGAAGAGTCCGTGTCTTCTCAGCAGCCTCTATTTTCCATGACCTTATTTGTCACATTCCTAAAAATACTAAAAACAACAGACAAGGCAGGCAGGTGAATATCCAACTGTGGTTTTTAAAGTCAGTCACTTCAATGTATCTCTCACCTTGGGTGGCTTCTGCTGAAAGGCAAGCTTCCACAAATACACTGCTGTTTCTGCAACACCCAAGTATTTTAAGATGTCCTTCCCACATGTTGTAAGCCGAGTTTCAAAGGCAACTATAAAGTGCTCTGGTTACTCTAACCCATGTTGCAAGGGATTTATTTGGACACTCCCATAAGGTTAAATTTTGATTTTGTCACTTTAATCCTCACAGATAAAACCTGAACCCTAAGCCAGGAAGAACCTGATCATACTGTTTCCCTTTGTCTCTTGACTGTGTTTACACTGAGCTTTTTAGGTAGGAGTTCCTGCTGTCACACACTGTCCCCTGTGGCCAGCAACAATGCCCATGAGAGCAGCATTGTTGAGGAACACGCTGCAATCTGAGTATCCAGACCAGCTGACCCCATCCTCGGCGCTGGTCAAGTGCTAGTGTCTTCTCCACGGTACATCTCCTACTCTGGGAAACTTCAAACAAAAACCCTCCAGGGATCAAAGACTAATTGGAGTTCCTGATCTGGCACATGAGTGACTTCAGGAAAGTTTTCCTCCCTTCTGGGAAAGACTCATAAGCACAACAGGCTTTTGGTCAAACTTCTCTGCTTGCCATCACCAACAGACTTAGAGTCTCTTGGGGCATGTCAGGAACACCAGACCAGTACTGAGGTGCCAACAGGTATGAGTAAAGAGAGTTGGAATTGCCAGGACCTTTTAGAGCCACCTGTGGTGACATCAGGCTCTCATCAAGGATTGTAATACATTAATTATAGGTAAATACAATTAAGTATTGTTGGCAAGTATTAGATGGGAAACTTAGCCAGACAATTTCTTTTGTAGTACTTCTGCATAACCTAATGATGTTGTTATTCAACCCCACAGTTGCCATCAAAACAGAACAATTTAGAAAGCAATTTCCCAACACCAATTTTTGCAAAGCTAATTTCAAACCACACATCACTGCAGCTTCAAAATAAATGTACATCCAAAAGCATTTACTGTTCACTGCACTGAATTAGGGCCCCAACTAACAGGACCTAGTTGAATTGAAGAAAACTACTACGGACAAACTGCTTGTTTGCTTATTCAAACTCATCAGCTGGAGCTGACTCAAGTCCATTAAAACCACTGCAAGCCCTTTTTCCACCCTCTCCTCCCGCTGCCCCAGGCTCCTCACCCAGTCGCACGTGCAAAGCGGCACGAGTCAGCAGCGCTTGCTCTGCTGTGGAGAGAAAAAGAAACACTGCCAAAATCAAGAGCTGCAGTGGAACCTTCACCTAAGGAACCTTCACCTCAATTTTACCTGACTTTTCGAGACCCAAGGGCTCACAGACACACAGCAAATGCATCGGCTGCCAACAATACACGGAGCAGAGCTGCACTGGATGAAATAGTTACGTCTCCCGTTTCATCACTGGATCATACCTGAAATGATGCATGGTTAAACCTTGTCCTGAGCGCTGCTCCCCACCCCTCCTCCTTCCCCAAACTGGCTGTGCCAGTACAGCTTAGCAGATCAGCAGTAGTAGGAACAAGATGATTTTTAGACGTCCGTGTCTGTTGTTTGTTTGTTTCTTAGTTCTCCCTTGTATAAAGGCAGAAAGAGGAAATGCGAAGGGAAATGTAGCTGAAGCAACCTGCCCAGCTCCCAGCTGGGGCACTGCAGGGGCTGAGACACATTGGCTATTTTAAGATAAGAGAAGGCTGACAACCTTCGGATGTCAACATTTAGCAGTGAACGGTATTTCAAATATTTACACAGCCATGTCCCTTTCTGAGGAATTGCAAACATTAGGGCTTTTCACACCAGGACGGCTATACAGAAAGGGAAGCGCTACCAAGGAGCTGAACACTTCCCTCACTTGTCCACGGTGGGATGCCAAGCCTTGGGGATCACTAATGTAATTGGTGAACAAAACAGTATATTCAGGGACCTAAAATAAACAACAGACAAGAATGGAGATAACAATGCTTTATTTGTACATTTCAGCAACAAGAGGAATAATTGAAGATGAAATTATCTGCTTTGTTGTAAAGTATAAAAACATTTAATTATAAATATTTAGCTAAAAAAGCGTGATTTATAAAATATAATCTGTGAAGATATATATACACAGTTTAATTGTTTAGCAATTCTTTCACCTGACATTAAAGAGTAGAGGTTTTTCTATTTATTATTCCACGCTCACAGTTTAGTGCTCACAGTTTAAGAAGCAAAACAGACAAGTGAAAAGACAACTGATGAGCTTCATTCTGGAAAGGATAAAACAAAAATGCACAAACTGGGGCAACAGCAGAGGCAGAGTTTGAACAAATCC
The DNA here is from genome assembly GCA_020746105.1 of Trogon surrucura. NCBI lineage: Eukaryota > Metazoa > Chordata > Aves > Trogoniformes > Trogonidae > Trogon > Trogon surrucura. Next base: position 20,277,318 of record CM036625.1, on the reverse strand, counting down.
ATGTTTTGAGAGAGGTCTCTGAGGGAACACAGCTGCCCTGCCATGACCTACAGCACATATACCCAGAGAAGCAGTGGGCATTTTAATATTTGTGGGCAAGTTTCCTGCGTTTGCAAAAGAAAATGGCTAATAATACAGTGCAAGCCCTCCAAAATCAGTTCAGCTGAACATGCTCACCTCACTGCTCTTCCCTTCTTGAGCAGGAGCTCCTCAGTATGCTGGGCTGGTGTTACCTGTCATAGCTCTAAAGAAATCAAACAATGTCACCTTCATGATTCAGGATATGAGCAAATTCCCAAATAGAGCACCCCAGCGTACCTCCGAATCCGTTGTCCAGCCAATACCCCTTAAAAACAGGCAGCTGCCTAAGGCTGGAATATACAGTGAAGCTGTACAGTACACTACATGTGATGGAATGTGAAAGAAGATTACATGGTCAGGCAACTCAGTTTTCTATTCCTCATTCAAGAGAGAGCGAGCTTCCTTCTTTCAAAGTTCTGGGAAATCTCACCTCTTACTGAAAGTTTTGTTACTATGGCACTTCAGAGAAGAAAAACTGGAAGACTCTCCAACATGCTGGGTGGCAGAAAACGCTACAGGAAATGATAATTAATTTGATCCATGTCACTAGTAACTATCTCTCTTCACAGTGTTTTCATAGTGCCTGTGGCACAGGGCTTTGAGGAAGAAGAAAGGGATGGTCAACAAAGATGTGTGACAACACTCAACAGCAGTACAAACATACAGAAAGTCAAGCTGAACTTTGTACACCCTGATTTACACAAGACCTCACTACTTGCCTCTAAGTAAAGAATGAACTAATACAGAGTTAAGAGAAAAAGGATGTATAGAAAAGAAGGAAAGAATGGAATAGGCGAACATGACACTTGCCAGTGTTCACCCATGATTTGCTACCTGCTGTTTCTGCTTCAGGGTGATGTGCTCCTGACAGTTCAGAGCAAACAGCACGTACACAGCTCTTAGATTCACATCGTTATGGATGCACAGTAACTGCAAGAGTTGTGCCCTTAAAAACTCAGGAGGATCTTCAGGAGAGGAAGGCTAGCGAAGCTGTAACGAGTTTTAGGCAGGATCCAGGCAGTTCTCTCCAGGTAGAGCCCTGATCTGGGAAACGTACCAAGTCATGTGCAATCTCGGAGTACATATTGGCTGGTTGGTTACTGGGTAAATGCAGACTTTAACTCCCTGAAAGCTGCTCGTCGGTGTTTCCTTTCCTCCTCTTCCCGCTTCCGCTCATCCTGCTCAGCCTTTATCTCTGCTTCAAACTTACTGGCTGAAGACAGGGCTTGAACCTTTATGAGACAGAGAGAAAACAAAAGCATCAAGCCTTGCATCAGAGGGACAGCCAGAGCCTGAAGTACTCCCAGATGAGCAAGGCAGAACCGTTTGCTGCTTGCTGGGAAAGCTCTGTCAGAACGGGTCAAGTATTAATTACACTGCAGTGCTTGGGTATTTACACACAGTACTTGTTAGCTTGCTTGACTTTAACATCAACAAAAGAAAGGTCATTTACTAATAAGGCACTAAGAGGTGACCAAACCTATGCCGTCAGTATTAGGTCATGAACATTCTTCCTGTAAGCAGGCAGCACATCATAAGTTGTGAGTGTACAGTGAGAGAAACTACTGCAGAAAACTGCAGCCAAGTCTGAGAACACCATACTACACCACGGATAATCTGCAGATCAGAGAGCCATTGTTTATTTGCTGGCTATTTTTCCAGCTTTCATCTCGGTACATCTGCTGTGCAATAGCTGTGTTATGCTCTTGGGAAAAAACTTCTTATATAAACAAGCAGGATTATTTTCTTTCCAAGAGAGCTTTGAAAAAGGGTGCTTTGTCAGCTTCAAATGGTACAAAGCTCTTTCTGCCAAGCCCGGGACCCTGCAGAACAATTTTGATTCCAAAGGTTACAGAAAGCTGCTTGAAAAAGAGATGTCTGAAATCCTATACTCCAAAACACTCCATTCACCCCTGGACTTGGAGTGTTCTGGAGCTCAATTCCCTGTTCGACTCAGATTGAGAGCGGTTTTGCAAAATGGGAAACTCAGTCCTTATTGCATTAATTTCCAGTACGCTTTTGTCTCTAAAAGCAGCCAGCCAGCTATTCCCACAGAGTTCCCAGCCACAGGGACACAGGTCAGCGCATCACTTCAGACCCAGAGCAGAGATGGTGTTAAGCTGTTGTAGTGTTGACTGATCTGCAGAGGAAGGCTGCAACTAGAGTCCAATGAAGTTTGAAGGAAAAAGCTAAGGCTGAGTTTGGCAGGAGCAGAAGGGAACACGAAATAGCATCCTTAAAAGGGATGAAATCTGGCTAGAGAGAAATCTGGCAGTATCTTTTAATGAAAAGCAAGCAGAGTCAGTGTCTCAGCAGCAATTAAGACCTGTGTGCAAGAGCTTTTTCATGTTCCTCTGTGCCACACCATACCTTTGCTTCAAAGAAGTTCTTGGCTCCTTTGACTCCCTCAATGGAAACATCTATCTCCGAGAGCTTCGCAAGAGTCAACAGGCCGCTGTCCTCCTCAAGTTCCCCAGCTGCAGCTTTATGGAAAATCAGCAGGAACTAGCAAGACAGATAGAAAATAGTCAAGTTCTTCACTGAGGCACAAACAACTTAAAATGCAAACAGCACATTCACCTGGAGGGGGCTGGAATGCACATTTCTGAGCAAAGAAACCAGGTCTATATAAATCGAGCGGCATCAGGGAACTTGTGCTCCAGTATGCAGCTCTGTTAGACTAAAAGATGTAGGAATCTCTTAGGAAAAGAGTTTCCTGGGGAGCAGAGCCCTGGTGAAGCACAGCTCTTATCAAGCCTGGGCAGCTACATGGCCAAAGGAGGCCACCTCTCCACCCGCCTAGTACAACCTACACAGTGGGTTCAGATATTCCTCTTCATAGCCCCACACCCTAGTGGTATATTCACAAACCCTCCCACCAGCTTCCCCAGTGCTCTGGGGGCTCAGATCACATCCTGTGACAACAAAAACAAGGCAAAGACAACTCTGTCTCACAGCTGAATCCCAGGCTCCCTGAACTGAGGCACCAGCGTGCTCCTGTTAGAAAGAACAGCCCCCTACATCTGTGCATGCCTTTGTGACAGAGCAACTTGTTTCAAAGCCTTTGTCCTGCACAGGACCACAGACATTTAACAAATCCAGAGTCACTTCAGCAGAGTGCATATTGACAAGCGATTTATAAAGGCACATCAGCAAACGACAAAAGAGATGTATTATGCTCCAGGAAAGTTGTTTTTTTTTTCTGATATAAGGGACAAAACCTCCCTGCTTAAAAAGAGATCTCTGCACCACCTTCCACCTGCTAACTGAACTCCAGGTTAAAATGTGGATGCTACACGTGTAATTTGAGAGGTGCTGTAACTCCCTGCTATTCTTAGCCACCCCAGGAGGTGTCTCAAAGCAGAACAGCATGGAAGGAACAGAGACGGGGACAAATCATCCTGGTACTAAAGGAGCACAACCAACAAAGCTGTGCCACTGCACCACTTCAGTCCAGGGCAGAGGGCTGCACATACGACATAAGAGTTGCCCTGAAATCCTTTCACACAAGAACATCAAACATCTCTAGTGCGGTGCTCCACAGACTGTCAGGCTTGGTACTCTGCTTCTTCCCGTGGAGAGCCCGAGCTGTCCCTGAAGAGGGCAGTAGAGTCCCAGCATCTGCGCTGAGCCAGCTCTTAAAGCGCTGTCTGCTTCAAGTTGCTTGCAGAAGCTGGTGAAGATGTAAGAGTTTGGGAAGGCCTCCCATGGGGAAGGGTGTGGAGATGACAGCAGTGCTGGCTGCCCTCTCGCAGAGGCAGCGTCACCAGGAATTGCTTCATGCAATGGCCTCGTAACCCGTGTGCGTTCAGCACAGAGCAGCCAGAAAGCAGGCTGTCCTTGGGGAGGGAACTTTTCCCCCTCTAAACACATGTAAGAAATTAAATGATGCTCTGCTGAACGGGCAGAACATCTTGCTCAGAAAGAAAACAAATCTTCCCCAAGACATCATCTTCCTCCGCACAGATCTGCTAGGCTCGGGTTAGTTCCTCTCCTCCACCAGCAGGCACGGGAATACAGAGGGCTGGCAGCCAGGCTGGCATTAGTCACGGTTCCTCCTCACAGTTTCTGCTCCACCCTGCAAGTCCCACTTCCTGGCATCGGAAAAGGGCAGCGGAGGCAGCACAATCCTGAGGTCTGGTACAGCTGTCGCAAGGGGAAACACCCAGTCATGAGTACGAGTGTGCATGAATCACTCTGAAACTAGGGGATGGGGCAGCAATCCTCCAGTGGAATATGGGCTACCACAGCCAGGAGGAGAGGGCTGCGCTAAAGGAAACCAGTGATTGAGCCACCAGTTGTGGCGGACACAGCGTAATGTCAGCCTCAAGGACCCAGCAAGGTGGACTATGGGGCATCACGCTGGTTTCCAAAGAAGCTCAAGAGCAATCCATCCTCACAGTCAGCACACTGCCAGCAGCTCACCTCACCAGTTATTTACCCTCAAGGTCCTCACTAGCTAGAGAACCCCAGAGATCTGCATTCAGCTCCCATTCCCAGCCTGTCACACCCTTGCTGGGCCCGGGACACATTACATGCAGCTAAGCCTCAGAGAAATGTCATCAAACAAAAGTGAATAATGTTGGTACCTTTAAGAGCTGTGCTCTCAAGGAGGACAACATGACACACTCTTTCCACCCCACTAATCTCATAAAAGGTAAGAGATGTATCTGCTCTCACATCTTCATGATCCAAGACCTACCCCACAGTGGCAGGTCTCAGAGAAATGCTGCAGTTGCGCAGCCCCACTGGTCACTGTGCTGGCCTCAGGGAAGGTTCGGGATTGACTGGCAGCAGCAGCAGCCTACCAACAGCTTGCCCAAAGAGCAGTGCCGCCCAAGGCTGTGGTTTGCACCAGCCCTGCTAGCAAACACATGATGTGGGCCAGCATTTAAACTGGGGCAGGCGTGGGAGACAATGGGTGAATTTTTGCGGGTTCTAGATAGCAGCTACAATCAGACTATTATTGTAACAATTAACTGTGGTTTCCTGTGGAAATGATAGAACTAGACAACCAATCAGAGGTGTTCCCAACCACCACCTAATCTTTTAAAGCCTGAATTTCGTTGCTTGAGTCACAGAGGGAGTCTTGTGCAGTTAATTGTTGATGTATTGATGGACGCTCAAAGGTCAATTGTAGAAGGCAGCTTTCCTAACGGGGTCAGCAGTTTGTCAGTAGTAACTCAAGAGCCATACAACCCTGCCCTCCAGGCAACAGCTTACCTGGGGTGGGAGGAGGTGACACTACTCAAAGCGGCAGCAAAAGGTGACCTGTTGCAAGTGAAAGAGGGCCTTACCAATTCTCTGGCCAGGCCACAAGAAGCACATCTTCAGGCAGGTATGTCAAGCCTCATTATTCTCCAGAGAGGCAGAAAAGAGCCTTCCAGCACTCAAGTTCCACCCTGCTGAACTTGGATGCTCACTTAAACCAGGGTTTCTCCTTGTGTTGTCAGAGCGCCCCAGGCCAGCTTGGTCACCCTCCACATGCTTGCTTGTCACCACCAACAGGAAGCGGAGTAGGACAGGGCTACGGGCTGGTTCAGACCTCCTTGCCCACCAGGAAACCTGCCTCCCTGACAGTCCTCTGCTCCAACACAGCAGCTGGACATGACACATCTGCATCAGAGCAAAAAGCATCCTGCTCCTCTCTACCACGAGAAGCTTTGGGTACATGCCAGAGCTGCCATGTAATTTGTCCCCAGAGCTCTGCCAGTGATGCTCCATCATTCCAACCCACGTGCCATTCAAGCTTGTGTTTGCTTGACCGTCATTTTGCATCTGGCAAGAAGCTACAACAGCACCAGCTGCCGCGTGCCGCATGCCAGGGGCTGGCAGCACAGGCAGCTCATGCCAGCTGACGAGTGACTGTGCTCCGAACAGGTGACAGCAAAAGAGGAGCTGCTTGGACACTTGTGCTATGCCACTCGTGTCAGGACACCACAGCATCTCCTAGAGCCCCTGTGGCAAGCCCAGAAGCTATTCCCAGCTCTTCACTCAGGGTGAAGGGTGACCCAGGAGGCACACAGAGAGACAGAGAGCTCCTCCAGCCCACACAGCAATTTGGCAATCACAGCCTGACCTGGGGCCAAGGGCACAGTGCTCTTCCTGCTCCACTGGATTCTTTTCTACCCTCAGTTCACCTCTGACCGAGCACATCTCCTTCCCCACCCAGAGAAGCAGCCAACTTACAGCTTCCCTGGTGCGAATGGACAGGCTCTCACGTCCCAGATTTGCATGTCTTTCCCCCTCTCTCTAAGGGCTGGACCCCATAACCCAACAGTCTTTGGCCTCTTCTACTGCTGCCCTCTTTCAGCAAAAGAAATGCAATAAAACCCGTGGGAGCTGAAATCAAGGGGAGATGGTGTGACGTGTCAGCAGAGAGACAGTGCAGCAGCCCTACAAGTGGCCAGCCACCCCTCACACTCCAACTAACCCAGCTGGTCATAGGCACTGGCTGCTCATCCTCCCTCCCAGGGAGGTCTCAGCAACTCCGAAATGAAAAACTCAATGCCCTGAGCTGTGGAGAGCTCTGCACCTTGTGTCCACAGCCAAGCACTCACCCTGGAGGAGGCATAGTAAGAGCACAGCCCCTGCAGGAACAAGGGAGCACAGCCGCTCAGGGCCCATCACAGCCACCGCCTGGGGCAGAAGGAAGCAGGATAGCAGCACAGCCCTCCCAACTGGTGTGGGACAAAAGCAGCACTGACCTTCCTGCTGCCTAAGGAGCTGTTGGTTAATTCAGAAAGCCACAGTGTGACACACACTTCTGAAAGAGCAATCAAAGTCTGAGAGGAGGAAATGATGCCACAGGAGGTTTTGGTATTTGGGCTCCCTCTTCCTGCTGAAATGAGTTGGGTACCCTCAAGTCCATGCAGGGCATTGCTCAAATTCCCTCTCGAAGGAATCCACACAGCAGCAGTTCCTGGCCTGTTCGCACTGCTCCCAGTAGCCTCAGCACAGCAGTGACAGACCCATTTGTTGCGTGTTCCTGCTGAGCCAGCATGCAGTACCAAACTGCTGCATCACCACGTTTATTCCTTGCTGCAGGAAGCTTGCCATAGCTGGTCACTGCATGGTGCAGAGAGGGACCCAATATAAACTGGAAGAGGAAGCCTCCTGTGCCCCCTGAGACCAGCAGCTCTGAGCAGTCCCCTTACCCTACACCTGAAATGAGGCCTGAGCCACTGTACCACAGGAGCTCAGCAATGAGACCTTATGACTGAAGGGACATGCCACCTCCAGCTACACCAGGGAGCTCTTGATAGTGCTCCCAGGCAGCTGCATCAAGGCTCACTGTGCTCCCAAAGCAAGCAGGGAGGTTGGAGAGCTTTAGCATCAGGTACCACTACTGCTATGTGGAGATGAATGTTGACAATGCTCCACATCCTGATCTCCTCAAGGCATGGGGAAGCTCACCTGCTTCTCCACCGCACCCCACAGCTGGAGAAACATTGATGGGTCAGGGCTACTTACAACTGGAGTACATGGCCTGTCTGCCTCCTCCCTCCACCCCACAGCCACATCCCTGTTTGCTCCTGCAGCTACCCTCACCTCACGGAAGCTAAGCTTCCCATCAAAGTCTTCATCCACTTCCTTGATCATGTTCTTCAGCCCTAGGTGGGTCTGTGGGGCTCCCAGCTTTTCCATCATCAGCTTCAGCTCCATCAGGTCGATGTACCCATCCCGTCCCGAGTCATACCTGCAGGGTGCAAAAGGGGAGGGGGTCAGCCCTTATTAATCCCCACATCCATCCTCCAGAAGAGGAACCGTGCAAATGGATAAAGTCACATGGTGGTTCAAAGCTCAGGGGAGAGGGAAAGCTGCACAACATGGCCAGTGCTGAGATATATTAAGCTCAAGGAAGTAGCTGGCGGCTTTCAGAGCTGTCTCATCAGAGAGAGAAGCGCTCAGGGGAGCTCAGACCAAACCACCCACACAGAAGGAGCATGGAGGAACTCGGCTTATCTCAGTGGGATTTCCATTCTGCCCACTTGCGTGTCCAGCTTACAACACACACCAGTGCACTAAGGTAAAGGCACACTAGAGCCAATTGCTGCCAGGTCTCCTGCTCAGTTCAAGGAGAAACAGGGAGCAGAGATCAACCAAAACCTCCCAGCAGAAAGCAGCTATTTTCCTCTGTAAGAAAAATACATCCCCTCTAGCTCTCCCCAAAGCACACGTCCTCTCCAAAATGGTTTTGTACTACACGGGCACCATGCTTCAGGGCAGCTCTTCATTTGGTGTCCCCAACAGAGCAGAAAGGCAGTCCCAGGGGGAGCAAAGCAATCTTAGCCCATGCTGTGGGCTGCACCACCAGGCCAGGCTGGCAGAGGAAACAAGTGCCCACCTCTAGGAGCAAGGCTGGAGTGGAACCATGCTCCTGATGGACCACAAAGGACTGCAAGGACTCTCTGCAGGAGAAGAGATGCTGTGCAAGGGGCAGAGTGCTTTAGGAATAGGGAGGTAGTGACCTGCTGTGCTCAGCCTGGGCCCGTGCATGACTTCCTCCCCTACCATCTGCTGTGGGTCTGAGTAAAGCATCCGTCCCACCCAGCAACCAGCGCTTGACACCCACCAGGGCCATCACTGGGTTTCAAAGTCCAAAGACTAGAGAGATGGGCGCTCTGCTATCAGACAGCCTGTCGACAACCCTCCCTCATCCGGGTCCTGCTATCGAGGCCCAGCACATAGCTGGGGGCTCATGTGGGAATACGGGAGAGGGCCTCCTAAAATGGGTTCAGACCATGTACAGAGCCTGCCCCTGTCCCCTTGCCACCATCTCACCCCCAGAGTTAAATCCTTTCAACCGGTCAGAAAAGAAACCCTAGGCACAGCACTGAAGCTCTCCTGTTGATAGGAGCTGGTAACATTGTCCTGCCCATCATCCTTCATTGATTATTAGCTCTCTTCCAAAGAAATGAAGGCTGTAGCCACCCCAGACCAAGACCTGCACAGTTGTGGTTACCCTGGAAGAAAGCCGTTTCCAGCTGAGAAACCTCAGAGCCGCAGAGGAAGCTGTGGCAGAGGAAGAAGGCATGAACAAAGCCGCTGGCCCCGAGCTGCTCGCAGGCGTGGGCAGCATGAGGCAGGGCTGCAGCCAAGAGCTCTGCTCCTGCTTTCATGAGCACTGGCACAAGATGCTTTTCCCCAAAAAATTGGGTGGCCTCAACAGCTTTCCAGAGTCCCACCACCTCCACAACTATCCTTCATACTCTCCACGCCTCTTTGTTTCCAAGAGGCCCAGGCACAAGAGACAGCAAGTGACAGGCATGTCACCACTGGGTTGGCACACAGCTCCTGTTGCCAGTTTGTTTCTATGTTCTGCACCCAGCAAACCCATAAGCCCACCAGGCCAGACAGTCTTCTGAAAAACTGGGAAAGAAACCGCTGTCAGAGCAGAAACCAGGTCACAGACCAGAGACATCACAGAGAGGAAAGGCAGCGGGTTCATCACAGCAAGGAAGGCGTCACTTAATTAAGGAACATGTTCACAGCATTACTGAGCAGCCCAGCTCCGAGATGCACTTTCAAGACCTCACAGAAGCGTAATAAGTGCAATATCTAATTGTCAGTTTGCTTTTCCTTTAAATTTGGGAGAAAGGGTGTGGAGCTATTCCTCTGGAATAAGGCGGCTGGAGAGGCAGTGTCTTTGATCAGATAAAGCACCAAAGCATATTGTGGCAGGGAGGCACTTGGGATTGTTTGTGGGTTTTTTGGCTCCAGCAAGCTCACGCTCCCCTTTGGCTGGCTGCAGAAGAAGCAGGACTACACCAAGGCTCTCACTGAGGGCTGCCTATCTGGAGTCGGGACACTGCCCAGCCCCTCAAAGCGACTGGATAATGGAGATGAAGGCAAAAGGAGGGCACAAGCCCAGCCTGCATCTGCCATACTCATCTCGCCCTTCTGCTACAGACACTACCTGCAGGCAAACACCGTCCCTTGGTGCGTGCCCCAGCACTAAGCCTGGGGGCAAACATGCTGCCCTGAAAGGGTTAAGCGTGGGGCACAGCTTCAGGGCTCAGTCATTCCTGCCGAGAGGCAGCACAAAGCCAGGATTGTCAGAAACAGGGTCTTGCCAGTAGCGAGCTGTGGCGGCAGAGCAGCACGCTGTACCAGCCACACAATGGGTGTTGAGCACGCTGGGACAGGGTACAGCTGGCGCCAAAATGTGCCCCAAAATCAGGTTACCAGTCCTTTGCAGCCTGGGACAGCCAAGCAGAGGAACAGTGAAGCCCTCGGACACTCAGTGCCAACGCCACAGAGCAACGGCAGCACCCCGCAAACTGCTGAACTCCCTCCCCACCCCCCTCTCCTCCTAAAACAGCCCAAGTATTTTAGGACCTGGGTACAGCCACTCAGCTGCCACAGAGCCAGCAGCCAGACTATTTAGGGAGAGGTATATTTATAGGGCATGAGACACAGCGCAGTTCATTCCCTGTCACCCCTCTGCCGCAGGCACAGGCACTCGGAGCAATGGGGCACGGCACGGGCTGCACCTTATCTGTTGGCCAATGCTCCACCTCAGCCGTGCTAAACACACTACTACCTGCCTTTTGGGAGCTTCCCAAACCCCACTGTCTCCCTTTCAGGGCCCAGGGCTCCAGCCAGCCCCTGATACCACTCACACCCATTTCACTGCCTGCACAGTAGCCCTGTTCTGGTGATGGACACCGGTGAGCCCTAACAGGCAACACAGGCAAAGCTGGAGAAGGGTACCAGGACAAGATTGGTCCCTAAATGCATCCCAGCACCCAGGGGAGCCATCCTATGCTCCAGGAGTGGCACAGCAAGAGTACACAGCACTCGGGTGCCTTGCAGCCCTCCCACCGTCACTCACTGTCCTGCTGGGACACCGGAGATTTATTTCCCTTGGGCTCAGACTGCAAGCCAAGCCTCACGCTGGTGGTACGCAGGCCTTATAGACAAAGGGGGCTCTCAAAACATATCTCACATCAGGCGGGCAACTCCACCAGCAAGTCGTACCATGGTGGGCCCTCACCTGCGACGTCTGTGAGGCAGCTCCGAGCACAGCGACCGGCGCGATAAGGCTTTGCAGTGCCGCGGTGTTCCTGGCAGCAGATGAGACAGAGGCAGCGGCTGCCAAAATCTGCTGTAACAAGGATGTGCCCAGATTCCCACGCTGGCTTGCTTCCACACGGGCTGCAGAGCATGCCTGGCTGCTGAAGAGCTGGGGGAGGAAAGTGGGAGGCGAAACTCGAGGAGGGGAGGGGGGAAGGAGGGAATAGTTGCTGAACTGAGTCGCTTACGAGCAAGAAGTATGTTACGCACAATTACTGCCCAAGCACAATCATGGTACCAGTGTTACAAAGCAGGAATGAGAGATCAAGAAGGGAGGAGAAAGGCAATGCCAAGGACTGAATCACCCAGAATGACTCTGCAGTCGCCTGCCTGAAAAACCTCAAGGGAAAAAAAAGGATCCTTGAATGAGAAGCCCTAAATCCTGAAGGATCAAAGAGGAGTTTCTAAACATTCATGCTTCTTGAGAAAAGCTGGAAGGAAAACCTGCCCTCCTTGTACACATTGGCGGTACCTGAGCTTACTCCATGCGCTACAGGCATCTGTACTTTGATCTGCAGTTCCTGCATGCTGCAATGGCCTAATACTGGCTTTGAAATAAAGCAGTTGGTGTAATGGTGCTAAAGTAGTAATAATCTCCTCTTAAAATATTTCAAAATCCCTTCTAAATAGTACTTTATTCCCTCTGACCATTGCATTCACCTTACTTGGAGAGGAAGGTGCTGAACTCTTCTCCCCGGTACCCAGTAGGACACTTGGGAACAGTTCAAAGCTGCCCCAGGGGAGGATCAGGCTGGAAAACAGGAAGCATTTCTCTACTGAGCAGGTGGTGAGACACTGGAAGAGCTTTCCTGGAGAGCTGGTCGATGCCCCAAGCCTGTCAGTGTTTAAAAGGCATTTGGACAATGACCTTAACACGCTTGAATTTTTGGGTCAGTCCTGAAATGGTCAGGCAGTTAGACTAGATGTGACCATTGTAGGTCCTTTCCAACTGGAATATTCTATTCTGTTACTGAAAGCTTTGGAAACAATTCCTCAATACCGGGGTGGTGACAGGAACAGGCTCCTCAGCCACACACTGCTCCATCATCCCCAGCCTGGGCAGCAGGAGCACTCCTGCTCATGGAGGAACTTGAGGGAGAGATGAGGATGACTTCCCTGACTGCTGGGACTCCAGAGACAGCCGGTCACACTGGGAACACAGCAGCCCTGGAACAAGCAGGACTGATGTGGCACATCAGTCATGTCTCTCAGTACAGGGACACCCAGCAAGGGACTTCCAAGTGGTTCCAGGAGGACTAGGGGACATCACAGCCTCTCCCACTGGCCAGTCATGAGGCACTCGTGAAGCATGTGGGCAACACATGAAATTCCCTAAACACAAAAGCAACAGCAAAGCTGGAATTTTTCCACTCCCCTGCACCCTGTAGATGAAGCTCATGGCTGTTTTCCTTCTCTCTACATCGCTCAGAAAGGTCACTTACAGCCTGGCTTTCACACCCCCTCTGCCATTTCCCCAGACAAGACGGCACTGAGGGGAGCTGTGAGCCTCCAGAGCTCCTGAGTTTGCTCACAAGACTTGAAAAAGGGAGGTTATCATGGTTATCACAGTCCTCACACATTGTCAGAAAAGGCAACTAATTAGGTCACATTATAATTAGCCTGAGCTGCAGACTTCCTGGTCCTTTTGCCAGAAAAAAAGAAATATCCACGCCAAGAACTGCCTGCACCCAGCAGACCATGCAAGCTCCTGCACAACCCCAGCACCCACAGCAAAGACCTGCACCCCATCGCTGGGCAAGTGGGACCAAAACGAGGGGATGCTGCCAAGAGGAGGCATGGACAAAAGTGGGAAAAGTAAGCCCTACTGTTGCAGCAGGAGCAAGGAGCACCATTCCTGCTTTGGAAGGATCCTCCTAGCACGGCCAGCAACACTTGGATGGAGCACTGGATTTTGGGATGTCCCATGTTAAGCCCTTTGCTTCCACCCTGACACAGGGCACTCACAGCCACCAGCTGTACCATGGGACACGCTGACACCAGAGCAGCCACTATCACCAGCAACTCCCTCTTCCCAGCCAGAGGTCCCTGACCCAGCCCACACCACACCCTGGTCCCACAGGCTCAAGTTCAATCTGAATTACAGAACTACAAGTCCAAATAAACTGATAAGAAAAAAAATTGGATCAAAAATCTAATAGTGGAAATCTAGAATCCCATGCCAGTGAGAAGATACATTCCTGCCTGTCAAATACTTATTTATCACCATTAGTAAGAAAGACCCCAGGTTGTGGTGGCCAGAGCCAATAAGCCATAAAGAGAATAAAAGCGTTAATCACATTAACTCAAGCTCTGACTGGCAGGAATTAAGGGGAACATTTCCTCTCCTCATGAAGCACGTGGTGCTGGCCAATACTTGAAACGGGTCACTGGCAGCAGATGGAGCAAAGACCAGATCCTCAACTGCCACTAATACCAGGTGCCCAAAACAGAGTGAAAACCAGGATGGGGTTTTCCATCCACCTGTGCAGGGAGCAGAGGGGAGCACAGAGCCCCTTTTGGCAGAGCTGGTGGGTGCTCAGCTGTGACAGTCCTCGCAGGGCACACAATGTTTTCCAGCCACATTGACCAGCTGATTAGCATTCAACTGCAAAGCCTAGGTTTCCCCACTTAAAGGCTCGCATTTAATGAGCTCATTGTTGAAAAATTCGGCTGCGACTCAGACTCAGCCCTTCCACTTTTTACTTCCCAAACCACTGCTGTGCCTTTCCTTATCCCTATTGAGGCAGTGCCACCGCCCACTCCAGGCTCTCACCCACAGCTTTTGGGTGCCGCAGCTGCCAGCCTTGTTCGTCCTCCTGCCCTCACAGCTCCACATCCCAGCTCTCTATGGGTTGGGATCCCCTTGAACCGTTGCCCAAAGGGGCACAGGAGTGAGCAGAGTGGCAGTCTTACCCGGACCACCTCCCTTCCCGCACCCAGCTGCCGATGCAACACTGCCCATGCAACAAAGAGCTCCGCTGAGCTTACAGAAGCCCATCTCATGGCTCCCCACAGCGACAGCCCCGACTGGGACCAGCAACACCCCGCTGTGTTGGGAGTTAGGAGTGCTCAACCAAGCTCTTGATCTCACCACAATGATCCCAGCCTCCACAGGATGCCCAAGGCAGCTTCCAGTTAGAGGACAAGTTACTAACCCTGCTGCGGTCACCTCCATAAGGTGAAGTAGGTATTTGCACCTTGCCATCACAGCCCACAAAGTGCCCTGCCTCCTCATACCTGGCAGCAGCTCACCTCCATTGTGGCAGCTCTGTCTGACCCCTCTCCTTGGGGCTGGGAAGACACCAGTCCCCAGGAGCACAGTGTTTTGTGGGAACCCTGAGCATAGGTAACCAAAGTGACCCAGGCACAGCACAATCGCAGGAGCCAGGACAGAGCTCCCAAGGGAAAGACAGCAGCAGCTTGACTTTAATATGAACCTTCCTGCCAGGAGGGGAACTCCATCCCAGTTCCCCAGGAAGGGGGAAGCAAAAAGAAGCTGTGCTCAGCTTTGTTTGAGAGTAGGGGAGGGAGCACTGAGCCCAGCAAATGGAACTACGGACAGAGCTACAGCACCACTGCACAGCACCAGCACAGCCCCAGGGATGATCAGGGTCACCGCTGCCGAAAGCGGACACCCACGGTCGCTGCAAGGCCATGGGACACAGACCCACCAGGTGCCCCAAGTCACGGGGCTGCAGCACCTGTACTCCCCCCATCCAATCCCAGAGCGTCCCCCCAAAGCCACAGCTCACGGGTGCCATCACCAACATCCGTCACCCTGTCACCCTGTCAGCTAGAGCAGAGACAACCCCAGGCTGTGAGCTAAATGCAGGACTGAGCTCCAACCTCAGGTCTGAGGCAAAACCTTACGAACCCCCCAACCCAGCCAAAGCTCAGGGACAATGTGTGGATCAGATGGCGCTGGTAACCCGTCCCAGCTCCTTCCAGCCCGACCGCAGGACTGCGGAGAAATGCAAACATCTCGCCAAGAGCAGGCGGCCTCTCTCCAGATGTCCCCCCCGGGAAAAAGCGCTGGAAGAGTCTACAGGGAGACGCGTGGGGCGGGGGAAAAGGCAGAGCCCCAAACCCGACGGCAGAGTGCCCCCCCCCGGCCCGCCCCACTCACAGCCGGAACATGCGCTCCATGTCCTTGATCTGTCGGCGGCTGAACTCCTTGAACTCGGTGTAGGGGTTGAAGACGGCGGAGCGCCGGGGCTGCGCCGCCCCCTCGTTGATGTCCTGCCGCCGGCACAGCTTAGCGCTCAGCTCCGCGCCCGCCCGGGCCGTCAGGCAGCTCCGATCCGCCTCCTCCCCAGCCGCCCCCTCGCCCTTGGCCACCTCCGGCTCGCCCTCGGCCGCCGGCCGGCTCTCCTCCAGCGCCAGCCGCCGCTGCAGCTTCTGCGCTAGCTCCTCCGAGGCCATGGCCC
This sequence comes from Trogon surrucura, assembly GCA_020746105.1. Lineage (NCBI taxonomy): Eukaryota > Metazoa > Chordata > Aves > Trogoniformes > Trogonidae > Trogon > Trogon surrucura. Next base: position 20,261,731 of record CM036625.1, on the reverse strand, counting down.
GGCGCTCCCCTTTCCCCGCTCCGCTCCGCTCCGGCCGAGCCCCACACCCGCCCCGGGCCGCAACTTTATTCCCTCACTTGGAGAGCGGGGCGGGACGGGGCGGGGCGCGGCTGGGCCGGGGGGGGCGGGGGCCGGGACGGGGCGGGCGCTTAAGGAGGCGCGGCGGGATGCGGGGAGAGGGAGAGAAAGAATCGATCGGGAGTGGGGTGGTTGCGCCGCCTCCACCCCACTGCCTGGAGTACTCCCAAATGTGCACCCGCAGTGGGGCGCAGCAGCCCCACAGGCTGACCCTCCCGCCTCACGTGTACACTCTCCCACGACCCCTCTTCACGGGCAGGTTCCCCCGGAGGGAGCCCCCCCGCACCCGACTCCAGGGAGCTACGCTGGCCCCGGGGCGCAGAGCCCACCTGCACCCCACAGCCGGGGTAAGAGGAATCCCCAGCGCGGCCGAGGAGAGCAGCCGGGCCCCCCCCCCCCACGCAGGCAGGGACAGGGCAGAGGGACTCCTTAAGCCCCGCCATGCACCTCCCCTCCCTTATCTCCTTGCGCTAAAATTAACCCAGGACAAAGCTCAGCTCAGCTCCGGGCTCCCCCTCCTTCTCTAGAGACGGTGAAGGACAGGCGGCCGCTTCCCACCGCGCCGCTCCCCTCGCCGGGCCGGTGCTCGGTGCCACCATCCCCGCGGTTCCCCGGCGCTGGGGCGACAGGGTTGTCCCTCTGGGACTGTTCTGGCCCGGCTGGGAGAGGGCTGATAGCGTGCCCCGAGGTGGGATTAGGGCTGGCGTGGGGCGGTTTAGGGTGGCTGCTGATGGGATTTACCTGCCGGGGAGGAGGAAGAGAGGAAAGTACGGCTGCGATGTGCTGCCTGCCTATGGCTCCTGGTGCCCTGGCCTGCGTGTCCCTCAGAACCTGTCCCAGAAGCTGTTCTGTGGCTGCTTCACACCTCCAGGCGGGGACCAAGCAGCTCTCTGACCCGGACGTGGGTCAGAACCCTACAAACGTCCCTCTTGGGCAAACTCATTCCCATCACAGCTCCTGAGAAAACGGCTGCTGAGGCAATTTGTGGCAAACCCGTCTGCTCCCTGCTGCCCGGGGAACCTCGAGGCTGCCCCAGCGAGGGTGGTGGGTCACCACAGCGGGTGGCACACAGGGAGGCCAAAGCAGGTGAATCACGGCAGAGCTGCCTGAACAAAGAGCTGCTAAGTGGAAAGAGATGTGCCCACACCGCGTTATCTTCAGACAGTGCCACGTCCATGGTGGAGAGCAGGTCCTTTCACCCTGAGGGGCACGAGGAGGAAAGCTGAGAGCTGTCGAGGGCCACTGACCACCCTGGAGACTCAGGAGCCCAGAGACAATTGTCGGGAAACAGAAGCAGGTTGTCCAGAGACCTGAGCAGAACCAGGGTGAAACCAGCAACAGCACAGCAGGGTTGCCATCTGCTGGAAATGAATTTGAGGGGTATGAGATGGCCAGTAAATAAAAAGAGAGCAACAGTCATTGTCACAGTACAATTTATACACGGGGAGATGGCACAAGGAGTAGGAGCGTAGGGATGTGTTTCAGGGGCTGGTGAAGATTATGTATGGAACATGCTTATGAATGTAGAAGTGCATGGCTGGGGTATACACAGGCTGTAAATCTGCGAAAGAGAGTTGGAGCCTTTATAACATGTTTCGTTCCATGATGCCTCCCGGGTTTTGAATATATCAAGAGTACAGGAGATTCTGCAGCATGGCAGGTGTATGGAGGATATGTGTGCCGAGTCGCAGTGGTGTGGGTGTGGACAAGTGTCAGGGTTGACCATGGGGCAGATTTGTGGCTTGGTAGGGCTGTAGCATGGAGTGAGAGATTGGAGGTTGCTTGCATGTGTTTTCTAATCAGTGGGCTGGTGTGTCTGAGGCCCTGTGTGGCTTTAGATGTGGGTACTTCTAATGGAGGGTGGGTGGGCATCAGGGCGGAATGTGGCCCACTGACAGGTAGGTTAAGTTTGTAGGCCTATGGCATAAATGTCAAACTCCTACTCAATACAGCTCCAAGAAAACCACACACAGGCAACCCTCACACATGCCCACCCCCTACCAGAGACACCACCACGAATACCTGCACAGATGCCCCGACACATACATACTGAACTGCACATAAACCAACGCAAAACACAAATGTCGCTAATGCCAAAAACACACTCACTTGACACCCAAAATAACCTCACACCCCACACCACAACAACAGAAAACCCCACACTGGGGTGAACACAGTAAACATCTGCAACTCAAGCACCAAAAGAACCACTTAAAACAATACTGCAAGAAATATGGACCATTCGCCAAATGGAAGACATCCTCACCTACAACAACTCTCACCCACAACTATGCGCAACCATGCGCTACAGCCCACCTGCCACCTTGCCGAGAGGTCATCCCTGCACATATCAAGAGCAAAAGCCTACAACACCCGGTATTCCCAGGCGGTCTCCCATCCAAGTACTAACCGGGCCCAACCCTGCTTAGCTTCCGAGATCAGACGAGATCGGGCGTTCTCAGGGTGGTATGGCCGTAGGCACCCCCAACACCCGCAACAGCCCTCTCGGGGACACCTCAACACACACCAGCACCCGCGCAACACTCGCACACCCCTCACCCGCTACCGACCCCTGCCACCGCACCCCACGCACACGACCGCCCCCCAAAACGCAAGACACCCGCTCGCACACACCAAACGCCCCACAACGCAACCCCCGACGACACACCCCGCACACCACACGCACACTCGCCCTCGAACACGCAAGCGCCCACACAGCGCCACGCAAACAATCCCCACGAACACCCCCCCTACAAAACAACACCCCCCCACCACCAACACCCGCACGCACCCTCTGACACAACCGCCGCCGCAACCCCCTGCCACACGCGCCCGGAACGACCTCCGGCCCCGCGGGCAACCCTGACACGCGCCCACCCCCCAGCCCAGACGCCAACACCAACACCCGCACGGGAGCCCCGACACGTGCCAGAAGCCCCCCCGCCACGGCCCCGGCAACAAATCAAAAGCGTGCCGGACCCCACCTGTCGCGCGCGGCAAGAGCAAAAGCCTACAGCACCCGGTATTCCCAGGCGGTCTCCCATCCAAGTACTAACCGGGCCCGACCCTGCTTAGCTTCCGAGATCAGACGAGATCGGGCGTTCTCAGGGTGGTATGGCCGTAGGCACCCCCAATGCCCGCAACAGCCCTCTCGGAGACACCCCAACACACACCAGCACCCGCGCAACACTCGCACACCCCTCACCCGCTACCGACCCCTGCCACCGCACCCCACGCACACGACCGCCCCCCAAAACGCAAGACACCCGCTCGCACACACCAAACGCCCCACAACGCAACCCCCGACGACACACCCCGCACACCACACGCACACTCGCCCTCGAACACGCAAGCGCCCACACAGCGCCACGCAAACAATCCCCACGAACACCCCCCCTACAAAACAACACCCCCCCACCACCAACACCCGCACGCACCCTCTGACACAACCGCCGCCGCAACCCCCTGCCACACGCGCCCGGAACGACCTCCGGCCCCGCGGGCAACCCTGACACGCGCCCACCCCCCAGCCCAGACGCCAACACCAACACCCGCACGGGAGCCCCGACACGTGCCAGAAGCCCCCCCGCCACGGCCCCGGCAACAAATCAAAAGCGTGCCGGACCCCACCTGTCGCGCGCGGCAAGAGCAAAAGCCTACAGCACCCGGTATTCCCAGGCGGTCTCCCATCCAAGTACTAACCGGGCCCGACCCTGCTTAGCTTCCGAGATCAGACGAGATCGGGCGTTCTCAGGGTGGTATGGCCGTAGGCACCCCCAACACCCGCAACAGCCCTCTCGGAGACACCCCAACACACACCAGCACCCGCGCAACACTCGCACACCCCTCACCCGCTACCGACCCCTGCCACCGCACCCCACGCACACGACCGCCCCCCAAAACGCAAGACACCCGCTCGCACACACCAAACGCCCCACAACGCAACCCCCGACGACACACCCCGCACACCACACGCACACTCGCCCTCGAACACGCAAGCGCCCACACAGCGCCACGCAAACAATCCCCACGAACACCCCCCCTACAAAACAACACCCCCCCACCACCAACACCCGCACGCACCCTCTGACACAACCGCCGCCGCAACCCCCTGCCACACGCGCCCGGAACGACCTCCGGCCCCGCGGGCAACCCTGACACGCGCCCACCCCCCAGCCCAGACGCCAACACCAACACCCGCATGGGAGCCCCGACACGTGCCAGAAGCCCCCCCGCCACGGCCCCGGCAACAAATCAAAAGCGTGCCGGACCCCACCTGTCGCGCGCGGCAAGAGCAAAAGCCTACAGCACCCGGTATTCCCAGGCGGTCTCCCATCCAAGTACTAACCGGGCCCGACCCTGCTTAGCTTCCGAGATCAGACGAGATCGGGCGTTCTCAGGGTGGTATGGCCGTAGGCACCCCCAACACCCGCAACAGCCCTCTCGGAGACACCCCAACACACACCAGCACCCGCGCAACACTCGCACACCCCTCACCCGCTACCGACCCCTGCCACCGCACCCCACGCACACGACCGCCCCCCAAAACGCAAGACACCCGCTTGCACACACCAAACGCCCCACAACGCAACCCCCGACGACACACCCCGCACACCACACGCACACTCGCCCTCGAACACGCAAGCGCCCACACAGCGCCACGCAAACAATCCCCACGAACACCCCCCCTACAAAACAACACCCCCCCACCACCAACACCCGCACGCACCCTCTGACACAACCGCCGCCGCAACCCCCTGCCACACGCGCCCGGAACGACCTCCGGCCCCGCGGGCAACCCTGACACGCGCCCACCCCCCAGCCCAGACGCCAACACCAACACCCGCACGGGAGCCCCGACACGTGCCAGAAGCCCCCCCGCCACGGCCCCGGCAACAAATCAAAAGCGTGCCGGACCCCACCTGTCGCGCGCGGCAAGAGCAAAAGCCTACAGCACCCGGTATTCCCAGGCGGTCTCCCATCCAAGTACTAACCGGGCCCGACCCTGCTTAGCTTCCGAGATCAGACGAGATCGGGCGTTCTCAGGGTGGTATGGCCGTAGGCACCCCCAACACCCGCAACAGCCCTCTCGGAGACACCCCAACACACACCAGCACCCGCGCAACACTCGCACACCCCTCACCCGCTACCGACCCCTGCCACCGCACCCCACGCACACGACCGCCCCCCAAAACGCAAGACACCCGCTCGCACACACCAAACGCCCCACAACGCAACCCCCGACGACACACCCCGCACACCACACGCACACTCGCCCTCGAACACGCAAGCGCCCACACAGCGCCACGCAAACAATCCCCACGAACACCCCCCCTACAAAACAACACCCCCCCACCACCAACACCCGCACGCACCCTCTGACACAACCGCCGCCGCAACCCCCTGCCACACGCGCCCGGAACGACCTCCGGCCCCGCGGGCAACCCTGACACGTGCCCACCCCCCAGCCCAGATGGCAACACCAACACCCGCATCCGTGCCCGGACATGCACCAGAAACAACCCCGCAAATGCCCTGGAGACCCCGGCAACAAATCAAAAGCGTGCCGGACCCCACCTGTCGCGCGCGGCAAGAGCAAAAGCCTACAGCACCCGGTATTCCCAGGCGGTCTCCCATCCAAGTACTAACCGGGCCCGACCCTGCTTAACTTCCGAGATCAGACGAGATCGGGCGTTCTCAGGGTGGTATGGCCGTAGGCACCCCCAACGCCCGCAACAGCCCTCTCGGAGACACCCCAACACACACCAGCACCCGCGCAACACTCGCACACCCCTCACCCGCTACCGACCCCTGCCACCGCACCCCACGCACACGACCGCCCCCCAAAACGCAAGACACCCGCTCGCACACACCAAACGCCCCACAACGCAACCCCCGACGACACACCCCGCACACCACACGCACACTCGCCCTCGAACACGCAAGCGCCCACACAGCGCCACGCAAACAATCCCCACGAACACCCCCCCTACAAAACAACACCCCCCCACCACCAACACCCGCACGCACCCTCTGACACAACCGCCGCCGCAACCCCCTGCCACACGCGCCCGGAACGACCTCCGGCCCCGCGGGCAACCCTGACACGCGCCCACCCCCCAGCCCAGACGCCAACACCAACACCCGCATCCGTGCCCGGACATGCACCAGAAACAACCCCGCAAATGCCCTGGAGACCCCGGCAACAAATCAAAATCGTGCCGGACCCCACCTGTCGCGTGCAGCAAGAGCAAAAGCCTACAGCACCCGGTATTCCCAGGCGGTCTCCCATCCAAGTACTAACCGGGCCCGACCCTGCTTAGCTTCCGAGATCAGACGAGATCGGGCGTTCTCAGGGTGGTATGGCCGTAGGCACCCCCAACGCCCGCAACAGCCCTCTCGGAGACACCCCAACACACACCAGCACCCGCGCAACACTCGCACACCCCTCACCCGCTACCGACCCCTGCCACCGCACCCCACGCACACGACCGCCCCCCAAAACGCAAGACACCCGCTCGCACACACCAAACGCCCCACAACGCAACCCCCGACGACACACCCCGCACACCACACGCACACTCGCCCTCGAACACGCAAGCGCCCACACAGCGCCACGCAAACAATCCCCACGAACACCCCCCCCTACAAAACAACACCCCCCCACCACCAACACCCGCACGCACCCTCTGACACAACCGCCGCCGCAACCCCCTGCCACACGCGCCCGGAACGACCTCCGGCCCCGCGGGCAACCCTGACACGCGCCCACCCCCCAGCCCAGACGCCAACACCAACACCTGCACGGGAGCCCCGACACGTGCCAGAAGCCCCCCCGCCACGGCCCCGGCAACAAATCAAAAGCGTGCCGGACCCCACCTGTCGCGCGCGGCAAGAGCAAAAGCCTACAGCACCCGGTATTCCCAGGCGGTCTCCCATCCAAGTACTAACCGGGCCCGACCCTGCTTAGCTTCCGAGATCAGACGAGATCGGGCGTTCTCAGGGTGGTATGGCCGTAGGCACCCCCAACGCCCGCAACAGCCCTCTCGGAGACACCCCAACACACACCAGCACCCGCGCAACACTCGCACACCCCTCACCCGCTACCGACCCCTGCCACCGCACCCCACGCACACGACCGCCCCCCAAAACGCAAGACACCCGCTCGCACACACCAAACGCCCCACAACGCAACCCCCGACGACACACCCCGCACACCACACGCACACTCGCCCTCGAACACGCAAGCGCCCACACAGCGCCACGCAAACAATCCCCACGAACACCCCCCCTACAAAACAACACCCCCCCACCACCAACACCCGCACGCACCCTCTGACACAACCGCCGCCGCAACCCCCTGCCACACGCGCCCGGAACGACCTCCGGCCCCGCGGGCAACCCTGACACGCGCCCACCCCCCAGCCCAGACGCCAACACCAACACCTGCACGGGAGCCCCGACACGTGCCAGAAGCCCCCCCGCCACGGCCCCGGCAACAAATCAAAAGCGTGCCGGACCCCACCTGTCGCGCGCGGCAAGAGCAAAAGCCTACAGCACCCGGTATTCCCAGGCGGTCTCCCATCCAAGTACTAACCGGGCCCGACCCTGCTTAGCTTCCGAGATCAGACGAGATCGGGCGTTCTCAGGGTGGTATGGCCGTAGGCACCCCCAACACCCGCAACAGCCCTCTCGGAGACACCCCAACACACACCAGCACCCGCGCAACACTCGCACACCCCTCACCCGCTACCGACCCCTGCCACCGCACCCCACGCACACGACCGCCCCCCAAAACGCAAGACACCCGCTCGCACACACCAAACGCCCCACAACGCAACCCCCGACGACACACCCCGCACACCACACGCACACTCGCCCTCGAACACGCAAGCGCCCACACAGCGCCACGCAAACAATCCCCACGAACACCCCCCCTACAAAACAACACCCCCCCACCACCAACACCCGCACGCACCCTCTGACACAACCGCCGCCGCAACCCCCTGCCACACGCGCCCGGAACGACCTCCGGCCCCGCGGGCAACCCTGACACGCGCCCACCCCCCAGCCCAGACGCCAACACCAACACCTGCACGGGAGCCCCGACACGTGCCAGAAGCCCCCCCGCCACGGCCCCGGCAACAAATCAAAAGCGTGCCGGACCCCACCTGTCGCGCGCGGCAAGAGCAAAAGCCTACAGCACCCGGTATTCCCAGGCGGTCTCCCATCCAAGTACTAACCGGGCCCGACCCTGCTTAGCTTCCGAGATCAGACGAGATCGGGCGTTCTCAGGGTGGTATGGCCGTAGGCACCCCCAACACCCGCAACAGCCCTCTCGGAGACACCCCAACACACACCAGCACCCGCGCAACACTCGCACACCCCTCACCCGCTACCGACCCCTGCCACCGCACCCCACGCACACGACCGCCCCCCAAAACGCAAGACACCCGCTCGCACACACCAAACGCCCCACAACGCAACCCCCGACGACACACCCCGCACACCACACGCACACTCGCCCTCGAACACGCAAGCGCCCACACAGCGCCACGCAAACAATCCCCACGAACACCCCCCCTACAAAACAACACCCCCCCACCACCAACACCCGCACGCACCCTCTGACACAACCGCCGCCGCAACCCCCTGCCACACGCGCCCGGAACGACCTCCGGCCCCGCGGGCAACCCTGACACGCGCCCACCCCCCAGCCCAGACGCCAACACCAACACCCGCACGGGAGCCCCGACACGTGCCAGAAGCCCCCCCGCCACGGCCCCGGCAACAAATCAAAAGCGTGCCGGACCCCACCTGTCGCGCGCGGCAAGAGCAAAAGCCTACAGCACCCGGTATTCCCAGGCGGTCTCCCATCCAAGTACTAACCGGGCCCGACCCTGCTTAGCTTCCGAGATCAGACGAGATCGGGCGTTCTCAGGGTGGTATGGCCGTAGGCACCCCCAACGCCCGCAACAGCCCTCTCGGAGACACCCCAACACACACCAGCACCCGCGCAACACTCGCACACCCCTCACCCGCTACCGACCCCTGCCACCGCACCCCACGCACACGACCGCCCCCCAAAACGCAAGACACCCGCTCGCACACACCAAACGCCCCACAACGCAACCCCCGACGACACACCCCGCACACCACACGCACACTCGCCCTCGAACACGCAAGCGCCCACACAGCGCCACGCAAACAATCCCCACGAACACCCCCCCTACAAAACAACACCCCCCCACCACCAACACCCGCACGCACCCTCTGACACAACCGCCGCCGCAACCCCCTGCCACACGCGCCCGGAACGACCTCCGGCCCCGCGGGCAACCCTGACACGCGCCCACCCCCCAGCCCAGACGCCAACACCAACACCTGCACGGGAGCCCCGACACGTGCCAGAAGCCCCCCCGCCACGGCCCCGGCAACAAATCAAAAGCGTGCCGGACCCCACCTGTCGCGCGCGGCAAGAGCAAAAGCCTACAGCACCCGGTATTCCCAGGCGGTCTCCCATCCAAGTACTAACCGGGCCCGACCCTGCTTAGCTTCCGAGATCAGACGAGATCGGGCGTTCTCAGGGTGGTATGGCCGTAGGCACCCCCAACACCCGCAACAGCCCTCTCGGAGACACCCCAACACACACCAGCACCCGCGCAACACTCGCACACCCCTCACCCGCTACCGACCCCTGCCACCGCACCCCACGCACACGACCGCCCCCCAAAACGCAAGACACCCGCTCGCACACACCAAACGCCCCACAACGCAACCCCCGACGACACACCCCGCACACCACACGCACACTCGCCCTCGAACACGCAAGCGCCCACACAGCGCCACGCAAACAATCCCCACGAACACCCCCCCTACAAAACAACACCCCCCCACCACCAACACCCGCACGCACCCTCTGACACAACCGCCGCCGCAACCCCCTGCCACACGCGCCCGGAACGACCTCCGGCCCCGCGGGCAACCCTGACACGTGCCCACCCCCCAGCCCAGACGCCAACACCAACACCCGCACGGGAGCCCCGACACGTGCCAGAAGCCCCCCCGCCACGGCCCCGGCAACAAATCAAAAGCGTGCCGGACCCCACCTGTCGCGCGCGGCAAGAGCAAAAGCCTACAGCACCCGGTATTCCCAGGCGGTCTCCCATCCAAGTACTAACCGGG